>CM062816.1:1348165650-1349457818 GCA_031772625.1 Pinus tabuliformis | reverse complement strand
ACACACTTCATCTGATAGTTTCGAAACAGAAAGTTTCAGGTCATCAGTAATTCATCCTGCCAGAAAGAAGAAGCGCAAGAGGAAGAAGATTAGACAAAGATTTGATGCATCAGACGGCCGTGAGCAGCTTGATTTTCGGATAGGAAGGAGTCCTACCATATGCAAAATTGGACATGGCACATCCGACAAGCAGCCGACAGATTTGCCTGAAAGCAGGCAAATGCTCAGTATGCACTATATTGAACACATCTGATGCCGTGAGGCATTTTTTGTATTGTATTTCTAACTCTACTCCTTGTCTTTTCAGCATTTCATTTCTGTTTTTAGGATTAGATTTACTTTTCATGTTATTAGATAGTCAATAAATGAAGAGTTTTTATCTTTCCTCTGCTTAATGTATATGATGATTTTGGAATGGACGCTACTTATTTTTATCTGTGTGTTGTATGGATGCAGATTCTGGATTCTCACATTCCTGCAAGCAGCAACGTGTCCCCAAGTAGAGCCAGATGTTGACCACTACTGGTCAACTGCCCATGCAGTACACCTCCTTTCTGTTGGCAGAGAGGGGTAGCTCCTGAGCGACATGTCCGTGCCAGCCTACAGTCATCGACAGCTTGATCATTTTTGTTGTAAACCCAGTCTGCATGTATAAGTTGTAAATAATCTAAGCAGATCAGAGTCATGTATGTAAAGTTGCCTAGGTGGACCTAACTTTCTAATGATGATCTGCGTCCCGGGAGGTTTTTCGTCTCACCGATCTACGATCGGCAGAGTTTTCCTTCAAACCTGACCCCAAAGCCGGGATGGATTTCGTCATCAGAACTTTAGGAGAGTCTTATATGTTAATCTGCTAGATTATAGTTGTGTCGCAGAACTGGGTGTTCTATGAGGGTCTGTGTTAAGTGGGTTCATCCCTTTGAGATGTAAATTGTAAAAATCATGATGAAATGTGTCTTGAGGGTTGAAAATGTTGTAAATCCCCTCATGAGTCCTAGGTCCTAGGTCCTAGGTGATGTTTCCAACGGCTTAGTTTGATGATCCATCTTAAAATGAATTAAAAATTTAAAAAAATGAATAAAAATAATAAAATTAAAAAATAAATAAAAATTAAAAAAATTAAAAATAATAAAAAATTAAAAAACATAAAGCAAAAACCCTAAGCAATAAAATAATAATATTTTTGTGAATGCATGCAAAATATCTTTTTAAATAAAATCGACGGATGAGATTAAGAGATGGCTTAACCCTCATCGACGGTCGAGATCGCTTCAACATGGATCACCCAAAACTAGCCGTTGGGATCATTTCCTTTATATAGGGTCTTAGGGGGTCATTTTAGTTTTAGCTGATCTGTGAGTCTGTACTGAAAAAGCTCTCTTGTAAATCTGATTTTCTGGTTAATAAAGAAGACTTTGGGGTCCAAATCGTGTTGGTGTTACTCTCTGGAATTGCTGTGAGATCTTTAATTTTCTACATATTTCAGTTTTCAGCCATTAATCATAGCTTGTTTTTAGAGTAGTTTGAGCACAGGTAGCTTGTTCACCTGCTAGGGTTTGAGGGCTGCTAGGGTTTCTGAAATAATGGTAGGTATCTCCATTATTTTCTGAGATCTAGCAGCACTCTTTCTCTCTGTGCTGATGGTTGCTTGAGATATGCAGGGAAACTTTTTAGTGAAGGATATTTGTGGGCGTTTGTGGAAGTTCTGGGCTGAACCAGCCGACTCCCACTGGCTTTTCTGTGCAGAGCCCAGCTGATTGTTCCCTGGGTTAATCATTCAAAGTTTTCTTTTCTGTTTTACATTGAGAGATTTTCTTTCTGTTCATCATGAAGTTCAAAATTTCTGATATTTCGAAAATATTGTTGCAATTATTGTTAAATTTGGTTGTTCTAGAGCTGTAAATTTTTGTGATTCTAGGTTACTTTTGAAGGGTTTTACTTTGAAGTTTCGCATATCCCTGCCAGGCTCTTGTTTTCTGTTTTCCAGGGTTTCAAAGGCTCATGCTGCTGCTACAACCAAGAAAATTGTTCATCTGATATCAGACGTCTCAATCCCAGTGACAAAGGGAAGATTTAAATTTCAAATTTATAAGGGTCATCATAGTTTTGGGATACGCCTGGGGTTTCACTGGCAAACAAAACCCTGAATTGCATCTGCTTAAGAGATCACACCATACTGCCGCCATCAATTTGATTATGCAAGCCAGTCAATCTCACCATACAGAAAAATTTAATTTGGGATAGCAAGCGATTGTCTCAAGACTAAATTTCAAGCATTCAGTTGATTATCACTTGGTCGCTGAAAGCTGCGTCCCTAAATCAATAACGTAAGGCTCTTAAGCAAATGTTCATCCATCATCGAGCGGCTTGAGAGACTTCAGGAGTGGAAACTATTCAAGTAAAGCGTGTTGATAAAAAGGGTTTTTCGTGAAACGCTGTTCCTGTCCGCCCACAACAAGAATGCGTTCTTTTCTTACGCGGACGTTCTGAATCGATGCTTCGGTCAGGCAAAACGAAATCAGTTTCTGCAAAGTTTTTCAAGTTTGATCTCAGCACAAAGGCTCAGGTTAGTCTTCACGCCAGTTTATTCCACATCACACCAGGTATGCGTATCTATCTTATATGAAATCGTATTTCAGTTGAGAGCCAGCGTAAATCTATCAATGGCATTTGCGTCCTCGAATTTCCCTATAGACGTAGTTTTCCCCAGCGTTTCCCTTTGCCCGGCGTATGACTGTGTCTGCCTAGCGTGTTAACCTTTTCGGTTTTGAGCTTTCTCTGCCCGGATCGAGCCGCCGTTTGGCTGTTCGTCATTCCCTTTGTTATTGCGTGTTTTCTTTCATCCATTTGGCTTTCTCATCTGCATCTGCACGCTGAACCGTGGTCGGGCCTGCCCTTTTATTCCGCTGTCTTCTCCTTTCGCTACCTGTGCCCTACTTACCCCGCCGTCGAAAGCTGAAACCCGCAGTATTTTCATTTCTCATTTGGTGAATGTATCTTTTGGTTAGCGTAAGTTTGATGTCTTTTTTTTTATGAAGCATAAAGCCCAAAAGGGATTAGTAACGTAGTTTTTTTTTTTTTTTATTTAAAATAGATTTTAACATCTAGTCCTTAGATTTGTTTTGAATTATGTAGATTCTAAATTTTGTTTTGTATTTTAATTAATGTTTAGTTTAGCTTTAATTAGATTTTAATTTTGTTTTATTTTTTTATTTTTGAATAAAAAATGAAAAAAAATATATTCTTTTTAGTTTTATTTTTAATGATTAGAATTTAGTTTTAGAATTTTAACCTTTTAGGATTTTTAATTTTTATAATATTGAGAAAATTAAAAAAAAAAAAAAAAAAAAAAAAAAAAAAAAAGGAAAAAAGGGTTGAAAAAGATTTAAAAAATTTTTGAAAAAATATTAAAATTTTGTGGAAAATCATTTTGCCAGTTTCAGTTGCTTTCGCGATATATCTTTCATGCTGAGATCTGAAATTTTCAAGTCGAAACACGAAATCCAATGTCTGGTTAATAATTCATGATGCTCATGGTGGTTTAAGGCATTTATCTCTTCAAAGCTTTCAGTTGCCGGATATCGTTTTGGTCACATGATTTAGCTGATGATAGATGGTTGCTGTTCATGGTCCATGTTTCTTTATCATTTAAAAAGTAATCTTTTAAACATTGGCTCCACAAGGCACTGGTCTATTAAATCTCTAAATCCATCTAGTGCTTATCATATCGTGTATCGTGTCTCCCACCCAACTGTTTGGCAGTTGGTCTTCACTATCTCGCAGGGTCTACCCCCCTTAGCCGCGGGAGACAGGCTTAAACGGAGGGATCGGGGATCAGTGTGACAGCCCCCGGTCTGAGCGTTGTCGTGCCAATTCGCGCGACAACAAGAGGAAAACCCAATCAAAATTCTCCTTCTAGATCTTCAATTGATAAGTACCAAGACCATGACACAAACCCTTGACTCTAGTATCCTCCCAAGAACCTTGTCACCAACCTTGATGCTCTGCCTCTTCCTCCCTTCGCCTTTCTTCTTGACCTTGAACTGCTCTCCTCGACTTCTTCTGGAGAAACTCGGTCTCTCTCCTTCTTACTGCTTCTTCTCGTATTCCCCTAGAGAATCTCGGTCTCTAGGTCTTTACTTCAACCTTCCCAGAAGAGTCCTTTCTTGTTGCCCCAGAAGAAACTTCGCTACCCTAACTTCGCACTGCCCAGAAGACACTTCGCTGCCCCAGAATAAAGTCACTTTTACTGGCCTAGAAGAAACCCTAACTTTGCATTACCCAGAAGAATCCTTTCTCTCCTTTCTTCGCACTTCTATTCTCTTCCTTCTTCATTCTACAGCCTTTTTTACCCTTTCTTCGCACTTCTTCAAGTCAAGTTGCTTGTCCGAATTGTGTATGTCTAAATGAGGTCGAGTTCCTCTATATATACACCTCTTCACGGGGTCTATAGGCCGACTTGACAGCTGGAGTTAGGTCGACTTGATCTAGCAGCTTCTTCATTGTTTGTAGGCTGACTTGAAGAGGTTTGGCGACAAGTTCTTGGAGGATAGACAAGATGACCTTTTACAAAGTGTAACATGACTTCATTTACATGACAATGACACTTACATTTTATGAATAGATGACAAATAAATCCTAAAGACTCTCAATGGGAGTCTTGACTCAAAAACAAAATCCCTTGCTCATGAAACCCATGAAGCAAGTCAATATAATAATTTTATTTTTCTTATTTACATCTCATTACATAAAATCATAATTATATGTCATTATGAAGACCGAACCTAGTTACACTTTTCAACACTCCCTCTTAACTAGGGAGGTATTCATAATGGTACTTGGACTTTCTCAATCTAAAGAATCTCTCATAAGAATAATTCAAATTTATAACTCATTTGTATAGCATCATACCAACCAGCATTTTTATATAGCAGGGCCTTGACTAACAACTCTATCTCTCCATAAGAGCAGAGCACAATGCTGGCGAGACCAATGATTTATAGACATACTCATCATTGTCTCTCTAGGAACATACCCCACTCGGGTTCACTTAGGATATGCTCCATAAGGACTATTCTTTTCTTGGACTCCCCAGTCCCAAAAGAATATCAGTCCTCCACGACTACTCTTTCATGGGATGCCCTATCTCATACCCTAAGAGAATCGGATGCCAAATGATTACACAATCCTCCATTCTGAAGATCAAAACAACATGTCTATCACTCCTTTTTATACCAGGAGGTTTTATTCCATTAAAGGAATGTACTCATTCCTATCACAGAGGAATGTACCTAAGCTTCCAGCTTAGGAATTTCCAAGTTTCTTCCAAGTACGAAACTTCTTCTTAGGCTCCCTCTTAGCAAGGGACCTATCGCAGTTCTTCATGTGAAGATCCTAAACAATAAGCGGCATGAAGAGCTCCTTCCTTTGATGTCATAAATTTCTTCTTTGCTAAGGAGTCTTCATCCTTTGGGAACTCTATATATAGGGCATAGATCATACATCACTTTTATTCATGAGTCAGTCATGTCCTCAACTCATCAAAAAGTGATCCATCAAATTCTCCATCTGGATTTTGCTTCATGTCATTTTGCTTTCATGGCATATTTTGGAAGGACATTACATCCTTCTATATGATACGCTTGGAAGTCATTTATAGATATTCTCTTTGATAGTCCTACATAAGCCCAACCAGATGTTAGTTCAAACATAGTCAATTATTTCAAATCAGAATTACCTTCGTGATGATATTTTACCATGACATCTTCCTCTGAGTATCAACATCCTGTATGCAGATTGACATATCTCCCATTGATATCCTTTGTAAAGGGTCTCTATCTTTCTCTGACTTCCATCAGTGTCTTCACATCCTTCCAGGATATCTTCTAGTCAAATCTTCTTGGACTTTGGACGTTGAATGCTTTTTACCTTCGTTGCATATTATCACAATCTCTTCCTATCTCACACACATTTCATTCCCAGGAGCTTCCAATCATAGTTCCTTGATTGTAGTCAACTTCCTCATGATTCATGTGAGAACATATTATGTTGATTTCATGTAGTGTGACTTATGCTTTGCTGCAATCTTTCGGAGGAGAAGATCCTTTCTACTTTTGATCATGTTTCTCAAGATGGAGATAGTGATCCATATTATCTGCAACCATATATCATAACTTTATAATATCCTATGTCAGCATACGTACCTCATCTTTCTTTCAGTCATCCAGACTTCTTCATTCGAAAGGACTTTATTCTTCAACCCTGATTTCCTGTCATGTCATCATACCATCATTCCTTGAATCCCACGAGTTGGAATTCTTGATGAAAACCTTTTGCTTCCTTTCTACATTGGTGAATCCTTTGATGAGAATTCTATCAGAGAAACTCAAGGATGTTTAACATCCTTACCTGGAAGATGTATTCTTCTATGATGATCTCAGTCGATGATGACTTCTACTTCTATAAGTATTAAAGAGGTTTCCTAAGAGCATCCTATCTTTTGTAATCATTAGGATCTATACCAGACATACTTTCTGCTTCCCATGTCTCAAGCTCTTACTTCTAATGCTTCTATACTATTTTCTAACCTGATGCATCCTATCTTATTTAAACTGCACCCTATCCATAATTTACAAGTGGAAAGTACCTTCTCGAGAAGAAGATCATCTCAGTCATAGTAGAGATCTTTTATTTCTTCATTCTTAGGCTTCTTTGACTCAGGTTCTTTCACTTCCTCGATAATGTGTGCTTCTTCTCTATTCCTCTTGTCCTTGCCACGGTTAGGACAATCTCTTCTATAGTGTCCAAGTTCATGACATCCATAGCATCTTATCTTATCCATGTTCTTCCTCTTCTTTGGAGGACCAAACTTTCCAAACTTTCCTTTTCTTCTTGTCATTGTAGCATATGCTTGATTCTGCTCACTTGGTCTGACATCAATCTTTGCCTTCAGTTTGGTTTCTTCGATCTTACAGAGTGACCATAGATCTTGAAATGGAGTAGTTTCTTTCTTCCCATATAAACTTGAAGTGAAGTTACCCCATTCTTCCAGTAGTGCATTTAGTACCACTGTGGTCATCTCTCTATCAGATATAACTTCTCCCAGTTCTTGTAGTTGATCTCGAATTTCGGATATCCTCATGAAGTATGAGGCTATTCCATTTTCCTTGGATATCTTTAGTTTGTAGAGTTCTTGCCTTAAGGAGATTACTTCTCCTACAGTGCTTACAGAAAATAAACTCTACCAATTTGTCATATATAGCTTTTGAAGTTTCCAATTTTGATACATATGGGATTAGAGAGTCTTTTATAGATTCTATAAGAATCCTTTGGGCTCTCACTTCTCCCTTCATGTATCTAGCATGAGCTTGAGTATCTTCTTTTGGAGGCTGGGTTATTGATCCCTTAATGTGATCCATGACCTCATTCTCAATAAGATTTAGGTCAATCCTTTTCTTCCATGCAAGGAAATTTATAGCCCCAACCAATTTATTGCTTTCCTTGCAAAAAGACATTTTGATATTATCATATATAGTCATAGACTTACTTGTCAGATTGTTGCTTGCTTCCTCTTTTATCTTGATGTTGATAGAGGACCTTCTTCTTGAGTGATTGATGAGAGAGAGCTTGATTCATGATCCTTTGATGATGTGATGATATTTGAAGTGCTTCTAGGGTTTTGTATTTTCTTCTTGCTTCCTTCGATCTAGGGTTTCTTTGATGTAGATCTTGAACTCGTTGATAGCCTTCAACTTTGCTTTGATGCTTTCTTTGAAGATCGATTCTTGCGTGTCAACATGCTTTGCTGCCCCTTTTTGTCTTCAGCATATAAGCTTTGATACCATGTTGAGGAATCTAGGGCATTCAAAGTTAACAATTTCTCTACTTGATAATTGCTTGTGATGCACTTTTATTTCTTTATCATATAGTCTTTTTCTTCGTTAGCTTATTAATGTGTTCTTTCATCAAGACAATTACCAAAATGCATAATCAAAAGACAAGTGACACAATTTGTAGGCTTCTCTAGCCAAGGACAAACCCTCTCACCTTTTGAGAGGAAAATCTGATCAAAATTCTTCTTCTAGATCTTCAATTGATAAGTACCAAGACCATGACACAGACCCTTGACTCTAGTATCCTCCCAAAAACCTTGTCACCAACCTTGATGCTCTGCCTCTTCCTCCCTTCGCCTTTCTTCATCTTGAACTGCTCTCCACGGCTTCTTCTAGAGAAACTTGGTTTCTCTCCTTCTTACTGCTTCTTCTCGTCTTCCCCTAGAGAATCTCGGTCTCTACATCTTTACTTCGACCTTCCCAGAACAGTCCTTTCTTGCTGCCCCAGAAGAAACTTCGTCGCCCTAACTTCACACTACCCAGAAGATACTTCGTTGCCCCAGAAGAAAGTCACTTTTATTGGCCCAAAAGAAACCCTAACTTTGCATTACCCAGAAGAATCATTTCTCTCCTTTCTTTGCACTTCTATTCTCTTCCTTCTTCGTTCTACCGCCTTTTTCACCCTTTCTTCGCACTTCTTCAAGTCGAGTTGCTTGTCCGAATTGTGTATGCCTAAATGAGGTAGAGTTCCTCTATATATACAGCTCTTCATTGGGTCTATAGGCTGACTTGACAGCTGAAGTTAGGCCGACTTGATCTAGCAACTTCTTCATTGTTTGTAGGCCGACTTGAAGAGGTTTGGTGACAAGTTCTTGGAGGATAGACAAGATGACCTTTTACAAAGTGTAACATGACTTCATTTACATGACAATGACTCTTACATTTTATGACTAGATGACAAATAAATCCTAAAGACTCTCAATGGCAGTCTTGACTCAAAAACAAAATCCCTTGCTCATGAAACCCATGAAGCAAGTCAATATAATAATTTTATTTTTCTTATTTACATCTCATTACATAAAATCATAATTACATGTCATTATGAAGACCGAACCTAGTTACATTTTTCAACACTTTTGATATATATGGAGAATGGAGAAAACAGAGAAGGAATTTACAACAGAGAGCCACAAACTGACCAAAGAATACTGAGCCTTGATTGTTCTTGATGCGTTTGGGCATAGGGGCCAGATTGTTGAAATTCTAAAGTATTCTGGAGCTGGGTACCGAGGTTGTGCCCAGTTTGGCAAGGAGGTTTTGGTATTTTGGTAACAAGAGCTAATTGGGAATCATCAAACAAGAAACTTCTTCAAATTAACTTCCAGGTATTCTTCTGCATTTTATCTTCAAATCCATTGTCTAGTTAATGATAAATTTAGGGTACAATTATGAATTATGGTTAAATTGTTAAAGCAAGTTTCATTGTCTGGTTAAAGTAAATGTTTGAGTAAACTATGAACTCTGGTATATCTTATATAAATTTAGGGCCCTATATAGGAGGACTCTTCACCTAGTGTTGGATGAGATTAATCCAATTAAATTATTGATGACAAAACCATAATTTGTACATTATATATTATTATTTATGTATTGTCTTAAAGCTTTCTTGTTAGGATTACCAAAAATTGAAATTTAACATTTTGATGTGCCAAACCTTTCCTAGTAGCTTTATCATGTGTTATACAACCTATAGGTATTTAATAACTTATACAACTATACAACCCATAGAATAGTAATAAGTGATCTAACTAAAAATCTAAATAGAATGTTTAAAAAAAACTAAAATCTCTAACGTTATTTGCTTGGGATTGGGTGTGTGAGAGCTAGTTGACACAGAATCCGTTTAGCATGGGATTTGTTCCCCTGTTTGAATGACCCATTTACGTGGCGGATCCTACGTGGATCTGCGTGTATCCATATTTTTATCCGTATCCAAAACGGGGATCCGTGAATCCAGCATCAAGACCTCATGGATCTAGTAACATAGCAAAAACATTTTCCATAATCAATATAGATAACGGAAAAGCTCAAAAATTTCAGAAAAAGCATTCTACACAAAAAAAGATTAATAAGAAAATGAAATGTGAGAAACAAAGAACCTTTGTGGCAAGAAATATTGTAACATCATTTTTGTTAAAATTGGCAACTGGGGCCAAATTCCACCTTAAGAAAGCTCATATGATGGAGATGATTATTGCATTGGATTCCTCTTTTCAATAGGTCCAATTTTGATATAAAGATCATCTCATTCTGACAAGCAGAAGTGGAATTTTGAATTTATTCTCTCTCATGCACAAATTGTCAAGGTCAGCCTCAGTGAAATAAAGCCCAAGAGATGTGTCTCCACACCCTCAACGAATTGTATAAATAGGAGAGACCTCTCTCCTCATTTGGACATCACTCATCACACACATCTCTCTCTCCTCTCTTGATTGGTTCGTACAGCTTAAGGACAGCCTCTCTCTTCTTCGCACAATTGGCAGGAAGCCGAATTTTTGGGACTGTTTGTTGGCCGAAAATTTCAGGGTTACAGGGCAGCATTGACCAGCGTTGACCCTTGCTGTTTCACCGAATTTCGACTGAGTTTTGAAGGCAGAATTACGATCTTTGGAGGCTGCATTTATTGGCACAGAAATCGAGGAGTTTGGGACAATTTGACCAGGGTTGACTTCAGCATTGAATTAAGATTTGACTGCAAAAAATACAGCAGTGTTTCTCTCTCCTTTCGCTGGGTTTAACTGAACTGTTTTGGGCTGACTTTGACTCTCCTGGAAGGCCAAATTGGACTGCTGTTGACTGAGCTGCTTGGAGGACATTTTGATGTTGCTTTGACCAGTGTTGACTTTCTGGTTAGGGATGCAGTTCACTGTTGTTGACTACTGATTTTGACAGGACTGTTTTGGGCAAGTAAATTTGATATTTGTACTCTCTTTGCTGAACTATTGAATAATAATAAGAAGATTTGATCAAAGGGTTTTCTCCACATTGGCGCTTTTCCCTAGCATCCACCAAATCTTGTGTCCTCTTGTCTTGGCTTGTCTTCTGCACATGTTTTTATGTTCTATTTGCATTTACTATTAATGTGTTTAAGTTAATATGATTGCTACTAGAAATAATTGGAAATTGTTATTGGGTTGATAAGGAACATTGAAGTAAATTGTGCCAAAGCATAGAACATACCATTGTTCTCTAAAATTAACATGGTATCAGAGCTCAGGTGAAGACAAAGCCCAAGCAAGATTGAGGAAAAGCAATCACTAAGGGAAGTTGTTGGACAAGAACATGGAACTAGTTCCAATGACGACTACATCTTACTTCGAATCTGAGGACAATCTTAAGGACAAATCCGACTATCATACATGGAAGATGTCTCTAGATTTGAGATTGGAAGAAAATGATGCCATGGACTATAACAAAGGAAGAGTAGTGGAGTCTCTTTCAAATGCATCCGTAGCTGCACAAACAAAGTACAAGAAAGGTGAGGTTAAAGCTAGGAAAATTATAGTTGATTCTATTCACAAGCCTTTGGCTGCCTATATTTCTGATTTGGAAACATCTAATGAGATGTATGACAAGCTGGTTGGGATGTTCAAAGTAAATAATGCAAATCACGTTCTTTTTCTCAAGAACAAGTTGAAAGACATCAAGATGGATAGAGGAGAATCCATTTAATCCTACTTCATGAGAATTACCAAGATCAAGAATGATCTCCTATCTATTGCGGAAGTCATTGGTGATAGGGAGCTCATCTTATTGCACTTGGAGGCCTTAGAAGAGAATGGGATGTGTTCAACACTACCATCTTCAACAATGACAGGATTCCGGGATTTGATGAATTATTGGCTAGATGCACTCAAGAAGAAATAAGGATGATGGAAAGAGACAAGCTCTCCAATGGAAACAATCCTACTACCTTCTCCACTCATGCTAAGAGGAAGAACAATGTTGGTCCAAGAAGACAAGGTCAAGGGTTCAAGTTGGGATTCAAAGAAGGAAGAAAAGGAAGATGCTTCAATTGCAACAAGTTTGGACATTTTGCTAGAAAGTGTTTGCACAAGAATGATACTCCAAGAGATGATGACAACCATAATAACAACTACAAGGGCAATGGCAATCAAAGGAACAACAGGTTCAACAACAAAGGAAAGACGAATGCTCGATGTTGCTCGAAATGGAAATGGTCGTCCTCCCAAGAAGTTGAGAAACTCCAGGTATGAAGAAGTTAATGTTGGTGAAAAGCAAAAATAATTTTATCTTATTTTTGCCCTCACCACCGCCTCTCCTCCGGATACATTAGATCATTGGTTGATTGATAGTGGTGCCTCAAGGCACTTCACTGGGTACAAAGAGGCTCTCTCAAACTTGATTGAAAAGAAGACGAATATGGAGATTATACTTGGGGATAATGCCACTTATCCCGTGAAAGGAATTGGGACTGTTACTCTTCACTTAAATCAAGGTCAAACCCTTCATTTACAAGAAGTGTTGTATGTACCTGATCTGAAAAAGAACTTGGTCTCTATTTCTGCGATGGAAGATAAAGGTTTCAAGGTGACATTCATTGATGGGAAGGTTCGTGTTTGGCAAAGGAACCTGAGATGCGTTCACTCTTGGATTCAGGGTTGAAGGTCTCTATCAGGTTGGAGGAAGTCCGTTGGGAGCAATGATTTGTGATACTTCTCTTCAATCCGAATTATCGCACCGAAGATTTGCTAACCTTCATTATAAAGCCTTACCTGATGTAAGGAAGATGATCACAGATATACCCGAATTCAACTTAAATCACGAAGGTGTTTATCAGGGTTGTGAAGTTGGAAAACATACAAGGGTACCATTCCCCTCAAGTGAAACTCAAACTTCTGATATTCTTCAATTGGTTCATTTGGATCTATCAAGTATGTTTCCCTGACATCTTTGGGTGGATATTTGTACTATGCTAATTTTTGTGGATGACTTCTCTCGCAAAACATGGATCTATATCTTAAAGAAGAAGGACGAAGTGTTCAAATGGTTCCGCTCTTTCAAAGCCTTGGTCGAGAATCAAACAGGGAAGAATATCAAAATATTGACGACAGATAATAGGACAAAATATCACTCACGTGAATTCAATGACTATTTTACAGAAGCTGGCATTAAGAGGGAGACCACTACTGCATATACTCTTGAACAAAATGTTATTGCCAAAAGGAAGAATCAAACTATCATAGAAGTCACCCATGCCATGCTTCATGACCAAGGTCTGCCAAAGTTCTTATGGGGAGAAGCTACCAACACCAATGTGTATGTTAAAAATAGATGTCCACATCAAGCATTGGACTTCAAGACACCCGAAGAAGTTTTCACTAGTAAGAAACCTGATGTTTCTCATTTTAGAATTTTTGGTTGTCCCGTATATTTTCATGTGCCGAAAGAGAAAAGAAACGAACTAGATGCATCTGGGAAGAAAGGAATGTTTGTGGGCTACAGTGAAACTTTGAAGGCATATATAATCTATGTGCCTGGTCAAAGGGAAGTGGAGATAAGTCATGATGTCACTTTTGATGAAGATTTTTCGCTTAGGAAAGTCTAAGATCTTCTTATCCCTAGCAAGGACAATAATGATGATGATGCAAGAAAGCAGGATGAGCCTCCGACTGATGATCTGATGCCCAACGTTGAAGGTCTGATGGATCCCATTGATCCACCTCCTCGTGAGCCCACTACTTCAAGAAAAAGACATTTGTGGCTCAAAGATACTCGTGAAGATGCTGAGAAACATATTGCACCAAGGGTGACATTTCGTGAAAGCAAGAAGTCGAACAGGTACCAAAGTCACTTAGCTGCCATGAGTACCACTGTACAATCTGAGCCTGGTACATTCGAAGAAGCCATGAAGCACCAAGTTTGGAAGGATGCGATGAACGAGGAGTATGATTCGATCATGAAGAATGATGTCTGGGATGTGGTTCCTAGACCCAAGGACAAGTCAGTGGTCACTTCAAAATGGTTCCACAAAATCAAGCATAGAGCTGGTGGGAGTGTTGAAAAGTTCAAGGCCAAATTTGTTGCTCGAGGCTTCTCTCAAAAGGAAGGAGTAGACTATGATGAAATATTTGCACCGGTTGCCCAATATACCACCATTTATTCGATCACAACCCTTGTTGCCTCACAAGGATGGAGCAATACCAGATGGATGTCAAAACTGTCTTCTTGCATGCCTCACTTAAGGAGGAAGTCTATGTAGAACAACCTGAAGGATTCAAAGTTCAAGATCGTAAGACACATGTATGCAAGTTTGAGAAAGCCCTCTATGGGTTGAAGCAAGCCCCCAGGGCTTGATATGAGAGGATTGGTAGCTATCTTATGAAGCTAGGATTTATAGGGAGCGATGTTGACCCAAACCTGTACTTCAAGGTGGAAAAGGACAGGCATCTCATTCTAGTCCTTTATGTGGATGATCTCTTTCTAACAGGTGATGACCCTCTCATTCATCAATGCAAGAGGGAGTTGGCTTTCGAATTCGAAATGAAGGACCTAGGACTGATGCACTACTTCCTAGGACTGCAGGTCTGGCAAAATCCGGGTGAGGTTTTCCTTTCTCAAGGAAAATAAATTGTGAATCTACTTGAGAGATGTGGATGGTGGACTGCAAGTCTGTATCAACTCCGATGGAACTCAAGTTCAAGAAGCTATGTGGAAGTGTTGTTGGGCCTGGATTAGTGAACCCTTCCAAGTATCGTCAACTTGTGGGGACCTTGATGTTCTTGGCCAACTCCCGTCCTAACATATTCTTCATTGTGAACACGTTGAGTCAATTTATGGTCGAGCCTCATCACATTCATTGGATTGTTGCTAAGAATCTCTTGAGATATCTCTGGGCACAATCCACTATGGACTAAGATACACTATCGGGAACTTGAGGCTACATGGATATTCAGATGCTAACTGGGTTGGCAGTGTGATGGATTGTAAGAGCACGTCCGGGTGTTGCTTCTCTTTGGGGTCTGCTTCAATATCTTGGAAAAGCAGGAAGCAGAAATCAGTTGCTTTAAGCACTGCCAAGGCCGAATACATTACTGCGAATATGGCCTGTTATGAAGTTGTTTGGTTGAGGAATCTCTTCGGTGAGCTAATTGAGCACGTGCTGGATACCACCGTGATCTTCTGCAACAACCATAGTGGGATTCGCCTATCAAAGAATCTTGTGTTCCATGAGCACTCCAAGCACATTGATATCAAGTACCACTTCATCCGGGATATGGTACAATGGAGAGCAATAAGGCTCCAACACATTAGAACATATGAGCAGGTCACATACATTCTCACAAAGCCTTTGGGGAAGGTCAAATTCTTAACCTTCCGAGAGAGACATGGAGTCATGGAACGACCCTCCTATGAGGGTCTCGTATGAGTTGGACACTGAGCTTTTGGGAGCTCCTAGAGGCTTGGGGTACTTCTTGGAGCTATGAGCAACCATAGGGTGAGTGGTTCAACTTCCCCTAGTGGTGCGCTAGATACAGGGTGAGTGGTTCACCCCCGTGATACCCCATGATGGTTGACATGTGTGTAGGGTGAGTGGTTCACCTTCCCCTACCATTGCAAACACATGTACGTAGGGTGAGTGGTTCACTTTCCCCTACGATTGACATATGCACAGAATGAGTGGTTCACCTTCTCCTGCCGATGCCCCAGCACACATCCTACCCATGGAGTCTGGGACTCATGGGAAGTACCTCTCATCTGGCCAATGAGTTGGGAAAAGACGGTTAGGCACCATAGCACTACCAATGGACGCATCGTGTACTGTCGTACTCCCTATGACTAGGATGCATGGTGTTCAACAACTTGATCTAGTATCAAGAACTGACTTTTGTCAGTGGAGAGTGGTATGATCTTATGACTCACTCTCGATCACTTCTTCATTATTACTTCATGGTTGACTAGGATGCATGGCAGTCAACAACTTGATCTGGCATCAAGGACTGACTTCTGTCAGTGGAGAGTGGTATGATTGTATGACTCACTCTCGATCACTTCTTCATTATTATTTCATGGTTCAACATAGCAGAGCAGTGATCACAGAGATGGTCCATGATGGCATGATGATGATAGATGGATTGGCAGGTGGAATTCTCCCTACTTGAGAGGGAGCGTTAAAATTGGAAACTAGGGCCAAATTTTGTTGATTCGGAGTAGCATCGGATGTGCTCTAGCCACGAAATTTGGTGGATAGGTTGGGGCACATGAGATCTCTAATACCCAGAAAGGGTTTGGACAGAGTCTAAACAGATCAAAAGATATTAAAATAATTAATATTTTTAATGGAATCCCTAAGTCTAAACTTCGGGAAAATAAAATATTAATGTGTATTAATATGAATCTATGTTAGAGTGGTCTAAAAGACATGGATCAAGCCAGATCTAATCTTAGCCGTTGATTAGGGACTTAATCTCGGCCATTGAGATGTTAACAGGAAAAGTATAAGAGGAGGCTTGAGGGTCACTTAGAGAGCACACCAAATGATCAGTAATTCTATTCTCTAGAGTAGGGTTTGCTAAGAGAGATAGAATCAATGATCGGGAGAGTTGCTAAGGGGCATTGAGTACAGAGAAACAGAGAAGGCAGAGATTGTGCTAGGAGAGCAGCGCAGCAGCCAAGGAGGGTGACGCAGAGCCAGCAAGGGCTCACGTAAAGGCAGCCAAGTGTTGCGCTAGACGCAGAGGCCCCCAGAGCTTACGCAGGGCCCCCTGGGGCTGACGCAGGGCCAGCGTGAGACAGAGAGAGGCTGACGTAGTCCAGATTGGGCAGATGCTGGGGTTGCAGAAGCAGTTTTGTGCTGAGGAGCCACTCGAAGGATTTTCCGGGGTTTCAACCAAGAGATTCCTCTCAAACTGTGAGGTATAGCTACTAAGGAAATTCTTTGTTGGTTAGGCCAGTTTCGGCACCCAGATTGTACTCTGATATTGCTTAATAAAAAAACCCTCAGATAGCTACACCGGTTTTCCCGCATTGGATTTTTCCGGGGACATTGGTCCAAAATAATGGTGTCATGTGGTGTGTTTGTTCTTGTTTCTTTTAGTTGCTGATCTGTAATATGTTGAGCATGCACTGGTGTTTATTTTCAGTATTTACTTTGTAAATAACTTGTTAAAGAAAAAAATAACAAGTAGGTAGGAATAAATCAGAAAAAGTGCATGAAGGGTTTCTAGCTAAGGAAAATTAGAAACTTCAACAAATTTCACCTTAGGACAGCTCATATGATGGAGATGATTATTGCATTGGATTCCTCTTTTCGAGAGGTCCAATTTTGATATAAAGATCATCTCATTCTGACAAGCGGAAGTGGAATTTTGAATTTATTCTCTCTCATGCACAAATTGTCAAGGTCGGCCTCAGTCAAATAAAGCCCAAGAGATGTGTCTCCACACCCTCAATGAATTGTATAAGTAGGAGTGACCTCTCTTCTCATTTGGACATCACTCATCACACACCTCTCTCCTCTCATGATTGGTTAGTAGTAGTACAGCTTAAGGACAGCGTCTCTCTTCTTCGCAAGTGTGGCAGGAGGCTGAACTTTTGGGACTGTTTGCTGGCCGAAAATTTAGGGTTATAGAACAGCGTTGACCAGTGGTGACCCTTGTTGTTTGACGGAATTTTGACTGCGTTTTGAAGGCAGAATTTCGATCCTTTGAGGCCGCATTTATTGGCACAGAAATCAACGAGTTTGGAACAGTTTGACCAGGGTTGACTTCAGCATTGACTTCACATTTGACCGCAGAAATTACAGCAGTGCTTATCTCTCCTTTGACTGGGTTTGACCGAACTGTTTTGTGCTGACTTTGACTCTCCTAGAAGGCCGAATTGGACTGTTGTTGACCAAGCTGCTTGGAGGACATTTTTGAGCTGCTTTGACCAACATTGACTTTCTGGTTAGGGCTGCAGTTGACTGTTGATTTTGACAGGACTGTTTTGGGCAAGTAAATTTGATATTTGTACTCTCTCTCTCTGCTGAACTATTGAATAATAATAAGAAGATTTGATCAAAGGGTTTTCCCCACATTGGGGTTTTTCCCTGGCATCCGCCAAATCTTGTGTCCTCTTGTCTTGGCTTGTCTTCTGCACATGTTTTTATGTTCTATCTGCATTTACTATCAATGTGTTTAAGTTAATGTGATTGCTACTGGAAATAATTGGAAATTGTCATTGGGCTGATAAGGAACATTGAAGTAAATTGTGCTAAAGCATAGAACATACCATTGTTATCCCAAATTAACAATTTTCCATGCCAAGCTCACTCACAGAACTCACCTTAAGTATTTTTAGCTCATCCTCATTTTCCAGAAAGCGTCAAGTCATTTCAACCTCCCCTTGATGTTTTTGTTGTTTGATATTTTATTTGCATTCAATATTTTGGGACTTGTTACCCCTTATACTAGTTGGGGTAACTTTACATTCATGCACCATTAAAAGAAAGCAGTTGTATGCAAAAAAAAGGTTAATGTACCTCACAATAGATGACCCACCTTCATAGGATGAGTAGGTTAGAGAAATAAATGTACTGACAGGAAAATGAGAAAGAGGCATTTGATGCTAGCTATCTGTGGACCATGGTAGGGGTTGCTGGCTGGCAAGCTGCATGATAGGAGAAAAATTTTCTCCTAGGTTACCAACTTACCATGCATGTGGATGGGTAACAAGAAGTACAGTCTCTGTACTAGAATAGGAGCTTGCATCGATAACCAGATTGCTAACTAGTATACCTATTGAGTGTCATATGGGCAAGCAGGCCATAAGTTGACTCAACATGCATACATTCTCTCATCATTCAAAATTTACTAACAGATTGCTCTTCTAAATTCTAACGCACCAAAAATTCATCAAGAAACATAATTCCCACGCACCAGTGCTCTAAAGAAAACACCTTTTGTTGTGCTAATTCTACTAACCCCTAGAGGAGAGCCACAAAAAGAATATATTTCAGAATTTAACCATGATGGAAAATTTAATCATTTTCCATTCCTCAATAAAGTTGAAAATTACCTAGGACTAAACCAAAACTGACATAAACAGACGTGTCTAACCATGATAAACAGAAATTTCAAACCATCCATGTTTCCAATGTAAATCACCAAACTACTCTCTAATGATTTCTAAGACATCCAATGTAGTGTGGCACATGTTAGTGGCTAATTTCATTCTATAAGGTTGTTATTCAAGTGGAAACTTGTAGCTTGGGATGTCCATTGATTTTAAGGCTGTCTTGCTTGATTCTTTTCGTTCTAATCTTATGCTATGGTGCTTCCTTCAATACTCTATACTTGCAGATTATCTACTGGCTACATAATCTTAATGTTGATTGTGCATCTTGCATAAGGGACCGCATTTACTCTCATAACCTAAAAGATCTACTTGGATTAGTCATGGCACATTGTTGTTAGGTTGACTATGTCTTCTTCTACATGTTGTCAAGCCCTCTTTGTTTGTATTCTTTGACTCCATAACCCTTAGGCTGATACTATTCTTAGCAACCGACAATCATCCTTTTCTATAGAGTATATCATACATTTATTTAGTGAAGCCCCCCTTGCGCCTGAGAAGAGCTGGCCTAAAGTGAGAAGAAGCACTATTGTGGCCACAGTGGGAAGCCTTCCAGTTCCCCTCGGGTTGCGGTTGTGTTTTAGGGTTTTACCACTTGAAGTACAGATTTCGGAGCTAATATGTTGAATACTAACATATGGCTTCTATTCATTTTTATCATTAATCCATTATGAACTAAGCCAACAGCTTCATTATATAAAAGCGAAGCAAGAATTTATTTTCATACATCATTTAGAGTAACAAAAATTAAAGATATCTCCCAAGACTAATAAAACACAATAAAATATCAACCATATATCTCATACTTACTTTATCAACTGACATGTTTGTTTTGTCACCTAACTGAGTTCTCTTTCTACGAGCTTCCACTTCTTTATTGCTCAACATGTTTCCTGTGAGTGTCTTTGTTGCGGCATCGTCATGAGAACCCTGCAAAATGTTTTCTTAAAGTTCAAGCACAAAAGAAACTAGTTTTATATAACTTCAACCAATGCAAAAGTAAGCAATGAATGCATGCTTTGATATATGGCCATAAAATTAAAATCAACTAGACATACTTCAGAATTTGTGAGAACCAAATTTTATCAATTCTAACATCCAAGATATAATCTTTGCCATGCGTTAACTTCCAATCTAGTATGCTTTAAAAAATCTACAATGCCAGTTGGTTCAATCTCTAAACAGATGTCATCCATGAACCATTCTATGCATCTTTCAATACAATGCCAAAATCATAAAAGAAAAACATTTTCCAGAATCAACACAGATAACCAAAAAGCTCAAAATTTCAAGTAAGGCAATCTAAAGAGGAAAAAAGTTATAAGAAAATGAAATGTGACAAAAAGAAAACGTAACAACATTTTCCATACCAAGCTCACTCACAGAACTATCTTAAGTATTTTTGGCCAATCCCCATTTTCTAGAAAGCATCACAGTCATTTCAACCTCCCCTTGATGTTTTTGTTGTTTGATATTTTATTTGTATTCAGTATTTTGGGACATGTTACCCCTTATGCTAGAAGGGGTACCCTTTATATTCATGCACCATTGTAAGCCCAAGGTCACAAGTCAAATGCCATATAACTTAAATCACTTTGCCAATAACTTAAGACAAGAGAAATGATGCTTCAAAACTTCAAAATGAGTTCTTATGAATTTAGAGGATCCTAAAATGTCCCTTTTATTACTGATATGATTTATATCAGAGTTATAAAAGCACATATCAGACCTTATAATTTATAAACCATATGACAGCCCTCCAAAATCACATAGAACACCACAAATGCAATGACATCACTTGAGATTAAATGTATGATGATTATAGGCTTATGTTAATGTATTTTAGGGGTTATTTAGGATGTGTATTCAGAGATTTCACCACTGTTATGAGATGACTTCAGATCTGATCCAAAACAGTGAGGGAGGAGATAAGGTTAGAGGGCAAACCCTTGGCCTTAAGGCCTTGTAAGATGGCTAGATCAGATTTTTAGTGCACTTAGAGTCCTCCTAACACCTGCAACACCAATATTAGATCTACAAACCTCAAACCAAGTGATGTATCAGCCCTTTAATGAGGACGGCTAGTGCTTCTAGGGCTGGTTGATGGGCTAGAGAGGGCTTGAGCCCTTGAAAACTCCCTCAATGAGTGACAGAGCCTACAAAACCAATTGTTAGCTTCAAAAAATCAAGGATTCAATGGCAAAAAAATCTAGAAATCATTCTTGAAACCCTTGTCAACTTACCATGAGCCTGCAAAACAAAGATCAGTGTCAAAATAGGCTGCAAAAGCCCACAAGTAGGCCAATACAAGACTGAAACAAGGAGAAAATTTCCCAAATAGGGCTACAAGCCCTCTAATGCCTGCAGCCACCCACAAAGAAGCCCACAAGGGCTGCGGCTAGGAGTGAAAGCCCCTCTAGGGGCTGCGACTAGCAGGGATAGGCCTCCAAAGGGCTGCCGCTGCCAAAACAAAGGGCAAAAAGGCTTGTGGCTGCCCAAGAAAGGCCACAAAGGCCTGCGGCTAAGCCCTAAAGGGCTGCTGCTAGGGTAATAAGCCCCCACGAGGGTTGCAGGTAGCAAAAGAAGGCCCCTAGGGGCTGCGGCCAAGGAGAAAAGGCCTTACAAGGCCTGTGGCTAGCCTCTAAGAGGCTAAAAACCCTCACAGCACCCCTACAAAAATAGCCCCAAACAAATGATGAAATTCACCTCCAGCAGTTGTGGCCCCCTTCTTTTAGCTAGACGTTGAGGAAATATAGCATGAAGAGGCTAGATCTTAACCTCTAGGGCCTAGATCAACCTCATCCTCTTGAATGATTGGCCTAGAAATTGATTTCTGCTTCAAACCCCTGAGCTATCACCTACACAAATGAAATAGAGAAGACCCAAGAACCCCAATATATACAAAAATTGAAATAAAACCCCAATATTAAAAAAAAAATAGTATTTTAAAATACAAGGGTTAGTGGAAAAATAATTTACAAATATTTACAACTATTTAAAAGATAAAATTTGTTGTCATTAGCATATTAAACTCTATGGCACAAGTAAATAAATTTGCAGATAGTGAGAAAATAATTTTAAAATTTTGGCAAAGCCCTCTTGCATAAGATTTTTGTTAGATCAAGACTTGGAGCCAAACAAGGGTGTGATCCCCTCACAGTCTGTGAACTTGGAGGCCAAGGGTTGGAGCAACCTGTAACTCAATGCACTTCAAATGATAGATTATTAAACAAAAGGGGTTTGATTCACACAATAGATCTATAAGCCTGGAGATACCTACCAGACTTTGCTAGATCTAGAATGCTTACTCTAGCCCAACACCTAAGGCAAGATACTTGTACCAATAGATGTTCCTACTATTGGCAATTGAAATAATAATCAATGTTATAGTTCAAAGCATATCAATAAAACATCCAACACATACCACAGATCAGCAAATGAGAGACACCTTGAATTGAACCCCAAAGACTTTTTATTAAGTGCAAAGAAATTCCAACAAAGCCCTGCTCAGTACATCAGATAATTGTTACATCATCCAAAGATGAAATGAGGAGCTTGATAGCTTCCTTATATAGAAAATGAGAGAAGAAAACCCCTCCAAGTGGAAAACAACGGCTAGTTAGTCCGATCCTCGTCAAAATAATCTCATCCATCTATTTCTCTTTCGAAATAACTTGATCTCCACCGTCGATTTAATTTTATTCTTTTATTTTGAGGAAAAATTCGAATTTCTCTTAAAAACCCTTTTTTACTAATCCAAAAAATAATATTTTGGACTAATATCCTCAAAAAAATCACTTTGACTTAACCACCAAGGTCCGAATATGAATAACCATGCACTAAATTGTTCCTAGACACACTTTTACCTTAAATAATTACAATTTAATTCAACCCTTAGAACGGGAAATACACATTTGACATAGACCCTCAATACATTACCCAATTATGAGACAAGGCACATGATCTAGTATGAAAAATACATAGACTCGATAAACACTAGGACTCACCTAAGACTTCGTCAAGGAATTCCACCCTAGCTTTGGCGTATATATGCAAGAAAAACTTTGTCGATTATCTGTGTTTACAAACACACATGATTCGGGGAGGTTAAAAACTCTCTAGGATTAAACCTTTTGAGAAGAATCATAGGCTTACCTATGTGTTATTACATGGCTTAATAGCCATACTAGAATCATTTACGACATAAACTTGCAAAATTTAGGTTTACAATGATAAAAATGATGTTGAATGATGACAATGATCTGAAAAATTTTAATCCACTACTTTGTACTATACCTCTTGGATTGTTGACACAAGTGTGGTCAACACCCCCTTGTGGGGTTTTGTCCTGGTCTCTGACCTAAATCCTAGTGTCCCTATTGTGCATGCTTCTCTTTTGTTGTTCTTTACTGTTCCACTACATTGTTGATGTTATTGTTCTCTCCACATAATCGTTAATAATGTTATGATGTTATGGGGTGAACGTAATATGTAAATGATGAAAAGATTGAAGATTGCAATTATCTAAAGCAAAGAACAATCTAGCCCTAAAAATTAACATGGTATCAGAGTTGGGCTAAAGAAAAGTCATTGAGATCACCCCTGTGAAGACACCTATGATGACGTTCATGATCCAAGGAGAGTGAAATGGATGAATATGGCAGAGACCTAAAAGAGCGTTAGGGTTTCAAGGAAACCCTAGGGTATTCCTTTGTTCTTACAAATAAAAGCTAGGGCTTGGGAGAAACCCTAGGAGTGGTCTTGATATGGAAAGTGCCTAGTATGATATAACCTTATCAGTAAGAAGTCATTCGGTTATTCAAGTACCTGTAACAAATTTAGAGAAACCCTAAATAGAGATGATAAGATACAAGAACTAGTGATCATCTTGTACAAGTGATAAGTTGGGTTGGTTGTCGATGAAGAAAATCAAGGATACAAGTAGTGTTCAAGAGGAAGCATTTGCAGATGACTTCGACATATGGTTGATGGTCTATGTTGCAAGTTCAAGAGGGAGTTGATAGCTTCCTACAATCGGCGTTGAAGATAAGTACTTTCAAGACTTATGTTATCTTATTTATGACACTACTCTTGTTTAGATTTATTATTTTTGGACTATTGATTATTCTTCCTACATGAGTATTTGAATGCCTCTAACTTCTTGGATGAGGATGTGATCAAGAAAAGTAGATCCTTCTTGGGGATCATCAAGATATAGAACATTACAAGAAAAGTTAGCTCTAAGAGGAAGCTCGTGCAGGAAAATGAAGGATCCGCTCTCATATCTAGAGAAGAAAGCCAGTCCCGCCTCATCACCAAGTACAGTTTCATTATGTTTATTCATTTTTCTATAATTTCTCTTGCTTTGTTCCTGGGGCATCAAGTACAACGGATAGATGTAAGGACCTAGTCCTCAATATCAAGAATGAGAAGGATGCAAAGCCATCCCATGATTAGAGTGTAAATGGACAAGAGCTTAGTTTTTTTTTTAAGGAAGGATTGCAGTCTTCCAGGTTGATATCTATGATTGAAAAGGCTCCCTACTTAGAGGGAGCAAAGTTGCAAACCATTATATAACAATGAAATATTCCGAGATAAGGAGAAGTAATATGTCCTTCATGCAAGCACAATTCTAAAGTCGACAAAGATGTTGCAGTGTAAGATGCTCCCATGATACTAAACAAGGATAAGGAATATGCTCTCAACAAGAGAGGACTTTGATGAGATCTTGGCTCCAGTTGTCTGATGCATTAAAATCAGATGTATGTAAATTTGGCCTCCTTCATGTTGTACTTAAGAAAGAAGCTTACTTGGAGCTACCTCAAGGATTTGAGGCACATAAGACGACATTCATGATTACAAATTGAAGAAAGTTCAATATGGACTCAAGTTAGTTCCCTAGATTTGGCATGCCTAGATTAATGGACCCCTAATGCACACCCCGACCTCTCTTCAAGGTTGAAGCCATGTCTTTGATGTTTGGTTTTATATATGCTAACAATTTATTTCTAACATGATCAAATCATCTTTGTGTTCAGTGCCAAAGGGAGCTGACCTCTGAGCCTTGATGATCGACTACCTGAGATTAGAAGTATAATAAAGAGATGATAAGGACTTCCTTGTCAAGAGAAGTATATTGACAAAGATTTGGCATGATGATTTACACTAAAGTAGTTGAGAGAAGACTTCTCCTCAGATTCAAATTTGATGGATCCCATGATGATTTGGCAGCCAAATGGATACTTTGCATCATATACTCCGAACCAGACAGAACCTAGATATGTATTGGGATATCTACATGAAACAACTAATCATGGACTAAGATACACTATCAGACTTCATGAATACAACAATGCTGAATGAGACTGAAAAATATTGTTGACAGGAAAAGCACATTTGGGTGATGTTGTAGCTTGGGGTCTGCCATGATTTCCTGGATGAGTCAGAAACAAAAGTTTGTTGATTTGAGTATGGCTGAGGCAAAGCAAATTGTTGCTAGCATGACTAGCTGTGAGGCAGTGTGATTGAGAAAGCTCTTTGGAAGAGTTGTTTGAGCATGTGTTTGGCACGACTATGATATGTTATGATATTAAGAATGAGATCTGACTTTTTGAAAATCTCGTGTTTCATGACTGGTCCAAGCATTTTGAAATTAGACATCACTATATTCAAAATATGGTGCAAAGGGACCAGTGAGGCTCTGACATAGATTTTTTGTGGAACTGAATCAATGAGGCTTCCGCAGATGAGCAAATAGCATACATTCTTACCAAGCCTTTGCCAAAAGGGAAGTTCTTGGTCTTCATAGAACAACTGGACTGGTGGATGAGACCCTCCCAGGAATGGGTCACCGCTGATCGAGAACATTGAGTTATGCTCTTCCCCCCTGTTTGAGCTCCCAGGGAGAGGAATAGAGCCGAAGAGCTCCTGGGGTTGAGTGAAATCGTGGACAATAGGTGTGTTTGATCCTTACCTCATGGTAAGTGTGTATCTCCCCTATTGCCATTGCAGGGTTGTGTCTGATGCATACTAGCAATGGTAAGTGTGTATCTCCCCCTACTGATTATACCTCAGTATGCATCCTACCCACAAGTTGGGCTTGTAGGGATTTCCACCCATCTGGCCAATGGGTGAGGAGACTTGGGCGTGTCCAATCCTTACCTCTCATGGTAAGTGTCTATCTCCCCCATGGTAGTGGATGCAGGTGTTATACCACTTGATTCTTGAGGGTCAAGGTGGTAAGATCAACAGACAATAGGATAGTTGTGATCCTTACCTTTCATGGTAAGTTGTATCCTGCCTATTGGTGATCGGATATAGGGTTGCAGATTAATCTCCCCTGTTTTCGGTGGATATAGGGTGGAAGCCAGAGCTCCACTATGATGATTCTTCTTCCTTAGATAGCGACATCATTGTTCAGTTGATGATCAAAGGAGAGACAAGTTGAGACGAGAAGTGATGAGATGGAAGTTTTGTTGATGCAGCTGAGATGAAGGTCATGCAACTTAACTTGGAGACTTGTAGGGTTTGGAGGATATTTTGATCTCCCCTACTGTCTGTTGTGGATTATTCTTCTTATATGACAAGATGAGAAATGATGCAGCAATGATGAGTCATCCGAGTTGAGACTTATGATGGTGATGGAAATTCCTTCCTAGATGAGGAGTGTTGAAATTTGGGCAACTATGGGACAAATTTCCCAAGATAAACCCTACTGCCCCAAAGAGAAAAATATTATTATAATTGGGGCACTCTTATTATTTATTGTGGTACAAATTTTGGCAAACATTTATTAAAGAAAATTTATTTTTAAAAAAAAAGGAAATTTAGATTTCATATCCTACCTCCATATTCAAGTCAGCCTCATGTTGGCCTGCCTAGGAATCATGACCTTTCACAGTTGCAATCAAATATAAATTAGGGCCTTGGTATCTCAAATTCAGAACACATATTGAAGACTCACATTTTCCAGTAGAAGCTCGATCTCTGTTATTGGCTTGCATCTGTGCCCAAGATCACATTTATTAGTTTGCATTTGTGGTGGATTATAGCGACTCTCATCATATACAGTGGTTTGTATTCATGGCTCATACTTGTATCTCTGAAGTCTACATCTACAGTGGCTCGATGGACTCGCTTATTCCTCTGTGACTCAAATTGTGGCTCATGCAATCGTATATCTCTATGATTCTTGATTTTGTTTATGACTCGCACTCCATGGATTACATTGTTTATGTGGCACCAATTCTTGGATCAGATAAATTATGTGGTGGCTTGTATTATCGCTTTGTGATTCGTCGAATTTTTGCCGTGGCATGGATTTGCTATACCTCTATAATAGATTTGCTTAATGGATTCACTCTACCTTTGTAATGGATTCGTTTATCTCTGTGTAATGGATTCACTCTACCGATGTAATGGATTTGTCTATCTCTATGGCATGGATTCGCTATATCTTTGTGGCATGTATTCGCTCTGTACAGTGACTCGATTTATTGTATGACTCATATTAGAGTAATAATGCACTTCAGTGACATGGTATTGGATTGTATTATAATGGCATCGTATGTCCGCGATATTGTATTACAATGGCACCCTATTGTATTATACTACAGTAGCATAGTATGTCAGTGATATTATATTACAGTGATTCAGATTGTATGTATCTTCTATTGTATGGCTCCTACAATACTCACAGTGGCTCGTTTTTTCTCTTGTTGTATAAGGGACAAGATCCATGTCAAATTATATGATAGAGGTTAGCAATATCATGTATGACATTGCCCTAATGTCATATGATAGTACATCTTGGATATCAATATAAATATGTGATCTGCTATATGATCTGAGACAACTATTAAGGTATTACAGACACATGTGCATGGATATGCCTATGTTACTTTATGCAATGGATCGATAAAATTGCGAAATACATAGACAATGAAGCAGTAAGAGAAACATAATAGACAACACACATAAACACAACAAGTTTAATAAAGAGTTCACCCAACACCCCTGGGCTACATCTCCTGGTCCAGCCTTCAGTGGTGACCTCTCTATTATGTCTTCTAAACAGAGTTTTACAACAGTGAGCTCAATTTGAGCCTCACACAACAGATACAAAACAATAAGGCTTTACTTGGATCCCCCAAGTCTGTTTTGAGTACACAGACTCTCCTCACTGACTCTCTGTCTCTGCTGCTCTATCTCAGCACTACTTGTCCCTGTTTGCTCTTTATCTATGGCTTTAAAGCCAATCTGCGTTGTCTGTTCATTTCTCCTTCTCGGGCTCTTTGTCTTCCCGACCTCTGTCAGCTCAAATCCCTTTCTGAGCGTTAGCAACCATTGCTAAACGCTTCCAGGGATGGTGGCCACCTGTTCTATAACGGAATGGGTCATCGGGCCTTTGAAATCCCAAAATTGGTTGTTTTCTGTTTACACAAAGAAACGCTGCAAAACACAGGAAAATTTGCCAAATCACTGTTCATCAGATTTGAAATATTATAAGTTTTGCCTTATAACTCCTATCAAGTCCGCCTGTATGCCAACATCGCATCTCCATTGTTGATCTGAGAGGTCTTGATCCAACGGTTGAGATCCATTTCGGGCGGCTCTTTCGTACGGGAGTTAACCGCCCGATGAGGGTGGTTTTCTCTCTCCTCAGCCTGGACACGTGGCAGCGAATGTATGGGATCGAGCAGAGCCCGGCCCAAACCATTTACCGCCCTTGGCCCACCCGAAATCCCGCTCATATCGTGATTTCTCTTTATATTGAGAATACATTAAAAACATTGAAAAACCCCGTAAATGGCTTTATCGGACTTGAAATTATATATAACAACATTAATAAACCCTTTCGAGTCCGTAATATCGCATCAGCGCATTTTCTTTGGTTTTCCATTTATTCAACGAAAATGCAATTTACAAAGGAAAACTTTGTTTTCTGGATCTCAAATCATATCAAACATTGTTTATAATCTTTATCGGGTCCGGCTATCGGTCCTGCTCCGTTGCAATGTTCCGATGCGATATTGCGATGCGATCGATCGCAATCGCATATCACACATGCCCCTGGCCGATTGTAATCGCTCCACTATGGTTTGTCGACGCGATATTGCGATGCAATGTGGGCCATCGATCTGCGTGCTTGATCGACAGTCCTCGTTGACCCCACTGATCGTTGTCACGTATTCCTTGTGGTTTTCGTCGATAGCCTCCCTTTGCCACTGCCAATTGCGATTTGCCGATCAGATCTAGACCGTTGATCGGCTAGATTCGACGGCTCCGATTCAAAGTTACTTTAAACTGCCGATACTCTATTTTTCAATGATTTCTCTTTGTTTTTGCCTCTCAACAGTGTTATCCGCCTTTTTAAGAGTTCTTCCTCATGCAATAGTTTTGATCTTTTGAAAGCTTTTGAAGACTTAGAGGGTTTTTGGATCCATTTTGGATCACGCCTTCCCACTGAAACAGCTTTTGGACCACCAAAAGTTGGTTTTTAAGCATCAATCAAGTGACTATACAGCGTCCTCACTTGTCCCATCTCTATCCATCTTGCACTGCTTGGTTTTGAACCTTTGAGTCCAATTCTGAGGTACTCAACATCCCCTCTGCGCGTAGCTCTCACCTTCTTGTCCAGAACTGTATCTTCTTGCAACTCATTGAGATATTCAGGCAACAGATCATCAATAGAAGGCAACTTACTTTGCTCTTTGGGATCTTCAATCAATGAAGGTTCAAATAGTCTCAAGTTCTCTGCATTAACTACTGAATAGATATGCATGTAAGTTGGCAAATCAAGGCGAAAAGCATTCTCACCAATTTTCTCAAGTATCTTGAAAGGCCCATACCTTATTGGCTTTAGCTTCTTACCTTCACCTTACATTCTGTCTTTGATGATGTACATCCAGACTTGATCACCAACTTGGAAGCGATGCTCAATTCGATGCTTATCATGCCTTGCCTTGTACTTGGCTTGGCTCCTTTCCAGATGTTTCTACACTGCCTGGTGAATTTCTTGGATCTGTTCAATGAACTTGGTTGCTTTGTCCACATCACTGTGTCCATCAACTGCTATGTCTTTACTAAAGACAAAATCCAAGGGAGACCTTGGTGTAAAACCAAAACAAGTCTCAAAAGGAGATCTTTGTGTAGAAGAGTGTTTAGCACGGTTGTAAGCATGCTGCACATAACATAAATGTTCATCCCAAAGCTTGGGATGCTTGCTGCAATAGCCCCTGAGCAACTGGATCATTGTCCTGTTAACCACCTCTGTTTGGCCATCTGTTTGTGGATGAAATGTTGTGCTCTTCTTCAATATGGTGTCCATTAACTCCCATAGACTTGACCAAAATTTCCCAAAAAATCGGGAATCTCGGTCAGAGACAATAGAAGTGGGTAACCCAAAATGAACCCATACATGCTGAAAGAACAACTTTGTTGTTTGTTCAGCTGTAATCTGCTTGTTACAAGGTATTAAAATACACATTTTGCTGAACCTGTCCACAATAACATATAAATATTCATGACCTTTTCTAGATTTTCGCAGTCCCCCAACAAAGTCCATGGAAACACTTTCCCAAGGATGAGAAGGAACTGGAAGTGGAGTGTACAAACCTAGTTTTCCATTGTTGGACTTGCTTCTAGCACACATGGTACACCCTTTAATATATCTAGAAACTGTTTCATGCATTCTTGGCCAATAACAGAATCTTTGTTGCTGTGCAACTATTTTACTTACACCAAAATGACCTGATATTAATGAAATATGTGCTTCTCGGATTATGTTAACTCTTTCAATTTGAGGAATGCATAACTTTCCCAAATGATATAAGAGTTGGTCCTTAACATGATAATCCAATTCTTCTAATTGTTTGCCATGACTTAAATTTGCATATACATCTTTAAAATCTACATCTTGAACATATTGTTCTATGTAGCTTTCATGCAATACTGAATTATGCTTAAGTATAGTAGATGCATTTATGATTGGTCTTGATAACATATCTGCAACCTTATTGTGTATGCCTTTCTTATATCTGATGACAAGATGAAATTGTTGTAGAAAACCCATCCACCTATAGTGTCTTGATTGTTGCAATTTAGTTTGTGAGTGCAAATATTGAAGTGGTTGATGATCAGTATGTATAATTGTTTCTTTGCCCAATAGGTAATGTTTCCACTTTTTCACACTCTGCACTAATGCATACAATTCTTTATCATATGTGGGATAATTAACTACTGCAGAATTAAATGTCTCAGAATGATAACATATGGGTTTACCATGTTGCATCAACACTATTCCCATGGCATAATCACTGGCATCTATTTCAATCTCAAATGGTCTTTGAAGATCTGGCAATGCTAGTACTGGTGTTGTATTAATCTTTTCTTTCAAGGTGTTGAAGGCTTTTTGTTGTTTGCCTCCCCACTAAAACACCTTGTTCAATCCTGTTAAAGCATGTAAGGGAGCTGCAATCAAGGAAAAGTTAGCAATAAACTTTCTCCAATATTGTGCTGCTCCTAGGAAGCTCCTAACTTCTGTAGCAGATTTGGGTTTAGGCCAGTTCGGATCTATTTTCAATTCACCACCCCCTACAATATGACCCAAATAATTCAAAGATGTTTTGCCAAATTCACATTTTGATAATTTAACATAGAGATTTTCTTTTTTCAAAACATCTAGAGTCTGCTTTACATGCTTCAAATGTTCTTCCCATTGTTTACTAAAAACAAGAATGTCATCTAAATATACAATTACAAAATCATCAATAAAAGGCCTGAGTACATCATTCATTACTCTCATGAAAGTGGCAAGAGCATTAGTTAAGCCAAAAGGCATAACTAGCCATTCATACAGCGCTTGCTTTGTTTTGAAAGCAGTGTTCCATGCATCGTGTTCTGCAACTCTGACCTAATGGTAGCCACTACGCAAGTCTAACTTAGAAAAGTAAACAACTTCCTTCAACTAATCCAATAGATCATCTATGCGAGGAAGAGCATAACGATTCTTGATCGTTATTTTATTCAATGCTCTATAATCAATGCACATCCTCCACGAGCCATCTTTCTTTCTCACCAAGATAATTGGAGATCCGCATGGTGATGTGCTTGGCCTTATGAATCCTTTGGCGAGCAACGCCTATACCTGCTTCTTGATCTCTGCATTCTCTAAAGCGGATAACCTGTACATTCCGATGTTAGGCAATGGAGCATCTTGCTGCAAATGAATATCATGTACAATTTCCCTTTTGGGTGGCAGACCTTTAGGTTCTTGAAATAGGATATCATATTCTGAAACAACTTTTTCTAAATCAGCTTTCTGTTTAGCATCACAGCCTTCAAATACATTGGTTTTATCAGGTTTCTTTTCCTTTACAACCATTAGTAAAAATTGCTTGCATGAATTTACAATTCTTTTCATCTGCCCTGAGTTAATGAGAGTGTAGTTATTTTTGAGCTGATGAGCTCTTACAATATATTTGATTCCATCTTTTCTGAGTTGATACTTATTTTCAATTCTATAGAAAATGGCTTTTCTATCATACAAGTAAGGACTTCCTAAAACAATACCACATATATCCAAGGGAACTATATCTAACTCAACATCATCTACAAAAGTTGACCCAAAAGCAATCCTAAGTTTACATTGTCTAGTCACTTGTAGCTTTGCTTTATCACATACCCAACCTAATGGATATGGCTTCTTGTGAGGTGTGGTTAGTAGTCCCAACTTCTTTACAATTGCTTCAGAAATCAGATTTACTTATGAACCACTATCAAATAAAGTATCAATCTTTTGATGCTTGGAATTAACTCTAATATGAAAAAGCTCATGTCTTTTCCTCTCATTTTCTTCATTATCAATAGATTGTGCCAAATTACTAGTAGATGCTTCAGAAGTTTTACCTTTTATACCTGCAGCTGTGACTGTTGTTTCATCACCTGAGTCTGACTCCAAATCTTTCTGAATAGCAGCAGCAGTCTTCTTCTTCTTGCCATCGAACTTCTTAGGTTTCAGCTCTAGATGCAAAGACCAGCGATGTTCATCATGTCCAACCCTCTTGCAGTGAGTGCATGAAGGTTTGTCTTTCTGTACAGCATTTGTCTTCCTCTCCTTCCATTTTTGCTTCTTCTTCTCCTTGTTCTTGCTTGCAGTGGGAATTGATGATCCCCCAATCTCTGGGTTCACATTCTTGCCTCTAGCCTCCAGAGGTGTAGCCTGAACTGATACCTCATCTATGCTAGTAGGGTTAAACATGAGAATGGTGTGCCTCAAATAGCTGTGTAGACCACCTATATACTTCAACAAAATTTCAGGTGAGTCTAGAGAAATGCCTAGAATTAAAGCTCTCTTTCTAAATTCTTGGGTGTAGCTTTGTACACTTTGCCCCTTTAATTGGCGAAGAGTTTGCCAACTCATCATGGCTTGCTGCATATAAGCTAGTGGATAGAATTGTTTTAAAATGGCAGAAACAAATTCACTCCAAGTAGAAAGAATTTTACCATGCTTCTTCAAATCAGCTTGTGTCCTGCCTTCCCACCACACTAGGGCAGTTCCTCCAAGGCGAAGGCTGGCCAGCTGAATCTTTCTCCTTTCTGAATCGATGTTTTGCACCCTGCAATATACATCAATCTGTCTAATCCAGTTATCTAGCTTTTCTGCATTTAATTCTCCATCATATATTGGCAAATCAAATTTTACATCTAATTTAATCAAAGGGCTAGAAGGAGGAGGCTCTTTCCCTTTCCCTTTGCCTTCTAAATGGCCATCTAGAAGAGGTTCTTCTGTTCCTTTGTCTTGTTTGGAGGTTGAAGTATCTTCACTTCGACCTTTCTTAAATTCTCTATACATCTCTTCTACCATGGCTCTCATGGTCATGAAACTGTCCATGAACTGAGAGTCTGATTCCAAGGGAATTTCTTCTGCCATTTTCCTCCTAGGATAGACTCTTCCTATTTCTGGGTTAGTCTCAACCAGTTCTCCTTCTCCTAATTTGAGCTTTGACCTAGTTAGCATTCAACAATCCAACACAAGCTTATCTAACCTTAGCAACCTAAAGCTCTGATACCACTTGATCTGATATATGATCTTAGACAACTATTAAGGTATTACAGACTCATATGCATGGATATGCCTATGTTACTTTATGCAATGGATCGATAAGATTGCGAAATATATAGACAATGAAACAGTAAGAGAAACATAATAAACAACACACATAAACACAGCAAGTTTAATAAGGAGTTCATCCAACACTCCTGGGCTACATCTCCTAGTCCAGCCTTCAGTGGTGACCTCTCTATTATGTCTTCTAAACAAATTTTTACAACAGTGAGCTCAATTTGAGCCTCACACAACAGATACAAAACAATAAGGCTTTACTTGGATCCCCCAAGTCTCTTTTGAGTACACTGACTCTCCTCACTGACTCTATGTCTCTGTTGCTCTGTCTCAACACTGCTTGTCCCTGTTTTCTCTCTGTCTATGGCTTTAAAGCCAATCTACGTTGTCTGTTCATTTCTCTTTCTCGGGCTCTTTGTCTTCCCGACCTCTGTCCACTCAGATCCCTTTCTGAACATTAGCAATCATTGTTAAACGCTTCCAGGGATGGTGACCACCTGTTCTGTAACGGAATGGGTCATCGAGCCTTTGAAATCCCAAAATTGGTCTTTTTTTGTTTACATAGAGAAACACTGCAAAACACAGGAAAATCCACCAAATCATTCTTCATCAGATTTGAAATATTATAAGTTCTGCCTTATAACTCCTATCGGGTCCGCCTGTATGCCAACATCGCATCTCCACCGTTGATCTGAGAGGTCTTGATCCAATGGTTGGGATCCATTTCGAGCGTCTCTTTCGTATGGGAGTTGATCGCCTGATGAGGGTGGTTTTCTCTCTCCTCAGCCTGGACACGTGGCAGCCAATGTATGGGATCGAGCGGAGCCCCACCCAAACCATTTATCGCCCTTGGCCCGCCCAAAATCCTGCTCATATCGTGATTTCCCTTTATATTGAAAATACATTAAAAACATTGAAAACCACTATAAATGGCTTTATCAGACTTGAAATCATATATAACAGCATTAATAAACCCTTTCGAGTCCGTAATATCGCATCGGCGCATTTTCTTTGGTTTTTCGTTTATTCAACGAAAATGGGATTTACAAAGGAAAAACTTTGTTTTCTGGATCTCAAATCATATCAAACATCGTTTATAATCTTTATTGGGTCCCACTATCAGTCTCGCTCCGTTGTAATGTTCCGATGCGATATTGCGATGCGATCGATCGCGATCGCATATCGCACATGCCCCTGGCCGATTGTAATCGCTCCACTGTGGTTTTTCGACGTGATATTGCGATGCAACGTGGGTCGTCGATCTGCGCGCTTGATCGATGGTCCTCGTTGACCCCACTGATCGTTGTCATGTATTCCTTGTGGTCTTCACCGATAGCCTCCCTTTGCCACTGCCGATTGCGATTTCTCGACGGCTCTGTTTCAAAGTTACTTTAAACCACCGATACTCTATTTTTCAATGATTTCTCTTTGTTTTTGCCTCCCGATAGTGTTATCCGCCTTTTTAAGAGTTCTTCCTCATGCGATAGTTTTGATCTTTTGAAAGATTTTGAAGACTTAAAGGGTTTTTGGATCCATTTTGGATCAATATGGTAGAGTGACCTTGAGTGTCTTGGTATGGTAGTATGACTTGGGAGTGACCTTGTTGTTGACAGTGACAGTAACCCTAATATTTTAGTGGCCCTGATGAATGACATGGCAGTGATCTTGTATGGCAATGACCTGGTTGTATGACAGTGACCTTGATATTATGATATATGATGACAGTGATCATGGTCCTATGATGATAGTGACCTTGCTCTCATGATAGATGACACTTTATGGTGATGATGTCCCTTGATAATGATGACACTTATTCCTATGGCATGGATGTTACTTCCTATGATAGTGATATGGCAATAGCTCTCTAGAGATCAAATCATCCAGTTCACAAATGTAGTTGTGAACTGCCTTGGGTTGGCCCTAGGAGGTTTGATGTGATTGATGTATCTCATTCTTATTGTACTTTGTATCTAATAGAAGAAGAATTTGGTTGGGTTTTCCCCCTCATGGGGGTTTTCCCTGGTCTCTGACCCAAATCTTGGTGTCCCAATTATGCATGTTTTTCTTCTGTTGTTCTTTATTATTTCGCCACATTGTTGATGTTATTATTCTCTCTACATAATTGTTAAGGATGTTATGATGTTATGGGGTGAATGTAATAAGTAAATGATGAAAAAATTGAAGATTGCAATTATCTACAGTAGAGAACAATCTAGCCCTAAAAATTAGCATATTGCAGCCAATCCATGGCATCCGGTGTGGTCCTTTTGAGGCTACATCTGTGGGCTTTCTGTAGCATCATCTACAACCTTCTTATGGCACCTACTACGGCCAATCCATGGCATCCTGTGCGGTCCTTTTGAGGCTTCATTTGCAGCCTTCCTGTGACATCATCTGCGACTTATGGTGATAATCTCTATGACCTAATGTGGCCTATCTCCTGTGGTGTATGTGGCCTTTCCTGTGGTAGTGTTTGCAGCCTAAATGTGACATTGGTTGCAGCTTATCTGTGGTAATGTTTGCAGCCTTCAATGTAAGTATTTGCAACCTTCTTGCCATAGATGCATGCAGTCATTCTCTATGAATATGGGATTTGTTCTAGCGTGGTTAATAAAGTGTCTTTAGCATATTCTTGGAGCTGCCCTAATGGCTCTACCCTACTGCAGTTAGGGCCTTGTTTGAGTGACCTCTATGAGGTATGTTAGGAAATCTATGTGACCTACATAAGCAGCCTTTTATCTTTTATGTTTGGGAGTAGTGTTTGACAGTGGCTCCGGTAGTATATGGCCAGGATGCTTGGCTGTGATAGACATCTCTAGTAACAATGATATATGACTGAGATTCTTGTACCTATATGATCTTGATGTTTGGACAGCAACAACTATACTTATAACAGAGATATTAGATGAGGTATCCTTATGGCAATGAAGACACTGATACATATTTGTATGTGATATCTTCAGTGTAATGTATGGCAGTGATACTTGAGTTCTTGGCAATGACCTAATAATGTATGAAAGTGATCTAATGATGGATGACAGTAACATAATGATGTATGACAGTGACCTTGATGTATGGAAATATCCTTATGACAGTGGTATATGCAGTGCTCTTAGAACAGTGATATGTGTGTGTGTGTGTGTGTGACATTGATGAAAGACGACGTTCTAAGTGATATGACAGTGTATGGTCGAGTTATATGGCAGTGGTATGGCGATATATAGCTATGATACTTGTCCTTGTTTATGGCAATGATATGACATTGAAGACAGTAATACTTATTACTATAATGACAGTGATATGATCGTGTCAGAAATATATGTTACATTTAGCCTTGTGGAGGACTCCTTGACATACTTGTGAACTTCCATCTTATGAGGATCCTGTATGACACTGTGTTGGCCCTGAATGACCTAATGTTTCTGATGATGAAAGACTCATGTCCCATTATAATTGTACTTCGTATCTTCGTTGAACATTTGATGAATATCTAATAGAAGAAGAAGAATTGATTATGGGTTTTCCCCCTTGTGGAGTTTTACCCAGGTCTCTAACCAAAAAATCCTATTGTCCCTATTATGTATGCTTTTCTTATGTTAATCCTTATTGTTCCATTGCATTGTTGATGTTATTGTTCTCTCTACATAATTGCAAATGATGATATGATGTTATGGTGTGAATGTAATGTGAAAATGCTCAAAAAAAAAAATTAAAAATGCAATTATCTACAGCATAGAACAATCTAGCCCTAAAATTAACATCCCCCTCTAAGAGACCATCCAATATTATTGAAACCTGCTTGGGGCAACTAGTCCGTACTTTAAGGCACATGTTCTCAGAGCATTAGAGAGATCAGCTCCAATGGATTCAGCATAGACGACCTTCCTCCCATCAGACTACCTCCCAGATCCAAAGGAGCAACCAAAAAATCATTTGGAGTTTCCTTCTTTCAACCTCAGATGCTAGGAGTATCCCTTGTTCATATATATTCCCCCTCTCAAACAGATTTTTAAGCCAAGCTCCCCGATGGTCCCAGAAGACTCTCACTGTGAGCCGATACCCAATTTTCCGCCCCTCGTTGTTGACCATCAGCCTCATAAGACCTCGACATCATCAGTGTCATCATCCAATCTCTCTCTCTCTCTCTCTCTCTCTCTCTCTCTCTATGTTCTTGAGTTGGGTTGTCCACCTTTGGACAAACTCACTTAGTATTTTGTATCATCGTACCTTTGTTACAGGGCTTTTTACATATGTTAAGATGTTATACTTACATAGGTTTCTTTCTTTGTATTATTTTCAGCATTTTTTAGGAGTTGCACTAGCACTCTGGCATTGTAATCATACTAGTTGTACTCTTTTGTCCCATTGACTTACTTTTGTGGCCATTTGATAGACATTAATAAAATTATTTCATCTTATCTACTTTTCTATTTTTAGCTTATTTGATCCTTAAATTACAAATTTATGTTCTTACTAAAATCCTCCAAAGAATTTTGAACCATTATCACCATGGGCTCTTGGATAGCATGAGCATGGGTTTATCAAGACAGTTTCTTTCTTTCATAGCATGTTTGTGTGTTTAGTCATCTTTGTTTAATAGTAATAGATGGTTTCTACTCGCTCTTTACCTTTTCTTTTATAGATGGGGAACTAGCAACCTCCTTGGATATATGCAACAACCTGCAAACCACATATATCAGAAACTCATAGTTCAGCCTAGGATCGAGACATCTGGATGTGAAATTTTTATCTATTGCAACAACTGGAAATTATTCTTCTAACTGAAAATTTAATTATTCAGTGTATTTGCTACAGCAAACAACGAATAAAATCACAACTGCAATTTTCACCATAAAAATATTGTGGAAAATAAAACACTGAAAACTGAGAAATTCTAGTACTACACAAGAATTTTGACAAAGTTATTTTTGGACAATTGTCCCCTGAAAAACCCAATGTGAGAAACCAGTGCAGCAGATGAGGGTTTTATTATTATTCTTCAGCAGCAATTTTGAGTACAATAATTTAGATGCCCAACTTTTTTTTTTCCAAAGAAAAAAAACTAGCTTTTTATAATCATAATAAAAAGTTACATATACATGCCGCAGCTTCCTTTTGCTGTATGATAGAGCATCATAATACCTGCTGGAAGGCTATTCTACCTTCCTTTAATTGAGTGTTATGGGTCATTCTGAGCATAAGCAGAGCCTCATCTAGAGAGGAAAATAGCTCCCTTCCTCAGCATTATCAAAAAGAGTCAACAGTTTAATGTTTATGGTAACAAAAACATTTACTGGCATCTTTCCCCAGGTTTCCTCTATCGAGGAAAACAACCCAAGACGAAAAAGAATGCACAGCACTATCATAAAAGACTAGAACAGATTTCAATAAGCAGACTTTCCAGCTATAAACAAAAAGAACCTAGAATGACAAGCTCTACTATGTGCATAAGCATGCAAACTACACATAAGGAGGCTGGTCCGAGAGGTAAGTGCCTCCATTGTTTTCCTCCACTATTCTCCAGCTGCCCATATCTTGTTGTAGACCTTCTTTAGAAAGCTTGTCTGCAGTGTCATTGTGTTCCCTGTAGATGTGATGAATAGAGAAGGCATTAAAAGATAGTTTTAAATGCTAAATATCTTCTAATAAAGGATACAATATGTAATTTTGACATCTGCTTTGATCATTTGCCCATTTGATAACATTTGATGAATCCCCAAAAATCTGAACTGTGAAGATGTTCCTGTGAATCAGCCAACATAGGAGAAGCTTAAGAGCATATAATTCTGCATAGTTATTCGAGCCACTGCCTAATCCTACAGAAGCTTTTAGAGAATGTCTTTCGGTTATATGGATGATTAGACCTGCTCCAGCTTTGTTATTTTGAGAGGCTCCATCAAAGTAAGCCCATGGCACTCCTTCCTTGATTTGTTCTTCTCTAATCTGCCTGGGCATCCTTTCTTCCTCTGAATCCAGTATATTTGAGTAAATTGAATTACTCTGAATGGCAATTGATTCCACCGAAGTTTCCTTGTCCTGAAAGATGACTCTGTTTCTTGCAATCCAAATGCCCCAACAGATAATAGGCGGCAGATTTCTTAATTTCCAAGTTTGATTTGAGTGCCACCATTTGTGCCAAACTGCAGATATATTATCCCCTTCCCAGGCTATCGGTAAATGAATTACCTTCTCAACCTCCCTCCATACTTTGTTAACTACAGGACAGCCAATAAAAAGGTGCGTTATGGTTTCAGAGTCATTTTTGCACATAGCGCATCTTCCTGGCCCTGATTTAAATCTGGATTGCAGAATGTCCCATGTAGGGACTTTCCCTTTTAAGATACACCAGAAGAACAGTTTTGCTTTGGCAGGGCACTTTAACTTCCATATTGACTTTGCCCACCATTCGGGATCACCCCAGCCTTTTTTTGTCATGAGGAACTTGTATCCAAATTTTGGAGAGTAGATTCCAAAATCAGCGTGAGCCCATACCAGCTGGTCTGGTTTGTCTTTAAACCTTACATTTGATCTGGAGAGTTCTTGAATGTAAACCTTCCAATTATTCCACCAATGGGGATGAAGGTCCAATTCCTCTCCTGATTTCCAAGCTTGTCCCCATATGGTTGAGTGACCGATTTTTTCTGCCTGATTTAGGAAAAGGATTCCTTTGGACTCGAGATGCCTAATCAGGCCCGGAGGCAGTGCAAAGTTCTCATTACACCCCACCCAGGGATCCCTTCCAATTTGAATATTTTCACCGTTTCCAACCTGCCAGGACAATCCTTGTTCAATAATGTTGAAGGCATCTATGGTCGCCCTCCAGACTATCGACACATTTCCTCCTTTTTTTTTCTGGGTTCCTTATCCAATTCTCAAGAGGAGTGGGGTCAATGTATTTCCGTTTCACCACTTTCATCCAGAGGTTATCCATGTTGATAATTCTCCACCCTGATTTTGCTGCCAGGGAGGATCCAAAAGCTTTGATGTCTTTTATTCCCCACCCTCCCCATTCTTTTGGTCTTGCCACTTTTTCCCAGGCAATCCAGGGGAGCACTGAGTCTTCCTTTGCTCTAGCCCATAGAAATCTGCTACAGATTCTTCTTATCTTTTCCAAAATGCCTTTGGGAACCCAGGTCAGCGCAGCCCAATAAACTGGGATTGCTAGAAGGACTGATTTAATTAGAGTTAGCCTTCCTGCTCTGGAAAGCCACTTAAAGCTCCAATGAGAAATTCTGGCCTCAATCTTCGCTACCAACCAATTCCAGTCCTGTTTCCTATAATTGTCCGGTTTCAGCCAAAACCCCAGATATTTGAAAGGGTCCCCAAGCTTATAAACATCAAAGGGAAGAACTGAGGTAATTTGGCTTTCCTCCTGTCTATTAAAACCTTCCAGAATGAGCTGCGATTTTCTATAATTTACTTGCATCCCAGTTGCTTTCATGAAGAGCTCAAGAATCTTCTTAATCTCTTTTATTTCTGACTGGTTCCCATTACTGAAGAGTAAAATATCGTCAACAAAAAGAAGATGCGTGATGTATAAATTGACTGCAACCTCCAGACCTTTAATTAATCCTTCCCTTTTGGCTTTTAGGATCAGCTGGCTCAGTCCTTCTGCTACCAGAAGGAAAAGCAGTGGAGACAAGGGGCAGCCTTGTCTAAGTCCTCTTTGCCCTTTGAAGAATGGAGAGGCAGCTCCGTTTATAAGAACCGCATAACTGACACTGTTGATACATCCCATAATCCAATTGATAAATTCAATTTTAAAACCCAGGTGTGTTAACAACATTCGGAGGTAGGTCCAACTGATTCTGTCGTAGGCTTTTGATAGGTCGATTTTTACCACTGCCCCATTCCTTTTCATCAATTTCACACTATGAATTGTCTCTTGAGCCACCCCTATGGCTTCATGAATTTGGCGCCCTTCCAGAAAACCAAACTGTTCGTTTGAGATGCATCTGGACAGGATTGGCTTTAAACGGACAGCAATCACTTTTGCTATAATTTTATAGATGTTGTTGCATAACGAAATGGGCCTGAAATCTTCAAACGATTCAGGGTTTTCTTTCTTAGGAATAAGGGCTATAAAGGTTGAGTTAAAAGGCACATAAACCATACCTTTTCTTCTGGATTCCTCAACCACCTTTGTTAATTCTGAGCCAATCTGGTCAAAGAACTGCTGGAACAATTCTATAGGCCACCCGTCAGGCCCAGGACTTTTATCTTTGGCCATAGTTTTTATGATACTCTCCACTTCTTCAGATGTGACTTCACCCTGCAAGCCCTCAGCTTCATCCTCCTCCACATAACGAGGAAAACATTGGGTTGTTTTGATAACCTCTGCTAATGTAATCTCTCCTTGCTCAGAGAATAAATTTTGAAAATGGTTCCTCCCCATGAACGAGAGAGATTCAAAAGTATTGGCTTCTCTACCATCCTCGTCCTTTAACTTCCATATGGTATTCATTATCTTCCTCCCTTTTGCGTAATTGTGAAAAAAATTTGTATTTTCATCTCCAGCTGATAGCCAAATTGCCCTGCTTTTCATCCTCCATTCCTCTTCTCTGTCCAAAAGAATTTGACTTCTCTGCTTTTCTAAAAACAGTATTCTATCCTTCGACTCCTGAGATTCGTAACCATTCGATTCAGGATTTTCCAATTCCCCAAGCTCCAGATTGATATTGTTTAAGACTTCATTTTGTTTCTGCTTCCTCTTTTTTGCCCAATCCATCATGGCCTTTTTCAGCCTTTTCAAATTTTCCATGAAAAGGAAACTCTTATCTTCCATGGCGTCCCTACTCGGGTGTTGCCAAGTTTCGATGAAGAGGTTTCTGAAGGATTCCTCCTGCATCCATGAGGCGTTGAATTTGAAGGGTGCTGCCGGCTTAAGTGGAGGCTTAGACAGCTCGACCAGGACTAGGAAATGATCTGAGTTTCCCCCCTCTCCTACCCACTATCTGAAAACCGGGATTCTGGAGGCTAGATCTTCACTCAGAAGAAACCTGTCAAGTCTTTTTGCTATTCTGGCTTCACCTGTTCTACGATTTCTCCATGTAGGTTTCAGTTTTAGCATGTTTGCATCGATCAGATTATGCGTAGACAAAGCATTCAAGAAGAAATTTGATAGAGGGTCTTCTCTGGCTGAAGGACCCCAAGCCTCGGCATTCCCAATGGAGAAATTAAGGTCTCCTCCTAACACCAGATTCTGATTTCTCATCACTGCTTTAGCCAGGAGGTTGTTCCAAAAAGAGACTCTCTCCTGGCATGGCCCGTATATATTTAAGATTAACAGAGGGATGTCAAATTCAGGTGTCACGGCTTCCATCCCCAGAACATTATTCATCCCCCATGTATTGATGAGTTTCATTCTTCCTTCCCTGAAGCCTATAGCCAAGCCTCCCGAGTGACCATTGGAGTCCAGTGCTTGAAAATGCCACCCCAGGAGAGTGGAGCACAGAGATGACACCACTTCTGAGCTTATGCCTAAGGTCTCTTGCAACATGATTACTTCTGGATTATAACGCTGTACCAACTCCTTCAAAGCCAGTTTTTTGGGTTTACTGGCTAAACCCCTACAATTCCATGAAAGAACAATCATTTTGACCCATCTCCACAGGGTTTCGCCGCTCTAAGCACCCCAGGAATCGACAGTTGTTTACCATCCGCCACGTCAAATTTTGCTTTTACCTGCGCCTTAGACAAGAAAGACTTCCGTCCCCTCGACTTCTTCATAGAGATCTGAGGCACCTCCATACCTAAACCTCCGATTGGGTCTCCAGAAGCTGGTCTTTTGTCAAGGGATCGCAGGTTATAATGGCATACAGGTTTGGAAGGAGAGATTTTTATATTGCCGGTATCATATGGAGCCTCTTCACAGTTCAGATTGATCTTGGGTATAGATGCAATGATGTTTTCAACCCGCGAGTGTTCAACAGATGAAAGACTATGCGAATTTGAATTTAAGCATGCATCTTTTTCTTCAAAAGGAGGAGGTATAGAAAGAAAACAAGAGTCCAGATGCGTACCCATCGTGACTTCACGAATGCCTTCAGATACTTCTTTTGTGACTTCCAGTGCTCCATTCCCTGATCCAATAGGAGATCCTTCTCCAAAATCCGGTCGCAGGGCCTGAATTGCCTGCATCGGATCCTTCTTCTTCTCGTTTCTATCCACTTCCATAGCATCCTCCACTTGGACCGCCTCATTTCTGGGGTCAATCTCCTTTCCTGTTGATACCACCTCTGTTTCGGTTTTCTTTTGCCTCCTCCTACGGCGGAAACCAAGAGGGAAATCCCTTGCAAGATGTCCATACTCATGGCATCTGTGACACCTAAAAGGCAGGTGTTCGTAGTCCAATGGCTGATCGAAAATGAGGTCTTTGTACTGAATTTTTATATTTTCCGCTAGGCCTTCTCCTGGGTTAAGATTGACCAATATCCGGGCCATGGCTTTATTCCTTGTTTCTATGAAAGACATATCCGTTTCCAGATAAGTGCCCAGCGTGTTACCAATGGACCTGAAAATTGATTCTACCCATAGAAAGGGAGGTAGACCAGGGGCACAGACCCATACCGGGAAAGAATCTACCTTTTCGCGTTGTGCATCGAACAGAGGCGTCCATCGCCTGAAAAGAACGGGATGGTTCCCAAACGCCCAATTCTTCGCCATCACCCAGTCCGCCATTTCCTTCTTTTCGAACTGAATCATAAACCATCCTTTTGCTAGAACTGAGACTTTGTAGGATTTTTCCGGGGCTGCCTGCCATTGCTGATCTGCCCAATTTTGTATGAATTTGGCTGAATATTTTTTCCCCCGGGCTCGTCCTACCAATGTGCATTCTGCCACCTCCAGAGCTTCCTCTATTTGGACGTCCACTCCCAGCACAAGATTTGCTTCTGTCTTTTTCTTGATTAATTTCTGTTTCTTCCTCTTCTCCCCAACCTGCCTATTGCCTGTACCCTCTTCCCTTCCTTGAGCGACAGCCTCCCCATCTGCCGCTTCTGTTTGCTGCGAGAAATCTTTTTTGCCTACTGGTGCTATTCCTGATGGTATCTCTGAATCAATAATTCCTTCAAAACCCCTGGCCCCTGCTCCTTTGTCCACTCCCTTTTCTAAACCCTCCTCTTCTGGCTGGATTCCTGCTTTACCTCCCGAGCCATCCTTCCTACGACCCTCATCCGCTTCAGATCCCACTATCTTTGGCTCAGATATCACGCTAGGGTTTACCAAAACCCTTGATATAGATGATCTCGTTACAGCCGGCGATTTGCCTTCTTTGACCAGCCCTAGATCCGATTTGAGCCCATCAATCGGGCTATTCCAATACCAGTTTTTTGGGCCGTGACCGAAGACCACATCTTCAAGACCTCCAGAATAATGATGAGCAGGAAAGAGGGGTTTTGGATTACTTACTTGGGAGAAGCTGAGTGCTTCCGCCTGAGGGAAACCCTTCTTCTGAGCATTCAGTTCTTGGAGATTGAGTTGAACAGGGGCCTCCTAATTTCCCTGCCCTACCAGCCCCAAACTGTCTTCCAGAAATTCGATCGAGGTCCTTTTGTTCCATGGCTCTTGCAGATCTGGACTCAGCTTCGAATTCCCATGGTAACCGCTTGACCCGAAAAACTGTTCAATGTTTTGAGCCGTTAGGTCTTTTCCCCACACCGACAGTATATCTTCTGGTTCTGGTTCAAGCTCGACGGCCTCATTAGGGTTGACCATGATTAGTGTGCCTGCTTAGACCCTAATACCGCCAAAACAAACCGTTTCGGGCTTCAGTGACAGGGTAAAACGGAGAGAACGACAGCTATGTTTTCCGGCGGACAGAGTCTCAGGCAGTTTCCTGTTGCCGAGAACGTGAAGCCTCCAGCTGCGTCCACGCTTCGAAGACTGACCGTCCACGTTTCAACCCGGGCCTTCAGATCCTCGCCAGATGTCTTCCTCTGCTGTCTTCTCCAACTGCTCCTTCCGCTTAACCCTCGCTGCGATTGACCGCCTTCCAAAACAAGCTTTACTTTTGCGAAGAAGCCCTAGGCTCTCGGCCCTATTGGCCGCAGTCCTCGCACCTGCGACCATGACCTAGGACCTGCGGCCCAATGCGCCCCTTTTAGATGCCCAAGTTGCAATCTAATCTGAAGAAAATACTAGCAAAAATATCATGAGAATTTTCTCTCACCCCACAACTATTTTTTGCCTCCGAAATTGCCTCCCTAGCCTCTACGCTGAGCTCCCTGTGTCACCCTCTACACCGAGCTTGTGCTGGCCCTCCGCAAATTTCAGCCTCCCCTCTGTTTCCTCTTCCAAGGACTGGAAATCTTCCTCCCGGAATGATGTTGCCCTCCTCTTCCACCTGCTACTCACCCTCTAGCTCTATCTTCTATGTTGAGTTGTTGCTACTAAGAAAATCGAACTGCCTAGGTAACTAAGTATCTGCACTGGTTTTTTCTCCATCGACTTCCTCTTATAATCCACTGTTGGAGCACCAACGGCCATGAATAAAACTTAATCAATGGCTAGGATCATCTATGGATCGATCCATGTGAGTTTTTATATGATTCTCACCTTATCTCAATTAATACGATTAATTAACCATATTCCCTAAGTTTAGACTTAGGAAATATTTAAAAATCGGTTAATAATCTAATTGAGACACTTCTAGGCGGAATTTCCAGAAACGATTTCTGGGTTTTGGAGATCTCATGTATTCTAGCCTCTCCACCAAATTTCGTGGCTAGAACACATCCAATGCTACAAAAACTAACACTCCCTCTTAGCGAGGAATGTGTTCTAGTGCTACTGCACACCCTGTCTCTACATCATCTCCTGTCATGTTGCTGATGTCTAGCCATACTACCCACCAACCACTGCACAACTCTGATATACGTTGCATTTGTGTTGCTGCTAACACTGCCATACTGCTGCCAACACTGCATCTGCACTGCAACTCCCTCTCATCTGTTGTTGCTGCAACTACAACATCTGCAACTGAAAAGCATCCAAAATAGCATGTCCCTGCTATTGAAACGGGTTCTCCACCATACCCATATGTTCTCTAAAATAGACAAACTTAGCTCTCCCTAGAGCTTTCGTGAGTATATCTGCAACCTGCTCTTCTATGGGAACATATTGTAGCTGGACTGCTCCACGTTGTACACAATCTCTGATGAAGTGACACTGAATATCGATGTGCTTCGACTTGTCATGAAACACTAGATTTTCAGAGAGCTTTATGCAACTCTGATTATCACAATAGACATTGGTCACCTCCATCCTCTACCTAAACAAGCTCACTAGCAGCTTTCGAGGCCATATAGCTTCACACGTAGCTATGTTGACTTCCATATACTTTGCTTCTACAGAGCTCAGTGCTACTGACTTCTGTAACCTGCAACACCAAGAAACCATCCCTGATCCAACACTGAAGCAGCCCGGAGGTACTTTTCCTGTCCACTAAACTGCCTGCCCAAATTGCCTCCCTAGCCTCTACGCTGAGCTCTCCGCGTCACCCTCTGTGCAAATCTTACGCTAGCCCTTTGCAAATTTCAGCATTCCCTCCTTTGCCTCTTCCGAGGACTAGAAATCTCCCTCCAAGAATGTTGTTGCCCTCCTCTTCCACCTACTACTCACCCTCTGGCTCTATCTTCTCTACTGAGTTGCTGCTACTAAGAAAATCGAACTGCCTGGACAACCGAGTATTTGCATTGGTTTTTTCTCCATCACCATATCGACTTCCTCTTATAATCCATTGTTGGAGCACCAATGGCCAAGATTAAAACTTAATCAATGGCTACGATCATTTCTGGATCGATCCATGTGAGTTTTTAGAGATACTCACCTTATCTCAATTAATACTAATTAATTAATCATATTCCCGAAGTTTAGACTTAGGAAATATTTAAAAATCGGTTAATAATCTAATTGAGACACTTCTAGGCAGAATTTCCAAAAACGATTTCTGGGTTTTGGAGATCTCGTGTATTATAGAATCTCCACCAAATTTCGTGGCTAAAACACATCTGATGCTACAAAAACTAACAGCGGAGACCACCAGAAACTGGAGTCGGTATCCCAAACTCCAATAGGACGCCTATTCTTTCAGCATTACTATGACGAGCCATGTCGTCAAAGACTTGAACCCGGGTGGATGGGATGGCAAACCACCATCTCAACTTAAATTCCGAATTTCATTTCTTACTAAAATCCTCCAAATAATTTTAAACCATTATCACCATGGGCTCTTGGATAGCATGAGTATGGGTTTATCAAGACAGTTTCTTTCTTTCATAGCATGTTTGTGGGTTTGGTCCTCTCTGTTAAATAGTAATAGATGGGTTTCTATTCATCATTTATTATTAACCAATTAGAAACTAAGCCAAAGGTTAAATTTCTGTCAAAACAGAATTTCATTTCACACATCTGTATTGAAAATTAAAGACAACATCCCCTCAAACAAATATAACACAATAAAATATCCATATATCTTGTACTTACGATATCATTTAGCATGTTTATTACATCTCCTAGTTCAAACTCCTTTCTTGCAGCTTCCACTTCTTTATTTCTCGACTTATTTCCAATAAATGTCTTTGTTGGAACACAGCCATGAGAACCCTGCAAAAGAGTTTCTTTTAAGTTCAAGGACAAGAGTAACCAGATGTAAATGACTTCAACTGATGTTTAAATAAACAAATCAATGCATGCTTTGGTTTGTGCCAATAAAGATAAAATCAGTTAAATGAGATATAATACAGAATTTGTGAAAGCCAAATTCTATCAACCATAGCATCCAATATATAATCACTTTCATGCCCTAACTTTCAAGATAGTATAGTTCAGACTTCAAACAGTATCCAATGCAAGTTGGTTTAAACTTTACACGCAGCTCATCTACAATCCATTCTATGCATCTTCCTATACAGTGCCAAAATTATAAAAGAAAAACAATTTTCTGGGTTCAATACACAGATAACCAAAAAGCTCAAAATTTTAGCAAATGAATCTTAAAGAGTTAAACATTGATAAGAAAATGTAAATGCAGGAAGCAGAAGAAACTTTTGTGGCAGAAAATCTTGTAACCATTTCCTGGAGCACATGCTCTAGAAACTCAACCTAAAGTATTTCTAGCCCATCTTCATTTTCGAAGAATCATAGTCATTTCATCCACTCTTGATGTTTTCTCTTGTCAGTTGTTTTATTTGTATCAAATATTTTGCAACTATGCAGTAGTACTCGTTACCACCATCTAACAATCAAGCACTATTGTGGAGATCATGGCATTAATGATAAAGGCCTATCTCAAAACGTTAGCACAATGAACTAAGTGGTGAATTGTTTGTTAAGTTGAAGCAAAGAAACGTATCTCAAGTGTTAACTTTCCTGCAAACCTTGCACCCCGCAATTCATTGACCTAGTAGATTACAGATCTGTTACCACAAAATCTAGCAGGCCTTGAAGAGTAAACACTACTAGACAAAAAGCTAGACAAAGTGCTAACAACGGGGTGGAAGACCAATTGTTAAAATCACGATTGCCGTTTGACCAAAACCCGCAAGCATTAGTCTCCGCTACAATCGCCAGAGTTAGGATCCATGTGAGGCGATTAGTCCATCTTGCAAAACACATGGAGAGTGTTGAACCCAAGTTCCAATTATCTCCCCCCAATGCAAGCCAGGTGAGTTTCAAACTCAAGACCTGTAGTTCTGATACCACTTGTTGGCATCATGATTGTCATTAGACCAAAACCCGCAAGCATTAGTCTCTGCTACAATCACCAAAATTAGGATCTACGAGAGGCAATTAGTCCATGTCGCGAAACACATAGGGAGCGTTGATACTAATGTCCAACACCAATGTCACCTCAGCCAAAACCCCCTACTCTTTACGGATTTTCACTAATAGGAGTAGCCCCAGTAAAGGAGGAATCACTTAAGATGGATATGCAAATGATAAGGTACAAAGTGACCCTACTAAAGCTCATTCAAAGAGAGGCACAATAAAGATACAAGGCTTCAACGAAGCATATTGCTCTCAAATAAAAGCCCTAGAAAAGGAAGGCTCAAGACCTAGGGTTTTGAGGTTTTTCGATGATAATAGGTATTCACAATGTCAAGGCCCTCAAGAAAGGGTTTCTTATGATTATAATCAACTAATCCAAGACTTATGAAACCCTCTAGAAAGTCCTCAAGTTGAGGGAAAAGTAACTAGGGTTTCCCTCTTAGGGCAACACAAAGGGAAAGAGATTTTATGGATGAAATTTGAGTTGATGCCCACCAAATTGATAGGTTAGGTAGCCTAGACCTATCTATTGATGTTTAGGCTCTCAAACCACCAAAAAGCCTCCTCCCTAAAATTCCACTCCAAGCCCTAACTTTTCTCCCTAGCCTTAAAAGCACTGATGTTGAGAAGAGAAATTTATGGAGAAAATTTAAGGTTGATCACCAAGTGATAGGACCAGTGCCTTGTCCTATGGGGATATGGACTCTAGGATGTTCAAGATAAGCCAAATTCCTTCCAAGGAGGTCAAAATTTGATGCCCTAGCTATCAAAATTTCAATGATTACCCATTTAATGGAATAATGGATTTTAATGGAGAGTAACAAGAAATACTACACTAAGAACATTCATTACATGTTACAACGAGTAATGCACACAATATTCATCTAGATATTCTTCAATAAATTGCTCTTCCACAAATTCTTGAAAGATGTAACTAGTTTCGGTCTTCATATTGACATTTGTAATTATGATTTTATGTAATTGATGTAAACAAAAAAATAAAATTATTTTTGTAATGCTTGAATCATGGGTTTCATGATTAAGGAATTTTATTTTTAGTTGAAGCTACCATTTTGAGCTATTAGGTTGATCATCAAGTCATCAAGTCTAGTAAAGTCAATGTCAAGGATTAAAGACCCATTTGGGCATGTAATTCATTGTAAAAAAAAAATTGTTAACCCTCCAAGACCATGTCACAAGCTATCCTTGAAGTCGGCCTATGGATGATTCTGGAAAGGCATGTCAACCTTGTCACAAGTAGAAGTCGGCTTATTTTGATGGACAAACCACTATATATAGGGCAACTCGGCCTCACTTAGAACACAACTTGATCAAGGATCTGAAATAGAAGAGAAGGTGTGAGAAACCTAAGAGAAGAAGCCTCACATCAAGCAAGGAGAAGGAAGTCAAGGAGCCGAAGTGTATTGATCTATTTTTGGGCAAGATATCCTTCACATGTGGGAAAAATAGGTGTCATCTACTGCAGGAAGTCGAAGTCATCACAGTCAACTTAGAAGACCGAATTAAGGAGAAAAACAAGTCAATAATACAAGCTGAATTGCAGAAAGGGAAGACTACATCCTAGCGAAGGGAATCAAGGTGTTAATCTCTCTCATGCTGCAACTAGGGTTTCTGAAGAAGGGCCAAGAGTTGCAAATCTGAACCAAGGGACCAAAATCTGAAGGATAGTCGAGATAGTGGGAGAAGGAGGAAGTTTGACCATCGTTGACTCAAGGAAGGAGTCAAACTTAGAAGGCTTGTGACTTGGTCTTGGAGAGGTTGTTGTGTCAAGGGTCTTGGTCTTGGTATTCGTCAATTGAAGTCTCTATAAAAAGAAGAATTTGTTTTGGGTTTTCCTCTCAAATTGGAGAGGTTTCAACCCTGGTTGATCGCCTACATTCTGTATCTCTTGTCTCCTTATTGTTTATGCTTTGGTAATTGTTTGATGATGAAGAACACTATAATAATCTAAACAAAGAGAAGAACCTAATCTAAATAAGTAAAAAGCATTCACAAGCAGTTATCATCTTGAAGAGAAATCACCTAATCCTAATGCCCTAGATTTCTTACCATGGTAAGGTAACAAATCAAGGAAGGGCATCTCAACAAGGGACACTCAAGCATTCAAGGACCGAAACTTTAGAAGGGAATCATAACAGATCTAGAAGATCATCTCATCCAAAAAGCGTTTTGAAGTCAAGATCTACAAGGAAGTGTCAAAACCCTAGATCGAAGAAGAAGTCTTCACCAGAAGAAGTCTTGGGATCCTCACTCAAGTCATCATCAAAGAAAAGGACCTCAAAGACCCTATCTCTACTCAAGAAAGGAAGGACTTGGATTTGAAGCATCTTGAAGACTACTCATCCAAGGGTAGCTAGATCAAGGGCGTTGTCATCATCAAAGATATCAAGGCAATCTCCCTCTCTTTGAAGCAAAGGATTTCATCTCAAAAGAAAATCCTTATCCTTGAAGAAGATCATCCAAGAAGTATCAAGACATCATCAAGAAGTCATCAATCATCATCAACAAAGGGATCAAGTTGAAGAGTTCATCTTCACTTGACAAGTAAGTATCTTTATTTCTATAATTAAATCTAGTAAAATGACTTCATTTTGCAAGGAGAACAACAAGTTGGTTGGGTCATCGAACTTCCTTGCATGGAAAAGGAGGATAGACTTAGTCCTCAAGGAAAATGAAGTTATTGATCATGTCAATGGCAAAGTCTCCAAACCATCTAAAGGGCAAGCACTATCTAAATATATGAAAAAGGATCTAAGGGCTCAAAGGATTCTTATAGAGTCCATCAAGGATTCCCTCATCCCCTATATAGAAAAGTTGGAGACATCAAAAGGGATATATGATAAGCTAGTAGAACTATTCTCTGAAAGCATGACAGGAAAAATCATATCACTAAGATCTGATCTATGCAAATTGAAAGCATCAGAGGATGAAGGGATATCTACATGTCTCACAAAAGTATCTCTAATAACTTAATAAGGAATCAACTTCAAGATCTAGGAGAGATGATATCCGATAAAGAAATGATTACCATTATTCTAAATGCTCTAATTGATGAACAGGAAACCTTGTATCAAAGGCCTATGAAGAGGAGAAAGTTATCCCATTCAATAATTTGTGGTCACTATGCAAGATTGAAGAAAACAAGTTGAAGGCAAAAAGTGATACAGGATCAAATGAGCAGGGTCAAACATTTGTTGTCATGTCAAGAAGCAAAGGGATATTTGGCAAGGTTGGTCCTCAGAAAAAGAAGAAGATCAATATGTCACAAATCCAATGCTATGGATGTCAAGGATATGGGCACTTCAAGAGAGATTGTCCTAAGTTCAAGAAGGAAAGCAACAAACGAAGAAGGGAAGAAGCCCACATCACTGAAGAAGTAGAAGAAGTTGAAAGAAGAAATTCAAGATGGAGGAAGTACTTATGGGAAAAAGAAATTCATCTAGCATAAAGCTCATCATACATCGTTCAAAAGGAGCATTTCAAGATCCTTCATTGGAATCTTCATTGGAAGGTTCACCTACTAGAAGAAGCAAGTGTCTCGTCGGGAATTCCAACCTGTATGGGATTCATGGAATGATGGTATGATGTCGAAAGAAGTGAAGCAAATCAAGGAATTGAAGTTCTTTCAATCAAGGAAGTTGTTGAAAGAAGTCTAGATGACCTAAAAGGATAATGAGGTATGTATGCTTGTATTTAATAAAATAGAGTCGTGCCATATGGTTGCAGGTAACATGGATAAATGCTCTATCTCGAGAGCATGATAAAAAGATAGGATTTCCTCTTTCGAAAGGATACAGGAAGGCATGGGTAACACATTGACTAGATGAAATCAACATAATATGTCCTCATATGAATTATGAGGTGGTTGACTAAAATTGGAGGAACTGTGATTGGAAGTTCCTGGAAAAGAAATGTGTGAAGAAAGAAAGGAAGAGATCATCAAATATGCAACTATGGAAGAGGCAATCAACATCCAAGGTGTTATCACTGGGTTGGGACAGGTTTTGTATCAACCTAGTGATAACACAAGGACTGGAAATTTTGATATGATATCTCCATGAAAGATATGAAGACCTTGATGAAGTCTGAAAAAGAAAGAGATCCTTGACAACATATATTTTTTGGAGATGTGTAAATATATATGCAGGATGTTGATGCTAACAGGAAGATGTCATGATGAAAGACCATCACAAAGGTAGCTTTAATTTAATGTTCATTTCTTATTTTAAATAATATTTGGATGGGCTTATGCAGGGATGCCAAGGAAAGAGTAGTGGATGAGGATGAAAGATCTTTAAGGAAACATGGCATGAAGAAGGCACCATGGCATGAAGGAAGACTAGATATGGACTAATGGATCACTTTCCAATGAAAGGAATAATGACATGACTGACTCATGGATGAAAGTGATGGATGGTCTATGCCCTAAGAAGAAGTCCCGAAAGATGTAGCCTCTATGACAAAGAAGAAATTCATGACATCAAAGGAAGGAGTACTACAAGTAGTTGGTTGTCCCATGATCTCCACCTAAAGAGTTGTTGGAAGCAAGTCCCTGGTCAAGAGGGAGCTTGTGTAATGTTCCTAAACAGGAATATAAGTGATATACAAAGCATGCAAACAATCCAACAATCGAAGAAACGAAATATACATTAAGCACCCATGGAAACACTGGAAATAGAGAACTACTGAGCCATTTTATTACTTCTTCAGGAGCAAATACAATAGTAAAATAGAATGGTGCACCTGGGCTTGTCTCAATTGACAAGCATGACAAAACCTAGGTGCGAAAATGTTGAATTAAAGGCTGCTACAACTGTTGCACCAAACTCAACTGCGTTTGCCCAGAAAATTGTTCTGGTTGCTGACTTCGAAGGGCTGGAATCACTACTTCCCGTGCTCAAACAATTATGATATTTCAGCTCCTTGCTCCTTGGCGTAAACCCAAAAAAACCCGCGAAGGAATTGGCCAAATGTTGACCTCGAAATTTTGGCCCAAATTCTCCTTAGCTCCACTAGTTGCTGGCTCAGTTGGGACCCCTGTTTGACCCCTTAGATCTGCCCAGAAAATTCTATAAAATTAGGAGTGTGATCCTTGCCCAAAACCCAGAAAAACCCAGAAAGGGATTTAGCTGGTTTAGACTTTTGAAATTTGACCCCCTTGGAGCTCAGCTTCAGCTGCAACTACAAAACTCAGCGTGTTGGAATCTCCCTGTGTTAATTTTAGGTATGTTCTATGCTAGAGAAATTTATTTCAATTTCTTTTCCACATTAGCAATCACATCAGCATAAAGTAAACTACAGATAGAACATAAATCACAGAAGACAAGCCAAGACAAGAGGACACAAGATGTGGTGCTAGCCAAGGACAAACCCCAATGTGGGGAAACCCTTGATCAATTCTTCTTTTATGTTCTTCAAAGTTCAGCAGATAAAGTGAGAGAGGTCCATTTACAATAGAAGTCAATCACTTTGACTTTTGATATCGCCATGAGATCAGTTGAAGACATATTGCTTCAACTGATTCTCTAAGGTGACTCATTCACCTATCATAGTGCTGCATCTCGTCTATTTGTTGCACATTACCGTGTGACACCTTGCTGTACTGTCACATCATACATGTGTTGAACCTTGATGACTGAGCTGCTCTCATCTTCACGCTGCATCTTCCATGGTCTTATTCATCATCAAGCTGCGCATGCTCATGATCTCATTCATCATTATGCTGCCCACGCTCATATCATCATGCATCATTACGCTGCCCATGCTCATATCATCATGTTTCTTATTATGCTTCCCATGATCTCATACATCATGTTGCCTTCCTTAGGAGACATATGCTCCGGCTGTTTCGGCAGTTCCCTGTAGTTCCGGCTTTTCCGAAAGTTCCGGCTCTTCCGGCATTTCCGGCAGTTCCGACTTTTCCGGCTTTTCTAGCTTTTCCGGTATTTCCGACTTTTCCGGTGTTTCCAGTTTTTCCGGCAGTTCTTGCTTTTCCGACAGTTCCAGCTTTTTCAATAGTTTCGGCTTTTCCAGCTTTTCTGGCTTTTCCGGTATTTCCGGTGTTTCCAGCAGTTCTGGCTTTTCCGGTGTTTCCAGCAGTTCTGGCTTTTTCGGCAATTCTGAATTTTCCGGCAGTTCCGGCTTTTTCGGAAGTTCCAGCTTTTTCGGTTTTTCCGGCTTTTCCAGCTATTCCAGTTTTTCCGACTATTCTGGCTTTTCTGACTTTTCTGACTTTTCCAGCTTTTCCTCAGGATCTCTCCTCCTACTAAAACCCAAAGACAAGTAGAGAGAGGAAGAGATCCAAGTGTGTGTAGAAATGACTTGAAGTCCTCTTCTATTTATACTAAAACGTAGAGGTTGAATAGACATGACTGTTGGGATTCTGAGCCTACATAAGTTGCTGGCCGACTTAACAATTTGTCCATAACATAAATAAATTCATAACTTCATAAATACTTATCGGAATTGGATGATTTTTAGATCAATCCTACACCTCTCAATGAGAGGGATCTAACAAAAATATGAGCTGCCATAAATAATATGACCCACATGGAGTTTGGCCCTAGTTGCCAATTTTAACACTCCCTCTCAACTAGGGAGAACTCCATCCGCTGATCCATATGTCCAACTGTATTATCTCTGCTATCAGTGCCCTGCACTGCTCTCCTCAGCTATCTCAGCTCTGCTGGCTCTGCTCTGCTTTGCTTAGCTTTGCTCTGCTTTGCTGGCTCCGCTCTGCTCTGCTGGCTCTGCTCTACTCAACTTAGCTCTGCTGAACCATGAAGAAGAAGAATTGATCGAGAATGTGTCATACCATTCTCCACTGGCCCAAAATCAGTCTCAGAGTGTGTACCATTAGTCCCAGACCAGTCCTCAACCGACCCAAAGTCAGTGTCATAGTAGGTACAACTCCTACCACTGGTCCCAAACCAGTACTCTACTGACTCAAAGACAGTCTCAGAGTATGTACCATTGGTCCCAAACCAGTCCTCAACCGACCCGAAGTCAGTGTCATAGTGGGTACAACTCCTACCACTGGTCCCAGACCAGTATCATTGATCCCAAATCAATGAAGATCATCCTATAGGGAGTATGATAGATATAGCGATGCGTCCATCGGTACTACTATGGTCCCTATTCTCATTTCCCTGCTCATTGATCAGATGAGAGGTACTTCCCATGAGTCCCAGACTGCATGGGTAGGATGCCTCGACAGGAGAACATAATCAATCATGTCCTCACAGGAGAACTAATCATCTTGCTACACAATCGCCATGGAGAACACATCATCTAGGCCTCACGGGAGAATTAATCATCCTGCTACACAATCGTCATGGAGAACACATCATCCAGACCTCACAGGAGAACTAATCATCCTGCTACACAGGAGAGCAAAGCAACCTGTCCCACAAGAGAGTGAATCATCTTGTCCCACAAGAGAGCAAATCATCTTGTTTACAATGTACAGGAGAGCGAATCATCCTGTCCACAGGAGAGTGAATCATCCTGTCCCACAAGACAGCGAATCATCTTGTCCCACAAGAGAGCGAATCATCTTGTCCATAGGAGAGCGAATCATCCTATCCACAGGAGAGCAAAACATCCTATCCATAGGAGAGCGAATCATCCTGCCCATAGGAGAGCGAAACATCCTGTCCCACAAGAGAGTGAATCATCTTGTCCACAAGAGAGCGAATCATCGTGTCCACAGGAGAGCGAATCATCCTGTCCCAGTGCGCACCACCAGGGGAGGGTGAGTCACCCTGTGGTCGTATGTTGCCCCAGTGAGAACCACAAGCCCCCAGAGCTCCCAGAGCTCAATGTATACAACATGCAGGACCCTTGTACAAGGGTCTCTTAATGACTCCAAGTCGTTCGTGAAAATCACAAATTTGATCTTTCCCCCGGGGCTTAGACAAAGTGTAGTGACCTGTACATCATCTCATAGCGATGGAGCTTCCTTGCTCATAGTCTTACCATATCCCAGATAAGGTAGTATCTGATGTCTATCTGCTGGAGCAATCGTCGAATACGGGATTCCTCAATAATCAAATCCCACCTCTGGTTGTCATAGAGAATCACAGTGGTACAAACAGCTCACTTAAAGAGCTTCCCCAACCAAGCAGCTTCATATGACATCATACTTGTAGATATGTATCCGGTCTCAGCGGTGCTTATAACAACCGACTTCTGCTTCCTGCTCATCCATGTTATCGAAGCAAAATCCAAAGAGAAACAGCACTAAGAAGTGCTCTAGTGATCCTCCTCACTGCCTTCCCAATCAGCATTCGAATAATCATGCAGTTTCATATTTTTGGCAGTGTATCTCAATCCATGAGAGATTGTGCCCTGAAGACATCTCAGAATATTCTTGGCACCAATCCAGTGAGGTTCAACCAAATATGAGCACACCATGCTAACTGCAAAACATATGTCCGGACAAAAGTTCACCAAAAACATCAACGCGAATGAGTTTATGAGATTCAGAGGCATTTCCCAAATCTGGTCCGACATCACTACCATATAACTTCTGAAAGTTAAGATCCTCGAGGTAGTCACAGACTTGCAGTTCACTATTCCATATCTGGAATCCAACTCCCTCTTACTTTTGCAAATGAGAGGGTCTACACCTGTTAGAAGTAGGTCGTCCTCATAAGGTGCTGGTATGAGAGGTCTATCATGTACAACCTTCGAATGGTTTGGATCCGTTTCACTCCTAGTGATTCTCAGCTTTATCAGACAGCTATTGATCCTTTCATACTATCCCGAGGTGTTTTGCTTCAAGCCATAGAGGGCTTTCTTCCACCTGCATATGCGAGATTCTTGATTATCAATCTCAGACCCCTTGGGTTGTTCCAGACCTGTGGACCTGCTACTTGAAGGGAATGGTCCCCTTGTAAGATTTCCCTTTGGTACATCTCAGACATGTACTTTCATGCTGCTTTTGAATTCAGGCATCCCTGTAACCATCTAACTCATAGACCTTTGATGCTACGTGACAATGGACATGGTCCCCAGTGGACTTCCTACAATTTGATACAACCCTGAACTCAAAAACATCTTTGAAAATTCTATTTCCAAACACGTACTTTTCCATCGATGAGTGCCACCCTAAAACCTTTGACTTCCATTTCCGAGATGGACACCAAGTTCTTCTTGCGATCAGGTACATAAAAGTGATTCAGGGTTCCTTGCTTTCTTTGAAGAGTCGACCATTTCCTTGATGACCTGCATTACCTTCGGACACTCCTTCGCATAATGGCCGAACTTATTGCAACCAAGGCATCTGCCTTTCCTTCCACCCTTAGATCTGAACTTCCCAATGAAGTGATCTTTAGATGGGCCATCAGAAACTTCCGCTACGCCATTCTGATAATATGTTCTGCTTCGACTTCACCCTTTGTGAACTTAGAAGAGAGATGTGGAACCCATTGATCCTTTTGTCTTGTCCCTATTGTCTTTGGTGATTGCTCTTTCACTCTTGCTTGGGCATTGTCTTCACCTCACCTCTAATACCATGTTAATTTTAGGTATGTTCTATGCTAGAGCAATTTATTTCAATTTCTTTTCCACATTAGCAATCACATCGGCATAAAGTAAACTGCAGATAGAACATAAATATAAATCGCAGAAGACAAGCCAAGACAGGAGGACGCAAGATGTGGCGCTAGCCAGGGACAAACCCCAATGTGGGGAAACCCTTGATCAATTCTTCTTTTATGTTCTTCAAAGTTCAGCAGAGAAAGTGAGAGAGATAGTACATTTACAATAGAAGTCAATCACTTTGACTTTTGATATCGGCATGAGATCAGTTGAAGACATATTGCTTCAACTGATTCTCTAAGGTGACTCGTTCACCTATCATAGTGTTGCATCTCGTCTATTTGTTGCACATTACCGTGTGACACCTTGTTGTACTGTCACATGTGTTGAACCTTGATGACTGAGCTGCTCTCATCTTCATGTTGCATCTTCCATGGTCTTATTCATCATCAAGCTACCCATGCTCATGATCTCATTCATCATTATGTTGCCCATGCTCATATCATCATGCATCATTATGCTGCCCATGCTCATATCATCATGCTGCTTATTATGCTTCCCATGATCTCATACATCATGCTGCCTTCCTTAGGAGACATATGCTCCGGTTGTTTCGGCAGTTCTCGGTAGCTCCGGCTTTTCCGGCGGTTCCGGCTTTTCCAGCATTTCCGACTTTTCCGGCTTTTCCGGTATTTCTGGCTTTTTCGGCGTTTCCGGCTTTTCCTGCAATTCCTGCTTTTCCGACAGTTCCAGTAGTTCCGGCTTTTCTGGTATTTCCGGCTTTTCCGACTTTTCCGGCAGTTTCAGCTTTTCCGGCAGTTCCGAAAGTTCTGGCTTTTTCGGACGTTCCGGCTTTTTCGGCTTTTCTAGCTTTTCCGGCAATTCTGGCTTTTCCGGCTTTTCTGACTTTTCCTCGGGATCTCTCCTCCTACTAAAACCCAAAAACAAGTAGAGAGAGGAAGAGATCCAAGTGTGTGTAGAAATGACTTGAAGTCCTCTTTTATTTATACTAAAACGTAGAGGTTGAATAGACATGACTGTTGGGATTCTGAGCCTACATAAGTTGCTGGCCGACTTAACAATTTGTCCATGACATAAATAAATTCATAACTTCATAAATACTTATCGGAATCGGATGATTTTTAGATCAATCCTACACCTCTCAATGAGAGGGATCTAATAAAAATATCAGCTGCCATAAATAATATGACTCACATGGAGTTTGTCCTTAGTTGCCAATTTTAACACCCTGTAAATCCTCCCGGAAATGGACCCAAAGTGTTGGGATAACCTCTGCTATCAATCCCCTGACCTCTCGAATGGGCTTCTGGCCTATGGCACCTGCTCCTTAGCTCCACGAAATTGTTGGACTAGCCCTCTTCACTGTTTCCAAGCCCAGTAATTCGAATTGCTGGGATGTTGGCTATGTCGGCTCTGAAACTCACAAGAAAGGTTGGCTCTTTGTTGCTCTCCCAATCCTCTAACTCTCCCGATAAATGCTTGATCATTGATAGCTCCAAACTCCCCCTGCATATTCTCCAGCTAGCCAGAAATACACACTCCCTGTTGTGGCTGAATGGTAGTGTTGTAACACACTCCCGGAACTCCTAAAATACTTATGGAAATGCCTCTCTAGGGCGAGCACGGATGGTCCCCCAAAGTAGAGGTTGAATCTCTCGCTTGAGAGATTCACGGCGAAACAGTCGGTTGACTCAACTAAACAATAGAGCGAACAATCAAGTAATTTTGATTGCAAGGTGTAAGAATGCATCCAAAATGAGAGTTTCTCCCTCCTTATAACTTCCTTGGGCCTCCCTAGCCTCATGTGGGCCCCTCCATCCACCTACTCAACTTTCCCTTCAAGCTATTTGAATGGGCCAATTCGAACTCCCATGTGGGTGGCCCCCACATTCCACTAGCAACCAAATAAATTCGAATTGCTTCCTAAGTCCCAAAGTCAAAAATGATGGGTTCTCTTTCTTAGCCAAAATTGTGTAGCAGCACCCTGTTACAAATGTATTTGAGAAGGGACATGACAGCTTGGACAAGTCCCTGATTAACACAGAGCTTGGGTACATTCCTTTTATGGAATGGGTTGGTCATCCCTGGTTAAGATGGAGTAACAGCTATGGTTCTCTACTTCATGTGTCATGCACTTGACCAGAGGACTAACAGTCGTAAGTCTTAGTGAAGGCCATGAGGAGAGAGAGACACATCATTCTTGTCTTCACCTGGGAAGATAGAATGGAGGATTGGGTAAGCATCTGGCATCTGATACTCTTTGAGGATGTGGTAGGGAATCCAAGATAAGAGTAAGTTGGGGAGGACCGATATTCTTTGAGGGTTGGGAATCCAAGATAAAAATAGTCTTGGTGGAACATACTCTGAGAGAGCCCGGGTAGAGTATGTTTCGTGAGAGACAATGATGAGGGTGTCTATAAAACATTGGTCTCGACTCTCGCCAACGTTGTGCTCTGATCTTATGGAGAGATAGAGTTGTTAGTCAAGGCCTTGCTATGTGATAATGTTGGATGATATGATGCTATAGCATCATACAGATGGGTTACCAATCCGACTCTTCTTATAAGAATTCTTCAGATTGAGAATGTCCAAGTACCTTGTATGGATTATGAATACCTCCCTAGTTAAGAGGGATTGTTGAAAAATGTAACTACGTTCGGTCTTCATAATGACATTTGTAATTATGATTTTATGTAATTGATGTAAAGAAGAAAATAAAATTATTTTTGTAATGCTTGAATCATGGGTTTCATGATCAAGAAATTTTATTTTTAGTTGAAGCTCCCATTGTGAGCTGTTAGGTTGATCATCAAGCCATAAAGTCTAGTAAAGTCAATGTCAAGGATTGAAGACCCATTTGGGCATGTAATTCATTGTAAAAGAAAATTTGTTAACCCTCTAAGACCATGTTACAAGCTATCCTTGAAGTCGGCCTATGGATGATTCTGGAAAGGCATGTTGGCCTTGTCACAAGTAGAAGTCAGCTTATTTTGATGGACAAACCACTATATATAGGACAACTCAGCCTCACTTAGAACATAACTCAATCAAGGATCTGAAATAGAAGAGAAGGTGCGAGAAACCTAGGAGAAGCCTCACATAAAGCAAGGAGAAGGAAGTCAAGGAGCTTAAGTATATTGATATGTTTTTGGGCAAGATATCCTTCACACATGCGGAAAAATCGGTGGCATCTACTGCAGGAAGCCGAAGTCATCACAGTCAACTTAGAAGACCGAATTAAGGAGAAAAACAAGTCAATAATACAAGCTGAATTGCAGAAAGGGAAGACTACATCCTAGTGAAGGGAATCAAGGTGTTAATCTCTCTCTCATGCTGCAACTAGGGTTTCTGAAGAAGGGTCAAGAGTTGCAGATCTGAACCAAGGGACCAAAATCTGAAGGATAGTCAAGATAGTGGGAGAAGGAGGAAGTTTGACCATCATTGACTCAAGGAAGGAGTCAAACTTAGAAGGCTTGTGACTTGATCTTGGAGAGGTTGTTGTGTCAAGGGTCTTGGTCTCGGTATTCGTTAATTGAAGTCTCTATAAGAAGAAGATTTCATTTTGGGTTTTCCTCTCAAATTGGAGAGGTTTTGGCCTTGGTTGATCGCCTACATTCTGTGTCTCTTGTCTCCTTATTGTTTATGCTTTGGTAATTGTTTGATGATGAAGAACACTATAATAATCTAAACAAAGAGAAGAACCTAATCTAAAGAAGTAAAAGGCATTCACAAGCAATTATCATCTTGAAGAAAAATCAGCTAATCCTAATGCCCTAGATTTCTTAACACAAATTACGGTACATGATTTCAACCTAGAATCAATAGTTTCATGCATTGGACATTTAAGAAAGAGACATTCAACAAAATATTCCACATACTGTCGAGAAATCTAGGGCATAAAGTATTAGGTGATTTCTCTTTAATTAGTAACTGCTTGTAAGTGTTTTTTATTTCCTTAGATTAGGATCTTCTTCTTTCTTAGATTATTATTGTTCTTCTTCATCAAACAGCTACTAATGCATAAACAAGATAGACAAGAGACACAGAATGTAGGCTATGAGCAGGGCCAAAACCTCTCACTCTTTCAGAGGAAAACCAGCACAAATTCTTCTTATAGAGATTCCCATTGACGAATACCAAGACAAAGACACTAGTTCACTTCACTGTCAGCCTTCTGCTCTTTTCCTCTTCTTGATTCCTCTTCCACTTCAACCTTCTTAACACTGAGATTACATCACTGTAATATCATTGAATGCCTTATCACTGCACTGAGATCTTTATCACCGCAATTCTTCCTAGATCTTATCACAGTAGGAGCACCGAGATCTCATAATAGTTTTGACCCTTTCTCTGTGGTAGTATAGAGACTTTCTCACTGTGTAACACTGAACTATAATGGCACTGAAGCTGTGAGGTACCAAGCCCTTCTCACTATGGTGGCATCAAACTGTAATGATGCCGAATTGTGAGCCCTTCAAACTCTTCTGGTTGTGGCAGCTCCGACCTGTGGTAACACCAAATTTGCCACTGTAATTATTATCCGAATCTCAGAGGTAAACCTGAGTTCTTTGACTAAGAGATAGCTCTGATCTTATATCTGCAATCTTGTCCCCTTATTCAAGCTCCTTCAATGAATTTGCTTCTTGCAATCTACCCGAACTTATCTCTACACTTTGTCACCCGAAATTAGAGAGATTTGAAGTTCTCTTGTCTATGGAAATGTGAATGCCTTGCCCACATATATATAGTGATTTGTCCTATATAAATAATCCAACCTATAAATCTGAATAGGTGTGTCTCCATTAGGTGAGCCGAAATGTGTTCTTCTCTCTGTCTTGAGGCCGACTTGAAGATGAGTGACTAGTGCTTGTCTTGGAGAGCTATTTGACAATTCTATAGACTCATTTACATTTGTAATATGCCCGAAATGTGTTCTTCTCTCTGTCTTGAGGCCGACTTGAAGATGAGTGACTAGTGCTTGTCTTGGAGAGCTATTTGACAATTCTATAGACTCATTTACATTTGTAATATGCCCAAGAAGGGTCCTTCATACATGACATTGACTCTTTGACTTTTATGACTAGATGACAAATCCTAAAGGCTCGCAATGGGAACCATCTAAAAATAAAATCCTTGCTCATGAAACCCATGAGTCAAGCATACAATCATTTTATTTTTCTTCTTTACATCAATTACATAAAAAAACACAATTACACATGTCATTATGAAGATCGAACCTAGTAATACTTTTCAACACTTACAAGATAGCTTGCAATATATCCTTCCATTAGACCAAGACATAGCTCCAAAGAATGTCAAAATCAACTTCCACATATCAAAATGCATCCAAGTATCTCCAAAATCACCCACAAGAAGCAAGTGCAAATTCTCTAAGAGGTCCTAAATTCACAAGTTTGATGATGAGAAGATCAAATGAAATGATCTTCAATATATACATGTCCTACTAACTCGAATTAGGCCTATAAGCCCCCAAAATTATAAAATAATGTGAGACAAAGCCTCTAGGTCACAAGCCGACCTAGTAACCAATGTGCAAATAAAATAAATCTCCAACAAAAAGATTAGAATGTTGACCTCATCTAGTCGTAGGCCCTCCTAGGGCTTGCGTTGAGGCCTGCTTGTGCCATGATGTGTGAAGAAAGCCTCTAAAATCAAGGCCTAGGGGTTGGCCCCTAGCCTTATGTGCAAATCATCCTCTAGCCCCTCAAAGTGGTTTTAGGGCATAATGTTAAGTCTCATGGATCTCCATGTGGCTAAATCTGTCTCTACTCCAACGTTGAGGGCACTAAAGATGGTGCTAGCCCTCCCATGTCTCAATAAACAAGACAAACCTCATCTGGGCCTCAGATCAGCTACCAAACCATGTGTACACTACTAAGCCCGTTGGGGCATGCTGGACCAAGTGCATCATCTCATGAATAATGTGGGGCAAAGTGCAGAGTGTTGGGAGTGTTGTAGGTGCCCATGGAATGGAATGATGTTCTACAAGAGACAAGAGCCCCATGGATCTCAACGCTTCACCTATAGGGCGTCATATGCTCCTCTAGTGGACTTGGACCCCAGTTAAGTTGCCCAACCCATGATCAAAACCATCTGCTAATCACACAATGTCGAGTGTTGCATCTTCACCATTAGGTACCATTAATGCATCTAAGTGGACCAAGCTTGTTAGTCAACAGGTAAATTGACACTTCATACGAGGTTTCCCTTCCAAATTTGGGGTTTTGATCACATAATAGTGTTACCTCCCTAGGTAGGAGTGGCTAAAAGATGATCCTATTAGTTGTTCCCAACCCCTAAAGGGAAAGACAAGTCCATAGTACATCCCTCAATCAATAGGTGTCATGTGAATAATGATCAAATGGAGGGGGAGAAAGGGATCTCATGTAATATCGCACTCATTAATTTTGATACTTTTCTCGAGATTTTTGCTTAAGAAAAATATTCTTGTAAATTCATAAATCAAATTTTACACAAATTGTAAAATCAATTTAATAGCGAAACTAAGAAATGTCAACTGCAACTCAAAATAGACAAAGATACATGCAATGAATCTCAACCTTAATATATTCATATGAAATATTACATACAATAACTAGAAATGGTTGAGAGGATGGCCTCCCGAAAGATTTGCTGCAATACTAAATCGGGCCTCCATGTTAATTTCGTTGCTTAGTGACAAATTTTAACCATGGGACGAGATTCCTCTTTTCGAGAGGACCAATTTTGAATATTGAAGTGCTCAATTTGGTCAAGGGAAAGTGTATTTTTGAATTAAAACCCACATGTGCACATTTGATCAAGTCGGCCCTAAAGCAAATTGGACACTCTTGGAAGCCTATAAATTCAAGTGACCTCAACCTCATTTGGACATCATCATGAAACATTATTATATTCTCTTCTTTGGTTTTGGCTCACACAAATTTGAGGTAGTTCGTGGAGATTGGTTTGTACAGGTCCGAGATTGCAGGATCTGCTCGCACGTGTGATCTAAGGTTTTGGTTTCCTGCCGCAGGTATGCTACAGGGAAATTTCGGTTGTAACCATAGGCATGCAAGCCTATGCGTGCAGTTGAAGGGTTTCAGCCACATGCACGACACTATCTTTGTGCAGTTGAGACCTAGGGTTTGTATTTTACAGTTAACCGAAGATTTCGTTAGTTGACCGCAGGCATGTAAGCCTATGCGCGCAGTTGAAGGGTTTCAGCCGCATGCACGACACTATCTCTGTGCGGTTGAGACCTAGGGTTTGTATTTTACAGTTGACCGAAGCTTTCATCAGTTGACCGCAGAGTTTAGCAGTTGACCGTAGATAGTGACAGTTGATCATAGGCTTCTGAATCAGGGTTTTGATTATTAGCATTATTGGGTTCAACTCATGAATATTGTTTAGTTGATTATGTTGGATAGGATTATTGCTGAAGATATGGATCGTTGTACTCTCTCTTGCTGAATCATTCAATGACAATCTAATAAGAAGAAGAATTCCAAAGGGTTTTCCCCATAGTGGGTTTTCCCCTAGTCTCCAACCAATCATGGTGTCTCTATGTGTGAATGTTTTTCTTCTATTGTTCCTTTATGTTCCGCTGCATTGATGATGATACTGTTCTTTTTATATAGTTGCATATGTTGTTGAATAACGTGGTAAATCTGAATAATGTCATAATGTTGTGGGGTGAATTTAATATGCAAATAATGAAATGCAATTATCAAAGCAAAGAACAATATAGCCCCACGAAAATTTAACATGGTATCAGAGCTACGCTGAAGAAAAGCCATTGAAGATCACCCCTATGAAAACACCTTTGATGGAAGCAAGAGAAGATGGAGGAGATCTAAAAGAATATTAGGGTTTGAAGGAAACCATAGGGACTCTGGTTATTAGGGTTTGATGTATATTATGGCATTAGGGTTTGGAAGAAACCCTGGATTATGAAAAAGATTTGAGATATGCACTCTAGGAACCCTAGCATGATCAGTGTGAAGATGTTCTAGCACTTGTGACATGTTTGATGTAGCCCTAGATGGGATAGTCTCAATTAGACCTTGGTTATTGAAGAAATGGATTAATATATTGAAGGCAACAATGTTATATGGTCAATTGATAGTCATGACTCTTGAGAGTTGGTTCAAGAGGGAGATGATCACCTCTCATTGAAGAGAAGTACTTTTCGATTTATGTTACTCCTTTATGTCTTTACTTTTGTTTAGGTTTATTGATCTAATCATTGATTATACTTCCTGCATGTATATTTGAATATTTGGATACTTCTAACTTTCTGATGAGATGTGATAAGTGGATCCTTCTTGAGGATCATCTAAGGTGGCTAGTGCAGGAAGAAAAGAGTTAGTGCTGGAAGAGGAAAGAGGCACCTAATGAAAAGTTGATAAAGAGTTCCAGTTGCCAATAATAAAGTGCATAGGTATTTGAATACTCTAACGTATATATGGTATATTATTTCAATTTTATGTTTTAGTTGCAATATTGGATGGCAATGTAAACCCTAAAGTATGATGGCAATATCACCTTCATGAATGACTCATATATGAATACGAGAGTACTTTTGATGTGTGACATATATATTGGTACATTTGATATTTGGCAAGGATCTTACATTCTAGACATGATGAATACCCAGATGCACTGACTTTGATATATTGTGATTTGACACTTGTGATAACCATGATGATAGAAGGGTAGCAATAAGATTGATATTTAGGATCTTCTTGTTGACTTTGTTTAGGTTTTGATAAGCTTAGTAATTATGACATATGGTAAAATTGGATGCCATGTCTTGATGATTGGATAATATAATAAAAAAGTGATGAAGTGATTATGATCCTTTAAGTATGATGATACACTTGTCAGTTTCCCTAATCATATGCCTCTAACCCTTGATGAAAGTTTGATGGCATGTTCATATGTGATGATGAAGTAGTTGATGCCAACATGTTATGACCATGAAAAATATATGTTTTAGAACCTGATATAGTTTGATTTTATGATCTAATAGTTTTGTTGATGCATAACAATGTTATTATAGACTAGTTGATGTTTTGAATGATGATGACTAAAGTGGCTTCCCATTCAGATGGAGAAACTCTCCATAAGATCCCTACACCTATTATCATTTGCATTAAATGTATTGAAAATTCTTTATTGTTGAAGTAAGATTTTTTTGACATTAATAAACAAATATCTAATATTGTTGGTCTACAGCTAGTTCTGGTCTAAGAAGAGAGGGTTTCTCTTAGTCTAAGTCCCAATCGCTGGGAGAGAGGCTTAAGAGTGCGGTTATAGGCCTCCCAACCGCACGTAAAAAGGCCTATGGGTGTGGTTGTGCTTGTAGGTCACAAAAACTTAAACTTATGCATGAAATCAGGAGTGCACCAGGGATATGACAGTACTACAGATATGGAGCAAATAATAGAAAGTTCTATGAGTAGGGAAGTTTGAATGTTTGACTCACTATCAAGAATATAAATGTATTGACTAAACTTGTATTTGCAAGGGACCAGAGTATGCATATTAGTATGTTATTTTGATTTGATCATTGAAGCTAGCATTTGACACAGTTGTGAGGGTTTGACAAGACTTGGCTTGTTGGTTTAATATAGATGAGCAGTATTGGAGTTTTGACATGATGCTTGATAGTTCATAGATATGTTTTCAGTTATGGATTGATTGAACTCACAATAGGGTTTTAATTTGATAATTGATGATTTTCCTTGATGACAGTGCTATGTGGGCATATTGACTTTCAATGACTAATGTTGGTATTCAATAGTGATGATGTATTGGCATCATTGGCTTTGGCACATTAGTTGAAGTATAAATAGTTGTGATTCGATATGCAATAATCTCACAATGAATGGACGAAACTTATATGACTTATCCTTGATATATAATGACAAAAATAATTCATCTTATGATTATGCGGATGGCCTGATGGTGCTTAATAACAATTTGTTAACATGACAATAGATGAAGTCATAACTTGGTATTTGGATGTGAGCTCTACCTGTCCCCTGGTCTGAAGAGTTTGTCATAGTGATAATGGCAAAAACTTTTATGACTTTCATATTAGTTTTGATTTCACATCTAAGGCTTCATAAGTTGACTTTGTTGATTTGATTGCATAGTATTGATTTGTGTGAGGCTGAGTATATTGGTTTGATTAGTCAGAGTTGTGGGGGAGCGGCCCCTCGGAAGCGTGCTCCGTGAAGGAGCGCCTCGAGAGCGACCCCAGGAGCGCGCTCCCTTAAAAAAATTTCGCTCCCTACCAATTCAGGAGTGATAGAAGGAACTATTGAAGATTGGAAACAAGAATTTGGCCATAGTGTTGAAATGTAGTTCATGGTAATGTTAAATTCTTAAAGTTCATCCTTTTACTTAATTTTTTAACGTTACCATGAAATGACTCAGGATGCTTGAGAGTGGTTCTGACCTCATTGGATTTCATATGGAGAAAGTCGAATTTTAGATCTCACTCAAAATCCAGCAAACTTATCATTTTTTCAGGATTTCAAGATTGGGGGAATTGCAATGTTTCCACTGGATTTTGTCATGTACTAGGGTATGGAACTTGTATTTAATCAAGAGCACCAAGCACTCTATGCGGGGGAGACTCCCAATAATCATGTGCACCTAGGGTGCTAGGGTATGGAACTTGTATTTAATCAGGAGCACCAAGGTTGTTCGACTATGCAGGAAGAGACTCCCAATAAAGCAGGAGATAAGAAATTAGAAATTTCTCGTGGCATGAGGGTTAAGCAGTAGATAATAGATTTACTTGACTTTTCAAGTTGCTAGTACTTTTTATAACTATTGACTCTTTGATATTTATTATGGTATATTTTGTAAACAATATATGACAATTTAAGTTTGAAATTGGCATTTATAACTCATTTGTAATGAATTATGAATATGATGCTTCATGAAAGTAGAAAGTTGAAACATTTCATCTCATGTTAGATATTCTTTATCATGGTTTGGTTACTTGGTAATGCTAATGGTTACAAGTACAAGCTACAACGTTTGTGATCAATGATGATCAATGTTATATATCGAATTTTGAAAGCTTGAAACTTTAAGATTGATGAATCATGAGAGTCGATATGTTGTATGTTACTAACTTGTGGACGTGGTTGATGAAAATTATAACTTCTAGATGATTGATGTTATATGGTTCAGTCCATGTTTTTATGCTTTTTATATCTAATTCATCATTCTACATGCTTTTGTTGACATATATGCATCAAAATATATATATATATATATATATATATATATATATATATATATTATATAAAAATTTGCTCCCAAACCGGGAACTTTTAAAAATGTCACTCCCGCTCCCAAGTAACCTTGTGATCAGTATTATGATTGCACAAAGCATTGTATGGTTTGAAGCAAGCTTTCCAAACCTGATATGTCTGCATTGACAGTTAATTAGTAAACCCTGAAAGATGTGTCGATCCAAACCACTACTTCAAAGTGGTCTAAGGTATGCCTTTGATTTTGGTTTTATATGTTGTCGTTCTATTCCTGACAAGTAATAAACCTATGATGATCAAAGGAATAAGGAGTTGGCCTCTCAAGTTTGAAATGAAGAATAATAGCATGATGAATTACTTTATAAAGTTCGGAAAAGAAAATCTATATCGTGAAGCTATTGAAGGGTTTTTGGAAAGTGGAAATGCAAATCCTTGGACACTTCGATTGAATTTCAAGAAGTTATGAAGAGATATTGTTGAACCTAGCTTGGCAAGTTGGCAACCGATAGTTGATTAAAGCATTGATGTTCTATGTGAACACCCGTCCGTATATGTGTGTGTGTGTGTGTGTTTTGCATAAAATCTGAGTCAATTCATGATTGAGCCACTTCATACATATTGGGTTGCCGCCAAGCACACTTCGAGTTATTTGCATGGGACAATCAATTTTTTGGTCTGAGATATTCTTCCTATGATATATGAGTGCATAGATGCAATGATGTTGTTTGGGATCATTACTAATGAAATGTGCACATTTGGGTGTTGCCTTAGTCTGACTATAGGAGATTTGCCATGATGTTTTGGATAAAAACTCTGTAATGTTAAGCACGGTCGAGGTCAAAACGATGTTGCTAGCATGGCTAGCTATGAGACAAGTTAAAGAAACTCTTTGGAAAGCTATTTTGAATAGGCTCTGGATGTGACAATGATACATTGAAATGATAATGAGTGGGATCCGATTGGCAGAGAATCCCGTATATAGTTGGGAATGAGATATTTTCATATATTGAGTCAGTTTTGTTCGAAACAAGCTTAGGCTTGTGGTTGCCACCTTCGTGAGGAGGAGGACGAATAAGGTATCCTTTTTGTGATATATATTTGTTTTAATGTTATATTTGATATGATGTCCTACATGAATAGAAGATTGCTGCTATTGAGACATTATGATTAGACTCTTCAGTGAGTCGTTTAAAGTCGGTACTAGATATGAGCACAATGATATGTTTCTGATCTATAAAGAGCAAGGCTGATCGAGGACACTGAGCCATCTTTTCCCCCCTGTCTGAGCTCCTAGAGTGTGGAATTGAGATGGAGGGCTCCTGGGGTTAAGGGATCACTGGACAATAGGGTATCACCCCTATCTGTTACTCATAGGGTCGGAGATGTTGCTCCCCTATCTTGGTCTATGCAGAGTATACCCCAGTTGGCATCATACCCACAAGTTGGGCTTGTTGGGAATACCGCTCGTCATGGGCAACAAGTTGAAAGTGTGCTTGGAGGTGTACAACCCAAGTTGATTATGATGCAGGTGTTCTACCACATGACTATTGAGTTGCATTGTTGGGACAATCAACAAGCAATAAGATGGTTGTGGTCCTTACCTCATATAGCAAGTGGTATCTCGTCTATTGCTTGACATGGGGTGATAGTGTCTAATAGGACCTTCCCCACTGTCATACACATGAGGTGAGAGTGTCCAATAGGACCTTCCTCATTATCATTGGATTATAGGTTGAGATGTGTTCCCCGATGTGGTTCGAGGTTGAGCCAGGCTCTCTGATGTTTTCCGAGTGGTAGCATTGAGCACCCCACTGGTAGTGATTCTGGGTGGTAGGAGTGGCTCCTTGATGGATAGAGGGTGGTACCTTGAACTATTGAGAATTCAATAGGGCAATGATTATGATTAATTCTCTTTACTTGATAACTGCTTGTGATTCCTTTTTAGTTATTAGCTTTGTTCCTTATTATTATATGTGTGAAGCATCAAACAGCTACCAAAAACAAGAAGAATAATGACACAGTATATAGGTTGCAAGCCATGGCCAAAACCTCTCCTCTTCAGAGGAAAACCCTTAAATCTATTCTCTTCCTTATAGATTATTCAATTGATGAATTCCATGACCTTAAGACTGAGACCAATACCCTCCAAGACCAAGACCAACCTCTTCGAATGATGTGCCAACTTCGATCTAGTCAAACTCAGTCAAATCTCTTCCAGCAGCACCTTTTCGACCTCATGCTGCAAAATTTTCGACCTCCAACTGTTGAACTAAAATTTTGGCCTCCCTGCAACTATTGTTGCCAGACGTGGGTATTTCGATCTTCTTCTAGAGCCCTCCTATGACCTCCGCTTTCCTTTCCCTGACTTCTAGAGCTTAAGAGTAACCCTTTGTGACCTTCGCTTGACCTCTTTGATCCTTTTCTCCAAGATCGAACTTGTAGATGGATGCCCTAGATCTGCTGCAGAAATCCTAGTCCTCTCTAGAACGTGAGAGAAAGATAGCCCAAACATAAGTCTCCTTCGTCTTTCTTCTTCTTTGTTGCCTCTTCCTTCCTCTTCCTTCGTTAGAATGAATGGTGACTAAGTGTGCTTCAAGGAGGACGAGTCCTCTTCTATTTATAGGGTCTTAAAGGGTGGGTGTGGCTCTTCCTTTAGGCCGACTTGTTAGCTGCCATGTCGACTTGGTATTGGAGGGTATTCCAACATTTTAAAAGACAAAAATAATTCCCTTTACAAGTTACAATGTGCTCAATGGGATCTTCAACTTATGACAATGACTCTTGTGACTTCTTGACCTAAGACAAACCCTAGAAGCACTCAATGGGTGCTTGACCTATAAAATAAAAGACCTTGAGCATGAAACCCATGCTCTAAAAATTATAATAATATTTTTCTTAGATTTTATAATTTACAAGAATCAAAAATACATTTCATACTTATGCAGACTGAACCTAGTTACACATTTTTCAACACTCCCTCTTAACTAGGGAGGTATTCATAAGAGGTACATGGACATTCTCAATCTGAAGAGATCTCATAAGAAGAGTCAGATTGGTAACCCATCTGTCTAGCATCATATCAACTGACATTGTCATATAGCAAGGCCTTGACTAACAGCGTTATCTCTCCACAAGATCAGAGCACAATGCTAGTGAGACCAATGATTTATAGACACCAACATCATTGTCTCTCAAAGTACATACTCCACTCGAGTGTTCACCAAGTATGACCTTCTTTGGACTATTCTTATCTTGGATAGCTAGTCCTCAAAGAATGTGGGTCCACGACTACTCCTATCTTGGATGCCCTACCTCATCCTGAAAGAGAATCAAATGCCAGATGGTTACCCAATCCTGCATTATGTCTTCCCAAGTGGAGACAAGAACGATGTGCCTATCTCTCCCTCTCAACTAGGGAGGATATATCAAGCAAGCCAAGCTTGTCTCTCAATTATACAAGCTTCTTGTTAGGAAAATATTTTGTCAATATGTCAGCAACCTGCTCATCAATGGAGACATACTATAGCTACATCACCATTTTGTACTAGCTCCCGAATATAGTGATACTTGTTGTTTATATGCTTTGTCTTTCCATGAAATATTGGGTCTTCAGACAATCGTATACAACTGGTGTTGTCACAATGTATCACTGTAAGGTCCATCAGTCATTCGAATAAGTCGGATAGCAACTTTCTTAACCAAACCGCTTCTTTGCTTACTTCACAAGCCGCAACATACTCAGCCTCAGCACTACTCAAATCAACTGTGTCTTACTTTCTACTCACCCAGGAGATCATGGAGGATATTAAACTGAAACATCCTCTTGTAGTGCTTCTTCCATCCTTCTCGCTACCTCCCCAGTTGGAATCTATATATCCAATCAAGTGGATATCATTCCTCCTATCATATTTCAGGCAATAGTGGATAGTCCCTCGCAGATATCTCAGTATATGTTTTGCTGCTATCCAATAATCATGCTTTGGCTCCACTTGGAATTGACTGAGAATGTTTACTGCAAAACATATGCCTGGTCGAGTATTCACAAAGTACATCAGTGAGCCAATCATTTGTCTATATTTGGAAGGAGCCACAGGGCTTGATCCAGAACTCCTTAGTCTCTTCAAGTTTGTGATCATCGAGTGCTCATAGGTTTGCAATCCATCATATCAAACCTCTTCAACATCTTGATCACGTACTTTTCTTCACCTAGATAAATTCCATCGGGGCCTTACCAGACTTCTAGTCCCAAATAGTAATGCATCAGCCCTAGATCCTTCATGTCAAATTCTGCTGCTAGATGCTTCTTACATTCTTCAATTCAACCTTCTAAACCTGTTAAGAGAAGATCATCTACATACAAAATTATTACAAGTTCTCCATCTGCAACCTTGATATAAAGGTTCAAATCAGTAGAACTTTTTGTGAAGCCTATTCTTTGTAGGTATGCATCCATTCTAGCATACCATGCCATTGGTGCTTGCTTGAGACCATATAATGCTTTCTTTAATCTACAAACATATGCCTTCTTGTCTTTAACTTCAAATCCCAAGGGTTGCTCTATATAGACTTCCTCATCAATTATGCCATTCAGAAACACAGTCTTGACATCCATTTGATGGATGTTCCATCCCATCGATGTTACTAGAGAGACCAATGAATGAATTGTTGTATACCTTGTTGTTGGAGCAAATGTCTCTTCATAATTAATGCCTTCTTGTTGAGAGAAGCCCCTAGGCACAAATCTTGCCTTATCTATACTTCCATCTGTCGCATGTTTGATCTTATAGATCCACTTGAAAGTCACTACAAATTTATCTTCGGGCCTAGGTACAATCTCCCAAACTCCATTTTTCATTATAAATTGATACTCTTCATTCATGGCATCCTTCCATTCTTAATGATTGACAGCCTCTTCAAAAGTGGATGGTTCTGCTTCTATTAGTTTTGTCTTGTATGCAGCATTCCCAGAATATCTCTTGGGTTTCTCGCTTTCTCTAAATGAGCCTTTCACTGCCCCATGACCTTCTACAATGTGGATTTCAACCAATTTGGTCTCTTTCTTGATTCAAGGAAGACCACAGGTTAAATGGGTTCACTAGGACCCACATCTTCATGATGAGATTCTTCTTCTTCCCTGTTAACTTCTTCTTCAAATACTGGAAGTTCTTCGTCATCGGAGTCCATGGGAAGTTCCTTATATTTCTTGAATGCGATACTCTCGTCAAATATGACATCTCGACTTACTTCTATATAGTGTCCTTCCTCTGTGTAGATTTTGTAAGCCTTAGAGGAGTTGTTGTAGCCAACAAATATTCCTCTCATCCCTAATGGACCTAGTTTCTTCCTTTTGTCCTTTGGTATATGAATATATATGGGACACCCAAAGATTAGAAGATGATCTACAGTAGGTTGCTTCCCAGTGAATACTTCTTCGGGAGTCCTGTTGTCCAACAACCTGTGGGGACTTCGATTTTGAATATATATTGCAGTCTTCATGCCTTCTCCCCACATAAATTTTGGTAGATCTCGATCATGTAACATCGCTTTTACACTTTCTTAAACTGATTGGTTCTTTCGTTCTGCAACTCCATTTTGTTCAGGATTATATGGGACTATTAACTCCCTCTTAATCCCATACTCCTTACAAAATGCTATAATCTCCTTGGATGTATACTCTCCTCCATTATTTGATCTTAGTATCTTGATTCCTCTTTATGTAAGGTTCTCCACTTCAGCGTTGAATTCTTGAAATTTTGCAAATACTTCGTCCTTGGTTTTCATTAAGTAAACTCAGGTCTTTCTTGAATGATCACTATAAATGTGACATAATATAGATGACCTCCAAGGGATTTGTGAGTCACAGGGCCACATACATTGGAGTGAATGAGATCGAAGATTTCTTTTGACTGTGAAGCACTGCTTCCAAATTGTCTCTTGGTATTCTTTCCCAATGCACATCCCTTACATACTCCTTCATGGTCTTCTTTCAGTTCAGGTATTCCATCTACTATGGAACTAAGAGTTGGAAGGATCTTGAAATGAAGACGACCAAATCTTCTATGCCATAGTTCACATGGGCTAATTTCAATGTGAACCAAGGCTTGAGCTAGAGGAAATATCAGCCTGTCAAGTCTTCCTTCTCAAATACCAATCACTTTAACATTCTCTATGCTTGAGTTTTACTCCATACAACAACCTTTCCATCAATGAAAGCTACTCTATCACCCTTATCCTCTAGACTTGAAATGGAAAGTAATTTCTTATGCAAACCTAGAACAAATAAGATGTTGTTGAGGTGAATGTTACTTCCATTCTCTAGCTCTATAGAGGTTGATCCAAATTTCCAATACCTCTTACATGATAGCTTTTGTTATCTCCAAGTTCCACTGAATAAGAATATTTTCCCTTTGACAAAGTCTTCAATTGTTTGTGATGACCTGCCATGTCCCTAGATGCACCACTATCAATTACCCAAATGTTCTTGTCTTGGAATGTGCCAATGAGTGCCAAGAATAAACCTTCATCCTTTTCCTTGATTACTTCCTTCTTTGTAGAGAATAAGAGACTCCATGCTTCCTTGATGATTTTCTTGAGATAGCTTGCTACCTTTGAACACTTCTTGATGAACTTCTTCAATGTAGTGGAGATCTTCCTAATGCCCTTGGCCAACCTTAGCTCAAATACCATGTTGAGAATTCAATAGGGCAATGATTATGATTAACTCTCTTTACTTGATATTGTTTGTCATTCATTTTTACTTATTAACTTTGTTCCTTATATGTGTGAAGCATCAAACAACTACCAAAAACAAGAAGAACAATGACACAGTATATAGGCTGCAAGCCAGGGCCAAAACCTCTCTTCTTGATAGGAAAACCCTTAAATATCTTCTCTTCCTTATAGATTCTTCAATTGGCGAATTCCATGACCTTAAGATTGAGATCAATACCCTCCAAGACCAAGATCAACCTCTTCGGATGATGTGCCAACTTCGATCTAGTCAAACCCAGTCAAATCTTTTCTAGCAGCACCTTTTCGACCTCCTGCTGCAAGATTTCTAGCCTCCTACTGCAGATCTAAAATTTTGGCCTCCCTGCAACTGTTGCTGCCACACATGGGAACTCCGATCTTCTTCTAGAGCCCTCCTCTGACCTTCGCTTCCCTTTCCCTGACTTCTGGAACTTAAGAGTGACCCTTGGTGACATTCGCTTAACCTCTTTGCCTCCTTTTCTCTATGATCGAACTTGTAGATGGATGCCCTAGGTCTGCTGCAGAAACCATACTCCTCTCTAGCATGTGTGAGAGAAAGATAGCCTAAACATAAGTCTCCTTCCTCCTCCTCCTTTGTTGCCTCTTCCTTCCTCTTCCATCGTTAGAATGAATGGTGAGTGAGTGTGCTTCAAGGAGGACGAGTCCTCTTCTATTTATAGGCTCTTCAAGGGTGGACGTGGCTCTTCCCTTAGGCCGACTTGGTCTTGGAGGATATTCAAACATTTTTAAAGACAAAAATGATTTTCTTTACAAGTTACAATGTGCCCAGTGGGATCTTCAACTTATGACTATGACTCTTTTGACTTCTTGGCCTAGGACAAACCCTAGAAGCACTCAATGGATGTTTGACTTATAAAATAAAAAACCTTGAGCATGAAACCCATGCTCCAAAAATAATAATAATAATTTTCTTTCATTTTATAATTTACAAGAATCAAAAATACATTTCATACTTATGAAGACCAAACCTAGTTACACATTTTTCAACATTAACTCCCCTCCGATATCAAATTCTTCTTCTTTTAGATTCGAGAGTGTTCAGCATATGAGCAGAGAATCAAGAGATAATCAAGGATAAGTAGAGATGAGCCGAAATGAGCAGTGATGTCATTTGATGTCGAGATACTTGAGATTGCATATGATATGATGACAGGATATTTATGATGATTACGTGATGCAGTTGGAATTTCTCCCTAGCTGAGAGGGAGTGTTAATTTGGCAACTTAGTGATAAATTCCAACCATGGGATGAAATTCCTCTTTTTGAGAGGACCAATTTTGACTATTGAAGTGCTCAATTTGGTCAAGGGAAAGTGTATTTTTGAATTAAAGCCAACATGTGCACATTTGATCAGGTTGGCCCTAAAGTAAATTGGACACTCTTGGCAGCCTATAAATTCAAGTGACCTCAACCTCATTTGGACATCATCATGAAGCATTATTCTATTCTCTTCTTTGGTTTTGGCTTGCATAGGTCTATGGTAGTTCGCAGAGATTGGTTCGTACAGGTTCTAGATTGCAAGATCGGAAGCTCGCATGTGTGATCTATTTTGGTTTCTAGCCGCAAGTATGCTACAAGGAAATTTCGGTTGTAACTGCAGGCACGCAGGCCTATGCGTGTGGTTGAATGGTTTCAGTTACATGCACGACACTCTCTCCATGCGGTTGGGACCTAGGGTTTGTATTTTACAGTTGACCGAAGATTACGTCATTTGACCACAGAGTTCGGCAGTTGATAGCAAACAGTGACAGTTGATCGCAGGCTTCTAAATCAGGGTTTTGATTATTAGCATTGTTGGGTTCAACTCATGAATGTAGTTTAGTTGATTTTGCTAGACAGGATTATTGTTGAAGATATGGACCATTGTACTCTCTCTCATGCTAAATCATTCAATGACAATCTAATAAAAAGAAGAATTTGAAAGAGTTTTCCCTATAGTGGGCTTTGCCCTGGTCTCTAACCAATCCTAGTGTCTATGTGTGAATGTTTTTCTATTATTCCTTTATGTTCCATTGCATTGATGATGATATTGTTCTTTCTATATAGTTGCATATGTTGCGGAACAAAGTGGTAAATTTGAATAATGTCATAATGTTCTGGGGTGAATTTAATAAGCAAATAATGAAATGAAATTATCAAAGAAAAGAACAATATAGCCCTAAGAAAATTTAACACTCCAAAATAAATTAGACTGATAAGTACAACTTGTGAAGTCTAAATGAATTCACCAAGGGATAAGACGGGTTTTCGTCCAATCTCACCGGATAACCCAAGGGTTTTCGTCCTGGGGTTCACTGATGTTGAGAATAGGTTCTCCAAACCTCACCAAAGATAAATACTCAAATCCAAGATGTCCCAAATTATTTGGTTCCCTCTCTTTTAAAGACTTGATGGATGGCTCTCCAACCTTCCTGAAGTAATTATTTTATTATTTATTGGCATTCTAGAAGATTATCCCCTTTACTTATTTAAGTGACATTTAATTTATTTTATTTAAGTCGATTTTTCCCTTTTGGCCTTTTTCACTAATTCGACATTTTTTCCCCTTTTAATTTAATTTGGTGAATAATTAAAGTCACTTTTAATCCTGGGAAATGATTAATTGGCCACCATACTTTCTTCGGCCACTGGAAACCACTTCTCACCATCTGATTCTATAGATTTCTTCATTTTGGTTCCAACGAGCTATGACACTAAGGTGTTTTTCCAAATAGTCCCCTCCACACAACACCTTTAGCATTTTTACTTAAATTATGTTGATAATAATCTCGTTTTACCGGATTCATCTGAAAGCAATAGAACCAAGATCGAATTGTGCAGCAATGCCCCTGATGTTGAAATACAGCATGCGAACTCCATTGGATCCCATAAAACTCCTCCAAAACCCTTTGAGCACTCTGATGACATAACCTCACTCTTGTACACTAGGTAACACCAACCCTCGAATTCCATCCTAACTGCATCATCAGGGAAACTGAAAATGGGGACATTGCAAATCCTCCCGCCCCAAGATTTCTTGCTCTCAAGCAATATGTATTTGTCGATTGTAAAGGCATCTATACATCAATGTCAGGATCCCACACAACCCATTCTACCAAATCATGTCTGTGTGTCATCCAATCATGAGCAATGTTATTAGAACCGAATCGGTGACTGAACCGGAAAACCTTGTGGGCTGAGAACTGGTAGAAAGCAGACCAGAACTAGTAAAATAACCGAACCAAAAAACCAGTCAACCAAAAACACCAAATATTCAAACTTTAAAGAAAAACATATATATTAATGTGCATCCATATGAATACAAACCATTTATGCACAAATAACAAAACTAGCATCGAGTACAATGCATCTTTCGAGTCTGAACCAAAAATACATCAACAAACAGGCTCTATATGGCCTCTAGCTACTAGCATCCTAAAACAATCATGCTACAACAAATACCTACCTATCATCAGAATCATTGCCTATATTGGGATATTCATCATCAATATCACACTCTAAGCATTAAAATAAGATAGAAAAAACGTAGCATGTAAAGTCAAGATTTTGTTTAAGTGATGGGTACATTTTTAGTAGGGTCATGATAGAGGAATTCCACAATCAATGCCACTAACATCAAGGTACATGGAGGATTTGGTGCTCTTGATTAAATACTAGTTCCATACCCTGGTACATGAAAACATCTAATGGAAACATTGTAATCCTGAAATCCTAAAAAACTCTTACGCCTGCGGGATTTTGAGTGAGAACTAAAATTCTACTTTCTCCATACGAAATCCAATGAGGTCGAAACCACTCTCAAACATCCTAAGTCATTTCATCGTAATGATAAAAATTTAAGTAGAAGGATGAAAATGAAAGATAAAGGAGAATGTCACTTTTACTTTCAGAACTTAACATTACCATGAAATGCATAGCAATACCACGGCCATAGGCTTGAATATTAGGTTTTCCCACTCAAAAAATCATGTTTTTTCAAAAAAAAATTGTGTTTAGAACATCTTTGGTTGAATTATACAGAATCAGACAGTTTGGTAAAAAACTAGTTGGTTCAATGAAAAATGATCGGTTCGGCACCGAACTAGCCAATTCAGCACCAAACCGGCCATTTCCAATTTCAAACCTAGAACCGGACCGATTTGGCCCCCAAACTAGTCAGACTGGTCAGTTCCACCAGTTCCAGTCCAGTTTTGATAACACTGATTATGAGTGGACCCCCCAATACTTGGATCCCAAACTAACCTTTCACTAAACCTGCCATCAATAGATTCGCCTAGATCCCAATGCCACCTTGGCCATCCATCGATGCTCATGCTCCATGGCTCCAACTACATTATGCCTTTGGCTAAGAATATCCTTCCAAGAATCACCCCATCAATAGAATACCAACTCATAATATCTCACCAATCCATCCATCTCGTGGGAAGGATTGAATGCATGAACTCCTACACATGAAACAAGTCTACTATGTTGATGTTGCTCCATGCTCAACTCATGTTGTTTCATCTGATCAACCAACAAGATCCACCTATGAAACTTTACCCCTCTCCAAAGCACAGAGGTGGGTTGATAGTGTCGCAAGCCCTATCTATGTACTCATGAAGAGGGTTACTATGAAACTCCCAAGTATACTCCAGTTGCTGCCTCACTAAGGACTTTAGTTGTTCTTCAACGCTAGATAGCCTGGTCGCTGACTCAACACACACCACTCTAAGCCCCTCAACTTTACTATTCTGCTACAAGATGGTGCCTTGGACTATTTGGATCCTCTACTATAATGATAAGGGGTAGAGCTCATGCTTGGCTTTTGCCCACTAGCTAATGTTAATGTCCCGACCATCTTTTGATTTTATAATCTTCTTTTTCTTTTGTTTCTTTCTTGTGGTCATGATATGGTTTTTACTTTTCTTTTTACTGCATCAACCTATCGGGGCAAAGTTTCTAGGCCCCACCCAAATATGTGGACAAGAGGAGGAGGTGTGCCAAAACCCAGTAGACCCATGTTCATGTGGACCCAACAATGGGAGGTGGAGTGTAGGGCAAATAATGTACAAAGGGAAGTGATAAGTACGGAATGGGAAAACGAGACCACGATATCTCAATCAGGGTTTCCTAAGTAGTGCCCTTCCTAAAGCCATGGGCCATTAGGGGAGGTCCCACTAGACTAGGATTAAAGATTAACCCCTCACTTAAGGTGAGGGAACAAAACCACGGTCAAAGCCCGTCCTTTATCTAAGTCACCCAATAATCCATGCCAAATGCCTAAATGAAAAACAAGAATAAGCACTCGATTGCACAATGAATAATATACATTTTGGATCGAACTGCCCAGCTTCTAACATTTGCTCTTGACAAATGGGCGAGGAAACATATGGCTAATGTAGGTAGCGGAGATAAAATGGCACATTACATTGGCTACAAGGTGGTTGTCAGGGGTTGTTGGCTGTCAGCTAGAAGAAGATGATTAAGAGAAAAATTCTCCTATGGGTAACCACTTTTGGTGTGTTATAAGATCTATTGAATGAAAGCACAACTAGATTCTTAATTTAGAGAAAGCAAAATACACCAATATCAATCACAAAATTGACACAAATAGATTATTCCCAATCAACAGTGCTTCATTGATTGGGAGAGATTTCCTTGCTCGCCTCCCTCACCGTCGGCCATCAATTCCGAGACATGTCGACCTCATTAGCCTCGTCTTCAATTACCCTTCGCTTCTTTGGAGTTACACAATCAAGCAGCAGACATACTCCATTCTTCTCATTTTTGGTCATTTCATGCAATTTCATACATTCACTAATTGTACCTTTATTTCATTTTAGTCTTATTTTACTCATATTTTAGTCTTTTTAGCTTTGAAGCTACAATGGACTCACATTTGCACTCCCACATGTCATGTATTTACACCAGATGTATCTTTTAGTCTCACTGACCTACTCTTGTGGTCACCTAAGGACATTAATAAAATTATATTTTCTTATCTTATTAAAAACTTGAAACCTACTTGTGATCCCATCCTGGGATAATGGCCCAAAAGTGATCTGAAATGATCATATGTTAAAACTGATATAGAATTGATTATGCCAACAGTGAAATGAATGTTAACTTAAAGTGTTGAAACCGTGAGAACTGCTTGAGGAGAAGACTTTACGACAGATGAGAAAACATAAGCAAGATGCAAAACAAAAGTGAAAACAACAAATACACAGCGATACCAAACAGCAAGATTGATTACAGAGTTCGTCCTTGATGGACTATGTCTCCGGGTCTACTTTCAAGACGGGCGACCGCTTTATTAGGATTAAAACTGAAGAGATCGATTACACAAAAATTTGACCAAACTGAATGTGCACGCAGGCACTTCTGATCACTGTCATAAGAAAGCTCTCTGAACCAGCTTTCCAACACCTATCACGGTTCCCAATTCTGACTTCAGATGCTCCTGTTACACTGAAAACAAAACAGCCTATATCCCTCCAGAACCTGCACATGAAACTCAAAACCACTCTCCTCCACTTCAATGAGCAAAACATCCTTTTAAACCCTGCAAATACATTCTAACCTCCTCAAGCTGAGTTTAGGACTGAATGAGCTGACTTCAGGGTTTGTTTGATCTCGGTCTTACCATGTTTTGACACCTAGGAACACTATACATGGGCTTTGAATTAATTTTAAAACAAAATTGTAACAAAACCCAAATCTGGACTTTGGATAAGGGCGCAACCGTCAACGGTTTGCTAACCACGCGGAGGGGAGACAACCAGCATGTGACAGCTGCTTTCCGGCGGTCTCGGCTGATGGTGTTCCAGTGGTTAACACATTACGGTTTCCTGCTCACCTGTATCATAACTCCGACGGTTATCAATCTCCGTTCACATGTCAACCGCGGTCAGACCCCGATGTGGTTAACCCCAAGCCCGACGGTTTACTCCGACTGCTCACATGATAATTGTCACAATTATCTCCCCGTGCGGTCAGCGTCCGATGCTAACCCCGACTACGAGTTTAACTGTCCGACTATTCACATAGCCACGGTCCCACTGCAGTCTTCAAGCCCGGTGGTTTAACCCCGACCTTACCTCCCCCTGCTCACATGATAACAGTTCCGTCGCAGCTAGCAGATGGTAGTTAGGACTGTTATTTGTTTTGTAATGTTTATTAATGTTTATAAAGGCCGAGGGTTATTAAACTTTGGTTTATGTATTGTTTTAATACATTGGCTTTGGAATAAGGTTGGGGTTTAGGTCTTAGCATAGGTTTTAGGTATTTTAATGCATGGTTTGAGGTTTTAGATGTAGTTTTAGGGTTTTAGGTCTTAGTTAGGGTTTTTGATACATGGTCTTTCACCATAGCTTTTTAGGGCTAGGTTTAGTCTTTTCATCAAAAACCGTTTACAACCATTTGTCACAAAGTGACATTCAAACCCACAAACATATCGTCGACACAAAGCTACATTTGAGACGACAAACCTCTATCAACACCCAAATCCTACGAAGGCGGATGACAATCACATGTCGACAACCAAATCCTAGCGGAACTGACAACAACCACATGTCAACACCCAGGTATTAAACTATCACCATGAAAACCATAAACATTACCAGACAACCTGAACCATAAACATCACTGTCGAAGCTGACGACACCGGATTGAACGCGAACGACAAAACTAAACCTGTGTAACTGATCTGATGAGATCCTCCTGGATCAAAATGTCGAGTTCACAATTACAGCAATAAACCTAGAGGTATCCACCCAATCAAACTGTAGACCTATCCTTTGATCTATTAATTTTCTTAAGATAAATTGATCTTCTAATTTGATAATTACTCTCCAATGATTTCTTAATCAAGTCATCTTATGTCACATATATCATTAAGCAATTAAACATAGAAAATCTCAGCAATAATGCAATAATGATAGTAGGATCATAAACAGATAGCCAAGCACAAAGAATGAAAAAAAATTCCCTAGGAAACTCAAACTCGGGAGAAAACCCAACAACCTTTTCTAGGACAAATTATTCAATTCAGCAAAAGGTACAATCTAATATTCTTAAGTCAAACTTGGTCAAACAAATCGAAATTCGGCCTTCTGCAACTTCCCAAAAGACTCAGTCAACCTTATGTGAAAATTTCTTGATCTAACAAATCAGAAATCCTACTGCAGTAAACTGATTTGCATTACCTACTTGTGTTCTTCATTTAACAAGTTATTTTCAAAAATATTCAGAAAATATTAATGTAAATACACTGCAGCCTACACCAATATGCAAATCAAGTACTTAAAAATAAATGAGACAATCACAAAAAGGACACTTATTTTTGGGACTAAACGTCCCCTGAAAAACCCAATGCGAGAAAACTAGTGCAGCAGCTCTGAGGGTTTTCTATTATCAAGCAGTAGTTCTAAATACAAATGTTGGTTGCCCTCCCGGCAAACCAATGACAGAGAAATACAATGGCAAAAAACCTGAGTGAGTTTTACCTCACTTCACCTGGCAGATTCTGGCTGATCCGACTGCAAAACTAGCTGGCCCCGGCTACAACTGCGTTGCCCCTTCGCAGTAACTACGTGGGCCTGCTTGGAGCTCTCTAAGGCTCGGCGTCAGCTCTTCTGCCCACTACGTCAGCTTTTCGGGTTGTTCCCGTGGTTCCCGGCAGTTCCGCCTCTCTGCGTGGAAGGCAACTTTCTCCCTCTACACTGGCCCTTTTGGCTCTGCGTCAAGGCTGCGTGGGCCCAGACTGGCCCAGCGTCATCTCTCCCGCTACTACACTGCCTCCACAAGCTTCTCTCCGCCTCTCTGTCAGTATTCCCGAACTATCCTTGCCGCTTAACTGCAAGATATCCATAATCGATTTTCCTCCTGAGAACTTCTCACCTCAGAAAATCGATTTCCTCAATCTCTCCGTGTGTCTTCTCCAACTGACCCCAAGCCTCCATTTACACTTTTTCTGTTGAGAAATCAACAGTCGTGATCTAATCTCTAATCAACGACTAAGATTAAATTAGACTAGATCCTCGTCTCTTAGAAGCTTCTCACTCATATTTTCATTAATACCCATTAATATTTTAATTTTCCTAGGTTTAGACTTAATCACCCCATTAAAAATATTAATTATTTTAATAAAATACAATCCAGGTGGAATTTCTCCAAACGATTTATGGGTCTTGAAGATCTCATGTGTTCTAGCCCCTTCACAAAATTTTGGAGCTAGAGCACATTCGATGCTGCGCAAAAATCAACACTCCCTCTTAGCAAGGAATGTGCTCTAACAATACTTGCCAGCAGAAGTATCACATTTATCCATGGCATCAGTCCTCTATGCTGCTGATGCTCGACCTGTTGCCCTTCACTCACTACGCTGCTGCAATCTGTATTGCTGCCCATGACACTGCCACTATCATTGTTGCATCTGTACTGCAACTCCCTCTCAATTTGATGCATCACGCTGCCCATAGCACTGCCACTGCTAACTGTTGCATTGCAACTCAGTTGCTAAGGAGTAAGCAACTGAAAAGCCACCCAAAAGTTGATATGTTGGTCAGTCGGGATGTCCCTAGATGTTGAAGCTACCTCTGTTGCTAATCTATGCTGACCCGCTGATGCTCTTGTGTTGTTATTGTATCTACTTTGTGCCTCCAGCACAGGTCAACACTCTACTGCGCTGCTTCAGACTTTGGCACTCTAGCTCTTCCACTGTCGCTCCATCATCCCTCGCACCAACTGACGCCCGTCATTCTCCTATTGTCGTTAAGGGCTCCCAAAGCCGTATGTGATCCAAGAGTTTGGGCACCTCAAGGATCCTGCCCCTTTCTGTAGTCCTCCTGACTACAGCTCAATATCGCCCCACCTCTTCTCTAGAGGTGCATGAGCACTCATGGCGCAATCCTCATCGTCCTCCTTGTCATCTTGCGCTGGAGCAGCCTTTGAGTCAGACTTGTCTTCTTTGCCCTTCTTCTAAGGGCACTGCATGGCGAAATGACCCATTTCTCCACATTTGAAGCATTTGACTTTGGATATGTCCTTTTTCTTTCTCTTCTACTGCCCTTGTTGTCCCGCTGATGCGAGAGCCGCATCCTCCTCTTCCTCCTCCTTGACTCTGATCCCTTTGCTGCTGCTTCCCGCCTTGGTCAACCGTTTGATCTCTTCCTGTCGAAGAGTTGCCCACATCTCCTCCCAACTGGGAAGAGAAGCCCTACCCGAGATGCTTTGGAAGAAGGTTTCCCAGTCCTCAGTGACTGCATTCAGGGCAGTCCTGACCATAAATTCATGATCTGGTGTAGCCCCTACGGAAGATAGCTAGTCGCGGATCCCTTGCAACCTGAGAAGAAAGGGATCGATTTCTTCTCTCTTTTGCATCTGAAACTGTCTCAGCTAACTCTCAAGCAACATCTTCCGCTGAACGGAAGTTCCCTCGTACAAAGTGGTCAAGGCCTCCCACATTTCCCTTGTTGTGTCTTTCTCAGCAATATGTGGGATCACATGATCCTTGACCCCGTCCAAGATCATGCACTTTGCTTTTTCCTGAGCCTCCTCGTACTTCTTGAGAGGATCAACATCAACCGAAATAGCAACCATCTTCAAGGCATAATCCTTGATGCGATTTTTATCCAAAACTGCCAGGATCCTGGCCTTCCAGATGACGAAGTTGGATGCTCCATCCAACCTGTCCTGATCCCTCAGTCCATTAATTACCATCTCTGCTCAAATGAATGCCGAATTGATTCTCTTCTCCGTCTTTCGCTACTACCCCAACAAAACTTGGATCTGGATTTCTTTGGCACTAGAAATCCTCTAAGGAACAAGCTCCCTCTGAATTTCGATTTCCTTCACGGAAATCCTTCTGCCAACCACTGTCGAACCACTCCTCTCTGATCTCTCTTTGTTGTTGCTCAGCACTGGATCTAGATTTCTTGACAAGAAATACTCTAAGGAATTGATTCCCTCTACTTTGATTCTGCCCCACTAGGTACTGTTATGCACCAACAGAATCAGCACCCCACCAGCAACTCCAGATAAAATATGCACTGCACCTCTAGCCACGGCAATCGGAAAAACGAGACTCAACAGTCTTCGTGCTGGCCCAGCAACTATTGCGCTACCCTCTGCAGCAACAGCATCACCCAATTAGGCTGACGCAGGCTTTGCTTGTGCCTCCCTTGGTGATTGCATCACCCCTCATCTACTCTCTAGCTAGAAACTGCACTGTCTCTTGGGACAATTGTCTTCACACACAGATTTTCTTGTGTCCTTTTGTCGATGGCTTCAGTCCTCCTTGATTTGCAATACCATGTGAAAATTTATGAATCTAACAAGTCAAAAATCCTACTGCAGTAAACTGATTTGCATTACCTACTTGTGTTCTTCATTTAACAAGTTATTTTCAGAAATATTCAGAAAATATTAATGTAAATACACTACAGCCTACACCAATATACAGATCAAGTACTGAAAAATAAATGAGACAATCACACAAAGGACACACTTATTTTTGGACTAAACGTCCCCAGAAAAACCCAATGCGGGAAAACCGATGCAGCAGCTCTGAGGGTTTTCTATTATTAAGCAGTAGTTTTGAATACAAATGTTGGTTGCCCTCCTGACAAACCAGTGACAGAGAAATACAATGGCGGAAAACCTGAGTGAGTTTTACCTCACTTCACCCAGCAGATTCCGACTGATCCGGCAGCAAAACTGATTGGCCCGACTACAAATGTGTTGCCCCTTCACAGTAACTGCGTGGGCCTACGTGGAGCTCTTTGAGGCTCTGCGTCAGCACTTATGTCCACTGCATCAACTTTCCAGGCTATTCCGACAGTTCCGGCTCTCTGCATGGAAGGCAACTTTCCCCCTCTGTGCTGGCCCTTCTGGCTCTGTGTCAAGGTTGCGTGGGCCCAAACTGGCCCAGCGTCAACTCTCCTAACTACTACACTGCCTCCACAAGCTTCTCTCGCCTCTTTGTCAATATTCCTAAACTATCCCTACCCTTCAGTTGCAAGGTCTCCCCAATCGATTTTCTTCCTGAGAACTTCTCCCCTCAAAAAATCGATTTCCTCAATCTCTCTATGTGTCTTCTCCAACTGACCCAAGCCTCCATTTATACTTTTCAAGTTGAGAAATCAACGGTCGTGATCTAATCTCTAATCAACGGCTAAGATTAAATTAGATTTGATCCTCGTCTCTTAGAAGCTTCTCACCAATATTTTCATTAATACCCATTAATATTTTAATTTTCCTAAGTTTAAACTTAGGAACCTCATTAAAAATATTAATTATTTTAATAAAATACAATCCGGGTGGAATTTTTCCAAATGATTTCTGAGTCTTGGAGATCTCATGTGTTCTAGCCCCTCCACAAAATTTCGAAGCTAGAGCACATCCGATGCTACCCAAAAATCAACACCTTAGTCAAACAGGCTGAAAACCTGCAGATGCCCAAAAAACTCGATCAACCTATGCAGAAACTCAGACAAACTCTACCCAGAAAAGCTCGGTCAACTGCTTGGAAAAAGGTTGGGTCAACTTAGAAATCTTCCTCTTTATCTCGCACGTGTGAATAGAAGAATAGTAGACGTGATGATTTGAATCATTGCCAATTGTGGGAGGTTGAATTTGTATAGATAGTGTTCATGAGGTGCCCAAAGCACACGTCTCCTTAGTTGGGTTGACCTGTACTTTCAAACCGACCCGATCAATTTGAATTTAAATTTAAATTTAATTTCCCTTCTTTTAATTTAGTCAACTTATAGCTAGGGAATACCTCTCGCAGCTACCCAAAATTCAACACTCCCTCTTAGCTAGAGAGGTATTCACCTTGACTTCCTCACATGTCCACTTTGCTGAACAATTTCTCCATGCCAAGAAAAGATTGAATGAGCTTGTTATGTAAATGTATCCATCCACTAAATGTTTTATTCCAAAACCATGTGGAAAGCATTATGCATCAACATCATGCAAAGGATCTAGTTACCCACTAGCTGATCCGAATCGCATCCATAAACGACTGTCATAGAACCGTGACTAAAACAGGTCGAACAAATCCTTTAAGAATCCAAAACAGCAATCGAAAACACCCTAAACTAGTGGCCATGGCAGTCGGCGTGGAACAACGAGGACCTCGGTCAAAGCGCGCTAACCGAGGCCCATGGAGACTGCACAAGAGGTCAAAATAGCCCCTGGGAGCCCCGGATCGGGAAAAGGAGTTGATTTTCGATGTCGTTGGGAAAACAGGGCTAAAATGGTAGGGCTTAAGCACTCAGTCACGTTGGGAGCCAGAGGACCGTGGGCGGAAAAGCGAAAAAAGCGCCATCGTACGAAGGTGGAACCCACGACCTAGAAACCGGTGGTTTTACCCTGGGTGCCCTTTAACGGTAAGAGGTTTTGGAAAGAAACGGAGCGAGCACCCTCAGCGATCGACGCATGGCAGCGGAGGAGAGAGAAAAACCACCGCGATCGCGCGTTATCGGTCGAGCAAGTCAACCGCGCTCGACGTGCGAATGACGTTGGATCTGGAGGAGCCCAGATCGGACGGCTGAGATTGCGCCCGATAGACAGAGTGGAATTGACAGGGGATTAAGCCGCGATTTAAGAGGATTTGGAATCCGTTGACTGCCACGGTGGAGAAAGCAACGAATCGACAAGCGGGCTGGCGCAGTTCCGATGGAGACACGTGGCTACTTCCTGAGCGTTATGCTGACGTCGAACAGGGAATTCCAAGCACACAGGCGACAGGCAAATCGACGCAGGCGGGAGAGGAAACGAACAGGCACGGAGGTCGAATGGCTAAAGCCATGAGCAGAGACAGTGAACAGGGGAGATCAGAAGAGAGATTCAAATCGAAGAGTCCAAGCGACCCAGAGAGACAGTGACCAGTGAACCCTGAGAGGAGGACTGAGCACAGAGAGTAGTAAAGCCAAGCAGAGGAGACAGAGGGCCGAGCTGACCATAGGCAGCATCAAGCACCAAAGACCTTGAAGTATCAAGCCTTCCCATAGAGGAATCTGTCTGGGTTGAGCATCACAGTTGGCTCTTTCCACTGTAGACCGAGGGTCACAGAGCTGGTAGGAAGAACAAGAGTCTATGTACTCCAAGTGGCTTGGGGAACCCAAGAACCACCCTGCCAAGCAAACTCTGCTTCAGGAGAACTCATATTGAGTCCTTGCATTGTAATTTCTCTGCTGAAAGACATAATAAAACAAGGCCACCACTGAAGCTGGACCGAAGACGTAGCCCTGGAGAATAGGGTGAACTCCTTATTAAAAATTGCTTGTGTCTTTGTATTGCTTACTGCATTTCTTTGTTGTCTTTTCATTCAAAATGTTTGTGTATTGGCAATCTGATCGATCCGTTGTTTTAATAACACAGAACACACACCAGCACATGAGTCTATAATACCTTTTGTTTTATAAATCTTTAAATGAGGTCAATCATAAGGTGATTATCAGATCAAGTGGTATCAGAGCTCTAGGCTGTAAGGTTAGACAAGCTTGTGTTGGTTTAGCTATGAATGATCACTAGATCAAAGCTCAAGTTAGGAGAATGAGAGTTGGTGGAAAGGATTGGAAGAGTCTATTCTCGAAAGACAATGTCAGAAGAAGGTTCTATAGGGCCAGACTCTCAATTCCTAAAAAGTTTCCTAGCTATAAAGTCCATGGTGGAAGAAATGTATAGGGACTTTAGAAAGCAAAAGGGTGAAGATTCATCAAGCTCTAAGCAAGATAAAAAAGAAGATGAATCTCATTCCCATGACCACTCCAAAGGAAAGGGGAAAGAAGAAAGCTTCCCTACACCTCCTAGTAGCCCTGTGCATAATAAGAAAGCATCTTTGATTAAGTTAGATGTTAAATTTGATTTGCCTATATATGATGGAGAGTTGAATGCTAAAAAGTTGGACAACTGGATAAGACAAATTGATGTGTATTGCAGAGTACAAAATATAGACTCAGACAAGAGCAAGATTCAGCTGGCAAGCCTTCGCCTAGGGGGCACTGCCTTGGTTTGGTGGGAAGGCAGAACCCAAGCTGATGTGAAGAAGCATGGTAAGACCATCTCTGTCTGGAGTGACTTTGTTTCTGCCATCAGAAAGCAGTTCTATCCATTGGCCTACATGCAACAAGCCATGATGAGTTGGCAAACTCTTCGGCAGTTGAAAGGGCAAAGTGTACAAGGGTATACTCAAGAGTTCAGAAAGAGAGCATTGATGTTGGGTATTTCATTAGACTCACCAAAAACTCTTTTGAAGTACATTGGGGGTCTACAAAGCTACATGAGGCATACTATCCTCATGTTTAATCCCACTAGTATAGATGAGGTATTTGTACAAGCTACTCATCTAGAAGCAAGAGGAAAGAATGGAAATCCAGAAGTTGGGGGACCATCCCAACCCACTGTAAGCAAGAGCAAGGAGAAAAGAAAGCAGAAATGGAAAGCAAGGAAAGCTAACACTGCACAGAAAGGCAAAGCCTCATGCACCCACTGTAAAAAGGAGGGGCATGATGATGAGCACTGTTGGATTCTGCATCCAGATCTGAGGCCTAAGAAGCCCGAGGGCAAGAAGAAGACGACTGCTGCAGCTATTCAGAAGGATTTGGGGTCAAACTCAGGAGATGAAACAATCATTGCAGCCACAAGTATGAAAGGTAAGAATTCTGAAGCATCTACTAGTAATTCTGCTCAATCTGTTACGGATGAAAAACATGAGAGAAAAAGGCGTGAGCTTTTCCATATTCGAGTTGTTTCCAAATATCAAAAGATTGATACTTTGTTTGATAGTGGCTCACAAGTAAATCTGATTTCTGAAGCAATTGTAAAGAAATTGGGATTAGCAACTACACCTCATAAGAAACCATACCCATTAGGATGGTTGAATGATAAAGCACAGCTACAAGTGACTAGACAGTGCAAACTCAAGTTTTCTTTTGGGTCAGCATTTGTAGATGAGGTTGAATTAGATGTAATTCCTTCGGATATATGTGGAATTGTTTTAGGAAGTCCTTACTTGTATGATAGAAAGGCTATTTTCTATAGAGCTGAGAACAAGTATCTACTTGTTAAAGATGGAATCGAATACTTTGTAAGAGCTCATAAGCTCAAGAATAATTATATTCTCATAAACTTAGGACAGATGAAAAGAATGATAAATTCATGCAAACAGTTCTTACTAATGGTTGTAAAGGAAAAGAAGACTGATAAAACCAATGTATTTGAGGGTTGTAATTCTGATCAACAAGCTGATATAGAAAAGATTGTTTCAGAGTATGATGTCTTGTTTCAAGAACCTCAAGGTCTGCCACCCAAAAAGGGAATAGAACATGATATTATTTTGCACCAAGATGTTCGTTTGCCTAACATTGGGATGTACAGGTTATCTGCTTTAGAGAACGCTGAAATCAAGAAGCAGGTGCAGGAGTTGCTCGAGAAAGGGTTCATCAGGCCTAGCACATCACTATGTGGGTCACCAATCGTTTTGGTGAGAAAGAAAGATGGCTCATGGAGAATGTGCACTAACTACCGAGCACTGAATAAAATAACGATCAAAAATCGTTATCCCCTTCCTCGCGTAGATGATCTTTTAGATCAATTGAAGGAAGCTGTTTATTTCACCAAGCTGGATTTGCACAGTGGATACCATCAGGTCAGAGTTGCAGAGCAAGATGCATGGAAGACTACTTTCAAAACAAAGCAGGGATTGTATGAATGGCTGGTTATGCCTTTTGGCTTGACCAATGCCCCTGCTACTTTCATGAGATTAATGAATGATGTACTCAGACCTTTTCTTGATGATTTTGTTAGTGTATCTGGATGACATTCTGATTTTTAGTAAAACATGGAGAGAACATCTAAAGCATGTTAAGCAGACATTAGATGTTTTGAAAAGAGAAAAACTTCATGTTAAACTCTCCAAATGTGAATTTGGCAAAACCTCTCTAAATTATTTAGGTCATATAGTAGGGGGAGGTGAATTGAAAATAGATCCCTCTAAAGTGGCAGTCATTGTAAACTGGCCTAAACCCAAGTCTGCTACAGAAGTGAGAAGCTTCTTAGGAGTAGCACAATATTGGAGGAAGTTCATTTCAAACTTCTCCTCAATTGCAGCTCCCTTACATGCTTTGACAGGATTGAACAAGGTGTTTCAATGGGGAGGCAAACAGCAAAAAGCCTTCGACACCTTGAAAGAAAAAATTAGTACAGCACCTGTACTAGCACTACCAGCTCTACAAAGACCATTTGAGATCCAAACTGATGTCAGTGACTATGCCATGGGAGTAGTGTTGACACAGCACGATAAACCCATATGTTATCATTCTGAGACTTTTAATCCTGCAGTAGTTAACTATCCTACCTATGATAAGGAATTGTATGCATTAGTTCAGAGTGTGAAAAAGTGGAAACATTACTTAATGGGCAAAGAAACAGTAATACATACTGATCATCAGCCACTTCAATATCTACACTCCCAAACTAAGTTGCAACAATCAAGACATTACAGATGGATGGGTTTTCTACAACAGTTTCATTTAGTCATCAGATATAAAAAGGGCATACATAACAAGGTTGCAGACATGTTATCTAGACCCATTATAAATGCATCTACCATACTTAAGCATAATTCTGTGCTACATGAAAGCTACATAGAACAGTATGCTCAGGATATGGACTTTAAAGATGTATATGCAACTTTGAGTCAAGGCAAAAGAGTAGAAGAATTGGACTATCATGTAAAGGACCAACTCTTATACCATTGTGGGAAACTCTGCATTCCACAAACTGAAAAAGCAAAGACAATTAGGGAAGCACACACTTCTCTGATATCAAGTCACTTTGGGGTAAGTAAAACAGTTGCACAGCTGCAAAGGTTCTGTTATTGGCCAAGAATGAGTGAGACAGTTTCTAGATATGTAAAGGGGTGTGCTATGTGTGCTAAAAGCAAGCCCAGCAACAGAAAACTAGGCTTGTACACTCCATTACCAATTCCTTCTCACCCTTGGGAAAGCATTTCCATGGATTTATTTGGAGGGCTGCCTAAATCTAGGAAAGGTCATGATTATCTATATGTTGTTGTGGATAGGTTCAGCAAAATGTGTATTTTGATACCCTATAGTAAACAGATTACAGCTGAACAAACTGCAAAATTATTCTTTGAACATGTATGGGTTCATTTTGGATTACCCACTTCTATTATATCTAATCGAGACACCCAATTTGTGGGGAAGTTTTGGTCCAGTCTGTGGGAACTAATGGACACCAAATTAAAGAAAAGCACAGCTTTTCATCCACAAACAGATGGCCAGACAGAAGTAGTTAACAGGACAGTGATCCAGTTACTGAGAGGATATTGCAGCAAACACCCTAAGCTTTGGGATGAACACTTGTGTTATGTGCAGCATGCTTACAATAGAGCCAAACACTCTTCTACACAGAGATCTCCTTTTGAGACCTGCTTTGGTTTCATACCAAGGTCTCCCTTGGATTTTGTCTTTGGTAAAGATACCATGGTTGATGGACACAGTGATGTGGACAAAGCAGCTAGGTTCATTGAACAGATCCAGGAGATCCACCAGGCAGTACAGGAACAGCTGGGAAAGAGCCAGGCCAAGTACAAGGTTAGGCATGATAAGCATTAGATGGAGCATAGTTTTCAAGTTGGAGACCAAGTCTGGCTATATATTAGCAAGGACAGGATGCAAAGTGAAGGTAAGAAGCTAAAACCTATCAGGTATGGACCCTTCAAGATACTTGAGAAGATTGGTGAAAATGCTTTTCGCCTTGATCTGCCAGCTTACATGCACATCTACTCAATCGTGAACGCGGATTGCTTGAGGTTGTTTGAACCTTCAATGATTGAGGACCCTGAAGAGCAGAGTCAATTGCCTTCTGTTGATGACCTACTACCTGAATATCTTAATGAGTTGCAGGAAGATACAGTGTTGGACAGGAAGGTAAGGACGACGCGCAGTGGACAAGTGGAATACCTCAGAATTGGGCTTAAAGGTTCGAAGCCAAGCAGTGCGAAGTGGATTGAGATTGGACAAGTGAGAAAGCAGTTTCCTCACTTAGTCGATGCTTGAAGAAAAACCAACTTTTGGTGGTCTAAAAGCTTTTTAGTTGGGAGGTCGTGATCCGAATCGGATCCATAAACGACTGTCATAGAACCGTGACTAAAATAGGTCGAACAAATCCTTGAAGAATCCAAAACAGCAATCGAAAACACCCTGAACCAGTGGCCATGGCAGCCAGCGTGGAACAATGAGGACCTCGGTCAAAGCGCGTTGACCAAGGCCCATGGAGACTGCGCAGGAGCTCAAAATAGCCCCTGGGAGCCCTGGATCGGGAAAAGGAGTTGATTTTCAATGTCGCTGGGAAAACAGGGCTGAAATGGTAGGGCTTAAGCACTCGGTCACGTTGGGAGCTAGAGGACCGTGGGCGGAAAAGCAAAAAAAGCGCCATCGTACGAAGGTGGGACCCATGACCTAGAAACCGACGGTTTTACCCGGGGTGCCCTTGAACAGTAAGAGGTTTTGGAAAGAAACGGAGCAAGCACCCTTAGCGATCGACGCGTGGCAGCGGAGGAGAGAGAAAACCGTCGCGATCGCGGGTTATCGGTCGAGCAAGTCAACCACACTCAACATGCGAATGACGTTGGATCTGGACGAGCCCAGATCGGACGGCTGAGATTGCGCCCGATAGACAGAGCGGAACTGATAGGGGATTAAGCCGCGATTTAAGAGGATTTGGAATCCGTTGACCGCCACGGTGGAGAAAGCAACGAATCGACAAGCGGGCTGGCGCAGTTCCGATGGAGACACATGGCTACTTCCTGAGCGTTATGCTGACGTCGAACAGGGAATTCCAAGCACACAGGCGACAGGCAAATCGACACAGGCGGGAGAGGAAACGAACAGGCACGAAGGTCGAATGGCTAAAGCCATGAGCAGAGACAGTGAAGAGGGGAGATCAGAAGAGAGATTCAGATCGAAGAGTCTAAGTGACCCAGAGAGACAGTGACCAGTGAACCCTGAGAGGAGGACTGAGCACAGAGAGCAGTAAAGCCAAGCAAATGAGACAGAGGGTCGAGCTGACCATAGGCAGCATCGAGCACCAAAGAGCTTGAAGTATCAAACCTTCCCATAGAGGAATCTGTCCGGATTGAGCATCACAGTTGGCTCTTTCCACTGTAGACCGAGGGTCACAGAGCTGGTAAGAAGAACAAGAGTCTGTGTACTCCAAGTGGCTTGGGGAATCCAAGAACCACCCTACCAAGCAAACTCTGCTTCAGGAGAACTCATATTGAGTCCCTGCATTGTAATTTCGCTACTGAAAAACATAATAAAACAAGGCCACCACTGAAGCTGGACTGGAGACGTAGCCCTGGAGAATAGGGTGAACTCCTTATTAAAAATTGCTTGTGTCTTTGTGTTGCTCACTACATTTTTCTGCTGTCTTTCCATTCAAAATGTCTGCGTATTGGCAATTTGATCGATCCGTTGTTTCAATAACACAGAACACACACCAGCACATGAGTCTATAATACCTTTTGTTTAATAAATCTTTAACTGAGGTCATAGGGTGATTATCAGATCACTAGCCAAATACCCTTTGGTGTTATGGTCAAGTACCCCCTGACCGGGGTAAAAAAAAAAAATCAGTCCTGGGTCACCATTTAACCAAGTCGTCACTTGGAACAAGGTAAATTCTCCTTGGCCAATGGTGAAACCCTAGGCCAATTTACCATTTCTCCATGTCGCCACATGCTACTTGAATGGTAAAAATACTTGCCTGATGCTTTGGGGCACTCACTCTACCCACTAGCCAAGTAACCCTTGGCAATATGGTCAGAACCTTCTAACCAGGGTAGCAGTCCAGACTCTAATGCTCTCTGGGCCAATCTCTCTAGCCACATTACATGGCACCTAGTCAATACCCTTGACCTAAGGAGAATATTTACCTTGATGCTACAACATCAACACTCCCTCTCGTTGAGGGAGGTTGTAATGTTCGTTCCTAATTATTCTCCCTAAGGAGAGAAAAACAATTTTGTTATTTTTGGCTTAATGCAATTTTGGTGGAAAAACTTAGGAGAAAGGGGGTCGATGTGCATTTTAGTGGAATGTGGGGGCCACTCACCCACAAATAATACACACCCCTTGAAGGCAGTTCGATTTTCCTAAGTGGGGGTTGAAATTATTGATGGGACCCATGTGAGACTCAAGGGAGCAAGCATAAATAGGAGAAGAGGAGCAACATTTGGGGCCTTTTGTTGATTTGAGAATTCATTGTTGCTTTGGCTGTTCAGCTAAGCTACAACGTGTTGTTTAGCACAAGAGCTTCCCAAGGAGTGAAGCTCACCCTTTCTTCGGTGGACCTCAAGTGCCACCCTAGGAAGGTCTTCCCTTTCATTTGGAGACAGAGAGAGTGACATCCCTTCAAATATTTACGTTGCCTTAGCTCAACAGGGACGCAGTGGGAGAGACTACATTGTTTTGGTAGAGCAGTAGTGTCGAGAATTGGGTGGGAAGTGTTATCGGAGTGATTCATGTCTACTTTCTGTTGATTTATGGTAGCATCGTATGTGCTCTAACTCTCAAATATTGCAGGAAGGCTTGGGCGCATGTATTCCAAAGAACCCCAGAAAGCGTTTTGGGAAATTCCACCCAGAAACAGTGGTATTAAAATAATTAATTATTTTTAATGGGTGTTAATTTTAGGTATGTTCTATGGTGAGAGCAATTTACTTCAATTTTTCACATTAACTCAATATCAATTCTAGACTAGCAATCACATTTAGCACAATAGTAAAATGCAGATAGAACATAAACATAAATCGCAGAAGACAAGCCAAGACAAGAAGACACAAGATGTGGCACCAGCCAGGGACAAACCCCAATGTGGGGAAACCCTTGATAAATTCTTCTTATGTTCTTCAATAGTTCAGCAGAGAGATAGATAGTACATACACATCAGAAGTCAACATTTTCACTTATCTAAATAAGAGCAGAGATCTTCACTAGGAAGATGACACATGAGGTAGCTGATCTGAACTCAGGTGAAGGCATACTACTTCAATTGATCCTCCAAGGTGACTACATCACCATGTTGCACCCATCACTGTGTTGCACCTCATCATCATGATGTACCCAATGCTGTGTTGCACCTCATCACCATGTTGTACCCAACACTGTGCTGCACCCAATCACTGATCTGTTCTCATCACTATGTTGTACCCATCATACCATGTCCATCATCACTGTGTTGCACCATCACACCATGTCCATCACCACTGTGCTGCACCATCACACCAAGTCCATCATCATTGCATTGCACCATCACACCATGCCCATTATCACTGTGTTGCACCATGCTGCACCATCACACGATGTCCATTATCACTGTGTTGCACCATCACACACTCAATGCATACTGCAATACATCATCATCATGCTACTACACCCATTCATGTTGTTGCATTCATCACATCATGTTGTACCTCATTACATCATGTTGCACCTTATTACATCATGTTGTCTTCAAACTAAAACGGCAGCCCCAAGGTGGTCCTAACTATGGTGCTATGGCCTGCAGCCTAGCACATAGCAACGCTGAAGAGAATGTCTTTGAAACATATAAAGATTGTGACTTTACTTTCATCAAACCATGAAAGAGTACAAACACACATATATATATTATACCAAGGCTATTTACTGAGTTGTTGTGATATCACTAATATACATTACAAGGAGGCAGATCCATATACTGTAATACAGTGTCCTCGTCTGAAGTCATTCCTCCGAGAGATCACAGGGATATTGCTCCTTGTCATGTGAGCCTAACATGGATAACAAGAAGACAGATCCAGTCCAGGATTTTACTCCTTGTTGCGGCTAGGTGTCCTTTGTACTGCATATAGGATTGTTGTAGATAACATCCTTAGGACAAGTGGGGGCCATTTGGTTGTTGGCCGACCTTGACGAACTGACCCATAACACAAATAAATTCATATCTCCATAAATACATGTTGGAATCGGATGATCTTTAGATCAATCCTACACCTCTCAACGAGAGGTATCCAAGAAAAATATCAGCTGCCATGAATAAGTAGACCCACATGGAGTTTGGCCCTAGTTGCCTATTTTAACACTCCCTCTCAACTAGGGAGCACTCCATCTGCTAATCCATCTGCCCGACTGTACTATATCTGCCATCAGTGCCTTGCACTGCTCTGCTCTGCTGAACTATGAAGAAGAAGAAGTGATTGAGAATGTATCATACCATCCTCTACTGACCCGAAGTCAATCCCATATAAAAGAGTGTCTCATACCACTCTTACTGACCTGAAGTCAGTTCCAAATAGAGTGTACAATACCACTGTTACTGGTTCGGAATCAGTTCCAAAAGAGAGTGAGTTATATCACTCTTACTGACCCGAAGTCAGTTCCAATTGATCCCAGATCAATATCATCCTAGCATAGGGAGTATGGTAGTAACACGATGCGTCCATCGGTACTACTATGGCCCCTATCCTCATTTCCCTACTCATTGGCCAGACGAGAGGTACTTCCCATGAGTCCCAGACTGCATAGGTAGGATGTCTCAGCAAGAGAAGGATGAACCACTCATCCTGCCTACATGTCGCTAGGGGTATCCCAGGGAAGGCTGAACCACTCACCCTGTGCACAACAAATCACTAGGGGAAGGCTGAACCACTCACCCTATGACTGTGACTCAGTAGGAGAAGGATGAACCACTCTTCCCGCCTACATAGCAGACCACCAGGGGAAGGTTGAACCCCTCACCCTATGGTTGCTCATCGCTCCAAGATGTACCCCCAAGCCCCCCAGAGCTCCCAGAGCTCAATGTCCATATCATATAGGACCCTTAGGAGAGAGTCTCTCCACAACTCCTAGTCGTTCTCGGAAAGTCAAGAATTTGGCCTTTCCCAGGGGCTTTGACAGAATATCAGCAACCTGCAAATTAGTCCCAATGCGATGGAGCCTTCTTGCTCCTCAATATACTATATCCCAGATAAAGTGGTACCTGATGTCTATATGCTTGGAGCGATCATAGAACATGGGATTCATCAACAATTGAATCCCCCTCTAGTTGTCACAGAAGGTCACGATGGTATCCAACACGTGTCCAAACAACTCACTGAAGAGCTTCCTCAACCAGGCAACTTCACACGAGGTCATACTCGTAACTATGTATTCGGCCTCAGCGGTGCTCAAAGCAACCGACTTCTGCTTCCTTCTCATCCAGGATATCAAAGCAAAACCCAAAGAGAACCAGCACCCAGAAGTGCTCTTGCAATCCTCCACACTACTTGCCTAATCAATATTAGAATAATCATGCAGCTTCACATTTCCAGCAGTGTATCTCAATCCATGAGAGATTGTGCCCTGAAGATATCTCAAATGATTCTTGGCACCAATCCAGTGAGGTTCAACCATATATGAGCTCAACATGCTAAGTGCAAAACATATATCCGAACGAGAATTCACCAAGAACATCAATGCTAGTATGAGTTTATGAAACTCAGAGGCATTGTCCAAATCAGGTACGGCATCACTATCGCATAACTTCTTAAATTTAGGCTTCATCGAGGTAGTCATGGGCTTGCAGTTCACCATTCCAAATCCGGAATCCAACTCCCTCTTACTTTTGCAACTGAGAGGGTCTGCACTTGTTAGAATGAGGTTGTTCTAATAAGGTGTCAGTATGAGAGGTCCATCATCCACACCCTTCAAGCAATGGTTTGGATCGGCTTCACTACTAGTGAATCTCAGCTTCATCAGATAGTTGTTTATTCTTTCATACCAAGCCATCTCAAACCCCTCGGGTTGTTCCAAATCTGTGGACTTTGCTATATGAGGGGAATGGTCCCCTTGTAAGTTTTTCTTCGGTACATCTCGGACATGTACCTCCATGCTCTTCTTGAATTCAAGCATCCCTGTCACTATCTAACTTACATCGGATAGGGCCCCATAATGAGCAGACCTCCGGTGCTATAGAAGAGATGTGTCAACAGACATGGTCCCCAATGGACTTCTTGCAATTTGATACAAATTGCCAACCCTGAAATCAAAAGCATCTTTTAAGAATTCCTTATCCACACACGTACCTTTCCATTGATGAATGCCACCTTGAAACCCTTGAATTCCATTGCCGAAATGGACACCAAGTTCTTCTTGAGATCAGGTACATAAAGAACTTTTTGTAAATGAATCGTGTTACCCTCATTCAATTGAGGAGTAACTTTCCCTACACCATTTCTGCGATAGGTGGCATTGACTCCAAGTATAATCTCCACAATTGTTTCCTTCTCTATCAAATTAGAAAGAGCTTCCTTTTATCCGATGAAGTGCCTTGAAGCACTATTATCAATCAGTGTTTTAAAAGTCGGCCGACTCAGAACCGACTCGGCCAAGTTGGTACGAGCCGGTAAAAAAAATTGCAACTTGGCCATCGAACCAGTTCAGTCGACCGAGTTAAGACTGACCCGGCCGAGTCTCGGCCGGGTCAATCTTAACTCGGCCGACTCAGCCGAGTCCGTATCAACTCGGCCGGGTCACTTCATGCGGCCAGTAAACCCCAAAAACACAATTTTTTTATTTTTTTATGTTTTTTCTAAGTGTGGGGGACTCCAAATGGTTTTATTAATTGGTTTTTTGGTCTTTGGGGTCCATTCCCCTCTCCTAGTATTGATATGCTATTCAAATTTCATGGTAATGTTAAATTCTTAAAGTAAAAGTAACTTTTACTTAAATTTTTAACATTACCATGAAATGACTCAGGATGTTTGAGAGTGGTTCCGGCCTCATTGGATTTCAAATGGAGAAAGTAGAATTTTAGATTTCATTCAAAATCCAGCGGACTTATCAGTTTTTCAGGATTTCAGGATTGGTGGATTGCAATGTTTCCATTGAATTTTGTCATGTATTAGGGTATGGAACTCGTATTTAATCAAGAGCACCAATCCCTCTATGTACCTTGATGTTAGTGACATTGGTTGTCAAACTCCTCCGGGATTCGCTCCCAAACCGGGTGCTTCTGAAAATGTCACTCCTGCTCCCATTTTCACTCTCACTCCCCACTTTCGCTCCCGCTCCCCAAGTAACACTAAGCCAGATGATGTTGGCAACTCTAGTAGTAGCCAGTAGTACTGGTCACAGGCTTTTGTTGTAGAGGCCATTTATAGCCTCCTTGGTTATGTGTTTTTGTTTTGATCTCTATATCATCATCGTGTATGTATTGGACAATGCACTGGGTGCCATTTTGATATAATGGATATATTCATGAGCCTAGTTTGATCATATGTTGTCTTCTATCTATATTCTAATGCTGTGTGTTTGGAAACATGAATGAAAATCTTTAAAATTATGTGTTTTTATATAAAATAAATATTTAATGTATTTTTTACAACGACTGAGTCATTGAAATCGAGCCTGCCAAGTCAATACCGAGTCAAAGTCAAAGTCAGAGTCAACCCTCGGCCGAGTCGGAGTCGGAGTCGGAGTTTTAAAACATTGCTATCAATAAGCCAGATTCCCAAAGAGTCTGGAGGAGAAGTAGTGGAGAGGGCCAATATAAGATAATACTCCTTTAGCTTATCAGAAACAACATTTGATTCTTCATACCTAGAGATCCTTGCTTTCTTGAAGAGTCGGCCATTTCCCTGATGACCTACATTCCTTTTTCCTTTTCCAATGTACCTGTCATTCCTTCGATCATTGAAGATGTCCCTGGAATGAATGTTATCATCATCAAGTGATGTGTCCCTTCTATTTGCACACTTCCTCGTATAATGGCCAAACTTATTGCAAGCAAGGCATTTGCCTTTCCTTCCATTCTCAGATCCGGAGTTCCATTGAAGTGACATATAGGTAGGCCACCAGATGCTTCCGTTGTGCCATTTTGATAATCTTCTTTGCTTTGACTTCACCCTTGGTGAATTTGAAGAGGGATGAGGAACCCATTGAGTCTTTTGTCCTTTCTAACTGTCTTCGGTGATTGCTCTTTCACTCTTGCTTGGGCTTTGTCTTCACCTCAGCTCTAATACCATGTTAATTTTAGGTATGTTCTATGCTGAGAGCAATTTACTTCAATTTTTCACATTAACTCAATATCAATTCCAGATTAGCAATCACATTTAGCATGATAGTAAAATGCATATAGAACATAAACATAAATCGCGGAAGACAAGCCAAGACAAGAGGACACAAGATGTGGTGCCAACCAGGGACAAACCCCAATGTGGGGAACCCCTTGATCAATTCTTCTTATGTTAGTTCAGCAGAGAGAGAGATAGTACATATACATCAGAAGTCAACATTTTAACTTATCAAAATAAGAGCAGAGATCTTTACTAGGAAGATGACACATGAGGTAGTTGATCTGAACTCAGGTGAAGGCATACTGCTTCAACTGATCCTCCAAGGTGACTCCATCACCATGCTGCACCCATCACTGTGTTGCACCTCATCATCATGTTGTACCCAACACTGTGTTGCACCCAATCACTGATCTGCTCTCATCACTATGTTGTACCCATCATACCATGTCCATCATCACTGTGTTGCACCATGTTGCACCATCACACCATGTCCATTATCAATGTGTTGCACCATCACACCATGTCCATCATCACTGTGCTGCACCATCACACCATGTCCATTATCATTGTGCTACACCATGTTGCACCATCACACACTCAATGCATACTGCAATACATCATCATTATGCTGTTGCAATACATCATGTTGCTGCATTCATCACATCATGTTGTACCTCATTACATCATACTGCGCCTTATTACATCATGTTGCACCTTATTACATCATGTTGTCTTCAAACTAAGATAGCAGCCCCAAGGTGGTCCTAGCTATGGTGTTATGGCCTGCAGCCTAGCACATAGCAATGCTGAAGAGAATGTCTTCGAAACATATAAAGACTGTGACTTTACTTTCATCAAACCATGAAAGAGTACAGACACATATATATATTATACCAAGGCTATTTATTGAGTTGTTGTGATATCATTGATATACATTGCAAGGAGGCAGATCCATATATTGTAATACAGTGTCCTCGTCCGAAGTTGTTCCTCCGAGAGATCACAGGGACACTGCTCCTTGTCATGTGAGCCTAACATGGATAACAAGAAGACAGATCCATTCCAGGAATGTATGAGTCCAGATTTTCACTCCTTGTTGCGGCTAGGTGTCTTTTGTACTACATATAGGATTGTTGTAGATAACATCCTTAGGACAGCGTATAGGCTTCCTTTTGACAACATCTTAAGGTCTCTTATTAGACCTGATTTTAGGGCACATGGACAGGCTTAGATAGGCTGTATATATATCTCCTCTTTTCTACTAATAGATCTTCTCACAAGCCTGCGGCTAGGGCACATTGTGACAGCAGATTTAGGGCCTCAGATCAACATCATAGGGCCTCCTAGACCTGCGTTATAGATGCCTTCTCTACTGCATTAAAGCCTTCTTCACCATGACCGTGTTAGAGTCTAGAGCATCCTTACATGACAGCGTATTAGATTTCTTCATTAGGCCAGCAGTTACGGCTTCTCCATACCAACGTTAAGGTTCTCTATGGCAGCGTAGAGCTAGGGCATCTTTTTCTTAGGGCAGTGTATACTCTTAGGATCTCTCCTCCCACGAAAACTCAAAGACAAGTGGAGAGGAAGAGATCACAAGAAGAGTGTGTGTCCAAATGGCTAGCAAGCCACCTCTTTTTATACTAAAACGTTGAGCACAAGTGGAGGCAATTTGGTTGCTAGCCGACCTTGACGAATTGTCCCATAACACAAATAAATTCATCTCCATGAATACATGTCGAAATCAGATGATCTTTAGATCAATCCTACACCTCTCAATGAGAGGAATCCATGAAAAATATCAGCTGCCATGAATAAGTAGACCGACATGGAGTTTGGCCCTAGTTGTCAATTTTAACAATGGGACCCTAAGTCTAAACTTAGGAAAATAAAATAATTAAAGAGTATTAATATAAACAGTGGGTGTAACTTCTAGAAGAAGACGAGGATCAAGCAGAAATGATCTTAGCCATTGATTAGCTTCTAATCTAGGTCATTGAATGTCAATGAGGAGATTATTTAGCCCCCTGCCTCTAAAATTCTTCTTTCCACGTCCTCTTCTACGACCTCTTCCTCTAGAAGAATCTTGTGTATGATTCTTCCCTTTCCGTGCAAAGCACACAACTTCTTCAGAAGAATGAGGAGTTGTCTTCTTCCCAAAAGCCTTCTCTCTTTTAGCAAACTTCTTCTCAATGGAGTCAAAGGAAATCTCCTTAAGTTTGCCACTTGCTTGCAATGACTCAAGATAATATGAATAAGTGGGATATAGTGCCTTGACATAAGTTGTGAGAGAAACATCCATTTTAACTCCAGTAGCTTCAATATCATGCATTATGGCTCTTATTTCTGATGTTAAGGCAAGAGGGTCATCATTTTTCAACTCAAGATTGAACAACTTGATCATTAATTGAACAACTTCAAGCTCATAGTGTGAATCATATAATTCCTTCAACTTCTTTAAAGCTTCAAAAGCATTTGCATTTGAAAATGGTGAAATATGACGACTGACCTCTTCATTCACTCACGCTACAATCAAGGCATAGGCCTTGTTGTTCTTGTTTTCCCAAATGGCAAGCTCCTTGTCTGAAGTGGTCTTTTCAAGTGCATTGTCTCCTTCTCCTTTGTAAACTCCTTTCCAAAGTTCATTGAAAATGGGGGTGTGTTTTATCTTCCTGGACCGCTCATGGTAGTTCTCTTCGCCGAAGAGAACCACTCCAACTATAGAGATAAGTGAATGCATTCTCAATAAACTATCTGCTTTCGAAAAAAAACTTCACTCTTTATTGTGCATATGAATAGTCACACCACCATATAATATATCACTAACTCACATAATATACCACCACACCATATAATATATCATCTACCTTCGCTGATGTAGCAGCATGATCCTTCCCGACCCCCTTCTTCTTACCAAGACACTTAGAAGCATAGCCTCCAAACTATTGGCAATGGAAGCACTTGATCTTACTTAGATCCTTCTTCTTGCCCTTCTCATTGGCCCCAGCCTCTCCTTGGCCCTTATTGCCCTTAGCCTTGCTACCCTTGCCTGCCAAGGCACAATTCTCCTCGTCCTTTGTAATAATTGATCTCCTTTCTATGGTTTCCCTAGGATCTCTTCCTGTATGCAGTCAATCCAAAACCTTTCCCAATTTGGAAAGTTCTCTCTCCCACTAACAGCATCCTGGAACCCTTTCCATGACTTGTGAAGTCCAAGTAAGGAAAAACTCACAAGATCATGATCAGATACAACCACGCCCACCCCACCTAGTTCATCTCGTACCTGAGTGAACCTTGTCAAATATGGGACAATGGGCTCATCCTTGCTCATCCGGATACTCCTCAACTTCTCCTTAAGAGCAAGCTTCCTGGTATCACTAGTACTCTGATACAACTTCAAGATTGTATCGTACATCTCATACGTTGTCTTCTTCTCATGGATGTGACGCACTATATGATCTTTGACCCCTTCTAGAATGATGCTCTTTGCCTTGATATCATTCTTATTAATAATTATGCTGGGCCAATTGTTGGGGGTCTTGAGGTGGTGTTATCGCCTACTTGATGCACTCTCCCACCGCATTATCTTCCAGCACTATCGTGATCCTCCATTTCCAAGCTATGAAGTTCAATGCTCCCTCTAGATAGTGATCTACTCTCAACCCTTGGTAATGTTGAAGGAAGTGTAACTAGGTTCTGTCTTCATGAATGTAAATTTGACTTTTGTATTTATTCAAGAAAAGCAAAATTATTTTTATGATATTTGTCAATGAGTTTCTTGCTCATTGAATTAGGTCAAGCACATGTTTAAAGTGCTTCTAGGAAATCAAGAGTCAATGTATTTATGTAAGACCCTTTGAGGGCATGTTACACAATATATAAGGTCAAAGGAATACCTCCAAGACAAGTGCAAGTCCTCTCCATGCAGGAACGTTCTCCACAAGAAGTTAAACGAAGAAAATAATGAAGATATGGTCAAATCGGCCTAAAGACAGAATTTCGGCCTAATGTCAGCCTAGAGGAGGGGTAGTCCTCCACATATAGAGGTTGTCCACTCCCTCATAAAGCATAAAAATGCAAGCTCTGAAATCAACGAAGAGATAAGCCGAGAAAAGGAAGGTGAAGCAAGTCTAAAGGGTCTCCAAAAGTGCAGCGGAGGTAGGTGATTGTTTCTAGGGCTAGAAACAATCACACGTGTAAAGAGAAGGAGGGTATACTACGAATATAACAACAGCAAAATTTCAGTGCAAGATTCGTTGGTGTTTGGGCTAGATATTAGGCCTACGAGGCCTCCCAAGACAAGCGAAGAAGTCTCTCTCTATAGCGAAGGTGAAAGGACCCTAATTCACTAAGGGTACCCTCCACACGTGGGAAAACTAGGGCAGCAGAACAGCAGTACAGTGATACACTCATATCTCAAGAAGGATCTCGTTTGAATAAGTCTACTTGAGCAAAGGATAGAAGAAGAACATCTCATCTAGAAGGCTCACTCAAGGAAGGTCTATCTCTAGACAAGAAACAAAGAAGGAAGACGAAGTGTTGGGGAGCAAAGCGCTGGAAGGAGGAAGTTTATGTGTCGGGAAACAAAGTGCAGAAAAGAGGAGAGGACTTGACTTGTGCTTGGAGGACATCCTAGTCAAGGGTCTAGGGTTTGGTAGTGATCAATAAGAAGCTTCAATAAGAGAAACTTACCAAAGGGTTTTCCTCTCAAAGAGAGAGAGGTTTTGGCCCTGGAAAAGAGCCAACATTTGTGTTCTTGTCTTTATGTTTTTGGTAGCAGTTTGATGAAACACACACACTAATAATAAGAAGAAGATCAAGCTAAGATAATTGTAAAAGTGCTTCACAAATTGTTATCAAGCAGTGAAGAATCCTAACAAACACTAGTGCCCTAGATTCTTCAACATGGTATCAGAGGTAAGGTGACACATCAAGGAAAGGGCAACTCAAGAACACTTATCAAAGAAGGACATATACAAGGTTGAAGCATCAAGCCTAGAAGTTTCAATCACTTCAAGAACAAGAAGGTCTCCAATCCATCATTCATCAAGGAAGTCTATATAGCAAGAAGAAGAGCCTTACATAAAGGCACCTACAAAGAAGAGCAGATTGAAGCAACACCTACATCAAGCTACAAGTCATCAAGCAAATCTCATCATCAGGCAAGTCCACTTGGAGAAGGCAACTTGAAGAACATCAAGATCCTAGGAAGGCAAGTCCACTTGGAGAAGGCAACTGGAAGAACATCAAGATCCTAGGAAGGCAAGCCATCAAGTCTTCAAGGAGAAAGCAAATCCACTACATCTCAAAATATATCAAGTACATGTCCCCTTTTGAATATACATCATTGTCTTTTTACAAGGAAAGCAATAAATTGGTACGTACCAATAACTTTCTTGCCTGGAAGAAGAGGACTAATTTACTTTTCAAGGAGAATGAACTTCTAGAACATGTCAAAGGGAATATCACTATCCCTGCTAAGGAACAAACTCAAGCCTTAGCTAAGTACAATAAGGATGAGACAAGAGCTCAAAGGATTCTGATAGAATCAATCAAAGACTCTCTCATTCCTTATGTCTCCAAATTTGAAACATCAAAAGAAATTTATGATAAGTTAGTAGAGTTATTCTCGGTATCCATAACCGAAGAAGTAATATCTCTAAGGAATGAATTGTAAAAGATGAAGATAACAAAGGAAGGAATAGCTCCCTACTTCATGAAAATCTCTGAAATGAGAGATCAACTTCAAGAGCTTGGGGAAGTCATGTCTGACAGAGAGATGACAACTGCAATACTCAATGCTTTACCTGAGGATTGGGGCAACTTCACATATAGCATATATGCCAAGAAGGAAGCAACCACATTCAGTGAAATGTGGTCTCTATGCAAAACAGAGGAAACAAGACTCAAAGCAAAGGAAGATGTGGGATCAAAGGAGCAAGCATTTGCTACCATGGCCAAGAGAAAGGATAAATTTGGCAAAATTGGTCCACGAAGAACAAACAACAAAGACATGTCCAAAATCCAATGCTATGGATGCCAAGAATATGGACACTACAAAAGGAATTGTCCTAAGCTTAACAAGGACAACAAAAGAAAGAGGGAAGAAGCTCACATGACTCAAGAGGTGAAAGAAGAAGAAAAGAAGCAAAAGAAGGAAGATCCTCTAGATCTCTACTATGACTAAGTCAAACTCTTTACTTCAAGTCTTCTTTCAAGGTTTTGAGTAGAATAGGAGCATGTAGAAATTGCATGGCTAGAAACATCTTCTAGAATCTAGAAGCATGTAGTACATAGAGTTCTAGATACTCATGTAGAAAAAGCATTTATAATAAGAACAAAATGCATGGTTAGAAATATCTACTAGAATATAGGAGCATGGTAGATATAGCTCAAGATATTCATGTAGAAGGAGCATACCTAGTATAGAACCTCATCCATGATGAAAGAAAATTGATCATGATTAAGAATCTTAGAAGACCTCCATCATCAAAAGAAAAGAAACATTTGCAAGGCAAGGGTCTTTAAGATCCTATGATGGAATCTTCAAAAGAAGGTTCATGAACCAAAGCAGCTGTCTCACTGGGAATCCCATTTATGAGATTCAAGAAAAGGATGATATGTAGGCAAGCTAAGATGAAGCAAGAAGGGCCACACCAAGGACAACCAAATGAAGCTAAGATGATCAAAGGAGAATCAAGATGAGGTATGTATGCATTAAAGTTTAGTCATGTTATCATTTGTATATTATTGATTCATGGGAATAGTTCTATAACATGATCAAGTATGAAAGAATCTCTTTCACCAAGAACATGCTCGAAGGCATGTACTACAATGCAATGAAGGTCAACAAAAGAATATGCTCACATAAGGAGTATAATATTGCTGACTACGAAGCAAGAAGAAATGTTGACTAGTCCAAGAACCAAGCAATGAAGAAATGATCTCACAAGAAACATAAGATGGTTGACCTATCTATCTAAGAAGAAGCAAATGAAGAAAGAGATCAAGCATGTGAAGAACACCATGATCACCGAGAATCACTATCTGACAAGATTCTCTAAAGATATCTCCCGAAAGAAGGCAGGACGACTCTGACAAAGGAAGGAAGGACCCTTGACACCTATGAAGGCCTTGGAGATATGAAAGATGTAGATAATTGATTCTACTCCACAAAGATGTCGTGATGAAGAAGCCATACAGTAAAAGAAAAAGCAATGTTGAAACAATATCAGAATGAAGTCATGATGGGCTACTAGGTCGAAGCATGTAAACAAGCAAGTACAACGAAGCATCCATGAGAAGAGTATTCTGAAGCATGGATAGATGACAAAGGGGTAGCCATATGACAAGAAAACCTGATGTATGGCAAGAAAGACACTTTCCACGAAGGAAGCAATGACATGACAAACTAGGAAGGAAAGTGATCAATGGATGATGCCCTACCTAGAAGAAGTTCGAACAAAGACTTCTTGACATCAAGCAAGAAAGGTGATCAAGAAGCTGAAGGACCCACAAAGAAGAAGTTGTTGATAAATGAAAGAGTCCCTAGTTAAGAGGGAGCTCTGACAAGTCCCTAATCAAGAGGGAGTTTTGGCTCACCCCTGATTACAAAGGAGTGATATTTGTGTTTTTCCATCTCATGGGTCGTGCACTAGACCAGGACTAACAGCCGTAAGTCTAGATGAAGGCCATGAATGGAAATGTAGAAACGTGATAGACACAACATTCTTGTCTTCACTTGGAAGAAAGAATGGGAGGATTACGTAATCATCTGGCATTTGATACTCTTTGAGGATGTGTAGGGCATCCAAAACAAGAGTAGGCAAGAGCACTGATATTCTTTGAGGGTTGGGAACCCAAGATAAGAATAGTCCTAGAAGGTCATACTCAAAGAACACTAGGGTGGGTATGTACCTTGAGAGACAATGACTAAGGTGTCTATAAGTCATTGGTCTCGCCAACATTGTGCTCTGATCTATTGAGAGATAGAGTTGTCAGTCAAGGCCTTTCTGTGGAAACAATGTTGGTTCTTATGATGCTATGACAGATGGATTGCAAATCCAATTTCTCTTACGTGAATTCTTCAAGATTGAAACATAGCCAAACACCTTGTAATGTTGTATGAATACCTCCCTAGTTAAGGAGTGTTTAAGGAAGTGTAACTAGGTTTGGTCTTCATAAATGTAAATTTGACTTTTGTATTTATTCAAGAAAAGAGAAATTATTTTTATGATATTTGTCAATGAGTTTCTTGCTCATTGAATTAGGTCAAGCACATGTTTAAAGTGCTTCTAGCAAGTCAAGAGTCAATGTATTTATGTAAGATCCTTTGAGGGCATGACTATGTATAAGGTCAAAGGAATACCTCCAAGACAAGTACAAGTCCTCTCCATGCAGTAACGTCCTCCACAAGAAGCTAAACGAAGAAAATAATGAAGATATGATCAAGTCGGCCTAAAGACAGAATGTCGGCCTAATGTCGGCCTAGAGGAGGGACAATCCTCTATATATAGAGGTTGTCCACTCCCTCATAAAGCATAAAAACACAAGCTCTGAAATCAGCAAAGAGATAAGCCAAGAAAAAAAAGGCGAAGCAAGTCTAAAGGCTCTCCAAAAGTGCAGCAAAGGAAGGAGGAAATTCAGCGAAGGTAGGTGACTGTTTCTAGGGCTAGAAACAGTCACACGAGCGAAGAGAAGGAGAGAAAACTATGGATATAACAACAGTAACATTTCAATGCAAGATTCGTTGGTGTTTAGGCTATAGATATTAGGCCTACGAGGCCTCCTAAGACAAGCGAAGAAGTCTCTCTCTATAGCGAAGGTGAAAGGACCCTAATTCACTAAGGGTACTCCCCACGCGTGGGAAAACTAGGGCAAAAAAACAACAGTACAGTCATACACTCATATCTCAAGAAGGATCTCGTTTGAAGAAGTCTACTTGAGCAAAGGATAGAAGAAGAACATCTCATCTAGAAGGCTCACTCAAGGAAGGTCTATCTCTAGACAAGAAACAAAGAAGGAGGCCGAAGCGTTGGGGAGCAAAGCGTCGAAAGGAGAAAGTCTATGTGCCAGGGAACAGAGTGCAGATAAGAGGAGAGGACTTGACTTGTGCTTAGAGGACATCCTAGTCAAGGGTCTAGGGTTTGGCAATGATCAATAAGAAGCTTCAATAAGAGAAACTTACCAAAGGGTTTTCCTCTCTAAGAGAGAGAGGTTTTGGCCCTGGCAGAGAGCCAACATTTGTGTTCTTGTCTTTATGTTTTTGGTAGTAGTTTGATGAAACACACACACTAATAATAAGAAGAAGATCAAGCTAAGATAATTGTAAAAGTGCTTCACAAATTGTTATCAAGAAGTGAAGAATCCTAACAAACACCAGTGCCCTAGATTCTTCAACAAGTAAGCCATACCACTTCCCTTGAGAGCTCTCTAAAAACTTGCCCACTAACAGTCTTGTAGTCCTTCACAAGAACTGTACTTAGGGCCTCTAAAACTGCCTCTCCTAGCAGACCAAACGTCCTTCTCTGATCTGCACTTAGGCCTCCTTTTGACACCTACTAGTAGCCCTCCTCACTTCTCTTAAGATGCCAAACAAACTATCCAACCTGAGTAGTATCCACTTAGCAACAAAATCAACTTGAACACATCATTCAACATACCTCTAGCTGCTCTGGTCCTTCTCGGCCTGTGCAGTATTTTTTGTGGCTCTCAGCCCTAGTTAGGGTTGCCTGTAGCAACTGCTACAACCCTCCAATTAGGCTTCAACCTGCTCAGAATGCCTTGTCGTCTCCTTTCCAAGACTCCTCCCATACTACGCAATTACTAGCCCTACATGCATTATTGTTATAACACTTTTCTAAGCACAGACCAACCCTAAACTAGGGATCAGTCCCTCCCGTAAAGACACAGAACCTTGGACGCCTTGATCACAGAGAATAGGATCAAAACTTATGCACAAAACCAGCCCAAACTTGCTTCTCCAGCTCACGACCTGCACTCCCAATCAAACTCGGCCCCAAACCAATACAGTCCTTATCTTCGGATAAATATCCTTTTGATCTGTGGCCTACTTCAATTGGTGATTTCTATGAATTGTTGCACTTGGATGTGCTATTTTATTCTGCTCCAGGATCTGATACCATGTAGAAAATCCATGAAATTTTGATTTGCTGATAAGAACAATCTGAAAAACACTTTATTTTCTTACAAACACAGAATTTCTCTACTCGATTTGTAGCGGAATTAGGAACAGAAATAAAAGTACAATCACAGAATTGAATGGCACAATTTTTATAGGGAACCCAACTGGGAAAACCTTTTGCTTGATCATTGATAGTTTATTGAAGAAAATTGAGCATTAGATCTCTTACAATACAATTGTTTCAATCTAAAAGACATACTTGTCTTCCTTGCTTAATCTAAGCTTGAAACCTATGCAAGAATTCTAATCGCTGCTTCCTTACCCAAGGAATTGGTCCTTCTCCAATTCCAACAAGCCTTTCCTAGGCTTGTTCACCTTCTCTCACAAGCTCCACGCACAACCTTGTGCTTCCTATTATTTGGTCTCACTAAAACAATGATTAAACTTGTGCCTTCATTCCTTCTTTTAAAGGAGATTCAAATGGTTAAAACTATTTAAGGAATTGAACTGAAGCTTTTCTAGTTAACAAAAGTCAACAGAACTAGTTCACTGGGTCCTCCTAAAATGTAGGAGGCTAACTGCACTTAAGCTTCTAATTCGCAATTTAACTCACGCTAGAAGATCAAAACTTGACCTTCCACTTCAAAACATCAATTAATTGCCTCGTGCACTCCTAATTTTTAGGGAAACTCCTAAAGTTTAGGAACTCACCCATGCACAAAAAGGAACTTGACTTTGCCTCCTTGAATTAAAGCACAAATCAAGGAATCACTTTTCTCATTAATTTCAACAAGCAATAGCAACACATCACACCTAACCCTGGACACCTTCTGCACCTAGGACGTTTTGCCACTTTACACTACATTTGGTGATTCTTCAGCATGATGCACCTAGACCAACATGCTCCCAAGCTAGTCGTAGCACTCTCTAAGAGATAGCAGCAAATCTAGAGCCCAAATGAGGATGGTCTCACCTTCTAAGACATGGGATGGCTAGTAGCACCTGGAAAGCCCTTTTTGGAGAAGAGATGGGCATTTTGAGCAATTAGAGACCCAGGAGACCAGCTTTGGTGCCCCAAACAAGATTTTTGGGTCCATAACAGTGGTATTTTGACATAGATTTGAGGGCCAACCCTCACATCATGATTTTAGGAGGCTCCTACATCACTCATGCCACCTTAGAGCCTCAATGCGTGCCACATGGAGCTCTACGCATGGATGATGTCAACCTTTTTAGTCCTTATGGCTCACACATGTGGGCTCCGGCTAATCATTTGATTTTTGTCTAAGCTAGTGGGTCGGCTTGTAACCCAGTGCATTATTATGATTTTACTTGTTTTCCTAGGTTTTTAGGCTAATATTAGAACTATTCCTCCTCATATAAATAGAGGAGAGGACTTTTCATTTGAATCATCATCACTTGTAGACTCGGCTTCTCTTCTTGAGAATTTCGACCTCTTTTCCTATTGGCCAAATGTGATCTATGGAGCAAATCTTGTACTCGAGCTACTGTCTTGTCTTTGGAGAAGTTATCTTGGATTGATGATTGGATTGTTCATGCATATTATCTTGTAAGTTCTCTTTTATTGAAAATTTATGATTTCATGTCTAATGTATGGGAATAAATTGGTAATCTAGGCGTTGACCCTGCCGCCTACACCTACCTACAAGTTAGTGAGAAAAGCCTTCAACCCCACAAGGTGTGGTTGGTGGCAGGGAACTCAGAGAAGGTGTTGTCACACTAATCCCGACTCTCTCCGTTTGAGCTATCTCCTAGGTTAGCTAAAGGGGGTGGTCCCTAATGAAAAGTTAAGTTAAAAGATGTGAGTTTCTAGGAGAGTGTTATCGTGAAAATGGATTACTTTTAAGGATTTATGAGCAAATATGAAGTGAGCAACTTGAAATAACAATGCCAATCATTAATATGATTAAAAAAAACCATAAAACCAATGCCTTATAAGGAATTTGCTCAACAATTTAAAGATATATTTGCTCAAAGTAAAATGCAATGCTCTCAAAAGAGAAAACAAAGTAACCCAGAAATGTAAATAAGAATTATTAGCACAAGATATGTAAGATACAAAATGCTTTTGAGATAATCAACTTTACAAATCAAAACATGTGAAACATATCTTGGCAAAACCAAAAAATTAGTAATTAACTTGGAAATGTAAAAGAAAGGAAGTGCTAAACCAAGACATCAATATGCAATTGGACTTGAAACATGAAAAGAAAACACTTGTTTGAAATGATTACAATACTTTCTTTTGGAATAGACTTTGCATATGAAAACTCAAACCATCAAGAGACAAGTAAAGTAAATGTAATGGAAAGTGTTCTTGGTTAATTTTATTAATAATGTTTACAACAAGATTACAATTTAACTCTTCAATTCTCAGACCTCACCCTCGCCCAATGATATAGATCTCACAGTGAGGAGTCAATAGAGGAGTAGAGAATCCCTAAGATGTCTACTTCAACCAACTTATGTTGGAGGTAAAATTTTAATGAGACTTGGGGCCTTCCTACACTAAAATGCCTAAATGAGATGCAAATTGCGTTAATTCCCCAAATTAAAATAATGATACATGCAAATGCTTCAAAGAGATTGATTTGCAATGCTTGAAAATGAAATTGTGTTCAACATAAGTTGCAATTAGAATTTCAATTGGAGGAATAAAATTAGCTTACAAGTGTTGCATGCGTTTCATCAATGAATTAAAATGATACAAGTAATTTGCTTGAAAGTAAAATTTGTTTCAAATAGACAATGACAATAAATTGCTCCAATATTTAAGATAACATTGTAGCATAAAATTGAAGCATGTATTCAAGTGCTCATGAAACAATTTACCAAGTTAAATGGAAATGAATCAAAGTTTGTTAAGAATATAAAATGCTTGCATGTAAAGGATGAATTGCCCAAAGTAAAGTGTAAGCTTGTAGCTCCAAGCAACAATAAGAAAGAAGATGCAAAGCTCAAATGAAATTGTAACAAACTTTAACTTAATGAAATGTGGTAGTGAGGTTGTGTTAATTCCCAATTAAAGCATGCATATAAGTAAATGAAGTATGAAAGCTTAAACCATGCAAATGTCAATCCACCCAAGAGAAGCCTTCCCCTAAATGGGGAGATAGGATACCATGGGAGAAATCCCAAGCTCCCACAAGCAAATTAGATCTTTTATTAATATTACAATGAGAAGAGGGCCCTTCAAAGTTCTCAACTATACTTCAAGGAGAGTCCTCACAATAATTGCTTGAAACTTGGACACTAGACCTCCTTTCTTGAGAAAGTAGTGACAAAATCTCACAAAACTTATGCAAGGGAAACAAGGTGTGAGTTTCCTCCAAATACCTAGGCTTAAAGAGGAAAATGAGCAGCCCTCTAGTGAACTTGACTTGGCCAAAATAAGCCTCAAAAGGGCTCACGACATCCTTGGAAATCAAACCCCCAACACTTGCCAAAGGCCTTGCAAACACTTGTTAGATTTTGCGGGAAGTTGCTCTTCAAAAGCTGCCACACAAGAGTTAACAAACAATCCAAACAATGGCTGCAAAATAAGTTAAGTATTAATGGAAAAATCAACAAGATAAAATGTATATGTACAATTCTAATTTACAAAAGGCTAAGCTAAAGAGTGAAAGTAAACTCTCGTCTTTTCTTAGTCATCTTCAAACTCTTAGATAGCAAATGAAAGAAATGAAGTACAATGTTTTTTTAAAAAGAGATTTAAATTTAAAAGTTCTCGGCTTGTGTACAAGCTATGTGCCGAAATCCCTGCAAAACCACTTTGTATGTAATATTCCTAATTAGCCATGGCTAATTGGAATATTCGATTTTGCTCAATTTTGCCTTCTATAGTTATTTATCAATAAAAAAGTGAGAAAAAGGGGGGCATAACTCACCTTTAGAAAAAAGTCACTTCCTAGCAGCACAACATTGTGACTTAAAGGGGAGCCAAGGGGGCCAAATGACCACGCAAAGATGGGACCCACGCAGACACTTGGAGGGACTGCGCAGATGGAAAGGAACACGTGGCAAGAAAGGGACTGCGTTGAAGGAGGTGGGCCTTGGGAATGAGAGAGGCCAACGCTATAAAAGAGAGGGGAGCTTCCTCATTTTGTCATTCGATTATGTGCATTTGAGCTAGTCACTTCAACTTAGAGCATGTTGGCTGTTTAGCTGGTCTGCAGCACTGTTTAGTGCATCGAGTGTCTCCGTTCGGAGATCTCACCCTTAGCCCCGAGGAACTTCAAGTGCCTACTCGGGCAAGGTAGTTTTCAGCAGTCTTTTGCAAGAGGATTGATCTTTGGAGGGAGGAGGAACTGAGCATTTTGGATAACTGTGCAGTCTTGAGAGAGAGGCGTAGTTCTTTTGGTGGGAGTTCCGAATTGAGGGTTTTGCGAAGGATTTGAGCTGGGAGATTGAGCAGGGGATCAGCCCTTGCATATTGGAGGATTTTGGCGAAGTTTCAGGTGGAGTTTTAGAGGATTCTATTCAGTGGCAGCGCAGAGCTTTGAGGGACAGCGTAGATCCCCAAGGGGGTGATTTTCGGGGGTCAGCTATTTTAGAAAAGCTTCCTGGGATTTTCTGGGTTTCTTGAGTAGAGTCTGATTCCAGAGTTTCAGCATTTTCTGAGGAGGGGAACAGCCCCAAATCCTCATTTGATTTCCAGCAGTGGCAGCAGCACGGCAATTCTCCAGCAGCTTGGACGCAGTTCAGAGAGAGGCCATTCCTTTGCTATTCTGAGTGTATTTATTCACTTGCCTTGTGCAAGTCGAGGTGCTACCTGTATGATCACCTCTTGTACTCTTTCCATCTCAGTATAATAAAATGGCTTAGCATTTCTCTCTGCATTTCTTGAGTGTCTACTTGTATTCCGTGTTTATATTATTATATGTTGCATCACTGTTATTTTCTTTTCCCGGTCACTATATCATTTGGACGTGTTTGGGTTGGAGTTTGCTTGGGTTTAAGGGATATCCCGGAAACGGGATATTATAGTGTAAGATAAGACTATGAAAGTTCAAAGAACAAATGAGAGCTCCTTTAAGAATGTATCAAGAGTGGGTTGGTCTCTCCAAAGACTTCCCTTCACGCTTGATTCTATAATCACAACAAGATGTTCCCTCTACAAAACTTCAATCAAGAATTAGTTCCATATAGATTTAGCAATAAACAATGATAAAAAACCCTAGAGATTTATTTAAAACCAACTAGAGCATTTTGTACCTAGAGCATACTTCGAAATCAAATGTCAATGCAAAATAGCTCTACATTAACAAATCTATAAGAGCATATGGAAGAAAATTAGATCAAAGCATGAGTAAAAGGAATTATACCAATGCTCAACAATTCATCACACTCGAAAAGGAGGAACACCTCATGAATGAAACCCCAAAGTCTTTATTGATACTTCTGAAAGTGTACAAGACAGCAGCGCTTCCGCAAGCACAATAGCTAGTAACAATATTATATAATGTGAGAGCCCATGGCTCTATTATAAAGAGAGTTGGGAGAAAATCCCAATGAAGAATGACAATGACAAATGGCATTGGGTGACAATCCCAAAGAGAAATTCGAATTTGTTGAATGGAGCTCCAATGCCAAGTGTAAAAATCGAATTCTGGCAAGTGGACATCATTTTCTTCTTCCTTTATGTGCCAAATTCGAATTTTATGGTGGAATGACAAGTGTATATGGGTGGTAACCCATGTGGGGACAATTTCCCACAAAAATCTCCACCAAATATTCTCCTAAATCCTCCCAAATGTACATTAACTCCACAAATTCGAATTTCCAAGCAGCTTTTTCATTTAATGCCAGAAATTCGATTTTATTTGAGCACATGTCCTTTCCTTGATTTTAAGAGTCCACATCACCTTGGGACTTCACTTTAACTCCCCCATAATTTTCCACCTTATTTCCACAACATTTAGCATGTGTGGATATTTATTTTTCCCTGTTTATTTAATTTCTGGCTTAATTAATTGCCAAATTTCCCACTAAACTTAGGAAAAGTAGGTTTTGAGGGTCCAAAACACATTATTAACCCCTCAAAGTGTGTCATAGTAGAAAGTTGAGAGTAAGAGGTGTAATTTTGATTACTCATACCCCATACAACTTCTCTATACTACACTTATTACAATTTAAATACAATTTTATTTGCAATTTTTGACTTGCGGGAAATCTAAAAAATTAAAAAATGACTACCTAGACCTAACCAAATTCCACGAAAATTTTTGTGTGATCTAGTATGGTAATATACATCGACTTTAGACACTAAGATGTGTCAGGGGCTCAACCTTCAAACCGTCACCCCGGCTTTGAGTAAAACGTGAGTGAAGAATCTAGAAAATTATCTACCTCTGAAAAAGAAGGGATAATTAACCAGATAAAAAAGACACTCCAAGGTGTACTCGTTTGCTGATTGAGTCCCAACATCCTAGGCCTGTTACAGACTCAAAACTCATCATTACTAGTATCACTTATTACAATTCCCCGTAGGGTGTGGAATCTGGGTACAAGAAAGATGATGAGAAGATAGAAGTAGAGTTAAAAAAACTCTGTTCACTGACGATATCTGATGGTACAAGTGTATTCTGGATTATCCTTGGGCATGAAGTCTTCATATAATCATTAGATGCCACTCCAGTGGTCAACACTAGGTTAAATTGTGTGCCCTAATTTTGTTAAATATCAATTTTATGGAAGTTAGGTCATATTATTGCATGCATTACTCATAGTATGATATGTGAATGGCAATCCCCTTGGTGATCTTACATTAGCTCTCCCAAGTGAATTTCAATCCCGCACAAAGGTAATAGTTAGGGTTTTGATGTTAGCACATAAAATATCCTTACTCCTTTGCAAGTTTTAGCAAGCCTAAAGAATCCATAGACTCCATCAACCGTAGGACTAGGCACTGGCCATCCTTTGTTGGTGATCAAGTCAACTTTCATCCATAAATTTTACCTTTTCTCTCTCTTTACCTATCACTCATCTCTCTTAAGGCCAAGCGGCCACCTAGGGCTTAGTGCGAATTGGTTAGGAAGGGATATTTTTGTTCTTGGAAAGTCTAAATAGCAAGGGAGTGGTTGCCACAAAATCATCCCCCTTTTGTAGGCATTCATTCCAATTTCATCCAAAAGTTTCCTTGCCCTAGTTGTTTGCCTTAGGCCCTAGGGTAAAACCCTAGGTTTGGTTTAGCTTCAACTTGGGGGCTTATTGAGGGTTTTATGTGCCTTAACCTTGCTGATATACATTGTGGGAAACCCTTTCTCTACACCTTGACCTTTGGCCATCCCAACTCTCAACCTATTAATCAAGCCCTAGGTCTTGTGCTCTACAAATTTGGCCTCTCTAAGGAAAACAAATTGCCTTTATCCATTGATTGGAGCCTTGTGCTTAAGTTGTGTCTTTCCCTAAGAAGCCAATTAGTCATCTTATACCTTTATACTTAGAATACCCCTTATAGGTGCCCTTATACCGAGACTCCTCCCATTGGTGAAAGTCCAGAACAAGCAAGGGGTAGTAGCTATAGTGACAGTGGGCTACTACCTCATTGTTGTCACTTGGTCTAGTGATAGCCTTGTTGGGTGCCTTGCTAGATTTTGAAGCAACACTCCTCAGCTACTCCCATAATAGATATTAAAGAAAAATATGGAAATCTCCCCTTGGGTGAAGCACTCTTCATAAAAGTTTTGAATGGGTCATATGTGCCACATATATTCAATCCATTCCAAGCACTACCCTGTAGGCAACCACAAACTCCAAGAAGTACAGAAAAGAAACCTGTAGAGATTTTTCTTGTAAGGTATGCTCCATTATCTAGAATATTTATTTAACTTGAGATATGTAAAATGGTTCACAATGCCAAGCCTCAAGCTTCTAGTCAAAGCACTCAACCTATACATTGATTAGTTCTTGACAGGGGAGAAAGAAAGGAGTTGTTCTAGATGTATGCTCCTTTAAAATTTAAATAAAGTTTTCTCCTCTTTGCAAAGTGTGAAGAGGATCCACAATGCCAGGTGGCATCTCCTTTGATCAAAGCACTGCTTCAATAGGTGTGAACATCAAAATTTACTAGGTATTAATATAAAACTGGGTTAGAAGGTTCCAAAAGTCATGGATCAAGCCAAATCTAATATTAGTCATTGATTAGAGATTTAAGCTCGGTCGTTGATGGACCAACAAGAAAAGTATAAGAAGAGGCTTGAGGGTCAGTTGGAGAATACACCAAAGTGATCAGTGATTCATTTTGCTAGAGCAGGGTTGTTAAGCAAAGTTGAATCAATGATCAGCAACGAAGGGCAGTGAGTATGAGCCAGAGAGGCAGGGACAATACTGGGAGACTAGCATAGAAGCGGAGAGAGCGAGAGCAGCAGTTAGTCCAGGCTACGTAGAGCCCCGCAGAGACAGCACAGAGCCCAGAGGGACTGCGTCATCTGAGGGACTGCGTCATCCACGCAAAGGGCAGAGGGAGTGACGCAAAAGCTGCGCAGTGCCTCAGAACGCTGACGTAGAGGGTCCTGGGGCTGACGCAGTGGCCAGAAAGGCCAGCACTGAGCTTCAATTGTGCCAGAAAGGGTTTCATGGGACAGGTTTTCTGAATACCTGTTTCTGGATATAGAGGTATTGCTGCCGTATATTTTTCTCTATCGGGTGAACCAGTTTAAGCACCCAGTTGTACTCAAATAAACTGCATAATAATATAACCCTCTGAATAGCTGCACCAGTTTTCTCGCATTGGATTTTTCCGGTGACATTGGTCCAAAAATAACAATGTCACTTGTGTGCTTGTTTTCTTTCAGTTGTTGATCAATAGATGTTGATATTGTACTTTGTGTTTATTTTCATTATTTACATGGTAAATAACTTGTTAAGTAATTGAACAAGTAGGTGAAATAAACCAGATAGTACAGGAAGAATTTCTAATGGGTTAGACTTAGAAATTCCAACATCAATATATGAATCTGCCTCCAAATATGTAGAAAGGCAACCTAAAGATGAGATATGAATGAAAAGATGTAGTGACCCCTCCATCTGAGCAAATATTTTTGCAAATATGATTCTTTGGTAACTTTCAGGTATTAACAAATTCCATGTATGTATCCACACTTGAAGCCAAACACCATATTTTTCTCCAACAAATTACAAACATCTATCTTTCCCGTTTTCTTTATTTTTAGCTTCTCTTATCCTTCCATTCTGAATTTTCTTTTCTTCTCAAAGCCTACAAAGAATTTTGAACCATCATCATAATGGGTCCTTTGATAGCATAAGTATAGGTTTATCATGATATTTTTCATCTCTGACAGAATGTTTGTGGGTTTGGGCATATATGTTGAATGGTAATAAATGTCTTCTACTCATTGTTTCTTCTTAATCTATTAGGAACTAAGCTAATCATTGTTGATTTGGGGTAGAATCGGATATGCTCTAGCCACGAAAATTGGTGGAGAGGCTAAAGCACATGAGATCTCCAAGACCCAGAATGGTTTGGGTAGAATCTAACCAGTTTGGGAAATATTAAAATAATTAATATTTTTAATGGAGTTCCCAAGTCTAAACTTAGGAAAAGTAAAATATTAATGTGAATTAATATAAAACTAAATTAGAATGGTACAAAAGTCATGGATCAAGCCAAATCTAGTCTTAGCCATTGATTAGAGATTTAATCTCGACGTTGATGGACCAACGAGAAAAGTATAAGAGGAGGCTTGAGGGTCAGTTGGAGAACACACCGAATTGATCAAAAATTCGATTTTCTGGGGCAGGGCTTGTTGAGGAAATCGAAGGAGTGATCAGAGTTGCAGCTGAGGGGCAGTGAATACAATAGCAGAGAGGCAGAGATAGTACCGGGAGCATCAGCGCAGAAGCCGGGAGAGGGTTGACGCAGAGCCAGCTAGAGGCCACGCAGAGGCAGCCAGAGGCCACGCAGAGCCTGAGGAGGGCCAGCATGGGAGACGCAGAGGCTCTAGAGGCTGACGCAAAACCTCGAGAGGCTGATGCTGGGCCAAAGACGCTGACACAGACCCTGGAGGCTAACGCTAAGAGATTTCGTGGGGCAGATTGGAGCTGGAGAGCTAGATAGGGTGACAGAGAGCAGCAGAAGTGTTGCAGTGTTGCTATGGGATCATTCCTCTGGTGATTTAGCCGATATATCTGTCTCCGACTGAGAGGTACTACTGCCGAGGGCATTCTCTGTTGGGTGAGACATTTTTGGCACTCGGATTGTATTCTGAAATTGCTTAATAATAAAACCCTCTGATAGTTGCACCGTTTTCCCGCATTGGGTTTTTCCAGGGACATTAGTCCAAAAACAACGGTGTCACTTATGCTTGTTTTCTTTCAGTTGATGATCTATATATGCTGATATTGTACTTGTATTTATTTTCAGTATTTACATGGTAAATAACTTGTTAAGTAACTGAACAAGTAGGAAGAAATAAATCAGATAGTACAGGAAGAATTTCTAATGGATAAACTTAGAAATTCCAACATGGTATCAGAGCGTGGTTGTAGATCACAGGATAACTGAAGGCATTAGCTGAGCGGAGCAGCAGCAGCAGAAACAATTGTCCCGAGTGACAGAAGTTGTTCCTAGCAGAAAGCAGCAAGGAAGGGGTGACGCAGAGAGCCTGCGTCATCAATTCGAGCCAGGAGGAGGATCAGCGCTTAGGCAAAGAAGAGCAGACCTGACCTACATAGTGCTCGGTTATCTTTCTCAGCCAGGAAGGATTGACACTATGGCCAGGGGGTGCAGATTGTGCCAGTGTCGGGATTGCGCAGAGCCTAGAGGCTCTAACCTTCAAACTGTTGGGGCATAGGAGGTTGTGGGTAAGTTGCGAAGCGAAGTTGGTGGGGTACTGTGGTCAAAACAGTACCTAACAGGGCAAGACCAAGGAGGAGGGAGTTGCTGTCGAGGATTGACATAAGGATTTCCAGAAGGGAAATCAAAGCTCAGAGGGAGTCAAACCGAGAACTTCCAGATGGGAAGTAGAGAGACTTGAAAGAGTCGAAAGAGGAGCAGCGAAATGACAGTGAATGGGCTAAGAGATTAGGATAGACTGGACGGAGCTTCAAACTTCGTAGTCTGGAAGGCCAAGGTCGTGTCCATTCTAGACAGGTATCACATCAAACACTTCGCCTTGAAAACGATCGTGATCCCGGTTGACCCAGCTGAAAATGACAAGTACGAGGAGGCAATGGCTAGGACAAAGTGCATCATCCTTGATGGTGTCAAGGATCATGTGGTGCCACACATTGCCGAGAAGGAGACGGCAAATGAGATGTGGGAGGCCCTGAAGAAATTGTACCAGCATACTTCTATGTAGAGGAGGATGTTACTTGAAAATCAACGACAGTCATATCAGATGCAGAAGGGAGAGCAGATAGATGCCTTCCTCGATGGATTGAAGGAGATCCGTGATCAACTAACTTCCATAGGGGCCACACCGGATCAGGAACTGATGGTGAGGACCGCATTGAACGCAGTTTCAGAGGATAGAGAGGTATTTGTCCAGAACATACTGGACAGGATGAGCCTTCCAGATTGGGAGGAACTATGGGCGGCTCTTCGTCAAGAAGAGATCAGACGGGTGTCCAAAGCACAGAGTAGTGGAAAAGGAGTCAAAATCAAGAAGGAGGAAGAATAAGATGTGGCTCTTGCATCTGTGGGAAAGCAGGAGAAAAGAAAGAAGGACCTCTCCAAGGTCAAGTGCTTCCATTGTGGGGAACTGGGTCACTATGCGAACCAGTGTCCTAGGAAGAAGAGCAAGGGAGAGGCTTCTGAGACCAAGGCTACGTCGGCTAAGGCGAAGAAGGAAGTGGAGACTGATGACGACTGTGCCATGAGTGCTCATGCACCTCGAGAGAAAGGGTGGGGAGACATCGAGTTGTAGTCAGACGGACTACATGGAATGGGGCAGGATCCTCGAGGTACCCAACCTCTTGGATTATACCTAGCTACAGGAGCCGTGAAGAGGAGTAGTAGGATTGGCGGATATCGATAGAGACGGATGCGGATGGAGCGATAGAGAGGGCTACAGTGCAGGAGTCCCAGGACAGTGTGAGGCAACAGCGCGAGAAGCATGGAGTTGTTGCAGTAGCGCATAGGTCTGTAGAGGGAGCACTTGTCAGCGACAGAGGGAGCTTCAGCGTCGAGAGTGTTTCTAGCCTAACAGAGATGTCAGAGTTGGGAGGATCTGTTACTTGCTTCTCAGTTACTGAGTTGTAGTGCAGCAGTGAGCAGTGGCAGTGCTATGGGCAGCACAATGCAGCTTGATGAGAGGGGATGTAGTGTAGATGTAGCAGTGGCAGTGGTAGGGCCATGGGTAGCAGCACGGATGCAGAGGGATCTGCCATACGGCTGCAGCAGTGATAGTGGCAGGGCCATGGGTAGCAGTACATAATGCAATAGTGTAGAGGATGTTGGGCAGTAGGCCTAGCATCAGCACAAGGACCGATGCCGGATGATCAGGGTAATACTCAGTGAGGAGTATCACTAGAGCATAGTCCTCGCTAAGAGGGAGTGTTGATTTGGGGTAGCACTGGATGTGCTCTAGCCACGAAAATTGGTGGAGAGGCTAAAGCACATGAGATCTCCAAGACCCAGAAATGGTCTGGGCAAAATCTAACCAGTTTGGGAAATATTAAAATAATTAATATTTTTAATGGAGTTCCTAAGTCTAAACTTAGGAAAAATAAAATATTATTGTGAATTAATATAACACTAAGTTAGAATGGTCCAAAAGTCATGGATCAAGCCAAATCTAATTTTAGCCGTTGATTAGAGATTTAATCTCGGTATTGATGGACCAACGAAAAAAGTATAAGAGGAGGCTTGAGGGTCAGTTGGAGAACACATCGAGTTGATCAAGAATTCGATTTTCTAGGGCAGGGCATGATGAAGAAATCGATGGAGTGATCAGAGTTGCAGTTGAAGGGCAGTGAATACAGTAGCAGAGAGGCAGAGATAGTACCAGGAGCATCAACGCAGAAGTCGGGAGAGGGTTGAGCAAAGCCAACTAGAGGCCACGCAGAGGCAGCCAAGAGCTGCCCAGAGCCTGAGGAGGGCCAGCGTGGGAGACGCAGAGGCTCCAGAGGCTAACGCAGAGCCCCGAGAAGCTGACGCTGGGCCAAATAGGCTGACGCTGGGCCAGAGAGGCTGAGCTGGGAGATTTTGTGGGGCAGATTGGAGCTCGAGAGCTTGATAGGGTGACGTAGTCCCTATCAGGGTGACAGAGAGCAGTAGAAGTGCTACAGTGTAGATGTGGGATCATTGCTCCAGTTATTTAGCCAGTATATCTATCTCCAACTGAGAGGTACTACTGCAGAGGGCATTCTCTGTTGGGTGAGCCATTTCTGGCACCCAAATTGTATTCTGAAACTGCTTGATAATAAAACCCTCTGATAGCTACGCCGGTTCTCCCGCATTGGGTTTTTCCGGGGATATTAGTCCAAAAACAACGGTGTCACTTGTGCTTGTTTTTTTTCAGTTGATGATCTGTATGTGTTGATACTGTACTTGTATTTAATTTCAGTATTTACATGGTAAATAACTTGTTAAGTAACTGAACAAGTAGGAAGAAATAAATCAGATAGTACAAGCAGAATTTCTAACGGATAGACTTAGAAATTCCAACAATCACATCATCTGTAAAACAGAACTTATTTTCCTGCATCATTTACAATAAGAAAATTAAATACAGTATATCTCAGGACAAACAAAACACAATAAAATATCAACCATATATCTTGTACTCACTATATTAAGTAACTTGTTTTCTTCATCTCCCAACCCAAATCTCTTTCTGGCGGCTTCTGCTTCTTTATTTCTAGACTTATTTCCAATAAATATCTTTGTTGTAACATTGCCATGAGAAACCTGCAAAACATCTTCTTAAAGTAAGCATAAAAGTAACTAGTCATAAATCACTTCAACTAACGTAAAAGTAAAAAATGAATGCATCCTATGGTCTATGCAAATAAAGTTAAAATGAACTAAGTAGACATTCTTCAGAATATGTAAAACTCAAATCCTATTGATCATAACATCCAAGATATTATTGTTGTCATGCTTTACAAGCTATTATGGTTGAAACAGTCTACAATGAAAGTTTATTTAAACATCAAACAGAGATCATCCATGAACCATTCCATGCAACTTTCTACAGAATGCCAAAATCATAAAAGAAAAACATTTGCTAGGTTAGATATACAGATAAACAAAAAGCTCAAAATTTCAGCAAAAACAGTTCAAAGGGAAAAAAATTAATAAGAAAATGTAAATGTATGAAATAGATGAAAAACCTTTGTGGCAGGAAATATTGTACCACTATTTTCTGTACCAAACTCACTCTAGGAACTCATATCAAGTATTTCTACCCTCTCTTTATTTTCCAAGCATCCTTGTTGTTACCCCCCAAGGGTAACTAACTCAAAGGCCATCATGTCCCTTTCCAAGTTATCATCACAGGGGATGACTCATTAGCCTAACGGGTTCCCGCAGGCCATAGTCAGGAGACAGGGAGTCAATTAATTTGATTATTCAATGTCACTTCTAAGCTGATATTAAGTAATTATATTAAAAGGAGATAATTAAGTGATTTTTTGATTAATTAAGAAATAAAACCTTATAAAGTTACTTCATAAAAAGGGGAAAAAGGCGACCCATGGTATTCAGATGACCCATGGTATTTTGGTAGCCATGCCAATAAAAAGACTAGAGCTCGCTCTTTGAGATGATGAATTAGAGATGGTCTTGATAATTGATCTAAGAGGTCTCAGAGCTTGAAGGTAAGGGTGAGAACCTGTGTGAGGAGGGTTGTTTCAATGGTGCAAGATCCACCTTCACTGATCCGGCCATATTGGTTTCGGTATTGCAACTATACACCCTAGCCAGTGAACAAGGAGGGATCGCTTCAGATATCTCAATTGTGCTTCATATCAAAGGAAAGGGAGTGATCATACAAATCCTCCCATTAGAGCTTCAGTTTGGAGGAAGAGAGGGAATCACTTGGATTTCTTCACTAGTGATCAACATGGAGATCAAGAGGGGAGATCAATCAGATCTCTCATTAGTGCCCTGAAGGTTATTTTGCAGGCCCAATACTTGTGGATCGAGTCATAAATCGTATATTTGTTTGGGGGCAGAGTGTTGTGCATGGAGGACTGAGTATAGGCAAAATAAATTATTGTTTGTTGGAGCAAAGTTCTATCTCCAGCATGCTGAGATTATAACATACTTGCAGGCCAAGCTTGATAATTTCAGCAGTCTGAGTTCCTTCTACGAAAACAGGCTAAGATCCTATTGTGAGGCCAAGTATACTATTGTAGCAGAGGCCGAGTTTTGTACTCATTGTTTAGGGCTGAGATCTTGTCCTTTTTACAGTCCCAGATCGGTCCTTGATTGAAGGCTAAGTAATATCTCAAGAAGGAAGCAGAATTTGCTGTAAGAGAAGGGTTCATGGGACAGACAGCGTCATGTCTTTGAAGGCTGATTTGGTTGTTTAGTTGAGGATCTGCACACCCCTTTTTGACAGGCAGTATTTCCTTGAAGAGGTCAAGCCTCGAGTCATCAAAAGGCCAAGACATATTGATGGAAGACTGTTTTCCAAGCTTACAATTTGCAGGTCAAATTTGCCTTAGAAGGTGGCCGAAAGTATTAAGGTTTATTGGGGAGTGCACACCCATAGTGGAAGGCCAAGTTTGTTAAGGAGATAACACTGCTTGAGCAGGCCGAGCCTGATTAACAATTGCTGGGTGAGTTACCTTCCATTGGCATGCCGCGTCACTCTTATTATAGTTAGGCCAAGATTGCTATTAGGCAGGCTGAGTTTACTCTTTTCCTGAGATGGCGATTTCCCTATCCTAGAGGTCGACTTATTGAGACTCTCGAGAACAAGTTTAGTGACTGATTTCACTGGAGTGAAGGCCGAGTCTCCTTCCTAGTGCAGGCAAAATCTATTAAAGCAAGGCCATGTAATGGTGGAGCAACTGAGTGCAACCTTCTTGGAGTATCTTATGCAACAACAGCTCGTTGGAGGGGCATATTGCTTCAGCAATCCACTTCCAGCCAACTCATGTCAATTCTCAGAGTGTTTACAGGTTCCATAAATTAAATATTGGCATGTAAACTTCAAAATTTCATTAATAAAATTGGCCAGGTTCAATTTCTGTCCCATGGAATTATTTGAGTTCCTTGTTGTATAAGGGTTTGTGCTCAAGTTGCTTGCTAGCAGCTAAATGTTTGAAGGAATATCCTTTCTATAAATTGTTATTTACCTTGCATGCTAAGTGTTTGTAGAAAGGCTATCATGCAAACTGTTTGACAAAATGTTCCAAAGAATATTTTAAAACTATTGCAAGTTTGTTTTCTTAATTCTAGAAAGGGACATTACAATGTTATCAGAGTTGTGCATCCTGCCAGCCTGAGGGGTTTATTAGTGAATAAATGAATGAATTTTAATGACGTCCACGAGACCTCGCGATCTAAGGGACCACCCACTATCAACTTAATCCATATTCAGAGTCTTTTCCATGCTGATTCTGCTGTTATGGATCTTGAGTAAGGAATTCACTGTTTTGTGAAGTGTTGCATCCTCAAAAAGCTCACTGAGACTGTTCACCTTTAGGCTGTTCTCAAACTGACAACAAATACCTCCATATGCTGCACATTCTTTGATAAAATGTCATTATGTTTCTACCACCCCTCAGCTGCAAAAAATGTGAGTTTGTTCTTCCCAATCTTTGAGAATTTTAGTTAGCAATGGTATGTTCTATGCTTGCAACAATTTCTTCAATGTTCTTTAGTTAGCCCAATGACAATTTCCAATAGCAATCACATCAATCATCACATTGACAGAAACTGTAGATTGAACATGAACAATAAAAGCAGAAGACAAGCCAAGACAAGAGAACACCAGAATAGGGAAAAACCCCAAGATGGGGAAAAACCTTTGATCAATTCTTTTTATTATTATATCAAATGTTCAACAGAGAGAGAGAGCACAATAAAGTCAAAATTGACTTGCCAATAGATGATGAAAACAGCCCTGTCAAAGTCTACAATTCTGTCCCAGTCAACAGCAGTCAAATCAAACCTAACCAGAAAGAAAATGTTGGTCAGCGCAATAGCAAACAGTCCACACTGTAGCTCGGTCAAACCCAGTCAAACTCGGCCTTCTTTGCTGATCAAAGTCAGCCCAAAACAATCAATAAAACAGCAGTCAAACTTGGTCAAAGTATGCACTTCTGTCCTGCGGTCAGCCCAGTCAACAAGCCCAGCAAACCTCAGTTTCTGTGCCAATTAATGCGGCCCTCCAAAACAAAAAGAAAAAAATTGGCACAAAAAATGCAGTCAAAGGAGGTCAAAATAGCCCTAGTCAACGTTGGTCAAACGCTACAACAAATCTTGAAAATCGGCCTCCTGAAATTCATCCTCTTTCAGCCACACGTGTGAGAGAATAAGAGTTGCTCCTGCAATTTGTACGACCCAATCAGATGAGGAGAGAGAAATGATGAGTTGTGATGATGCCAAATGAGATTTGAGGTCTCTTATTTATACAAGTCATTGAGGGTCAAAAGACATGACTATTGGGCTTCATGAACCTACATGATGATGTGATCGACCTTGACAATTTGCACATGTGTGGGCTTGACTTCAAAAACATATTTTTCCTTATCCAAATTTGATGATCTTTAGGTCAATTTTGGTCCTCTCGAAAAGAGGAATTGAATGCAATAATCATCTCCATTAAATGAGTTGTCCAAAGTGGAATTTGGCCCTAGTTGCCAATTTTAACACTCCCTCTCAACTAGGGAGAATTCCACCTGCCAATATATGACCATCGATCATCATGTCATCCTGTCATCATGTACCATCTCTACATCTCGTCTCAACTCTGTTGAACATTGATATAGATAAGGAAGAAGAATCAATCGAGAGTGAATCGCAAGACCTTGCCACTCTCCACTGACAAAAGTCAGTCCACATAACCAGGGGTAGAACCCCAATCGGACTTGATCCTAGATCAAGTTGTTGAACACCATGCATCCTAGACATAGGGAGTACGATAGTACACAATGTGTCTATCTGTAGTGCTATGGTCCCTATCCACTTTTCCCAACTCATTAGCCAGATGAGAGGTATTTCCCATGAGTCCCAGACTACATTGGTAGGATGTATGCTAGGGCATCCACAGGAGAAGGTGAACCACTCATCCTGCTCATATGCCATAGGAGAAGGTGAACCACTCATCCTATGCATATATCATCAGCTATAAGGGAAGGTGAACCACTCACCCTATGCTCTCATATATCATCATGGGGTATCACAAGGGAAGGTGAACCACTCACCCTATGCTCTCATATATCATCATGGGGTATCACAAGGGAAGGTGAACCACTCACCCTATACACAGCATACCTATAGAGGAAGGTGAACCACTCACCCTATGGTCGCTCATAGCTCTAAGTACCCCAAGCCCCCAGGAGCTCCTAGAGCTCAATGTCCAACTCAAGCGGGACCCTCATGTGAGGGTCTTTCCACGACTCATGTCTCTCTCAGATGGCTAAGAATTTGACCTTCCCTAGGGGCTTCGTGAAGATGTCAGCAATCTATTCATCAATCCTGATGTGTTGGGGCCTTATTGCCCCTTATTGTACCATATCTCGAATAAAGTGGTACCTGATATCAATATGCTTGGAGCGGTCATGAAACACGCGATTCTCTGAAAGGCAAAACCCACTCCGGTTATCGCAATAGATCACGATGGTATCCAACACGTGCTCAAATAGCTCACTGAAGAGCTTCCTCAACCAAACAACTTCACAACAAGTCATACTGGCAGCAGCATATTTAGCCTCGGCGGTGCTTAAAGCAACCGATTTCTGCTTCCTTCTCATCCATGAAATTGAAGCAAACCCCTATGAGAAGCAGCATCCTAACATGCTCTTTCTATCTACCACATTGCCAGCCCAATCAGCATCAAAATATCCATGAAGCCTAAAATTCCTAGCAGTGTATTTCAGCCCATAGTTGATTGTGTCAAGGAAATATCTCAAGAGATTCTTAGCAGCAATCCAATGTATGTGATGAGGCTCAACCATAAACTGACTCAAAGTATTCATAGTGAAGCATATATTTGGTCAGGAGTTTATCAAGAACATCAAGGCCCCCACAAGTTGTCTATACTCTGAAGGGTTTGCCAATTCGGGCCCGGCAACACTTCCACATAGCTTCTTGAAATTGAGTTCCATCGGAGTAGACACAGACTTGCAATCCACCATCCCAGCTTCACAATGTATTTTCCTTGAGAAAGGAAAATCTCTCTTGGTTTTTGCCAGACCTCTAGGCCTAGGAAGTAATGCATTAGTCCTAGGTCCTTCATCTCGAACTCAGAAGTCAACTCCCTCTTGCATTGATAAATAAGAGGGTCTGCACCTATTAGAAAGAGATCATCAACATAAAGGACCAAAATAAGAGGCATGTCATTTTCAATCTTGAAGTATAGGTTAGGATCAGCATAGCTCCTTGTAAATCTCAGCTTCATAAGATAACTATCAATCCTTTCATACCAAGCCCTAGGGGCTTACTTCAACCCATAGAGGGCTTTCTTCAACCTACATACATGTGTCCTTCGATCTTGTACCTCAAACCCCTGAGGTTGTTCCAAGTAGACTTCCTCCTTAAGCGAGCTATGCAAGAAAGCAATTTTGACGTCCATTTGATGTAGGTTCCATCCTTGATTGGCAGCGAGAGCAATAACAGATTGGATAGCAGTATATCGGGCAACCAGTGCAAATATCTCGTCATAGTCCACTCCTTCCTTTTGAGAGAAGCCACGAGCAATGAACCTGGCCTTGTATTTTTAAGCACTTCCATCATCTCCATGTTTAATTTTGCAAAGCCATTTAGAGGTGACCTTGGACTTGTCCTTAGGTCTAGGCACCACGTCCAAGACATCATTCTTCATGATTGATTCATATTCCTCATTCAATGCATCCTTCCAGACTTTGTGCTTTACGGCTTCTTCGTCAGCTTGAACAATAGTACTCATGGCAGCCAAGTACCCTTGATACTTGTTCAACTTCTTACTTTCGCGAAATTCCCCTCTTGGAGCAATATGTCTTTCAGCATCTTCGAGAGTATCTTTGAGCCATAGTGGATGTTTCCTTAAGGTAGAGGGGTCACCAGGAGGTGGATCAATAGGATGCATTGGCCTTCAACATCAGGCATAGGCTCATCTATCGGAGGTTCATCCTGTTTTTCAGCAGCATCATCATCCTTCCTTGGGATAGGGAGATCTTTGGGTTTCCCAAGGGCAGTTTCGTCATCAAAGGTTACATCACGGCTTACTTCCACATCTCTTTGACCAGGCACATAGATTATATATGACTTTGAATTTTCGTTGTAGTCAACGAATATACCTTTTTTCTCAGAAGCTTCCAACTTATTTCTTTTCTCTTTAGGCACAAAAAAATATACTAGACAACCAAAGATTCTAAAGTGAGAAACATCAGGTTTCTTACCAGTGAAGACTTCTTCAGGTGTCTTGAAACCAATGTGGAAAAAGTCGAAGTCGGGATTAAATCGGCAAGGGTCCAAAAGTTGAAAAACTTGTTAAAGTCGGGAGTTTTTTTAAAAAGTCAGCAAAATTAAAAAAAAAAAAAAACACAAAAATATTCATTTGTTTTTATTTCTTTTAATCTCTTAGAGTATCCACAATCCATTAGGGCTTGTAGTCTGCAACATCAGATCTGCAACCTAACCAATGAGAAATAGAAAAGAACAAACATATAGCTTACTTGTTGAAGTAGCCCATCTAGATCAACCCTTTCTGCATTTTTTGTCCTTGACACCTGGCAGGTCCTTTGCCTCATTTGCCATCAATTGCTCACTGAGTATTTGCTGCTCCAAAATACACAATATACTCAGCCCTAACCAGATCTACTTCTCAAGTGGATTTGACCACCAAATCACTGTACAATCAGCATCAAAGTATATCATCAACTCACAATGGTTTGGCCCTTCCAAGACACTGAATACTAGTTGTCCAAAACCCTTATTGTTTAGCCTCCTCACAGCAAATTTGCCTCGTCAAATTCATTGTATAACAGCTCTAACAGTAGTGGCAACTCATAGTAATTTTGCTTATCAAATCACTATATGATAGCCCTTAAACACCACTGTCATATCCCACATTCAGCAGAGATGGTTGACTTTTTTGGCCGACTCGATAAAATCGGGCATATAACGAATAAATCACGATTTTTTCGTTTCTGAAAAAGTCTGCAAAAAATCGGAGGATTAAATCGTTTTGTTGAAAAAATCGCAATTTTAGGATTTAATCCCGACTTTTTGTAGACTTTTTCCACACTGCCTGAAACCCAATGCTTGATGAGGGCTCCTATTTTGAACATATACGGTAGTGTTGGCAGCTTCTCCCCACAAGAATTTCTGTAGACCTTGACCATGGAGCATGGTATGGGTGGCTTCCATGATTGTTTGATTCTTCCTTTCAACAACTCCATTTTGTTCAGGAGTGTATGGAACAGTTGTCTCCCTCTTAATGCCAGCCTCTCTGCAAAATTCATTGAATTCATTTGATTCATATTCAATTCCATTGTCGGTCCTCAATATCTTGATCTTCTTCCCTGATTGATTCTTCACCAATGCTTTGAAAGAACGGAACCATTTGAACACTTCATCCTTCCTCTTCAAGAAATAGATCCATGTTTTGTGTGAGAAGTCATCCACAAAGATTGCATAATATGTGAATCCTCCCAATGAGCTGATGAGCAGGGCACCAAATAGGTCGGAATGGACCAATTGAAGAATATCAGTTGTCTGGATTTCACTAGAAGGGAATGGTCCCTTTGTATGTTTCCCAACTACACATCCCTAACAAACTCCTTCATGGTTCATATTAAAGTCAGGCATCCCTGAGACCATCTTCCTTACCCCAGGTAAGGTTTTGTAATGTAAGTGGATAAATCTACGGTGCCATAGCTCACATTGAAGAGAAGTATCACTCGCCAAAGCTCCCAAAGGACTTCCTCCAACTTGATAGAGACCATCAACCCTAAATCCAAGAGGAAATGCATCTTTAGGGTTTCTTTGCCAAATACTTACCTTTCCATTAATGAATGCTACCTTGAAATCTTTATCTTCCATTGCAGAAATAGACACCAAGCTCTTCTTCAAATCAGGCACATACAACACTTCTTGTAGATGGATGGTTTGACCTTGGTTCATGTGAAGAGTGACAATACCTATCCCTTTCACGGAGTAGGTGGCATTATCTCCGAGTATGATCTCTAAATTAGTTTTCTTTTCAACCAAATCTGAGAGCACCTCCTTGTATCCAGTGAAGTGCCTTGAGGCTCCACTCTCAATCAACCAATGATCCAAAGTATCCGTAGGAGAGGCAGTAGAGAGAACGGAAATAAGATAAAACTTATCTTGTTTTTCTACAACATTACTTTCATCATACCTGGCATTTCTTATCCTTTTGGGAGGTCGACCATTTCCATTTCGAGCAGCGAGAGCATTCCTCTTCCCTTTGTTGTTGAACTTGTTGTTCCTTTGATTACCATTGCCTTTGAAAGAAGCTCAAGAAGGAGGTTAATGAAGGACCCTATTAGGTGGTTTCAACCCCTAAGCGAGTGACAGGTCCATGGTACATTCATCAAATGGCAAGTGTTATGTGAAATAATGATGGAACAGAGTGGGGCAATAGGGAAGGCTCCAAGCCACATGCCATGGTACAAGGGTAGCTATAATGAGGGAAGCCCACACATGGGTGTATATATGTAGGAGGGAGCAATCGTGGTACGAGTTACCCCGACTTTTGTTTTTGCACCCTTCTTCATATGCATTTTGCCTTCTATTGATTTTTCTTTTAACTGCTTAGGGCTCCAAGGAATGAGAGCATGATGTGTATGATATAGCAGTGAATACCCCCTTAAGGTTGGGCAGTTCATCGCCCACCAAGGATTGGGACAATCATGGGTTCCTTAATGATGCAAGGGGCTCACATAGGGGCCCTAGGAACCAGGGTGATGGCCATAATGATAAGGGGTAGAGCTCATGTTTGGCTTTTCCCACGCGCTAAATTTTTATGTCCCAACCATCTTTTGCATTTTATGGTACATTTCCTATTGTAAGTGGCCAAATTATGCTTTTAACTTTCTTTTTAGCTGCATCAACCTCTAAGGCATCATTCTAAGCCCGACCCAAGGTGTGGACAAGCGAAAGGGGAGGCTAACTCCTTGTGGACCCAATGGACAAATGTGCACCCGAATGGGAAATATGTGAAAAGAGGTTATAGTGAGTGGAGGGGAGTGATATGTATGGTGTGGGGAAGCGGGACCACACAACCAAAATCGAGGCTTGCAATGTAGTGCCACTCCTAAAGCTAGTTGCCAATAAAGGAGATCTCACAGGACTAGGATACAAAATTAACCACCAAATTGAGACTCAGAAACAAGGGTACGGACCAAGGCCATTCTTTCCGTCGAATCCCCCCACTAATCCATGTCCAAAGTGTCCATGATAAGCAAGCCAAAATACCTAATTACATAATGAAAAGCCATACCTTTGAGGTTGGAAGGCCCACCTTCAAACATATGATCATAACAGATGGGCGAAGGCACATAATGGTTGGCTCAGGTGGCAGAGAATGGTGGCACATCAAGCTATTTGGTGGCTGCAAGGAACTTTTGGCTGTCGACTGAAGACAAATCTAGGAGAAAAATCCTCCTATAGACGTCACCCACTGGTGGTGGGTAATAGGCCTTACTAATGCTATGTAATTAATGGTATTGTTAAGAATATGCTATATAATTAATGATAATGTTAAATTCTTAAAGTAAAAAAGACTTTTACTTAAATTTTTAACATTACCATTAATTGACTTGGTATGTTTGAGAGTGGTTCCAACGTCATTGGATTTCATATGAAGAAAGTAGAATTTTAGATCCCACTCCAAATCTAGCAAACTTAATAGTTCTTAGAATTTCAAGATTGAGGGGATTGCAACGTTTCCATTGAATTATGTCGTGTACGAGGGTATGAACTAGCATTTAATCAAGAACACCAAGCCCTCTATGTACCTTAATGTTAGTGGCATTGATTGTTGAACTCCTCTATCATGACCCTAGTAAAAGTGTACCCATCACTCAAACAAAATTTGGATTTGACATGTTAAGCTTTTTCTATCTTATTTTAATGCTTAGAGGGTGATATTGATGATGAGTATCCCAATATAGGCAATGATTTCGATGATATGTAGTTATTTCTTGTAGCATGATTTTCTTGGACCTTGGGCCTTAGAACTTGCTCATTTATTCATGAATTTGTGTCTGTATTTTAAATTATAATGTTAAAACCTAGAACTTAAATGCTTCTTTCAAAGTCTCAGAATAATTTTCTGAAATATATATGTCGTGTTTCCTTGTTTCTTGATTTTTGGGGTCTCGTGTTTCCAACGTGTTTCCATTCCCCCATGCCATGCAACTCAAATGTCCAATCAGTCACCTTTGGCTTGAATATTAATAAATGGGATCCATTCGATGATTACAAGTGAGTCATGAATTAATGATTAATGCAAGTGATCCATGTGATGATGGTTATTATTGTTGAATTTTCTACAATATGTAGAGTAGAAACCAATCTTCTACTCTGATAATTACTACCTAATAATCTTCATATAGTTTATCTTATGCCACTGATATTATTGAGCAATTATACACAAAATATTTCAATAGTAAATGCGATGAAAACAATAAAGATCATAAATAGACAGCCAAGCACAATAGAGAACAAATTTTCCCTGGGAAACCCAAACTTGGAAGAAAACCCAACAACTCTTCTTCTAGGAGAAATTTTCTTAAGCAAGGTTTACAATTCCACATTGTCTAGAAATTTGTGCCAAAATCCAAGTCTAAACACCAGTCAAACCTAGTCAAAAAGAAGATAAACTTCAACTCGGTCAAAATCGGTCAATTCTTCCTTCTCCACATGCTCGAGTTCTCTAGAAGAGATAAGATGATGTTGATTGATGAATAGTGGAGATATCTCATGTGTATATATACTTGTCAAAATGGGTAATTTTGACCAAGGATCACACCCTTTCATGGTGGGGTCAACTTGACAATTTACAACCTACATGAAGCCCCCCAAAAAATAGAATTTTTATTTTTATTTTTATAATTTCCCTAGGCCAACTTAGGAGGCCTTTTGGCATGCGGGAATGCCTCCCGATGCTACACAAAAATTAACACTTCCTCTTCGCGAGGGAGGTATTCTCCTTGGTTGCAACATATTTCCCCTTAGCTGAAATTTCTCCTTCAGAAGAAAAGTTCATGAGCTTGCTATGTCGATGCATGTCTATAGATAATTCCATCCTGCAGTAGGCAATGTGAGTATCCATGGCCTTTACTTCTGGCCAAATTCCTTTATGGCTCCTTAGGTAAATGTATCAATCTCCTCTGGTCAAAGTCCTTTATGACCCAGCTAAGCTCTTATGGCTTCTCAGGAAAGAATATGCCCTTGGACCATTCACCCTCAGCTAAGGTCCTTTATGGCTTCTGAGGTGAATTACATCTATCTTTTCTAATCAAAGTCCTTTATGACCCAGCCAAGTCCTTCTACTTTCTTAGGAGAAGATCCGTCCAATCCTGTAATTTCCCTAAGCCATTCACCTTTGGTCAAAGTCCTTTACGACCCAGCCAAGTCCTTCTGGCCTCTCAGGTGAATGTATCCATCTCCCCTTGTCAAAATCCTTTATGACCCAGCCAAAGTCCTTTATGGCTTCAGGAGATGGTCTTCCCTGATCTTGCAAAGACATCAACCCTCCCTCTCAATGAGGGAGACATTTTGCATCACACCAAGCTTGTCTTTGAAGTATACAAACTTCACTCTAGATAAAGGCTTAGTGAGAATGTCTGCAATCTGCTCATTTGTGGATATGTATTGGAGCTCCACTGCTCCTTTCTGCACCATGTCTCAGATGAAGTGACCTAATCAAAGAGTCCTACAAGAAGCTTTCTAAGTCATACTACTTCACAACTTGCGACACATGTCGTGATATACTTTGTATAATTGTCTGCTTCCTGCTAAACCAAGATATCATAGCTAATCTGAAGTTGCACCCTGATGTGCTCTTTCTGTTCTTTGCAATCTTGACTGAACCTAAATCTGTATATCCTTGCAACTTCACTTCACCACCTATGACATATCTCAAACCATATCTACAGTACCATGCAGGTCTCTCAACCATGCTTTGCTGCAACCCAATGTATCTACCTCAGCTCGACCATATACTCGCTCAGTGTGTTCACTGCAAAGCAAATATCAGACCTAGTGTTAACTCGGTATGTCAATGTTCCAATAAACTGCCTGTAGATTGTGAGATCCACCAAATTTGAATCTCCAATCTTAAGAAATAGTGTATCTGGCCAGAATCCTTCATTTCAATCTATGACGCCAACTCCCTCTAATACTGAAGCAATTCTTCCTGTGGCAGTCTTGGCTACTCCCTCTGTCACGAAAGTAAATCCTCCTACCACTGCTACTCCCTCTGTCCATTGAGAGATCTAGGGCAACTAGATTAGGTGATTTCTCTTATTTGATAACTGCTTGTGATGTATTTTTACTTAACTTGATTAGCTTCTTCTTTCACTTGATTATTATTAGTGTTCTTATCATCAAACAGCTGCCAAACTATGAAGATCAATGAGACAAGAGGACACAAAATGTACGTTGTAAGCGAGGGCCAAAACCTCTCCTCTTGAGAGGAAAACCCACAAGAACTCCTCTTCTTATAGAACTTCAAATGACGAATTTCAAGACCTATGACCCAAGACCAAGACTCCTCCAAGACCAAGTCAAACCTCCTTCTAATGAGTTTTTTCTTCTCAAAGTCAATGTCAGTCAAACTTGCTTCACTTCTTCAAATTTCGGCTTCTCTTCTAAATCTCGACCTCTATTACAGGTCTGCAACTTTTGGCCTGCCTGCAATCTCTATGGTTTCACACATGTGAGTGGTATAGGACAGAATTATGGGACTCCTCCCCTTCGTTTGGCTTGGACTTCTCTCCTTAGTATTTCAGCCTTCAAAACTTGCTCTTTTTGACACCTATCTTGTCTCTTCTTGAGGTCACTGCAATTTGGTCTAGCTACAACAAAAAGTTCCCCTAGATATCTCGCATGGGTGAGGTATATAGCCCAAAACAATCCTTCAAAACTTCGTTTTTCTTCTCCTTGGATTCTCCTCTTCTTTTTCTCCTCTAAGTCTTTCTTTTCTCCTTGATCGAACTTCTTGTGTACTTAATTGATATCATTCAAATGAGGTCAATGTCTCCCTTATATATAGACTTCTTCATGATCGAATTGCCCTACATGAGGTTGACTTGTCACTGTTAGTAGACCGACTTGATAAAGGCAGGTTGACTTGTCTTGGAGGGTCTTTATGACACAAAAAAAAAATTCTTGACATGTTACATGATACCCAAGAGGGTCTTTACATATTATAATGACATCTTAGACTTTTTGACTTCATGACAAAGCCCTAAAAGCACTCAATGGGTGCTTGACCTATAAATAAAATAACTTTGAGCATGAAACCCATGCATCAAGAATAAATTTCTTTTCTCTTTAATATCAAATACAAAAAATCATGACTACATTAGACATTATGATGACCGAACCTAGTTACACATTTCAACACTGTCATGTAAGCAAGCCCTTTTGTTGTTGCTACTCTCTCTATCATGTAAGCAAGTCCTTCTGCTATTTGACATGCTCTCCTCAAAGAAGGCACATTGCTCCTAGAGACCTTTTGTCTCTAAGCATCTTGACAATCCCAACCCATGACATCCTCTAGGAAAGTTTCCCCTTCCACTTTGCCTAACAATCTGCTCCCTTAGAATTAAAATCTCTTCCTATCATCGGGCACAATCTTGGATTTCTTAACAATATGTACAATTTCTTTCTTTCGAACACCAATCAGTCTGTTGAGTCTATGCTCGAGCCATTAGGCCTATCTATCAGAGACTAGAATAAAATATCATTGTAGTCCACTCCCTCTTACTGGGAGAATCCTCTTGCCACAAACTTTGCTTTGTTCTTCCCAATGTTGCCATCTGCTACCAAAACCATTGCCTTGGCAACCTTCACGATGTACCCGCAAGCCTCATTCAGGAGGCCACGAAAGAAGCAATTATAACGGAGCAAAAAATATAAAGAAGCTCCCCAAGGAAAAATAGCAATAATTAAGGGAGAAAGATATGAAGTACTTATCTCTTGATTAAGGAAAAAATTGTTGAGTGTTGTAGGGAATTTTCAACTCCCTCTTGATCCTTTCTTCCTTAATGAAGTCCATATGCAATCTCATCAACCTTAGATTCCACTATTTTCTTCTGAAGTTGATGCCCATCCTCGTCCTCAACATCAGCTGCTAATGTATGATGTTTTCCTTTCCCTTTGCTTGCATGAATTGTAAGAGCTAGGGTTTCTTCATCGTATGGATTCATCAAATTGCATCCAGCATTCCAAGTCTTTCTCTAGGGTTTCATCCAACAAGTGTTATAACTTTCAACAAAGATAAAGACTCCAAGATGAATACATTAATAAAGACTCCTTAGCTCCCTATCTCGATTGGTGCCAAATTTCCATGTGCTTCTTTATCTTTTGACTTAAGCACATCAACATTCCCCTTATCCACTAACACCCTGCTTTCATTCCCTAGTTTTGAAGATTGTGAATTCAGTTAAGTAAAAAGGAATCTACTGGCCATCATAAGACTTGATGGTCTAAGAACATTTCGATCAAGGCCATTCTGAGCAAAAATTGTTTCCATGGCCTTGTTGTCCTTTGCAAGTAGCCCTTTCTCCTCTTTGTCCTTGATGTATCTTGTTGTAGCCCAATCCTTTGTTGCTACAAACTTCTTCTAACACATGGTCTGCTCTTTCAGACTTCTATAGAGATCAACTCCTTTTAACCTCTATCAAACTGCTTGTTGTAGCTATCATTCCTTTGATATTACAAGTTCCTTTTCACCTTGTTGTTAGCTCCTTTTCTTGCCTCATAGACTTCCCCTTTATCCCTTGATCAACCCTCTTCTACTACAACACCTTGTCTTCATCTACAAGACTCTTTTTCCAACTCTGCCAACCTTACTACAAACTTTTAGAGTGCTTGGTCTACTACAAATGACCCTCAATCAACTTGCCTATCTTCCTGAAGCCCTCAACCTAGCTTGATCACACTACATCCCTGTTCCTAGCCACCTTGACCCTCCTTAGATGCTTCTTGGCCTTTCTAGGCACAATTCTTGAGGTCCTCAGCCCTCTTCTAGGGCTGCAGCCAGTCCTCTTCTGCCCACAGAACCCTCAACCTCTCTAGGATAAACAGACTCTCCAAACTCAGCCTTTCTTCTTGGACTGTCAGCAGACTTATGCAGGTCTCCTCCTTGTTGCGGCCCAGACTAGGGCACACTCCAACCCTCTTAAAGGGCTCAAACCTTTTACAACAATTACCTTAAACTTAAACCAACCTTTGAACAAACCATAGAAGAACTCAGCCTTCTCTAGGGTTGTCCATTCAATCTTCTTCATTAGAACAGAACTCCTAATTCAGCCTCCTCATGCTAGTTGTGGTTCTCCTTTTCTCTAAGGTTGTGGCTCTCTTCTAGGTTGCTCTTCTTTGCACAAGTGAGTCCATCCACATTGTCTTTTAGGCTGAATTCAATGGCTGCTCTTTCAACAAAGCTCTGATACCATGTTGAATTCTCTAGAAAATGCAAAGTGGAAACCAATCTTCTGATCTAATAATTACTACCTGTTGTCGCACGGATTGTCACGACAACACTGAGACCGAGGGCTGTCACCCTGATCCCCGATCTCTCCGTTTAAGCCTGTCTCCCGCGACTAAGGGGGTAGGCCCTATGGGAAATGGATAACCAACTGTGAATCAGTTGGGTTGGGAGACACGAAGGGAAACCAGCACTAAATTGATTTTATTAATTTACAGACCAGTGCCTTATAAAATAAATGACTAAACGATTATTTATCAAATGCTGCAAAAAACATGGACTTATCATCAATCGTTTATCATCAAAGCTTAACTTTTACCAGATACGAGATAATCAATAAAGGCTCAATGGCTTAATGATACTCCAGCAATTAAAATTTCGAAAGATAAAGTGCTTTAAAGAGATCACATTCATGTAGTTAATCATTCAAATGAACGTTAAAGCATGTTAAACATTCATTCCTACATCAAAATTTTAGCCTCAGCAGAAAAGATAAAACCTAAGATATTCCTAAGCCAAGACTGAAAAAAATTTCCCAAAATATTTTTATATTTTTCAGATAAAACAAAATTTTGAAACTAAATGAAACTTTTTAAATCAAAAAAATCTAAATGATATTAAATCTAAACTAAATTAAATGAAAACAATTTCTTTATGCTTTTTTAAAGTTTTATAATTTTTATGAATTTTTTATTGTTATATTTAAAAGAAAAACTTAAAATTTAAATCTAAACTAAAACTAAAGCTTATTTCTAAAAAAGAAATATTAAACAAAGTAGAACCAAAACCCTAACTAAAGGGACTTTTTCTATTTTATATTTTTTATAATTTTTATGATTTTTAAAACTTTAAACTCAAAACTAAAAAAATGAAAAAAAAAAAAAAATTAATCTAATCTAAGATTAAACTATAAAAAATTAAATCTAAATTAATAAAATCTTAAATCTATTTAAAATAATATTAACTCAAAGCTTTAATGAAATTCCAAATTAAATAAAACAAAACCCTAAAAAAATATAAAATCAACTTTTCTTTTCTTTTTCTTTTTTTTTTTTTTATTACAACGTAAAGAATTTAAATTTAAATCTAAATAAGAAAAACGTGAACTAAACTAAAGCAATAAAAGAACTAACGCTTAACTTCTAAACCTAAAACTTACGACTCATATCAAGACCAAAAAAAATCGAATTGGTTATGTGGTTGCAGGCTTGCGTGCGGGCTATAGAGTTTGACGGCGGCAGCGAGGAGTAGCAGCAGCATGAAAGAGAAGAGGCCCACGCAGGTTTGCAAGTGGCCCGTCGATCAAATAAACTGCGTTAACGCTTGAAATCGAACAGCAGGAGAAAACGGGGCGGCGGCAGAGATCAGCAATGATGCGTTTGGCAAGGGTGCAGCGAGATGAGGCTGTATGAGGACGCGAAGAAGGCTGCAAGTTGAGCAGCAATGATGAACGCAGGAAAAATGAACGCATAAGAAATCCAGTGTATAATGAAACTCAACTCAGAACCCTGGCCCGTAAAAATTAAAACGTGGTCTTGTCTTTGCAGGCTCGTGACGGCGGAGAAGGGAACGCTTACAGGATTGGTAGCTCGAGAAAAAAAATGAATGCGTGAGGATGACTGAAAGACTGCGTGAGAAAGCAATGGACGCAGAGAGAGGGATGACGCTTCGAGCAAAGGGAGCTGCGGATTAGTAAGATTGAACGAGAGCTGCTGGAGGAAGTGTGAAAATAGACGCAGGTTGAGAAGGGCCTCAAAAACGAATACGGCTGCAATTTTTCTTTGAAATGCGGATTTGTATAAATGAGTAGCGATTTGATCAGCTGAATGGGCAACGTGCAGGCAGAGTTAGAATTTGATGGGGAGCACATAAAAATAAACTTCCTGCAAATAATGAAACCCCAGATCTGAAAACAACTGATATTTGAAACCCTTGGACAGCAAAATAGCTTAGACAGACCCTCGGAAATCTTCAGAAAACCCTGCAACCTGTAATGGAAAAACACCCAAAAAATAATATGTGCATAAAAACAAAACTAAAACCCTAGATCAACTAAATAATTACAATATTTACAGATTAATGACTCTTAAACAGCCAAATGTGTCAATAATCACAGTAATATTATCAGAATTTAATTTTAATGTAAGATGCTTCAGAAAACCCTGCATGCATTCATAAAAAATATTTCGAATGATAAGCCCGGGATCAAGAACTGGCTGGGCTCTTTCAGAAAACACAACCCGGGAGTTGGCTAGTTCAGCCGAGAACTTCCCCTAACGCCCGGTAAACTCAAAACTAAGATTTCCTACACAGCTTACAATCAACCATTAACAAAGAGGGGAAAAACGATAGTGAAACCCAGATCAAATGGAGATACCTACCACTATATTTCAAAATCTAAACTATCATTCAAACCCCAAAGATCAGACAAGATACCTCTGCCTAGATCAATCTTCATTAAGCTATCCTCAATGGCTGAAAATAAAATTATGCAGAAAAATAAAACAATCTTACAGCATTTCCAGAAGAGTAACACCAGCAAGATTTTTAACCCCAAAGTCTTCCTTTGTTGCACAAAATATGACTACAAGAGAGCTTTCTTTAGCACAAGACTCTCAGATCCAATCTGATCTCAAATGACCCCTAGCACCCTATTTAAAGGAAAAATTCCCAACAGCTAGTTCGAGTGATCCATGTCAAAATGATCTCGACCGTCGATGAGGATCAAGATATCTCTTAATCTCATCCGTCGAATTTTTAATGCATTAAAAAAATTGAAATTCTGCATTTATTTACTCAAAAATATTATTATTTTATTATTTTTAGGTCTTTACTTTATTTTTTTATTTTTTTATTTTTATTATTATTATTATTTTTTTTTTTTTTTCAATTTTTTAATTTTTTATTTTTTAATTTATTTTTAAATGGATCCTCGAACTTAGCCTTTGGAAAAATCACCTAGGACCTAGGACTTAGGACTTATGAGGGGATCAAAACATTTTCTAACCCTCAAAACACTTTACATCATGACTTTTACAACTTTACATCTCAAGGGGGAGAACCCATTTGACATAGACCCTCATAAACCACCCAGTTCTGCGACACAACTATAATCTAGCAGATCAACATACTAGGATTCTCCTAAGATTCTAATGACAAAATCCATTCCGGCTTTGGGGTTAGGCTGAAGGAAAACTCTGCCGATCATGGATCGGTGAGACAAAAAACCTTCCAGAACGTAGATTATCACTAGAAAATTAGGTCCACCTAGGCAATTTACATACATGACTCAACTCTGCTAAGATTATTTACAATTCACACATGCAGATTGGGTTTACAACATAAATTGATCAAGTCGACGATGATTGTCGAATGGCACGGACACGTCAATCAAGCGCTATCCCTTTTGCGAAGAAAAGGGGGTGTACTGCTATGGGAAGTTGACACGTAGTGGTCAACATCTGGCTCCACTTGGGGACACGTTGTTGCACTGTAGGAACGTGAGAATCCAGAATCTGCATCCACGCAACACACAACAAAACATAAGTAGCATCCATCCAAAAATCATCATATAACATTAAGCACAGGAAAGATATAAGCTCTTCATTTATTAACTATCTAGTAACATGAAAAGTAAATCTAATCCTAAAACAAAAATGAAAATGCTAAAAAAAACAAGGAGTAAGGTTAGAAATACAGGGGATGCCCCATGGCATCAGATGTGTTCAATATAGTGTATACTGAGCATTTGCCTGCTTTCAGGCAAATCTGTCGGTTGCTTGTCGGATGTGCCATGTCCAATCCTACATATGGTAGGACTTTTTCCTATCCGAAAATCAAGCTGCTCGCGACTGTCTGATGCATCAAATCTTCTTCTCATTTTCTTCCTCTTGCGCTTTTTCTTCCTGGTAGGCTGTATTATTGATGACGTGGAACTTTCTGTTTCAAAGCTCTTAGATGAAGTATGTAAGATATGTGTGACATGTCTTTCTTCATCTTGCATCTGATCTTTATCGTTTTTAAGTTTATCTGGATCACCTTCAATTAACCACCTTTCAATCGAACCAATGACCTCCTCATAATAAGATGGAGCTTGTTGCAGCAAATGAGAAGGCTCCTGATCTATTGATGTTTCCTGGTTTCTCTCATCCTTAATCCGCTGTTGAAATTTATGTACCTGTATTGTAATGGCATTTATCTGGCTAGAATGTTCAACTTTCATAGCATTGATTTCCCTGGCATGATCTTCTTCCATGGTCAATAACTTTTTCTGAAGACATATCTTATTAGCTTCCATATCTTTTATTACTTTATCGTCTTTTTCCTTTATGGTCATAAAGCAATGCTGCATAGAGTTTATCTCTTCCTTATGATTTGCTTGCATGGTCGTCATTTTTTCCTCTAAGCCTGATAACTTGCTTTGCATAAAACTAATTTCTGTGTCATGATTAGTCTTCATAGCCTCAATTTCCTTAGTATGCTGATTTTGCATGACTTCCATCTCCCTATTACGCTTTTCCAAGTGGGTGCATAAAATTCTCACATCATTGTCGTAATTAGTTTGATTGATCTCCATATTTTTTACCAGCAGCATTAGTTCTTGTATAATTTGCTTATGATCTTCCTTTTCATTGTCAACACTGTTTTTACAATTTGTTTATACTTTTCCACTATGATCTGCAATGGTACAAGTGGATGGCAAATTCTGATATGAAGCATTGTCTTGAAATCTTTCATCGACGGCTGAACCTTTTATAAGATTACTTTCATTCGGTTGCACAATTTTAGGGGCACAAAGCGAGCTATCTAGATCACCATATCTATCTTTAAAAGCATCGACAATGTCTTGTAAAGAAGTGAAGGAATCTTCAGGACAACTATTAAACCAATTCAAAGCATCATCTTCTAAGGAAAGGACAAATAGACGCATTTTGACATCTTCATGATTATACTAAGGAGATCTACAATACATGATCATTATACGAGTAAACAAGCCTAGATTCTTTTTAACAGCGACTGAATCACCACCCGAGAACACAGGTAATTTAGAAATTGCCACCTCCGGAATATCATGGCGAACACCAGTAAAATGACATGGTTTAAACGAATAATCCATGATGAATAATAAGGGATCAAATGGATGATAGAAAGAGATCTCTGCTCAAGAAAATTAATAAATGAAAGAAGTGGAGTCGCCACTTGAACAATGAGTCAAATTCTAGGATCCAAAAAGTAACCAACAAGCTGATATGAGAGAGGCTTCTTGTCTGGGAAAATAAATGAAAAGAAATGGAGTCGCCACCCAAACAAGAAACGAACTAAAGAGAAGTTGTTCATATGACGAAAGAAAGAGATCCAAATGATGCCAAAAAATGTTGAATCTGCCAGCTCAAATGCGAGATGAAAGAATGATGAGCAATGAGAACATGAATGTCGTTGAAACGCCAGGGACAGAAAAACTCTCTCCCCAGCAACGACGCCAAAAATGTTGGCATTGCCGGATCAAACGAATGATAGAAAGATGAACGATGAATGATGAAAAGTCGTTGAAACACCGAGAATAAAGTATCCCTGGCAACGGCGCCAAAAAATATTGTCGCACGGATTGTCACGACAACGCTCAGACCGGGGGCTGTCACCCTGATCCCCGATCTCTCCATTTAAGCCTGTCTCCCGCGGCTAAGGGGGGTAGACCCTATGGGAAAATGGATGACCAACTGTGAATCAGTTGGGTTGGGAGACACGAAGGGAAACCAGCACTAAATTGATTTTATTAATTTACAGACCAGTGCCTTATAAAATAAATGACTAAACGATTATTTATCAAATGCTGCAAAAAACATGGACTTATCATCAATCGTTTATCATCGAAGCTTAACTTTTACCAGATACGAGATAATCAATAAAGGCTCAATGGCTTAATGATACTCCAGCAATTAAAATTTCGAAAGATAAAGTGCTTTAAACAATCACGTAAAATATTAACCAGAGATCACATTCATGTAGTTAATCATTCAGATGAACGTTAAAGCATGTTAAACATTCATTCCTACATCAAAATTTTAGCCTCAACAGAAAAGATAAAACCTAAGATATTCCTGAGCCAACACTGAAAAAAATTTCCCAAAATATTTTTATATTTTTCAGATAAAACAAAATTTTGAAACTAAATGAAACTTTTTAAATCAAAAAAATCTAAATGATATTAAATCTAAACTAAATTAAATGAAAACAATTTCTTTATGCTTTTTTAAAGTTTTATAATTTTTATGAATTTTTTATTGTTATATTTAAAAGAAAAGCTTAAAATTTAAATATAAACTAAACTAAAGCTTATTTCTAAAAAAAAAATATTAAACAAAAGTAGAACCAAAACCCTAACTAAAGGGACTTTTTTTATTTTATATTTTTTATAATTTTTATGATTTTTAAAACTTTAAACTCAAAACTAAAAAAAAAATGAAAAAATAAAATTTAATCTAATCTAAGACTAAACTATAAAAAATTAAATCTAAATTAATAAAAGCTTAAATCTATTTAAAATAATATTAACTCAAAGCTTTAATGAAATTCCAAATTAAATAAAACAAAACCTTAAAAAAAATATAAAATCGACTTTTCTTTCCTTTTTCTTTTTTTTATTTTTATTACAACGTAAAGAATTTAAATTTAAATCTAAATAAGAAAAACGTGAACTAAACTAAAGCAATAAAAGAACTAAGGCTTAACTTATAAACCTAAAACTTACGACTCATATCAAGACCAAAAAAAATCGAATTGGTTATGTGGTTGCAGGCTTGCGTGCGGGCTATAGAGTTTGACGGCGGCAGCGAGGAGTAGCAGCAGCATGAAAGAGAAGAGGCCCACGCAGATTTGCAGGTGGCCCGTCGATCAAATAAACTGTGTTAACCCTTGAAATCGAACAGCAGGAGAAAACGGGGCGGCGGCAGAGATCAGCAATGATGCGTTTGGCAAGGGTGCAGCGAGATGAGGCTGTATGAGGACGCGAAGAAGGTTGCAAGTTGAGCAGCAATGATGAACGCAGGAAAAATGAACGCATAAGAAATCCAATGTATAATGAAACTCAACTCAGAACCCTGGCCCATAAAAATTAAAACGTGGTCTTGTCTTTGCAAGCTCGTGACGGCGGAGAAGGGAATGCTTGCAGGATTGGTAGCTCGAGAAAAAAAAATGAATGTGTGAGGATGACTGAAAGACTGCGTGAGAAAGCAATGGACGCAGAGAGAGGGATGACGCTTCGAGCAAAGGGAGCTGCGGATTAGTAAGATTGAACGAGAGTTGTTGGAGGAAGTGTGAAAATAGACGCAGGTTGAGAAGGGCCTCAAAAAAGAATACGGCTGCAATTTTTCTTTGAAATGCGGATTTGTATAAATGAGTAGCAATTTGATCAGCTGAATGGGCAGCGTGCAGGCAGAGTTAGAATTTGATGGGGAGCACATAAAAATAAAATTCCTGCAAATAATGAAACCCCAGATCTGAAAACCACTGATATTTGAAACCCTTGGACAGCAAAATAGCTTAGACAGACCCTCGGAAATCTTCAGAAAACCATGCAACCTGTAATGGAAAATCACCCAAAAAATAATATGTGCATAAAAACAAAACTAAAACCCTAGATCAGCTAAATAATTACAATATTTACAGATTAACGACTCTTAAATAGCCAAATGTGTCAATAATCACAGTAATATTATCATAATTTAATTTTAATGTAAGACGCTTCAGAAAACCCTGCATGCATTCATAAAAAATATTTCGAATGATAAGCCCAGGATCAAGAACTGGCTGGGCTCTTTCAGAAAACACAACCCGGGAGTTGGCTAGTTCAGCCGAGAACTTCCCCTAACGCCCGGTAAACTCAAAACTAAGATTTCCTGCACAGCTTACAATCAACCATTAACAAAGAGGGAAAAACCGATAGTGAAACCCAGATCAAATGGAGATACCTGCCACTATATTTCAGAATCTAAACTATCATTCAAACCCCAAAGATCAAACAAGATGCCTGTGCCTAGATCAATCTTCATTAAGCTATCCTCAATGGCTGAAAATAAAATTATGCAGAAAAATAAAACAATCTTACAGCATTTCCAGAAGAGTAACACCAGCAAGATTTTTAACCCCAAAGTCTTCCTTTATTGCACAAAATATGACTACAAGAGAGCTTTCCTTAGCACCAGACTCTCAGATCCAATTTGATCTCAAATGACCCCTAGCACCTTATTTAAAGGAAAAATTCCCAACAGCTAGTTTGAGTGATCCATGTCAAAATGATCTCGACCGTCGATGAGGATCAAGATATCTCTTAATCTCATCCGTCGAATTTTTAATGCATTAAAAAAATTGAAATTCTGCATTTATTTACTCAAAAATATTATTATTTTATTATTTTTAGGTCTTTACTTTATTTTTTTATTTTTATTTATTATTATTATTATTATTATTATTTAATTTTTCAATTTTTTAATTTTTTATTTTTTAATTTATTTTTAAATGGATCCTCGAACTTAACCTTTGGAAAAATCACCTAGGACCTAGGACTTAGGGCTTATGAGGGGATCAAAACATTTTCTAACCCTCAAGACACTTTACATCATGACTTTTACAACTTTACATCTCAAGGGGGAGAACCCATTTGACATAGACCCTCATAAACCACCTAGTTCTGTGACACAACTATAATCTAGCAGATCAACATACTAGGATTCTCCTAAGATTCTAATGACAAAATCCATTCCGGCTTTGGGGTTACGCTGAAGGAAAACTCTGCCGATCATGGATCGGTGAGACGAAAAACCTTCCGGAACGTATATTATCACTAGAAAATTAGGTCCACCTAGGCAATTTACATACATGACTCAACTCTGCTAAGATTATTTACAATTCACACATGCAGACTGGGTTTACAACATAAATTGTTCAAGTCGACGATGATTGTCGAATGGCACGGACACGTCAATCAAGCGCTATCCCTTTTACGAAGAAAAGGGGGTGTACTGCTATGGGAAGTTGACACGTAGTGGTCAACACTACCTAATAGTCTTCGTATGGTTTATCTTATGCCACTAATATTATTGACCAATTAGAAATAGAAGATTTCAATAGTAAATGCAGCAGAAACAGTAAAGATCATAAAGAGACAGCCAAGCACAATAGAGACAACAAATTTTCCTTGGGAAACCCAAACTTTGGAGAAAACCCAGCAACTCTTCTTCTAGGATAAATTTTCTTCAGCAAGGTTTACAATTCCAAATTGTCTAGAAATCTATGCCAAAATCAAAGTCTAAATTGTAGGAATTTATAGGGTAAGTTCCTTAGATAGAACACCAAAGGATACCGCTCACAAACAGATCACAGATCAGTACACCAGTATTCTTGACGTGGTTAAAACCTTCAAAGAGGGAAACAGTCCAGAGCATGAGCCAACGCAGCCACTTCAGACAATTTATTAATGTAAAAGAAAGAAAATTACATAAGCTTCTCTCATGAATGGTCACCTAACAAATGACTCTCCATGCTCTTTAAATAGAGATCATGGACCAATCATGTGTTGAGCCACGGATCAAGTGTCGGTAATACCGAGGAGAGAATGAACCATCATATCACTTCATGTCTAGAACATATCGTGACCGTCGGATTGTAAGTTACAAAAAGTACATACTAAAGAAACACACTTTACCTAACTATACACTAGACCAAGTTATACTTAATTATTTCCTGTGTGTTGGAATATCCTAACATCCCCCCTTAAGAACAACTTGGGATAGGATTGAAGGATGTACAAAGATGACACAATAGGAGAAGGAAGGAGGCATTAGAGCTTATCCCCACTTAGTGACAATTTCCTGAGCTCTAACCATAAATCGAAGTTTAGTAAACTTCGCCTCTATGAGAGCCATTGTAAAGATGTCTGCAACTTGATCATCGGTTGAACAATATTGCACTTCAAAAACATGGTCATGAATGAGCTTTCTGATGAAGTGTGTGTGTATTTCAATGTGTTTGTTGCGCTGATGTTGGACTAGATCTTTGTATAGTTGAATGGCACTTTGATTATCACACCAAAGTGTAGTCGGATGTTGCTATTGAAAACCAAACTCTAATAGGATCTGACGAAACCACGGGGCTTCCTTACTAGCTTCAACGGCGCCACGATACTCTGCTTCTGCTGAAGAAAGAGAAATGGCACTTTGTTTCTTGCAAGCCCATGTAATAGGTCCAAAACCAAGAGTGAAGACATAACCTGCAGTAGACTTCCAATCATCAGGGTCACCAGCCCAATTAGAATCATTGAAACCAACCAATAGAGGAGATGCTTCTGCACTGTAATGAATCCCAAACTGAATTGCACCTCGAACATAACGAAGTATTATTTTAGTTGCTTTCCAGTGACTTTCATGTGGGTTTTGCAAAAACCGAGCAACAAGGCCAATAGCAAAGGAAAGATCAGGTCGGGTATGGGTCAGATACAAAAGTTTTCCAACAAGCTGACAGTGTAAGGTAGCATCAACTTCAGGGGAAGTACAAGTGACTGAAAGTTTGGCTCCAGACTGAAAGGGAGAAGGGGTTGGCTTATAGTCTTCCATGTGAAAGTGGTATAGAAGATCACGGGCATACTTGGACTGGTAAAGGGAAATGCCTTCTTTGGATTGCAAGACTTGAAGACCAAGAAAATAATGCAGCTGTCCTAAGTCTGTCATTTTAAACTGCTTTTTAAGGTTGGACTTCACATGGTTTATAAGGTTGGGGTCACTACCAGTAAGGATAATATCATCAACATAAAGAACAAGAATGATAAAGACTTACCCACTTTCTTGGTGTAGACAGTATTGTTAGAATGACACCTAGAAAAGCCAGTATCTAAAATAAAGTTATCCATTTTGGCATACCAAGCCCGAGGGGCTTGCTTGAGACCATAAAGGGATTTTTTAAGCCGACATACAAGGCTGGAGTCTGTTTGTATAAAGCCAGCAGGTTGTTCCAGAATCCATATAGATTTCTTCATGCAAGTCCCCATGCAAAAAGGCGGATTTAACATCCATCTAATGGACTTCCCATTTGAAAGAGGCAACAAGGGAAAGAACAAAGCGGATAGAGTTCATTTTGGCAACAGGGAAGAAGGTTTCAGTATAGTCAATGCCTTCAACTTGTGAAAAACCCTTAGCAACAAGACGAGCTTTATGTTTATCAACTTTTCCATCTGGTCCAAACTTGGTTCTGTAAACCCATTTGCATCTAACAAGTTTTCGTCCTTTTGGAAGAGGAACAAGGTCCCATGTATCATTTGCCAATAATGAACGATATTCTTCATTCATAGCTGCGTCCCAATCTGGATGGCCTGAAGCTTCTGCAAAGGTGTCAAGATCATAATTTGCTGAAGCTTGAGCCAGTAAAGAAGAGGCTCTATCAAACTGAGAACGTGTATGACATTAATCTGTAGGATCACCTGCAAGAGCACCTGTTGCATCCCGAGTAGCGCGGACCCATTTTGGAAGCTGAGGAGCTGAAGGAGGATCCCGAGAAGGTGGGGGAGGATTGTCATCCTCGTTGTCATCATCTGAAGAAGGAATATTTTCAAAAGTAGAAGGGATAGAGAGAGGTGGCACATCTGCCGAACTAGGCTCGTAGGCCGATATATTTTCAGCAAACTTTACATCTCTTCTAATGATAACATTTTTGGATTTAGGTTGAAGAAGTCTATATCCTTTAACATCTTCAGAATATCCAACAAAAATACAATTTTCACTCTTAGGTTCTAAGGCTTTATGTTTTTCATCTGGAATATGGGTCCATGCTTCACTTCCAAAAACATGAAAGTGACTTACATCTGGTTTAATTGAGCTCCATGCTTCTTCTGGAGTGATATTCTTTAAAACCTTAGTAGGAGTGTGATTTACTATGTAATTTGCACACTTAATTGCTTCTGCCCAAAAGTTAAGACAAAGTCCTTTAGATTGAAGCATATAATTAGCCATTTCCTTTAAGGTGCGATTCTTCCTTTCAACTACACCATTTTGTTGTGGAGTATATGGAACAGTATGTCGCAATTGAATTCCATGCTTAGTGCAAAAGTTGATGAATTTGTTGTTAACATATTCTCTGCCATTATCTCGATCTTAGCTTAAGAATTTGATGTCCAGATTGTTTCTCAACAGAGGCCTTAAAGGCCAAGAACATGTTAAAGACTTCACTCTTGAGTTTTAAGAAGTATACCCAAGTGCGTCTGGAGAAATCATCAATGAAAGTTAAGAAATATGTGTAGCCAGAGAATGAAACAACTAGAAGTGGACCACATAAATCACTATGCACAAACTGTAAAGGGGCTGAGGCGTGCCAAGAGCCACGTTTTTCAAAACTATCCCAATGATGTTTTCCAAGTACACATCTAGAACAAACACCATCTCTGCAAGATACCATAGGAAGACCTATCACCATATTTTCTTTACATAGATTTTGAAGGGAGCAATAGTTTAAGTGACCAAATCACTCATGCCAAAGTTTGTTCACTTCATCATTATGAGCAACAAATACCAAGGGAAGAGTTGATGACCCAAAGTTGTTAAACTTATACAACCTTGTAGAATCATCAGCAATACCAGTAGCTAAAATCTGTCTAGGATCTCTTAGGTCCTTAATTACAATATCACGAGGTGAAAATTCAACGGTTTTACCTTCACCTGAATGAGTTATCTGATATACAGATAGAAGATTGCAGGATAAGGTAGGAACACATAATACATCATTAAATTGACCATTGTCTAGATGAATAGTTCCAGTCCCTACAACACTAAGAGATCTATCATCACCAACATATATATTTTTGGTGTTACAATTATTTAATAAAGAAAACATGGCTTTGTATTTGGCCATGTGATAAGAAGCTCCAAAATCAATAAGCCACTTATGAGAATGAGAAGAAGAAGATACATTTAGTGCATAACCAAACCGAGATGCTTCACAAACACATGCAGAAAGTGTTATTCCTGAAGATGAAGTTGAAGTTGAAGAGTGATCCAAATGGATGTTATGCTTCTTCATTGCTGATTCCAAGGCTTCCGTCTTCTTAAAGCATTTGGATTCTAAGTGACCATCATGATTACAAAAGTTGCAATGTCTATCAGTCTTCTTCCCTTTGTTTTTAGTTGCCTTATCATTTTGTTGAGTTGATTTTTCATTGTGAGACTGAAATTGCTTAGGACCCTTGTTTGGTTTAAGACCATTCTTTTTAGGATGCTACTTTTTAGGATTCTTTGAACTTGGTTGTTGTTGGGCCGCTAAGGCTTTCTTAGAAGAGTTTCCAGTATTAAGAAGACCAAGATATAAGAATTTTTCTTGTTCTCTTATTAAAGAATCACAAAAGGCATCAAAAGAGGGAGACTTGTAGTCTTTTCCTTGAGAAATAAAGGCTTCTCTAGTAGAATGGAAGGTGGAAACAAACACAGAGTAGGTTGGTCCTAACTTTGTAAGAATGGAATAGATAAGGCTACCACCTTCCTTAACACCTTCCAAGAGAAGTCTAAGGGTCTTGAACTTAGACAAAAAATCTTCAATGGAAGAAAAATGATTGGGGTCCAAATTAAGCAACTCATTTTCAAGTTAATGGGCTCTAATTTCATTTTTAATTCCAAAAACTTTATTGAGTTTTTTCTTTGTTTCATCGAGGATATCAATTTCTGCGATATAGAATCTAAGGTTTGGAGAAATAGACATCCCTATTAACCCATGTGCTTGATCTTGTTTATTTTCCCTTTTGGCTTGCTTTTTTTCATCTTGAGGTTTAGACTCTTGGCCTGAAGCTATTCTATAAAGACCTTTACTTCTAATTAAATCCACCATGTAAGATAGTCATTGAAAGTAGTTGGTGTTGTCAAGAATAATGATCCAGGTGGATGTTGGTGGCCACCCACCTATCCCATTTGGACCCCCACAACTGTCTCTTTCAGCTTTTTCAGTTTCCTAAATTGTATTACAACTTACTATTTTTAGCAGTTTTTCGGGTCCTGAACTTCCGGAGCCGTTTTGAGGCCCTAAACGACGTTTTTTGGGAAATCTAGGACAACATGGGTCCATGGACCCATGTTGCCTCCCAAAGTGGTAGTACTCGGATAGATCTTTCTAACGAGCTATCGTACGCGTCAAACAGAGATCGTATGCCAAAGTTACGACCCCGGGAAATTGATGTACCAATTTACCCAAACGGGGCCCACAATTTGGCGTTTCATCTTCTAGGGTTAGGTTTTGGGATGTGAAGTGTTTTCCATTGTTTCTCAACAATAAATAGGCCTTCGAGCCTCATTGTAACACAGTTCAGAACAGTTCAGAGGCATATAGCCGCACATCTCTTCTCAGAGATAAGCTACCATCGCCCTAGCTGGTTTATTTCCATTTCTGGTTGTAAGCATATTTCAGTATTTTACAGTAATGAAATGAAGTATTATTTCCACTGCATCTTTGTATTTATGGTTATCTCATCTCTGTATTTATGGTTCTCTGTAATTTGTTGCGTTCTTGTTTAAATTCGGATCAGTGGTATCAGAGCGGTCTATTTTTCTCTATTTTTCTTTGCATGTCCCCAACGAGGTCGGGATATAAGGAGTTGGGGCTTGAACTGGTCGAACCTTTGCAAGACCAGTCTCGTAAATCCTGATGGCCTCCCATGGCGGATGAGAAGAAAGACGAGGGGGCAGGAGATCCTATCAAAATCTTGCTCGAAGAAGCGCTCGAGCGGCAAAGGAACGCGATGATGGATAGCTTTGCGCAGATCCTTCAGCGGCTAACCAAAGGCGACGCATCGGCTTCCAACAGCTACTCTGGAAACACCACACCGTTTAAGGTACAAGTTAATTTTGAAATCCCCATCTTCGAGGGTCAAATAGACGCAAATGCCATAGATAAATGGTTAAATCTACTAGATGGGTATTTTTCTGTTCATGAATTTTCAAATCGGGAAAAGATTGTTTTCGCTCTTCTCAAAGCAGCCCCCCACGTCAAGCACTGGTGGGAAACCTATTGCGAGCAGAAGGATGAAAGTACAGGCTCACTATTTTCAGCCGCACCTACTTGGAATGACTTCCGGGATGCCATCAAGGAGCAGTATTACCCTGTCAGAAGCTATGAGGACAAATACATCAAATGGACCACACTGCGGCAGGGACGAGACCAAGATGTGCCGGAGTTCACAAACATTTTTCATACCCTTCGCACGCAGTTGGGTATCAAAGATTCTGAGCTGCATCTGGTACTCAAATACCGCGGCTGCCTACACAGATACACCCAGGAAGAGATGGGGTTCTTGAACATCTTCTCACTCGGCACAACATACCGATACGCTGTCAAAATCGAGCAAAAGTTCAAACAGAAGAAGCGAGACTTTGGATCTGCAAATCCGAAGCCCAAAGGACAAAGCCAAGGCGGGGTGACCTAAGACAACCCGTCGAAGCCGCAAGAAAAGAACAACACCACGACGCCGAAGAAGGACACAGGAAAGTGGTGTGAGTTCCACAAGAGTCCCACTCACAACACAAGTGAGTGTCGGACCAAGTAGTCGCTGGTGGTCGAGTTGAAGGCTTCCGAATCAAATGCATGTTCTGACCCGGAGCCAGAACCTGACAAAGGGAATGGCAAAGGGAAGCAGATCATTGATGCGGATCCCAGCGCCACTGTTGCCACTGCCAAGATCCAGAAGAATGAACCTGCAGATCCAGAAGAGGGGGAGCATCTTTTCCACTCACAGATGTGGATGAAGGGTTCGCCGCTGCAATTCATTGTCGACAGTGGCAGCCAAAAGAACCTCATTTCAGCAGAGGCCGTGAAGCGGTTGGGCCTACCGACTACACCGCACCCGCAACCGTACAGTATCGGGTGGCTTCACGAAGGACGAGATCTAAAAGTTCGCCAGTAGTGCTGCCTTCCCTACAGCATCAAACCCTTCACAGACGACGTATTGTGTGATGTTACACCTCTGGATGTTTGTGATGTATTATTAGGCCAGCCATACTTGTGGAGGCGACATGCTGTGTATGAGTCCAGGCCTCGTGCTGTCATTATTTCTTTGAATAATTCATTATACAGGATACCAGAGATAGCCCCACCTACCACCACATCTTTGATCACCGCTAAGAAAGGCAGCAAGCTCATCTCCCAGACCAGGAAATTCATTTGTCTGGTTCACTCCCAAAGTAAGGGGAAGATTGTCATCACATCCATGACCCCCGCGAAGGGTTCCTCCATGCAGCAGCAGCAGCAGCAAAGGGATACAGTCATGACAAGACACAGGAACAACTTCTCCTCACCCACAAGGGTACCACACAAGTTTCAGGTGGGCGACAAAGTTTGGTTGCATCTGCAGAGAGAACGCCTTACCAGAACCCATCAGAAACTCAGACCACTCCGACATGGTCCTTACACCAGTACCAAGGCTACAGGTAACAATGCTTTGAAGCATAGCATTCCTCCATTCCTTCGCTTGCACCAAGTGATCAATGTGGACCGTCGTCGACCATGCTTCCCACCATTTCTGAACACATCAGAGATTGTAAAACAGCTCACCAGGGACCAAGTTCAGCAGATGGAGGAACTCAACGCAATGGGGACCATTACTTCCTAAGGGGGGAGGAATGATCCAGGTGGATGTTGGTGGCCACCCACCTATCCCATTTGGACCCCCACAACTGTCTCTTTCAGCTTTTTCAGTTTCCTAAATTGTAGCACAACTTACTATTTTTAGCAGTTTTTCGGGTCCTGAACTTCCAGAGCCGTTTTGAGGCCCTAAACGACGTTTTTTGGGAAATACCCATGTTGCCTCCCAAAGTGGTAGTACTCGGATAGATCTTTCTAACGAGCTATCGTACGCGTCAAACGGAGATCGTATGCCAAAGTTACAACCCCGGGAAATTGATATACCAATTTACCCAAACGGGGCCCACAATTTGGCGTTTCATCTTCTAGAGTTAGGTTTTGGGATGTGAAGGGTTTTCCATTGTTTCTCAACAATAAATAGGCCTTCGAGCCTCATTGTAACACAGTTCAGAACAGTTCAGAGGCATGTAGCCGCACATCTCTTCTCAGAGATAAGCTACCATCGCCCTAGCTGGTTTATTTCCATTTCTGGTTGTAAGCATATTTCAGTATTTTACAATAATGAAATGAAATATTATTTCCGCTGCATCTTTGTATTTATGGTTATCTCATCTCTGTATTTATGGTTATCTATGTAATTTGTTGCGTTCCTGTTTAAATTCGGATCAAATAACTAGGCATGGACTTTCCATTTCAAAAAAAACTGAAGTTGTATATGTTGAAACTAAGTGTTCAAATGGAAAGATCTCAAAAATTAGGCCAATTAAACAAACAGCTCTGAAAACAGCTTCCAAATGAAAAAGTTTTGGTTTTTTGAAGAAAAGTTGTTGAAGATGCCAACGAACCACGTGAATGTTTGAAAGTTGATGATAATGTTATATTTATAAAAAAAAAAAATCCCCCATTTTCCAAACTTAATCTAATTAGCTCACTTTTAAAAAAGAGATTACTTTATGTGACCACTTGTATAAATAAGTGAAAGTCACTTTTACAATGGTACTTTATGAACTATCCACTAAATTGTAACTTAAATAAAAGATAAAGTGACTTTAGAATTATAAGTGACTCACTTTTTTATAATGGATGAGAACACTTTTACATAAAGTAACTTTCAAACATAAGTTACATGTGCTTTTTGAAAAAGTAACTCAACAAAAAGAAAGACTTTAACCCAAGACCTCTATTCTCATAAAGTAACTTTAGACCAAGTGAGCTAGTTTAAAAGATTAGTAGTTTGTGGAGAGGAGGAAGGGTTTTTTTTTTTTTTGCTCACTGAAGCTTTGGGGTGCGTGCTTACTTGAAAAACCTCTTTTTGCCTACAAAACAAAAAAAAAACCACACAAACCAAACAAACAAACAAAAGTATCCAAGCCTTACGGCTTAAAGTTAGATTTGGCCGAAAACTATATATTTTCCTTAATGTTTCTGATTTTCCGAGATCACACTAAGGTGCAGTGGAAAAGAGCATACGCATGAGAAAAATCCTTTCTTTTTGTTTCTGGTTTGCCCAGATCACACAGAGTCGTGAGGGAAAGAGCATACACAGAAATGAAAAATATAGATCCGATAATAAAAAAAATTATATAAGACTATAAACCAAAATAAATGGAGAGATAAATAACTATAACTGCAAATAAACATTGTATACCTCCAGATCTTAAAAATGACGTAGCTAGGGCTACCAGAAACCTTTTCGCGTGAAACGAAAGGGGTTCCTCACTAGAACAGATGCTCCTAACACAATAGAGCAATCTTCTCGGCCCTAAAGCGGTCAAAAACAGTAGATCTAGGAAACGACAGTCGAATGCAGTTGTACTGACTTCGGATTTGGATCACCAACGAATGCGGCCCTCCAATAGCTCTGATACCATGTAGGAATTTACAAGGTAAGTTCCTTAGATAGAACACCAAAGGATACCGCTCACAAACAGATCATAGATCAGTACACCAATATTCTTGACGTGGCTAAAACCCTCAAAAAAGGAAATAGTCCACGCCTGAGCCAACGCAGCCACTTCAAGCAATTTATTAATGTAAAAGAAAGAAAATTTACATAAACTTCTCTCATGAACGGTCACCTAACAAATGGCCCTCCATACTCTTCAAATAGAGATCATGGACCAATTGGGTGTTAAGCCACGGATCAAGTGTCGGTAATACCGAGGATAGAATTAACCGTCGGATCACTTCACGTCTAGAACATATCGTGACTGTCAAATTGTAAGTTGCAAAAAGTACATACTAAATAAACACATTTTACCTAACTATACACTAGACCAAGTTATACTTAATTATTTCCTATGTGTCAGAATATCCTAACATAAACCCTAGTCAAACCTAATCAAAAAGAAGATAAACTTCAGCTTAGTCAAAATCAAGCAATTCCTCCTCCTTTCTCCACACGTGTGAGTTTTCTAGAAGGGATAAGATGTTGTTGATTGATGAATCCAAATTTGTCAAAGTGGAGATGTCTCATGTGTATATATACTTGTCAAAATGGATAAATTTTACCAAGGGCCACACACTTTCATGGCGAGGCTGACTTGACAATTTAGAGCCTACATGAAGCCCCCCAAAAAATAGAGTTTTTATTTTTATTTTCATAATTTTCCTAGGCCGACTAGGAGCCCTTTTGGCATGTAGGAAAACCTCCCGATGCTACACAAAAATCAACAATTATCCTAAGTTGCATGGTTTGTATTCAAGTTCAATCAACAACAATGAAATCGAGGGAACAAAAATCATGCAAGCGCAAAAAATATGATAGAATTTGCCCTTGAGTTTGGCAAAAAGAATTAAACATATGCAATTAAATTTCAGGTTTGTGGCAATTTAAATTAACAATTGACAACACATTTAATTCTTAAATACCTCACTATCTTAAAATTCCAATTAAAATAATATGATTTAAAAGAATAATAGGTATGGTGGTCTACTGGTTAAATCCTCAAGTTGTATGACAGAGGTCTTGGGTTCAAATTTATTTCTCTTGTTTAATGTCTAGTCCCTTTGACCTGTTTTGCTCTTTCATGGGCACTAACTAAATAGCATTTTGTTTCATTTCTTATATTAAATTTTCCATATGAATCAGAATTGTGGCAATTTGTTAAAATTGGATACTAGGGCCAAATTCCACCTTAGGATAGCTCATATGATGGAGATGATTATTGCATTGGATTCCTCTTTTTGAGAGGTCCAATTTTGATATAAAGATCATCTCATTCTAACAAGCAGAATGGAATTTTGAATTTATTCTTTCTCATGCACATATTGTCAAGGTCGGCCTCAGTCAAATGTAGGATCATGAAGCCCAATGGATGTGTCTCCTCACCCTCAATAAAGAGTATAAATAGGAATGACCTCTCTCTCATTTGGACATCACTCATCTCATCAAATGTCTCTCTCTCTCTCCTCTCTTGATTGGTTCGTACAGCTTGGAGGCAGCTTCTTCCTACTTCGCACGTGTGAGAGACGGACGATTTTCTGGGTTAGTCTGCTGGCCGAAAATTTCAGGAAACAGGTCACCGTTGACCAAGACTGTTTGACCATGTGTTGACTTTGATCTTGAGGGCAGAATTCCAATTTTTGAAGGCCGCATTGATTGGCACAGTTTTCAAGGTGATTGGGACAGTTTGATTAGTTTGACTTCAGTTGACTTCAGCCTTTGACGGTAGAAATTACAGCAGCATTTGACTGGGTTGACTAAATAGTTTTTGGGCCGACTTTGATCCTCTTGGAAGGTCGAATTCTTCTGTTGTTGACCGAGCTGCTTGGAGGACATTTTGGAGTTGCTTTGACCACCGTTGAATTTCTGGTTAGGACTGCAGTTGACTGTTGTTGACTGATGATTTGACAGGACTATTTTGGGCATGTAATTCTGATATTTGTACTCTCTCTTTCTACTGAACTATTGAAGAATAATAAGAAGATTTGATCAAAGGGTTTCTCCACATTGGGGTTTGTCCCTAGCATCTGCCATATCTTGTGTCCTCTTGTCTTGGCTTGTCTTCAGCACATGTTTTTATGTTCTATCTGCATTTACTATCAATGTGTTTAAGATAATGTGATTGCTACTAAGTATAATTGGAAATTGTCATTGGGCTGATAAGGAACATTTAAGTAAATTGTGCTAAAGCATAGAACATACCATTGTTATCTAAAATTAACATGGTATCAGAGCTCAGGGGAAGACAAACCCCAAACAAGAGTGAAGCAACGCAATCACTAAGAGAAGTTGTTGGACAAGGACTTGGAACTAGTCCCAATGACGACTACATCTTTCTTCAAATCCGAGGACAAGCTTAAGGACAAATATGATTATCATGCATGGAAGATGACTCTAGATTTGACATTGGAAGAAAATGATGCTATGGACTATGTCAAAGGAAGAGTAGTGGAGCCTCCTTCAAATGCATCCGCAGCTACACAAACAAAGTACAAGAAAGGTGAGGTTAAAGCTAAGAAAATTATTATTGATTCTATTCACAAACCTTTGGTTCCCTATATTTCTGATTTGGAAACATCTAAGGAGATGTATAACAAGCTAGTTGGGATGTTCAAAGTAAATAATGCAAATCAAGTTCTCTTTCTTAAGAACAAGTTGAAAGACATCAAGATGGATAGAGGAGAATCCATCTAATCCTACTTCATGAGGATTACCGAGATCAAGAATGATCTCCTATCTATTGGAGAAGTCATTGGTGACCAGGAGCTCACTCTGATTTCTCTTGGAGGCCTTACAAAAGAATGGGATTTGTTCAATGCTACCATCCTCAACAATGACAGGATTCCGGGATTTGTGAATTATTGACTAGATGCACTCAAGAAGAAATGAGGATGATGGAAAGAGACAAGCCCTCAAATGGAAACAATCCTACCGCCTTCTCCGCTCATTCTAAGAGGAGGAACAATTTTGGTCCAAGGAATCAAGGACAAGGGTTCTAGCCCGGATTCAAAGAAGGAAGAAAAGGAATATGCTTCAATTGTAACAGGTTTGGCCACTTTGCTATAGAGTGTCCTCACAAGAAGGATACTCCAAGAGATGATGACAACAATAACAACAAATTCAAGAGCAATGGCAATCAAAGGAACAACAAGTTCAACAAGAAAAGGAAAGAGAATTGTTCCCGCTACTCAAAATGGAAATGGTCATCGTCCCAAGAAGTCGAGAAACTCTAGGTATGAAGAAGTTAATGTTGTAAAGCAAAAATAATTTTATCTTATTTCTGCCCTCACCACCGCCTCTCCTCCGAATACATTGGATCATTGGTTGATTGATAGTGGTGCCTCAAGGCACTTCACTGGGTACAAGGAGGCCCTCTCAAACTTGGTTGAAAAGAAGACAAATATGGAGATTATACGTGGGGATAATGCCACTTATCCCATGAAAGGAATTGGGATTGTTGCTCTTCACTTAAATCAAGGTCAAACCCTCCACTTACAAGAAGTACTAAATGTACCTGGTCTGAAAAAGAGCTTGGTCTCTATTTCTGCGATGCAAGACAAAGGTTTCAAGGTGACATTCATTGATGGGAAAGTCGTTTGGCAAAGGAACCCAAGAGTTGCATTCACTCTTGGATTCAAGGTTGAAGGTCTCTATCAAGTTGGAAGAAGTCCATTAGGAGAAATGACTTGTGATACTTCTCTTCAATCTAAATTATGGCACCGAAGATTTGCTAACCTTCATTTCAAAGCCTTACCTGATGTAAAGAAGATGGTCACAGGTATGCCTAAATTCAACTTAAATCATGAAGGTGTTTTTCAGGGATGTGAAGTTGGAAAACATACAAGGGGGACCATTCCCCTCGAGTGAAACTCAAACCACCGATATTCTTCAATTGGTCCATTCTAATCTATCAGGTATGTTTCCCGTGACATCTTTGGGTGGATATTTGTACTATGTTATTTTTGTGGATGACTTCTCTCGCAAAACATGGATCTATTTCTTAAAGAAGAAGGATGAAGTATTCAAATGGTTCTGCTCTTTCAAAGCCTTGGTCGAGAATCAAACAAGGAAGAAGATCAAAATATTGAGGACCGATAATGGGACTGAATATGATTCAAATGAATTCAAAGACTATTGTAGAGAAGTTGGCATTAAGAGGGAGACCACTACTGCATATACTCCTAAACAAAATGGTGTTGTCGAAAGGAAGAATCGTACTATAATAGAAGCCACCCATGTTATGCTACATGATCAAGGTCTTCCGAAGTTCTTATGGGGAGAAGCTGCCAACACTGTTGTGTATGCCCAAAACAGATGCCCACATCAAGCTTTAGACTTCAAGATACCCAAAGAAGTTTTCACCGGTAACAAAACCTAATGTTTCTCATTTTCGAATTTTTGGTTGTCCCGTATATTTTCATGTGCAGAAAGAGAAAAGAAACAAAATAGATGCATCTAGGAAGAAAGGAACGTTTGTGGGCTACAATGAAACTTCAAAGGCATATAGAATATATGTGCCTAGTCAAAGGCAAGTGGAATTAAGTCATGATGTCACTTTAAAATCAAGATTTTGCTCTTAGAAAGATCTGAGATCTTCCTATCCCTAGGAAGGACAATGATGATGTTGATCCAAAAAAGCAAGATGAACCTTCGTCTGATGAACCGATGCCCAATGTGGAAGGTTCGATGGATCCCATTGATCCACCTCCTAGTGAGCCCTCTACTTCAAGAAAAAGACCTTTGTGGCTCAAAGATACTCTTGAAGATGCTGAGAAACATATTGCACCGAGGGGGACATTTCGTGAAAGCAAGAAGCTGAATAGGTACCAAGGGTACTTAGCTTCCATGAGTACCATTGTACAATCTAAGCCTTGTACATTCGAAGAAGCTGTGAAGCAACAAGTTTGGAAGGATGCGATGAACAAGGAGTATGAGTCGATCATGAAGAATGATGTCTGGGATGTGGTTCCTAGACCCAAGGACAAGTCAGTGGTCACTTCTAAATGGCTCTACAAGATCAAACATGGAGCTGATGGGAGTGTTGAAAAGTTCAAGCCCAAATTTGTTGCTTGAGGCTTCTCTCAAAAGGAAGGAGTAGACTATGATGAGATACTTGCACCAGTTTCCTGATATACCACCAACTATTCAATTATAGCCCTTGTTGCCTCGCAAGGATGGAGCCTACACCAGATGGATGTCAAAATTGCTTTCTTGCATGGTTCGCTTAAGGAGGAAGTCTATGTGGAACAACCCGAGGGGTTCGAGGTTCAAGATCGTAAGACACATGTATGCAGGTTGAAGAAAGCCTTCTATGGGTTGAAGCAAGCCCCTAGGGCTTGGTATGAGAGGATCGATAGCTATCTTATGAAGTTGGGATTTACAAGGAGTGACGCTGACCCGAACCTATACTTCAAGGTTGAAAAGGACAGACCTCTCATTCTGGTCCTTTATGTAGATGATCTCTTTCTGACAAGTGATGACCCTCACATTCATCAATGCAAGAGGGAGTTAGCTTCCGAGTTCGAGATGAAGGACCTAGAACTGATGCATTATTTCCTAGGGCTGGAAGTCTGGCAAAAGCCAAGTAAGATTTTCCTTTCTCAAGGAAAATGCATTGTGAAGCTACTTGAGAGATGTGGGATGGTGGATTGCAAGTCCTTGACTGCTCCGATGGAACTCAACTTTAAGAAGTTATGTGGAAGTGTTGTTGGGCCCGAATTAGCAAACCTTTCTGAGTATCGTCAACTTGTGGGGAGGCCTAATGTTTTTGGTCAACTCTTGTCCTAACATATGCTTCGCTGTGAACACGTTGAGTCAGTTTATGGTCGAGCCTCATCACATTCATTGGATTGCTGCTAAGATTCTCTTGAGATATCTCTGGGGCACAATCCAATATGGACTGAGATACACTGTCGGGAACTTTAGGCTACATGGATATTCAAACGCTGACTGGGCTGGCAGTGTGGTGGATCGTAAGAGCACGTCTAGGTGTTGCTTCTCTTTGGGGTCTGCTTCAATATCTTGGATGAGCAGGAAGCAAAAATCGGTTGCACTATGTTAAAATTGGCAACTAGGGCCAAAATCCATGTGGGTCTTCTTATTAATGGCAGCTGATATTTTTCATGGATTCCTCTCGTCGAGAGGTGTAGGATTGATCTAAAGATCATCCGATTCTGACATGTATTCATGGAGACATGAATTTATTTGTGTTATGTGACAATTTGTCAAGGTCGGCTAGCGACCAAATTGCCCCCACTTGTCCTCAACGTTTTACTATAAATAGAGGTGACCTTCAAGTCATTTTCACACACACTCTTGTGATCTCTTTTCATTTTTGTTTTGGGTTTTGATGAAGGAGAGATCTAGAGGGAGTGCTCTAGGCTCTACGTTGCCCTAATGGAGAAGCTCTAGCGCTGCCCTAATGAAGCCCTAACGTTGCCCTAATGAAGAAGCCCTAATGTGCCCTAATGAAGAAGCCCTAATGCTGCCCTAGCAGTCATGAAAGAAAGACCTCAACGCAGTCATGAAGGAGGCTTCTATAAGTGCAGCAAGGAGAAGTTCTAATGTTGTCAATTTGCCCTAAATGCAGAGATCCTTATGTGACCTAAACGCTGTCCTGGAGGAGTCATAGAAGACATCTAGGACGCAGTCAAGGAGAGTATCTTCGCAGCAAGATCTGGCCTTCTATATGCTACTCAAAGCTGCAGTCAATGAGGGTTTATACGCTGTCATGAGCTGGTGTTCTAGCGTGCCCTAGACGCAGTCAAGGAAGAGATTTATATGTTGTCCAAGGAAGGGATCTAATCCGCAGTCTAAACGCAGTCAAGAGGCACTCATACGTAGCCTAATCTAGGAGCCCTAATCCGCAATTTGATGAGGCTCCTATCTTCCCTAGCCGCAGTCCAATAAGGAGGTTCCATCCTTTACCAATCAAGGAGTTTAAGTTGCATTCAGGTGTGCCCTCTTCCGCTGTCAAAGTAGGGCTAGTGCTGCCCTTGTCCCAGTCCTAAAGGAGGACATCTTGGCTACAGCAAATAAAGGAGGAAAGCCTTAATTGAAGGAGCCCTTATCTATGTATGAAAGGACCCTTAGATGCTACAACTAAACCGTAGCAAGGGTAATTACATTACAACAGAGGATCTGTGATATTGTCACATTGTTGTAGGTGGCAGCATAACTGTTTGGGCATGTTAGTATTGTTCCTGAGGTCGATTTAAAGAGAAGAAGAATCTGCAGTAAGGAGGTGCTTGTGACTGCTGTTTGTAGGCTGACTGGGTCACTATGTGTAGGGACAAGCACAATGAATATGCTGCCTGAAGACTATGTGTTAGGCCACAGGCCATAACATCACAGTCAATTTCGTATGGATATTTGAGGGCTCAAATCGTTAGCATTATGTATGGAGTTGTAGTGTATAATACTGTTGAGATCTCAAACTATTAGAGGGTTGTATGATGTTGCTGCAATATGAGGTTGACAGAGCTATTGTCATAGCGATGGATGCAGCATTGCATTGGATGCAGCATGGTGATGGAATCACCTTGGAGAATCAGTTGAAGAAGTATGCCTTCACCTGAGTTCAGAATTGCAGTCCATGTCATCAGATCTGCAACCTCATTATGTCATCTTCATGGTGAAGATCTCTGATGTCTGATCTTCTATCTTGTCAAGTCAAAGTGTTGACTTCTGATGTATATGTACTATCTCTCTCTCTGCTGAACTATTGAAGAATATAAGAAGAATTGATCAAGGGTTTCCTCACATTGGGGTTTGTCACTGGCTGGCGCCACATCTTGTGTCCTCTTGTGTTGGCTTGTTTTCAGCGATTTATGTTTATGTTCTATCTGCACTTTACTACCATGTTGATGTGATTGCTAATCTAAATATTGTCATTGGACTCATATGGAAAAATTGAAGTAAATTGCGTTAAGCATAAAACATACCTAAAATTAACATGGTATCAGAGGTGAGGTGAAGACAAAGCCCAACAAGAGTGAAAGAGCAATCACCGAAGACAGTTGGAAAGGACAAAAGGCTCAATGGGTTCCTCTTCCCTCTTCAAATTCACCAAGGATGAAGTCGAAGCAAAGAAGGCTATCAGAGTGGCGCAGCGGATGCATCTAGTGGCCTACCTAAAGGTCACTTCAATGGGAAGTCCAGATCTAAGGGTGGAAGGAAAGGCAGATGCCTTGCTTGCAATGAGTCTGGCCACTATGCGAAGGAGTGTCCGAATAGAAGGGGCACATCACTTGATGATGATAACAATCATTCCAGGAATGACAAGTAAAATGGCAAAGGAAAAAGGAATGCAGGTCATCAAGGAAATGGCCGACTCTTCAAAAAAGCAAGGAACTCCATTTATGAAGAATCAAATGTTGTTTCTGATAAGCAAAAGGAGTATTATATTATATTGACCCTCTCCACTACTTCTCCTCCGGACTCTTTGGGAAGCTAACTTATTGATAGTAGTGCTTCAAGGCACTTCATTGAATACTAGGAAGCACTCTCTAATTTGATAAAGAAGGAGACAATCGTGGAGATTATTCTTGGAGACGATGTCAACTATCCCGGAAAGGATGTATGGAATGCCACCCTTCAATTGAATGAGGGTAGCACGATTCAGTTACAAGAAGTTCTCTATGTACCTGATCTCAAGAAGAACCTGGTGTCCATTTCAGCAATAGAAGTCAAAGGTTTCAAGGTGGCATTCAAAGATGGAAAGATACGTGTTTGGAAAAGAAATTTTCAAGATGCTTTTATTCATGGGTTCAGGGTCGGCAATTTGTATCAAGTTGCAGGAAGTCCAATGGTGACCATGTCATGTGACACATCTCTTCTATGGCACCGGAGGTTTGCCCATCTTCACTGTGGGGCCCTACCCGATATGAGACAGATGGTGACAGGGATGCCTGAATTCAAGGAAGAGTGTGAAGGTACATGTCCGAGATGTACCGAAGGAAATCTTACAAGGGGACCGCTCCCCTCATGTAATAGCTCTCTGAGGTGACCCTAACTCCAAAAATTAGAATCTAATGTTAAGTCAGTCTCCTAGAAATACAAAAACCTATCAAATGCAGAATTGGGAGTCTGCAGCCAAATGCTTTCAAAAAGGCAGCAAAGTAATCTAATTTATCAACGTTTTGAAAGTGATTCAAGAAACATGCCTTGAGGGGCTCCAGTGCATAGAGCAGACATCCTTTTACTTAGATGCCAGGTCTGAGGGGTAGCTATTCCACAAAAATTGCCGGGGGCTTGCACCCACCCTCATCCCTATAAACTCGTGCCATTCAGATGGGCTATAGAACGGCAGGAATAGTAACTTGGTGGATGGATTATTACTCTATCAACCTCCCTGGAAAACCAACGCCACCCCACTGGCAAATTTATCGACATCGGTAAGGAGCCATTTTGTACGAATGATAAGGTATAATTTCTGCAATAATGACAAGGAAGCTGAACAATGAAACCTATTACTATTCTTGTTGAATATAAATAGGCAAGACACAGGGCCAAGGCGCTTGATCCATGGAAGCTCAACAGAGTTTTAATTGGTTGAACAAAATCCATGGTGCCTCTAAGAACCATAATCATCAACAACATAGAAGACTTACTAATGCAAAATTATCCAGCAGCACGCATATAATAAGAATCTAATTTTAGCTGGGATAAAGTTCAGAACTCATTCAATATTTTCAGAGGAAATTCATTGCATCACGCTTGCTTCGAAACATCTCACGGAGAGACCTATGAACACTCAAATTATATGGAGATCACGGGCTATGGTGACCACTCGGAATTTCAGCAGAGCCTAAAACCCGGAAAATTTATAATTTATATGAAGAAACAAATTTTTAAAGTTTACCCGTTCTGCCGTCCAGTTGCCCGCGACACTGTGTATGGTAATCACCTGCGCTAAGGTGTGTAATCCAACGGCTTTAAGACGGCTGGAGACTACGCTCCTCATCACCATCTGCTACTGCTGCCCGCTCATTCCAATTGTAGCCTTGTTAGACAGAACACTGTAGCCCATTTCCAATATTTTAGCCTTTGAGTCTCCACGGTCTTAAAAACTATGACATTGACACATTTTGCAAATTGAAGCTTAATAATTTTTCCCAGCAATAGTTGCAGGCGTGATCAAACTCTCCGTATTGTCAATGTCGAGGTGTATAGCTTGTTGTAAACCATGGTTGCTAAGTAAATAGAAGTAGCAATGTCAACTGCTTTATAGGGGTTGTTTGTTAATTATGGTTAGGTCACTTCATTGATGATAACCACTTTGTTGGGTTAGAGAGTTATTTGAATGGAATGATGCAAGGAGAATTTATCGTTTTTTTTTTAATTAGGTGTGACCACTCGACAATGAGCTCACATAATATGTTGTAGTTCTACGCACTCTTTTAAGTATATCTAAGGTCTTCCAATATGTAGATTTAATTTATACAGATCATTTTGATATTTTATCATCTTGATATTTACTAATAATTATGATAATTAGTAACATAATTTTAATTATGGAAATATATATATATATATATATATATATATATATATTAATTAAAGGGAAATAAAAGGTATTTAATTTAAGTGAGATATCTAGTTTTTATGTAGGATAAAGCAATAAGGTTGTGTTTTAATTATTAAGATGGATTATCGTTATAATAATGATGCAAAATAAAAGCAAAAGTATTTATTAAAAATAATATGTATAGGAAGTGATAGGTACATAATACGCAAGTCTACAATATAACTAATTGAATGGCAACATATCATTACTCTAAAAACTATTATTGAAAAGTAAAATGTTGATGAAACTATTTCAAATTAAAAAAGGGCAATTGGAAGGTAAAAGGGCAGGTATTTACATAGGAGATATTGGAAAGAAATCTAGATGTTGCAATGAAGTGGAAGAAAAACAAGATGTTTCCTACTCGACACTCAGCAAGGGTTATTGTTAAGAAGTCAATCCTAAGTTGTTTAAAGGGTATAAAAAGAGGGTTTTTTAATGTCTAGAGAAAGCTAAATGTTCTAGAGATATAAAATCATGTCCTACATGATGTTTAGCTCAATGGGGTATTCAATTTTCCACTTTCTCAACTGCTTTGATACCATTTTGTAATGTACCCACACACACAATAATTTGGGGTTGTCAACTTAATTTTCTTCTTTCACTTAGATCCAAACTAAATTTATGCAAGGAAAACAACTAGTAAAGTAGTTTAGATCCTCTATAAAGTATACCATGTTGCGAGCACAACATTCTAGTTCATTGGCTTACTTAGCTTATAACAATGTCTATAGAAGGTATGATGATTTGATCTGCCCCTTGTCAATTTCTTGGGTTTGTCTAAAGAACCATATCTCATTTCACTTATCTAGCTTAGCTTTTTAAACAATTGTTGAGTTGTGCATTGATGGTCAAATGGAACAAGAAAGATAAAGTTTCCTTGTTGCCTTACCACCACCTTTAGTTTCATATTGCTTCAAGATGAAGTGATTCAAATTATCAATGAGTGACATCAATGTTATTCCTTGAACCCATTATAGATGATGTTGTTGTAATGTACATAGGAAGGATAATATAGGGTATCTACAAAGGTATGCAAGGGTAATAATTTATGTAATGTGGCTATAAGTCATAGAATAAGGCTCACTTGGTATTTGGTGGGTAATAAATAGGCCCACTAGGTAGTTAAAGGAAATTAATATAATAATAAGGGATAGTTGCCATAGACACCTAAGAATATTGGTGGAAAAGAATAAATACACATGAGTATTATTGTATTGAGATATGTTAGATGTTGAATATTCTATTGCAGTAAGCATGGTTTGCGGAGTGATTTCTTCCATAAGAAGTCTTTGATGGTGTTACCCTATCTCAAGGGTTCTTTGTATATTATTTTTTTCATTCCTCTGTGATTGCCTTTTATTATTATAAAGTTAAGAACTCTATTTTATCCTTTTTCTATCAAGGTTTACTACAAATAGTTTTAGAGCTCTTCCTAGGGAAAGAGAGTAGACGATTTCTTTTCTTTTCTTTTTGCGGATTTTTCAATGGGAAAAAAACCATGGCACTCAAAGTCATTCTTGTAGCTTTTGTGCAAAATTTGAAGAAACCAATTATAGATATGTGTTCCTCTTAAAAAATACCCAAGTTCAAAAAAAAATCGTTCAAAAGGGAGTCCATAAAGTGAAGATATCATTGATTTAAGATCAATTATTTTGGGGTATTCCGATGACGATTGTGCATTTTGCAAAGCATATATCTTTGGCATAGTACATAGTACACAAGTTTCTACCAAACTAGTGCTAGTAGATGCAAATTAGCCATGGCAATTCATAATTGTGATCGTAATAGAGATTTCAATCAATATTGAAGGTGTTAATTTGTTAACCTTAGTAACTTAGTATTCAAGCTTCAAAGAAAGTGGGGGCGACGGAAGCAAGCTGAGCGAGGGTTTGGAACAGGGCTTTAGGGTTGGTAACAATGGAGGGGCAAGGAGGGGGGAGTTCTACTCCCTCCTACAGTCAGGTAGTCGCGAACAGAGACAAGGAAGGGAGTTCGTATAGATTAAAAAAACCAATGGAGGCAGGAATGGAGGAAATAAGCACAAAAATACAGAAAGAGAATCAAGAAGGAGTCAGAAGGGAGCAAGGAACAGGAGACAGCAGTCAGAAAGCAGAGCACAAGGCAGGGACAGGACCCTGCAAACCCAGGGCAACCATTAAACCCAGGGTTATTCTAAATGATCTAGCGCTACAGGCACATAGGGATCACATGGCAACATATGCAGTTATTTGCAAATTTATGGGAATATGGCCAACGGAGAAAGCTTTGTACGCTTGGATTAAAAACCACTGGAAACCAAAGGGGGACATAACCCTTCACCTTGGGTCCAAGGGTTTCTTCACAGTGGTGTTCACAAACCTCGAGGATAAGGACAGAGTTTTTGATGGTGGACCATATTTCTTTGTGGCTGCAGGCCTCTACATGCGACCATGGGTGATGAATTTTGTCCGGAACGAGAGACATTCACGTCTGTACCGGTATGGATAAGACTCTACTCCCTACCTTTAGATTACTGGTTGCCAGAATCACTGAAAGCCATAGGAAATAAATTAGGTCATTTTTAAAAAATATCAGATGCGACTCTGCGAGGAAAATACACATCCTTTGCCCGCATATGCGTAGAAATGGACCTATCGGGAGCACTGCCGGATGAAATCATTCTTGAAGTCTATGATGAAGAATGGGTGCAGGCGGTCGACTATGAACATGTCCCATTCAGATGTCGTAAGTGTCATGAACATGGACACCTCTTCAGAGACTTCCCACTAAACAAACTAACGGATAATACCAAAACCAACACAGGCAAAGACCCTACAGGATTCACCAAGGTAGGAGGCAAAGGGAAAGGAGGAAAAAAGCACCAAAAGAAAACTAATGAGGAAAAGCAACCAAGTCATAACAGTTTCAAGATTTTAGAAGAAGAAGGAGTGAACAATGGAACGAACCAGGCCTCGGAGGATAATCCTGCAGAGAAGGAAAAAGATACTAGCATGGAAGATATACCTGAAAACAACATACCAAGGGAGGTTTTTCCAAGCACTATGGAACTTGGTAGGGACCATGAGATGACCCCAAGTGAAGTTGGAACGGAGGACCACGAACTACAGGAAATCCTTGAGAGGGAGAATCTTGATCTAGAAAATTTCCTGGAGCAAGGAACTACCAAAGGAGTTGACTCTCTACCACAAGAGGAGTTTGACAGAGTGCAACAACTCTTCCTCTAGAGATCTCAAGCAAAGGGTTCTGGGGTCAAAAGGAACCATGACAGCTAGGAAAACAGAGGGATAAAATCGATGGAAGTTACATCAGGTCACTCCTCCAAGATCCCAGGCAAGAAAAGAGGAAGGAAGAGATAGAATGAACTATTGACAAAATGCGGGAAACTCATGATTAACTTAGGTAAGATGAAAGATCTCACCAGTTACTCATTCACAAACCTTTCATAATGAAGCTCACAACCTAGAACATTAGGGGTCTAGGAAGTAAAAGAAAACAACGAAATCTCAGTAATAGAATAAAAGAAGAAAAACCAAATATGGTATTTATACAGGAAACTAAATGTTCAATAGAAAAAATCAGAGAGATACATAGCAAATGGCTCATTAAGTATGAGTATCTAGAAGTTAAAGCAAACAACACTGCAGGAGGGATTCTTACTCTTTGGAATCCTCAAAAACTTGGAATCCTGGATGCTGAGGCATCCAGGAACTACCTTTCGATGGTGATCCAACCTTTGGGTGATAAGGAACTATATATGATCACAAATGTCTATGGTCCCCAGAAACTTGAGGACAAAATCAAGCTTCTCACCTCACTGGAGGAGCTGAGAGAAAGACATCCTGGTATGCCCTGGATTCTAGGAGGAGACTTTAACATGATAAGATCTCTCTCAGAAAAAAAAGGAGGGACCAGGATACTAGGTAGGGACTCCATTGCCTTCCAGAACTTCCTAAATGACATGAGACTAGTAGATACGGAGACAATAAATGGCACTTTCACCTGGAACAATAAGAGGGGAGGGGCTTCTCAGGTTGCCTCTAAACTAGACAGATTCATAATCTCGGAGGACCTCATTCTCACGGGCCTTGACCTAACTACTTCAATCCTTCCTTTTGGAGGCTCAGATCACTGGCCAATCCAACTTGAAGCTTCTTTTATAGGCACTCCAAGGAACAGACCCTTCAGGTTTGAAAATGTCTGGCTCACTCACCCTGACTTCATCAAGAACATGAGAAAATGGTGGGTGGAAGACATGCCCATTCTAGGCACAAAAATGTTCCTACTACAACAGAGATTGAAACACATCAAACATAGGCTTAAAGAATGGAACAAGAATGAATTTGGCAATATTTTCAAAGCCAAAAAGGAAATTGAACAGAAACTCCAGGGAATTAATCAAATCCTTATCACAGATGGCTTTACCGAGGAAAGGAAAATGCAGGCTGACTCTCTTCAACAGGAATGGGAAAACAGATGTCAGCAAGAGGAGACATTTTGGAGACAGAAATCTAGAGTGCAATGGATAAAAGAAGGGGAACGAAATACAAAGTTTTTCCACAAGTCTACAGTTGCCCACAGGGCAAACAACAGAATTTCAAAACTTAAAGACACTCAAGGGAAAGAGCTCAACACCCACAAAGAAATGGAATCAGCTCTGGTTCAACATTTCCAAAACATAGCTGAGGAGCCTCTCTTAGACAGATCACGGTATATCAATAATTTCACTAAGTATATTCCAAAGCTTGTAACCAGGGAAGACAATTACAATCTTAACAAGCCAGTGACTGAAGAGGAGGTCAATGAAGTTATCAAAGAGATGCAAAATGGGAAGGCTCGTTGGATGGGTTCAATGTAGACTTCTTCAAAGCATGCTGGGAAATTGTCAAACAAGACATCCTTGATGTTGTGGAGGACTCGAGAGGTTCCAAAACAGTTTTGAGGGTGCTCAATGCTTCTTTCATAGCTTTGATCCCAAAGCAGGAAAAAGCTATGACACCAAACAGATTCAGACCCATAGCTTTATGCAATGTGGTGTACAAAATTATCTCCAAAGTAATTGCAAATAGACTCAAGCCCCTTCTTCCTACTCTTGTATCGGAGGAGCAAACTGGATATGTGGAAGGAAGACAAATTCTAAATAACATCATTCAAGCTCATGAGGTGGTTCATTCTCTTAAAAGCAATAAGCAAGCGGGGATGATCATACAGCTTGACCTAGCCAAAGCTTATGACAAGCTAAGCTGGTCGTACATTAGGGAAGTACTAAAAGCGTATGGCTTCGACCATAATTGGATAAGATGGGTAATGGCCCTTGTTACTACAGCTAGTTTTTCTATCCTACTTAATGGCTCCCCAACCAGAGTCTTTAGGCCCTCGAGAGGTCTCAGACAAGGAGATCCGCTCTCCCCCTTCCTCTTTATTCTCATGATGGAAGGATTAGGCAAAGCGATCAAATCAGCTAAAGCAGAAGGAAGAATCCAGGGTCTCAAACTAAACCTGAATGGGGATACCTTGACTCATCAGCAATTTGTGGATGACACCATGTTGCAGGGCACTCCCACGGTCAAGGAAGCAAAAGCTTTCAAACACATCCTGAATGAGTTTGCTATGGCCGCTGGTACAGAGGTGAGTCTTACCAAATCAAAAATTTTCTTTTTTAATACTGATATTTCTATTCAGAGAAACCTCTCTAGAATCCTCGGCTTTCAAAGAGATCAACTTCCCTCCAAATATCTGGGAATACCTCTCACTGACAAACCCCTGAGCAAGGATGTGTGGGAGCTAGTGACTAATAAACTGCAGGACAAGATCAGGAAATGGACAAGCAGATCTTTGAATTTAGCAGGAAGGCTAGTGCTTACAAAGGTTGTCCTGCAAACCATTCCCATCTTTATGTTTTCAGCTCTTCCTGCTCCTAAAGGTGTTATACAACATATCAGGAACATCCAGAGAGATTTTCTTTGGGGCAAAGGGGAAGAGAAAAAGAAATGGGCTTTGGTAGCTTGGGACAAGATTTGCAAACCCAAGACCCATGGAGGTTTGGGTCTTCATGACCCGGAAACCCTAAGCAAAGTCCTGGGGGCTAAACTTTGGTGGAGATGGCTAAAGGAAATGAGAACCCCTTGGGCTAAGCTCTGGAAACAGAAGTATGCAAATAACTGGCAAGATAGAGATCTTATTTGGATGATGGGGCTCATCAAGGGCTCCCACATTTGGAACAATGCTTGGGAGAATAGAGCCATAGTACAGAAGCACAGTTTCTGGGAGATCAGAGATGGAAACACAACTTGGTTCTGGGAGGACAACTGGCAGCAGGAACCTAACCTGTGTAGAGAAGAACTAGCATTTCTCAAGAATGACACTGACAATAAAGGTCTTTTCAGGGTAAGTGACTTCTGGGATCAGACAAGGAACAACGGCAAATGGAGAACATGGAAGGACCTAATATACAGGGAAGAAACCCCTTTGAAGGCCCAGGCTGTAGCTCTTGCAATGATCTTGGAACAGAGAAAGATTTTGACCTCAACTTCGTCTGACCAACTTAGGTGGGGGAGAAACAATGAAGGCAATTTCAACCTCAAAGAAGCCAAAAGAATTGCCATGGGGTTTGACTTTCCAAACCCTGACAAGACATGGAAGGACATATGGCAAAACCCGCACTAGATGAAAATCAAACTGTTCATATGGCTAGTACAACACAAAAAAATTCTGACTTGGGAAAACCTTAGGAAAAGAGGTTTAGCTGGTCCATCTAGATGTCAGTTATGTGGTCTGCAAGAAGAAACGATGGATCACCTACTTAACCTCTGCCCATTCACCTCTACCTTGTGGAATTGGGTAGCCTCAATATTCAACCAAACCGACAGGGATGATTATAGTATCACCAACACTTTGAAGAAATGGAGAAAAGACTTCTCAAAAAATGAAATAATCAACAAAGCTTGGACTCTGATTCCAGGTTTTTTAATCTGGGATGTCTGGAAAGAGCACAACAACAGGATTTTCAAGAACAGAAGTGGCTCAACCCAGAGCATCATAGCTCAGATTTTAAGACAGCTCAAAGAAACTGTAAGTACCCTTCTAAAAAAACCACCTGAGAACCCTCCTCTGAGGCAGGAGGCTCAGATTCTCTTTCAGTTGGGTCTCCAGTTACCTGCCCCTCAGGGCATAAGCAGGATAGTAAGACACATAACTACTAGAAAGGACATCTGGCAACCACCTCCTCAAGGCTTTTTGAAATTTAACATAGATGGGGCCTCTAAAGGAAACCCTGGGGTAACTGGCTATGGAGGAGTTATAAGAGATGAGCAGGGTTACATAAAAATCATCTTTCATAGTCATTTGGGGAAGGCCACCAACAATATGGCGGAACTCATGGCCTTAGAGCAAAGCCTAGAAATCTTGATTGACTCTAATCTACACAATGCCATCATAGAAGCAGACTCTGAATTGGTAATCAATTCAGTCAAGAAGATAGGCAATGGCACAGCACCAGAAAAAGTTTCAAAACACTGGCAGTTACTGTAGGTTTACCAACGAATACAATCCCACCTGGGGACCCTGAGAACACTCAGTTTTGTTCATGTGCGCAGAACAGCCAACAGGTTAGTGGATCGTTTGGCAAATGAAGGCGTGCTCTGCACTGGAAGCAACAGAAGATATGCTTGGGAGTTGACACCCTCAGGAAATTTGAGGGAGGACTGTAACAGACAAGCGAGCAAAGACAGGGAGCAGTATCAATCTATGAAGGAAAAGCAGTAATCAGGCCTATGGAAATAGAGGAAATGGAACCAATCGCAGTAAAGAAGCAGGGGGTAAATAGTGGGCAGTTTGATTTGCAGTCGACCCTCGATTGCAGCAATCTCTAGCATCCAACGGATTTCAGCAGTTAAATGCTCGGAAGATAACGCTCCAAACGGACTCGAAATTTCTCAAAGTGACAGTTAATGCCTCTCATCGGGTCCGAATGGTTTGGTATCGAGAGGGCATGTTACCGGCCCAATATGGGCTAAGGACCGTCGGATCTACGATGGATGGATCGAACGGGTTTCGGGCCATCAAGTTGACTGACGGTTAACCCTTTTCCGGACCCGAAATTGTTTAGACTTGTGGTTTAGAGTTTTCATCGGGTCTGTTTATTCATTTAAGGCGCAGGCTAGTTGATCACCTGAAATCCGTTATGAACCGTTAGATCTGCACTTCTCGGTTAACTCGGTTTCCAGGGTGCTTTGTAATCCCAAGTTTAAGGCTTGTCTTAAGTTGTTTATTGTGGTACTTTGGGCTTTGGGTTTGGTGGGCCCTCAACTTTAAAAGCTGTCGGGTGCACCGTAACCCGAAACTTTTGTTTTTTAGCGGTCCCGGAAAAAACTTTAAAACCCCTTTTTTTCTTATCTTTCGGGTTAAGAAGGTTGGTTTTAAAGAGTTGCTTTGCGGGCTAGTTAAGTGAATTATTCCTTGGGTAGATTTTATTGAGGTTGGTATGGGGTTGTGCTGCTGTTCATAACCCCGTTCTTTTGTACATTATGTAATTTTCATGATTAATGGAAGGAACCACTCTTACTAGATCGAAAAAAGGAGGTGTTAATTTGTTGCCTCAAAACCCTAGCCACAGAAAGGAGCTCCATTGGGAAGTAAGTACTTCTTCAAAACCCTAGCCACAGAAAGGAGCTCCATTAGGAAGTAAGTACTTCTTCAAAACCCTAATTTTAGCTACAAGATTTTTGTCCCAAAAATAGATGTCTTTCACAGGAAAATTAATGTCCTATTGAAGAATCTATAAAGGATTATAAGAAAATTTATCCAATCACATTGAGAAACTGTTTATATTGTTATTTATAAAATCGTGTTGCTATATAGTGGGACTCAATAAAATTTGATACGATCATGGAATTTTTGAACGAAGCATATGAATTAACATTTTTAAACATGTGGTCTCATACAAAGAAGAAGGATAAAGAGAGTTGCAATGGTTTATGCTCATGTGACAAATTCCTATTGCATGTTCATGGATGTCTTTATCAATAGAAGGCCATTACGTATATAAACCTTAGCAACACGTGTAATCTCATTAATGTTGACTTAGCTATATGATTACATTTCCTTGAAAGAACAAAAGTCGAGGGTGAGAATGTTCAAGTTTTTAAACATTCAAATATTAAAATGGATAAATATGTTTTGCATTATGCTATAGATATGGATGATATGGATATTATCCTTGGTTCCTTAGAGGGAATAAGTGGGTATAATTAATATTAATGTAAAAAATAAGTTTTTGAAGCTTTGGTATGGGAAACATAAAATCAAACTTCAAGGTATTTCTCTCACTAAACAAAGAGGTCCTAATAGGGCACATGAAGAATTCCTTGTAGTAAAGCTAATTGTAGCATTGATAGAGACATCTTGTGTACAGTTAGAGGTTAAATTTGAAGAAGAGTCTATATGAGCACCTAAAGGAGAGCCCTATGAAGAACATAACAAGGAATAACAATCTGCAAAGTTGCATTTCTTAAAGGAACCATAGGTTGGAGAGTAAAAAAATAAAAAATAAAAACATTATATAAAGTTGTTTCATATTGCCACTAACACCACTTGAGGAAACAACAATCATCAAGACAAGGTTGAGAGTGTTAATGTGTTTATTATGGACCTTCATGGAACTAGAAAGGTACCCAATATGGAGACACATGGAGAACTGAAAGTAATGCATGGAGATAACAAAGTAGCATAACAACAACATGGAACTAAAGGAGCAATCAAAATCAAGATCATGGTGGCAAGGAAGTGGTTGAACCCCATGTCCACATTTCATTAGGATGGATGAATGTTTGTGCTTGGTACTAGTTGACTACACTACTCAACAAATCATAAATAATTCTTTCGCTCATGTTTCAAGGATGAAACATGTAAACGGGGATGAATGTAATGTACCTACGAAGGATATATGGGGTACCTAGGGAGGTATCAAAGGGGAATAATCTATATAATGTCGCCATAAATCATGGAATAAGGCTCATTGGTTGTTGGCGGGTAATAAATAGCCTCACTAGGCAGTTAAACGAAATGAATAAAATAGTGAGCGATAGTTGGCATAGATCCTTGGAAATACTCGTAAGAAAGTATAAATATGCATGAGTATCATTAAATTAAGATATATTTGATGAAAATTGCATTGTAGCAAGTATGGCTTGTAGAGTGATTCCTTCCACTTTCTTGCCTATATTTGATGAAAATTGCATTGTAGCAAGTATGGCTTGTAGAGTGATTCCTTCCACTTTCTTGCCTAGGAAAAATATTTAACACTAGTTGTAGCGAATCTTAATAGATAAAAAATAAAATAGAACCGTTAACTTGAGAATAATAAAATGTAATCACATAAGAATGAGCTCAAGAATATAGAGTGAGCACTTAAGGTAGGGTAACACCATCAAAGACTCCTTATAGAAGGAATCACTCTACATGTCATGCTTGTTACAATATAATAGTCAACACCCAACATACTAAATACAATTATATCATGTATATATACTTTCTCATTGGTATCCTAAGGGGTTATGTCAATTGTCCCTCATTGTTACATTCATATACTTTAATAACCTAACGGGCCTATTTATTACCCATCATATACTAAGTGACCCTTATTTCATGATTTATGGCCATGTTACATAAATTATTCCCCTCATATACCTCCCTGGGTACCCCATATTATCCTCCCTAAGTACATAACATTATTTTGTGGTTATTACAATATTGATTTGACCCTTTCATTATTTTTTCTATAATTCTATCCTAGTTCCCCGGGTTCATTTCTTTTGCCATGTCTATCCATTTTTGTTGTGCACAATAAAATATATGTGGAAATTTGTGATTCTTAAACATCAAATACATGTCATTACTATGAAAATATTTCCTTTGAGGAACTCCAAAGTTGATTCATGCACACTTTTCATTTCAAATGGAACCTCTAGATACATTAAGATTGGATCATTCTTAACATGTCAAATTCATTACAAACACAAGATACCACTATCCATGAGATTCATCTAGAGGGAGAGTTGGATTCTCATCATTCATCCATTGCACATGTGATCGTGGGTTAAGGGATTTCCTCAATATTGATCATAGTTAGTTTCATGTATATTGGTTCATCCATTACATTTATGATCTCAATTGCTACCCATTAAGTGCCCCTCTAAATCCATGATTCAAGCCTATATAAAAATTGCATCCAAGATTAGAACATTTTAATACCAAATAAGAACTCTCTCCTTCTACATATGGTAGTTGATTTGCTTTGGATAAGTTATGGATTTTTTTCATGGTATCTATTGTCTTCATAAATATGGAATCTATGAAATAATTTATAGTTTATCATTAATCTACGTCTGACATGGAAACATTTATGTTAAAAGCCCTATTGATATTAATACTCATTTGTATTGTCCCCAAGTTAGTGCCTTTATAGTGATCTAATGAAAAACCCTTAATTGACAATATTAAACCAACCTTTATTGTGATCTTTCAATTGTCCATATCTATCCCTTGCAATATTTTTGGCAGTCATAATAACATTGTTATCTTTTCCCATTCCTACCATGGAATTTCTTAGTATATCATTTTTTCCTCATTAGGGTCGTTTTCCCTCATCTATTTGTATCCTTCTCAAAATCCATTGACCATGAGAATTCTCATAGGCTAATGGGTCTCAACACACAAAAAATTAGTCTTTCTATATTGCATCATTCCCTCTTCAACTAGTTTCAAGTTCAAAAAATCATTGAAATGCTCGTAGAATTTTAACATAAAGATGAATAAGACAATTTTATTGAAATCTTTGAGATGCTCTCTTATCCCAACTTGGAATGGAATCTAAACCCTCTTTTCACATTGTAGGCATCTACTACTACACCCACTCCTCAATAACCATTCCTTGGACTAGTGACGCTTGTCAACCTAGCTAGTCTTTACTAGTATAGTTTCTCCTTATAATACTTCTTCAACACCTCATATCAATGATACCTTTATTCCATAAGTTCCTACTCTAGTATTTTATATTTATATATAGTCTAATAATGTGATAACCATGCCTATATTTAATCTACAACCTTTAGTTAGTGAAAGTCTCCCTCGTTCACAACTTAACCTTACCCTTCCTTGCGTCAATATGTTGTTCCTTTTTAACAAAGTAAAAGATTAAAATCATTAATAGCATAATATAACAAGATATAAAGACAAAATGATAGATTATAACATAAATAGTTAGATCTAGAAGAGCCATAACACCACAAGTAGAAATGCCTTTATTGATGAAATCAATGTTCACTCATATATTTGAGGGGACAACCTTCAACTAACCAAACCTCCAATTATAATATGTTTCACAAGAAATCTCATTACGTTGTGTCTACTTCTTCAAATTGTGTCTGTTTAACCTCCTATGATCTGCAAGCTATTTTGGATATTTCATTGGACAATTCATCACAACAAATATAATAAAAAATAGACTAAAATATCAAATCTAAACTAAGAGGGTTAATTTTTACTTATATTTATAGATTTGACAAGTATTATTTTTTTGCTTATGCATGTAATAGATTAAATGCATAAAATAGAGAACAATGAAATACAAAGACACACCAAACACCATGAACACCAAGATATGATTTGGGAAATTCATTTGGAGGGAATGTTGTAGACCTGTTCAACTACATGTCCATTTCCTCTCATATTGTAGTCCAAAAAAAACTTAGAAATATAGTGTCCCTATCTAAAAAAATGTTCCCTGGTATGCCAAAGGGCACCCATACTTATCCAAAGAACAAGTTTGATACTTCTTGCTTGTTGATGGCCTTTTAGAAGCCATGAGAACACACATATTGTTGAACCTATCAACTGCCATAAACAGGTAGTCATGTCCCTTCTTGGTTGTTGGTAAACCTCCCACAAAGTTTATGGAAATGTTTTCCCAAAGATGAGTGGCTACAAGGATGGTATAGACCCTATTTCGACCTAATCGTTGTGTTGAAATCTTCATCTTCTCCAAGCAGCTTGAGCTTATTGGTTATGGTTTAATGAGGGGGATTACATTACAATTTATATCTATGAATTGTGCTTATAGTCGCACAAACCTTTCCTCTATTGGATCTTGAGGGTTATCATAAATTGATTCGTTGACCACGGTTAGGGTTTTATGACTTTCTACTTAAACTGATATGATCCCATACTTCTCACAAAATACCCAAAGAAACATGCTCTCATACCAATATGATTGTGATAAGAGGCGCTTTACAACTCAGTATAGGGGAGATGTGTAGGCTTTAGATGTTAGATGTTACACGTAAACATTTTTTTAGATATTTGTAGGCTAATCTAAGCATGTGAACATTTAATAAGCGTAGCTCTATTTTATTATTTCTTTTTTTCTATATATAATGATTCACATGTGTATCTCCCATATGTGTAATCATTGAATTTGTTTGTGGATTAGAAGAATAAAATTCATGTTAATTCATGTTGTTGTACCTGTCTTAGTTATTGTACATGATCTAGCACAAAAGGCTTATATCTAGAAATAAAAGGATTTACATAATAGACTTCATCGCAAATGTTGCTAAATCGAGTGAAGGTATATATTATTCGGAAATTGTGTCTATACTTGCATCATATTTCATCAACATATACATCATAATCCATGTATCTATTAGGATCTTTTGAATTTGATAATACAATGCATAGTTTAAAACCCTAAATTCATATGAACTTAAGAATTGCAATTCTTTAAATTAAGTATATTTATTAGTGAAATTGCCACGCTGACAGAGAAGGATTTTAAATTTTTGGATGTTTTTTAAAGACATTTGATGTTTTATACTACGTGGAAAAACAAATTTTAAATTACAATTAAATTTTACTTATTCTTATAGCCTTTTGCTTTCTCTTCTACACACAAATTTTAAATTTCCAAATGATTTCTCTTAAAGCCATTTGATAAGAATCAAAACCGGGTTGATACAATAGTTATAAATCAACTTTGCCTTTTCTTTTAGGTTTTGCATTTTTTTATATTCCTAGTGATTTTAAATTTCTCCCTATTTTGTTTTGAATACATTTGATAGTAACCCAAACAGGACACACCACAATGATAAATCAATGGAAATGTAAATCTAAAAAAAAAACCATCTAGTTTCCAACGTCACTTCTTTGATGATGATGGTGATGTCAATCGTGATCACTGATATTGTTTATTTTGATCAAATTTTAACGTGGTTTCTCTGTCTTTAGTACATGTTATGTGGTCTACTTTATTAGGGTTTGTTACACTTCTCTATTTTTATGTATGGTGAAATGTTTTTGTAGTTACCCCTAAGACCTAAGAGGGAGGGGACAAGACGTTGAGGGTGACACTAGAGTTGGGTTGATTCAGACTTATGTAGGGACACAACATAATACAAATATAAACATAAACACGGAGATGCAAAAGAAATAAAACTTCATTTCATTAATATCAAAGAACTAAATATGCTTACATACAGAATGGAAATAAACTAGCTCGGGCAATGGCAGGTTATCTTTGAGAAGAGATGTGGCGGCTACATGCCTTTGAAATATGTTACAATGAGGCTCAATGGCCTATTTATTATTGAGAAAAAATGGAAAACCCTAAACATCCAAAAACCTAACCCTAGAAGATGAAACACGAAAACTATGGGCCTTGTTGGGGTAAATTGGTACATCAAGTTCCCAGGGCTGTAACTTTAGCATACGATCTTCATTTGACGTGCACGATACCGTGTTGGAAAGATATATCCAAGTATTATAACTTTCGATTGCAAACATCAATCTAATGCACATGTTTTCCCATTTTCCAAAAAAATGTCGTTTAGGGCCTCAAAACAGCTCTAGAAGTTCAAGACCTGAAAAATTGCTAAAAATAGTAAATTGTGCTACAATTAGGAACACTGAAATAAATAATAGTACAATGGTGGGGGTCCAAGTGGAATAGGCGAGTGACCACCAATATCCACCTGGATCATTCATCCCCCCTTAGGAAGTAATGGACCCCATTGCGTTGAGTGCCTCCATGAGATGGGGAAACTTCTGTTGAACTTGGTCCCTGGTGAACCACTTGCCTTGGTGCAGGAGTTGGCCAGCTTTGACAACCTAATATAATTCGATCTTCTGCTGGTGAGTGTTTGAATTAGGGAATTTCTTGGGGGGGTGAATCAGTGATTTAAGAAACTCTTTATTTTCTTTTCTTATTGTGCTTATAATTCCTTCTTATATCCTTTCATATGTGAAAGCATTCATTCATAAAGCAGTAAATCTTATAAACTTTCAGAACACATACTCAAACAACAATCTCATGACCAACATACATTTGACACAGTGTTTTCACGTGGAAACCCAGAGGGAAAAAACCACCAATTTGTTGTTTGTTTTATGATGTAATTTAAGCACCAACTTAATTACATATTTTTGTTTGTAAGCACCCACTCACTAGAGGCACCAACCCCATTTTTTTAGCAAGCACCAACTTTCCAAGAAGCACCAACCCCTTTTGTTTAGTAGGCACCAACTTTCCAAGAGGCACCAACCTCTTTTGTTTAGCAAGCACCAACTTTCCTAGAGGCACCAACCTATTTTGTTTAGCAAGCACCAACTTTCCTAGAGGCACCAACCTCTTAAGTGTGCAGGCACCAACCTGTCACTGCCACTGTTTTACTATTTCATACAATTTTCATACTGAAAATAGAGGCATACAAATTACAAGTAAAATACCAACTTAATGGTTGTCTGCAGATTCAACTTCTGCACTCTGCTTTCTAAACACTTGTGGCAGTCTTCCTCTTGCTACCCACTGCAACACTTGCTCTATGCTTTGCTTTCTTTGCTCAGGGCTCTCCACTGTTTCACCACAACACTACCCTTGCAACACTCTGCTCCAATTCACAACTCATTGCTCTTCTCTCTCGCAAGTATGCTCCCACACCCCATTAGCTCAATGGAGGTTCACAGTTTTGTTCCTGTGCTGCTCTTGGCTCGATGTAGTCATTGTCATCATCAATTCTTCCCATGCATGTACCCCAGGCATGGTACCCCATTCTTTTGTTGATTTACGCAAAATTCGGTTCATTCATTGCATTAAACTCAAAAGGATGGGCGACGAGCACTTCTCTTTCATACAACTGACTCTCCTTGTTGTGTATTAACTCTCAAACCTCCTTACATATTTCATAGAAGCTCCGCATACTTCTTTGTGGTTTGCAGAGATCTACTTGTACATCGTCATGGAGTCTCCTTTTTGCATTTATTTACAATGCGTGCACGGGAGGTCTTCGACCTTCAACCTTACAGTTCTACATTCAAAATCACAACTTCTGATTTATACATCTTAATGGAACCCTGTACCAAAAAATCAGATCTTTTCATCGCAGTGTTGTGTATTGGTGTAACACTATGAAATAGTTGATTGCTGACCTCTGATCAAGTCTAGAACCTTTTGCATTAGAGCCCTACTATATCTCCACCATAGGAATTGGTTTGGTGACTAAGTGCCAACCATATCGAAGCCCCCTATATCGATGTTTTTCATTTGTGGTCAATGTGCTAGCAACTACAAACTTGCGATCACCGATCTCTAATTTTTAAGCTCCTTTCGCTTAGTCCTTACCGCACACTTCTCACCATAGGACCGAGGGCAGTGACCGGGGGATTGACCTTAAGGCACTAATTGTTTCAGCGCTCTGTTGGGGGCCTTTGGTTCCCTTATAGAGCGTCGAGCCACCCTTTCTTTCTTATATTTCCTCTAGACCATGTGCTTACCACATTGGAGCCCCTTATCGATGATTTCTACTTTGTGACAATGTGTTGCCCATCACAAATCGTCAATCGCCGATTGGCACCTCTATTCAGCCCTAGTCCTTGGTTCCCTTAAACCTTTGCGACCACTTGTTATCACGCATCTCGACGAAATTTCATTGTGGCACATGATCCACCCATTGCAAACCTTCGATTTTCGATTTCCGAAGTGACGTCATCTCATGCCACGTGGCATCTTCTGACTAGTGACACATGTCACTCAGATATGGCCCATTAGGCCATCCATAAACACTGAAACAACCTACCACGTGTCCCTCTGTAGTGTGATGTCATGCTGACACAAGTGGCCACGTGTCCTTTATCAGAACCAATCAGATCCTGCAAATTGTCCTCACCGGAGCTCCTCTGATGCTACCTTCTGTCCTTATCGGAGCCAACCAGATGCCTCCACATGTCCTGCCTGGAGGAGAGAGAAAGGGGCCTTACCTACTTTGGTTTTTCACCAAATTCCTTTGTATTTTCCTTTTTGGCCTCCCCAATGATTTAACAAGGAATGCACAGTCTCGACTTATCCCCCGAAATTGCGAGACTTCCGACATGCAGGATTGCTGATATGAAATTAGCTGGGGCCTCCGATATGTGATTTGTCGGGGCCTCCAATTGAAATTCGTTGGGACCTCTGATTATGATTTTCTGAGACCTTAGATTGCGATTCATCGGGACCTCCATTTGTAATTTGTCGGGATCTTTGATCTATGATATTCCTCACTGCATAAGGCCTGAATCATCTTGAACTTCAACATGCCATATCTCTCAAACCAAAAGTCCATTTATGGACTTCCGCATACTATTGGAAATCTCTTCTAGAGAAATTTCCAATTAAAGGAGTCTAATTAGCCACTAAGCCCATATTCTACCTCAAAAGATGGCTCCAAAGTCCTTACCTAGCTGGAATGACAACCACTAAAGCATGAAGCCCCATCATTAGGTTGAGCCTTGTTTGACATCAATGCTAACACTTACACAACCAAGCACCTTCATACCATCAAATGTCCAAAAATATCCCCCTTTAGCATTGATAACAACACTACAGACTCCCCCTCAACTTGGAATGGTTTGCTATGATGCAAAATTTATCCCCCTTTGACATGAGTGGCAAAGAAAACTTCACTTGCAGTCCCCCTGAACCAGTGCAGCCTACTCTACCATGAGTTCCTCCTGATGAGTAGCTACCACCTCCTACCAAAATGAAGTCATTTGGAGGGAGGAGTCACAAGTCCTATCTGCTGCCTGAGATTCTCAAATGGTTCTCTTGCAAGTGGCTTGGTAAAGATATATGCTAGTTGCTCTCTAGTGAGCCCATATACAAGTTTAACAATATTGGCTGCAACTTGTTCCCTCAAGAAATGATACTTGATAGGAATGTGTTTGGTTTTGAATGCATGAATGTATTTTTTGGGATGATGATTGCACTAGTGTTGTCATGCATTATTGGAATGGGATTAGGAAAATCTACCTGTATATCCTTTAAGGTTTGCTTCATCCATAGAATGTATAACAAGTCGCAGCAACAACAATATATTCTGCTTCAGTAGTCCATAGAGAGATGGAGCCCTGCTTCTTGCTAACCCACGATACCAAGCAGTCGCCCAAAAAGAAAGTTGTACCAGAAGTACTCTTCCTGTCATCTAAACTTCCACCCCAATATGCATTTGTGTAGGCCTTCATATTGAAGTCTTTACTCCTGGGATACCACAGCCCATACTCTGTTGTACCTTGAAGATATTTGAAAATCCTCTTAACAATGACCACATGACTTTCTCGTGGACAAGCCTGAAATCTTGCCACAATTCCCACTGCTTGCATGATATCTAGCCTTGAAGTTGTCAAATACAGTAAGCTTCCTATCATCAATCTGTATTCAGTCTGATTTACCTATGGCATTGCATCTTCCTTGCACAGTTTACAACCTGTAGTCATGGGTGTGTTGACAGGTTTGCAATCCTCCATTCCAAATTTCTTCAAAGTTTCCTTGAGGTATTTGGATTGAGATATAAAAACTCCTCGTGGGGACTAAGTAATTTGCAGACCCAAGAAGAAGGAAAACTCACCAATCATGGACATTTCAAACTCTGTTTGCATACAGTTTGCAAACCAATGCCCCAGCTGCTCCACATCACTGCCAAATATGATGTCATCCACATACACAACCACTATCAGTAGATGATCATCTTCAGATTTTACATAGAGATTGTTGTCAACTAAGCCTTTCTTAAAACCTTGTTGTTGGAGATACTTATCCAGCCTTTCATACCAGGCTCTAGGAGCATGTTTCAAACCATACAGAGCCTTCTTTAATTTGCATACAAGCCCTTCATCAAAGGAGAGAAGAAACCCTCCGGGATACTCAATATAAACCTCCTCTTCTAAGTCTCCATTAAGAAAGGCATAATTTACATCCATCTAATAAACTTTGATGTTCTCATGAACGGAAAGAGCGAGGAAGATTCTTATGGCTTCTAGTCGGGCTACTGGTGCAAAGGTTTCTTCAAAGTCTACCCCTTATATTTGGGCATACCCTTTGCAAACCAACCGAGCTGTATTCCTAATTACTTGATCATTTTCGTTTAGCTTATTCTTGAAAACCCACTTGGTTCCAATAACATTTTTCTCTTTTGGTCTTGGGACAAGCTCCCATCTGTCATTCTTTTCAATTTTGTCTACTTCTTCATTCATGGATTTCACCTAGAACTTATCTTCACTTTATTGATAGAAGTTTTTGGGTTTTATTTGTGATAGTAGAGCCAAATTTGCATGTTTTGTATTTCCCACAATTCTCCTTCTAGTCGAACGCCCTTTCTTTGATCTCCAAGAATCTGAATCTCTGGATGTTCCTTTTTCACATACCTAGAAGGTGTTCTTGGCCTTGAAGATGTGCTTGCTTCCTCACCTTCATTGTCTGAATTTGTTTCATTCAGATTTGCGTCTCTCAACTTTGATCTCTATTCATCATCTAAATCCAAGTTAATTTCTAAGGGTTCAGGTTGTGAGCCTACTTCATCAACCACTATGTTAATGCAGTTTTCTATCTTCCTTGTCCTCTTGTTGTAGCATCTGTACCCTTTGCTTTGAATACAATATCCAAGCAATATTCCTTCATCAGCGCGTGAGTCAAGCTTCCCAAGGTTCTTTTCATTTCTTTTAATGAAGCACTTTCTCCCAAACATCTTGAGGTGTTTAAATGATGCAAGTCTACCCTTCCATAACTTATATGGAATTTTGTCACCGTCATGCCTGAGATGAGTTCTGTTTGACATGTATATTGTTGCTTGAACTACTTCTCCCCATAAGTGATGAGCCACTTCGACTTCATCTAACATCACTTTGGCCATTTCCTGGATTGTTTGGTTCTTCCTCTCCACAACTCCATTTTGCTGAGGAGTTCTGGCCACTGAGAACTACCTTCTAATACCTTGCTCTTCATAGAATTCTTCAAACTCTTTTGAGGTGAACTCTCCCCCTCTATCTGATCTCAAGAATTTTATCTTCAAATCTTTCTCATTCTCTACCTGAGCCTTAAACTTCTTGAAGTGCTCAAATGCTTTTGACTTTTCTTTTAGGAGGAGAATCCAAGTAGCCCTCGTGTAATCATCAATGAACAATAGGAAGTACCTTTCTCCTTTTGATGTTTTTGTTCTTGTGGGGCCACAGATATCTGTGTGAATAAGCTCCAGAGGTTTGGATGAGGAGAACTCTTTCGTTTTGAAATGAGTCCTAGTCTGCTTGCCAAATTGACATGACTTGCAGATGGTGTTATCAGGCCTTGACAATCTAGGTAATCCTTTTACTGCGCCTATCTTTCTTATCCTTATCAAGCTATCAAAATTCATGTGTTCAAGCCTCTTATGCCACAGTCATGCTTCACTGGTTTTTCTCAAGTAACAACTGACCCTTGAGTCATCGAACACATAAACGTTATTGTGAGTCACGACTGCCTTCCCCACTAGTTTTCCATTTTTTATATTCCAGATCTCACAATCTCTAGACCGGAAGGTCACATCGCTAACACTTAGCAGATTATGTTTGAGGCCTTACACATACAACACATTTTGTGCTTTTGTCTTCTAATCAAGACTGACCACTCCTTTTCCTTTGATTCTTGCTGGAGTGTTGTTTCCAAAGGTGACATTGCCTCCTCTATATTTTTCTTTTAGTGACAGAAACTTGTTCTTGTCTCCAGTCATGTGTTTGGAACAACCATTGTCTACATACCATTTTTTTTCTTTATCATGCACTAATAAGGCGAGCCCACATGGCATGCTCTTTTTGGTCTTTTGTTTCCAAATTCTTTTATCCGTTTGTATGTGAGTCTTTTCTACACTCATTGGTCTTATGCCTAAAATTATTACATTTAAAACATTCAACTTCATTTTGTAGGGGAGTGAAGGCATTTTGATTCATAAAAGAGGAATCTTGTGACTTAGCAGTCCAGTGTGAATTAAACCTACGATTTTCATCTCTTTCATCTGTGACACCTCTACAATCAATAGCTTTGTGTCCAAATATATGACACTTGTAGTAGTGACCATAAAATAAGTAGGCACACCTATTGTCAAAAACATTATGAGGTTTAGCAGAGAAATACCTTGGTTGACTGTTTGTTTGACTCGTCCTCCATTGACGGTCTCCTCTTTTTCCAACTACTCTTTTGTCTTCATGAACTCTTTCATGATGATTCCTCCTATGACTCTGTGGTTCTTCAACTCCTGTGGACCTGAAGTTTATCTTCTTCTTCCCGATAGAAGATTCTTGTTCCTTTGAGTACCCTAGTCCAGTTCTAATTCTTGAGGGCCTTTGATAGCTTAGAATATGATTTAGTCTTCTAGTCCCTTCAACAAATATCTCACTTAGACCCTTCTCAGTCTTTGCTTTCTCAAGGTCAGTTCTTAGAGAGACCACCTCTGCTTCAAGATACTGGCAGTTTTCTTCCCATTCTTGAATCATATCTTGAAGTACCTCTTCTTTTTGTCTAGCTTCCTCCAGCTCAACCTTTAAAGATAGAAAATCATCTTTGCATATTTTTGAGGTTGTTTCCCTTTTCAACTTGAGCAGCTCTTGTTTCAATTGCTTGTTCTCCTCTTCTAGCTTCTCACGATTTCCTTGTTCTCCTTTCAGAAAAAGAGCTAGACTATCCTTTCTCTTGATAGCCTCTTCAAGTTTTTCTTTCTGATATGCAAACTCCTCATTATCTAAGTTATACATTCCTTCTTTTGCATGTTGCAACTGTTCCTTCAACTGCTTGTTTTTCTTCCTTGATTTCTTCAACTCATCAAGGGAACTAATGAGTTCTCCCTCAAGATCTACCACTCCTTCCTCTTCTTCCTCTTCAGAGTCCATAAGACCCTATTTCTTGGAGTCTATTTTGAGGGCCATAAGAAGATACCCATTTGACTCATTTTCCAATGAGTCTTCACAGTATGATTACAGGTCTGAATTATCCTTTTTGGAATAGAACCCCTTCTTCTTGTAGGGTTTCTTCTTCTAAAATGTCTAAGACTTATTTCTAAATTTCATACCTTCTTCTCTTTCAATCCCCTCTTTGTAAGGGAATTTGGAAGAGAAATGTCCAACTCTTCCATAGTCGAAACACTTAAAGGGAAACTTCCCTTTATATTTACCAGAGCCTCGCTTTAGGTTTTGGCTAGTTGAGCCAGATCCTGATCAGATTCACTGCTAGAGCAGTCTTGATGAACTTTATGTTCCTTTCCCTTATTGGATACTCTGAATGTAGCTTCCTTTGGTTCAAATTTCTCCATTCCTACTCTCATCTCATAGGTTGTGAGAGTACCATGTAGCTGATCCATCTTGAGATCCTTTAGGTTGACCATTTCCTCTATAGTTGAGATTTTGGCATTAAATCTCATGGGTAGAGATCTTAATACCTTTTGAACGATCAACTCTTCCTTGACTTCCTCACCAAGTCCTCTAATCATATTAACTACTTCATCAACTCTAAGGAAGTACTCAGCTATGCTTTCATTCTCAATCATCTTCAAGCTTTCAAACCTCATTATGAAAGTTTGAAGTTTTGCTTGCTTCACTTTGTCATCTCCTTCATGACACTAGTTAATATTCTCCCACATCTCATAAGAAGACTTACAGTGCATAACCTTCACAAGTTCTGACTGAATGAGACTAACAAGAATGGCATGCTTGGCTTTACCATTTCTTAGATACAATTTCTTGCCATCTGCATCTGTGGGGGGAATATCTGGGACATTGTAATTTACTAGTACTGAGGTCCAAACATCTACCCCCAGGGACATAAGATATGCCTCCATTCTTACTTTCCAAAAGGCATAATTGGCTCCATCAAAGACCGATACCCTACTCGAGTAAAATTCTTGACTCTCTTGCCTATTCATAATTCCTTAAGGATTTCCCTTCCAGTGATTAAACTGTTACTTAAGGAACTTGGCTCCTATACCAATTGTTGGAATTAAGGAATTTCTGAGAGGGAGCGTGAATCAGTAATTTAACAAACTCTTTATTTTCTTTTCTTACTGTTCTTATTGTTCCTTGATCCGAGTTGACTCAACTCCCAGATTTAACCAAGATCTTTTACCTTCGTGATGTGATTAGAATTGCAATTAGAATAGCATAAAGGAACATAAATGCATGTTATAAAGAAGAAGGGACATGACAATCATCAACAACATAAAACTCAAGACGTTGATAAGGGAGTTTGTCTAGGAGGGACTACGTCTCCGGGCCCCGGTGTCAAGATGGTGTAGGCCGCTGCATTAAGTGCTGTCAATAGTGGTGATGTACATGCATGTGTTTTCTTTATCATATAAGGAATATGCCCTCATGCAGGAGTGGCTCCAAGACATGTTCCGCTGCAGGAACTCTCATTCAAAAAGGACTCCTATCAGTATGACATAATTTCATGTATGTTAATAATGAGCATCCTGCCAACATGGCATCAAGGGGATTTCAACTCATACATTCATGACGACACATGAGGATCCCGTCAACATGACGAAAAAGGGATCTCAATAAAAAAAAACATGAAAAATCATGAGAACAAGTACATCCCACAGATGATTCCGCGTCACATCAAGCAGGAATCATGAAACAAGTAAGAAAACAAGATCCTACATCAAACATCAAGCAGGGATCTATGCAGCACAATGCATCTCATAGGAAAAAGAAGTACATGAACGCACTGCATATACCTCACATCCTGGGGCCATCTGAAGATAAGGATGTCAAACTGCTGACGCTGGTCGTACCATCAATCTCACGGCGTCAGATCTCATGGAAATGATTGCTCGCACATTGAATGTTGACACCTGCACTCCACTTTGAAAAGTGGCCTAAAAATTAAATGATCAAATGGAAAATCTGATTGCACCATAATATCTGTGGCATTGAATAGTGTAAAATCGACTGTCAAATTTGTGAATTCTGAGAAAGTGGTAATCTGGGGCTACAAGAATCTTTTAAATTCCCCCTAGATTCCTCAAAGATTCCCTCCTCCAGGTCATATGAAGATCTGCTGCTTAGATCAAAATTTTGACTGCGCCATCAGATTCGTGTCACTGAGAGGTGTAAGATCGACATAAAATTTGTCCAATTTGGACACTAGAAAAATTTCGCCCTCTTGAGAATTTGGCTCAATCATGGTTCCACCTGCTCTTTTCCTAGATTCATGGTTCCACCTGCAATTAAAAAAATAAAAATGTGTCTCGATTTCTGTGCCACGCCCTTGGCCTCCGCGCACTGAGCAAATTAGGGTTTATATATCATTTTGTGGGCATATTTACCCAAGAGGCCGTTGTGGCTTGTTGGTTAAGGCAGAGACATCAAGGTAGGAAGGTTAGGGGATCAAATCCCACCTCCGCCAAAAATACACGCACAGTCTTTGTTTTATTATAAAATTACACACAGATTTTTATGTGGACAGTTTGTTGTTATAACTATGCATGGTGTATTGGTTTAAAAATGGTGTGCGGTTTGTATTAAATGGGTTGGTTGGTTGGGCCGCCCGTGGAGTGGGCCGACCACGTGGCCGGGCGGGTTCGATTCCCATTGGCCCAAATAACATGTGGTCGTTCCATATATTTTTAATGTATGGTGAAGTGGGGTGGTGGGGGTGCTGGCACGCCACCTTTTTTTTTTAATTTTTAATTTTTGTTATTTTAAAAATAATGGACATTTTAAATTCACCAGAAAATAAGGGTTATTGGCCAAACTAAGCAGGCCACAATTTCGCCCGCCTGGTGGCTGGATTCTGGTGACCGTTGCCAGTGAAATTTGTAGGTCCATTAACCCTGCCACTTGGTAAAGTCAACCTTGAACTTTGACTGCCTCTAACTTTCTCATACGAGCTTGGTTTGACGAATCGTTCACACCGTTGCGATCAGGACGACGAGATCTACGCTTTGATCTTGGTTCAACATCATTCTGGTCGCTTTGATTTTTTACCCTTTTTTGAGTCCTCCTGGACTTCTGCATGTTTCTGGAGCCACATGGATCATTCCTTCTTATGTTCTTTAATATGTGAAATCATTCATTCATAAAGCAATGAATCTTATAAACTTTCAGAAAACATACTCAAACAACAATCTCATGACCAACATACATTTGACACAATGTCTTCACATGGAAACATAGAGGGAAAAAACCACCAATTTGTTGTTTATTTTATGATGTAATTTAAGCATCAACTTAATTGCATATGCTTGTTTGTGATCACCCACTCACTAGAGGCATCAACCCCCTTTTGTTTAACAAGCACCAACTTGCCAAGAGGCACCAACCTATTTTGTTAAGTAAGCACCAACTTGCCAAGAGACACCAATCTCTTTTGTTTAGCAGGCACCAACTTGCCTAGAGGCACAAACCTCTTTTGTTTAGAAAGCACCAACTTTCCTAGAGGCACCAAACTGTCACTGCCACTGTTTTACTATTTCATACAATTTTCATACTGAAAACAAAGGCATGCAAATTACAAGTAAAATACCAAATTAATGGTTGTCTACAAATTCAAATTCTGCACTCTGCTTTCTGAACACTTGTGGTAGTCTTCCTTTTGCTTCCCATAGTAACACTTAATTTATGCTCTGCTTTCTCTGCTCATGGCTCTCCATTGTTTCACCATAGAACTACCCTTGCAACACTCTGCTCCAATTCAAAGCTCACTGCTTTTCTCTCTCACAAGTATGCTCCTACACACCATTAGCTCAATGGAGGTTCACAATTTTGTTCCTATGTTGCTTTTGGCTCGATGTATTGACTGTCATCATCGATTCTGCCCACACATGTACCCCATGCATGGCACCCCATTCTTCTGCTGATTTACGCAAACTCCAGTTTAGTTGTTGCATTAAACTCATAAGGATGGGTGACGATCACTTCTCTGTCATACAACTGACTCTCCATGTTGTGTATTAACTCTCAATCCTCCTTACATATTTCACAAAGGCTCCCCATACTTCTTTATGGTTCACAAAGATCTACCTATACATCATCATGGAGTCTCTGTTTTTCATTTATTTATAATGTGTGCATGGGAGGTCTTCGGTTATCAACCTTACAGTTCTGCATTCAAAATCACAACTGTCGATTCATACATCTTAATGGCACCCTATACCATCATATCAAAGATTTTCATCACAATGTTGTGTAGTGGTGTAACACTATGAAATAGTCGATTGCCGACCTCCAATCAAGTCTAGCCCCTTTTGCATTAGACCCTTGCTATATCTCCACCATAGGACTTGGTTCGGTGACCAAGCGCCAACCATATCGGAGCCCCCTATATCGGCGTTTTTCATTTGTGGCCAATGTGCCAGCAACCACAAACCTACGATCGTCGATCTCCGATTTTTAAGCTCCTTCCGCTCAACCCTTACCACACACTTCTCACCATAGGACCGAGGGCGGTGACCAAGGACTTGGCCTTAAGGCGCTAAGTCTTTCAGCGCTCTGTCAGGGGCCTTTGGTTCCCTTATAAAGTGTCGAGCCCTTGGTTTATTATCTTTCCTCTAGACCATGTGCTTACCACATCGGAGCCCCTTATCAGTGATTTCCACTTTGTGACAATGCGCTATCCATCACAAATTGTTGATTGGAAACTCTGTTCAGCCCTAACCCTTGGTTTCGTTAAGCCTTCGCAACCACCTACTATCCCGCATCTCGATGAAATTTCATTGTGGCACATGAGCCACCCATTGAAAACCTCTGATCACCAATTGCAGAAGTGAGGTCATCTTATGCCACGTGGCATCTTCTCACTAGTGACACGTGTCACTCAGATATGGCCCATTAGACCATCCATAGACACTGAAAGAACTTGCCACGTGTCCCTTATCAAAACCAATCAAATCCTACCACTTGTCCTCATTGAAGCTTCTCTGATGCTGCCTTCTGACCTTATCGGAGCCAACCAGATGCCTCCACGTCTCTTGCTTGGAGGAGAGAGAAAGGGGCCTCACCTACTCTATTTTTTCACCAAATTCCTTTGTATTTTCCCTTTTGGCCTCCCCGCTGATTTAACAAGGTAGTTCCAGATTATCCCCTGAAATTGCAAGACCTCCAACATGCGGGATCACCGATATAAAATTCCTCGGGGCCTTTGATATGTGATTCATTAGGACCTCCGACTACGATTCGCCAGGACCTCTGATTGTGATTTTCCAGGACCTCAAATTGTGATTCATCAGGACCTCTGATTGCGATTTGCTAGGACCTCTGATCTTCAATATTCCTCACTGCACAAGGCCTGAATCATTCTGAACTTCAACAGGCCATATCTCTCAAACCACAAGTCCATTTCTGGACTTCTGCATACCGTTGGAAAGATATTCTAAAGAAATTTCCAATGAAAGGAGTCTGATTAGCCACTAAGTCCATATTATGCCTCAAAAGATGGATCTAAATTCTTTACTTAGCTGGAATCACAACTACCAAGGCATGAAGCCCCATCATCAAGCTAAGCCTTGTTTGACATTAATGCCAACACTTACACAACCAACCATGTACATACCATCAAATGTCCAACAATGAGTGCTCTTGATTTGTGTGTCCATGACCCGATCAGTTGTGGCATGTTCAATGCAGTCTGGGTTTATCTCTGTTAGCTTGAGTTGTTCTACAATGTTTAATGTGCCAATAATGGTGGAAAGTATGGTCAAAGGCGGTCCACATTGAGCACTGGGTGCAAGCCAAGGAATGGGGGAATGTTGAGATTAAAAGCATTGTCTCCCACAACCTTGGCAATGGTTTAAGGCCCATATCGGAGTGTTCTGAGCTTCTGATGAGCTCAAGTAAGGCGTTCTTTCTTAAAATGCAACCAAACTTTGTCGCCCACTTGAAACTTGTGTGGCACCAAATGTTGATCAGGTCGTTGCTTGTACTTGGCATTGGACTTCTCCAAGATGTCATGAACTTGCTGGTGGATATGTTGGACGCGTTCAATAAATATGGTTGCTTTATCAACCTTAGATAGTACATGTGTGGATTATGTCTGAGGAGTCGCATGAGGTATGTCAACTTCAATAAGATACAATGGTTGAAATCATAGACCCACTTGAAAGGGACTACAACCTGTTGACCTATGGAAATATCTGTTATAACTATGTTGCACATAGTGAAGGCTCTCATCCCAAGTTGATGGATGCTTGGAGTTTTATATGCGGAGTATGTGCACTATCATCCTATTTACGACCTCAATCTGGCCATCAGTCTGGGGATGGAATACAGTTGACTTGGTGAACTTGGTGTCCAATAGTGTCTAGAGGCTTGACTAGAATGTGCTTAGGAACCTACTATCCCAATCTGATATAATGGTCTGCGGGATCCCAAAATGTACCCACACTCGTTCAAATAAGGGGTTGGTAGTGTCTTATGTTTTGATACTCTTCTTACACACCGCCAATATAGCCATTTTAGAAAAAAATTCCATGACCACAAATAAACAGTCATTACCACGTTTGGTAGAAGGGAGGCCAGACAGATACTCCATGGAGATAGATTCCCAAGGCTAGCTAGGAGTAGACAAAGGAGTGTATAGGTCTTGCTTCTTGATGGTCGGCATGGCGATGGCGCAAGCAGTGTAGGATCTGATATATTTCCCAACATCCTATTGAAGTTTTGGTCAATAGAAGTACTTTTGTAGTATGACCATAATTTTCTCCACACCAAAGTGTTCTGTGTGTCTCCCAAATCAACGTGACACACACTCTTGAAGGAACACAAAGGTGGCCCAGGTAGCAAAATAATGCGTTGTAGAGGTGGAAATTAGGAACTTGCTTTCCATCCACTAGCGTCTGGTATGTGGAGGCAAACTCTGGATCAATTTTGTACAGTTGTGACCATCCAGAGGTCTCATGCCACAAGAGTTGAGAACAGTAGTCAGTGCTGCAACTGGGGATCGACTGAGGCAATCTGCAACATGATTGGTGCTACCCTTTTTGTATTTAATGTTCAAGTGGAATTGTTGCAGATATGTAGACCACTTCTGATGGCGATCGTTCTACAATTTCCCTTGTGTCTGTATAAACTGAAGAGGTTGGTGATCGGTGTGGATGACTGTCTCCTTCCCCAAAATGTAATGCTTACATTGCTAACAAGCCTGCACAATGGAATACATCTCTTTACCATAGGTGGGGTACTTCCAAATTGTATCGGAAAGTGTCTCAATATGATAGGCCACTGGATGCTCGTGATGGGTGAGGACTGCGCTAATAACATAGTCAGGGGCGTCTGTCTCAATTTCAAATGGTTGTTATAGGTCTGGCAATGTGAGTACTGATGCAGAGTAGAGGAAACACTTCAACTCAATGAACACATTTTGTTGGGACTCAGACCAAGAAAAATTTGCTTTCGCTCCTCGCTTGGTAATTTGACTCAAAGGCCAAGTGATATGGGAGAATCCCAACATGAACCTCCAATAAAAATTTGCAAGGCCCAAAAAGTTGCGAAGATCTGTTAGAGTGGTCAGGGTTGGCCATTCTCAAATGACTTGGATCTTAGTTGGATCAACATACATGCCTCGCTCATCTATGATGTAACCCAGATATTGGACGTGGATCATGCCAAAGGTGCATTTCTCCTAGTTGACACACAATTTGTGGTGTCATAGGGTTTGAAGGACCTACCGAATGTGTTGCAAGTGTTCTTCCCAACTCTTATTGAAGATGAGGATTTCCTCTAGATAAACAACCATGAATGAGTTGGTGAAGGGTCGTAAGATGTCATCCAATAGCCTCATAAAAGTAGCAGGGGCATTTTCCAACCCGAAGGACATAACCAACTATTCAAAAATGCATTCCTTAGATTTTAAGGCGATCTTCCATACATATGTGGGATCTATTAAAACCTCGTGATAGCCAGAATTTCGATCGATATTGTTGAAATACTTGGCCCCCTTGAGTTAATCGAGAAGGTCATTAATCCGTGGGATTGGATACCTATTCCTGACAATTTATTTAGTGCCGGATAATCAATGCAGAGCCTCCATGTCCCATCCTTCTTTTGTACAAGTACAATCGAGCTCCCACAAGTTGAGGAACTTGATCAGATGTGGCCTTTTTGTAGCAAATCCTGGATATGCCACTTGATCTCTTCATTTTCCATAATGGAGCAACGATACATCAACCTGTTGGCTTTGAGGTCCTCCAAGAGTCAGATCCATCAAATGCTTGACCTGATAGTGCAAGGGTACCCCTGTGGGATAGGAGAATATGTCCTTGTATTATTCCATGACCTTATCCACCTGCTTCTGCTTCGTGGAGGAACCCTCTCTGGGGGCCATGGATGTAGCCACGATCTTCCCCTTACTTTGAGACCAAATAAGAAAGAAAACAAATTTGCCGATCTAGGAGATGATCTTACTGCATTGCTTAGCAGAGATCAAAGAGATGGTGGTAGGCGAGGCTACCTCTGGTACCCTATATAACTTATTACCCAAGTAAATAATAACAATGCGAGGCCTCAACTCATACACAATATGACGCTTCCACAAGTATGGTTGGCCTAATAATACATCGCAAACTTCAAGAGGAAAAACATCAAATGATACCTCATCCGTGAAAGGCTTGATGTTGTAGGAAAGGTGACATTGTTGGCTGACGCAAAGATCTCATCCTTGGAGAAGCCACCCAATGGTGTGCGACTGCGGACGTGGTGTAGTTGGTAAGCCCAATCCCTTCATGACCTCTATTGAAATGAGGTTCTTTTGGTTCCTGTTGTCAACAATGGATTGCAACGGTGAACCCTTCACCCACATCTATGAGTGGAAGAGACACTCCCCCTCCTCTGGATCTTCAGGCTCAATCTTCTAGATCTTGGTGGTGGCAACAGTGGCATTTGGCTTCACATTAATAATCTGCTTCCCTTTGTCATTCCCCTTGTTGGGTTCTGATTCATAGTTAAAAGATGAATCTGACTCTGAAGCCTTCAGCTCCACCACTAGTGACTGCTTGGCTCGACACTCAATTTTGTTTTGAGTGGGGATCTTATGGAACTCACACCACTTTCTTGTGTCCTTCTTTGTCTTTGTGGTGTTGTTCTTTTCTTGTAGGTTTTACCAGTTGTCCTAGGTCACCCTATCTTGGCTTTGTCCTTTGTTCTATGGTTTGGGGGCGCCTTTCCCTTACTTTGAATTCTCAGATCCAAAGTCTCGCTTCTTCTGTTTAAACTTTTGGTTGATCTTCATAACGTATTGGTAGGCGGCGCCAAGCGAGGAGATGTCCAGGAACTCCATCTCGTCCTTGATGTATCTGTGCAAACAACCATGGTACTTTAGTGCTAGATGTCGTTCATAATACTTGATACCCAACTTCGTGTGAAAGGGTGTGAAACATATTAGTGAACTCCGACACGTCTTGGTCTCTTCCTTGCCGCAGTGTGGTCCACTTTATGTACTTATCTTCATAGCTCCCAAGAAGGTAATACTGCTCCTTGATGATGTCTCAGAAAGAGTTCCAAGTGGGTTGAACTGAAAACAATGAGGGTTCCCTCTCATCCTTCTGCTCATAGTAGGTTTCCCACCAGTCCTTGACATGGGGGGTGACTTTGAGGAGTGCAAAAGTAATATTTTCCCTACTGGAAAAATCGTGAACCGAAAAATACCCTTCCAACAGTTTTAACCATTTATCTATGACATTTGCATCTATTTGGCCTTCAAATATGGGAATGTCAAAGTTGACTTGTACCTTGAAGGGAGTGGTGCCTCCAGAGTGGCTTCCGGATAAAGATATATCCCTTGTGAGCATTTGTCAAAGGATCTGGGAAAAGTTGTCCATCATCGCATTCCTCTGTCACTCGAGGGCTTCTTTAAGAAATATTTTAAAGGGATCTCATGCTCCCTCATCTTTATTTTCTTCTGTAATGGGAGGTCGTCGAGGTTTGCAAGGCTGATGTTGCAAAGGATCAACCAATTTGAGCCCTAACTCCTTATATCTTGACCTCACTGGGGACATGCAAAGAAAAATAGAGACAGAGCAGACCGCTCTGATACCACTGATCAAGACTTATTTAGGAATGAAATAGAATACAAATATAAACATAAACACAAAGATGCAATGGAAATAAAACTTCATTTTGTTAATATCAAAGAACTGAAATATGCTTACATACAAAATGGAAATAAATTAGCTCGGGCGATGGTATATTGTCTCTGAGAAGAGATCTGGTGGTTACATGCCTCTGAACTGTGTTATAATGAGGCTCGAAGGCCAATTTTTTATTGTTAAATAATGGAAAACCTTGAGCATCCAAAAACCTACCCCTAGGAGATGAAGTGCGAAAACTATGGGTCTCGATGGGGTAAATTGGTACATCAACTTCTCGGGGTCATAACTTTGGCATACAATCTTTGTTTGACACGCACGATACCCCATTAGAAAGACCTTGACTGCAAACATCAACAAAGCTTTCATCTTTCCCATTTAAAAAAAAAAAACGTCGTTTAGGGCCTCAAAACGGCTCTCAAAGTCCAGGACCCAAAAAATTGCCAAATATAGTAAACTCTCCTACAATTACGGAATCTAAAAGAAATAATGGTAAAATTGTGTGGGTCCAAGTGGAATAGGTGGATGGAAACCAATATCCACCTAGATCATTCCTCCCTCCTTAGGAATCAATGGACTATGTTGCGTTGAGTGCCTCCATGAGATGGGGAAACCTTTGAAGAACTTGGTCCTTGGTGAACCACTTGCCTTGGTGCAAGAGTTGGCCAGCTTTGACAACCCGATACAGTTGGATCTTCTACTAGTGAGTATTCTTGATTTACGTGTCCACGACCCGATAAGTTGTGGCATGTTCCATGCAGTCTGGGTTTAGCTCTAACGGTGTGAGTTATTCTGCAATGTCTGATGTTTCCTGTAATGGTGGAAATTATGGCCGAAGGCGGTCCACATTGAACATTGGGTGCAGGACAAGGAATGGGAGAATGCTGAGCTCAATAGAATTATCTCCCACAACCTTTATAATGGTGTAAGGCCCATATTGGAGTGTTTTGAGCTTCCAATGGGCTCATGTAAGCCATTTTTTCTACAAATGCAACCAAACTTTATCGCCCACCTAAAACTTGTGTAGCACTCGATGTTGATCATGCCTTTGCTTGTACTTAGCATCAAAATTCTCCAAGGTGTCATGAACCTGCTAGTGGATGTGTTCAATAAATCTAGTTGCTTTATCAGCCTTAGACAATATATGTGTGGATTATGTCTGTGTAATCACATGAGGTATGGCAACATCAATAAGACACAATGGTTGAAATACTAGACCCACTTGAAAGGGATTGCAACTAATCGAGCTATGTAGTGTTATGTTATAATTGTGTTGTACATATGGAAGGATCTCATCCCAGGTTCGTGGATGCTTGGAGTTGTACATGCGGAGTATGTGCACTATCATCCTGTTGACAACCTCTGTCTGGCCATCAGTTTGGGGATGGAATGCAATCGAATTGGTGAGCTTGGTGTCCAATAGTGTCCAGAGGCTTGACCAGAATGTGATTAGGAACCTGCTATCCCGATATGATATAATGGTCTGCGGGATCCCAAAATGTACCCACACTCCTTCAAGGGAGAGTTTAGCGGTGTCCTCTGTTGTGATACTCTTCTTATATGTCGCCAATATAGCCATCTTAGAAAATCTATCCACGACTAGTCATTACCATGCTTGGTAGAATGGAGGCCAAAAAGATAGTCCATGGAGATGAATTCCCAAGGTTTGTTGGGAGTAGGTAGAGGAGTCTACATGCCTTGATTCTTGATGTTTGGCTTGGTGATGACGCAGGAAGTGCAGGATTTGATATATTTCCCAACATCTTGTCAGAGTTTTGGCCAATAAAAGTACTTTCTTTAGTACGACCATAATTTTCTCCACACCAAAGTGTCATGTGCCTCCAAAATCAGCTTGGCATGCTTGCTTGAAGGAACAAAAAGGTTGCACATGTAGCATAATAATGTGTCTTGGAGGTGGAAATTATGAAATTGCTTGTGATCCACTAGCATCTGGTATGTGAAGGTGAACTCTGGAACATTTTTGTACAGTTGCGACTATCCAGAGGTCTCGTGGCCACAAGAGTTGAGAATAGTAGTCAGTGTTGCAACTGGGGGCCGACTGAGGTAGTCTGAAACATCATTGGTGCCACCCTTTTTGTATTTACTGTTCAAGTGGAATTTTTGCAGATATGTAGACCACTTCTGATGGTGATTGTTCTGCAACTTCCCTTGTTTTTGTATAAACTGAAGAGGTTGGTGTTCGATGTAGATGATAATTTCCTTCCCCAGAATGTAATGCTTCCATTTCAATTAAGCTTACATGATGGAATACATCTCTTTATCATAGGTGGGGTACTTCTGAATTGTATAAGAAAGTGTCTCACTATGATAGGCCATTGGGTGCCTGTGTTGGTGAGGACTGCACCAATAACATAGGCAGAGGCATCAGTCTCAATTTCAAAAGGTTGTTGCAGGTCTAACAATGTGAGTAACAGCGTAGAGTAGAGGTGGCACTTTGACTCAATGAATGCCTTTTGTTAGTACTCATACCAGGAAAAATTTGTTTTTGCTGCACCCTTGGTAATCTGACTCAAAGGCCAAGTGATATGGGAGAATCCCAAAACGAACCTTCGATAAAAATTTGCAAGGCCTAAAAAGCTCCGAAGCTCTGTTAGAGTGGTTTAGGTTAGCTAACCCTAAATCACTTGGATCTTAGTCAGATCCACATGCATGCCTCTCTCATCTATGATGTAACCAAAATATTAGACTTGGCTCATGCCAAAGGTGCATTTATCCAAGTTGACACATAGTTTGTGCTACCGTAGGGTTTAAAGAACCTACCGAATGTGTTGCAAGTGTTCTTCCCATCTCTTGTTGAAAATGAGGATGTCATCTAGATAAACAACCACAAATGAGTTGGTGAAGGGGCGCAAGTGTTATAGACATTTTTGTGCCTTGCAGCTCCAAGCATGAAATGTCCATAAACCAAGGGCTCCTAAGTCCCTAAAAGTGTTGTTCTAACCCCTAAAGGAACAAGGTCAACAAATTACAGCTTCTCCCAGAAGTTCTCCACCAGAAACTGCTCAGAATAAGTCAAAACAGGATCATTTCAGCGGCTCCACTGGCTAGCTACGTTGCATAGCACCTAAACACACTGGCTAGGTGCGTTGCAACGCACCTAAATGCAATATCAGGGTGCGTTGAGCGGGAAATGACAAATGGCAGTGCCATTCCGCGAGGTGGAGAGACAATGGAAGCTTCCAGAATCTTCTCCTATGGCACTTGCCTCATTGAATTCGACCAAGGATGAGTAAGAGGCCTTCAGTCTCCAAGTGGAAGCAAGAACTGACAGAGAGAAGCCACTAATCAAATCATAAGCTGACTCATCCTCCTTGCATACATCTATATATGCATCCCTCATCCCAGAGATCCAGAGGCTGGAATTTTACACATTGTAAGGAATTGCTGTTGGTTTTGAGACAGAGATCAGAGTATTGGGTGATTTATGCTTTGTTGGAGGTGAAGAGGGGCTTCTTTGTTGGGAGGTTGGTGCTGGATCAGGAATCATCGGTTGTAACTCCTCCTGGATCTTCTTGTTATATCAATAAAAACTATTTGAGTTTTTCCTCCATTCTTGTGTATCATTGATGCTTGTTACATTTGTATGGTTAGCTTAAATCTGATCCTAAGCTATTTATGAATATAAATCCATGTCTTTGTATAGTTTTCTTCTTCTGTGATCTTACAGGTACTTGGTGAAGCTGGGTAAGTAAGGGAGCAGGTAGCTGGAAGCTGTCAAAGAAGAAAGAGATTGGATCAAAGGAGTAGCGCAAGACACAGGTTGGTTCTTCCTATTCCTCTTTATTTATAGTTCATAAAGGAAATACAAAAGTAGTTTTCTTTGTTTGTTTCTAAGGCAGCTGTCACACCTTAGTGGGATAGAGCAGCTCTAAATAGACACTTTTCCCGGTAACAAAATGGCGACTCCGCTGGGGACGATTGTCTAATTAGTTTGTTTGTGTATCTCTTGTTGTTTGTTTCATAAACTTATAAGTAGCATTCGAACTGCATTTGCCATAACAAATGCAAAGTAGACATCTGCTGCTTCAATCCAATCACTGGATTTGTTTATGATTTGAACAGTTGATTCACAAATGATCTGATTGCCCTTTGGGATAGCTCTTAGACCCTCCTTAGATCTATCCCTGATTGTGCATTACTGATTGCTTTTACTCGGCCAAAAACCAAAGACTAAACTGCAAACTGTGACCCAGAACCCGGATAGAATTCTCGTTTCTGCCCCAACACAGGTACTGTTAAGAGTTCCTGCATTTCAGCGCACTTCCCGAAAGGGCAACCTGCGCTGCAATCCAGTTTCTCTGTGTTACAGGTGCGCTGATCAGCCTAGCCCTGTGCAGCTGAGGTTCTTGTGCTTCGTTCTTTCCAGTTTTGTCTCTGAATCTTGCAGCCTGTGATCAGTATATGACTATTTCAAACCCCTTTTCCTTACTGATATTCCGCCTCATTTGTACAAAAGACCTGTAGATGTTTTTGTGTGTTTGTTGAGTCATTTACAGTTTTCCATTGCAAAAGTATAATAATCGTACTGTCGTCCTTTGATTTAGATCTGTCGCAAGTGTCGATTTCGATCATAGGAGAAAGTTTATTTGCTGTTGATAGTCGGTTATGCTTTTACTATTGCCTTTGGTTTGAATTTGTGACTTTCTAGTGTCAAAACGAGTATTTATTTCAAAATCATAAAGTGTCGTAATCATCTCTACCTTTTGATTTCGAAAAGAAGCTTGTTTGTGTTTGTCGCTTGAAAGAAAATTCAGATTTGTACACCAACTTTCATTTTAGCATCAATACTAAGAAAGTGAAAAACAAATACATGCATGTGCATTTGAATATAGACAGTTTGTTTGGCTTGATTTAGGAAAGTGCATTTACAGTGTGCTCTTTTCTCTTTGTGAAAAGATTGTGTCTTTCTTTTCCCCTAGTAGCTAGGATTTTCATTGCAGAAAAGAGATAAAAGTTTGTTTATCATCTTTAGATTGCATTTTAGGAATTACATCTACATCTCGTGGTGAACCCAAAAGGCAAACTTCATAAGAAAGATCAACTTAAAATAAATTCAATGAATCTAACAACGCTTTGGAACTTAACGCACAACATTTAGAGGTCTAGGCTAGAGACGTATTCCGGTGTCGTAAAGCCTGGTAACTGTTGTCCTCACTGATGGTTGGGTGATTCCTCCACTTTGAGACGATAAGTGCCAGTACGGACTTGTGCTCCCACGTACCGTCGAGTATATATTGGGAGACCCCTATAGGCTTAAATCCTTTATCCATAGGAAGCCATGTCGGCCGCCCTACTGATCGCAATGCACTAAACACAGCATTCGGGAAGATTGACTGCCGTACTGTAAAAAGTATTATGCAGTTTTGTGATTGGTTTGGTACTCCCTCTACCTAGACCTCCAGAGCAGTCCCTTTCGTTCCTTTTCAGACTCTTTAACGGAAAAGGTCCATCTGAGCACTTGTCACTTCAGGCTCATTAAAAATCGAAGGAGACTAGAGTCATCTTTTGTTTTTTCTCGACTCTTAAAAACTGAAAAAACAAGTTGTGTCAAAGCGTGTTAAAATTTATTTTAAACGGAATATTCATTACCCCTTTCCTACGTTGATCTTGGGTTGAGAAAATGGAGTCTACCAACCAAGGAATTCCCCTTGGTGGAAATCCTAGTCCCTTCTCCTCTTGGGGAGATGTTGGTGCACCCCATATGGCCACATTGTCGCTTCCAGGGCTGACAATTGGCTTGCTAGTATGGCTCTTCTCAACCTCTGTCGTTCAGAACACCACTATTCCTGAACAATCGAATCAGCAATTAGACGAGTCCAGAGTTGCCCACCAGCCTCTTACTTCCTCTTCTTCTCCTCCTTCCTCTTCACTTGATGGGGCTGGTAAAGCCAAAAGTCAAGTTCCTAAGGAGAAGAAGGAAAAGAAGAAGAAAGAGAAAAAGAAGAAGGAGCCAAAGGCGAATGGGGGAAAACGAGTGTCGTCTAACGAAAATCCACACACTGCACCGACCAGGCCTAAATCGCCATGTGTCATTTGCAAAGGAGACCACTTTCACAGATATTGTCCTTGCATCCCTCGAATATTAAGGGACTAGTCTCCTCGTTTGCACAATCCGGTGTCGTCAACCTCTGGTGATCATGTTGAAAGCACACCGTCAACTAGTGAAAGTGAAGCCCTAGGACAAAAAGGAAAATGTAGATTTCCTTGTAAACTGTGCGAAGGCGATCATGCCGTCCACCGTTGTCCCTTCTTAGACGAAGCTAAAAGAGTTTTGGATGATCGTCCGGTTTCACCGTTACGACTTCCTCCTGGATATAAAAAACTCTTGCCGAGTCCGTCACTAGTTGAAAATCCAGCTGGCCCGCTCAGGTGGTCGGCTGAAGCACCTATCATTGAAGATAAACCATCTGGATCCATACCAGACGAAATTCAAAAGGTCGAGGCGACAGTTGACCCGGTCTTGCCTTCAGAGGTTTCATCTTCAGATGATACAGTCACTGAAGAGAATAAGGATGACACCGTCCAAATTCTCTTCATAAACACAGACTCCGACGAACATGGGGGCAATTTACCCATTCCTTTACCGCAGGAAGGAAGTTCGTCAGAGCCATACCCGGCCGTCTATTCGGTCCCACCTCCAAGCAACCTAGTTGTCTCCTTCGACTGGAATCAACTAGGCAGACCTCGTTTACCAGCAAGCATACCATTTCGAATTATCGTTCAAATATATAGAATGGTTATGGCTGGTACTATCATAGATGAGGGGGCTTCTGTGAGTATCCTTTCCTCAACTGCTTGGAAAGCGCTTGGTTCACCATCGCTTTTGCCTGAAATGAAAAATTTGACAGGCTTTGATAAAGGAACCAGTCGACCTCTGGGGATCCTTCCCGATGTGCCCATAACATTGAGAAGGAAGACAGTTCGCATGAACGTAATGGTAGTTCAAGGACCCTTGGATTATAACCTACTCCTTGTACGAGACTATATTTATTGCATGGGAGCAATTGTCTCCTCACTCTTTAGAGTAATGTGTTTTCCGCACGAAGGAAGAGTGGTCAAGCTCGTGGACCAGCTTTCATTTCCCGGATCATACAGAGCAAATAGTCATATACCGTCCCTAAATGGTCTTTTCACGCAAGAAATGTCTCAATCTCCAGTCCGTCCTCCCGATGAGCGCGAGTAATTCGGAGGGATATGACTGAAACCCAGGGGGCATGCATCCTGGTCTGCTTCGGCAGGAAAACTTCAGGTATAGGGTAGGTTTCCGCGGGAGAATATGACTAGTCTGTACCCCATCCGTGATTAGAAGAGGGGTTATTCTAGAACAAGATTCTCTTGTCAAAGTTATGTGAGTTGGCAGGCATCGCCGCTCACCTTTGTTTATCTCGGTAGACATCGCCGAAGAAGTGTTTTGTTTGCGCCGCGAATAGAAGAATCTTTGGGTGACCTGTAAGAGGTAGGCCTCTCTCGGTAAAACAAATGTTTTGGCGGATAGAAGTAGAGGTAACCTTGAAACTCTGTTTTATACCTGGGGGCATGCAAACCTTTTGGAGTGCAAGCAAAGAGCGATTATTTATCTGTTTTTTAGATTAGTCGTTACCTAACTTGCATAAAGAAAGGATGTGGGGCAAAACTCTAAAAATTGCCGTTTTATATGAGACATTCTTATCATATGACTAGATTAATCGAGCAGTGTTACCGCGAGGTTCAAGCTCGTTAAAAAATAAACCCGGATCGAGCAGTGTTACCGCGAGGTTCAAGCTCGTTAAAAAATAAACCCGCACCGAGCAAATGTTTCCACCCGCGTTTAAGCTCGTTAAAAAATGAACTATTCCCCGGTAAATAACCGCCATGAATGTAGTACTTCAGCCATTAAAGCCTTGGTCGTGTTTGCACCGTCACCTCCACTTTTACATTGGCCGATCATTCACCTCCATTTGATTGTTTACCCATTTTGAGGAACAGCTGCGAAGAGTGATTTCACTAGCCATCCTTGTGACACTGCCGTGATTGGAAAATTCCAAACCTTACCTGGAATCAGCTGCTACCCATTTTATCACTCGTTCCTCAAAAGACGAGTCTTCTTTAAGCTCTTTTCAACTGACTCGTAAAATATGAAAAGATTGACGAGTCCTTGGCCTTCCAGCTCGTTAAAGGGATAGGAAGTGCTATCCCTCCTCTAGATTTTAATCTTTTTGGACCTGAGGGATTATTGCACAAAAAGATCGAGCGCTTGTTTTGTTCGGCTCGTTAAAACTATCGAAAATTCATGCCTTCTGTATTGTTTTATACTTTTTTGGACTTAAGGGATTAGATGATGAAAAAGGAATTTTGGAGTTACCTTACGTACATTTTCAGACTCTCTAAAAATGAAAAGGACCGAGTTATCTTTGTCGTTAAACTCATTAAAAAGGTTAATAGCGACAAACTTGTCTTTAGACGAGAACGAGTTTCACTATCGCTAGGCTCGTTAAAACATAGCGATGGGTTTGCCCGAAGGGAAAATTATAGAACAAGCATATGTTATCCTCCTCAAGCTTGACAAAAATAAAGAGGTACTGGTCAGCAATGACTGGGGAAAAATTGGGAGGAAAACTCAAAGAATCTTTATTGGTAGCAAGTCGCTCTTGAACATGACACTTCCGCTCCGTGTCCGAGTCGGGTTGGGTTGTTTCATTCACCGGTAACATCGCCATGGTCACGCCATACCATCCACATTTGGGGTTAATACTACCAATCCATCACATAAGTGTCGCCGACATGTTCAAGAGAAGTCATCCAGAGAAGTCACCTGTGTCCCACCCACTACCATACATTATACTCCATACTTTCATGACCGCCACCCTGAACCATATATCATCAGATCGTTTTCACTTCCATCAAAATCATTTGCTCCATTCCGTGTCATTGATGTGGGATTCATTAAGGCCCTCCTATGACGGATCACTTCTTGTCGACATCAGCTCATTATCCAAGAAGTTGATCTAGGAACACCCCATTCAGTACTTTGAAGCTTGCATGCCTCAATGGCAAGTTTCTCACTTCCGGCGACAGGTTTACATCAATGACCTTCGACCGAAAGATTTTGCGTGGTGTTCGACGCCAAGTCCTTTATTCACACCACGTAAATTGTACTGTAGTACCTCGAGGATCATTATCATTATCGGTGATTCCTCTCGCGCTTGTTAACAGTTTACATCATTGACTGGTAATCAAGCGATGTCTTTCCATGTTCGACTTTAAAACATTTCTCACATGGATCGACTTGTACTTCGAGTGAAGATCGGACGAGATTGAAGACCCCGGATCTAGTTTCATCCATCCGGGCTGCGATATATATTCAGGAAAATAAAGACATTAAAATGTACAACATTGCAGCACAGATAATCATCCTACCAAAAGGATGATGGCTCTATCAGAATCATCAGTCTACCATCAGATGATTGTCTGTCCTATGTACATGAAAATGAATTTATAAAGCTGAGCATGGGAATGCCCGCCTCAGCTAGATCATGAAAACAGTATGAAGATAATGTATTGTATTGTATCTTATTACAGGTCTCCTCCCAGCATTGAAAGAACTTCGGATCCTCATAATAAAGTATTTCACCCGATAAACGACCTCATACTTTAGGGGGCAGCTGTTATAGACATTTTTGTGCCTTGCAGCTCCAAGCATGAAATGTCCATAAACCAAGGGCTCCTAAGTCCCTAAAAGTGTTGTTCTAACCCCTAAAGGAACAAGGTCAACAAATTACAGCTTCTCCCAGAAGTTCTCCACCAGAAACTGCTCAGAATAAGTTAAAACAGGATCATTTCAGCTGCTCCACTGGCTAGCTGCGTTGCATAGCACCTAAACACACTGGCTAGGTGCGTTGCAATGCACCTAAATGCACTATCAGGGTGCGTTGAGCGGGAAATGACAAATGGCAGTGCCATTCCGCGAGGTGGAGAGACAATGGAAGCTTCCAGAATCTTCTCCTATGACACTTGCCTCACTGAATTCGACCAAGGATGAGTAAGAGGCCTTCAGTCTCCAAGTGGAAGCAAGAACTGATAGAGAGAAGCCACTAATCAAATCATAAGCTGACTCATCCTCCTTGCATACATCTATATATGGATCCCTCATCCCAGAAATCCAGAGGCTAGAATTTTACACATTGTAAGGAATTGCTGTTGGTTTTGAGACAGAGATCAGAGTATTGGGTGATTTATGCTTTGTTGGAGGTGAAGAGGGGCTTCTTTGTTGGTAGGTTGGTGTTGGGTCAGGAATCATCGGTTGTAACTCCTCCTGGATCTTCTTGTTATATCAATAAAAACTATTTGAGTTTTTCCTCCATTCTTGTGTATCATTGATGCTTGTTACATTTGTATGGTTAGCTTAAATCTGATCCTAAGCTATTTATGAATATAAATCCATGTCTTTGTATAGTTTTCTTCTTCTGTGATCTTACAGGTACTTGGTGAAGCTGGGTAAGTAAGGGAGCAGGTAGCTGGAAGCTGTCAAAGAAGAAAGAGATTGGATCAAAGGAGTAGCGCAAGACACAGGTTGGTTCTTCCTATTCCTCTTTATTTATAGTTCATAAAGGAAATACAAAAGTAATTTTCTCTGTTTGTTTCTAAGGCAGCTGTCACACCTTAGTGGGATAGAGCAGCTCTAAATAGACACTTTTCCCGACAACAGCAAGATGTCATCCATTAGCCTCATAAAAGTAGGAGGGGAATTTGTCAACCTGAAGGGAATAACCAACCATTTAAAAAGGCCTTCCTTGGATTTGAAGGAGGTCTTCATACATCTATGGGATCTATTGGAACCTTATGATGTCCAGATTTCAGATCAATCTTGTTTAAATACTTGGCCCCCTTGAGTTGGTCCATAAGGTCATAAATCCATGGGACTGGATACTTGTTCTTGACAATGATTTGTTTTAGTGCCTGATAATCAATACAGGGCCTCCATGTCCCATCCTTCTTTTTTACAAGTACAATCAGGCTCCCACAAGGTGAGGAACTTGGTCGAATGTGGTGTTTTTGCATCAACTCCTAGATTTTCTGCTTGATCTCTTCATTTTCTAGAATGAAGGGGCGGTACATCTGTCCGTTGGGTAGAGGTGCTCCGGGAGTTAGATTGATTGAATGCTTGACCTGACAGTGCAAGCCCCCTGTGGGTGAAGAGAAGATGTCCCTGTATTCTTCCATGACCTTATCCACCTGCTTCTGTTGCATGGAGGAACCCTTCCCGGGGGTCATAGATGTGGCCATGATCTTCCCTACTTTGAGAGAGAATCAGAAAGAAAACAACTTTCCTGGTAAGGGAGATGAACTTATTGCATTCCTTAGCAAAGATCAAAGAGATAACAGTAGGCGAGTTTACCTCCGGTATTTTGTATAACTTATTACCCAAATAAATAATAACAGTGCGAGTTATCAACTCATACACAACATGGCGCTTCCACAAGTATGGTTAGCCTAATAATACATCACAAACTTCAATAGGAGCAACATCACATAATACCTCATCCGCGAAGGGCTTGATGTTGTAGGGAAGGCGACATTGCTGGATGACGAAAATATCTCGTCCTTGGTGAAGCCACTTGATTGTGTATGGCTACGGGTGTGGTGTGTTCAGTAGGCCCAATCACTTCATGACCTCTGCTGAAATGAGGTTATTTTTGCTTCCGCTTTCAACAATGAATTATAGTGGTGAACCCTTCACCCACATGTATGAGTGGAAGAGACGCTCCTCCTCCTTTGGATCTTTGGGCTCAAGCTTCTGGATATTGGTGGTGGCAACAGTAGCACTAGGATCCTCATCAATAATCTTCTTCCCTTAGTCATTCCCCTTGTCTAGTTTGGATACAAAGTTGGAACATGCCTCTAAATTTGAAGTCTTCATCTCGACCACCAGTGAATCCTTAGCTCAACACTCAATTGTGTTGTGAGTGGGGTTCTTATGGAACTCACACCACTTTATTGTGTCCTTCTTTGTCTTCACGGTGTTGTTCTTTGCTTGCGGCTTTGATGGGTTGTCCTAAGTAACCCTGCCTTGGCTTTCTCCTTTGTTCTGTGGTTTGGGGGTGCTTTTCCCTTGCTTCAGATTCCCAGATCCAAAGTCTTGCTTCTTCTGTTTAAACTTCCACTATATCTTGATAATGTATTGGTAGGTGATGCCAAGCAAGGAGATGTACAAGAAATCCATCTCATCCTGGATGTATTTGTGCAGATAACCATGGTACTTGAGTATCAGATGACGCTCAGAATCCTTGATACCCAACTTCATGTGAAGGTTGTGAATAATATTTGTGAACTCTGACACGTCTTGGTCTCTTCCCTCCCACAGTGTGGTCCACTTTATGTACTTATCTACATAGCTCCCGACAGCGTAATACTGCTCCTTGATGGAATCTCGAAAAGAGTTCCAAGTGGGTGTGGTTAAAAATAGTGAGGGTTCCCTCTCATCCTTCTGCTCATAGTAGGTTTCCTACCAGTCCTTGACACGGGGGGCAACTTTGAGGAGTGAAAAAATAATCTTTTCTTTTTTGGAAAAATCGTGAACTGAAAAATACCCTTCCAATAGATTTAACCATCTATTTGCGATGTCTGCATTTATCTGGCCTTCAAATATGGGAATGTCAAAGTTGACTTGTACCTTGAAGGGAATGTTTCCTCTAGAGTGGCTACCAGATGAAGATTCGTTGCCTGTGGGCATCCGCCGAAGGATCTGGGCAAAGTTATCCATCATCCCGTTCTTTTGTCGCTCGAGGTCTTCTTCGAGCAATATTTTGAAGGGATCTCCTTCTCCCTCATCTTTATTTTCTTCCACCATGGGAGGTTTTTGGGGTTTGCGAGGCTGGTCTAGCAAAAGCTCAACTAGTTGAAGCCCTAACTCCTTATACCTTGACCTCGTTGGGGACACGTAAAGAAAAATAGAGAAAGAGCAGACCACTCTGATACCACTGATCCAACTTATGGAGGAATGCAACAAAATACAGATATAAACATAAACAAAAATATGCAAGAGAAATAAAACTTCATTTCATTAATATCAAAGAAATGAAATATGCTTACATACAAAATGCAAATAAACTAGCTTGGGTGATGGTAGCTTATCTCTAAAGGAGATGTGGTGGATATGTGCCTTTGAACTATGTTACAATGAGTCCTGAAGCCCTATTTATTATCGAGAAATAATGGAAAACCTTAAACATGAAAAAACCGAACCCTAGGAGATGAAGCGCCAAAGCTATGGGCCCTATTGGGGAAAATCGGTACATCAACTTCCCAGGGTTGTAACTTTGGCTTACAATCTCTGTTTGATGTGAATGATACCTCATTAGAACAATCTATCTGATGACTATAAATTTCAACTGTACATGTCATTCTAAGTCTCATGTTTTCCTATCTTCCAAAAAAACGTCGTTTAGGGCCTCAAAATAGCTATGAAAGTTCAAGCTTGAAAATTTTCCAAAAATAGTAAATTGTGCCACAATTACGAAAACTAAAAGAAATAATGGTACAATGATGGGGGTCTAAGTGGAATATGAGGGTGGCCACCAATATCCACCTAGATCTTTCCTCCCCCCTTAGGAAGCAATGGACGTCATTGCGTTGAGTGCCTACATGAGATGGGGAAACTTCTGCTGAACTTGGTCCTTAGTGAACCACTTGCCTTGGTGCACGAGTTGGTCAAGTTTGATAATGCGAGATAGTTAGATCTTCTGCTGATGAGTGTTCACGATTTGATTGTCCATGACTTGATCAGTTGTGGCTTCTTCCATGCAGTCTAGGTTTAGTTTTGTTCGTGTGAGTTGTTCTATAATGTCTAATGTGTCTAGAAATGGTGGAAAGTATAGCCGAAGGCAATCCACATTGAACACTGGGTGCAAGGAAAGGAATGGAGGAATGCTGAGCTCAAAATAACTGTCTCCCACATCCTTGGTTATGGTGTAAGGCCCATATCAGAGTGGTCTAAGCTTCCGATGGGCTCCAGTAAGGCATTATTTCTGCAAATGCAACCAAAATTTCTTGCCCATCTGAAACTTGTGTGGCACTCGATGTTGATCATGTAAATGCTTATACTTGGCATTAGGATTCTCTAAGATGTCGTGAATTTGCTTGCAGATGTGTTGTATGCGTTCAATAAATATGGTTGCTTTATCAACTTCAGACAATACATGCGTGGATTATGTCTGTGTAGTCGCATGAGGTTTGGAAACATCAATCATACACAATGGTTGAAATCCTAGACCCACTTGAAAGGGACTATGACCAATCAAGCTATGGAGATCTTTGTTATAACTATGTTGCACATAGGGAAGGCTCTCATCCCAGATTCGTGGATGCTTGGAGTTGTACATGCAGAGTATGTGCACTATCATGCTGTTGACGACCTATGTATGACCACCAGTCTGGGGATGGAATGCACTCAACTTGGTGAGCTTGGTGTCCAATAATGTCCATAGGACTGACCAGAATGTACTCAAGAACCTGCTATCCCAATCTGATATAATGGTCTACGGGATCCCAAAATGTACCCACACTCGTTCAAAGAAGAGTTTGGTAGTGTCCTCTACTGTGATACTCTTCTTACAGGCTACCAATATAGTCATCTTAGAAATTTTTTCGATGACCTCAAATACACAGTCATTACCATGCTCAGTAGAAGGGAGGCTAGATAGATAGTCCATGGAGATGGATTCCCAAGGTTGGTTTGGAGTAGGCATAAGAGTAAACAAGCCTTACTTCTTGCTAGTTTGCTTGGAGATGGTTCAAGAAGTACAAGATCTGATATATTTCCCAACATCTCGTCTGAGTTTTGGCCAATAAAAGTACTTTTGTAGTACGACCACAGTTTTCTCCACACCAAAGTGTCGTGTGACTCGACTGTAGTGCGCCTCCCAAATCAGCTTGGCACGCTCACTTGAAGGAACAAAAAGGTGGCCCAAGTAGCATATTAATGCATCTTGGAGGTGAAATTAGGACCTTGCTTTCCGTCCACTAGCATCTAGTATGTGGACGTGAACTCTGGATCACTTTTTTACAATAGCAGTGATCTAGAGGTCTTGTGGCCACAAGAGTTGCGAACAATAGCCAGTGCTGCAATTGGGGGCTGGTTGAGGTAGTCTGCAACTTGATTGGAGCTTCCCTGTTTGTATTTAATGTTCAAGTGGAATTGTTGCAGATATGTAGACCACATTTTATGGTGATCGGTCTGCAACTTCCCTTGTGCCTATATAAACTGAAGAGGTCGGTGATTGGTGTGGATGGTCGTCTCCTTCCCCATAATGTAATGATTCCATTGTTGGCAAGCCTACACGATGGAATACATCTCTTTATCATAGGTGGTGTACTTCCAAATTGTATCGAGAAGTGTCTCACTATGATCGACCACTAGATGCCCGTGCTGGGTGAGGATTGCACCAATAGCATAGTCAGAGGAGTCTGTCTCAATTTCAAATGGTTGTTGCAGGTATGGCAATGTGAGTATCGAAGCAGAGCAGAGGCAATGCTTCAACTCAAAGAACACATTTTATTGGGACCTAGACTAGGAAAAAATTGCTTTTGCTCTGCCCTTAGTATTCTGACTCAAAGGCCAAGTGATATGGGAGAATCCCAAAATGAACCTTTGATAAAAATTTGCAAGGCCTAAAAAGCTATGAAGCTCTATTAGAGTGGTCGAGGCTAGCCAATCATGAATGACTTGGATCTTAGTCAGTTCAACATGCACGCCTCGCTCATTTATGATGCAAGATAGATATTGGACCTGACTCATGCCAAAGGTGCATTTCTCCAAGTTGACACACAATTTGTGTTGCTGTAGGGTTTGAAGGACTTGCTAAATGTGTTGCAAGTGTTCTTCCCAACTCTTATTGAAGATGAGGATGTTGTCTAGATACACAACCACGAATGATTTGGTGAAGGGCCGCAAGATGTCATTCATTAGCCTAAAAAAAGTAGCAGGGGAATTTGCCAACCCGAATGGCATAACCAACCATTCAAAAAGTCACTTCTTAGATTTTTAAGGCGGTATTGAATACATATGTGGGCTCTATTAGAACTTGGTGATAACCAAAATTTCGATCGATCTTGCTAAAATATTTAGCCCCCTTGAGTTAGTTTAGAAGGTCATCAATTTGTGGGATTGGATACTTGTTCCTAACAATGATTTTCTTTAGTGCCCAATAATTAATGCAAAGCCTCCATGTCCCATCCTTCTTTTGTACATGTACAATCAGGCTCCCACAAGTTGAGGAACTTGGTTCAATGTGGCCTTTTTGTAGGAACTCCTGGATTTTCCGCTTCATCTCTTCATTTTCGATAATAAAGCAACGATACATCGTCTCGTTGGGTTTGAGGTCCTTTGAGAGTCAAATTGATCAAATGTTTGACCTGATAGTGCAAGGGTACACCAGTGGGAAAGGAGAAGATGTCCTTGTATTCTTCCATGACCTTATCCACCTACTTCTACTTCGTGGAGTTAGTGAAGGGTTGCAAGATGTCATCCATTAGCCTCATAAAAGTAGCAGGGGCATTTGTCAACTCGAAGGCCATAACCAACCATTTAAAAATGCCTTCCTTGGATTTTAAGGCATTCTTCCATACATCTGTGGGATCTATTGGAACCTGGTGATAACCAGACTTCAGATCGATCTTGCTAAAATACTTGGCACCCTTGAGTTGGTACAAAAGGTCATCAATCTGTGGGATTAGATACTTGTTACTGACAATGATTTTGTTTAGTTCCTGATCATTAATGCAAAGCCTCCATATCCCATCCTTCTTCTGTACAAGTACAATCGGGATCCCATAAGGCGTGGAAATTGGTTGGATGTGGCCTTTTTGTAGCAACTCCTGGATTTGCCGCTTGATCTCTTCATTTTCCAGAATGGCACAACGATACATTGTCCTGTTGGGTCGAGGTGCTTTGGGAGTCAGATCGATCGAATGCTTAACCTGACAGTACAAGGGTACTCTTGTAGGTGAGGAGAAGATGTCCCTATATTATTCCATGACCTTATTGATTTGAATTTAAACAGGGACGCAAAAAATTACAGATATAACCATAAACTTAGAGATGCAGCAAAAATAAAACTTCATTTCATTAATATCAAAGAACTGGAATATGCTTACATACAGAATGGAAATAAACTAGCTCGACCAATGGTAGCTTATCTCCGAGAAGAGATGTGGCGGCTACATGCCTCTGAACTATGTTACAATGAGGCTTAAAGGCTTATTTCTTATTGTGAAACAATGGAAAACCCCAAAACATCCAAAAACCTAACCATAGGAGATGAAACACCAAACTATGGGCCTCGTTGGGGTAAATTGATACATCAACTTCCCGAGGTCATAACTTTGGCACACGGTCTCGGTTTGACACACACGATACCTCACTAGAAATATCTATTTAAGGACTACAACTACTAACAAAAAATGTTGACTATAAAATTAAAAATAGCTGTTGGTGATTTTCCAACAAAAAAATGTTGTTTAAGGCCTCAAAACAACTCCGGAAGTTTAGGACTCGAAAAACTTCCAAAAATAGTAAACTGTGCTACAATTAAGGAAATTGAAAAAATGAAAGAAAAATGGTGGGGGTCCAAGTGGATTAGGCGGGTGGTCACCAATATCCACCTGGATCATTCCCCCTCGCCCTTAGGAAGTAATGGTCCCCATTACGTTGAGTTCCTCCATGAGATGAGGAGACTTCTGCTGAACTTGGTCCCTGGGTAGCCACTTGCTCTGGTGAAGGAGTTGGTCTACTTTGACAACTCGATATTGTTGGATCCTTTGCTATTGGGTGTTCTTGATCCGTGTGTCCATGATCTGATCAGTTGTGGCTTGTTCCATGTAGTTTTGGTTTAACTCTGTTGGTGTGAGTTGTTCTGCAATGTCGGATGTGTCCAAGAATGGTGGAAAGTAGGGCCAAAGGCAGTCCACATTGAACACTGGGTGTAGACCAAGGAATGGTGGAATATTGAGCTCAAAGGAATTGTCCCCTACTGCCTTGGTGATGGTGTATTGGCCATATTGGAGTGGGTGAAGCTTGTGGTGGGGCCCAGTGAGGCGCTCCCTCTACAAATGTAGCCAAACTTTGTCGCCCACCTGGGACTTGTTTGGAACCCGATGTTGATCATGGTGCTACTTGTACTTAGCATTGGCTCTGTTCAATATGTCATGGACCAGTTGGAGGATGTGTTGAATTTGCTCATTGAAGATGTCTGTCTTATCGACTTTGGATTGGACATGAGCCAAATCTACCTGAGTAGTTGCAAATGATATGGCCACATCAATGGGACATAGTGGCTGGAATCGCAAGCTCACCTGAAAAGGGCTGTGGCTAGTCGAGTTGTGGAGAGCTCGGTTATAGCTGTGTTGGACATAGGGGAGGCTCTCATCCCATGTGTGGGGATGCTCTGAGTTGTACATGCGCATAATGTGGACAATCATCTTGTTGAAAACCTCTGTTTGGCCATTAGTTTGGGGATGTAAAGGTATGGACTTAGTGAGCTTGGTGTCTAGCATCGACTAGAGATTGGACCAAAATGTACTAAGGAACCTGCTATCTCGATATGAGATGATAGACTGTGGGATCCCAAAGTGTACCCACACTCGTTCAAAGAAGAGTTTAGCAGTGGCTTCTGCTGCGATATTCTTGTTGCAGGCCACCATAATGACCATCTTTAAGAATCTGTCGACAACCAAAAAAACATAGTTGTTGCCATGCTTAGTAGAAGGAAGGCCCAAGATGTAATCCATGGAGATGGATTCCCAAGGTCAACTAGGGTTAGACAGCGGAGTATAGAGGCCTTGCTTCTTGATGGTCGGTTTGGCAATGACGCAAGTAGTGTAGGGTTTAATGTACTTCCTGACATCCTGTCGAAGATTCAGCCAATAGAAATACTTCTGCATTACTACCACTATTTTCTCGACCCCGAAATGCCCAACGACCTGACTGTAGTGCGATTCTGAAATCATCTTGGCACACTCGCTTGAAGGAACACAAAGGTGTCCCAGGTGGCATAATAGTGCATCCTAGAGGTGAAAATCTGGAACGTGTTGACCCTTCAAGAGCGTCTGGTATGTGTGGCTGAATTCTGGGTCACTTTTGTAGATAAGTGGCCAATCAGAAGTCTCGTGCCCATAAGAGTTGAGCACGGTGGATAATGCCATGATCGGTGGTCGGCTAAGGCAGTGTGCAACATTATGGGTGCTGCCCTTCTTGTACTCGATATTTAGATGTAACTTTTGTAGGTATGTGGACCACTTCTGATGGTGATCATTCTACAACTTCCCTTCCGTCTTCCTTGCGTCTGTATGAACTGCAAGGGTCGGTGGTCTGTGTGGATGACCGTTTCCTTCCCCAAAATGTAATGCTTCCATTTTCGGCAGGCCTACACAATGTAATGCATCTCTTTGTCATAAGTGGGATACTTACAGACTGTGCCTGAAAGTGTCTCACTGTGATATGCCACTTAATGCCCATGTTGAGTAAGGACTGCCCCAATAGCATATGCAAATGCATCTATCTCAATCTCAAATGGTTGTTGCAAGTTTGGTAATGTGAGCATTGGTGTAGAGCAGGGGTGATGTTTCGACTTTGCAAACGCCTTCTGTTGAGATTCATATCAAAATAATTTTGCTTTCTCTCCTCCCTTGGTGACTTGACTCAAGGGCTAAGTGATATGAGAGAACCCCAACATAAACCTGCGGTAGAAATTGGCAAGACCCAGAAAGTTGTGAAGCTCTATTAGAGTGGTTGGGGCTAGCCAATCCTGAATGACTTGGATCTTGGCTGCATCCACATGCACCCCCCGTTCATCAATAATGTATCCTAGATACTCAACCTGGGTCATGCGAAAAGTGCATTTCTCCAAATTGGCACACAACTTGTGTTGCCGCAGTGTTTGGAGAGCCTGTTGGATGTGGTGGAGGTGCTATTCCCAAATCTATTTGAAGATCATGCTGTCATCCAAGTAAACCACTACAAATAAGTTGGTGAATGGCCACAAGATGTCATCCATCAACCTCATGAATGTTACAGGAGCATTCGTCAACCCGAAACACATAAAAAACCATTTGAAAAGGCCCTCCTTAGCTTTAAAGGCAATCTTCCACACATCGGAGGGTTCAATTGGTACCTGGTGATATCCGAACTTCAATTTGATCTTGCTAAAATATTCCCCCCCCCCCCGCCCTTGAGTTGTTCCAGAAGGTCATCAATCGGTGGGATCAGGTACCTATTCCAAACAATGATCTTGTTCAACACCTGACAGTCAATACAGAGTCTCCAAGTCCCATCCTTTTTATGTACCAACATGATCGAGATCCCATAGGGTGATGAAATTAGCTGGATGTGACCTTTCTGCAGCAGCTCCTAAATCTGCCTCTTCATTTCGTCGTTCTCTAGAACAGAGCACCAATAGATTAGTCCATTGGGAAATGACGCACCTGGGGTCAGATCAATGGAGTGCTTAACCTGACAGTGCAGAGGCACCTCTGTGGGGGAGGTGAAGATGTCCTCGTACTCCCCCACGACCTTGTCCATCTGTTGTTGTCATGCGAAGGGGCCCTGTCTGGCGGTTGTGGCCACCGTCTTCTTCTTTCCCTAAGGGCGTATCATCAAGAAAACAAATTTACCGGTTCTGGAAATGAGCTTATTGCATTGTTCTGTAGTAACCAAAGAGATGGCGGTAGGTGGTGCTACCTCCGGTATCCTGTTCAACTTATTGCCCAAGGTAACAATAACAACACGAGGCCTTGACTCATACAAAACTATCGCTTCCACAAGTATGGTTGGCCTAATAATACATCAGAAACTTCAAGAGGAGCAACGTCACATAATACCTCATTTGTGAAGGGCTTGATGTTGTATGGAAGGAGAAAATACTAGCTAATGTGAAGATCCCGTCCTTGGTGAAGCCAGCCGATGGTGTATGATTGTGGGTGTGATGTGGTAGATAAGCCCAACTGCTTCATGATCTCTACTAAAATGAGGTTATTTTGTCTCTCGATGTCTACAATGAACTGTAGTGGGGAACCCTTTACCCACATTTGGGAGTGGAATAGGCGCTCCTTCTCCTTTGGATCTTCGGGTTCCTCCTTCTGGATCTTTGTGCTAGCAACGATGGCATTGGGCTCTGCATTGATAATCTGCTTCCCTTTGTCATTCCCCTTGTTGGGTTTTGACTCAGAGTCGAAACATGCATCTGATTCAGAAGCCTTCAGCTTAGCCACCAGTGACTGCTTGGCCCGACACTCACTTGTGTTGTGAGTGGAGTTCTTATGGAACTCACACCACTTTCCCGTGTCCTTCTTCGACTTCGCGGTGTTGTTATTTTCTTGCGGCTTTGGCAGGTTGTCCTGGGTTGCCCCGCCTTGGCTTTGTCCTTTGTTATGCGGTTTGGGGGCACCTTTCCCTTGCTTCGGATTCGCAAATCCAAAGTCTCGCTTTTTCTGTTTAAGCTTCTGCTCGATCTTGACAGCGTATCGGTACGTTGTGCCAAGCGAGGAGATGTCCAGGAACTCCATCTCATCCTAGATGTACCTGTGTAGGTAGCCGCGGTACTTGAGTACCAAATGTTTCTCAGAATCCTTGATACCCAACTTCGTGCAAAGGGTATGAAAAACATTGGTAAACTCTGGCACGTCTTGGTCCCTTCCTTGCCACAGCGTGGTCCACTTTATGTATTTATCCTCATACCTCTTGACAGGGTAGTACACCTCCTTGATGGCATCCTAGAATGAATTCCAGGTGAGTGTGTCTGAAAACAGTGAGAGCGTACTTTCATCCTTCTGCTCATAGTAGGTTTCCCACCAGTCCTTGAAGCGGGTGGTGACTTTGAGAAGAGAAAAAGTAATATTTTCTCGGCTGGAAAAATCATGAACATAAAAGTATCCTTCTAGCATATTTAACCATTCATCTACGACATTTGCATCTATTTGGCCCTCAAATATGTGAATGTAAAAGTTTACTTGTACCTTAAAAGGAGTGGTGCCTCTAGAGTGGCTGCTGGATGTGGATGCGCCGCCGGTGGGAAACCGTTGAAGGACCTGGGAAAATTTATCCATCAACGCGTTCCTTTGTTTCTTGAGGGCCTCCTCAAGCAATATTTTGATAGGATATCTTTCTCTCTCATCTTTCTTTTCTTCCCCCATGGGCAGTCATCGGGGTTTGCGAGGTTGATCTTGCAAAGGTTCAACTAGATCGAGTTCTAACTCCTTATACCTCGACCTCGTTGGGGACATGCAAAGACGGATCGAGAAAGAGCAAAACGCTTTGATACAACTGATCCGAATTTAAACAGGAACACAACAAATTACAGATATAACCATAAACATAGAGATGCAATAGAAATAAAACTTCATTTCATTAATATCAAAGAACTGAAATATGCTTACATACATAATGGAAATAAACTAGCTCGGGTGATGGTAGCGTATCTCTAAGAAGATACGTGGCAGCTACATGCCTTTGAATTGTGTTACAATGAGGCTTGAAGGACTATTTATTATTGAGAAACAATAAAAACCCCAAAACATCCAAAACCTAACCCTAGGAGATGGAACGCCAAACTATGGGTCCCGTTGGGATAAATTGGTACATCAACTTCCCCGGGTTGTAACTTTGGCATACAATATCTATTTGACACACATGATACCTCGTTAGAAAGATCTATTTGAGCACTACAATTGCTGATACTAAATATAAAATTGGAAAATCAAAATATCAGCCAGTTATTTTACCAAAAAAGTGTCGTTTAGGGCCTCAAAACGGCTCTGGAAGTTCATGACCCGAAAAACTACCAAAAATAGTAAAATATGCTACAATTAAGGAAACTGAAAAACTGAAAGAAACAATTGTGGGCTCCAAGTGGAATAGGCGAGTGGGCACCAATATACACCTACTTCTGTTGTGCAGAGGAACCCTTCTCGGGGGCCATGGATGTGGCCACGATCTTCCCCTTACTTTGAGAGCAAATAAGAAAGAAAACAAATTTCCCAGTTTGGGAGATGATCTTATTGCATTACTTAGCAGAGATCAAAGAGATGGTGGTAGGCGTGGCTACCTCTAGTATATTGTATAACTTATTTCCAAAAGAAATAATAACAATGTGAGGCTTCGACTCATACACAACATTACGCTTCTACAAGTATGGCTGGCCTAATAATACATCACAAACCTCAAGAGGAGCAACATAACACAATACCTCATCCGTGAAGGGCTTGATGTTGTAGTAAAGGCAACACTGTTGGATGACGCAGAGATATGGTCCTTGGTGAAACCACCTGATAGTGTATGCTTGCGGGTGTAGTGTGGTCAGTAGGCCCAACTATTTCATGTCCTCTATTGAAATGCGACTTTTTTGTCTCCCACTGTCGACAATGAATTGCAGTGGCAAAGCCTTCACCCAAATTTGTGAGTGGAAGAGATGATCTCCCTCCTCTAGATCTTTGGGCTCAATATTCTGGATCTTGGTGTTGGCAACAATGGTGCTGGGCTCCACATCAATAATCTGCTTCACTTTGTCATTCCTCTTGTCAGGTTCTGATTCAAAGTCAGAACATGCATCTAACTCTGAAGCCTTAAGCTTGGCTACTAGTGGCTGCATGGCTCGACACTCACTTATGTTGTGATTGGGGCTCTTATGGAACTCACACCACTTTCCCATGTCCTTCTTTTTCTCCATGGTGTTTCTCTTTTCTTGCAGCTTTGACGGGTTGTCTTGGGTCACCTCGCCTAGGCTTTGTCCTTTTTTCTGTTGTTTGGGGGTGCCTTTACCTTGCTTTGGATTCGTAGATCCAAAGTCTCGCTTCTTTTATTTAAACTAGTTTCAATCCCACTTCTTCACCCCTGTGAGCATCACCTGATGCAATGAGTGCTAAGTGAACTATTCAAAGATAATGAGAAATTAGTTAGTTACGACTACCTCTCATGGAAATTGTCATACGTGAATGACTTACTTGACACAATTGAATCCCAAAAATGATATATAATATAATTCACTGCGTAAACCCCCTAATACTTAGAGAGTGAAGGGATCTCTTCTTGAATGGTTCATGAGGCACAATACTTGCTAAGGTTTTGCAAATGGGGTAGCAAGCTAAGTGGGCTTGATTGTGGGGAAAACTCCACAGTTAAGCGCGCTTGAGCCAGAGGCAATCTAGGATGGGTGACCTCCTGGGAATTCCTGGTTATTGGGTGCAAGTCCTGGAAGTGATGATTGACACTATGTGATTCATTTCACTAGTTTCAATCCCACTTCTTCACTCCTGTGAGCATCACCCGATGCATTGAGTGCTAAGTGAACTATTCAAAAATCATGAGAAATTAGTCAGTTACGACTACCTCTCATGGAAATGGTCATACATGAATGACTTACTTAGCGCAGTTGAATCCCAAAAATGATATCTAATATAATGCACTACGTAAATCCCATAATACTTAAATTCAAAAAGAGTGAAGGGATCTCTTCTTGAATGGTTCATGAGGCACAATACTTGCTAAGGTTTTGCAACTGGGCTAGCAAGCTAAGTGAGCTTTATTGTGGGGAAACTCCACAGTTAAGTGTGCTTGAGCCAGAGGCGATCTAGGATGGGTGACCTCCTGGGAAGTCCTGGTTACCGGGTGCAAGCCTTGGAAGTGATGATTGACACTATGTGATTCATTTCACTAGTTTCAATCCCACTTCTTCACCCCTATGAGCATCACCTGATGCAATGAGTGCTAAGTGAACTATTCAAAAAGCATGAGAAATTAGTCAGTTATGACTACCTCTCATGGAAATGGTCATACGTGAATGACGTACTTAACGTAGTTGAATCCCAAAAATGATATCTAATATAATGCACTGCGTAAACCCCCTAATACTTAAATTCAAAAAGAGTGAAGGGATCTCTTCTTGAATGGTTCATGAGGCACAATACTTGCTAAGGTTTTGCAAATGGGGTAGGAAGCTAAGTGGGATTTATTGTGGGGAAAACTCCACAATTAAGCGTGCTTGAGCCAGAGGCGATTTGGGATGGGTGACCTCCCAGGAATTCCTGGTTACCGGGTGCAAGCCTCAGAAGTGATGATTGACACTATGTGATTCATTTCACTAGTTTCAATCCCACTTCTTCACCCCTGTGAGCATCACCCGATGCAATGAGTGCTAAGTGAACTATTCAAAAATCATGAGAAATTAGTCAGTTACAACTACCTCTCATGGAAATGGTCATACGTGAATGACTTACTTAACGCAATTGAATCCCAAAAATGATATCTAATATAATGCACTGCGTAAACCCCCTAATACTTAAATTCAAAAAGAGTGAAGGGATCTCTTCTTGAATGGTTCATGAGGCGCAATACTTGCTAAGGTTTTGCAAATGGGGTATCAAGCTAAGTGGGCTTGATTGTGGGGAAAACTCCAAAGTTACGCGCACTTGAGCCAGAGGCGATCTGGGATGGGTGACCTCCCGGGAAGTCCTGGTTACCGGGTGCAAGCCTCGGAAGTGATGATTGACACTATGTGATTCATTTCACTAGTTTCAATCCCACTTCTTCACCCTTGTGAGCATCACCTGATGCAATGAGTGCTAAGTGAACTATTAAAAATCATGAGAAATTAGTTAGTTACGACTACCTCTCATGGAAATGGTCATACGTGAATGACTTACTTAACGCAGTTGAATCCCAAAAATGATATCTAATATAATGCACTGCATAAACCCCCTAATACTTAAATTCAAAAAGATTAAAGGGATCTCTTCGTGAATGATTCATGAGGCACAATACTTGCTAAGGTTTTGCAAATGGGGTAGCAAGCTAAGTGGGCTTGATTGTGGGGAAAGCTCCACAGCTAAGCACGCTTGAGCCAGAGGTGACTTGGGATGGGTGACCTCCCAGGAAGTCCTGGTTACCTGGTGCAAGCCCCAGAAGTAATGATTGACACTATGTGATTCATTTCACTAGTTTCAATCCCACTTCTTCACCCCTGTGAGCATCACCCGATGCAATGAGTGCTAAGTGAACTATTCAAAAATCATGAGAAATTAGTTAGTTACGACTACCTCTCATGGAAATGGTCATACGTGAATGACTTAATTAACGTAGTTGAATTCCAAAAATGATATCTCTCATGGAAATGGTCATACGTGAATGACTTAATGCAGTTGAATTCCAAAAATGATATCTAACATATTGGTAGGCAGCACCAAGTGAGGAGATGTCTAGGAACTCCATCTCGTCCTAGATGTATTTGTGTAGAAAATTGTGGTACTTGCGTACCAAATTTTTCTCAAAATCATTGATACCCAACTTTGCATGAAGGGTGTGAAAAATATTTGTGAACTCTGACATGTCTTGGTCTCTTTCCTGCCGTAGTGTGATCCACATTATGTACTTATCTTCATAGCTCCCGATAAGGTAATATTGCTCCTTGAAGGCGTCTCGAAAATAGTTCCAAGTGGGTGCAGCTGAAAACAGTGAGGGTTCCCTCTCGTTCTTCTACTCATAGTAGGTTTCTCACCAGTCCTTGACAAGGGCGACGAATTTGAGGAGTGAAAAAGTAATATTTTCCCTATTGGAAAAATGTGAATCGAAGAATGTTGTTTCAACAGATTTAAACATCTATTTGTGACGTCTACATCCATATGGCCTTCAAATATGGGAATTTCAAAGTTGACTTGTACCTTGAAGGGAGTGGTGCCTCCAGAGTGGCTTCTGAATGAAGATGCGTTGCATGTGGGCATCTGCCAAAGGATCAGGGAAAAGTTGTCCATCATCGCGTTCCTCTGTGCTCGAGGTCTTCTTCGAGAAATATTTTGAAGGGATCTCCTACTCCCTCGTATTTCTTTTCTTTCACCATGGGAGGTTGTTGCGGTTTGCAAGGCTGGTCTTGCAAAGGTTCAACCAGTTCGAGCCTTAACTCCTTATACCCTGACCTCAGTGGGGACATGCAAAGAAAAACAGAGAAAGAGTAGACTGCTATGATACCACTGATATGGACTTATGCAGGAACACAACAGAATACAAATATAAAGATAAACGCAGAGAATACAAATAAAACTTCATTTCATTAATATCAAAGAACTGAAATATGCTTACATACAAAAAGAAAATAAACTAGCTCGAGCAATGGTAGCTTATCTCTTAGAAGGGTTGTGGCGGCTAACATGTTTTCCAATTTTCCAAAAAAATGTTGTTTAGGGCCTCAAAACTACTGTGGAAGTTCAGGACCCAAAAAACTGCGAAAAATAGTAAATTGTGCTACAATTACAGAAACTAAAAGAAACAATGGTACAATGGTGGGGGTACCAAGTGGAGTAGGTGGGTGGCCACCAATATCCACTTGGATAATGGGTATGGTTCATTATCCTTGAATGAACCACCAATTCCTTTAATCACTATGCGGGTCTGAAACTTTATTCTCAACCGAAAGCAAATATCAAGTGCAAAGTCTAGAAATAAAATCGCCATATTTTTTGAGTAAGACAATCATAATATATACCCATTTACCATGATACTTTTAAATTTTGCACTTAGGTAATTATGACATATAAAGAATTAATTTAGAATTTCAATTAAAAATGGAAAAATTGTCATGATAATGTATGGTGGTGGAGAAATTTTTGGAAACTAATTACATTCACAATAACAATGTAGTGTGACAGAGAGTTTTGAAAACTAATTACATCCATACGGGGAAAAAAATAATCCGATCGAATTCACCCATTTCCACAAATTTCGAGTTATGCAAATATAATTAGTTACTTCTCTCAGCTTCATGTAAAATTCCCAAAATTTACACAATTTTTCATGGCTAGATATATGACAATCTTGGATCCCTTGAATTTGATAATACAACACAAATTTATAACCCTAAATTTATATGAATACCCTGAATTAGTATTAGTATTATATTTGAATTAGTATTAGTATTATATTTAATGTTCTTCAGTAGCATATAATATATTAGTATATAGTATTAATATTTGTTAGAATGCACTGAATATTTTCTTACACAATCTAACACTTAATATATTAAATGTTGTCTTATATTAATAACATTTAATAAAATATTATATTAATAGTTTAATAAACTATAATAATAATACTACTAGCTTAGATCCATCTTAACTCAACATCTACTAAGCATCGAGAGGGATCATATCTCTTGAGGTACAAATCTCTTTTGGAGTGAAAAGAGATTTGATCCCTCTCGGTGCTTAGTAGACTCGAAGTTAAGATGGATCTAGGCTGGTCCATATACTATTATGGATATTCCACTATATAGTTTGTCATAGTAGATTTGATAAAAATAGACAAAAATATGAAATATAAAATATGAGGGTTAGTTTTCCCTTATATTTCTAGATTTATTAATTACTATTTTATGCTTATGCATGCAATAGATTAAATGTAGAAAATAGAGAATAGGGAAATACAAACACACACCAAACACCATGAACACCAACATATGATCTAGGAAACCCTTTTAGGAGAAAAAATAGCTAGAAGGTGAGGTTGCTTCACTCTCTTTTTTTTTCTCAATGGAAATGAGGAAATTACAAAGAAGTAGGCACTCTCCTATGAAGTTACTTGAGACTTGTGGCTTGTAGGATACTACATAATTCGAACCCCCTTTGTTATGCTATCTCTATATCCACTTCGAGCTATTGTGCTCTATTATGGAACATAATGCTGTTGAATATAATTGAACCCATTTTACGCTTAGTGGCTTGGTTATAACACAACCCAATAACCAACTAGGGGTTATATTTGACCCATTCAACCCTCAACATGAGTTACAACTTGACCCTTATGGAGTCTTCTTCACACTCACATATGGCTAGCCCTTTTACATAAGTCATGAGGTTGATGTGGCATCCTCTGGAATTATGGTGTTCAATCATGATAAATCAACTTCCAAGAGGCATTACTTTCTCAGATAAGCTCTGATTAAAGCGATTATTATCCACTTGGGAAGCTAAGGGTGTGTAGATTACAGAATTTGGGCCAATAATAAGGTTGTGACCACAAAAGTGGTCATTTAAGGCCTCAAAATAGCCCTGTAACACTTCCTCCCACCCTCTTGGACTTTCCAAGTTGATGGGAGGTGTTACTTTTAATTAACCTGACCTCCATGGTCTCCTTATGGAAACGAGGTTAACAAAATCCCTTGTTTACCAAAGTTTGCAGAATTAACTTTGGTCAAGACCATTACCTCCATCTTGTCGAGAAATTTTTGGCAATACAAATTTTCCTCAATTTGACTCCCTAATTTAAAGTTATGCCCTTTTCAAGATTAACCAATTAACTCTTTCCACATCACTAATATGTTGCCACATGGCACCCATGTGTAGCCCATGTGACCCTGCCAAGTCAATCGCAACAACCACATGGATCCTGCATACCCTCAACAACGTCATTGTGGCATTTTCCGCCTCAAATTAGCCCACACGTCCCACTGGGCCTAAGCACCTTTATGCAGATCATCAAATTCCTTTGTATCATGTTCTATGTCATATCCAATTATGCATAATTTTTGCACTATGGAAAACTCTAGGGACCCCTGAACCCCTAGATTTCTATGATTCCACAAGCACATTTGTCCCTGGGCCCACCATCTGGGTTTTCCCAAGTTAACACCTTTATTTTACCTCAGGAAGCCTGAAGATTCCACAAGTTAATAAATCAAGCTTTGCACACATTTATCACCACACCGGGCCCCACCCCATATATATAAATTTATGCTCTATGTTATCCTACTCCAATGTAATCCAGCTCTGGCAAACATTTCTCCAGGTTGGGCCCCATCCGAGATATATCCACAAAGATGGATATCTAGCTCAACTCATATCCAACCCACGATTACTTTTCATTATGCATGACCTCCCAGATCGCTTGGATCTCATATTTACTTTCCTCACAGAATAACATCTGGCTCCACTTAAGTGGGCCCCACATCATATTTCAACTCCTTCTCGCTTCCCGTACAAGATATCCAAGTTGTTTAAAATATGACGCCTTCACAAAAATGCACAAGTGCAACCCAACTAGATGTATAGACTCGCAGATACATCAACCTAGCCTGAAAGACATCCAACTCAGATACAAATCCTGTCAAAGACTTATCCGACCCTGAATACAAGTGTAATTCTTTGCATTACTCAGACTTGGAACTCTAGGGATTCTAAGGGACTTTTCTCAAGATTTCGTTAAAGCCTAGAGTTACTAATAACACTAACTCCTATAGGAACAAAGTCCTCATTCCAATGCTAACATTTCAAATATCATTCATGAACGCAATAAAATCTAATGAAGCTATAAACATGCCCACTACCAAGCACTGAAACTAGCTAAGCACTATCTAACGTTACTTTGTAGTCTCAATCATAGTAGCAACATGTTATACCATAGAATGGATCCCACATAATACTATCAGATCCATTGATATATCATACATTTTATCATTCTCAACCCTTTACCAAGAAAGACAATAAACAATCTTAAATAGTTAAAGATCCATGACCATGCCAAACAATGGAATTCAAAAACAATAATAGTTAACTGAGCACATCAAGCCTTTATACAAGACCATGTATATAACTTTGCATCTCAGGAAGGTATCAACAACTACAAGGATCTACAAGTCCCTCATAACCATGAGAATCATTCACATCGTAATATCGTTATAGAAAAACACAAATAACACTTTCTTTCACAATCAATGTTGATAGATACATTATTATAACAAAAAACAATACCATTCACCTTTCATAGTGCAACATATGTACAAGAAAGTATACTTATTTAAGTTAACTTAAATGATTGGAAACTAAGGAAGGGACTTCAATTCTCCACCCAACTATAAGCTAGTTGCACTGCATTCTTTCTTACAGTTGACCGCCCCTGATCCAGATTTAGAACTTGCAGAGTTAAGTACTCAAGGGAATTCACACAAATGCAAATCAACCAGATCATACAGGAATCCAGAGCTCACAGTGTCTCCACCTGCATATAAGAGTAGAGCACATAGTATATTCACCTGATGAATACCACAGGAAATCATAGCCAACAATGTCTCCACCTACACAAGAGGATTCCAGAGCATACAATGGTTCCACTTGGTAAACCCTACAAGTATCCAAAACACACAGAGTCTCCACTCTACTGAATAGGGATCCAAAGCACAAAGTGCTTCCACCTGCTAAACCCTGCAGGTTATCAAAACACACAAAGTCTCCACTCTACCGTGCTCTTATATTCTCTTATATGAGATCATTATTTGATGCCACACTCTCTGCTTATCTGAGAGTCTGTCTGCTCATGTATGTATGTTGTTTATTCTCTTTGCATACTTCTTACATTTTTTCTCGTCTAACCGTTATGTGTTGAATTTCCAAACATGTTTTGTGATATAAGTAGTATATGGGCTCATCCTTTACTCAAGCAACCCAAAATTCACTTCAATGCTTGTACTAGAAATTCCATTGATTCATCAGGGTGATATATAGTGAAATAAATGTAGTGGCTTAGGTTTACAATCAACACCAACAACTCCTCCTCCTCATAACTTTGAATCTGTATCCACTCCCCCATGCCAACCATTGTTTACATTTCCACAATATTTACATGAAGTACAATTTATAGTGTCATTTACATGAGGGATAACAAAAAGGGTTGTCATAAACCCCTCCCCTTAGAGGAACACCATCCTCGGTGTTCCATACCCGAACACAAAATTCAATGTTTTTCTACACTTGAACACAAAATTCAACAGTGCTCTACACTCGAACACAAAATTCAATAGTGCTTTATACCCGAACACAAAACTCAACAATGCTCTATACCCGAACACAAAATTCAACAATGAGCTCTATATATATATATATATATATATATATATATATACACATAACTCTTTTTACATTTACTTACAGTTGACGGTGTTGGACCCGCTAACATGTCAGGGGATCTCCCAGGTAAGAAGTCCTGATTAGACCTTAGACTGTTTGGTGTAGGAGTCCCAACAGTGGGTTGTATGGTAATGCCTTGACCGTGATTTCACACAGAGGCAAGTAAGATAACTCTGTTGGTAGCAAGGGTGTGACATATGCAGCAAGCCAAGGAAGGTGCATGAGAGGTTCTAACACATGAGGGTTGAGATGAGTGCGCCCCTTGGAAACCTGTGATAGCACGGAGTTAAGAAGAGAACACACGAGAAAAGATGCATCACAACATGGAAGGCAAGTTAGCTAGCAATCCAAACTGATGGTTAAATCAACAACATATTTAAGAAAGATTCATACATACATACATAGAAAGCTATACATGCATGCGTAAGAGAACATATACATATATCATTTAGAGTAAACCAGATAGCATAGAATACAATACAACATATGCATGAAACATGTTGGCTCTTGTTATATTAAGAAGTGTAATTTCTAGTCATACAATATATCCATGTCCAACCACTAGTTCCGATAGTGGAATTTTACAACCATAACCACTTGCTCCTCCAAAGAGATGTACTAGCTCCGTGCAGTGGATAAGCCAAGGCTCGTTACAATACTGTCCAAGCTCTCTCCAAGATAGTCTTATCAGAAGCTTGGCTGACGAAAAGCCTTTACAATGAGTTATGAGGTTCTATTTATAGCAAAGGGTGGGGTGTACCTTGACATTCCCCTTTGTGACAGTTCATCTACCCTCATGACTCTTCATCTACTCTATGACTATTACATCCAACTATCAACACTTGAACTTCCACTTGACAAGACGCTACATTACAATGCACATGTGCTCATGTGAGACAAAATGGATTGAGCAAGCCATGCAATACATCATTGACACTTGGTCCATTGTGGTGAGACCAACTCTTTGACATGCTTGTGATGGTGAAGGTGGTGAGATGATGCCAAGCTTGGTTATCCATGATAGTGTGCATGCATTCCATGGTGACATCTTGCTGAAGCAAACCCTTGCCTCTGTTGCATCCGGGTGCATTGATATGGCTTCCCCATCCAACTCATCTTCTAGCATGCACATGGTATTCTTGGGTGCGGCCGAATCGGCAACACACTAATGCATAGTGTCCGTGCTGATCTTCCAATGTGTGTTGGTGGTCATGCACATCAACTGTTAACTGCATGTTCAGCTCGAGTCGGACTTGCCTCTTGTCTTTGCCTCGGTGAGTGTGCTGAATGGGTGTGATCGCATGCGTGTGCATAATGACATGCATGTTGCTGAATTCCCTTGCATGCGATCAACAACACTGCTCACCATGTCTGCTCCGTGTAGAAATTCCCACCTGTAGATCACCTGATAATGCAATAGACTAAAGCAAAATACTTGATCTACTTCTACAACCAATTTAGCGGAAGCTTAATCAAACATGAGCAACATCAATAAGAACACATATAACTAATAAGAAGGAGTAAATCACACATAGCATAGAGGATATAACCCGGGGAAAGCCTCAGCCTAAAACCCCAACTCTGTATTATCATACAAGTGGAAATACAACCAGTATTATCGAAAGAATCAGCTCAAAAGCTATCCTTCTTTCTCTGCAATACCTCTACTGCTCATAGATAGTCAAAGGCCTCTATCTAACCTCTGGTCTGCCCTCCAAGCCTCCTATTTCTATGTGCAATTCTGATTGGGGTCCAGTGCAGCCACTTGTGTGAATTGGCCTCTTCACACACTCGTTAACGTCTGATCCAACTACGCAGTCCTGAAGGAGACAAATCCTCATCATGGATGAGCTTCCTTTATAGGAAAAATATTCATCCAACTGATAGTACAATGTCCCTTCTCTGATCTCAACTAGGTCTCTGTTTGAACTGACATGCATGAGTTATTCATGAGAGAATCTTCAGTTATATGAAGTGTAGCAGTTATATGCTAGCATGCATTAACTAACTGAACTTACTTAATTTAAACAAAATGTTTAAATCAAATATAACTAGACTTGACTCAGTTAACTGAGCCAACTAATTACTACTCAAATTAGAACTCATCCTTATCTCTTTAACTGATGGATAAATTCCTCAATTAATAGAGAAACCATTGCATGTCCCCACATAGACTTCAAGTTTGATTTTCCTTAACTAATTAACTCAAGATGAATTAATTAATTAATTTACAAACTGCTATTAATATAAAATTCGAATTTTACTTCCTATTTTTAGCCTAGGGACTGACTAAAATAGGAATCCATCCTGAACTACTAAAAATAGCAATTCTATTTTTAGCACTTCCATTTTTCATTCCCTGTTGCCCAATCTAGCACTGGTACCCAAATTGCTATTTTTAGCATTTCTTGTTGCCATTTTCAACACTCCCTCTCAACAAGAAAGGCTTCCTCTCGAACCCGATCCTGTACCTTCGAAATGCTCTGCATTCAACACTTCTACCAAGTGTGGTTGCTCCAACAACTCTCAGAACAAAAAAAACTCCCCACTGACCTCTCTGTTGGGCTAGAAACATACTCTGATGCTGAAGCTATACCTGCTGCTGACAAGTGCTCCCTCTTTGACCTCTGAGCTGCTGCAACACTCCATGCATCTTGCACCATTGCACACCTCTCTATGCCATCCCGCACTAGTGCAACACTCCTGTGCCTCTCGCATCGGTGCAACCTACTAGCTCTACACAGTCCCGGGACTCCTGCACTGTAGCTCTGTCTGCCACTCCATCCACATCTGTCTCTACCCAATCTTTCAGTTCTGCTACTCCTCGTTGGGGCTCTCGTAGCAAAGTCGAATCAAAGAGGTTGGGTACCTCAAGGATCCTGCCCCCATATCAGCCTCCGTTGGACGATCACTCCACATCGCCCCACCTCCTACTTGGAGGTATGGCTACATGTGATCCCTCTGCCCACCTGGCTCGAATTTCCCCCCTACTGGAGGTCTCTGCATGAGTAGATGTCTCTACTCGATCTCCTCTCAGCTTCTCTAGTTGTGGCTGCTCCACAACCTCCTGAAGCTGCTTCACCAATCGTGGCTCCTGCATAATCGTCTGAGACTTCTTCTGGCGCTGCGTGTTGAGAGGTAATTTACTCTCCCTCTCAACCACCAAGTATCTAATCTTTGCTTTGCTCCTCAAGGATTTGCATGCATCTTGAACCTTAAGTGCATACAGGTTCTTGGCTAGCACACCAATCTGTTTCATATTTCCTGCCGTCACGAAATTTTCTGGAAAAAGAGCTGATTTTAAATCAGCGATATCTCCCTCATCCGAACTTCAATTCAGCCAATTTTTTTTTTTGAATTTGGGCCTTTTTCCATAAGGAATCCAAATATACTATTTGTTTCTGAAAATTTTGTACAAAAATTTTCATATCTGCTTTGCAAAATCTCGGCCCAAAACTCAAAACTTTGAAATCTCCTCTCAGTATACTATTCTCTCCTTTGATCACCTTTGCTCCGATACCATGTAGAAATTTCCACCTATAGATCACCTAATAATGCAATAGACTAAAGCAAAATACTTGATCTACTCCTACAACTAATTTAGTGGAAGCTTAATCGAACATGAGCAACATCAATAAGAACACATATAACTGATAAGAAGGAATCAATCACACATAACACAGAAGATATAACCTGGGGAAAGCCTCAGCTTAAAACCCCAACTCTGTATTATCATACAAGTGGAAGTATAGCCAGTATTACAAAAATAATAAGCTCAAAAGCTATCCTGCTCTCTCTGCAATACCTCTGCTACTCATAGACAGTCAAAGGCCTCTATCTAACCTCTGGTCTACCCTCCAAGCCTCCTATTTCTTTTCACAATTCTGATTGGGGTCCAGTGTAGCCACTTGTGTGAATTGGCCTCTTCACACACTCACTAACCTCTGATCCAACTACGCAGTCCTAAAGGAGATAAATCCTCATCATATATGAGCTTCCTTTATAGGAAAAATATTCATCCAACTGATAGTACACTGTCCCTTCTCTGATCTCAACTGGGTCTCTATCTAAACTGACATGCATGAATTATTCACGAGAGAATCTTCAGTTAACTGAAGTATAGCAGTTATATGCTAGCATGCATTAACTTACTGAACTTACTTAATTTAAACAAACTGTTTAAATCAAATATAACTAGACTTGACTCAGTTAACTGAGCCAACTAATTACTACTCAAATTAGAACTCATCCTTATCTCTTTAACTGATGGATAAATTTCTCAATTAATAGAGAAACTGTTGCATGTCCCCACATAGAATTCAAGTTTGATTTTCGTTAACTAATTAACTCAAGATGAATTAATTAATTGATTTACAAACTGTTGTTAATATCAAATTCAAATTTTACTTCCTATTTTTAGTCTAGGGACTGACTAACATAGGAATCCATCCTAAACTGCTAAAAGTAGCAATTATATTTTTAGCACTTCCATTTTTCATTCCCTGTTGCCCAATCCAGCACTGGTACCCAAACTGCTATTTTTAGTAGTGCTATTTTTAGCATTTCTTGTTGCCATTTTCAACATTCCGTTTCAGTTACTGGGATGGATCTATAACTTGTACGGGCATAGTTTCTTTCGTGAGTGCATGTTGTGCCCCCTGCTGTACCTGTTCCTGCTGCAACTCATTCTCTTGTTTATGCAACTCTTGTTCTTCCTTGAGTTGCTGCTTGAGCACATGCAAATCATTCTCTATCCGTTCTCTGCCTTCACGTGATCTTCATGTCATGCCATCACCTCATAACCTGAGTCTCCAAAGTTGCTTTCATCACAAGTGGATCTGCTTGAGCTTGCAACTTTGTTCCGCCTCTGTGTTGTCAACAACCTTGCTCTTGCATTCATTGCATCCAGTATGCTGCCTTCAGCTGTTGTTGATGGTGCTGCTTGTTGTGATGCTGCTACCCTCATATCTTAATGTCCTTGTCTAGAAAAAACTTGATGTGCTCGTGAGTAGGCAAGTTCATAGATACTTGATTGAATCCATCCCCAAGCATTCTTTGAACGGTGTCTTCGACTCTTCTCTCCTGGAAACTATTGTACCTATGCTTCTGAGAGGTAAATGGACACCTACGATACCTGGAGACATGAAAACACTCATGGCTAGCAATATGTTAGTTTAAAACCAAAATAAACTTGAGAACTTACTTGCAACATACCTGTGTGACTGATCATGAAGGTTGCACAATTTCCACCAAGAGGTTGAGAGACTGACTGCCAAAACTTTGCAAGGCACAGTCCGGGTTGTCAGGAGGCTGATTGGCCACTGGAACTGCACAATGCACAGTCCATCCTGGCCTGCTAAGGGTTGAAACTACGCAATGCGCAATTTCAGTTAGTAGTGACATGCAACCAGCAAGCTGCATTGCGCAATTTCTGGGGCCAACTGGACACTGCCTCCAAGAATTTCTCAATGCAATCCTAGAGGTCAGTACCTGGCTAAATTTGTGCAATTTCTAGAGGGAATGCAGAGCCTTCACTTCTAGAAATGCGTAGTGCTAGCCAGGCAAGGCACGGTTCGGGCCAAGGCAGCCCAGTCTGGCCGACGGGTGACTGAAAACATGAGAAGTCTGAATGCATGGTGATATGAGTGAAAACGAGAGTGAATGATCATTCATGCAAATGACAAGTGTAGGATTCAGAAAATGGGAAAGCATGCATGTGTGTGAAGCAAGTTACGCAACGACGATCGTCCGTGCAAAACAGTGTCATGCATGTGATAGTAATGAGATGCAAACGAAAACTGAAACGGTGCTAGTACAAGCTAGTATGCATGTAAACGAAAATAAGCACTCACTGAAATTGAGCAGACAACACTCACACAAAGTGAAACATAAAAAGCAACAGAAACACAACGCAAGTCATGAGCAGCGAGCTTACCCTAAGAAAACCGAGCTGAATGTGCTGACGACTCCTAGATGCAATGTGGGATGCTAGAGCTGCAAGGTCGGTGTGAGGAATGAGCTCTGCAGCATCCAGTTGATGTGTTTTGATAAGATCGAGGTTGTGAAGCGCATGCCACAAATATAGAAAAAGCGATACTTGGCGGGAGGTTTTTGAGATGATTCTTGCATGTAACCTCCAACTGCTAAAAATAGATCCCTGAATCAATGGATGCCTTTTCATGTTGCCTTGGGAGGAGTAGCCCATGCATGCAAATCAATTTTTCTCGGTCCCGTAGGTAATCGGTCAACTCAACTGCACATGTAAGAGCCTACTCAACTGCTCGGAGAAAATGCACATTTCTGGGAGGGAGATGGGCTGGCTGCCAAGGAGATTTGCTCAATTTCTGGGTAGAGCAATTGAATGTTGCCTGGGATTGCAAATTCCTAGGCTGAGCAGCCCTACTGGGAAGAATTTCACAATTTTCTCAGTGAAGATTGACTAGCAGATTTGCGGAATTCTCGAGCCCAACAGGTTGCCAGACAAAATTGCGCAATTTCTGGAGGGAAGGCTAGTTTCCCTCCAGAATTGCACAATTTCTTGAGGGAGCTTCTTAGCCTGCAGCTGGACCAAGTCTGGAAGAAAAACTTGTGAGGGGAACACAACAAGCTTTGATGGACAGGCTGTCATTCTGCAATAAAATCACTGAAGTTTGTGTACTTGACGAAGCAAGACATGCTGCTGTGAAAGGTTGGTAAGGAGGCTCCAAAACGAAGTTAAGGAAAAATTTTGGAGGGTGGTTGTAGCCAGTACAACACTTACATAATAAACAAAATTCGGTATGATACTCTCATTTGATCAACCATTTCCCAAGTGGCCTCATCTTATTCATAGTGCTTCCGCTGCACCTTGACATACTCAATTACTTGATTCCGAAGCACAATATGCCCATAATCCAAAATGCACTATGGTTGTGGTTAGAATTCTCCTCTAGATTCCACCTGTATCATACAAAAATTAGCAACATGACTAGCATCATTCACATACTTTTAAGCAAAAAAATATGGAAAACATCATGTGCTTTCACTGTGGATGGCAAGGCTAGTCTAGAAGCCACTAGCCCCACTTATTTTAAGATCTAAAATGGTCCACAAAACCTTGATGTTAACTTAGCACAAGACCCAATTCTCAGTGAGCTCTTCCTTGGTCTTATGCGAAGGTAAAAATGTTCCCCCACTTGAAATTCCTTGTGAATTCTCTGTTGATTTGCATAGTTCTTTTGTCTGCCTTGAGATTTTTACAGTTTTTGCGTGATAACAACTACTTCCTAATCCATTTCATTCAACATATTAGGTCTAAGAATCACCCTGTTCACTGGATCATTCCATATGATGATTGTATTACACTTTCTTCCATATAAATCCTCAAAAGGAATCATCTTCAATGATTCATGGTACCCATTGTTGTAAGAAAATTCTACCAAAGGTATAAACACTTCCCACCTCTTAGGCTAATGCATGACATACATTCTTAGCATGTCTTCTAGCACCTTATTTACATTTTTAGTGTGTCCACCTATTTGAGGATGGTATGTTTTATTGAATGCTTACTTTGCTCCAAAAATAACAAACAAGGCTTTCCAAAACTTTGAGATGAACTTGGCATCCCTATCCGAGATTATCTTCTTGGGTATATCATGTAATCTAAATATTTCTTTCGTTAAATTTTGAGCAATATCAATTGCCTTGTGGATACACTTGACAACTATAAAATGAGATTCCTTACTCAACTTTTACCTTCCACCATCATGGCATCATGTTGTCTATATGTCCTTGGTAGTCTTGTGATAAAGTCCATAAAAATGACTTCTCACTTCCACTCAGGGAATGGGGATTGGTTTTAACAATCTCGTTGGATGTCTACACTCCACTTTCACTTGATATCATTCTAAGCATCTAGCAATATACTCGACAACATCCTTTTTCATGCTAGGAAAACAATACATCTTTTTCATAGCTATTATCATTTTTTGATAACTAGGATGACTTGAATAAGGTATTTTATTAAACTCATTAGAGACAAGCTTCTTCAATTTTCCCATGCAGGGTATATACCATCTACCTTTGGATTCCAACATTCCATCATTTGTGAGTGAGTTATTATTACTTAATGCCCCTTTTGGCTCTTGTTGCAATAGTTCCTTCACTTGTTAGTAATCCTCATCTTGATGCATTGCCTCTTTGATACATTCCTTAACATAAACTTCACAAGTGCTGATGGTGACCACATGAACCACTTGTAGACTTCTGCTAAGTGCATCTGCTACTTCGTTTTTCTTGCCTTTGATATACTTTATTTTAAAATCAAATTCACTGATCAAGGCTAGCCACCTTACCCATCTTGCATTCAACTTGGGTTGATCAAATAGATACCTCAACCCTCCATTATCTGACATTAAAACAAACTTTCTTCCCAGCAAATATTTCCTCCACATTTTCAATGCATGCACTATTGTTTTGAGTTCTAAGTCATGAGTGACATAATTTCAATCATGCTCCTTCAATTTCCTTGATTTGTAACAGACCACCTGTCCTTCTTGCATTATGACTCCATTGAGCCCTTCCTTGTTGGATTTTGTGCAAACCACAAAATAATTTTTTGGATCTGTTATTGTCAATATTGGTGAATGTGTGAGAATATGCTTCAATTTCTCAAAATTGGTTGTAGACTCTAGTGTCCATTGGAATTTAACTCCTTTCCTCTGCAATGTTGTGATTGGAAGCCCGATATTTGAAAATTCTAAATGAACCTTCGGTAATGACTGGCCAATCCCCTAAAGGATTAAAATTTTTCCTCATCTGGAGGAGTAGGCCACTCCATGATGATTTTGATCTTCTCAGGATCCATTGCCACTCCTTCCTTGGAAACAATGTATCCCAAGTACTGAACATGTGATTGAAAGAAATCACATTTGCTGAATTTTACATAAAGCTTGTGCTCTCTTAGCAATTTCAAAACTACTGCCAAATGTTCTTAAAGTTCCTCCTTGGTTTAGAATAAACCAAAATGTCATCTACAAAGACCAACACGAACTTGCACAAATATGGACTGAGGACATTATTCATCAAACACATAAACGTTGTTGTATAATTGTTGAGTCCAAATGATACCGCCACAAATTCATAATGTCCATACCTAGTTTTGAAGGCTATCTAGTGGATGACTTCATCCTTAATTCATACTTGATGGTATTAGACCTCAAGTCTATCTTCGAAAATACAACAACTCCTCTGAGATGATCAAACAATTCATTGATCCTTAGCAAATGATACTTGTTCTTTATTGTGACTTTATTTAGTTTCTTGTAATCAATGCACAATCTTAATGTGTCATCCTTTTTATTTACAAATAGTACTGGAATTCCCCAAGGTGATATGTTGGGTTTGATTTATCCCTTGTCCAACATTTCAATTAACTGGAATTTTAGTTCCACCAGCTCAGGTGTGCTCATGTGATACACTTCTCTTGACACTGGTGTCGATCCTAGTATTAGCTCAATTGAGAAATTGATTTCCCCTCTTGGCATAAATCTCGAGATTTCCTTAGAAAACACATCATTGAACTGTTTTAAGATTAGATATTCTTCCATTCCATATTTTTCAACCTCTGATTCATTGGTTACTTGGACAACATACAATTCACATCCTTTTAGGCTACACCTCTTCATCTATAGTGCTGATATTTGCCTAATAATCACATGTTTTCTTATTCCTTATGGTCACTGAGAAATTCTATCGAATTGTTGTAACAATATAATTTAGTCTTGTGGTCCGCTAGCCAGTCCATGCCGAGTAGCACGTCATATGAAACCAAAAACAATAGGTTCATGTTTGTGCACATGGGCATGCCATCTATTAGTATTGAGCATAATTTCACCACATCTTCAACTCGCCCCATGGTTCTTATTGCTAGTTGAACAAACCATGACTTTTCATGGGCTATCTTCTACAATGCACACTTCTCTGCAACTTTTGGGCTAACATAACTGAAATTAGAACCTGGGTCAATCAAAATTGAAATAGGTTGGTTATCGACCTTACTTTTCATCTTGATCACTGATGCTTGGTGATATGCCTACTTGTTAGCCAATGTGGCATAGATTCGTGGCACACTATAAGCCACACCGTTTACTGTCTTCGCTTCTTGCACATTGTACAACCTTGGTCCATTCTTCTGTCATTGAGGACAATATTTCTTCTTGTGGTTTTCTCCACAAGTCCAGCACTACATAGTTTCGCTTTTGAACCTCTCGACTTCCTCTTCTGTAAGCTTAGAGAACCATTCTCTATAGGAACTAATGGATTTCTACTAAAACTCACCCTCAACAAGAGTAGTAAACTTCACATTCCTTCCTCTTGGTTGATGTCTTGAATTTTTTTTCCCTTTTCCTTTAAGTTTGGGTTTACTGCTTACTTTCCAATTAGTTTGGTACTCAGTCTTATGCTTGGATTGTTCATCACAATACTTCATCTTATGAATGGTGTCCTCCAAAGTTTTTGGATCATCAAACCCTATTTTTTCCTTGTAAGCCTATGGGAAACCACTAAGGTGCCTCTGGACATTTATCTTCTCATCCTTGTTATAAGGCACATTGACCCGTTAATGAAAAAGGTATTATAGACTATGTGTGAGGTTGCCTATGTTACTTACTGAAACGAATCGAAAAGATTGCGAATAACATAAACACTTAAACAATTAGAAAACACATTCAAAACACATCAACATAACCAAATTTAATAAAGGAGTTCACAAGACTTCCTGGCTACGTCTCCTGGTCCTTTCGCTTCAAGTGCTAACCTCTCTATTATGTCTTCAATTTTCTATTATAGGTGTGAGCTCAAAAACAGAGTCTCAAACACGAAAATGGATCTCAACACTGTGTTCAGCTCGAGTTTTTGAGTCAAAAAGAGTATACACTTGATCGTACTTGGCCACTATGACCTCAAGGCCCCTTGGAATGGCTCAAAACTACACTCTGTCAACTCTTTCTGTGTTATGGTATTAATATACCACATATAGTTACAAACTACGATAATCGTGAAATAATATGATTACACTAAAAACAGAGGATAAACCAAAGGACCGGCAGGCGTGGAGTTGACCCTGACCGTCCGACCTTTTCCTGGCGCAGATCCCGATACCATACGATCCAACGGCTATCGCGTCTCGCTTGTCAACTAATCCGGACGATCTGCACCATCGATCTGTCCTGTTTCTTTCGATGGCTGTGGCGCAATCTCGCGTTCCAACTAGCACGTCGGTTAATTCTCCGAAAGCACGCGAGAAAAGATGTTTCGGGCTACTATGTGTCGACCACTGAGTGGAATCGCGTAGATTTCTGAAAAACCATTTCCAGCCTTTGAGGCATGCGAGAAATTGTTTACTACTTCCCTACCAAAACTCAAAGAAGTTTAAATTCTTTTGCCTAACCTCATCACATCCATTTTCAAAGATAACATGCTTACTTGTCTCGACGTGATATGTGTTGATCTCCTTTGATCGAATGATCCAATGATTGTGGTGTGAACGAATCACACATACGCCATTCCTTCTCTGTTGACATCATCCAGAACCTATGACTCATTCCTGGGTTGCCACGTGTCTTGTTGACGTAGGCATTGACTTTTTGACCTAAATCTTTAATTGGCTCTAATTTCTTCATCCGATATCAGATTTAAGCGCGGTTTGCACCATTAGCTTTGTATTAACGAGTACTTTGAATTGAGCCTACTTTCACCTGTATTTCAAGACTCTTGTTCTAAAGGTAAAAAAGAATCCCTTTTGTGTCACACATACCTCAACATTTCTAAGAATCCGGTTGTATATTCATCAATTGTTAATTGCCCCAATTTATCCTCATGAAATTCCTTGACCTTGTTGTCATAGTACCTTTCAAATAGGTATTTCTCTTAGAAATATCTCTTAAATCTCTTCTAGGACAACTCCTTTTCTCGAATTTTCTTGAAATTCAGTAAGTCTTCCCACCAAATATTAGCTTTTCCGTTCAAGTTGAAAAATGCTACTCTTTCCTTCATATTCTCAAAGTAGTCATGCACCTTGAAGTACTTCTTCATCCCTAATAACCATGATTATGTTTCCATGACCTTCTTCACCTCTCCATCAAATGTAGGTGGTTTTGCCTTCTTAAATTCTTCTAGCATCAAATATTTCTCTTTCATTTTTTATTGATGATGTATCTTAGGTGCAAGAATATACAATTTCTCATGAATGCCTGTTCTCCTCTTTGGAGTACTTAGTGGAGTTCCACATCTGATACTATCTTCACTTGTCTTCATATGCATTTTATTAGACCTACCGCCTTCTGCACCATCAATCCTCAATTCATGCTTCCAAAGTCCTGATGAACCTTGCTTGTATTTATACTTTCCTAGTTAGTTGGAACTCAACTCATGTTGCTTTTGCCTTTGCAAATCTGATAGGCTTTGTAGTATAACCACATTAATTCTGCTTGATTTTCTCGAGCTCTGATAATATTCTCATTGTCAGCCTTACAACTTCTCAGCTCAGTCTTAAACTTATAAGAGTATCCATCCAATCATGGACACCTTCCTTTTTCCTCTTTCCAACTCAGTCCTCTTCCTAACCATGCTGGGATTTATTAGTGTTGTGTTGCACCATTATCCTACTTATCCATTTACTCTCTTATTGTTCCTTGGTGTCCTCTTATGCGCTGTTACACACACATAACTATTAGTAAACCAAAAATACAAATAAACATATCTACTTATCACCTTGGCTTATTTACAATAAGGATGTTGATGTGAGGCTATATAGAAAACCAAGTCTCAAGTTAGTATGCTAGTTAAAAAACAACTAACATATCTAAATCTTCCATTTTTATCACTTCATGATTCTGATATCAAAACATACATACAACACACAATCATCAGTCAAATTCTAGAATCAACACACTTTCACACAATAAACAATCACTATAAATTACCACACTTTGTAATAAAGTGCCAATTTCATCCTCCTATGCCCATTTAGTCTGAGTGCTAAACTTGGGTTCTCTGATATCACTTTATAACGCTCCCTCTCACCCCCTTAGGGTTTCCAGGCTTTTGGCAGGTGTTACTTTTAATTAACCTGACATCTATGCTCTCTCTAGGGAAATGGGGTTACAAAAATTCCTTCTTCACAAAAAATTGTGAATTAACTTTGGACGACACCATTGCATCCAACTCGTTGAGAGATTTTCGATGATATAAATTTTACCTCAATCCAACTCCCTAATTGGAAGTTCTGGCCTTTTCAAAATTAACCAATTACCTCTTACCACATCAACAAGATGCTACCACATGCCATCGATGTGTAGCCCATGTGACCCTACCAAGTCATTTGTGACATCTATGTGGATACCACACGACCTCAACATCTTCTTCGTGGCATTTTCCACCTTAAGCCTAACTCGCGAGTTCCGCTATGCCCAAGCCCCTTTGCGTAAATCATCAAATTCCTTTGTATCCTGTTATAAGTGATATCTGGTTGTGCACAAAGTTTTTGTTGTGGAAAACTCCCCAGACCCCTAGATTTATGTGATTCCACAAGCACATCTGTTCTCGGGCCCACCATCTAGGTTCTCCCAAGTTAGCACCTTGCCTTTACTCCTAGATGTCTGGATATTCCATGAGTTAATAAATCTAGCCTCGCGCACATAATTTAACCACACCAGGCCCCACTCTAGATATATAATTTTATGCTATACATTATCCCGCTCCAATCTAATCTGTCTCATGAAAACATTTCTCCAGGATGGGCCCCACTTCGGATATATCCATGAAGATGGATATCTAGCTCAACTAATATTTGGCCCATAATTACTTTTCATTACATTCAACCTCTCAAATCGCCCAGATCCTGAATTTACTTACCACACAGAATAACATCCGAGTTTGCCTAAGAGACCCCACATTGGATTTACCTTCTTCTCGCTTACCCCACGAGATATCTAGGTTGTTTAAAATCTTGTTTTGTCACAAAAATGGGCAAGTGAAAGCTAGACAAATGTCCAAACTCTTTGATACATTTGCCTGGCCTAAAACACATCCAACCTAGATAAAATTATTTTCAAAGACTTATCTGACCCTGTATACATGTCTAATTCTCCCCATTACTCATACTTATAACTCCAAGATTCCAAGGGACTTTTCCCAAGATTTCCTTAAAGCTTAGTGTGACTCAGAACACTAACTCCTATAGGAATGAATCCCTCATTCCAATACTAACATTTTAGACATCATTCATGAACATAGTATAATCCAATGAAGTTATAAACATGCCTACTACTAGGCATTGAAACCCGATAAGCACTAGCCAACACTACTATGTCATATAAATGACAAAAACAACATGTTATACCACATAATGGATCCCACAATAACTATCAGATCCACTGATATAGCATACATTTTATGATTCTTAACCCTTTACTAGGAAATGCAATCAATAGCCTTAAATAGTCAAAGATCCATGACCATGCCAAACAATGGAATTCACACACTCTAATAGTTAACTGAGCACACCAAGAATTGATACAAGACGATGTAAATTGCTTTGCATCTTAGGAAAGTATCAACAACCACAGAGATTTGCAAGTCCCTCATAACCATGAGAATCATTCACATAACCATCTCATTATAGATAACCAAGAATAACACATTCCTTTACAATTAGAGCTGATACATACATTGTTATAACATATAACAATATCATTCACCATTCATAGTGTAACACATGTACAAGGAAGTATACTTATATGATTAACTTAAATGACTTGCAACTAAGGAGGGACTTCAACTCTCCACCCAACCATTGGCCAGCTACACTGCGATCTTTCTTGTAGCTGACCACCCTCGAGTTGGATTCAAAGTTTGGGGAGTTAAGTGCTCAAGGGAATTCACACCAATGCTAATCAATCATATCAAATAGCAATCTAGAGCTCATAGTGTCTCCATCTACTTACAAGAGTCTAGAGCACACATTGTCTCCACCAACTGAATACCACATAAAATCATAGCTCACATTGTCTCCACCTGCTCAACATGAGTCCAAAGCACATAGTGGTTCCACCTGCTAAACCCTGCAAGTATCCAAAACATGCAAAGTCCCCACTCGAGTAAACAAGGATCCAAAGCACAAAATGTTTCCACCTGCTAATCCCTACAATTATTTAGAACACACAATTTCTCCACTCTACTAAATAGGGATCCAGAGCAGACTGTGTTTCCACCCGCTAAACCCTGTAGATATCTAGTACACATAGTATTTCCACCTTCTCTTCTCTTGTATTCACTTCACACCACACTCCTATATGTGCTTTCACTCCTGCACATACGCTGCACTCTTCTATTATCTTTTGCAAGCTTCTACTCTAATGCCACACACTATGTTTATCTAAGAGTATGTATCCTCGTGTTTGTATCCTGCGTATGCTCTCCACATACCTCTTACATTTTTTTTCGTCTCTTCTCCTTGCATATTAACTTTCCCAACACATTATGTGAGACATGGAATGTATGGGATCATCATTTACTTAGGCAGCCCATACTTCACTTCAATGCTTGTACCAAAAATGCCATTAATTCATCAAGGAAATAGGTGGTTAAATACATGTAGTGGCATGGGTTTACACTCAACACCAGCAACTCCTCCTCCTCAAACCTTTGAATTCGTGTCCACTCCTCTAGCTGAGTCATTATTTACATTTTCACAATCTTTACATGAATTGCAATTCATAGTGTCATGTACAAGAGGGGTAGCAAAAAGAGCTGTCACGGGCTCCTAAATTTTTTTCTCCCAATTTTCCAAATTGCTATCTCTGGTAAAAATGGCCTTGCAAGTTGACTCCAATTTTCCCACTCTAAAATCATTAGGATGGATGAAAAGTAATATAATGATCCTATCCAAATCATCCTGGAAGCCTTCTAGTAGACGAAACCTTTTAGCGAGCCTTCTCACAATTATTGATTTCATACTCATATCTACTTCATGGGCCTTATTTATTAGGGATGACCTCAATAAATAACAACTTACCTATCTACTTATTGATTTAACACTTATATCTACTACATGGGCCTTATTTAATAAATACGACCTCAATAAATGATCGTATACAATTTTATCCTTAATAAATATTGCCTTATTTATTTAACTAGATGATCACTGAGTTTGACTGAAGTCCCACTGCACAATTGACCTTGCACTAGTTCCTCCAACAGTTGGAACTAGTTTAACTAAAAACAACTTGAGATAACTGACCTTAATTGCTACAAATTAGCAATCACACGTGCTTAACTGAACTCTAACTCCTCTAACACAAATTTACTAAGTAAACTAGGTGACACAAGCCATGTCGCACAAGTTAACTGCATCCAAGTTGTCTGCTGATGTGGAAATTCAAATTTTCTCAATTTAATCAAGGCAAAATCAAATTGAGAATTTCTTGTTGCATTTTTCAACAAACACTTAATTTAATTTGTTTACTTTTGGGCTAGCGTAAAGTTGGTCACTCATAACAAATACCTTTTCACCATCAATTGTTCATTAAACTCTTCACAAGTGATTGAACCGTCAATTCTACCTAGCACATGTATAAATGCAAAACATAATTACATTTCTTGCCCATGTAATAGATTGTATGAACATTTTTTAAAGCATATCTAAGAGTTATTGATATTTTATGATTCATATTAGTTACATACATTCATAAAAAAAAATAGTCTATAAAAGATACCTAAGACATTATAGCTTTCGGTTGCAATTTATAAAACTTGAGAGAATAACAACTAAATTAGTAATACGAGATTACAATATTTTCTTAAGGATCTACCCATTTTAGGTTAGGTATTGTAGTTGAGGAAACATGAATTGAATTTTTTAAATATGTCATTGCTTTAGAGGTTCTAGCTCCTCCCCGTTGCACCACTTTCATTCCTTCTAGTTGTTTCTTTAATCCTCTTATTTCCATTTCCAATTCATTAATTTTGTTCCTCTATGTAATTAGAATGCCATTAGGGAGTCCAATTGACTTGAGAGTGTGTCCATTCTCCTACTCATAATAGTAATTTCCACTTGGGCTAATGCTTCCTTTCTGTCATCATCTATCCATCAGTATTGACCTCCGTTTCTCCTTCCCACCATTGCTTCAGATAGAATATGATCAACAATAGTTGTCAATGTTTCTCCAGAATGAATAGAGGTGCAGTTACTCTTGCCCTTATTCTCTGTTTCTTTGAGAGTACAAAGAATTCCAATTTTGTACCATTATTTGGGCCTTTTTATTTTCCATGGGATGGACTTATAATATTCCCCCACATCACCTCCTTTTAATCACGAGCTAATAGAAATACCTACCAACATGATACTTATAAATATATTACACTTACATTCCCATTTGGATCTTTCATTATCACACACCCTACTTAGACTCACTTTATCATCTTTTTGCACAAAGAAGCATGAAACTATATCTATCATGATTATAGCTCTCTGGCTTCACATAATTTTCATTGATTCAGGTTTTAGTAGCCCCCTTAACATTACACAATATCATATTTCCACCATAATGAGGGATCATGCACAGATGGGTTGTCATTGAGTCTTATTAAGCTACGTAGCTTTTGATGCCCTTCCCATATCAAGTTTCCTTTGCATGCATTGTTAACCATGAACCTTCCACTTTTTTATCTTTCCCATTATTACAATATTTAAACAACCAAATACTCTTTCAAATTTCCATTTAATCTCAATGTTCTAGGGATAGATTGTGTTATGAGGACAAATCCCTCTTGCGGACAAGAGTGATCTCCCTAGAATTCTAAGAACCCTAGTAACAAACACACATTAGCTGTTACCTTTCTATAAGTTCTGATCATTTGAAAGCAATAGAATGAAAGAGGCCTCTTACCGATTTAGCGAACAGATTGATGAAGTCCCTCAAAGCTTTCGATCATTCACTCGATGCTTCAAATGCCCTCTTGTCACTCCCAATAGTTTCTCCAATTTTTTTTGAAAGAGATCTACAAAGACAAAGACAAACAAGAGATCAAATCATACAACATATAATCAAAGAGACAATGAACTAATTAGCCAGTTATACATGCAAATTGATCAACTATGCAAACAAAACTCATGTAGGTGATCAAAGAATCCTACATATCAAATAAATAGAGATACTGAGAATGAATATTTTTTATATTCATAAAGTGGAGAAAATCCTTATAACCATGTAGCCTTGATGTAGCAAGCCCTTTCTGCAATCTCCAACCCTCTCCCTTGCAAGACAAGCCTTCCAACCTAATCTCAACAACATAAACCTACTTCCAATAGTCCTGCCTCAATCCTCAGACCCGGAATGGATTTATAGGCCAAGGATGAGAAGTTATGGATCCATTCTCCAAGGGATGCGATCCACTATTAGTGGGACAGAGGTTCCACAAAGGAAGGGGAGTTACTCCATGATGGGAGGGATCATCACTCAATAGGCGCTCATTCGAAGCTTGTTGGTTGGGATAGATGCTACCAACAATGCTTCTAGACTTTACTTTTTATTTTTACGTACTTCAATTCATGTTCGCAGGTCATAGTGGAAGGCAATGCATACATCTGCGAAAATAACAATGGTCTTCACCACGTATGTGCAAGAATCAACTAGGTAACTGTGAAGATAGCAAAAATTAGGGTTTTGTACCATAGGATCTAGAAATTCCACTTTCTTTGGGATGATTTAATTTCAAACTCTGCAAGGTAATGCTCCAGAACACATGTGTGGATAACTAGAGATCCAAACTGATAATCATTTGCCTAATGTGACAAAATGAGGTGTAACAGATTTCCCCCTAAAGCGCAAAGTCAAAAGAAATATTTTGATGACTAAAGTGTTTTAACGTGCGAAGGTTTGGGTTAGAGACTACAGTTGGAGACCTGAAACAGTTAGACAAATGTTACAATGCGAAATATAATATCATCACAGAGGTATGATTTCCCATACTCAAACCATAAATGTCTCGAAGCACAATACATAAATACATATGAAGATCCATGTCAAAAGATGACATAATATGGACACAACCATCAATGGATCTATTTTTACAATCATGAATATTTAATAACTCCACGCAGCCTGGATGGATGAAACTAGATCCAGGGTCTTGATCTCCATCTCTCGATCTGTAGTACAAATCTAACCATGCGAGTGAATGTCTCGAAGTCAAATGTGGTAGAGACCACTTGATTACCGATCAATGATGTTAACTGTTAACAAGCACGATAGAAGCCACCAATAATGACAATGGCTCTCAAGGTACTTCCATTACAATCTATGAAGTGTGAATAAATGATTTGATGTCGAACACTCTTAAAATCATTCAATCGAAGGAAAATCATGAGAACCTATTGTCGAAGGTGAGAAACCTACCATTAAAGCATGCAAGCCTCAAGGTACTAAATGTTTCTAGATCAAATTCCCAGATAATGAGTTGAAGTCGATGGAAAGCGATCTGTCACAGGAGGACCTACGACACAAAATTCATGTCACATTTTGAAGAACAACAATTTAGAGTAATTCAATATTGACTCATGGATGATTGATGCAACTGAAGGCGAAGACCGACAAAGTAATTTTGACTGAGGTTGAACTTCTCTTGAACATATCAAAGACACAACATGATGACTTGACAACATTTGACTCAAAAAATAAAACCTAAATCAACTGAAGACATTCAATGAAGTGTGGTCAACTGAATAACAAATGGATCTCCCAACACGGATATGAAAGTGACAGAGTTTCCTGTTCAAGAGTGACATACTGCCTTTTACAAATACAAAACAAAGATTCTTTCTCAGAAAGTGTTAAAAATAGAAATGCTAAAAATAGCAGTTTGGGCATCAGTGCTGGATTGGGCAACAGGGAATGAAAAATGGAAGTGCTAAAAATAGAAGGTCTATTTTTAGCAGTTCAAGTTGGATTCCTATTTTTAGACAGTACGTAGTCTAAAATAGGAAGTATAATTCGAATTTGGTCTTACCAACATTTTGAATATTAATTAATTAATTCTCCATGAGTTAATTAGTTAAGGAAAATCAAACTTGAAGTCTTTGTGAGAACATGCAATAATTTCTCCACTGATTGGGGAATGTGTCCTTGATTTGCTCCACTTATTGAGGAATTAAGGATGAGTTATATATTGAGAGGATTAGTTGACTTAGTTTAACTTAGTCAAATTTAGTTGGATTAATTTAACAAGTTGTTAAATTAATGATATACAATTTGTTAATGCTTGCATGCATGTGACAACTGTTATTTTCAGATAATTGAGTATTCTCTCATGGATAGCTGATGCATGGCAGTTCAGATAGAGACCCAGTTGAGATCAGAGAAGGGACAGTGTACTATCAATTGGATGAATATTTTTCCAATAAAGGAAGCTCATCCATGATGAGGATTTATCTTCTTTAAGTTTGTGCAGTTAGATTAGAGGTTAGTGAGTGTGTGAAGAGGCTAATTCACACAGGTGGCAGCACTGGACCCCAAGGAAATTGCACAAGGAAATAGGAGGCTTGGAGGGCAGAGGAGAAGGTTTGTGAGAAGCCTTTGACTGTCTGTGAGCAGCAGAGGGATTGTACTGAGAGCTGGATAGCTTTCGAGCTAAGGCTTTGTGTAATCCGGACTATATTTCCAATTGTATGATAATACATAGATGGGGTTTTAGGCTGGCGCTTTCCCCTAGTTATATCTTCTGTGTTATGTGTGTTTGATTTCTCCATATTAGTTATATGTGTTCTTATTGATGTTGCTCATGTTCGATTAAGATTCCGCTAAATTGTTTGTAGAAGTAAATCAAGTGTTTTGCTTTAGTACATTGCATTACCAGGTGATCTACAGGTGGGAAATTTCTACATGGTATGAGAGCTAGCTGATTTGTAGGAAAAGTTCTACATGGTATCAAAGCTAGCTGATTTGTAGGAAAAATTCTACAAAATTCTACACATGTCACGTTTTGAAGAACAACAGTTTAGAGTAATTCAATATTGACTCATGGGTGATTGATGCAACTGAAGGCAAAGACAGACAAAGTAATTTTGACTGAGGTTGAACTTCTCTTGAACATATCAGAGACACAACATGATGACTTGACAACATTTGACTCAAAAAATAAAACCCAAATCAAATGAAGACATTCAATGAAGTATGGTCAACTGAATAACAAATGGATCTCCTAATACGGACATAAAAGTGACAGAGTTTCATGTTCAAGAGTGACATATTGCCTTTTACAAATACAAAACAAAGATTCTTTTTCATCGCCCCCCCCACCATTACTGGAAAGTACCTCTTTATTTTTAACAAGCTTGAGGAGGATAACATATGCTTGTCCTATAAGCTCATCCTTCGTCCTCCAAAGTATTTTTAACGAACCTGTTGAAGGCTCGAAAATATCTGCCTCAACATTATAAGGGATACCACCAGGTTGGGAACTTAAAACAACTCCTTTTCTGTTTGGAATGGTGGTTCCAACTAGTTAAACTAGGTCCAGTTGCCTTTTCTCTATCTCTATTGGCTTAAAGTATGAATTTTCACCTACCAATAGAGAAAAGACATTAGTTCGACTCTTCTTGTTGATTAGGCAAGAAAGTGATGCTTAAGCTGATCCAAGGCTCAACCAAGCCACAACTGAAGTTTTCCTCTTTGATAAGAGGAATTCTAGAAATGTATAATTAAATCTAAATGCAAGCAAAAGGAAAGAAATCCTAAGCCTATCTTGATTAGGAAGATATAGATCTAACCCAACTGGGAGCAAAGTAATTAAATGATTGAGATTTCAACGCGCCTTGTTTGTGATGAGTGACTAATGAAGTAGTTCAATTAACTAATATTATAATTTACCAAACATGTTGTTTAGAGATCTATTAACAATGAATGATGAACCATTAACATTAGGAAGTAGTTCTTATAATGCTAATGGAAATTAAATCAGAATTAGATGACATATTTTTGAGTAAATAGTTACTAAGAAGTCTGATTTAAGCATAAGAGCATAAAAGGAAATTAACAACAGATCTATGAAACAAAAAAAATATATAACTAATCTGTAAAACATGAATTCACATCTACAATAATGCATAATATAAATCCAATTAACATAATTATGTCCTCAAAAATGAATTTCATATTAAAAATAATAGTATTTCTAACACAAATAAATCTGAACCTGTTCTCCTGCTCTATTCTTTGAATCTGATCTGCTACAATCTTCTCCAAAGCATAAACTCTGCTACTAAAAGCAAGAGTTGCAATAGTGCAAGCTCCACCTCTCATACATAGTTCAAATTTGCAAAAAGATAAATTTCAATATTCCTCACATATGAGATTGATCCTCTCTACCTACAACCTGAAATCCCTATTACAATAGTGTTTTAAGGATGACAAAATTGCAAAAGAGAGAAGCCCTTTGCACATTCTACAAACCACTATTTATAATTTACAAAAATGAATTCCAAATAGGAGAGCTGTTGAAGAGTAATTTTGCTCCAACAATTTTCATTGGTCCAAATTACTTTTCTTCTATTACTGGAGCAATTCCATTGATTGAAATATTTTTTTCCTCATCTCTTCAATTGTTTTCTTGCCAAAACTAATTAAAATTCAATTAAAATACAAATTAAAATCAAAATACTAAATCTGGAACACAAAATATCTCCAATAAAAAATTAATTAAATAAATAAATAAAAGGAAATATGAGTTTTTCATTGATCCCTGTAAATATCTAATTGGTCAAGGAGAACATAGTCGAATAGATATATACTCAATAGAGGTTATGAGCAAATGAAAATGTAGAAAATTAAACTCAGAAAATTAATTTTGTTTAAAAATTTGGAGCTTGATCTTCTGCTAAATTTTAGACTCATTAAATGATCAAATATGGTTATGCAACCACTTAAAAAATATTCTCCATAATTTTATCTATCCAACGAGCCGTCATGGGTCTCATTTGGTCAAGTAAAACTCAACTTATGAGCTTCCAAAGTTGAAGTGTCAAAATTGCCATATTTCTGGAAAATTTTCTCCCAAAACCAAAAATATAAATTTTTTAATTAAAAATCTAATCCTAAATTAGGTTAATAGATATTACTTAATGAATAAAAAATATTATATTAATTATAAATTGATTATATACCATTAAAATAAATTAAAAATTAAAATAGATTGAAAATTAATTAAAATTAAAATTATATTATGTTATAATTAAATTATATTAATATTATAATCAAAATATAATATACTATAATATAATATAATTAAAATTATAATAAAAACAAATCCTCAATTAGAAACCTCACGTGGCCATGGTGGATGGAATAATAATGGAGGAGGGAGTGAAGGAGTGGAGGATGACATATGGACGAGGAGCGTGAGTCATAAGGTGAAGAATCTTGTGCTCAAAAAATAGTCACGATATAATCCATATTGGATATCGGAAGAAATATTAATATCATAAGTTTAAAACATACACAAATAAAAAACCCAATATCCGATATTCTGATATCAGAATATCCAAAAAAAATATATTTGGATTCTTTTTTAAATATTGGGACCTTTTCAAATATCAGGTATTTTTTTATCAGAGATATTTATATCAAGAGAGTTTTATCGGGCCTTTTTATATCGGGACTTTTGAAAAGGAAGGGAGGAAGTGAGGTGAAGTAGGGTCCACTTGGAGTGGAAATGAACTACAACCACTTTGCAATTTTGATAATTTGGGTTTCATAATTTCTTTTAAGATTAGGAATTGGAATAAATTATTGAGATCCTAAAAGCACATTATTTTAACTGTTCTACAATTTGACTGGACGATTTTGTAGGACCATTAGTGAAAATGAAGAAATTAATGAAAATTGACTAGGAATTAATATTTACAATCAATTACTAATTTATTTACAAAAAATTAAATTGCACATTTTTAAAGTCAAGTGATAAAAATTATCGAACTTCGAATTATCACTATTTGCAAACCGTGTAATCAAATGAGATGAAACAAGTACCGATATAAAGCTAGCAAAAAGTCGAACTCAATAAACCAATCAAAATAGCAATCTCACAAAATTGAAAAAATGATAAAATTGTAGGACACTTGACCAAAAGAAATTATAAAAAAGGTGATTTAGCCAAAAATTTATGGAAAGGGTCTCCATTATTTGAAGTAAATAAGTAAAAAATGGGAGGTGTTGGGTTTTACCTACAACAAAACCCTAAGGAGTGGTTCGGTCTCGTCATGCTTAGCGAGTCCTATACTGTTTAATTTTTACGAGTCCAGTAAAGGGGTAACTCGATGTCATTTTCATATTTAAAAAGTTTGAAAAGACACGAAAAGGAAACTCATTTAGTTATTTTACCGCAAAATTTTAACGAGCCCGAAGAAAGTAAAGCTCGATGTTTTTCAGTTTTAGGGAGTCAAAAGAAAAACGTAAGCAAACTCCACAATGTTCTTTTTCTTAAATTTAGTCCCTCAAGCTCGAAAATGGATAAAATAAAGCAAGAGAGAACTCTATTGACTTGATTGAACAACATATACCTTTTTCGTAAATAGTCTGATTCAGTCTGTAAAAGGGGTAAACTTATACTGAAAGGACAGTTATTCATTTACTTTTATGATTTCGAACAATCAAGTACTCAACCATCTTTTTGTTTTTAAGGAGTCTGAAAAGGGCATCAAGAGAACTCCATGGTTTCGATTTTTCACAAGTTTTATGAGTTTGAAAAAGTGATAAAACGTACTTAGTACCAAAACGATCTATTTCCGTAATTATCCTGTAACCTGCACACTTAAACTCGAAATAATTATCTTTGCTCAACGGTAAAATGAAAACATTTATAAAATCAGACTATAAAAGGATAATAGGTACAAAATAATATTTAATTAACCCTAAAAACTTATAAAAAGTCCAAAAAAGTAAAAAGTTATTACCATTTGCATATTTACCCTTTTGAGAGAGATAGAAGTCGTTTTTTACCAGAAAATTCTGAAGTTGATTATGGGCAAACCGTTAGACGAAATTGCGAGCTGCTTTCACAAGGTAAATGGTATATCTGAGCTCTTCATTTTCATGTCATTTTTTAGCTTTTCACCGTGGATTTTGGTTTTTTGGGGAGGGTTTTGTAAAATGTTTTCCGCCCTCGATGTGCACAGGTACCCTTCATCGGGTCTGCGTACACCAAAATAATTTTTAACCCAATTGGCGCAGTTTCAAGGAAAGAAACTACGCACATGTGCACTATCCATTTAATAACTGCGCATAGCACCGAGGACAAGAAAAAGCAAATGAAAACACCCCAATTTGTTGCTAAATCTCTCCATATTTGTTTCTAGTGATCTTTAATGTTTAATTGCAGGTCTTTTGAACCATAAATATGGAATGGAGAGAGTGTGAGCACGAAGAAAAAGATATAGTTTCTCTCAATGACCCAACAACCATACAAACCTTGACAAATTGTGGATTATACAAGTTTTTCACCATTCCGGGCATGAGGGCCCAATTAGACTTGCTTGAATGGATGGTAGGCAAGTGGAATGTTTAGGAAGAATGTTTCATAGTTGGAGACCACAAACTTGTCATTGATGCTGATGACATTTACTTCCTGAGTGGACTTCCACGCTGTGGCGAGGAAATCATCTTGTATGGCCATAGGCACGGTGGCGAGACAAATGCTACCTATTTGATACAATATTGTACTGATGGGGCTGCTCTCAAAGATGGTTGAATTGATATCAAGACCATATCTCAGATTCCTTTGAAAGTCATCAGGTTTACTGTTGCACGGTTATGTGGTAGTGTAGCTTTACATTTTCTCACTAAGGCTTAGATGCAAACTTCTGTGGATTGCTTTAATGGTACCATATTTAACTGGTGTGAGGTTGTAGTTGCCAATTTTAAAGGGAAACTAACCAGGGTCAGAACGAGCAGACTCAAAAACTTTGGGTATGGTGACTTCGTTATTTTGTTTGCTCTTGAGCGGATCCCTCTTCTGGCTCCACAGGTATTTGTAGAGAGAGGAGGGCCTTGTGACCCTCGCATGCTAAAATGGGGTACACTTATGGCATCCCATGGAGGTGGCGAAGGACCAATAGTGAGGTTTACTATTGACTTCTTCGAATGACTGGAAAACCAGATCATCATGATCCTGGACTTTCCATATGCAGTGATGAACTACACAAGAGATCCAGACATGCCACTGCCTCTTGGGATGCAGTGGGGTGCTATAGGTAAAACTTCACATTTTGGTTGATTTTAGGATTTCATTTTTTGTGTGTTATTTTTGGCATCCAAATAATTATCTGAAATGATCATGCAGATGTGGCCCGAGTGACACCAACTGGATTACGTAGATATGATCGACGTGATGAGTAACGAGTTTCCCCCATAATAGAGAACCTGGATGCGACAGAGACACTAAAAAAGATAGAGCACAATCTTGCGAGGTTGACTTTGGACATTCCAGATGCTGCTATAGATGATCTACCTCTCCGCTACTAGAGGCATACTACAAGAGTTCATGGTAATGACGAATCTAGGGCAATTAAATTAATAAGAATCTTCTCGACATGATAACTATTTGTGAGGTACTTTAATTTTTCTTATTAGCACAATCTTTGCTTGTTAATATTAGAGTGTGTCTTCTTAGTTCATCAAATAGTTACCAAAACAAAGGAGACAAGAACATAAGATATTGGCTTTCTGCCACAACTAAAAACTCTCACTCTTTGAGAGGAAAACCTGCACAAATTCTTCTGATCAATATTCCAATTGACGAATACCAACACCAAGACCAAGACCCCTAGCCTAATAGCCACTCCAAGACCAAGACACTTCTTCTCTTGACTACCTTTACTTCTTCAAGATTCTTCCTTCACTTCGAGCTTCTTTGCATTAAGACATTGCCTTCATATTGTTGTCTTATCAAGATATTCTTATCATTGTCTTCAAGATCTTCTTTCTTGTTTCCATGACCACCATAGTACTGTAAGGTATACTATGCATTTTCTCATCTACTTCACTTCTCCTTTACTTGTCATTGTCTCTGTAATCTGAATTACATAGATGAACAAAACTCACCTATTTAGACTTGTGATTGTTCTTAGGGCATTAGAACAATTATGTAGATATTGAAAGTAATTCAAACTACTTGCTGCCACTACTCTTTCGATATCATAGAGATACCCATATGAACTTCCTTCTGTCCATTGAAAAAGAGAGATACATCAAACGATTATGTATTTGATCACCGAAATTTCAGAGGAAATTAGAATTTTGTTCCACTACTAACCAACCAAAAATCTCCTGAACTTTTCACTGTAATTTCTTATGCGAAAATCTCAGACATGCAAAGTCATGTTCACTGTAATTACCTATTGTAATTACCACCCGAAAAATTATTTAGATATCCGAGTTCTGTCCTATTCTTATGCAAAGACCAACAGAGCATATATAGTAGTTTTGTCTCCATAATAAGCCGACATGATCTATGAAGAGATGTGTCTTTTTACTGTGATCCAACATGAGTTCTTATTTAATTCATCTTGCAGGTTGATTTCAAGGAGATTTGTGCTTGTCTTTTGGAGGGCTATTTTGACTTAGACATAGACTCATATATATTTTTCATATGCTCAAGAAGAGCTTCTTCATATGACATTGACTCTTTGACTCAATAATAAATCCTAAGGCTCTCAGTGGGAGCCAATAACAAATAAAATTATTTCTCATGAAACCCATGCAACAAGGCATACAAAAATAATTTTATTCCTTTTATTTCATTATTTACAAAGATCATGTAATTATGAAGACCAAACCTAGTTACATTTTTGCAACGCTCCCTCTTAACTAGGGAGGTATTCATAATGGTATTTGGTCATTCTCAATTTGAAGAATTTCTCATAAGAAGAATCATATTGTTATCGATCTGTATAGCATCATAGTAACCAACATTGTTTCCATAGCAAGGCCTTGATTGACAACTCTATCTCTCAATAGATCAGAGCACAATGTTGGCGAGACCTATGACTTATAGACACCTTAGTCATTGTCTCTCAAGGTACATACCCACCCTGGTGTTCTTTGAGTATGACCTTCTAGGACTATTCTTATCTTGGGTTCCCAGCCCTCAAAGAATATCGATCCTCTAGCCTACTCTTATCTTGGATGCCCTACACGTCCTCAAAGAGCATCGAATTCCAAATGATTACCCAATCCTCCATTCTTTCTTCCCAAGTGAAGACAATAATGTTGTGTCTATCTTTCCCTCTTAACTAGGGAAGATATGCCCACTCCTGCAAAGGAATGTACCCAAGTTCCCTCTAATCAGGAAATTTCCCAAGATCCCTCTCAATTAGGGACTTTTTAGAGCTCCCTCTTACCCATGGACTCTCCTTTTCATCAACAACTTCTTCTTTTCGGGTCCTTCAATTTCTTGATCAATTTCTTTCCTTCATGTCATGAAATTCAGTCGAGCTTCTTCCTTGTAGGGCATTAGCCACCCATCACTTTCCTTCTTGTTTCATCATGTCATTCCTTTCTTCATGGAAAGTGATATTATTGGTATATATCTGGAACCTTCTTCATCCGACTTCTTCTTTCTCATCATGCTTCTTTAAGGAATTTCCATCCACCACATGAATGCTAGTTGTACTTGCACTTAAAACTCTTGTTCCAGTAGCCTTGCATGAAATCATCTAGATATTATTCAAGAAATCAAAACATAACATCAAATTGTACCTTACGAGATGGATCTTCATCATGACATCTTCATGTAGGTATCAACATCTTGCATATATGTTGACACATCTCCCAAATATATCCATTGTCAAGGGTCTCCATCTTTTTCAGACTCCCATAGGATCCTTCATATTTTTCTGAGAGTTTTGCCTAGTCAAATCTTCTTGGTCTTTTGGATGTTGATCGTATTTTTTAGGGTTTCATATCTCATGATCTCTTCCTTCCTCACACATTCCATTCCCAGGAGCTTTCAATCAGAGTTTCTTTATTGTAGTTAACCACCTCATACTTCATATGAGCACATATTATGTTGATTCATCTAGTGTGTCTTATGCCTTCCTACATCCTTTCAGAGGAGGAGATCATTTTTTTCTTGATCATGCTTCTCAAGATAGAAGTAGTGATCCATGTTACCTACAACCATACAACATGACTTTATAATATTAGATACAAGCATACATACCTCGTTTTACCTCTAGGTCATCTAGGATTATTTCAACGGATTCCTTGATTGAAGTGTCTTCAACCCCTTGATCTTCTTCTTCTCTTATGTCACCATAACATCATCCATGAATTCCAAAAGTTGGATTTTATGATGAAACACTTGCTTCCTCTATAGATTAGTGAACCCTCCATTGAGGATTCCATCAGAGAATCTTGAGGATCTTACGTATCCTCATCTGGTAGATGTTTCCTTTTTGACTTGATGTATGATGAGCCTTGTTTTGGATGACTTCTTCCTTTCCTTCAATGTCCAATGAGGTTACCAAGAGTTATATCCTTCATGTTTGACTACCATGAATCTTGTTCCTTTTTTCCTTTTGATTACGAGCTCTTGCTTCCAATGCTTCCATGATGTTGTAATGCATCTTATTATTTATCATGGTCATATCCATAATAAAAGTTTTGGGAGCTTATGATAAGACCCTTTTGTGAAGGAGACCAGCTCAGACATAGTGGAGATATGTTACTCCTTCCCTTGGTATTTTTCTCCAACTTCATGTTGGGTGTGGAGCCTGATTATCTTCTTTATTCAGAGGTATCATCGCATTGGACCCCAGTTCGTAATGTGGCGCAATGCTGCCCGTAAAATGCTCGCCGCTAGGGGGGTCCATGGGGGGGGGCGACGATGATTAATTGGAGGCCCCCCCCCCTGGCGGGGGATCGGGGGCAGCACCCCCAAATCTAAAAATAGATATAAAATTGCCTTGTAAAATGTTGTAATTTCGTAGTCAATCTGGGCCATTCATTAGGTAGAGATCTAATGGTAGAAGTTATGTTTAATTTAGGGTCTTTTTCCCTAGAAGGCAAACCCCTCGCTATATATGAGGGAATTGTATTGCTTCTATGGAGATCTGTAGTCTGAGTGAGGAAGAGAGAGGAGATTGTGTGAGAGCGAAGAGGGAATTATAGCGGATCTGTTGTAGGTTGTATCTCTTTAGTTTGATGGATGATATAAAAGGAAAGACTAGCTACTTCTCCATGGACGTAGCCCAAATTGGGTGAACCACGTATATCTGTGTCTCTCTTGTTTTATCTGTTTTCTGTGTTTATGTTTCTGCAATATACTTTATGTGTTTCATTGCTCTCTAATATATAATTTTCTAACACTTCCTCCATATTTCCGGTTATATGAGCTTGTCTTGATTGAGGAAAAAACTTCCCTTTCCTTTCTGTAAATGTTTGAGTCCTTTAGCCTTTAACACTTCTGCCCACAACTTGTCCTTTTTCCATCTTGCATAGATACCACAAGTTGTTAAATGAGGTAAATTTCTTGTCCCAAGGACACTTGTCACCTTGCTCATCAGTTAGTGCATTTAAGAACAAAGATGATTACCTTCTTATAATCTTTCTCAAATCTCCCAATTGAGATCTTATGAATATATCCCTTCATTCTTTGATACCTTCAATTTTGTGTAGATCAGGTCTAAGAGATATGACCTTCTTTAATGCATTTTCAGAGAACATATCTTCTAGAATTTAATATATCTCTTGATGTCTCCTCTCCTAATACGTAGGGATGAGAGGATCTTTGACTGGTGTCATAAGAATCCTATGAGTCCCTTGATCCTTTTTCATGCATTCAAACAGTGCTTGACCTTCAAATACTTTTCCATAGACATCAATGACTTCTCTTTTGGGGACTATACCTATCCTCCTCTCTCATGCAAGGAATTTCGATGACCCAACTAGTTTACAAATTTCCTTGCAAACGCAAAGTCATTTAACCAAACTTGATTATAGAAAGAGAGACACTTACTTGGCCAGAGAATATATAATCTTCACCTTGATAACATTGAAGATGCACTGATGCTTCCTCCGCGTCATCTTCGAGTTGATGTGATTTTATTGTAGATCCTTGTGGTCTGGTTATAATGCTCATTGCTGGTGTAGAATCCAAGATACTTTGACTTGTAGATCCTTTCTTGAGTAGCCAAGCATGAGCAACTGAAATCCCTTTTTAAATATCTCCTTTGAGACCTTCTTGCACTGTCTAGCACCAACCACCGAAACTGCTATAGACTATAATTTATTGAGATCACTGTGGCATGACAGAGATTGCAATGACACCAAATTTGTGGCTAACACCGTGGTTATTTCAAGACTAAATAGACAGATTGAATTAGCACCAAGGCTATGAGAGGTACTGAAAAAATTGCCTTCTCTTCATTTGATTAAGATTACTTAATCATATTGTGGCACTGAGATGTCAATAACATAGCGCCGTGACTATAGGTAGTATGATACCATGAAATTATCATCATATAAGGATCCAAATCAGTGTTACTATAGGACTAAATTGTCTTTCTATTGTAAACTGATCCTTCAATCTTTGATGTAGGTTTTTAAATACAAATCCCTTCAACTTGCTTTGATGCCCTTATCGAAACTTGATACTTGAATGTCTCTTTTATGCCCTACCTTTGGCTTCAACACCTTAGCTCTGATACCATGTTGAAGAATCAAGGGAAATTGGATTAATAAGATTCTTCTCTCCATGATAACTATTTGTGAGGTACTTTTAATTTTTCTTATTAGCACAATCTTTTCTTGTTAATATTAGAGTGTGTCTTCTTAGTTCATCAAATAGTTACCAAACAAAAGAGACAAGAACACAAGATATTGGCTTTCTTCTAGGGCCAAAACCTCTCACCCTTTGAGAGGAAAACCCACACAAATTCTTCTTAATGAGATTGGAATTGAAGAATACCAAGACCAAGACCCCTGACCTAATAGCCACTCCAAGACCAAGACACTTCTTCTCTTGACTGCCTTTTCTTCTTTAATATTCTTCCTTCACTTCGACCTTCTTTGCATCAAGACATTGTCTTAATATCACTATATTATCAAGATATTCTTATCACTGTCTTCAAGATCTTCTTTATTTGATGCAGGAGCATTTGCTCTCAAAGATCAAGCTCGAAGTATCTAGTCATACCTAAGGGTCTAGAAGTTAGCCAAGAAGGGGCCATTGTAAAATTTCATGTAAAACAATATTTATTTCTTAGAAATAGTAGATAGGGAATCTATTTAGTGGTTCATTTAACATTAAGGCTGACTCAGCCATTATTAGTTTTTAAATTAGGCAAACAGATCAAGTTAGGATTAGTTAGGAACTTGTTTGAAGAAACTGTTGAGCAACTGAAAAGTAACTGAGGAACAGTTCCTCAACTATAAAGAAACTGCTAACAATGTATTGAAAAGGAAAAAATAGAGAGGTTGGATGGGTTAGTAGCCAGGAGCTAGCTAGCCAGCTAGTCAGCTAGTGAGAGTGTGACTGTAAGCCTACGGGCAGAGTGTGAAACAAAGGCCACTGATATTGAAGATCAGGCCTAAGATACAGAGAATCTCGATGTATAATCAGTTGTTTATGTATATATATACATAGGTTTATTCTAGAACTATGTAAGTGTGTTTCGAATATTGAACGATGTGTGATGAGTAAATCTGAATTCTGTTAATAGATGTGTGCAGGTAGGATTTCAGTGAAACACAGAGGAGAGGAGAGAAAGACAGAGGATCATGATGGATCATTGAATCCATTCGAAGGAAGGTGTTGAAAATGCAACAAGATGATGGAGCTTAGTGAAAAGAAGTCGCCTTCACTAAGTGGGCCCGCAGGCTATTTTTGGCGCAAAGTCTATTTTTAGACATATGGAACATGGTCTATGAGTTGCAGGATGCTATTTATGGATGATTGGTCATGTTGGTAATGTAGAAATTTTAAATAATATGACACTTAGTCACAGAGATTATCCTGATTATACACTATTGCGGAATGCATGCATAATACATAACCTCCTCTACATTGATCATCAACTTTGCAGAATTAAAAACAATGAAACATTAATCGCATGCGCACATTAACACAATATGTAACTGGGGAAAGCGTACAACTGAAAACCCCCAACTATCTATATATTATAATGATTGAGAACATGTAACAATACATAATACAATACTCCTCACAAGTACTCAGTACTATCTCCACCTGCTACACACAAACTAGTTCATATCTGAATCAATCACAGGTTCAAATCTCGTCCGCTGCTTGCCTGCCTCCATTGCGTAATCCTGCATGAGAATAGATGAGTATGGCTGATCCAAACTCGTATTTCCCTTGGCTGAAGCACGCAATCCTCATTGGCAATACTCAATCCATTGATTGTGCAAATCTCATGCACAACTATAGTCATAACTGATAGCTGTCTTGCCCTTTCACTCACCTCTAACACTTGTCTCCACTGAACTGTCCATGCACTGAGTTAACCGATGTATTCTTTGGTTGCTTTATGAGTTAATAATTAGTGAATTAATTAATAATTAATTCACATCGCTCATCACTAGTGTATTCTGCAGTTAGACTAAATACAACTAGTTCAACTAAGTCAAACTGAACACAACTCCAGCAACTCCTCAATCAACTCCACCAAACTCAATCACTTGAGTTCTAACTGAAGTCCATCATGCAATAGCTCAACTGACCCATAAGAAAAGCTTATTTTCTTCTGACAGTTGCATGTGCCACATCTGTAGCTCGAACTGAAGTGCTCTAAGAGGATAAGATAATGTTTATAGTCCAAATATTATTAAGAGCTAATAATATTTGACTATTCTATTTTTAGCTTGGCAGTCTAAAAATAGACTCCGCCCATATGTCTAAAAATAGAAGTCCATCTATTTTTACCAACATGACCAATCATCCACAAATAGCATCCTGCAACTCATAGACCATGATCCATATGTCTAAAAATAGACTTTGTGCCAAAAATAGCTTGCGGGCCCACTTAGTGAAGGTGACTCTACATGAGTAGATGTCTCTACTCGATCTCCTCTTAGCTTCCCCTGTTGTGGATGCTCCACAACCTCTTGAAGTTGCTACACCAATCGTGGCTCCTCCACAATCGTCTGAGACTTCTTCTGGCTCTGCATGTTGAGAGGTGATATACGCTCCCTCTCAACCACCAAGTCTCCATTAGTTGCCTCGCCGCTCAAGGCTTTGCATGCATCTTGAACCTCAAGAGCATACATGTTCTTGACCCGTGAACCAATCTGCTTCACCTGTCTAGTGATGATGTGTCTAAGGAAAACCTTTCCCTTACTGAAGACTACATCACAACCTCTATCCTCCAGCATCGCGATCGACACCAAGTTTCTCTTCAGTCCTGGTATATACTTGACATCGGTCAAGGTAAGGTGAGCTCCATGCTCCCTCTAAAAAATAACTGTGCCTACACCTGAGACACTATACTTCTCATCATTACCCATCGCTATGAGTATCTGGAGATCTTTCTTCTCCAAAGCACTGAACAAACTCTTGTCACCGGTCATGTGGAAAGAAGCTCCACTGTCAAGAAACCAACCACTTCCCACCATGGATGAAACCATGCATGCGAAGAGTGTGAAATCCAACTCAAACTGTGAAGCAAGTGCCTCACCTTCAGATCCTTCCCCAGATCCCTTCTTGGATTTCCTCCGTGGACAATTTGAAGCATAATGGCCCACCTCATGACAACAAAAGCATCGCACTTTTGATTTGTCAACCTTCTTCCCATCATTGGAAGAACTGGATTCGGAGAGAGAACCCTTCTCCTTCCACTTCTTTGCTTTGGCAGCCAAAGCGCAATTTTCTTTATCAGATACCTTTGATGAAGATCCGTCCCTGGTATTCCGCCTAATCTCCTCTTGCACAAGATTCGACCAATGTCTCTCCCATCTTGACAATTTCTCTCGACCATTGATAGAGTCTTGATAGGAATGCCAACTCTTCGGAAGACCAAGGAGAGCCAAGCTCACCAAGTCCTCATCATCGACAGTCACCCCCACACTTCCCAGCTCATCCCGGCATTCGGTGAACTTCGTGAGATACCTGGGCATACTGTCTCCATTCTCACACTTAATGTTTTTGAGTTTATCCTTGAGCACCAACTTCCTCTGGTTGCTCTTGCTTTGGAATAAATCTGTCAACGCTTTCCACATCAAGTATGGAGAAGCCTTTCCATGCAGGCTGGATACAATGTGATCCTTCACGCCCTCCAACAGAATCCTTCGACACTTTGCTGTCTTCTTTTGCCAAGCCTCAACGTGAGCAGCATCAGTAGGTTTTGGGACCTCAGCCTCTATGAACTCCTTCAGCCCATTGTCATCTAACACCGCCTCCATCCTGTCTTTCCATGCAATATAGTTCGAGCTGCCTTCAAGAGCATACTCCAATCGCAATCCGTTGAAAGAAATTTCAAGTTTGACACCAAGAAAACACTGCTGCAAATTCGAATTCCACCAGCTCAAAACTCAACCGCTTCTGATCTAAAATTCGTGAGAACAAAGTATTTCTCGTACAAAGATTGAATGTATGGGCTTTTACTGGATATCTCACCTTCCAAAAGAAGGATGAATCCAGAGGCTACCTGGCCCGATTACAAATTCCGCCTAAAGAAATAAACTGTAATCACTTTCTGAATAATAGATCTGATGATCAACTCTGCTCTGATACCATGTATAAATTTTGAATAATATGACACTTATTCACAAATATTATCCTGAATATACACTATTACAGAATGCATGCATAATACATAACCTCCTCTACGTTGATCATCAATTTTGCGGAATTAAAAACAATGAAACATCAATCGCATGCGCACATTAACACAATATGTAACCGGGGAAAGCATATAGCTGAAAACCCCCAACTATCTGTATGTTATAATGATTGAGAACATGTGACAATACATAGTACAATACTCCTCACAAGTACTCAGTACTATCTCCACCTGCTACACACAAACTAGCTCAGATTTGAATCAATCACAGGTTCAAATCTCCTCCGCTGCTTGCTTGCCTCCACTGCGCAATCCTGCATGAGAATAGATGAGTATGGCTGATCCAAACTCGTATTTCCCTTGGCTGAAGCACACAATCCTCATTGGCAATACTCAATCCATTGATTGTGCAAATCTCATGCACAACTATAGTCACAACTGACAACTGTCTTGCCCTTTCACTCACCTCTAACACTTGTCTCCACTGAACTGTCCATGCACTGAGTTAACTGATGTATTCTTTAGTTGCTTTATGAGTTAATAATTAGTGAACTAATTAATAATTAATTCACATCACTCATCACTAGTGTATTCTGCAGTTAGACTAAATACAACTAGTTCAACTAAGTCAAACTGAACACAACTCCATCAACTCCTCAATCAACTCCACCAAACTCAATCACTTGAGTTCTAACTGAAGTCCATCATGCAATAGCTCAACTGACCCATAAGAAAAGCTTATTTCCTTCTGACAGTTGCATGTGCCACATCTGTAGCTCGAACTGAAGTGCTCCAAGAGGATAAGATAATGTTTATAGTCCAAATATTATTAAGAGCTAATAATTTTCGACTGTTCTATTTTTAGCCTGGCAGTCTAAAAATAGACTCCGCCCATATGTCTAAAAATAGAAGTCCATCTATTTTTACCAACATGACCAATCATCCACAAATAGCATCCTGCAACTCATAGACCATGATCCATATGTCTAAAAATAGACTTTGCGCCAAAAATAGCCTGCGGGCCCACTTAGTGAAGGCAACTCCTTTCCACTAAGCTCCATCATATTGTTGCATTTTCAACAAGTAAAAATAGATGGACCTCTATTTTTAGACATATGGGCAGAGTCTATTTTTAGACTGCCAGTCAAAAAATAGAACATTCGAATATTATTAGCTCTTAATAATATTTGGACTATAAACATTATCTTATCCTCTTGCAGCACTTTAGTTCGAGCTACGGATGTGGCACATGCAACTGCCAGAAGGAAATACGCTTTTCCTATGGGTTAGTTGAGCTATTGCATGATGGACTTCAGTTAGAACTCAAGTGATTGAGTTTGGTGGAGTTGATTGAGGAGTTGATGGAGTTGTGTTCAGTTTGACTTAGTTGAACTAGTTGTATTTAGTCTAACTGCCAAATACACTAGTGATGAGTGATGTGAATTAATTATTAATTAATTCACTAATTATTAACTCATAAATCAACTAAAGAATACATCAGTTAACTCAGTGCATGGACAGTTTAGTGGAGACAAGTGTTAGAGGTGGGTGAAAGGGTGAGACTACTATCAGTTGTGACTATAGCTGTGCATGAGATTTGCACAATCATTGATTGAGATTGCCATTGAGGATTGCGCAGTACAAGCCAAGGGAATTCGAACTTGGATCTGATCCATTCTCAACTTGGATTATGCAGTAGAGGCAGGCAAATAGTGGAGGAGATTTGAACCCGTGACTTGTTCAGATCTGAGCTAGTTTGTGTGTAGCAGGTGGAGATAGTACTGAGTACTTGTGAGGAGTATTGTACTATGTATTGTTACATGTTCTCTATCATTATAGTATACAGATAGTTGGGGGTTTTCAGCTGTATGCTTTCCCCAGTACATACTGTGTTGATATGTGTGATCAATGTTTCAATGTGAGCATGCAATTGTTTCTTAATTCCGCAAATTGATGATCAATGGTAGAGGAGGTTATGTATTATGCATGCATTCCACAAATAGTGTATAATCAGGATAATCTCTGTGAATAAGTGTTATATTATTCAAAATTTCTACAGAAGGTTCAAAGAAATGCTTTGGACGTACAGTGATGGAAGAATCACACAAAAGTTAAGCTCAGGAGGAATGTGTAGTGGAACAGTGGAAGACCCAGAACATTGAAGAAACCTGAAACGCAAAGGAGACATTGAAGAACAACGAAAAACCCAAGTATGCGAGTAGTGAAGGGTTGAAGAATCAATGCACAGGGACCGTTGGATCCAACAGATCAACAGTTGAAATTAGATCGCAGAGATCGAATAGTTGAAAGCGCATCGCAACTTATTAAGTGAATGAATCCCGGCCTTAAGCAAGCCCGATTGCGATCAAGTGATATCAAGCGTGGACTGTTGGATCAAGAAGAAGATCAATGGTGGAGATTAATGTTGCATCAGAATGTTTTACTGATGAATGAACTCACCTCGGCCATAAGCGATTGCGATATGCGATTGCTCCGATGCGATTAATGAAGTGATCACATCGAAAATATTCAGTGGAGTTGTATTGGCTGAAAAGGGAATGTGACGAGCGATGGAGCAGACTCGATAATGTTATATGCGCAGTTGTGTTATATTTGAAGTCCGGAAGGTTACGTTAGTCGCATATCGGATGCGGAGGAGGAATGCATGTTAATGTGAACCGTGAAGAACCCCGATTGTGATTAGCGATAAAGGGATGCATCGGGAAAAGCGCAAAGACGTATAAAGCGGAAAAGGTATGTTTACGAAGGATTTCTATTATAAAGGGTTTATAATAGAATAAAGGGCGATAGATGGTTTTATGGGTAAATCCATATATTTTACCAAAGTAAAGAGTGGGGGTTTGTATATATATGCGGATTAAGGTTTAATAAAGAATTAATCAAGGATTGATTAAAGTCAGATGGAGAGTGAGTTATAAAGTCTCGATAGAAGGATTGAATAACTGTGAAAGACTGGGCTATTGTAATGAAATCATTCAGCATGAGAGTTTAATAAAGAGGGCCTTAATCATTAATATATTGAAGTTTTTGACTCGATAGAGAGTCTGAAATTCTTGGGGAAATTAGTTTATGCATTCTATATGCATACTGTGGGTATACGCGGGGTATCCCCTGCATCAATTGGTATCAGAGCAGTTAAAGTTCTTTGTAGAAAACTTAGAACAAAGTTATGTGTAAAGATGTTTATGTAGGCAAGAGGAGATCAGATTTTAATCTGACAAACAGTAAGCACACAGAGGTGATGTGCAACAGAACTTGCAGATGCAAGAAGACAAGAGGACAATCCATTCAAAGTGTAGGAGAATGGTGGAACAAGATCATGCAAAGATCTTGAAAAAGTGAGATGATATGTTTTGTTTTGATCTGATTGAAGATTGGAGAATGTGTGGTTTTTATATTGACACACAGGTGACAACATAAGAAGGTGAGAAGGTTGCAACAATCTAGAGCGAGGAGTGCCCAATTGGTTTAAGAGGAAAGAACTAAAGAAATGCTAACAGACTAAGCTCAGAGGAAAGAAACTTAGTGAGGCATATGTAGCAAGAAGGAGACTTGTTACTGCAGAGGTAGTGTTGCAGCTCACAAAGGAAATTCCACAAAGGATGTGGGTAGAATTGCTAAAGGATGAAGAAAGTTGGTAAGAGTTTTTGAGTGAAAAAAGAGGTGGTCAGAACCTAGTATTTCAATTGTGATTGAAGTACAAGAGGACAATTGTTTTCGTAGAAGAGGAAGATGAGTTGAAGCCTAGAAGGAGCAGAGAAAAGTGCTCAAAGAGGTTCCAGAGATAGAGAACCAATGCTTGCCAAAAGGCCAAATTTAGAGGAAAGCTTGGTGAGTTAAGTTGCAACAAGGAGGACTTGTTGTTGTAGAGGCTTTAATGCAGCTCATAGTGAATGAATGAGAAACTCATGAAGATGGAGAAGAAGATGACTACTAATAGTCATAATAGGGGTAACAGAGGTTTTGAAGAAGACCACAACAGAAGAAATATGAAGAAAGAGAATGCAAAGGCAAATGGCAAGAGGATGAGGCTAGAGGAAATTGACAAGGAAATTGCAGAGATGAAAGAACAACTCAATGTCTTAACAATGCTGCTAGAGGAAAGCCAAAGACAAGGTTGGGCCTTGAGGAAAAAGGCAGTGAAGTGGTCTAAGCTACATAAAAGACTACAACAGAGGCAAGTGAAGAGCCTGGTGGAAGAACTTAGAGAGGCTGAGTTGGAAATGGAAGAATCCATTTGTAAACCAGAACAGGGTGAAATTCTTGGTGAAGTTGAAGACTGGAGATCTGTAGAAGATCTTATGAATCACATGAAGGATTCAGAACAACAAGGAGACATGATGATTGAAGCATCAAGTGAGACCACAAGGTCTTATGTTGTTAAAATTGATAGTTTGTGTATGATGGCAGGTATTGTAGGAGAAAAGAAACCTTTTGAAGATATCTTCAAAATAGATGAAGGAATTTGATTGGATATAGAAGAAAGTGTCCATGGATGAGTCTATGGAAGCTGTCATAGAGATGGGGGATTAAGATCTTTTGAAGAATGAAGGAATATTTTCTCAGAAAGGTAATCAAATGAATTTTATTAATGTTATTGATGAAGAACAAATGTAGGAGATTATTACTGCAGATGATGAGACAAGGATAACTCTAGAAGAAGAGTTACAGAGGAGGAAAGGGAAAATGATGAATGCTCAACTGAAGGAAGAATTACTTAGAATAAGTGAGTATCAGGAGGAAGACTTGAAGACTGAAACTTCAAGTGAGGCCAAGAGGTCTTATGGTGTTAAATTTGATAACTTGCGTATGTTTGCAGGTGGAACATGTGAGGAAGGACAATTTGCTGACATTGTCATCAAGGAGGAAGAAGACATGCAGAATCTAAACTCTGTTCTGAAAGAAGTTGGGATAGCTAGGTCTCATATAAATGTCCATACACAGTTGGGGAGAAGTGTTTCTTTTCAGCATATTGTAAAGGGTAAGAGTAAACAAAGTTTGGCTTATGATGATGGCCAAAAGAAAGAAGAAGTGGAGAAGGATATCAAGCAACCAAGTGGAGGTCTTGAAGAGGCAAAATATATTAAAGAAGAAGGACTAAAATCTCGTCAAAGGATCAGTGAATGGGAGACAGAATTGGAACTACTAGAGAAATGGCTGAAAGCACTAGTAGGGAAGAAAGAACCCGATGAAGATTACAAGGAAATTGCAAAAGAAGAAGTTCACTATTGTGAACCCGAGTGAGGAGACATCCTTGGAACGGATGATGTGTAGGAGAGACTAACTAAAAGTCTCATGAATTCTTTTGAGAATTCAAATCAGCAGACTGATATGATGATAGAGGAGGAGAAAACAGAGAAGCATACTGATGTGTTGCCAAAGGAAGAAGAGGCACTAAGGGCTTATGTTTTCTATTTTAATAATTATTTTGTGAGTGCAGGTATAGTTATGAATGCTAGAGGAAGTTTGGCATAGATGAGAAGCCAAATAAAAATGAAAGAAGAAGATTCTATGGAATAATTTAATCCATGGAAGGAAGATGTTCAATAGTTGGAGAGAATGCTGGAAAGTCAGAATTCAGTGCAGACAGAGATAATTGTGAAAGAGGGTAAGGATGAAAGGGGGCATCAAGAACAAGCGAGGAAAAAATAAGGAACCAACAACTACATGGTGGAAGTAACCAACAACAATTTTAAGAGTTAGTGGAGAACAACAACAACCTAAAGCAGACGGAAAGAGGTAACAATGAATGGTAGAATATGGACTAGCCCAAAGATATGCTTGAGATGGAGATTGAAGAGTTATGGCAGTTAATGTTGAAGCAGTCCATATGGAGGAGGTTGAAAACAACAGGAAGGATGATCATTCAAAACTTGAAACTGATTGACAAGGAGAGGAAGATGAAATAGAAGACAGGTGACATACAACAACAACAAAGGTGTAAAGAATTCAGACAACTACAAACCAAAGTTTGGGACCTAGGAGGTTTCCTATCAAAACATGAAGTCACATTATTCTGAGATCATGAATGTTTTGAACTTTTGGAGTTTGATGCAGGAGTATTGGCTCTCAAAGATCAAGCTCGAAGTATCTAGTTGGACCTAAGGATCTAGACGTTAGCTAAGAAGGGGCCATTGTAAAATTTCATGTAAAACAATATTTATTTCTTAGCAAGTGTAGATAGGGAATCTATTTAGTGGTTCATTTAACATTAAGGCTGACTCAGCCATTATTAGCTTTTAAATTACGCAAATAGATCAAGTTAGGATTAGTTAGGAACATGTTTGAGGAAACTGTTGAGCAAATGAAAAGTAATTGAGGAACAGTTCGTCAATTGTAAAGAAACTGCTAACAATGTATTGAAAAGGAAAAAAGAGAGAGGTTGGATGGGTTAGTTAGCTAGGAGCCAGCTAGCCAGCCAGTCAACCATTGAGAGTGTGACTGTAAGCCTATAGGCAGAGTGTGAAATAGAGGCCACTGATATTGAAGATTAGGCCTGAGAGACAGAGAGTCTCGATGTGTAATCAATTGTTTATGTATATATATACAGAGGTTTATTCTAGAACTGTGTAAGTGTGTTTCGAATATTGAATGATGTGTGATGAGTAAACCAGAATTCTGTTAATAGATGTGTGCAGGCAAGATTTCGGTGAAACACATAGGAGAGGAGAGCGAGGCAGAGGATCATGATGGATCATTGAATCCATTTGAAGGAAGGTTCAAAGAAATGCTTTGGACATGTTAGCTACCTATACCAATAGGTTTTATTTTTCATGATTGGCAGGGGAAGTGCCAAATATGCTCTGCTTTGGAGATGCAAAGATCTCATATTTTGTGGAAAACACATATCTACAGTTGTTTGATGCTGTCCTACTTCTGAATGGGTGATCCAACAGTCTAAACTGGGTCATGCCATATTTCAATTTTTGTTGTAGATTAGAGAAAGAAATCTGTCCAAACTGTTCAATCTTGGCAGATAAGTAGTTAGGTAGAGAATGAAGGTTCCCAACTGCTTAATCTGGGGCCTTGGAAGTAATAAGGCTAGCCTTAGATAGAAAATCAAAAGAAAATGGAAAAAGAAAAGAAAAAGAGCAATTGAGGGTTTGCCAGTCTAAGTGCACCCTCCTTGAAGTAACAAAAAATGCTAGGCTATAGAATGGGTAGGTAGATGGGGTTGCAGAAGCATGATTTCTTTCATATCACTGGCCTAAGCAAAGGAAACACATGGTGGCAAGTGCAGATCTTCCTATTCAGCAATTTTGTAGCAATAAAGTGAAGCATGTCTAACTTCCCAATCATTCCCTGTCAAACTTCTTTCTAACATCCCACTGTCACCTTTGTTCATAAGAGGAGTCAAACTCTTTTGTTGATTCTTGTTACATAAAGAGCCACATTTCCTGTGTAAAAATCTTTTCATTTTGATCTACTCTCATAACTAAGTTTCTTCCCTGAAAAGCTTAGTGTTTGATCCCTCTCTTCTACATCTCCCATCCAATACTAACTACTAACTCCATTATTACTTAACTCCCTATGTTCCCCTTTTCCCTATCATTATAACACTATTGTATATAAAAAACCCCAAAAATTATGTATATACCCCTTCCCCTAGGCAATATAGCCTTAAGTCCCAAAAGGTTAGAGCGCAAAGAAGTTAAAGCGCTAAAGGCAAAATAGCGCTAACATTGTGTCTCTGGATTAAACCAAGATCCGCTTGGTTTAACAGCCCTAACCCCCATTTTGCAAATAAATGACAAAAACCCATTTTTGCCCACAAAACACTGAAAAAACCCAAAAAACCCGCTGAAGGCTAAAGTCCTGCCCTAGCGCGCATCCCCAGAAAAAATAATTATTTATTACCCGCTCCCCGCCGTATGGTCCGATCACCTTTGCTCCCCGTCAACTGTCGGATCTGGGCCCTCCCATCCGACGGTCCTCAGCAATATCGGGCTGCCTCCGATGGCGGTACGTTAGCGCCCGAAATTGTCAGAATGGTGACGTAGGGCGCTGGACACACGTCACAATATAATTGTATCAGGCGACCTCCTACCAATACCGCGCCCGTACCCTAAGCGGTCCGACATTACCGCTTACCACCTTCCGCTTACCGCCTGCCCAGTCGACCTTACGTCACCTCCACGTCATTGCCGAGTCAGCACCACATCAGCGCCCGACCCACCATCGCCCCGAGCTGTCTGCCACGTCCCCCATCCACCTGGACCACTCACAGACCGCCATGTCATCATTCCGTACCATGACCCCACCTATGACGTCATGCTGACGTCATCCGAGAAAAGCGCGCCAAAGGCCAAATTTCCTATATTTTCGCCCAAAATCACGTTTTTTCGCGTTTTTGTGAAAAAGACTGTTATGCCTCCTGCATGAATTTTTACGTCCTTCTCGCCGCCAACCTGCAAAAAATTGATTCAAAGCCGTGGCCGCCCAGAATTCAGCTTGGATAAGCCTCCACCCATCGCGCCGTGACCAGGTATTTACCGTTTCTTCCTGCACCTGGTTCAGTTCGTTCTTCGCTGTAAAAAACGCCCAGAACTGCCATTTTCCCCTGAAACTCAAGCTTTTTGTCCTGCTAGTGATTCAATTCCTCCCAAGACTGACCAATTGTGCCCCTTTTACACCAGAACTGCCCTGTTTTCAGTGAAAATCCTTTTTCCCTAAATTCACCGCACAAAGCTGCATTTGCCTACATTCCCAAGTAAAGATCTACTTGAAGAGCACCAAACACATGGAGACGCCAGTGGCTCTAAACATTCCACCTTTAAATGCCCCCCAAAGAGAGCTAGAATGGCTGCCCCTAGCTGACAGAGACTACAAAATGGCAGAAGTAATCCCAGAGTACAGCAAGTATCATATTCATTTGATCAATGAGCTGAAAGCCAAACATCTCAGTGGAAATAATATTCTAGGGATTTGGGACTCCAATTTGCCCATTTTCAAACTTCCTCAAGTCAATATCCTACCAGATTTAATCCATCGATGCAGTGCCAACTATGACCCATGTCAGAGAGCTGTCCTCAGTCCCTCAGGCTCAGTTTTGTTCCATGTCACCCCTGAGGCTATAAATCAAATGCTACACTTTCATGCTACAAAGCCATTGACTCCTCTATCTATGATGGACTTGATAAAGCAAGGAGGCAAGCTGTCCAGTGCCCAAATCATAGAGATTAATCAACTATTAATTCAATCAGGCTCTCAAACTGTGAGGACTCCTCCTATTGGAAATGTATATCTCAATGAGTTGGGCAAAATGCTTGTGGATATGATCAGTTATGTCCTGGGATACAGATCAACTGAGGATGTTGATGAAACCATTCTGGCCATGATGTCTATCTTCTCCCCTGGAAAGCCTCCTTCTGTTCACTATGATTATGCTACATACATTGCCAATAAAATTCATGAGCAATTGATGAATTTAGAGAGGGAAAGGATATTTAGATACACTTCTTACATCTATCACTTGTTCCTATTTTATCAGCCTGATAGCTTCCCTATTACTCTCAAGAAGTTTGATGCTCAGGGAAACCAAAGGTCTGTGGTATTTTGGTCTTCAATCTTTCATCACGTATCTTTTTCACCATATAGCTACTGTGAATTCATAGACCTTTTTATCCATCCAGCCATGTCCTTGCTATTGAGTTCCCCTCCTCCAAGATTGACAGATGAGATGCAAAGAATCCTCCAGCTCTCAAAGGCCTACAGCATTGGGGATTGGTACTTTTACCAACACCATACAGTGATTAGAATATATGGTTGTGAGTTAGCCCCATATAGGCTACCAAGATATGTCCCTATGAGACTTTTTGCTTTAGAATATTTCAGACAATTTGGAAATGCAGACATGATCCATTTCCACAACAAAAATAAGAAGGTACAACTCAAAGTCAGAAACCAGCTAGGCCCATTTATTTATAATAAAAGAGAAGAGGCATGGCAAGAAGCAGATAAGATCCTGCAACGCCTCGGGTTGCAAACCAGTTTCCTCTGGATACCCTATGATCCCAATCATTTCATTAGTCTTAGAAGGGTCAAATATAAGTTGGCTAGCTATGATCATGTCAGGCTGCCTCATATTGAAAAATATGCAAATCTGTTAAGATGGAAAGAGGGCACCTTAGAAGAGGCAAGTTCTAAAGAGGAAATAGCACAAAAAGAAGCAAAGAAACTTGAGAAGGAAGCTGACTTGGAATATTGTGGACAGGTTTCTTCTTCTTATCATACTCAACTTGGAGCAGCTGCCTCATCTTCTACAGCTCCCCAGCAAGCAGCTCAAACTACTCCTCAAGCAGCTAGCACAGATAAGGGGAAAGAAATGGAGCAGGAGCAGACAGTCCCAACAACAGAACAACAGAAAGAACAGGCAGAACAACAAGAGGAAATGGTTGAGGCCCCTGCATCCACAGAGCAATAGGCTCAAGAAAGTGTGCCTCCAAGGCAGGAAACAGCAATGGATACCTCGGTACTTCAAACCCCAATAAATGAAGAGAGAACTAGGAAGAGGGATAGACAACAAGAAACTCCCCTCACTACATCAGCAAGTCAACAAGGGGAGAAAAGGCAAAGATTAAACCCTTTTTCTGAAGAAGAGATGCCTATTGGACCATCCATGGGTATGGGCCCCCCTAGCATGGAAGCATCAGCCAGTTCATTCCAACAGGAACAAGAAAGACCACTTGGAGGAGAGGTCAGCTCCTCAAGCCAGTAAAGAAGGGCAGAGTCTGGAATCAAGAAACAATTTATGGATATAAAAGCTAGGAATGAGCCAGTCAGACTCCAGCTTTACAATCATTTACTCAAGATGGCTCCCACCAACCAACAGAGGCTCATGTCAGCATATGACATTGCAGAAGGGAAGATGACTATGAGCCATTTCATGCCTGCCCTGCTGCAGCCACAGTCAGCTGCAGATTACATCAGGACCAACCTAGAAGTGTTTGCAAAGGACATCCACCCAATGGACCAAATAGAGCTACATAAGCAAACGGGTGAGATGGTCTACTCTACTCTTGCGGATAAAACACTTCTAGCACACAAACTGCAAAATTCTCTCCATAATACTACTGCCCAACTAGAATTGGAGAAAGCTTCTTCTCAAGCCAAAGACAACAGGATAAGGTCTTTGGAAGATATCATTATAGAGCTTGGGCATGACCCAAGTGATCCCAAAGCTGTGCAGGCACTAATGAAGAAAAAAGATGAAGATATATCAGCTTTGAGGAAGATGGTCAAACTCCCAGCAACCCTTCACCCCCAAACAGAAGATGTTGCTCAGCAGAGAAAGGATCAAGATGTAGCAGCCATGCTGCTAACATTACACAAGCAATTGGTAGAAACAGAAGGACGATTGGTAGCAACAGAGGGTGCACTAGAGGAAGACCTGAAACAAAAACAAGGAGAGCAGGTACCTCAGCCCTCTCAACCAGTAATAAATCTTGAGGAGCCTCCCCAAATTATAAGTCCTCCCCTGGTACAAACAACAGGAGCAAGTACCTCAACTGCTGGCCCTCAACCCACAGAAAAAGAAGCAGCAGCAGAGCAAGCCCCAGGCCTCAGTATGAGAGATATGATGAAGGAGATGCAAGCTCTTGAAACCCAAATGAATGAGCTAAAGGATGCCAAAGAAAAGCTGGCCCAGCTAGATGAGAAATATGATAAATCTAAGCAGCAAGTGGCAGAAAAGACCAGGGAAGTTAGGACACTAGAAAGAAGGATAAAAGAGCTTGAAAAGGAGCTCACCATGAGCAAGGTCATAACTGAGGTCAAGAAGATCCTGTGGGCTAAGATTGGCCAGTCAATCACAGATCAGTGGCAATACATAGAGACAATTCATGAGGAAATGGATTTGCTGAACGGGGCTCATGCTGAAAGCCAAAGGGCCAGAGGCTCTCTGGGTAGTATGCCTGATATTGCTACCAGGATGATCAATGTCCTGAATAATAAAACTGGCCTTCAATTGGCATCAATGGGTATCAGGGATAGAACTGATACAATTTTGTTAATCAAAAGGGTGCACACCCTCAGAAGCTATGTGCAAACATTAGAAAGAAAGTGCCAAGATATTCAAGCAGAAATCAATGCTTTTGCCACCAAAATCACAGCATTGCATGGCAGAGGGCTTCCCAGCCTAGTGACCAGTGCAGGAAGACTGTTGTCCCATGAACAGTATGCTAAAAGGGTCAACAATTATGCAACTAATCAGTTGACAGCTACAGCAAGCAGTCCAGAAGCAGTTGGCCCACCTTCAAGGCAAGAGATTTATGATAAATTAGAGAATTTATTCTTCATTGAACATGAAATTAAACATCTTTTTGAAGTGCCCCCTAATTATTATAAGTATACAGAGGCAGACGAGACCCTGATCAAGATGCAGAGACATCAAATGCCCACTGATGAATGGTGGACGAATATGATAAAGACTCTGCTTTAAATCAAGTCTGAAGTTTGTTCTAAAAAGTTTTTCACAGCAACAGGAAAGCAGTTGAATGAGGTGGACAGTGACTATGCACAGCTAGAGCATCACAGATGACCTGTTCGAATACAACACTGCCCTAAAATGGCAGCATAAAGGAAAAAGCAATCGAAATCACCGCGAGGAGCTCAGATGGCCCATAGAGCCAAAAGTCAAGAATCTCTGACAAACAGCAAACCGCTGTTGTATGTGTATTTAAGTGGCTTTTAATTTTGTAAAAAATATCTTAGAAAGTTGGTAAGAGCAGTTATTGTGTAATAACTCAGTGCTGAGATATTTTTGTGATTTTTTGTATATATGCACCCTCGCATAACTTATTGGGGGTTGTTGTTACTCATTTGTTCAAGAGAACTCGGCTGTATATCCTCTGAAAGATATAATACAAAGGAGCTGTTGGTTTCCAAAGGAATGAGTTTGCCTTGGACCTGATGTGATGAAATTATTGACTGCTGCAGGATTCTCGTGTTATGGCGTGATACGATAAGTGTTCTCTAACTGTATTTGTGTTTCATTTCTTGCATAATCTGTCTGTGATGTATGGTAATTAGTCTTGGTAGAAAAGAAAAGGAATAGTTCAGGATTTGTCCACTAAGAACACCCTAAACTCAATCTTTTCTACTAAATATGTTTTCTTCAGGGTTAGCTGCAACTATGGAATTCTTAAATGCTCCTATTTGCTCTAATCACATGATAAGTCTTTATTCAGTAATTCTCTTTTGCTGCTGAGTAGGATTTTTTCTTCTTTTCGTGTTGGACCGTGAAAGAACTCTTGATTGCCTTTCCTGGTGTAATTTATACTGTCTCTTTTCTAAAAATCAAAGTTTGTATCATGAATACCCACCTAGCCTTGCAGTGAACCTCTCTTTATCACAGATATCAAATACTTTTCATTTCTGGACTCCACATGCCCAATGGACTGAACTTTCTTTGATGCTTGCATGCCCTTCTTTGAACAATAGCCGCCAACCAAAATTCAAACAAAACTCGCACCTCATAACTAGCCTAAAATTTTCAAAAGACAAAGTTAAAACTAAAAGAGAGAGCCCTCTCTGATTACAGGTAGGCTAGAACCTGTAATCCAAAGCTTGGTTAGTGGTTACCCCGGCCGTATTCCCTCAGGAGTCAAAGGGAACAACCTGGGTGTTAACATAAATGGCGACTCCACTAGGGACCTGAATGAAGTTCATAAACCCCTGTCTGATTCTTAATACTGTAGATAAAGCCTGAGTGACAGCCAGACAACCTTAGAAACTGCCTCTGCTTTGCATTTGCAGGAGTATATAAAAGCTGCCTCAGTCAATCTTTATTCAGTCTTAAGTTCCATACAGTTGTGCTATACTTGACCAGTCCTCGTCAAATATCACTATCTCTTAGAAATTCTCCCAAAGAAAATCATAGAAACTGGCTCCTAAGAAGAAAACTCGTTATACGAGATCTAACCCGGATCCAGATCCATCACCTGAGTTCCAAAACCCAAACTTGATTCCAAGAATCCTTAAGAAACACAAATCAGAAGGGACTTTATCAGATTCAAGTTCTGAAGCAGGATTTCAAACTAATATTCCAACCCCTGCTAAGGTTTCTCTACATCCTCATACCACCGTTCCACAACCTCCTAGTTCTTCATCCACTTCACAAGGTGTCCTTTCAACCCCTCCATCAACTACACATACCCCTCTCATCCCCTTTCCTCCACTTATCCCATTCGTTCCTATTATCCCTATTGTCCCACCAAACATGGCTAATAGATATGCTCCACTGCAGTTACCTGCCAATCCACGGCCTATGCCCCAAGATTATCAAACCAAAATATCATATTTTGATGGTACTGGCTCTCATTCAGCCCTTCAACATACTAAGAAAATGCAGGATTATTTTGAAAATTATGAGATAGATGATGATGGGGTTAGAATGAAAATTTTTGTGCAAAGTCTAACTAGAGATGTAAGATCATGGTTCAGGTCACTTCCAGCAAACTCCATAGCTGACCCCGAAGCCCTGTACCAAACCTTTATCAACAGATGGGATAAGAAAAAGGATCCACTTCATATTTTATCTGAATACAATACTATCAAAAGAGGTCCCCAAGAAACTGTCTTGGACTATTGTGCTCGATTCAACAATGTCTACAATGCTATCCCCCAAAATCTCAGACCCCCACCTGATCTGGCTCTATACACCTTTCCTGATGGGTTTGATTCAGATATGGCATACCAATTGAGAGAAAGAGCTCCCCGAACTTTAGCTGAGATGCAAGACATAGCAGTTAGTGTAGAAGCCAACCTGATAGCTAAGAGAAATAGGACTAGAACTGAAAGAAAGACTACTTTCAAAGAAGAGCCTTCAGGCTGGGATCAGAAATTAGATGTAATAATCACTGGTATGCACAGATTAGGTGACAAAGTAGAATCAGTTGAGAGGAAATCATCATGGGAAGCACCACAGAATAATCCTATCAGGAATCCCAATTTTAGAAGAAATCAAAATCCTAATGTTGGCAAGGCCAGCTCTGAACCAGAGATTAGACCTCCGTTCCAAGAAAACTATGCTGAAGCATCCACTTCGAATGAACAGATAGATGATACCCACATTAACTTGATGGGCCTGAATGATGATCAACAAGTTTTTTTGAGTCAAGAAGATCATAAGGATGATAACATTAGTCAGTTCCAAACTAAATCAGGTGAATCATTTGATTTCAAACAAGGCTATGACACAACAGTTTTTGAAGTTCATAAGCAATACAAATTGAGAAGCAGAACTATAAATCTGACACAACCTGAGAAAACAAAGGATACCCCACTGCCTAAGAAGGTTATTGTCACAGAGCCAATTGACAAAACTGATGCAATTACAAATGAAGTAACAATTGAAGAGGTAACCGAAGCATTTCCCTCAAATCAACAACCAATGGCTACACCGCCTCTACAGCACAATCCAAGTAACACTTTTCAAAAAGTGAGCAAAAAGGACAAACCTCAAGATCAGATTGAGAGTCAAGAAGAAACATCTAAAAACTCAATTGAGAAAGAAAAAGTTGTTAACCAGAACACCAAGATCCAATCTGAAAAACCTTTTGACTTAGAAGCTGAAATTGGTAAATTAAAGATAGCCATTCCTCTTTCAGAGCTAGCCAAACATAACATTTACAAGCAACAAATCAAGAAGTCCCTTCAACTGACCCATAATAAGGATGATGTCAATGTGTTGGATGATACCCCAGAATTACTTTTCGGTCCAGAAGTTGATGGAAAGACAGGAAGTACTGGAATCTTACCTTTTTATGTCAGCTTGCATATTCATGATAAGATATTACACAATGCAATGTTTGATTCAGGCGCCTCTCATAACCTTATGCCTAAGTCAGTAATGGAGAGATTGAATCTAGACATCACAAGACCATATAAGGACCTATTTTCATTTGACTCCAGCCAAGTTAAGTGTTTAGGCTTGATAAAAGATCTATGTGTTTCCCTTGTCCAGTACCCAAATAAAACAATTTTAATGGATGTTGTAGTTGCTGATATCCCACCTAAATATGGAATGCTGTTATCAAGATCATGGGGAGCTAAACTCCAAGCTTCCCTACAATTGGATATGTCATATGCCACCATCTCTGTCTTTGGGCAGCCAAAGAGGCTATACAGAGAATCACTCATGAAATACATGGTGAGCAGTGAAGAAAAACCTCAAAATTTCCCTATTTATGCAGTCCATTCTGACATGGATTCCTTCATTCTGTTCAATGATGATATAAGTCCAATATGTGGAGACAAATCTGTCTTACTTGAACAAGATCTGCATATGAATGAGCAATCAAGTTCCCAAGAAATCCAGGCTGGGCAATCAATTGATGAAACCGTTCTAGAAGACAAACCAGATGAAAGACAAGATCTCCAGCTTATAATCCCAAGTCATAGAGAAGCTGTTAAATATCCCCTAAATCAAGAAATCCTTTGGTTTCTTGAGTTTGATGGATCAGTCAACAAATTAGGGGCAGGGGCTGGAGTGTGGATTCATAACAAACAAAGCAATCATGCAGAAGGCCGAGCCTATAGGCTTAATTTCAGATGTACTAATAATATGGCAGAGTATGAGGCTCTTCTACTAGGCCTCAAACTGGTAAGATCCTTACAGGCCACAAAAATTTCAATCCTGGGAGACTCAGACCTCATTATTCAACAAGTGAAAGGCAATTTTGTCACCAATGACAAAAGACTGAGATCATACAGGTCTGCTGCTATTGAAATACTTAACGCTTTCACTGAATTTCAGATGACCAAAATATCTAGAACCCACAACCTTCATTCACATAGTTTGGCCACATTTGCCAGTACATGCAAATTGCCTTTTGAACCCAACCATTATTTTACAGCTGAGATAAAACACCGACCTTCCATTCCAAACAATGTTAAATACTGGCAAGTATTTGAGGATGACACGCAGATAAATAGTTTCTTGACCTTGCAGCATGAATTTTCAGGCTTAAACATTGATGTTGATTCTGTGAAAGACACATAACCACCAAGTGAACAGGATCAAACAGCTATATCGCCCAAAACAACAAATCAAATACTTTTCCCAACAACCTTTGACAAGGAAAATATACAAGAACTTAAACAATTGCATTTTGATGAAATAGCTGGTGCAGAGGCTGAAATCATACAGCTAAAAGACAATTTTCTACCAACAGGCCTGACTCCTTTGGAGGACATTTTTGACTCAAATGATGTTCCTAGAAAACCAAAAGTGCAACCCCTTAATGCTGCCATTGAAGAATGCAACATTGGAACTACTGAAAAACCCAAGATAATAAAATTGTCTACATCTTTACCTCCTGACCAAAAGCCCAAATACATTGACCTCTTTAAAGAGTTCCAAGATGTGTTTGCATGGAGTTATGAGGATTTGAAATCCTATGACACCTCTGTTATTCAACATACCATCCCTCTCAAGCCTAATCAAAAGCCATTCAAGCAAAAATTAAGAAGAATCAATCCTATGCTTCTCCCTTCAATTGAGAAAGAGGTACAAAAAATGTTTAAAGCTGGTATCATAGCACCAATCAGGTTTTCAGACTGGATTTCAAATTTGGTCCCCACAAGAAAGAAAACTGGTGAGATTAGGCTTTGTGTTGATCTAAGGAATTTGAATCAAGTGTCCCTCAAAGACAATTATCCCTTACCTAAAATGGATCACATTCTCCAAAGAGTGGTGGGGGCTTCAAGAATCTCATTGCTTGATGGATTTTCAGGCTTTAATCAGATCCTAGTCCACCCTGATGATCAGGATAAAACGACATTCACAACCCCATGGGGAACTTTCAAGTATGTCAAAATGCCTTTTGGGTTGAAAAATGCAAAAGCTACATTTCAGAGAGCAATGGATATTGCTTTTGCTAAAGAGATTCGTGATTTCCTTGTTATTTACTTAGATGACCTCACACCTTTTTCAAAATCTGACCAAGAACATCTGAAACACTTGAGACAAATATTCATAACATGTAGGAAATATGGAATTTCCTTAAATCCCAAGAAGTCTCTATTTGGTTTGGAAGAGGGTAAGCTATTGGGTCATATCATTTCAAAGGATGGCATTAGAATTGATCCAGACAGAATACAGGCCATCTTGCAAATGCCCCATCCAAGAAACATTAAAGAATTACAAGCCTTCTTGGGAAAGATCAACTTTTTAAGGAGATTTATCCCAAACTTAGCAGAATTGATCAGATTGCTAAACAACATGCTAAAAAAGGATTCTAAGGTGAAGTGGACAGTAGAAGCAAATCAAGCTTTTGAAGGTATTAAATTAGCCCTTACCCAAACCCCAGTCTTAACAAATCCTCAATTTGACAGAGAATTTATCATTTTCTCTTTTGCCTCCCAGAATACCATTGCTGCTGTCTTATTGCAGAAAGATGATCAAGGGAATGAAAAACCTATTGCTTTCTTTAGTAGAGCCCTTAGAGATGCACCTCTGAAATATCAAATCATGGAAAAGCAAGCTCATGCTTTGGTTAAGGCCATCAAAGACTTTAGGATTTACATCCTATACTCCCATGTTATTGCTTATGTACCAAATGCCATTGTGAAAGACATATTGACTCAAGAAATTTTAGAGGGCAGAAGAGGAAAATGGATTGCTAACATTTTAGAATTTGACATTGAAATCAGACCTACAAAACTGATAAAGGGGCAAGGCTTGGCTAAATTGATGTCTGAAGCAAACTTCCAAGCCTTGGATATTAACCAACTGGACAATGAACCGGAGCTGGCGACTTCAAAGATCAATGTAGCCTTTGAACAATCCCTGTGGTATTCTAATATCTGTTATATATTGCAAAACCTGTGTGCTCCCCCAGGATTGTCCAGAACCAAATCTAGATTTTTAAAAATGAAAGCTTCAAGATTTTGTGTTATAGATGGTAATTTACTATGGAAAAATCATGAAGGTATATTGCTGAATTGTTTGAATATGGATGAGACAAACAATGTTATGAAAGAATTTCATGCAGGTGATTGTGGTGGACATTTGTACTGGAAGTCCACTGTGGATAAGATATTAAGGGCAGGTTACTATTGGCCCACTTTGTTCTCTGATGTTAAAAATTTTACCACTTCATGTCACAAGTGTCAAGTGTTTGAGGGAAAAAGAAAGTTACTACCACTTCCCTTAAAGCCTATTGCAACAGAAAGGCCCTTTCAGCAATGGGGCTTGGACTTCATTGGGGAAATTCATCCTTCATCTTCAGGCCAACATAAATGGATCCTAACAGCCACAGATTACTTTACTAAATGGATTGAGGTTGTTCCATGCAGACAAGCAAATGATTCTACTATCATTCAGTTCCTTGAAACTAATATTCTTTCCAGATTTGGTTGTCCTGACAAGATTATAACAGACAATGTTGCTGCTTTCAGATCCAAGAAGATGGTGAACTTTTACCATAAATTCCATATCACTTTGGGCCATTCTAATGCATACTACCCTCAAGGCAATGGTTTGGCTGAATCATCTAATAAAAGTCTTATCAACATCATTAAGAAGATATTGGAAGAGAATAAGAAAAATTGGCATAAGAAGCTTGTAAATGCCTTATGGGCAGACAGGTTAACAACTAAAAGATCTATTGGGGTCAGCCCATATGAGTTGGTTTATGGAATGGAACCCAAATTCCCTTTAGCATTGGGGGTCCCTGTCATGAAGCTACTTCAAGAAAGTCAGGCTGAACCAAATGACATACAAAGAAGAATCAACCAGATAATTTGTTTACAACAAACCAGAGATCAAGTGTACAACAGAGTTCAAGTCCTACAAGAGAAACTGAAGAAAGCCTTTGATAGAAGAACCAAGGCTGAAGATTTCTTTATTGGTGGTAAAGTGCTTAAATGGGATTCAAGAAGAGAAGACAAGGGAAAGCATGGAAAATTTGACTCCCTTTGGAGGGGACCCTTTGTAATTCAAGCAGTACAAGGAAATAACACTTATTTCTTGAAGAATTTGGATGGCACTGAAGCTGAAGAGGGCCCTGTAAATGGCCGGATGTTAAAGCATTATTTTGACTACTTTCCATGTATATAGCATGGCCTTGCCCTGTACATTATCAGTTGTATATAGTATTTTCTTTCAGCATATAGATAGTTCAGCTTCAGAAGTTTTGTAAATAAGCAGGAAAAGGCTTTTTATTTCAGAAGTTCCACAATGGTGAAAGATTCTAGTTTTGAAATCCAAAAAGAAAGCTTTCAAGTTTTGATAAGAAGTCAAAAGCCAAGGCAATCTGACCTGCTGTTCTTGGTCTTTCAAGTAGAAAAACCATCCCCAAGTGGAGCCACTGTTAGCTACCTATAACAATAGGTTTCATTTTTCATGATTGGCAGGGGAAGTGCCAAATATGCTCTGATTTGGTGATGCAAAGATCTCATATTTTGTGGAAAACACATATCTACAGTTGTTTGATGCTGTCCTACTTCTGAATGGGTGATCCAACAGTCTAAACTGGGTCATGCCATATTTCAATTTTTGTTGTAGATTAGAGAAAGAAATCTGTCCAAACTGTTCAATCTTGGCAGATAAGTAGTTAGGTAGAGAATGAAGGTTCCCAACTGCTTAATCTGGGGCCTTGGAAGTAATAAGGCTAGCCTTAGATAGAAAATCAAAAGAAAATGGAAAAAGAAAAGAAAAAGAGCAATTGAGGGTTTGCCAGTCTAAGTGCACCCTCCTTGAAGTAACAAAAAATGCTAGGCTATAGAATGGGTAGGTAGATGGGGTTGCAGAAGCATGATTTCTTTCATATCACTGGCCTAAGCAAAGGAAACACATGGTGGCAAGTGAAGATCTTCCTATTCAGCAATTTTGTAGCAACAAAGTGAAGCATGTCTAACTTCCCAATCATTCCCTGTCAAACTTCTTTCTAACATCCCACTGTCACCTTTGTTCATAAGAGGAGTCAAACTCTTTTGTTGATTCTTGTTACATAAAGAGCCACATTTCCTGTGTAAAAATCTTTTCATTTTGATCTACTCTCATAACTAAGTTTCTTCCCTGAAAAGCTTAGTGTTTGATCCCTCTCTTCTACATCTCCCATCCAATACTAACTACTAACTCCATTATTACTTAACTCCCTATGTTCCCCTTTTCCCTATCATTATAACACTATTGTATATAAAAAACCCTAAAAATTATGTATATACCCCTTCCCCTAGGCAATATAGCCTTAAGTCCCAAAAGGTTAGAGCGCAAAGAAGTTAAAGCGCTAAAGGCAAAATAGCGCTAACATTATGTCTCGGGATTAAACCAAGATCCGCTTGGTTTAACAGCCCTAACCCCCATTTTGCAAATAAATGACAAAAACCCACTTTTGCCCACAAAACATTGAAAAAACCCAAAAAACCCGCCGAAGGCTAAAGTCCCGCCCTAGCGCGCATCCCCAGAAAAAATAATTATTTATTACCCGCTCCCCGCCGTATGGTCCGATCACCTTTGCTCCCCGTCAACCGTCGGATCTGGGCCCTCCCATCCGACGGTCCTCAGCAATATCGGGCTGCCTCCGATGGCGGTACGTTAGCGCCCGAAATTGTCAGAATGGTGACGTAGGGCGCTGGACACGCGTCACAATATAATTGTATCGGGCGGCCTCCTGCCAATACCACGCCCGTACCCTAAGCGGTCCGACATTACCGCTTACCACCTTCCGCTTACCGCCCGCCCAGTCGACCTTACGTCACCTCCACGTCATTGCCGAGTCAGCACCACATCAGCGCCCGACCCACCATCGCCCCGAGCTGTCTGCCACGTCCCCCGTCCACCTGGACCACTCACAAACCGCCACGTCATCATTCCGTACCATGACCCCACCTATGACGTCATGCTGATGTCATCCGAGAAAAGCGCGCCAAAGGCCAAATTTCCTATATTTTCGCCCAAAATCACGTTTTTTCGCGTTTTTGTGAAAAAGACTGTTATGCCTCCTGCATGAATTTTTACGTCCTTCTCGCCGCCAACCTGAAAAAAATTGATTCAAAGTTGTGGCCACCCAAAATTCATCTTGGATAAGCCTCCACCCATCGCGCCGTGACCAGGTATTTACTGTTTCTTCCTGCACCTGGTTCAATTCGTTCTTCGCTGTAAAAAACGCCCAGAACTGCCATTTTCCCCTGAAACTCAAGCTTTTTGTCCTGCTAGTGATTCAATTCCTCCCAAGACTGACCAATTGTGCCCCTTTTACACCAGAACTGCCCTGTTTTCAGTGAAAATTCTTTTTACCTCAATTCACCGCACTAAGCTGCATTTGCCTACATTCCCAAGTAAAAATCTGCTTGAAGAGCACCAAACACATGGAGATGCCAGTGGCTCTAAGAATTCCACCTTTAAATGCCCCCCAAAGAGAGCTAGAATGGCTGCCCCTAGCTGACAGAGACTACCAAATGGCAGAAGTAATCCCAGAGTACAGCAAGTATCATATTCATTTGATCAATGAGCTGAAAGCCAAACATCTCAGTGGAAATGATATTCTAGGGATTTGGGACTCCAATTTGCCCATTTTCAATCTTCCTCAAGTCAATATCCTACCAGATTTAATCCATCGATGCAGTGCCAACTATGACCCATGTCAGAGAGCTGTCCTCAGTCCCTCAGGCTCAGTTTTGTTCCATGTCACCCCTGAGGCTATAAATCAAATGCTGCACTTTCATACTACAAAGCCATTGACTCCTCTATCTATGATGGACTTGATAAAGCAAGGAGGCAAGCTGTCCAGTGCCCAAATCATAGAGATTAATCAACTATTCATTCAATCAGGCTCTCAAACTGTGAGGACTCCTCCTATTGGAAATGTATATCTCAATGAGTTGGGCAAAATGCTTGTGGATATGATCAGTTATGTCCTGGGATACAGATCAACTGAGGATGTTGATGAAACCATTCTGGCCATGATGTCTATCTTCTCCCCTGGAAAGCCTCCTTCTGTTCACTATGATTATGCTACATACATTGCCAATAAAATTCATGAGCAATTGATGAATTTAGAGAGGGAAAGGATATTTAGATACACTTCTTACATCTATCACTTGTTCCTATTTTATCAGCCTGATAGCTTCCCTATTACTCTCAAGAAGTTTGATGCTCAGGGAAACCAAAGGTCTGTGGTATTTTGGTCTTCAATCTTTCATCACGTATCTTTTTCACCATATAGCTACTGTGAATTCATAGACCTTTTTATCCATCCAGCCATGTCCTTGCTGTTGAGTTCCCCTCCTCCAAGATTGATAGATGAGATGCAAAGAATCCTCCAGCTCTCAAAGGCCTACAGCATTGGGGATTGGTACTTTTACCAACACCATACAGTGATTAGAATATATGGTTGTGAGTTAGCCCCATATAGGCTACCAAGATATGTCCCTATGAGACTTTTTGCTTTAGAATATTTCAGACAATTTGGAAATGCAGACATGATCCATTTCCACAGCAAAAATAAGAAGGTACAACTCAAAGTCAGAAACCAGCTAGGCCCATTTATTTATAATAAAAGAGAAGAGGCATGGCAAGAAGCAGATAAGATCCTGCAACGCCTCGGGTTGCAAACCAGTTTCCTCTAGATACCCTATGATCCCAATCATTTCATTAGTCTTAGAAGGGTGAAATATAAGTTGGCTAGCTATGATCATGTCAGGTTGCCTCATATTGAAAAATATGCAAATCTGGTAAGATGGAAAGAGGGCACCTTAGAAGAGGCAAGTTCTAAAGAGGAAATAGCACAAAAAGAAGCAAAGAAACTTGAGAAGGAAGTTGACTTGGAATATTGTGGACAAGTTTCTTCTTCTTATCATACTCAACTTGGAGCAGCTGCCTCATCTTCTACAGCTCCCCAGCAAAAAGCTCAAACTACTCCTCAAGCAGCTAGCACAGATAAGGGGAAAGAAATGGAGCAGGAGCAGACACTCCCAACAACAGAACAACAGAAAGAACAGGCAGAACAACAAGAGGAAATGGCTGAGGCCCCTGTATCCACAGAGCAACAGGCTCAAGAAAGTGTGCCTCCAAGGCAGGAAACAGCAATGGATACCTCGGTACTTCAAACCCCAATAAATGAAGAGAGAACTAGGAAGAGGGACAGACAGCAAGAAACTCCCCTCACTACATCAGCAAGTCAACAAGGGGAGAAAAGGCAAAGATTAAACCCTTTTTCTGAAGAAGAGATGCCTATCGAACCATCCATGGGTATGGGCCCCCCTAGCATGGAAGCATCAGCCAGTTCATTCCAACAGGAACAAGAAAGACCACTTGGAGGAGAGGTCAGCTCCTCAAGCCAGCAAAGAAGGGCAGAGTCTGGAATCAAGAAACAATTTATGGATATAAAAGCTAGGAATGAGCCAGTCAGACTCCAGCTTTACAATCATTTACTCAAGATGGCTCCCACCAACCAACAGAGGCTCATGTCAGCATATGACATTGCAGAAGGGAAGATGACTATGAGCCATTTCATGCCTGCCCTGCTGCAGCCACAGTCAGCTGCAGATTACATCAGGACCAACCTAGAAGTGTTTGCAAAGGACATCCACCCAATGGACCAAATAGAGCTACATAAGCAAACGGGTGAGATGGTCTACTCTACTCTTGTGGATAAAACACTTCTAGCACACAAACTGAAAAATTCTCTCCATAATACTACTGCCCAACTAGAATTGGAGAAAGCTTCTTCTCAAGCCAAAGACAACAGGATAAGGTCTTTGGAAGATATCATTATAGAGCTTGGGCATGACCCAAGTGATCCCAAAGCTGTGCAAGCACTAATGAAGAGAAAAGATGAAGATATATCAGCTTTGAGGAAGATGGTCAAACTCCCAACAACCCTTCACCCCCAAACAGAAGATGTTGCTCAGCAGAGAAAGGATCAAGATGTAGCAGCCATGCTGCTGACATTACACAAGAAATTGGTAGAAACAGAAGGACGATTGGTAGCAACAGAGGGTGCACTAGAGGCAACCCTGAAACAAAAACAAGGAGAGCAGGTACCTCAGCCCTCTCAACCAGTAATAAATCTTGAGGAACCTCCCCAAATTATAAGTCCTCCCCTGGTACAAACAATAGGAGCAAGTACCTCAACTGCTGGCCCTCAACCCACAGAAAAAGAAGCAGCAACAGAGCAAGCCCCAGGCCTCGGTATGAGAGATATGATGAAGGAGCTGTAAGCTCTTGAAACCCAAATGAATGAGCTGAAGGATGCCAAAGAAAAGCTGGCCCAGCTAGATGAGAAATATGATAAATCTAAGCAGCAAGTGGCAGAAAAGACCAGGGAAGTTAGGACACTAGAAAGAAGGATAAAAGAGCTTGAAAAGGAGCTCACCATGAGCAAGGTCATAACTGAGGTCAAGAAGATCCTGTGGGCTAAGATTGGCCAGTCAATCACAGATCAGTGGTAATACATAGAGACAATTCATGAGCAAATGGATCTGCTGAATAGGGCTCATGCTGAAAGCTAAAGGGCCAGAGCCTCTCTGGGAAGTATGCCTAATATTGCTACCAGGATGATCAATGTCCTGAATAATAAAACTGGCCTTCAATTGGCATCAATGGGTATCAGGGATAGAACTGATACAATTTTGTTAATCAAAAGGGTGCACACCCTCAGAAGCTATGTGCAAACATTAGAAAGAAAGTGCCAATATATTCAAGCAGAAATCAATGCTTTTGCCGCCAAAATCACAACATTGCATGGCAGAGGGCTTCCCAGCCTAGTGACCAGTGCAGGAAGACTGTTGTCCCATGAATAGTATGCTAAAAGGGTCAACAATTATGCAACTAATCAGTTGACAGCTACATCAAGTAGTCCAGAAGCAGTTGGCCCACCTTCAGGGCAAGAGATTTATGATAAATTAGAGAATTTATTCTTCATTGAACATGAAATTAAACATCTTTTTGAAGTGCCCCCTAATTATTATAAGTATACAGAGGTAGACGAGACCCTGATCAAGATGCAGAGACATCAAATGCCCACTGATGAATGGTGGAAGAATATGATAAAGACTCTGCTTTAAATCAAGTCTGAAGTTTGTTCTAAAAAGTTTTTCACAGCAACAGGAAAGCAGTTGAATGAGGTGGACAGTGACTATGCACAGCTAGAGCATCACAGATGACCTGTCTGAATACAGCACTGCCCTAAAATGGCAGCATAAAGGCAAAAGCAATCGAAATCACTGCGAGGAGCTCAGATGGACCATAGAGCCAAAATTCAAGAATCTCTGACAAACAACAAACAACTGTTGTATGTGTATTTAAGTGGCTTTTAATTTTGTAAAAAATATCTTAGAAAGTTGGTAAGAGCAGTTATTGTGCAATAACTCAGTGCTGAGATATTTTTGTGATTTTTTGTATATATGCACCCCGGCATAACTTATTGGGGGTTTTTGTTACTCATTTGTTCAAGAGAACTCGGCTGTATATCCTCTGAAAGATATAATACAAAGGAGCTGTTGGTTTCCAAAGGAATGAGTTTGCCTTGGACCTGATGTGATGAAATTATTGACTGCTGCAGGATTCTCGTGTTATGGCGTGATACAATAAGTGTTCTCTAATTGTATTTGTGTTTCATTTCTTGCATAATCTGTCTGTGATGTATGGTAATTAGTCTTGGTAGAAAAGAAAAGGAATAGTTCAGGATTTGTCCACTAAGAACACCCTAAACTCAATCTTTTCTACTAAATATCTTTTCTTCAGGGTTAGCTGCAACTATGGAATTCTTAAATGCTCCTATTTGCTCTAATCACATGATAAGTCTTTATTCAGTAATTCTCTTTTGCTGCTGAGTAGGATTTTTTCTTCATTTCGTGTTGCACCATGAAAGAACTCTTGATTGCCTTTCCTGGTGTAATTTATACTGTCTCTTTTCTAAAAATCAAAGTTTGTATCATGAATACCCACCTAGCCTTAAGAAGTGAACCTCTCTTTATCACAGATATCAAATACTTTTCATTTCTGGACTCCACATGCCCAATGGACTGAACTTTCTTTGATGCTTGCATGCCCTTCTTTGAACAATAGCCGACAACCAAAATTCAAACAAAACTCGCACCTCATAACTAGCCTAAAATCTTCAAAATACAAAGTTAAAACTAAAAGAGAGAGCCCTCTCTGATTACAGGTAGGCTAGAACCTGTAATCCAAAGCTTGGTTAGTGGTTACCCCGGCCGTATTCCCTCAGGAGTCAAAGGGAACAACCTGGGTGTTAACATGATGTACAGTGATGGAAGAATCACACAAAAGTTAAGCTCAGGAGGAATGCGCAACAGAACAACGGAAGACCCAGAACATTGAAGAAACCCAAGATGCAGAGGAGACATTGAAGAACAATGAAAAACCCAAGTATGAGAGTAGTGTAGAGTTGAAGAATCGATGCAAAGGGACCATTGGATCCAATAGATCAACGGTTGAAATCAGATCACAGAGATCAGATAGTTGGAAGCACATCGCAACTTATTAAGTGAATGAAACCTAGCCTTAAGCAAGCCCGATTGCGATCAAGCGATATCAAGCATGGACCATTGGATCAAGAAGAAGATCAATGGTAGAGATTAATGTCACATCAAAATGTTTCACTGATGAATGAAATAACCTCGGTGACAAGTGATTGCGATATGTGATTGCTCCGATGCGATTAATGAAGTGATCGCATCACAAATATTCAGTGGAGATGTATCAGCTGTAAAGGGAATGCGACGAGTGATGGAGCAGACCCAATAATGTTATATGCATATTTGTGTTATATTTGAAGTCTAGAAGGCTACGTTAGTTGCATATCGGATGCGGAGGAGGAACGCATGTTAATGTGACCGCGGAGAACCCTGATTGCGATTAGCGATAAAGGGATGCATCGGGAAAAGTGGAAAATGTATGTTTACGAAGGATTTCTATTATAAAGGGTTTATAATAGAATAAAGGGCAATAGATGGTTTTATGGGTAAATCCATATATTTTACCAAAGTAAAGAGTGGGGGTTTGTATATATATGCGGCTTAAGGTTTAATAAAGAATTGATCAAGGATTGATTAAATTCAGATGGAGAGTGAGTTATAAAGTTCTGATAGAAGGATTGAATAACTATGAAAGACTGGGCTATTGTAATGAAATCATTCGGCATGAGAGTTTAATAAAGAGGGCCTTAATCATTAATATATTGAAGTTTTTGACTCGGCAGAGAGTCTGAAATTCCTGGGGAAATTAGTTTATGCATTCTATATGCATACTGTGGCTATACACGGGGTATCCCCTGCGTCATTCTTATTTCCATGACCACCATAGTACTGTAAGGTATACTACGGATTTTCTCATCTACTTCATCGCTCCTTTACTTGTCATTGTCTCTGTAATATGAATTACATAGATGAAAAAAACTCACCTATTTATACTTTACCCAAAATTTGTGTCTGTGCTTAGGGCATTGGAACAATTACGCAGATCTTGAAAGTAATCTGAACTACTTGCTGCCACTGCTCTTCCAAAATCATAGAGATACCCATCTGGACTTCCTTCTGTATGCCTGTGGTGAAGTAAAACTATAAGTGCAGACACAAACAAATTCCTCTAGCCCGATGATGGGTCTAGCCACAACATATACATTCTATGGAAGATTTCCTTAAGTTAGAACCAATTAAGGTTGCCTATCTCTTAGTACGCTTATCCTATTTGATGATGTCCTTGCTTGCTCGCTCCAGCTATCTCTCGCTTCCTTCTTCAAGCACCTGAAACAAGTAAACAACAACAAAAAACAACCGTGATAATAGACAAATTGTAATTCAACCTACTTAACAAGTCAAGAAACATTAAGCCATGAATATGTAAGATGACAAAACATGTAGGAAATCAATCGATAGTTGCATATATATTGATATCAAAGAGAGATTACAACCATTGTCTTGACGTTGCAGTTCTCCTCTAACAAGACCAGGTTCCCACACACTTCTGCTAGCTTTCCATGATGGCCTCAATCAAAAATAGTTTTAAGGATCTCCCCTTTAAGCTTCACTCCAAACAAAATCACACTTCTCCCTCACACAACTAGATAGCTACAATTACGAATAGCTTGCTGTTTACTCCAAACCAAAATAGCACTGACACACCAACATTAACACTAGCTTGTGCTTGGGAAGAAGGGAGGTTTATATAGGATGAATGGATGGGAGATGGATCCTCTTCCCATGGGAGAAGGTCTTATCCCTTGAGGTAGTTCCATCATTATAGGGGAAAGGTGCCCAAAATGATATCCTCGACCCCATCAGGCCAAACCATGTACTAGACTTCCATTACGAAGCTTCTAGAGTTGGAAGCTTCGGCTCTTAATTTAAATACTTTCCATAACAGGATAGGTGCGACTGGAACACAACTAAATTGCTCCAGTTGGCGCTAGGGATAGTGCTAATCTCTGGACATCGGCACGGGGAAGACAAAGGTAATTAGTGTGGGTCATGTAAACTAGGAAAAATAGAAGTTTCAGGGGAAATGGTGCAAAAGGGAATTGATCTTCTCATTAAGAGGGACACAATGGGAGTTTCTTCATGAAGGAAAAGCATGTGAGTTTCACTGTAGAGGTCCTCCAGGATCAAGGAACAAGGAGTATAGGGACAGTGACAAAATGTTGTGTAACAGATGCCCCCTATAGCTTGAAGGCTGAACTAGAGTGAGGGATGAAATGCTTTACGAATCATCGCAGGGAACTGTAGTCTGCTGCCGGAAAACCTGTAAGCAAGTACAAATACATATACATAACTGAGAACTCTGTCTAATGATACATGACTCTTGGCATGGACACAGCGATCGAGAAAATGATCATCTAACTGGATCCAGGTATGGGCGCAACCATCCTTCAAAGAGGATCATAATGAAACCAAGGTATGGTTGCAACCACCCTTCTGAAAGAGCATGCATATCAACATAATCATGTCACATCACTTATCAACCTGGACTTTTGTGATCTGAGTCCAGGGTCTTGCGCTCCAACATGACTTGATCAAAGTACAAATTCTAACATGTGAATATATGTGTTGACGTCGAACATGCTAGAAAGTCGCTTGATTACCAGTCAATGATGTAAACTGTTAACAAGCGCGAGAGAAACCACCAATAATGACAATGGTCCTCAAGGTATTATTAGCACAATTCATAGAATGTGAATAGAGGAACTGAAGTCGAACACCCATGAAATCACTCGATCAAAAGCCAATGATGTGAACTTGTCGTCGAGTGCGAAGAACTTGCCATTAGGGCATGCAAGTTCTAAGGTACTGGAAGGGAGTCCCTCGGTCAACTTCCCGGATAATGAGTTGAAGCCGATGGAAAGTGACCATGTTGAAGGAGGGCCATAATGTTTCCCACATCATCGACACGAGAGGAAAGGATGCAAAATGATTTTGGGCGATACAGAGAATCAGAGGTAAGTGTAACTGCAGAAGGACAACTCTTGAACATATCGACGACACAACTAGAAGTTTGGCAGCTTTTGGATCGATAGGATCGGTGGTCATGATGACATGGCAGAGATCAAACGGAAGGAAAAAATGAACTGCCCAACCCGACAAAAAACAAAAAGTGTAATGTTCAAGAGTGAGTTGCCGACACAATTGATAGATTTCCAATTCCCCCCCACCATTCCTGGCAGGTACCCCAATTATTTTTTAATCGCAAGCTTGAAGAGGATAGCATATGCTTACACTATAAGTTCATCCTTCAGATGAATCCGACCTAGTAAGTTTAACGAGCCCTAGGAAGGAGAAGCTCATGTTCGTCATGGTAACAAATCCGATGTCATTTAATATTTTAATAAGTCTAACAAAGGTGTAACTCAATATCTTTTTCATGTTTAGAGAGTTTGAAAAAGTCACAAAAAAGAAAACTCCACATGTTCCCTTTTTGTAGATTTGTGTCTCTCGAGCCCGAAAAGGTAGAAAACAATACTTGAGAGAACCACTTGACCATTTCAGTCAAGGAGTACCTTTTTCGTAAATAGTGAATCCCAACCCGAAAAATGGGTAAATGTATACTGGGCACACGATGTTTCGCATCCGTTAATGAGTTCAAAACAACAAGGGCTTGACCATCTTTTCGCTTTTAAAGGGTTGGAAAAGAGCTTGAAAGTGGACCCCCCATTTTATTTTTCTTTTACGAGTCAAAAGGGAAAAACACTTGACAATATTTTCATATGTTTGCTTCCGACCATACTTCGTGAGTAATGATGAGTAGCAGAAATAGAGAAGAAGACGCTTCCAAAATGGTAGACATGACTGCTAGATGAGGCAAGAACGAGGAGCGATGATGAGTATCGATCTGAGGTGGTTCCTCGAGAGACATGACTTCCATGATACCTTCATCAACAAGGGAGGTCTTGGCTAAGGGATCAAGTGATTCCAAAGTGCCAAGCCACGGGGATTGAGAGTACGTTTTGAGAGAGGTCTTCGACATAAAAGAATTAGATGATGCAGAACTCGAAGTGGAAACAATTTCCACGTAATTGAATTCAGCAGGACTAAGCGGCATAACCTCGCCCTAGGTATCAACAAGATCTGGTGAAGGTATGACCCAAGGATCATATTTGATCGAGATCATGTTGATATAGGCAACATGAGGAGGTGGGAGTGGAAAATTTCCCATTAAGGCAAAATCTTTGAAAAGACCTGCCCCCACACTCTCATAGGGAGCACCAATGTTCTTGATGTACAAAACATTGCCACCTGAGCAGGAAGAGGCAAAGAAAGATAGCTGGTTGACAGTGCCAATCTTCCCTTGATGGGGAAAACAAATCACGCAAAATAAAGAGGAGGCCACGACATGCATGGCATGGGTCTAGCTTCGGACGAGTAGAATTATAATTGAGATTGGTGTCAATAATTTCTACCTCGACTTGCACTGTCTTGCCTTCTAGAGTGATGGCAAGGTTAGGTAAGACACTGAAGGGTCACGAATAGTGCCCATCGAGAGCTTCCAGAGTGTTTGGAAATTGGTTCAAAGCAGGAGAACCAATAGCCTTCCAGCATGCGGTTGACATGATGTAGGTGGAGGCACCTTCATCGATGACATTCCAGTGGATGATATTCTCATTGATGATTACTTGAATAAGAAAGGCAATCTAATGAGGAATACATGGAACATGGTTCTCTAGATCAAAACATATCAAATTGGAATCGGTGGGATTGATGCCCCCGATAGCTGACAACAAAGATTTCCGCTGTGATGGGTAGCTTTGGAGCACCTCTAGGGCCGACATAGCTGACGGCGCATAAGCCAAATCCTCAAAAATATTATAGTGCTGAGTGGATCGGGCATTAGGATTAAACGAGGATTTCCGTAGCACATCTCGAGAGGGTGGTCGTATAACGGAATTAGGGTTAGGACGCCTAATATGAAGAGGGCCAGAACTCAGGGTAGAAGAAGAAGGTGCAGCTTCTTTCTCTTTCCCAGCTATTGAAGTAGGAGTTTGATAATCTTTCAATCTAGTAGCCACATTAATAGGCGTACTCATCATGAACACTTGAGATCCAAAGGAAGAAGATTGGGGTTGGTTTACCATTTGGGTTTTCTGAGATGGAAATGGATCTTTGAGGACAGCGAGGGTTTCTTTGAGCAAGCGGCTAACTTCGGATCGTCGCGGATAATCCTTAGTGTAGTGATCTTCCTCGCAAATGAGGCAAGGATACTTAGGTTTTGTGTTGCGAAGATTCGCCAGTAGACGATTTGTGAGGACCCTATTTCGGGGCATCGACTTTACCCTTGCCTCTACCTTTCTTCTTTCCTTTCAAGGATTTGTCTACTGCGGTAGACTGGACAATGTGGACCTCTAAGGTTTTACCAGGGATAGGTGGATTCTGGGATGAACTATTAGGAACAATATTTGAGACTGACTTCTGTTTGGAAGAAGTTTTAGTAGGGGTCTAGGATGCCGAACCAATAACTCCATCTACGGGAGGTACAACTTGTGAATTTGGTGCTGCGGTATCGGATGATGGCCGTGGAGCATTGGGTAATAACTCATACAAAGTTCCAGATTGAGAGTAAACTAGATCTAAGTACTGGGCACAAGCAATGGCTTGCTCTTCAATAACACATCCACCCATAGCTATATCGCAACCAATCGGGGCTACGAATGATTTGGTGAACCATTCAGTGAGCAGCTGATCAACAAATTTGATCAGGTGATGCCTATGTCTCCATTCATGGATGTGATCAGAGATGTGTGTTGTAGTATCTTGCTTAAGTGATGTGAGAAAATAGGTGTCATTTTCATAGTGAACCGGAAACTGAAAATGCGTGAGGAAAGCCATGGCTAATGAGTTAAAGTCATATTAAGTACTTCGAGGTAGCTCGATGTACCACTTAGCTGCAACGCCCATGAGGGTTCATTGGAAAATACGAAGATGAATGGAATCGTCAACGTATGAGTTCGAAAAGCACTAGAGGTGACATGTCATCATGCGGGTCTGAGGATCTTCTTTATCTTTCCCATCGAACTTTGGACAATCGCTTGGTATCTTGGACGACATCGGAGGCCAGTATGGCAAATGAAGGATTGGATCCTTCGTAAGGTGAGATACATCTGGCAACTCGAGTGTAGCCAAGAATGGAAATTGAGTTTTAAAAGGCATGGTAGGTCGATAAGCGGTCTGAACAGAGGAGGCCATCCCCGCTAGTAAGGATTTTGGCCCCATAGTGGGGGATTTTGGCCATATGGCATCTGAGGTTGCCCCCATTGAGGATTACCTTGACCATAGGGAGGATTTTGACCTTGAATACCTTGGAACTGTCTAGCCATAGGTTGCTGATAAGCAACATATAGGTTAAAAGGCTATTGAGCTTGTTGACCTTGGACATATGGATATTGTACCTATTGTCCTTGAACATACATGTGATGAGCATGTTGCCCCTAAACAAGAGGATTTTGGACCTGCTATCCTTGGGCATAAGGTTGATACACTTATTGCCCTTGGACATAGGGATTTTGTGCCCACTGCCCTTGACCAAAAGGATTTTGAACCTGGTGACCTAAGGCATTAGGGTTTTTTACCTGATGCCCTTGGCCGGAAGGTTTCTAGACCTGTTGACCTAGGACATTAGGATTTTGAGCTTGCTTCTGCAGGACTTGACCTTTCCCTTGCAAGGGTTGACCTTGCGGTTGCAAAATTTGTCCCAGAGGCTGCAGAGGTTGGCCCTGCAAGGACATGGGTTGGGAGGTGTGTAGAGCATATTGCATCTGCTGCTGCATAGTTTGTTGCAACTGTTGGAAGGGTTGACCTTGCTATTGTTGAAGTTGACCTTGCTGCGGGATCATTTGCCCTTGTGGTTGGACGAAGAGCCCTTGCTGCAACAAAGGTTTCCCTTGTGGTAACAAAGGCTGCCCTTGTTGTTGTAGAGGTTGTCTTTGCTGTTGCAAGGGTACTTGAACAGTGCCTCAGAAATTTCTGAACTAAATCTGGCCATAGGCAGGCTGAATGTACTGCCTAGATTGGAGGGTGTAAGGTTGATTAACCATCCCTTGAGAACCATATGGGACGTAAGGAGTTTAGTATTGGACCTAAGCCCCATAGGGCTGCTGATACTGAACATTGCTCGATCCAAACGGACCAACAGAATTCTGAACCTGTTGGTACTGGACATTGCTTGATCCAGTAGGATCAGCAGGGTTGTGAGTAATATTAGAAGAAGGCTGGGTCATACCAAGCATGTGAGCTTGTGATCCACTCACATTAGTGGCACCTGACACCATAGAAACATTTAGGTTTTCCCCCCCAGGCGGTGGCACAACCTGGCCACTGACTAGAGGGATGGAGGAACTGACAGAGACATTCTTCGAAACTGCCGGTTGTGCCTGACGGGTAATTGGGATTGACGATACAAGGGTATTCAGAATGGTGGGTTGCATCGGGACTGAGGTAACAACCTGTTGGGAAGTCATGTTCGCAATGAACGAACCTGATGTAGGCATGGCGCCTGACGCCCAAACAGGGTTATGGTAAAGTGACGAGGCACTAGGTGTACCTGAAACCAATTGTGCCAAAGACACATAGTTGGGTGGAAAACTGGCAGGAATACCCCCTGAATAGGGGAAACCCTCAGGAGGAAAAGGCAACTCTTCCTCCTCAACAGTGTGTGGAGTAGAAACTTCAGACTCTTCCGGAGAGGTGACTGGAGCATCGCCTTTGGGTTCCATGTTTGGAAATAAACGACGACTAATGGCTGAAGAAGTATGAGGGGATAGTTACAAAGGAACACCTGGATGATCTTACGAACTATAAGAACGTTGCAGTGATATCACTACAAGGTCAAACAGAGGATTCAGAGGATAAATAACCAGTCCAAGTTGACTATCAATGGTTGGTGAGTCCTCAGGAGTTTGAATGGGATCGTCTGGAGATTCTGGGACAACATCGACAGATGACCCAGTATCGAAAGTAGGTGGAGGACGAGATGAAAAAGTTTGAATACTTAGAACAATTCTGAGTTCAACATCTTGGTCCTCGAGTGACTCTGGTAACTTAGGAAACGACTCCTCAGACAATCTTTCAGACGGAGGAGAGGAAGAGGAACTGGGTGAACCAGATGGTTCAGCCACGATGACCTTGTCTTAGTTGACAGAAAAATTAACTTCAAGGCTTTAAAATTTCATTTAAGGGAAACTCATGATTTGGTCTCAAAAAGACTAACAGGGTGTTTTCGGATCGTGGGCAATCAATTATTAAGACACATAAAAGACTGGTGCTCTTTCATTTTTTAAGAGTCGAGAAAGAAACAAAGATGACTCTATTGCTTTTGATTGGAAATGAGCCCAAAAGGACAACTTCTTGAATGATCTTTTAAATTTAATGAGTCAAAAAGATCAAATGACTTCTCTAGATGATCTAGGTAAACAGGATTACCAGGTAACTATGAACTGTAGAATACCTGCCGACGAACCAAGAAGTACGAGTAGGCAATCTCCCCGAATGTTGTGTTCGGTGTATCATGTTTACAAGGCGACTGACTTGGCTTCCTAAGGATAAAGGATTGCAGCCTAGAGGGGTCTCCCATTATATACTCGACAGTACGGGGAGCACAAATCCGTACTAGCGCTATCTAATGCCGAAGCTAACGACAATTGCTAGGTTTAAAGACGTCGGAACACGTCTCTAGCCTAGACCTTCTAGATATGATCGTTAAGTGTCAAATGCGCCTTAGGTTAATTGAATTCATTTTAAAGTTTATCTTGAGTTATGTTTCAGTTTTCAGGTCTTAGCGATGTGACTCGAAAAGCCTAAAATGCAACTAAATGAGACAAGACCCTTTCAATTCGATGAAATGCAAACAAACAAGCAACTGAAAATGAAAATATCTTTCACTACCTTACTTTTTCAAAAAATAAAATAATGAAAAATGCATTCCAATTCCTAATTTCCTCACAAGCACATATCTAACAGTCCTTTCGAAAGCAAAAAGAGTTCTTTTCCTTTTCCAAATTCTAATGCAATTCTAGTCTTTCAATGATGCAAGCTATCATAGCACAATGATGCAACAAACTAGAAATTCACACTTTTTCATGAAACAAAAAAATAAAATTTTCGCATACAATTCTTCGATGAAAAAGTTTTCGAGACAACAAGCTCTTCATGCAGATGAAAACATGAAAAGAGAAGCTCATTCAAATCAATGAAACATCAACTTTACCAATGACAAGACAAGCAACGTAATCCATGCCGGAAAAGAAACGTTTAGACAAGCAAATGAAAAATTTTCAAACTTGTGCAATAGAGGTCAAAGTTGTAAAAGGACCGAAAACGAAATGTAAGGAGTAAGTACACCTATAACCCGACTTACTGAATTCACAAACAGCTGAATGGACAAAAAACTAGATGCCCTAGTGTTGCTAACCACCCAATGACTCAAGCAATGAAGCAGAAGGATGATAAGTCAACAAGCAAACAAAACCAAATGAAAATAAACTTTCTATTCAGGGAGAAAACAGGCTAAAAGGCTTACGGGGTCAAAATCATAAGAGCAGAACACACTCGCCAAGATTGGGGTGAAACCCTAATCTTCAATTACAGGCATCGGCGTGACTGCCTAACTAACAATGAGCGTCAGAGGTTAGTCAGCGCGACTGTTCCTCAGCATATCGCGTCGATCAGCGTGACTATCAACGGATTAAGTGCGCTAATTGAGGAAGTTAAGAAAAGAATAAAAAAAATTTAAAACAGGGACCAAATATGCTATTATGAATTTCAAACTCAGGCCGGTAAGGAGGAGAAAAGAAACAGAACCAAAAGGGAAAAAGTGGAACTAGAAAAGTTCTCACGAAATCATGAAATCCAAGACAAACAAAAGGATTGTATCCCCAGCGGAGTCGCCAATTTGTGGTGAAATAAAATTATAAGTGCGGACACAAACAAATTGCTCTCGTTGGATGATGGGTCTAGCCACAACAGATACATTCTTTGGAATATTTCCTTAGGTTAGAACCAGTTAATAGGGCCTACCTCTTAGTATGGTTATCCCGTTTGATGATGTCCTTGCTTTCTCGCTGCAACTATCTCTCGCTTCCTTCTTCAAGCACTTGAAACAAGTAAACAACAACAAACAAAAACCGTGATAATAGACAAATTGTAATTCAACCTACTTAACAAGTCAATAAAAATTAATCCATGAATATGTAAGATGACAAAACATGTAGGAAATCAATCAATAGTTGCATATATATTGATATCAAAGAGATATTACAACCATTGCCTTGACATTGCGGTTCTCCTCTGACAAGAACAGGTTCCCACACACTTCTGATAGCATTCCATGATGGCCTCAATCAACAATAGTTTTAAGTCTCTTCCCTTTAGGTTTCATTCCAAACCAAATCACACTTCTCCCTTACACAACTAGATAGCTACAATTATGAATAGCTTGTTGTTTACTCCAAACCAAAATAGCACTGGCACGCCAACATTAACACTAGCTTGTGCTTGGGAAGAAGGGAGGTTTATATAGGATGAATGGATGGGAGATGGATCCTCTTCCCATGGGAGAAGGTCTTATCCCTTGAGGTAGTTCCATCATTATAGGGGAAAGGAGCCCAAACTGACATCCTTGACCCCATCCGGCCAAACCATGTACCAGACTTCCGTTACAAAGCTTCTAGAGCTGGAAGCTTCGTCTCTTAATTAAATAAACTTTCCATAATAGGACCGGCATGATTGGAACACAGCTCAGTCGCTCTGGTCAGTGCTAGGGATAGTGCTAATCTCTGCACATCGGCGTGGGGAAGACAAAGATCATTAGCGCCAGTCTTGTAAACTGGGAAAAAAAGAAGTTTCAAGGGAAATGGTGCAAAAGGGAATTGATCTGCTCATGAAGATGGACACAATGGGAGTTTCTTCATGAAGGCAAAGCATGTGAGGTTCACTATAGAGGTCCTCCAGGATCAGGGAATGGGGAGTACAGGGACAGTGACAAAATGCTGTGAGAAAGGACTGACAACAATGATTGGGTGAAGGAGATAGATGTGTTGAAAAGTGTGCAACAAGAAATGTAAAAATAGAAATTGCTAAAAATAGCAGTTTGGCCAATGTGGAATTTTGGCCACCTTGGGTGAGAGGTGAAACTGCTAAAAATAACATCTTCTAAAAATAGCATTTCTGGGTCCCTTCCTATTTATAGCAGTCCTTGGTCTATCTATAGGAAGTAAATTTGAATTTGGTCTTACCAGTAGTTTGTAATATTAATTAATTAATTCTCCATGAGTTAATTAGTTAAGGAAAAGCAAACTTGAAGTCTTTGTGAGAACATGTAATTTTCTCCATTGATTGGGGAATGTGTCCTTGATTTTCTCCATTGATTGAGGAATTAAGGATGAGTTCTATATCGAGAGGATCAATTGAATTAGTTTAAATTAGTCAAGTCCAGTTAGATTAATTTAAAAAGTTGTTAAATTAATGAGATACAGTTTCAGATGCTTGCATGCATGTGAAAATTGTTTTTTTCAGATAACTGTGTTTTCACTCATGGATAACTGATGCATGTCAGTTCTGTCAGAGACCCAGTTGAGATCAGATGTGGGACAGTGTACTATCAAATGCTAGGATATTTCTAGTAAGTATTCCTTGCATGCGGAAGGAATCTTCTTCCTTCTATGACTGCATAGTTGGACCTGAGGTGACAACAGGTATGATCAGGCCAATTTACATGTGTTTTGTAAATTGACCCCAATCAAAACTGCGCAAGGAAATAGGAGCTTGGATCTGAGGTGCAGCCTTTATATACAGGGCTAGGTAGTCCACGAGCTTGATCATCAGAGTACAGAGAGAGAAGGATAGCTTTTGAGCTGATTACTTTTGTATGTTATTGAGGATTTCCACTTGATTGATAATACAGAGATGGGGTTTTAGGCTGGTGATTTTCCCAGATAAATTCTTCTGTGTTATGTGTGAATGATTCTTTCTTATTAGTTATATGTGTTCATGCTTGATGTTGCTCATGTTTGATTAAGCTTCCGCAAAGTTTATGGTAGATGTAGATCTAGTATTATGCTTTAGTACATTGCATATATCAGTTGGATTTGCAGGTGAAATTTCTACATGATATCAGTGAGCTAGCTGATTTGTAGAGAAAATTCTACATGGTATTGAAGCATAGGTGATCAAGTAAGAACAATGTACAAGAAGGAATTCGAAATTTATTACTTGGGATACAGATCTCAAGTTCTTATCACATCTATTTCATCGATGACATTCTATGGTTTGAGGCTTGAGTATGCCCTTGATGGCAACTCAAACTATATAGCTTGGAAGGATCACATGGAGGTAGTATTGGAAGATAACGGCCGTAAGGAATTCATTGATCAAGAAGTCCCTAAGCCTATTGATGCTACTCAACTGGTGGAATGGAAGAAGTGTGTGGCTAGAGCTAGGATAATTCTCTTGGAGGGAGTGCGAGATCACATTGTCTCAAGCCTCCATGGGAAGGAGACTCTGTTTGCAATGTGGAAAACATTGAAAGATTTATATCAGAATAACAGTGATGAGAGGAAGCTGGCACTGAAGGAAAAACTTCGAAAGATCAAGTGTGAAAGGGATGAGATGATCTCTATGTATCTGACTAAGCTCATCACATGCAGGGATGAGCTTGCAAGTGTAGGGGTCATGACAACTGATGATGATATGGTGAGTCTAGCACTCCTTGGCCTTCCTAAGAGCTGGCATAGATACCAAGACTCGGTTAATGGAAGGGAGAAACTGCCAGATTGGGAATGACTGTGGTCGGATTTGATGCAGGAGGAGATCAGACGGAGCACCAGAGGCGGCTCTTCATCCAAGGAGGATGAGGATAACTGTGCCTTAGCGAGTAAGGCAAAGAAGGGGAAGGAGAAGGTTTCTCTTTCCAAATCTAGTTCTTCCAATGGTGGGAAGAAGTTTGTCAAATCAAAAGTGCAATGCTTTCGTTGTCATGAGGTGGGCTATTATGCTGCAAATTGTCCGCAGAGAAAATCCAAGAAGGGATTCGGGGAAGGATCTGAAGGTGAGGCACTTGCTTCACAGTTTGAGTTGGATTTCACACTCTTCGCATGCATGGTTTAATCCATGGTGGGAAGTGGTTGGTTTCTTGATAGTGGAGCTTCTTTCCACATGACTAACAACAAGAGTTTGTTTAGTACTTTGGAGGAGAAAGATCTCCAAATACTCATAGCAACGGGTAATGATGAGAAGTATAGTGTCTCAGGTGTAGGCACGATTATTTTTCAGAGGGAGCATGGAGCTCGCCTTACCTTGACTGATGTCAAGTATGTACCAGCACTGAAGAGAAACTTGGTGTCAATCGCAATGCTTGAAGACAGAGGCTATGATGTAGTCTTCAGTAAGGGAAAGGTTTTCCTTAGACACATCATCACTAGATAGGTGAAGCAGATTGGTTCACGGGTCAAGAACCTATATGCTCTTGAGGTTCAAGATGCATGCAAAGCCTTGAGCAGTAAGGCAACTGATGGAGACTTGGTGGTTGAGAGGGAGGGTATGTTACCTCTCAACATGCAGCACCAGAAGAAGTCTTAGACGATTGTGGAGGAGCCACGATTGATGCAGTAGCTTCCGGAGGTTGTGGAGCAGCCATAACAGGGGAAGCTGAGTGGAGATCAAGTAGAGACATCTACTCATGCAGAGACCTCCAATAGGGGGAAACTTTCGAGTCGGGTGGGCAGAGGGATCACATGCAGCCATACCTCCAGGTAGGAGGTGGGGCGATATAGAGTCATCGTGCCAATGTTGGGTCCCTATAATACTAGTGATTACCCCATTACTGTTGTAGTTATACCCCTTATTAATATTGTTGTGCCCCTATTGCCCCCATATTGTTATTACTGTGCCCCAAAGAATCCCTCTATTGTTATTTTTGTGGCTTTATATTATTATTGTTAGGTCGGCTGGATTATTTTGTGACTCCTTAGACTCCTATATATAGAAAGGAGGTTTTGTCATTTGAATCATCCAAGAATTGTTCATTTATGTAATGTAAAGGAGGTCCCCCCCTCGAAGAGGCTGAATTTTAAGGCGTTGATCTATCTTTTCTATCTTTTTCTTGAGCTGGTTTCATAACAGCCAAGGAGGAGGGGCAGGATCCTTGAGGTACCCAACCTCTTGGATGAGACCTTGCTACGGGAGCCTCAATGTGGAGTAGCAGGAACTGAATGATTGGGTAGAGACAGATGCGAATGGAGCGACAGAGAGAGCTACAGTGCAAGGAATCCCAGGACAGCGCAGAGCATGCAGGCTGCAACAATGCGAGAGGCACAAGTGTGTTGCACAGTGCAGGGTAGCATAGAGAAGGGTGCAACAGTGTGAGATGCATGGAGATGTTGCAGTAGCACAGAGGTCAGAGAGGGAGCACTTGTCAACGGCAGATAGAGCTTCAGCATTAGAGTATGTTTCTAGCCCAACAGAGTGGTCAGTTGGGAGTTTTTTGTTTTTTTGTTTTTGTTTTTTTTGTTTTGTTTTTTTGTTTTTTGTTTTTTTTGTTTTTTGTTTTTTTGTTTTTTGTTTTTTGTTTTTTTGTTTTTTGTTTTTGTTTGTTTGTTTGTTTGTTTGTTTTGTTTTGTTTTGTTTTTTTTTTTCCCGAGTGTTGCTGGAGCAACCGCACTTGGTAGATGTGTTGCATGCAGAACATTCTAGAGTTATAGGATTGGGTTCAATAGCAAGCCTTTCTTGTTGAGAGAGTGTTGAAAAGTGTGCAACAAGAAATGTAAAAATAGAAATTTCTAAAAATACCAGTTTGGCCAGTGTGGAATTTTGGCCACCTTGGGTGAGAGGTGAAACTGCTAAAAATAACATCTTCTAAAAATAGCATTTTTGGGTCCCTTCCGATTTATAGCAGTCCCTGGTCTATCTATAGGAAGTAAATTCGAATTTTGTCTTACCAGCAGTTTGTAATATTAATTAATTAATTTTCCATGAGTTAATTAGTTAAGGAAAAGAAAACTTGAAGTCTTTGTGAGAACATGCAATTATTTCTCCACTGATTGGGGAATGTGTCCTTGATTTGCTCCACTGATTGAGGAATTAAGGATGAGTTTTATATTGAGAGGATTAGTTGACTTAGTTTAAATTAGTCAAGTCCAGTTAGATTAATTTAAAAAGTTGTTAAATTAATGAGATATAGTTTGTTGATGCTTGCATGCATGTGACAACTGTTATTTTCAGATAACTGTGTATTCCCTCATGGATAACTGATGCATGTCAGTTCTGTCAGAGACCCAGTTGAGATCAGATGTGGGACAGTGTACTATCAGATGCTAGGATATTTCTAATAAGTATTCCTTGCATGGCGAAGGAATCTTCTTCCTTCTATGACTGCATAATTGGACCTGAGGTGACAACAGGTATGATCAGGCCAATTTATATGTGTTTTGTAATTGGACCCCAATCAAAACTGCACAAGGAAATAGGAGCTTGGACCTGAGGTGCAGTCTTTATATACAGGGCTAGGTAGTCTATGCACTTGATCATCAGAGTACAGAAAGAGAAGGATAGCTTTTGAGCTGATTCTTTTTGTATGTTGTTGAGGATTTCCACTTGATTGATAATACAAAGATGGGGTTTTAGGCTGGTGCTTTTCCCGGATAAATTCTTCTGTGTTATGTGTGATTGATTCCTTCTTATAAGCTATATGTGTTCATGCTTGATGTTGCTCATGTTTGATTAAGCTTCCGTAAAGTTTATGGTAGATGTAGATATGGTATTATGCTTTAGTACATTGCATATATTAGTTGGATCTGCAGGTGAAATTTCTACATGATATCAGTGAACTAGGTGATTTGTAGAGAAAATTCTACAAGATGTGCATGCATTTTTCGATCTTAAATTTGATAATTATGGCATTTACGGAATGCAATTATACAATCTTTAAACAAAGAAGGCAAGAAATACCCTGCGCGGAGGATTTTTTGAGCAGTAGCAAAGTTGACATATGACCGCTATAAGATCCTGAATAACAGTCATTGAATGCGTTTTCGGCTTCTGCATGAGTTAAACATTGTCGAAAAATAGAATGAAAACCATGACGATAAAGAGTGTTGCCAACAATATTGTATTGCTGGGATTGGTACCAGATTTGGCGATGATCAGTTTGACTCAATTCTGGCCGAAATGTTTGGATTTGGAGATGAATTATGATATATCCATACCAGGGATCTAAAGTATTGATTAGAAAGAGAGATTCATCTGGAAGAGAATCTTCTGCCACGTTTTTAGTTTCAGTATGGGGAAAGTCACACAATAACTCAACAAATACTAATGATTTCTTAGATTTGGATTTAATGAATTCCAAATCGAATTCCTGTAGGATGACTACCCATTTGGAACTTGTCCCCCAACGATTGTCTAGTAAGAATGTAAACCATGGGGTTGCAATAAGAAATTATAGTAGTTTTGGCAATAACATTAAATGATAGAAACGTTGGACAACTTAAACAACTGCCAACTTGAACATTTGCCAAGGCCAATTTCTCCACACGTGCATATTTTGTTTCAGTTTTGGTCAAATTACAACTTAAGTAATATATCACCTTCTCTCCGTTTGACTCATCTTCCTGAACTAGGACCATACCAATGGTGGCATCAGTCACTGCTAAGTATAAAAAGTAATCTTGATGATAATCAAGAGGATGAAACAACGGTGTATGGGTCAACGCATATTTAAGTGCATCAAAGGCTTTTTGAGCCACTTCATCCTAGATAAATGGGATTCCATTTTTCAAAAGTAGAGTAAAACCCTTAGTCAACTCGACATAGTTGAAGTAGATTGGAAGGAGGAGGTAAATTCAAGATAGGCTCAACATTTAATGGATCGACACGAATTCCTTCCTTTGAAACAAGAAACCCTATAAATCGAGTAGATTGCACAAAGAAAACACGCTTATGTGGATTCAAGGGAATATTGTAATGACGACATCTAATGAAAATGGATCTCAAATGCATTGGATGGTCTTCCTGTTTCAATGAGAGTTGTAAAATCGTCCAAATACGGTTGCACAATATGCTTGATATCATGAAATGCATAAGACATATCCCATTGAAAAGTTGCACTTGCATTCTTTAGACTGAATGGGAGTTTTTGATAGCCAAAAGTCCCCCACGGGAAAATGAATGCAGTTTTATGTTGATTCACTAGGAGTATGTTGATTTGATTGTAGCTCAAAAATCCATCCATAAATGAAAATATTTCATTTCTGGCACATTTTCCGATGATTTGATCGATATAGGGAGTATGATAATTGTCCTTTGGACAAGACTTATTGATGACCCTATATTCGACACATACTCTAATGGTTCCCTGTTTCTTGTTAACATGCACGATATTGGATACCCATTCAGTTAAGGGAACCAAGTAGATAAAACATGCTTTGAGCAATTTCTTGACCTTAACTTTAATTTCAACAACTTTTCTTGGATGCATGAGACGTAATCGTTATTTGACATGCTTGGGATCTGGGTAAGTCTTGATTTCATGTATTACATTGCTTGGATCAATTCTTGACATTTCCTCATAGGCCTAGGTAAAAATGTCACAGAATTCTTGAAATAGGACCTTATATGTTCGTATTTCTTTGATTTAGCACGAGGCACCTATGTGAATATTTTTAATTATCCCAGTTTTAACTGAGATATCAATGGCAATGGTCACATATATATTCCCTAATTTTATTTAGGATTGAGATTGAAATATTGAAATGGGTGATTATGGACTATTTACTATCTAAGGTGAAAACATATTCGAAAATCATTCTCGATTTTGTCAGGGCTAGGTAGAAAAGATGAACGATGGTGGTGATCATTCCATGGCATTTCATCCGAAGTCATAACTTCCATGATACCTTCGTCAATTGAAAATGTATGATTGAAAGGATTAGAGAATGCAACTGGTTCTAACCAAGGCAAATGAGAATAATATTCATTGATCATATCCACTTGTTCAATATCTAAAGATGCTGGGTCGGGAAATGATTGTACTGCTTAATAATCCAATTCAAAAGGCTCAAAGGCATCTCATTACCATAGGAGGATAACTCAAACTCTAAAGGCACTATCCATGGATCAGGAGATTGCATAGTGCTTGATGTAATCATGTTTACCTCAAAAAAATTAGAAAGAAAATTTGGTGGATGCCTCGCAAAGGATCTCATCAATGATGAGTCTTTGAGTAAACCAAAACCAATATCTTCATAAGGAGAATTCGTTTTTCTGACAAAAGGTATGCTACCCACAAAGCTAGGGTCTGAAGTGTAGTAAGATAGCTGTCTACTTTGAAATTTTTTCCCTTATGAGGAAATTGTATCATTCGAAACAGTGATGAGACCATTGCTTACATAGCATAGGTCCAACTTCGACCAAGAAAAGGGTTGTAATCTAGTTGAGCATCCACAACTTCAACTTCGATTGCGACCATTTTTCCCTTTAGCTATATGGGTATATCATTTAGGATCCCATATGGACGAAAACCTCTTCCATCAAAGGATTTTAGAGTATAGGCGATTGATTAATAGTTGGATAATCTAAAGCTTTCCAACAAGAAATCAACATAATGGACGTAGAAGCTCCTTCATCAATAACTATATGAAAAAATCACCTAGTTTTAACAAAAAATTGAATATGGATTTCTAGTTGATGAGGGAGTCTAGAGATATGAATCTCAAGGTAAAATATTATTAAGTTAAAATCTTGCAGATCAATAGCTCTTATAGTTGACAATAAAATATTTTGCTGTGCTGGGCATGTTTGCAATACTTCTAGATCTGACATTGCGGAAGGAGACATAGCTAGGTCTTCAACAATGTTGTAATTTTGCGCAGCTCTAGCATGCGGGTTGAAAGATGATTTCCGAAGCACACTCTTAGGAGGCAGTCAGATCATCATATCATGATTTGGATTCTCGATCTGCAATGGTTTAGAAGGAGAAGGAGAAATTGAATTGGAAGGTTGGATAGACAAACTTCATTTCCATTTTTCACAGGATGTTTAGACTAGTAATATTTGGATCTCGTAGTTACCAAAAATTCTTGCGAAGACATCACCAAGATATCTTGTGATGTGGAAGAGGAAGATGTGTTATGAGAAACCATTTTTTTGTCTTGAGAAGGAAATGGATTCTTCAAAACAACGGGAGTTGGAGAACCTTTAATGAATTTAGAAACCTTTGCTCGATGTGGGCATTCCTTCATATAGTGATCCTCATTTCAACTAAGGCAAGGATAACAAGGTTTTCATTTTTCATCAGTAGGCTAAGCTTTAGCAGGTTTCTATTTTGAAGCATCATTTTGTTTCCCTTCTTCTTATTTCTGGTTGATTTCGTCTTGCAAGTAGGTGATTCTACAACGTTGATCTCGGAAATAGTTTCTAGAGGAAGGCTTTCTCATGGTGTATCTTGTATGGCCAAGGTCTACGTATTTTTAGAATTTTTCTTTTTTTCCTTTAGACTGTTGGCTAATAGAACCTATAATGCCATCAATGACACTAGATCCTGATCCTGTAGGATATGCAATAATGGGTTCACCTGTAGGGCGAGGTAAATTCAAGATTTTTCTGTACAAAGTTCTAGATTGAGTGTAGACTAAGTCTAAATATTAGGCATAAGTAATTACTTGCTCTTTAGTGACAACAACTCCCTTGGAAAAATCTTCTATGACAATGGGAAGAAGATACTATGTAAACCATTCAACTAAAATTTGATCTGGAATGAAATGTTTGACTAAGAAATGTCTACGCCTCCATTCAGGGATATGATCAGAGATGTGAGTCGACTTTGATTGTTTTGAAGAAGTCAATAGCTTGGTATTAGTATCATAACATATTGGTAGCTGAAAGTGGATTAAAAATGTTGTTTCCAGGGAGTTAAAGTTATGGAAAGAGGCACGAGGTAGCTCAATGTACCATTTAGTTGCTGAGCCGGTTAAAATTCGTTGAAAAAGGTGTAGACTACTGCCAAATGAGCCGGTTAAAATTCAAAACTACTGCCAAATGTTCTTAAAGTTCCTCCTTGGTTTAGAATAAACCAAAATTTCCTCTACAAAGACCAACACGAACTTGCACAAATATGGACTGAGGACATTGTTCATCAAACACATAAACGTTGTTGTATAATTGTTGAGTCCAAATGATACTGCCACAAATTCATAATGTCCATACCTAGTTTTGAAGGCTATCTAGTGGATGACTTCATCCTTGATTCATACTTGATGGTATTAGACCTCAAGTCTATCATCGAAAATACAACAACTCCTCTGAGATGATCAAACAATTCATCAATCCTCAGCAAATGATACTTGTTCTTTATTGTGACTCTATTTAGTTTCTTGTAATCAATGCACAATCTTAATGTGTCATCCTTTTTATTTACAAATAGTACTGGAATTCCCCAAGGTGATATGTTGGGTCCAATTTGTCCCTTGTCCAATGTTTCAATTAACTGGAATTTTAGTTCCACCAGCTTAGGTGTGCTCATGTGATACAATTCTCTTGATACTAGTGTCGATCCTAGTATTAGCTCAATTGAGAAATCAATTTTCCCTCTTGGCATAAATCTCGAGATTTCCTTAGAAAACACATCATTGAACTATTTTAAGATTAGATATTCTTCCATTCCATCTTTGTCAACCTCTGATTCATTGGTTACTTGGACAACATACAATTCACATCCTTTTAGGCTACACCTCTTCATCTATAGCGCTGATATATGCCTAACAATCACATGTTTTCTTATTCCTTACAGCGTCACTCTATCGCTGAGAAATTCTATCGAATTGTTGTAACAATCTAATTTAGTCTTGTGGTCCACTAGCCAGTCCATGCTGACTAGCATGTCATATGAAACCAAAAACAATAGGTTCATGTTTGTGCACATGGGCATGCCATCTATTAGTATTGAGCATGATTTCACCACATCTTCAACTCGCACCATAGTTCTTATTGCTAGCTGAACAAACCATGACTTTTCATGGGCTATCTTCTACAATGCACACTTCTCTGCAACTTTTGGGCTAACATAACTAAAATTAGAACCTGGGTCAATCAAAATTGAAATAGGTTGGTTATCGACCTTACTTTTCATCTTGATCACTGATGCTTGGTGATATGCCTACTTGTTAGCCAATGTGGCATAGATTTGTGGCACACTCTAAGCCACACCGTTTATTGTCTCTGCTTCTTTCACATTGTACAACCTTGGTCCATTCTTCTGTCGTTGAGGACAATCTTTCTTCTTGTGGTTTTCTCCACAAGTCCAACACTACATAGGTTCACTTTTGAACCACTCGACTTCCTCTTTTGTAAGCTTAGAGAACCATTCTCTATAGGAACTAATGGATTTCTACTAAAACTCACCCTCAACAAGAGTAGTAAACTTCACATTCCTTCCTCTTGGTTGATGTCTTGAAATTTTTTTCCCTTTTCCTTTAAGTTTGGGTCTACCCCTTACTTTCCAATTAGTTTGGTACTCAGTCTTATGCTTGGATTATTCATTGCAATACTTCATCTTATGAATGGTGTCCTCCAAAGTTTTTGGATCATCAAACTCTATTTTTCCTTGTAAGCCTATGGGAAACCACTAAGATGCCTCTGGACATTTATCTTCTCATCCTTGTTATAAGGCACATTGACCCGTTAATGAAAAAGGTATTATAGACTATGTGTGAGGTTGCCTATGTTACTTATTGAAACAGATCGAAAAGATTGTGAATAACATAAACACTTAAACAATTAGAAAATACATTCAAAACACATCAACACAACCAAATTTAATAAAGGAGTTCACAAGACTTCCTGACTACGTCTCCTGGTCCTTTCGCTTCAAGTGCTGACCTCTCTATTATGCCTTCAATTTTCTGTTATAGGTGTGAGCTTAGAAACAGAGTCTCAAACACGAAAATGGATCTCACCACTGTGTTCAGCTTGAGTTTTTGAGTCAAAACGAGTATACACTCGACCGTACTTGGCCACTATGACCTACAGACCCTCTGGAATGGCTCAAAACTACACTCTGTCAACTATTTCTGTGTTATGGTATTAATATACCACATATAGGTATAAACTGTGATAATCGTGAAATAATATGATTACACTAAAAACATAGGATAAACCAAAGGACTGACGGGCGTGGAGTTGACCCCGATCGTCTGACCTTTTCCCGGTGCAGATCTCGATACCATACAATTCGACGGCTATTGCATCCCACTCGTCAACTAATCCGGACAATCTACACCATCGATCTGTCCTGCTTCATTCGATGGCTGTCGCGCAATCTCGTGTTCCAACTAGCACGTCGGTTAATTCTCCGAAAGCACACGAGAAAAGCTGTTTCGGGCTGCTACATGTCGACCGCTAAGTGGAATCGTGTAGATTTATGAAAATCCATTTCCAGCCTTTGAGGTTTGTGAGAAACTGTTTACCGCTTTCCTACCAGAACTCAAAGAAGTTTAACTTCTTTTGCCTAACCTCATCACGTCCATTTTCAAAGATAACCTGCTTGCTTGTCTCGACGCGATATGCGTCGATCTCCTTTGATCGGATGATCCAATGACTGTGGTGTGAATGAATCACACATATGCCATTCCTTCTCTGTTGACATCATCTAGAGCTTGTGACTCATTCCCGGGTTGCCACATGTCTTGTTGACGTAGGCATTGACTTTTTGACCGAAATCTTTAATTGGCTCTAATTTCTTCATCCGATATCGGATTTCAGTACAGTTTGTACCATTGGCTTTGTATTAACGAGTACTTTGACTTGAGCCTACTTTCACATGTATTTGAAGACTTTTGTTCTAGAGGTAAAAAAGAATCCATTTTGGATCACACATACTTCAACATTTCTAAGAATCCAGTTGTATATTCATCAATTGTTAATTGCCCCAATTTGTCCTCATGAAATTCCTTGACCTTGTTATCATAGTACCTTTCAAATAGGTATTTCTCTTAGATATATCTCTTAAATCTCTTCTATGACAACTCCTTTTCTCGAATGTTCTTGAAATTCAGTAAGTCTTCCCACCAAATATTAGCTTTTCCATTCAATTCGAAAAATTCTACTCTTTCCTTCATATTCTCGAAGTAGTCATGCACCTTGAAGTAATTCTTCATCCCCAATAACCATGCTTATGTTTCCATGACCTTCTTCACCTCTCCATCAAATGTAGGCGGTTTTAACTTCTTAAATTCTTCTAGCATCAAATATTTCTCTTTCATTTTCTATTGATGATGTATCTTAGGTGCAACAATATACAATTTCTCATGAATGCCTGTTCTCCTCTCTGGAGTACTTAGTGGAGTTCCACATATCATAATATCTTCACTTGCCTTCATATTCCTTTTATTAGACCTACCGCCTTCTGCACCATCAATCCTCAATTCATGCTTCCAAAGTCCTGATGAACCTTGCCTGTATTTATACTTTCATAGTTAGTTGGAACTCAACTCATGTTACTTTTTCCTTTGCAAATCTGATAGGCTTTGCAGTATAACCACATTAATTCTGCTTGATTTTCCCAAGCTCTGATAATATTCTCATTGTCAGCCTTACAACTTCTTAGCTCAGTCTTAGAATTATAAGAGTATCCATCCAATCATGGACACCTTCCTTTCTCCTCTTTCCAACTGAGTACTTTTCCTAACCATGCTGGGATCTATTAGTGTTGTGTTGCACCATTATGCTACTCATTCATTTACTCTCTTATTGTTCCTTAGTGTCCTCTTATGCGTTGTTACACACACATAACTGTTAGTAAACCAAAAATACAAATAAACATATTTACTCATCACCTTGGCTTATTTACAATAAGCATGTTGATGTGAGGCTATATAGAAAACCAAGTCTCAAGTTAGTATGCCAGTTAAAAAACAACTAACATATCTAAATCTTCCATTTTTATCACTTCATGATTCTAATATCAACACATACATACAGCACACAATCATCGGTCAAATTCTAGAATCAAGACACACTTGCACATAATAGACAATCACTATAAATTACTACGCTTTGTAATAAAGTGCCAATTTCATCCTCCTATGGCCATTTAGTCTGAGTGCTAAACTTGGGTGCTCTGATATCACTTTATAATGCTCCTTCACACCCCCTTGGAGTTTCCAGGCTTTTGGCAGGTGTTACTTTTAAATAACCTGACATCTATGCTCTCTCTAGGGAAATGGGGTTACACAAATTCCTTCTTCACAAAAAATTGTGAATTAACTTTGGACGACACCATTGCATCCAACTCATTGAGAGCTTTCCGATGATATAAATTTTACCTCAATCCAACTCCCTAATTGGAAGTTCTGGCCTTTTCAAAATTAACCAATTACCTCTTACCACATCAACAAGATGCTACCACATGCCATCGACGTTTAGCCCATGTGACCCTACCAAGTCATTCGTGACATCTATGTGGATCATTCATGGCATTTTACACCTTAAGCCTAACTCGCGAGTTCCACTATGCTCGAGCCCCTTTGCGTAAATCATCAAATTCCTTTGTATCCTGTTATAAGTGATATCTAGTTGTGCACAAAGTTTTTGTTGTGGAAAACTCCCCAGACCCCTAGATTTATGTGATTCCACAAGCACAATTGTTCTCGGGCCCACCATCTAGGTTCTCTCAAGTTAGCACCTTGCCTTTACCCCTAGATATCTGGATATTCCATAAGTTAATAAATCTAGCCTCGCGCACATAATTTAACAACACCAGGCCCCACTCCAGATATATAATTTTATGCTGTACATTATCCTGATCCAATCTAATCTGGCTCATGAAAACATTTCTCTAGGATGAGCCCCACCTCGGATATATCCATGAAGATCGATATCTAGCTCAACTAATATTTGGCCCATAATTACTTTTCATTACATTCAACCTCTCAAATCGCCCAGATCCTGAATTTACTTACCACACAGAATAACATTCGGGTTTGCCTAAGAGACCCCACATTGGATTTACCTTCTTCTCGCTTACCCCACGAGATATCTAGGTTGTTTAAAATCTTGGTTTGTCACAAAAATGGAAAAGTGAAACCTATACAAATGTCCAAACTCTTTGATACATCTTCCTGGCCTAAAACACATCCAACCTAGATAAAATTATTTTCAAAGACTTATCTGACCCTGAATACATGTCTAATTCTCCCCATTACTCATACTTATAACTCCAAGATTCCAAGGGAATTTTCCCAAGATTTCCTTAAAGCTTAGTGTTACTCAGAACACTAACTCCTATAGGAATGAAGCCCTCATTCCAATACTAACATTTTAGACATCATTCATGAACATAATATAATCCAATGAAGCTATAAACATTCCTACTACTAGGCACTGAAACCCGATAAGCACTAGCCAACACTGCTATGTAATATAAATGACAACAACAACATGTTATACCACATAATGGATCCCACAATAACTATCAGATCCACTGATATAGCATACATTTTATGATTCTTAACCCTTTACTAGGAAATGCAATCAATAGCCTTAAATAGTCAAAGATCCATGACCATGCCAAACAATGGAATTCACACACTCTAATAGTTAATTGAGCACACCAAGAATTCATACAAGACGATGTAAATTGCTCTGCATCTTAGGAAAGTATCAACAACCACAGAGATTTGCAAGTCCCTCATAACCATGAGAATCATTCACATAACCATCTGATTATAGATAACCAAGAATAACGCATTCCTTTACAATTAGCACTGATACATACATTGTTATAACATATAACAATATCATTCACCATTCATAGTGTAACACATGTACAAGGAAGTATACTTATATGATTAACTTAAATGACTTGCAACTAAGGGAGGGACTTCAACTCTCCACCCAACCATTGGCCAGCTACACTGCAATCTTTCTTGTAGCTGACCACCCTCGAGTTGGATTCAAAGTTTGAGGAGTTAAGTGCTCAAGGGAATTCACATCAATGCCAATCAATCATATCAAATAGCAATCTAGAGCTCATAGTATCTCCATCTACTTACAAGAGTCGAGAGCACACATTGTCTCCACCAACTGAATACCACATAAAATCATAGCTCACATTGTCTCCACCTGCTCAACATGAGTCCAAAGCACATAGTGGTTCCACTTGCTAAACCCTGCAAGTATCCAAAACATGCAAAGTCCCCACTCGAGTAAACAAGGATCCAAAGCACACAATGTTTCCACCTGCTAATCCCTACAATTATTTAGAACACACAATGTCTCCACTTTACTAAATAGGGATCCAGAGCAGACTATGTTTCCACCTGCTAAACCCTGTAGATATCCAATACACATAGTATTTCCACCTTCTCTTCTCTTGTATTCACTTCACACCACACTCCTATATGTGCTTTTACTCTTGCACATACACTGCACTCTTCTATTATCTTTTGCAAGCTTCTACTCTAATGCCACACACTATGTTTATCTAAGAGTATGTATCCTCATGTTTGTATCCTGCGTATGCTCTCCACATACCTCTTCCATTTTTTTTTCATGTCTTCTCCTTGCGTATTAAATTTCTCAACACATTATGTGAGACATGGAATTTATGGGATCGTTGTTTACTCAGGCAGCCCATACTTCACTTCAATACTTGTACCAAAAATGCCATTAATTCATCAAGGAAATAGGTGGTTAAATACATGTAGTGGCATGGGTTTACACTCAACACCAACAACTCCTCCTCCTCAAACCTTTGAATCTGTGTCCACTCCTCTAGTTGAGTCATTATTTACATTTTCAAAATATTTACATGAATTGAAATTCATAGTGTCATGTACAAGAGGGGTAGCAAAAAGAGCTGTCACGGGCTCCTAATTTTTTTTCTCCCAACTTTCCAAATTGCTATCTCTGGTAAAAATGGCCTTGCAAGTTGACTCCAATTTTCCCACTCTAAAATCATTAAGATGGATGAAAAGTAATATAATGATCCTATCCAAATCATCCTGGAAGCCTTCTAGTAGACGAAACCTTTTAGCGAGCCTTCTCACAATTATTGATTTCATACTCATATCTACTTCATGGGCCTTATTTAATAGGGATGACCTCAATAAATAACAATTTACCTATCTACTTATTGATTTAACACTTATATCTACTACATGGGCCTTATTTAATAAATTCGACCTCAATAAATGATCGTATACAATTTTATCCTTAATAAATGTTGCCTTATTTATTTAACTAGATGATCACTGAGTTTCACTGAAGTCCCACTGCACAATTGACCTTGCACTAGTTCCTCCAACAGTTGGAACTAGTTTAACTAAAAAAAACTTGAGATAACTGACCTTAATTGCTACAAATTAGCAATCACACATGCTTAACTGAACTCTAACTCCTCCAACACAAATTTACTAAGTAAACTGGGCGACACAAGCCATGTCACACAAGTTAACTGCATCCAGGTTGTCTGCTAATGTGGAAATTCAAATTTTCTCAATTTAATCAAGGCAAAATCAAATTGAGAATTTCTTGCTGCATTTTTCAACAAACACTTAATTTAATATGTTTAGTTTTGGGCTAGCATAAAGTTGGTCACTCATAACAAATACCTTTTCACCATCAATTGTTCATTAAACTCTTCACAAGTGATTGAACCGTCAATTCTACCTAGCACATGTATAAATGCAAAACATAATTACATTTCTTGCCCATGTAATAGATTGTATGAACATTTTATCTAAGAGTTATTGATATTTTATGATTCATATTAGTTACATATATTCATAAAAAATAATAGTCTGTAAAAGATACCTAAGACATTATAGCTTTCGGTTGCAATTTATAAAACTTGAGAGAATAACAACTAAATTAGTAATACGAGATTACAATATTTTCTTAAGGATCTACCCATTTTAGTTTAGGTATTCTAGTTGAGGAAACATGAATTGAATTTTCTGAATATGGCATTGCCTTAGAGGTTCTAGCTCCTCCCTGTTGCACCACTTTCATTCCTTCTAGTTGTTTCTTTAATCCTCTTATTTCCATTTCCAATTCATTAATTTTGTTCCTCTATGTCATTAGAATGCCATTAGGGAGTCCAATTGACTTGAGAGTGTGTCCATTCTCCTACTCATAATAGTAATTTCCACTTGGGCTAATGCTTCCTTTCTGTCATCATCTATCCATTAGTATCGACCTCCGTTTCTCCTTCCCACCATTGCTTTAGATAGAATATGATCAACAATAGTTGTCAATGTTTCTCCAGAATGAATAGAGGTGCAGTTACTCTTGCCATTAGTCTCTGTTTCTTTGAGAGTACAAAGCATTCCAATTTTGTACCATTATTTGGGCCTTTTTATTTTCCATGGGATGGACTTATAATATTCCCCCACATCACCTCCTTTTAATCATGAGCTAATAGAAATACCTACCAACATGATAATTATAAATATATTACACTTACATTCCCATTTGGATCTTTCATTATCACACACCCTACTTAGACTCACTTTATCATCTTTTTGCACAAAGAAGCATGAAACTATATCTATCATGATTATAGCTCTCTGGCTTCACATGATTTTCATTGATTTTGGTGTTAGTAGCCCCCTTAACCTTACACAATATCATACTTCCACGATAATGAGGGATCATGCACAGATGGGTTGTCACTGAGTCTTATTAAGCTACGTAGCTTTTGATGCCCTTTCCATATCAAGTTTCCTTTGCATGCATTGTTAACCATGAGCCTTCCACATTTTTATCTTTCCCATTATTACAATATTTAAACAACCAAATACTCCTTCAAAGTTCCATTTACTCTCAGTGTTCTAGGGATAGATTGTGTTATGAGGACAACTCCCTCTTGCGGACAAGAGTGATCTCCCTAGAATTCTAAGAACCCTAGTAACAAACACACAGTAGCTGTTACATTTCTCTAAGTTCTGATCATTTGAAAGCAATAGAATGAAAGAGGCCTCTTATCGATTTAGCGAATATATTGATGAAGTCCCTCAAAGCTTTCGATCATTCACTCGATGCTTCAAATGCCCTCTTGTCACTCTCAATAGCTTCTCCACAATTTTTTGAAAGAGATCTACAAAGACAAAGACAAACAAGAGATCAAATCATACAACATATAATCAAAGAGACAATGAACTAATTAGTCAGTTATACATGCAAATTGATCAATTATGCAAACAAAACTCATGTAGGTGATCAAAGAATCCTACAAATTAAATAAATAGAGATGCAACTGAGAAAGAATAATTTGTTATATCCATAAAGTGGAGAAAAGCCTTATAACCATGTAGCCTTGATGTAGCAAGCCCTTTCTGCAATCTCCAACCCTCTCCCTTGCAAGACAAGCCTTCCAACCTAATCTCAACATCATAAACCTACTTCCAAAAGTCCTGCCTCAATCCTCAGACCCAGAATGGATTTATAGGCCAAGGATGAGAAGTTATGGATCCATTCTCCAAGGGATGTGATCCACTATTAGTGGGATAGAGGTTCCACAAAGGAAGGGGAGTTACTCCATAATTGGAGGGATCATCACTCAATAGGCACTCATTCGAAGCTTGTTGGTTGGGATAGATGCTACTAACAATGCTTCTAGACTTTACTTTTTATTTTTACGTACTTTAATTCATGTTTGCAAGTCATAGTGGAAGGCAATGCGTACTTCTATGCAAATAACAAAGGTCTTCGCCACGTATGTGTAAGAAACAACTAGGTAACTGTGAACATAGCAAAAATTAGGTTTTTGTACCATAGGATCTAGAAATTCCACTTTCTTTGGGATGATTTAATTTCAAACTCTGCAGGGTAATGCTCTGGAACACATGTGTGGATAACTAGAGATCCAAACCGATAGTCATTTTCCTAATGTGACAAAATGAGGTGTAATAGATTGCCCCCTAAAGCACAAAGTCAAAAGAAATATTTTGATGACTAGAGTGTTTTAACGTGCGAAAGTTTGGGTTAGAGACTACAGTCAGAGACCTGCAACAATTAGACAAATGTTACAATGCAAATTATAATATCATCACAGAGGTATGATTTCCCATACTCAAACCATAAATGTCTCGAAGCACAATACATAAATACATATAAAGATCCATGTCAAAAGATGACATAATATGGACACAACCATCAATGCATCTATGTTTGCAATCATGAATATTTAATAACTCCACGCAGCCTGGATGGATGAAACTAGATCCAGGGTCTTGATCTCCATCTCTCAATCTGTAGTACGAATCTAACCATGCGAGTGAATGTCTCGAAGTCAAACGTGGTAGAGACCACTTGATTACCGATCAATGATGTGAAATGTTAACAAGCACGATAGAAGCCACCAATAATGACAATGGCTCTCAAGGTACTTCCATTACAACCTATGAAGTGTGAATAGATGATTTGATGTCGAACACTCTTAAAATCATTCGATCGAAGGCAAATCATGAGAACCTGTCGTCAAAGGTGAGAAACCTACCATTAATGCATGCAGGCCTCAAGGTACTGAATGTTTCTAAGTCAACTTCCTAGATAATGAGCTGAAGTCAATGGGAAGCAATCTATCGCAGGAGGGCCTATGACACAAAATTCATGTCACGTTTTGAAGAACAAATAGAGTAATTCAATATTGACTCATGGATGATTAATGCAACTGAAGGCGAAGACCGAAAAAGTAATTTTGACTGAGGTTGAACTTCTCTTGAACATATCAGAGACACATATGATGACTTGACAACATTTGACTCAAAAAATAAAACCCAAATCAACTGAAGACATTCAATGAAGTATGGTCAACTGAATAACAAATGGATCTCCCAACATGGACATGAAAGTGATAAAGTTTCATGTTCAAGAGTGACATACTGCCTTTAACAAATAAAAAACAAAGATTCTTTCTCAGAAAGTGCTAAAAATAGAACTGCTAAAAATAGCAGTTTGGGCATCAGTGCTGGATTGGGAAACAGGGAATGAAAAATTGAAGTGCTAAAAATAAAATTTCTAATTTTAGTAGTTCAAGTTGGATTCCTATTTTTAGACAGTACCTAGTCTAAAATAGGAAGTAAAATTCGAATTTGGTCTTACCAGCAGTTTGAATATTAATTAATTAATTCTCCATGAGTTAATTAGTTAAGGAAAATCAAACTTGAAGTCTTTGTGAGAACATGCAATAATTTCTCCACTAATTGGGGAATGTGTCATTGATTTGCTCCACTGATTGAGGAATTAAGGATGAGTTATATATTGAGAGGATTAGTTGACTAAGTTTAACTTAGTCAAGTTCAATTAGATTAATTTAACAAGTTGTTAAATTAATGAGATACAGTTTTTTAATGCTTGCATGCATGTGACAATTGTTATTTTCAGATAATTGAGTATTCTCTCATGGATAACTGATGCATGGCAGTTTAGATAGAGACCCAGTTGAGATCAGAGAAGGGACAATGTACTATCAGTTGGATGAATATTTTTCCTATAAAGGAATCTCATCCATGGTGAGGATTTATCTCCTTCAAGTTTGTGCAGTTAGATTAGAGGTTAGTGAGTGTGTGAAGAGGCCAATTCACACAGGTGGCATCACTGGACCCCAAGGAAACTGCACAAGGAAATAGGAGGCTTGGAGGGCAGAGGAGAAGGTTTGTGAAAAGCCTTTGACTGTCTGTGAGCAACAGAGCGATTGTACTGAGAGCTGGATAGCTTCCGAGCTAAGGCTTTGTGTAATTCGGACTATATTTCCACTTGTATGATAATATAGAGATGGAGTTTTAGGCTAGCGCTTTCCCCTGGTTATATCTTCTGTATTATGTGTGTTTATTTCTCCATATTAGTTATATGTGTTCTTATTGATGTTGCTCATGTTCGATTAAGCTTCCGCTAAATTGTTTGTAGAAGTAGATCAAGTGTTTTGCTTTAGTACATTGCATTACCAGGTGATCTACAGGTGGGAAATTTCTACATGGTATGAGAGCTAGCTGATTTGTAGAAAAAGTTCTACATGGTATCAAAGCTAGCTGATTTGTAGGAAAAATTCTACAAAATTCTACACATGTCAGTTTTGAAGAACAATAGTTTAGAGTAATTCAATATTGACTCATGGGTGATTGATGCAACTGAAGGCAAAGACAGACAAAGTAATTTTGACTGAGGTTGAACTTCTCTTGAACATATCAGAGACACAACATGATGACTTGACAACATTTGACTCAAAAAATAAAACCCAAATCAACTAAAGACATTCAATGAAGTATGGTCAACTGAATAACAAATGGATCTCCCAAAACGGACATGAAAGTGACAGATTTTCAAGTTCAAGAGTGACATATTACCTTTTACAAATACAAAACAAAGATTCTTTCTCATTCCCTCCCCCACCGGTACTGGAAAGTACCTCTTTATTTTTAACAAGCTTGAGGAGGATAACATATGCTTGTCCTATAATTTCATCCTTTGTCCTCCAAAGTATTTTTAACGAACTTGTTGAAGGCTCGAAAATATCTGCCTCAACATTATAAGGGATACCACCAGGTTGGGAACTTAAAGCAACTCCTTTTCCGTTTGGAATGGTGGTTCCAACTAGTTAAACTAGGTCCAGTTGCCTTTTCTCTATCTCTATTGGCTTAAAGTATGAATTTTCACCTACCAATAGAGAAAAGACATCAGTTCGATTCTTCTTGTTGATTAGGCAAGAAAGTGATGCTTAAACTGATCCAAGGCTCAAACAAGCCACAACTGAAGTTTTCCTCTTTGATAAGAGGAATTCTAGAAATGTATAATCAAATCTAAATGTAAGCAAAAGGAAAGAAATCCTAAGCCTATCTTGATTAGGAAGATATAGATCTAACCCAACTGAGAGCAAAGTAATTAAATGATTGAGATTTCAACATGCCTTGTTTGTGATGAATATCTGACTAATGAAGTAGTTCAATTAACTGATATTATAATTTACCAAACATGTTGTTTAGAGATCTATTAACAATGAATGATGAACCAATAACATTAGGAAGTAGTTCTCATAATGCTAATGGAAATTAAATCAGAATTAGATGACATATTTTTGAGTAAATAGTTACTCAGAAATATGATTTAATCATAAGAGCATAAGAGGAAATTAACAACAAATCTATGAAACAAACAAATTATATAACTAATCTGTAAAACATGAATTCACATCTACAATAATGCATAATATAAATCCAATTAACATAATTTTGTCCTCAAAAATGAATTTCATATTAAAAATAATAGTATTTCTAATACAAATAAATTTGAACCAGTTCTCCTGCTCTATTCTTTGAATCTGATCTCCTACAATCTTCTCCAAAGCATAAACTCTGTTGCTAAAAGCAAGAGTTGCAATAGTGCAAGCTCCGCCTCTCATACATAGTTCAGGTTTGCAAAAAGATAAATCCCAATATTCCTCAGATATGAGATTGTTCCTCTCTAACTACAACCTGAAATCCCTATTACAATAGTGTTTTAAGGATGATAAAATTGCAGAAGAGAGAAGCTCTTTGCACATTCTACAAACCATTATTTATAATTTACAAAAATGAATTCCAAATAGGAGAGTTGTTGAAGAGTAATTTTGCTCCAACAATTTTCATTGGTCCAAATTACTTTTCTTCTATTGCTGGAGCAATTCCATTGATTGAAATATTTTTTTCCTCATCTCTTCAATTGTTTTCTTGCCAAAACCAATTAAAATTCAATTAAAATACAAATTAAAATCAAAATACTAAATCTGGAACACAAAATATCTCCAATAAAAAATTAAATAAATAAATAAATAAATAAAAGGAAATATGAGTTTTTCATTGATCCCTGTAAATATCTAATTGGTCAAGGAGAACATAATCGAATAGATATATATTCAATAGAGGTTATGAGCAAATAAAAATGTAGAAAATTAAACTCACAAAATTAATTTTGTTTAAAAATTCGGAGCTTGATCTTCTGCTAAATTTTGGACTCATTAAATGATCAGATATGGTTATGCAACCACTTCAAAAATATTCTCCATAATTTTATGTATCCAACGAGCCGTCATGGGCTTCATTTGGTCAAGTAAAACTCAACTTATGAACTTCCAAAGTTGAAGTGTCAAAATTGCCAGATTTCTGGAAAATTTGCTCCCTAAACCAAAAATATGAATTTTTTAATTAAAAATCTAATCCTAAATTAGGTTAATAGTTATTACTTAGTTAATAAAAAATATTATATTAATTATAAATTGATTATATACCATTAAAATAAATTAAAAATTAAAATAGATTGAAAATTAACTAAAATTAAAATTATATTATTTTATAATTAAATTATATTAATATTATAATCAAAACATAATATATTATAATATAATATAATTAAAATTATAATAAAAGCAAATCCTCAATTACAACCTTCATGTGGCCATGGTGGATGGAATAATAATGGAGGAGGGAGCCTTTAAGGAAGGAGTGGAGGATGACGTATGGAGGAGGAGCGTGAGTCATAAGGTGAAAAATCTTATGCTCAAAAAATAGTCACGATATAATCTATATCGGATATCGGAAGAAATATTAATATCATAAGCTTTAAAACATACACAAATAAAAAACCCGATATCCGATATTCTGATATCAGAATATCCAAAAAAAATATATCGGGATTTTTTTTAAATATCGGGACCTTTTCAAATATCAGGAATTTTTTTTATCAGAGATATTTATATCAAGAGAGTTTTATCGGGCCTTTCTATATTGGGTCTTTTGAAAAGGAAGGGAGGAAGTGAGGTGAAGCGGGGTCCACTTGGAGTGGAACTAAAAATTCTACAAAATAAACTACAACCAGTTTGCAATTTTGATAATTTGGGTTTCATAATTTCTTTTGAGATTAGGAATTGGAATAAATTATTGAGATCCCAAAAGCACATTATTTTAACTGTTCTACAATTTGACTGGATGATTTTGTAGGACCATTAGTGAGAAATGAAGAAATTAATGAAAATTGACTAGGAATTAATATTTACAATCAATTACTAATTTATTAAAATAATATAAATTTTGCACATTTTTTAAGTCAAGCGGTAAAAATTATCGAACTTCAAATTATCACTATTTGCAAACGTGTAATCAAATTAGATGAAACAAGTACCGATATAAAGCTAGCGAAAAGTGGAACTTAATAAACCAATCAAAATAGAAATCTCAAAAAATTGAAAAAATGATAAAATTGTAGGACACTTAACCAAAAGAAATAATAAAAAAGGTGATTTAGCCAAAAATTTATGGAAAGGGTCTCCATTATTTGAAGTAAATAAGTAAAAAATGGGAGGTGTTGGGTTTTACCTACAACAAAACCCTAAGGAGTGGTTCGGTCTCGTCATGCTTAACGAGTCTTATACTGTTTAATTTTTACGAGTCCAGTAAAGGGGTAACTCGATGTCATTTTCATATTTAAAAAGTTTGAAAAGACACAAAAAGAAAACTCATTTAGTTATTTTACCGCAAAATTTTAACGAGCTCGAAGAAAGTAAAGCTCGATGTTTTTCAGTTTTAGGGAGTCAAAAGAAAAACGTAAGTAAACTCCACAATATTCTTTTTCATAAATTTAGTCCCTCAAGATCGAAAATGGATAAAATAATGCAAAAGAGAACTCTATTGACTTGATCGATCAACATATACCTTTTTCGTAAATAGTCTGGTTCAGTCTGTAAAAGGGGTAAACTTATACTGAAAGGATGGTTGTTCATTTACTTTTATGATTTCGAACAATCAAGTACTCGACCATATTTTCGTTTTTAAGGAGTCTGAAAAGGGCATACAGAGAACTCCATGGTTTCGATTTTTCACAAGTTTTATGAGTTTGAAAAAGTGATAAAACATACTCAGTACCAAAACGATCTATTTCCGTAATTATCCTGTAACCTGCACACTTAAACTCGAAATAATTATCTTTGCTCAACAATAGAATTAAAACATTTATAAAATCAGACTTGAAAAGGATAATAGGTACAAAATAATATTTAATTAACCCTAAAAACTTATAAAAAGTCCAAAAAAGTAAAAAGTTTTTACCATTTGCATATTTACCCTTTTGAGAGAGATAGAAGTCGTTTTTTACCAGAAACTTCTGAAGTTGATTATGGGCAAACAATTGGACGAAATTGCGAACTGCTTTCACTAGGTAAATGGTATATCCAAGATCTTCATTTTCATGTCATTTTTTAGATTTTCACCGTGGATTTTGGTTTTTTAGGGAGGGTTTTGTAAAATGTTTTCCGCCCTCGATATGCGCAGGTACCCTTCATCGGGTATGCGCACACCAAAATAATTTTTAACCCAATTGGCACAGTTTCAAGGAAAGAAACTACGCACATGCGCACTGTCCATTTAATAGATGCGCATAGCACCGAGGACAAGAAAAAGCAAATGAAAACACCCCAATTTGTTGCTAAATCTCTCCATATTTGTTTCTAATGATCTTTAATGTTTAATTGCAGGTCTTTTGAACCATAAACATGGAATGGAGAGGGCGTGAGCACGAAGGACAATATATAGTTTCTCTCAATGACCCAACAAACCTTGACAAATTGTGGATTATACAAGTTTTTCACCATTCCTGGTATGAGCACCTAATTAGACTTGCTTGAATGGATGGTAGGCAAGTGGAATGTGTTAGAGTCGGTCTTGTCGCCCTCCATTAGCGATCAAAGCTCTTTGCATTTGCATAAATAGGTGTCTCATCAGTGTCAATTTTTGCATCCCATTAGGCATGCCATGACCCTGATGGAGGAGCTGGTGTCTTTGTCGCCCTCTTGGCATTGCTGGATCAGGTCATTTCAGTCCTTAGTCACTTTCAAGCTTATCTTGTCTTGTCTTGAGGTCAAATTCCTAAGTCTAGGGTTTTGGTCAAAATGGTTTACAAGGTCATGTCTCTGAAGGTCAGTAAGTGCTCAGCAAGCCAAAGGGATGGTTTTAATGGTGTTTCTTCGCAAATTTCTCTTTTGTACAGTTAATCTTCACCTTGGATTTAAAAACTCTGTTTTTAAAGCCAAGGTCATTTTTAAATGATTTTGCAAAAAACAAAAAAATGTAAAAATTCAAAAGTTTTCAAAGGACAACATGTAACCCTGACTCCCTTGCCAAGATCCCTCAGATGATATCCCTGCAAAAAGAATCGAGCAAAAGCAGTAAATGAGTCAATTTCAGGACAAAGGAAACCAAAAAGGTCAATTTTATAGAGTGTCAAAGCAAAACATTATAAAGTGGGTTTGGGCATGAAATTTATTCAAATGAAAGCTATAAAGGCCCAATCTCCCTCCATTTACCCTCATTATGCATTCAAGTCACTTGCAAGAGAGTTTGGGCGAGTGATTCAGTGAAAGTTGAGCGAATTCGGGAGTTTGACAGGCGCGCGACCCGTCAGGCCAAGCACGCGACCCGTCAGAGGCGTGCGACCCGTCCAGCGCGTTCCCACAAATCATTTTTTCAACTGGCGCGACTCGTCAGAGGCACACGACCCGTTGGGTGAGGCGCGCGACCCGTCAGCGCCCTCCCTTTGAAATCACCTGCAAATTCACCCAAGGAGCTATCAAATTGTCGATTTGCTTAAGGTAGGCCCTCCAAACTCAAAATTGGTTGCTTGTTATGTTTGAAGGACATCATGAATGTGTTTTTAAAGATCAAATTGTGCAAGAGAAAAAGCTCCATATGGCTGTATATTAAATTTGTACAAATTTGCTAGGGTTTTATGCTGTTTCAATGGTTTTTTCCTTGTAATCATTTTTCCTCATTCCCATTTCATTTTCCTTGTATTTCCATGTAAATTTCCCTTTTAAATTTGTAAAGAAAATAAACCCTTCCCCTTTTCCCTAAAAAATAAAAATCAAGCCCTAACCCTACCCCTCATAATACCCATGTAAACACATGTATTTAATGATGCATATGCAGTGATGTTTGCAGTGTTTTTCCCTAAATTCCCTGTTGTATACATGTATTCCCATTTTCCTTTTAAAAATTGTCCCTCCCCTAACATTCCCTTCATGCTCCTTGTCCCCCTTGAAACAGCATACAAATCAGCATTTTACAAAGCAGAAACAACAGTACATTTTGGCCACTCTGCTCCTTAAACAATGTCAGAAACCGAAACCTATGAGCAGAGTGATGACCAGGCATCAGCTTCAGAGATTGAGATACAGAGGAGGCCTCATAAGGGTGGTAAGGGTGGACATCATAGGCGAGAGGAGCCCACCTCTTTGACAGAGTTACAAGCTTGTCCTATGGCAGTCTCATGTTTCCAGTACATGTCTTGCTATGAGTTTTGTGAGAGGATCTCTCGGATTCAGCACCACAGAGAGTTGGCTCGCCTGTTTGTTTTACACTTGCATGATGGACATGTCAACCTTGCCGGGGTGGACTTCACATTGACACCTGAGGTGATTGCACAGGCTACAGGGATACCTAATGTTGGAGAGGTATGGAATAAGCGCAAGGTGCTGGACAGTGTTCATTTTGAGCCTTTTGTTAAACCAGCACTCATGAGACACTTGACAGGAGTGTTTCCCTTCAGATTTCTCAGGAGCGAGTATGCTCCCATGATGAGGCTCATCATGCACTATTTTACCTGTGAGGGCAGATTTTCACAGGTATATTCATACCATATTCGCCTCTTGATGCACTTCACCCGAGTGAGGATGATGAACATCCCTGTTTTCTTCTATCAGAACATAGAGAAGATGGTGTCCATGATGCAGAGGAAGAGCCCGGCACAGCAGTACAGGAGCCTTTATCATTATGGTTTGATTCAGCTAGTGGTATTACATCAGTTGGCTCAGCAGGGCATCTCATGGGAGGATTTCATCTCTCGTGAGCTTTTCACAGCACCATCACCGCCACATCCTGAGGTTATTCATGAGGAGGGAGGACCATCACAGCAGCATGACATCCCTGTCACTAGACATGTCAGCTCCTCACCTTTGGTTACTTATCAGAGAGGCCAGAGGGCCTTATTTGCAGCAGCCAGGCGAGTATTATCTCCACACCAGGTGGAAGGGGTCTCGCCTTCTTCATCGGCTCAGTGAGTGTCATCTCCACATCAGGTGGAAGGGGCCTCGCTTTCTTCACCAGCACAGGTATCAGGGAGGGGCAAACAGCCCAAGATTGATGAGGGACCATCAGGTGTTCCGGATATAGAGCTTATTGATCTTGATGTCAGTTCTCCTAGCCGAGAGGCAAAGGAGATCATTCAGCATCTCAGAGCTGAAAATGATGCCTTGCAGAGGAGATTAGAGGGGGCACAATGGACCATCACATACCTCGAGCAGCGCAACAAACAGTTGGAAGATGAGCAAGCACTTGATGAGCTGTGGAGGATTCGTAGTGACCGCCATTTGAACCGGAGAAGACCCGGTGATCTATTGCCCGCTGAGCGAGAGTCCATGCTCATCTGGGTAAATGCACACTTAGAGAGGTTGTTGGCTAAGGCCAACCAAGAGAAGAAATTGCTGAGGAACATGAAGAACCATTACTGGGCAAGAATGCATGTGTGCAAGGCAAAGATGAAAATGTTCCAAAGGCAGTTGGCCAAGGCACAAAAAGGGAGAAAGAGGCCCGATCCCCTCCATATCTTGGCCAAGGCCTCACTGAAGGACCAAGGCACTAAATAGCCCAGCCACAGCACAAATCCCAAGAAATTTTGAATATTTTGGGTCAATTTTGATTTTTCAGGCAATTTACAGGTTTTTGCTCATTAACGGGTCTCACCCCCCACGCGACCCTACATCATGGCAACTCCATTTTGCAAAAACTCAGCATTTCCAGATTTTTCATGAGAATTTACATATGCTCATCAATGGACTTGAGATTTTATGAAGTTTTGGGCTTCCAGAAAGTCAAAAAACAAGCAAAAATTGACTTTCTGCCACATTTTTGAGTTGCAGAAAGTAGTCCTGGGAGATTGCAATTTGGGAGGGGAAAATGACCACCAAATTTAAAAATTCCAATTGGGTTGGAAAGTAGACTCACAAACCTTTCCAACAAGCCTACTCTTGCTCAATTTGGACACCGGGAAGTGCCCTAAATATGGTCCCAAAGGCGCGCGACCTGTCAGGCAGAGGCGCGCGACCCGTCAGGCAAACTTCTCCAATTTTCAGTGTACAGCTCAGAAAAACGCAGTTTGACCCTGTTTGACTTTTTGGGGTGGATTATTAGGCTCTTTTATGTAATTATTGTACTTTTATGATACTTTTACTCTTATGTACCTCTTCTAGAAGATTCATTCATGAAAAGGGTGAAAATTAAATGAATGAATTGGTTTCCTAACTTATAGAGGCAAGTTGTTTTGACTGCCTAGTTTGTAGTGCTTAGTTTAGAAGTGGTTGAAACAACTCCTAGGATAGTGAGCTCAACCAATGGAGGCAGGGAAAGAGGTTAGATGATCTATATTATGTACTTTCTTGCTCATTTTCATGGTTGGACTCTTGAGGGATAAGCTATCATTGTATTATTCACTGTATCTCTGCAATTTTTGGCTAAGGAAGACCAGGGTTTTGCAGTCCTTTTTGGGATTCTTGTGGTTACATGTATTGATGGTGTGTTTCTATATGTACCTGTAAGTGTGTTATGTGAATCATTTCCTTTCTTTTCCTTCTGCACATTAAACAAACAAAGTGTTAAAGTAAGAATTCATGACTGTCATGCTTTGCTTTTAAGTTTGTTTAATTTCAATGTTTTCTACTGTTTAAGGAGAATTCAAAGTTATTGTTTGCTCTCCTTAGCTCCTCACCTGTCATTCCGGACCATCCACCTCAATCAAAAGCATCAATACTATCTCCTACCTCGCCCCAAAGAACCCCCTGCAGAAACTGTGTCCAATCCCCGCACCCAAAATTGCCATCCCCTCAATTTGCCACCAAAACCCCTAAAAACCCCAAATCAACCTTTTTGATCATTTTACTAGCCTAAAATCAGTGTTACCCTATTGGTCATCTCATCCATTGAAGATTTCACTGAGATATACTGGAGAGAGCCCTCTCCAGCCCCGTAGGGCTAGCTACGAGGCTAAGTGGTTTGATGTTGCCTTGAGGTTTGCCTTTCTCAGCCTGAGGTGAAATTTCAAGCGCTAACAGAATGTTCAGGAATAATGTTTCATAGTTGGAGACCACAAACTTGTTATCGATGATGATGACATTTACTTCTTGAGTGGACTTCCACGCTGTGGCAAGGAAATCATCTTGTATGGCCATAGGCACGGTGGCGAGACCAATGCTACCTATTTGATACAATATTGTACGATGGGGTTGTTCTAAAAGATGGTCGAATTGATATCAAGACCATATCTCAGATTCCTTAGAAAGCCATCAGGTTTACTGTTGCACAGTTATGTGGTAGTGCAGCTTTACATTTTCTTACTAAGGCTTAGATGCAAACTTCTGTGGATTGCTTTAAGGGTACCATATTTAACTGGTGTGAGGTTGTAGTTGCCAATTTTAAAGGGAAACTAACCAGGGTCAGAACGAGCAGACTCAAAAACTTTGGGTATGGTGACTTCATTATTTTGTTTGCTCTTGAGGGATCCCTCTTCTGGTTCCACATGTATTTGTAGAGAGAGGAGGGCCTCGTGACCCTCGCATGCTAAAATGGGGTACACTTCTGGCATCCCATGGAGGTGGCGAAGGACCAATAGTCAGGTTTATTGTTGACTTCTTCGAATGACTGGAAAACCAGATCATCATGATCCTGGACTTTTTGTATGCAGGGATGGACTACACAAGAGATCCGGACATGCCACTGCCTCTTGGGATGCAGTGGGGTGCTATAGGTAAAACTTCACTTTTTGGTTGATTTTAGCATTTCATTTTTTGTGTGTTATTTTTGGCATCCAACTAATTATCTGAAATGATCATGCAGATGTGGCCCAAGTGACACCAAGTGGATTACGTAGATATGACCGATGCGATGAGTAACCAGTTTCCCCGATAATACAGAACCTGGATGCGACAGAGACACTAACAAAGGTAGAGCACAACCTTGAGAGGTTGACTTTGGAAATTCCAGATGCTGCTATAGATGATCTATCTCTCCACTACTAGAGGCATACTACAGGAGTTCATGGTAATGATGAATCTAGGGCAATTACATTAATAAGATTCTTCTTGCCATGATAACTATTTGTGAGGTACTTTTAATTTTTCTTATTAGCACAATCTTTGCTTGTTAATATTAGAGTGTGTCTTCTTAGTTCATCAAATAGTTACCAAAACAAAGGAGACAAGAACATAAGATATTGGCTTTTTGCCACAGCTAAAAACTCTCACTCTTTGAGAGGAAAACCTGCACAAATTCTTCTTATCAATATTCCAATTGACGCATACCAACACCAACACCAAGACCCCTAACCTAATAGCCACTCCAATACCAAGACACTTCTTCTCTTGACTGCCTTTTCTTCTTCAAGATTCTTCCTTCACTTCGACCTTCTTTGCATCAAGACATTGTCTTCATATCGTTGTCTTATCAAGATATTCTTATCATTGTCTTCAAGATCTTCTTTCTTGTTTCCATGACCACCATAGTACTGTAAGGTATACTATGCATTTTCTCATCTACTTCACTTCTCCTTTACTTTTCATTGTCTCTGTAAACTGAATTACATAGATGAACAAAACTCACCTATTTAGACTTGTGACTGTTCTTAGGGCATTGGAACAATTATGTAGATATTGAAAGTAATTCAAACTACTTGCTGCCACTGCTCTTTTGAAATCATAGAGATACCCATCCGAACTTCCTTCTGTCCATTGTAAAAGAGAGATACATCAAACGGTTTTGTATTTGATCACCGAAATTTCAGAGGAAATTAGAATTCTGTTCCACTGCTAACCAACTAAAAATCTCCTGAACTTTTCACTGTAATTTCTTGTGCGAAAATCTCAGACATGCAAAGTCATGTTCACTGTAATTACCTATTGTAATTACCACCCAAAAAATTATTTAGATATCCGAGTACTGTCCTGTTCTTATGCGAAGACCAGCATGGCATATATAGTAGTTTTGTCTCCATAATAAGCCGACATGATCTATGAAGAGATGTGTCTTTTTACTGTGATCCGACATGAGTTCTTATTTAATTCATCTTGCAGGTTGACTTCAAGGAGATCTGTGCTTGTCTTTTGGAGGGCTATTTTGACTTAGACATAGACTCATATATATTTTTCATATGCTCAAGAAGAGCTTCTTCATATGACATTGACTCTTTGACTCAATAATAAATCCTAAGGCTCTCAATGGGAGCCACTAACAAATAAAGTTATTTCTCATGAAACCCATGCAACAAGGCATACAAAAATAATTTTATTCCTTTTATTTCATTATTTACAAAGATCATGTAATTATGAAGACCAAACCTAGTTACATTTTACTACACTCCCTCTTAACTAGGGAGGTATTCATAATGGTATTTGGTCATTCTCAATTTGAAGAATTTCTCATAAGAAGAATCAGATTGTTAACCGATTTGTATAGCATCATAGTAACCAACATTGTTTCCATAGCAAGGCCTTGACTGACACCTCTATCTCTCATCATATCAGAGCACAATGTTGGCGAGACCAATGACTATAGACACCTTCATGATTTTCTCTCAAGGTACATACCCCCTGGTGTTCCAATGAGTATGAACTTCTAGGACTATTCTTATATTGGGCTCCCAGCCTTCAAAGAATATTGATCCTCTAGTCGACTCTTATCTTGGATGCCCTGCACATCCTCAAAGTTCATCAGATTCCAGATGATTACCCAATCGTCCATTCTTTCTTCCCAAGTGAAGACAATAATGTTGTGTCTATCTTTCCCTCTTAACTAGGGAAGATATGCCCATTCTTGCAAAGGAATGTACCCAAGTTCCCTCTAATCAAGAAATTGCCCAAGATCCCTCTCAATTAGGGACTTTTTAGAGCTCCCTCTTACCTAGGGACTCTCCTTTTCATCAACAAATTCTTCTTTGCGGGTCCTTCCGTTTCTTGATCAATTTCTTTCCTTCATGTCATGAAATTCAGTCGAGCTTCTTCCTTGTAGGGCATTAGCCATCCATCACTTTCCTTCTTGTTTCATCATGTCATTCTTTTATTCATGGAAAGCGATATTATTGGTATATATCTGGAACCTTCTTCATCCAACTTCTTCTTTCTCATCATGCTTCTTTAAGGAATTTCCATCCACCACATGAATGCTAGTTGTACTTGCACTTAAAACTCTTGTTCCAGTAGCCCTGCATGAAATCACCCAAATATTATTCAAGAAATCAAAACATAACATCAAATCGTACCTTACAAGATGGATCTTCATCATGACATCTTCATGTAGGTATCAACATCTTGCATATATGTTGATACATCTCCAAAATATATCCATTGTCAAGGGTCTCCATCTTTTTCAGACTCCCATAAGATCCTTCATATCTTTCTGAGAGTTTTTCCTAGTCAAATCTTCTTGGTCTTTTGGATGTTGATCGTAATTTTTATGGTTGCATATCTCATGATCTCTTCCTTCCTCACACATTCCATTCCTAGGAGCTTTCAATTAGAGTTTCTTAATTGTAGTCAACCACCTCATACTTCATATGAGCACATATTATGTTGATTCATCTAGTGTGTCTTATGCCTTCCTACATCCTTTCAGAGGAGGAGATCATTTTTCTCTTGATCATGCTTCTCAAGATAGAAGTAGTGATCCATGTTACCTACAACCATACAACATGACTTTATAATATTAGATACAAGCATACATACCTCATTTTACCTCTAGGTCATCTAGGATTATTTCAGCGGATTCCTTGATTGAAGTGTCTTCAACCCCTTGATCTTCTTCTTCTCTTATGTCACCATAACATCATCCATGAATTCCAAAAGTTGGAGTTTATGATGAAACACTTGCTTCCTCTATAGATTAGTGAACCCTCCAATGAGGATTCCATCAGAGAATCTTGAGGATCTTACGTATCCTCATCTGGTAGATGTTTCCTTTTTGACTTGATGTATGATGAGCCTTGTCTTGGATGACTTCTTCCTTTCCTTCAATGTCCAATGAGGTTACCAAGAGTTATATCCTTCATGTTTGACTGCCATGGATCTTGTTCCTTTTTCCTTCATGATTACGAGCTCTTGCTTCCAATGCTTCCATGATGTCATAATGCATCTTATTATTTATCATGGTCATATCCATAATAAAAGTTTTGGGAGCTTATGATAAGACCCTTTTGTGAAGGAGACCAACTCAGACATAGTGGAGATATGTTACTCCTTCTTCCCTTGGTCTTTTTCTCTAGCTTCATGTTGGGTGTGGAGCCTGATTATCTCCTTTATTCAGAGGTATCGCCACATTGGACCCCAGTTTGTAATGTGGTGCAATGCTGCCCGTAAAATGTGCGCTGCCAGGGGGGTCCATGCGGGGGTGACGATGATTAATTGGAGCCCCCCCTGGCGGGGGATCAGGGGCAGCACCCCCGAAGCTAAAAATAGATGTAAAATTTCCTTGTAAAATGTTATAATTTTGTAGTCAATCTAGTCTGTTCATTAGGTAGAGATCTGGTGGTAGAAGTTATGTTTAATTTAGGGCTTTTTTTCCTTAGAAGGCAAACCCCTCGCTATATATGAGGGAACTGTATTTATTCTATGGAGATCTGTATTCTGAGTGAGAAAGAGAGAGGAGATTGTGTGAGAGTGAAGAGGGAATTATAACGGATCTGTTGTAGGTTGTATCTCTTTAGTTTGATGGATGATATAAAAGGAAGGACTGGCTGTTTCTCCATGGACGTAGCCCAAATTGGGTGAACCACGTATATCTGTGTCTCTCTTCTTTATGTGTTTTCTGTGTTTATGTTTTTGCAATATACTTTATGTGTTTCATTGCTCTCTAATATATAATTTTCTAACACTTCCTCCATATTTCCGGTTATATGAGCTTGTCTTGATTGAGGACAAAACTTCCCTTTCCTTTTTGCAAACGTTTGAGTCCTTTAGCCTTTAACACTTTTGCCCACAACTTGTCCTTTTTCCATCTTGCATAGATACCACAAGTTGTTAAATGAGGTAAATTTCTTGTCCCAAGGACACTTGTCACCTTGCTCATCAGTTAGTGCATTTAAGAACAAAGATGATTATCTTCTTATAATCTTTCTCAAATCTCCCAATTGAGATCTTATGAATATATCCCTTCATTTTTGATACCTTCAATTTTGTGTAGATCAGGTCTAAGGGATATGACCTTCTTTAATGCATTTTTAGAGAACATATCTTCTAGAATTTAATATATCTCTTGATGTCTCCTCTCCTGATACATAGGGATGAGAGGATCTTTGACTGGTGTCATAAGAATCCTACGAGTCTCGTGGTCCTTTTTCATGCATTCAAACAATGCTTGACCTTCAAATACTTTTCCATAGACATCAATGACTTCTCTTTTGGGGACTATACCTTTCCTCCTCTCTCATGCAAGGAATTTCGATGACCCAACTAGTCTACAAATTTCCTTGCAAACGCAAAGTCATTTAACCAAACTTGATTATAGAAAGAAAGATACTTACTTGGCAAGAGAATATATAATATTCACCTTGATAAAGTTGAAGATTCACTGATGCTTCCTCCGCGTCACCTTCGAGTTGATGTGATTTTATTGTAGATCCTTGTGGTCTGGTTATAATGCTCATTGCTGGTGTAGAATCCAAGATACTTTGACTTGTAGATCCTTTCTTGAGTAGCCTAGCATGAGCAACTGAAATACCTTTTTAAAAATATCCTTTGAGACCTTCTTGCACTATCTAGAACCAACCACCGAAACTGCTATAGACTATAATTTATTGAGATCACTGTGGTATGACAGAGATTGAAATGACACCAAATTTGTGGCTAGCACTGTGGTTATTTCAATATTGAATAGACAGATTGAATTAGCACCGAGACTATGAGAGGTACCGAAAAACTGCCTTCTCTTCATTTGACTAAGATTACTTGATCATATTGTGGCACTGAGATGTCAATAACATAGCGCCGTGACTATGGGTAGTATGATACTATGAAATTATCATCAGATAAGGATCCAAATCGATGTTACTGTAGGACTAAATTGTCTTTCTATTGTAAACTGACCCTTCAATCTTTGATGTAGGTTTTGAAATATAAAGCCCTTCAACTTGCTTTGATGCCCTTCTTGAATCTTGATCCTTGAATGTCTCTTTTATGCCCTACCTTTGGCTTCAACACCTTAGCTCTGATACAATGTTGAAGAATCAAGGGAAATTAGATTAATAAGATTCTTCTCTCCATAATAAGTATTTGTGAGGTACTTTTAATTTTTCTTATTAGCACAATCTTTTCTTGTTAATATTAGAGTGTGTCTTCTTAGTTCATCAAATAGTTACCAAAACAAAAGAGATAAGAACACAAGATATTGGCTTTTTGCTAGGGCCAAAACCTCTCACTCTTTGAGAGGAAAATCCACACAAATTCTTCTTAATGAGATTGGAATTGAAGAATACCAAGACCAAGACCCCTGACCTAATAGCCACTCCAAGACCAAGACACTTCTTCTCTTGGTTGCCTTTTCTTCTTTAATATTCTTCCTTCACTTCGACCTTCTTTGCATCAAGACATTGTCTTAATATCACTATATTATCAGATATTCTTATCACTGTCTTCAAGATCTTCTTTCTTTGATGCAGGAGCATTGGATCTCAAAGATCAAGCTTGAAGTATCTAGTTAGACCTAAGGGTCTAGAAGTTAGCCAAGAAGGGGCCATTGTAAAATTTCATGTAAAACAATATTTATTTCTTAGAAAGCGTAGATAGGGAATCGATTTAGTGGTTCACTTAACATTAAGGTTGACTCAGCCATTATTAGTTTTTAAATTAGGTAAACAGATCAAGTTAGGATTAGTTAAGAACTTGTTTGAAGAAACTGTTGAGCAACTGAAAAGTAACTGAGGAACAATTCCTCAACTATAAAGAAACTGCTAACAATGTATTGAAAAGGAAAAAAGAGAGAGGTTGGATGGGTTAGTTAGCCAGGAGCTAGCCAGCCAGCCAGTCAGCCAGTGAGAGTGTGACTGTAAGCCTACGGGCAGAGTGTGAAATAGAGGCTACTGATATTGAAGATCAGGCCTGAGAGACAGAGAATCTCGATGTGTAATCAGTTGTTTATGTATATATATACAAAGGTTTATTCTAGAACTGTGTAAGTGTGTTTTGAATATTGAATGATGTGTGATGAGTAAATCAGAATTCTGTTAATAGATGTGTGCAGGCAGGATTTCGGTGAAACACAGAGGAGAGGAGAGCGAGATAGAGGATCATGATGGATCATTGAATCCATTCGAAGGAAGGTTCAAAGAAATGCTGTGGATTTACAGTGATGGGAGAATCACACAAAAGTTAAGCTCAGGAGGAATGCACAGCGGAACAACGGAATACCCAGAACATTGAAGAAACTCGAAACACAGAGGAGACGTTGACTAACAACGAGAAACCCAAGTATGAGAGTAGTGAATGGTTGAAGAATCAATGCACAGGGACCGTTGGATCCAACAGATCAACAGTCAAAATTAGATCATAGAGATCGGATAGTTGAAAGTGCAGCGCAACTTATTAAGTGAATGAAACCCGACCTTAAGCAAGCCCGATTGCGATCAAGTGATATTAAGCGTGGACCGTTGGATCAAGAAGAATATCAATGGTGGAGATTAATGTTGCATCGGAATGTTTTACTGATGAATGAACTAACCTCAGCCACAAGCGATTGTGATATGCAATTGCTCCGATGCGATTAATGAAGTGATCGCATCGCAAATATTCAGTGGAGCTGTCTCGGCTGAAAAGGGAATGCGACGAGCAATGGAGCAGACTTGATAATGTTATATGCGCAGTTGTGTTATATTTGAAGTCCGGAAGGTTATGTTAGTCACATATTGGATGCGAAGGAGGAATGCATGTTAATGTGAACCGCGGAGAACCCCGACTGTGATTAGCGATAAAGGGATGCATCGGGAAAAGTGCAAAGACGTATAAAGCGAAAAAGGTATGTTTACGAAGGTTTTCTATTATAAAGGGTTTATAATAGAATAAAGGGCAATAGATGGTTTTATGGGTAAATCCATATATTTTACCAAAGTAAAGAGTGGGGGTTTGTATATATATGCGGATTAAGGTTTAATAAAGAATTAATCAAGGATTGATTAAAGTCAGATGGAGAGTGAGTTATAAAGTCTCGATAGAAGGATTGAATAAAGGGAAAGACTGGGCTATTGTAATGAAATCATTCAGCATAAGAGTTTAATAAAGAGGGCCTTAATCAATAATATATTGAAGTTTTTGACTTGGTAGAGAGTCTGAAATTCTTGGGGAAATTAGTTTATGCATTCTATATGCATACTGTGGGTATACGCGGGGTATCCCTACATCAATTGGTATCAGAGCCAGGTTAAAGTTCTTTGGAGAAAACTTAGAACAAAGTTATGCGTAAAGATTTTTATGCAGGCAAGAGGAGATCAGATTTTAATCTAACAAACAGTAAGCACGCAGAGGTGATGTGCAATATAACTTGCAGATGCAAGAAGACAAGAGGACAATCCATTCAAAGTGTAGGAGAATGGTGGAACAAGATCATGCAAAGATCATGAAAAAGTGATATGATATGTTTTGCTTTGATCTGATTGAAGATTGGAGAATGTGTGGTTTTTGTATTGACATACAGGTGACAACATAAGAAGGTGAGAAGGTTGCAACAATCTAGAGTGAGGAGTGCCCAATTGGTTCAAGAGGAAAGAACTAGAGAAATGCTAACAGATTAAGCTCAAAGGAAAGAAACTTAGTGAGGCATATGTAGCAATAAGGAGACTTGTTGCCGCAGAGGTATTGTTGCAGCTCACAAAGGCAATTCCACAAAGATGTGGGTAGAATTTCTAAAGGATGAAGAAAGTTGGTAAGAGTTTATGAGTGAAAAAAGAGGTGGTTAGAACCTAGTATTTCAATTGTGATTGAAGTACAAGAGGACAATTGTGTTCGTAGAAGAGGCAGATGAGTTGAAGCCTAGAAGGAGCAGAGAAAAGTGCTCAAAGAGGTTCCAGAGATAGAGAACTAGTGCTTGCCAAAAGGCCAAGTTTAGAGGAAAGCTTGGTGAGGTAAGTTGCAACAAGGAGGACTTGTTGTTGTAGAGGCTTTAGTGCAGCTCATAGTGAATGAATGAGAAACTCATGAAGATGGAGAAGAAGATGACTACTAATAGTCATAACAGGGGTAATAAAGGTTTTGAAGAAGACCACAATAGAAGAAATATGAAGAAAGAGAATGCCAAGGCAAATGGCAAGAGGATGAGGCAAGAGGAAATTGACAAGGAAATTGCAGAGATGAAAGAACAACTCAATGTGTTAACAATGCTGCTAGAGGAAAGCCAAAGACAAGGTTGGGCCTTGAGGAAAAAGGCAGTGAAGTGGTCTAAGCTACATAGAAGACTACAACAAAGGCAAGTGAAGAGCCTGGTGGAAGAACTTAGAGAGGCTGAGTTGGAAATGGAAGAATCCATTTGTAAACTAGAACAGGGTGAAATTCTAGGTGAAGTTGAAGACTGGAGATCTGTAGAAGATCTTATGAATCACATGAAGGATTCAAAACAGCAAGGAGACATGATGATTGAAGCATCAAGTGAGACCACAAGGTCTTATGTTGTTAAAATTGATAGTTTGTGTATGATGGCAAGTATTGCAGGAGAAAAGAAACCTTTTGAAGATATCTTCAGAATAGATGAAGATCTAGAAGTAAAAGGTGACAAAGAAAACTTCTCAGAAGAAGAAGAATTTGACTGGATACAGAAGAAAGAGTCTATGGATGAGTCTATGGAAGCTGTCATAGAGATGGGGGATTAGGATCAAAGGAATATTCTCTCAGAAAGGTAATCAAATGAATTTGATTAATGTTATTGATGAAGAACAAATGCAGGAGAATATTACTGCAGATGATGAGACAAGGATAACTCTGGAAGAAGAGTTACAGAGGAGGAAAGGGAAAATGATGAATGCTCAACTGAAGGAAGAATTACTTAGAATAAGTGAGTATCAGGAGGAAGACTTGAAGACTAAAACTTCAAGTGAGGCCAAGAGGTCTTATGGTGTTAAATTTGATAACTTGTATATGTTTGCAGGTGGAACATGTAAGGAAGGACAATTTGCTGACATTGTCATCAAGGAGGAAGAAGACATGCAAAATCTAAACTCTATTACGAAAGAAGTTGGGATAGCTAGGTCTCATATAAATGTCCATACACAGTTGGGGAGAAGTGTTTCTTTTCAGCATATTGTAAGGGGTAAGAGTAAAGAAAGTTTGGCTTATGATGATGGCCAAAAGAAAGAAGAAGTGGAGAAGGATATCAAGCAACCAAGTGGAGGTCTTGAAGAGGAAAAATATATTAAAGAAGAAGGACTAAACTCTCATCAAAGGATCAGTGAATGGGAGACAGAATTGGAACTACTGGAGAAATGGCTGAAAGCACCAGTAGGGAAGAAAGAACCTGATGAAGATTACAAGGAAATTGCAGAAGAAGAAGTTCACTATTATGAACCCGAGTGAGGATACATCCTTGGAACGGATGATGTGTAGGAGAGACTGACTGACAGTCTCATGAATTCTTTTGAGAATTCAAATCAGCAGACTAATATGCTGATAGAGGAGGAGAAAACAGAGCAGCATACTGATGTGTTGCCAAAGGAAGAAGAGGCATTGAGGCCTTATGTTTTCTATTTTAATAATTATTTTGTGAGTGCAAGTATAGTTACAAATGCTGGAGGAAGTTTGGCACAAATGAGAAGCCAAATAAAAATGAAAGAAGAAGATTCTATGCAAGAATTTAATCCATGGAACAAAGATGTTCAATTGCTGGAGAGAATGCTGGAAAGTTAGAATTCAGTGCAGATAGAGATAACTGTGAAAGAGGGTAAGGATGAAATGGAGGCATCAAGAACAAGCAAGGAACAAATAAGGAACCAACAACTACATGGTGGAAGTAACCAACAACAATTTGAAGAGTTAGTGGACAAAAACAACAACCTGAAGTAGAGAGAAAGAGGTAACAGTGAATGGCAAAATATGGACCAGCCCAAAGATATGCTAGAGATGGAGATTGAAGAGTTATGGCAGTTAATGTTGAAGCAGTCCATATGGAGGAGGTTGACAAAAAAAAGAAGGATGATCAATCAGAACTTGAAACTGATTGACAAGGAGAGGAAGATGAAATAGAAGACAGGTGACATACAACAACATCAAAGGTGTAAAGAATTCAGACAACTACAAACCAAATTTTGGGACCCAGGAGGTTTCCTATCAACACATGAAGTCACATGATCAGGAGATCATGAATGTTTTGAAATTTGGGAGTCTAATGCAGGAGTATTGGCTCTCAAAGATCAAGCTTGAAGTATTTAGTCGGACCTAAGGGTCTAGATGTTAGCTAAGAAGGGGCCATTGTAAAATTTCATGTAAAAAAATATTTATTTCTTAGCAAGCATAGATAGGGAATCTATTTAGTGGTTCATTTAACATTAAGGCTGACTCAACCATTATTAGTTTTTAATTTACGGAAACAGATCAAGTTAGGATTAGTTAGGAACTTGTTTGAAGAAACTATTGAGCAACTGAAAAGTCACTGAGGAACAATTTGTGAACTGTAAAGAAAGTGCTAACAATGTATTGAAAAGGAAAAAAGAGAGAGGTTGGATGGGTTAGTTAGCCAGGAGCCAGCCAGCCAGCTAGTCAGCCAGTGAGAGTGTGACTGTAAGCTTATAGGCAGAGTGTGAAACAGAGGCCACTGATATTGAAGATCAGGCCTGAGAGACAGAGAGTCTCGATGTGTAATCTGTTGTTTATGTATATATATATATATACGAAGGTCTATTCTAGAACTGTGTAAGTGTGTTTCGAATATTGAATGATGTGTGATGAGTAAATCAGAATTCTGTTAATAGATGTGTGCAGGCAGGATTTCAGCGAAATACATAGGAGAGGAGAGCGAGGCAGAGGATCATGATGGATCATTGAATCCATTAGAAGGAAGGTTCGAAGAAATGCTTTGGACGTAAAGTGATGGAATAATCACAAAAAAGTTAAGCTCAGGAGGAATGCGCAATGGAACAACGGAAGACCCAGAACATTGAAGAAACCTGAAACGCAGAGGATACATTGAAGAACAATGAAAAACCCAAGTATGAGAGTAGTGTAGAGTTGAAGAATCGATGCAAAGGAAACGTTGGATCCAACAGATCAACAGTTGAAATCAGATCGTAGAGATCGGATAGTTGGAAGCGCATCGCAACTTATTAAGTGAATGAAACCTAGCCTTAAGCAATCCCGATTGCGATCAAGCGATATCAAGCGTGGACCATTGGACCAAGAAGAAGATCAATGGTGGAGATTAATGTCACATCAGAATGTTTCAATGATGAATGAAATAACCTCAACCACAAGTGATTGCGATATGTGATTGCTCCGATGCAATTAATGAAGTGATCGCATCACAAATATTCAGTGGAGCTATATCAGCTGAAAATGGAATGCGACAAGCGATGGAGTGGACTCGATAATGTTATATGTGTAGTTGTGTTATATTTGAAGTCCGGAAGGTTATTTTAGTCACATATCGGATGCGGAGCAGGATCACATGTTAATGTGAACCGCAGAGAACCCCGATTGCGATTAGCTATAAAGGGATGCATCGGGAAAAGCGAAAAGATGTATAAAGTGGAAATGGTATGTTTACAAAGGATTTCTATTATAAAGGGTTTATAATAAAATAAATGGCAATAGATGGTTTTATGGGTAAATCCATATATTTTACCAAAGTAAAGAGTGGGGGTTTGTATATATATAAGGCTTAAGGTTTAATAAAGAATTAATCAAGGATTGATTAAAGTCAGATGGAGAGTGAGTTATAAAGTCCTGATAGAAGGATTGAATAACTGTGAAAGACTAGGCTATTGTAATGAAATCATTCCGTATAAGAGTTTAATAAAGAGGGCCTTAATCATTAATATATTGAAGTTTTTGACTCGGTAGAGAGTCTAAAATTATTGGGGAAATTAGTTTATGCATTCTATATGCATACTGTGGGTATATGCGGGGTATCCCCTACGTCATTCTTATTTCCATGGCCACCATAGTACTGTAAGGTATAGTACGGATTTTCTCATCTACTTCACTGCTCTTTTACTTGTCATTGTCTCTGTAATATGAATTACATAGATGAGAAAACTCACCTATTTATACTTTACCCAAACTTTGTGTCCGTGCTTAGGGAATTGGAACAATTACATAGATCTTGAAAGTAATATGAACTACTTGCTGCCACTGCTCTTCCAAAATCATAGAGATACCCATCTGAACTTTCTTCTGTATACCTGTGGCGAAGTAAAATTATAAGTGCGGACACAAACAAATTCCTCTAGCCCAATGATGGGTCTAGCCACAACATATAAATTCTATGGAAGATTTCCTTAGGTTAGAACCAATTAATAGGGCCTACCTCTTAGTATGTTTATCCCATTTGATGATGTCATTGCTTGCTCGCTCCAGCTATCTCTTGCTTCCTTCTTCAAGCACCTGAAACAAGTAAACAAAAACAAAAAACAACTGTGATCATAGACAAATTGTATTTCAACCTACTTAACAAGTCAAGAAACATTACGCCATGAATATGTAAGATGAAAAAACATGTAGGAAATCAATCGATAGTTGCATATATATTGATATCAAAGAGAGATTACAACCATTGTCTTGACGTTGCGGTTCTCCTCTGACAAGACCAGGTTCCCACACACTTTTGCTAGCATTCCATGATGGCCTCAATCAAAAATAGTTTTAACGATCTCCCCTTTAGGCTTCACTCCAAAAAAAATCACACTTCTCCCTCACATAATTAGATAGCTACAATTATGAATAGCTTGCTGTTTACTCCAAACCAAAAAGCACTGACACACCAACATTAACACTAGCTTGTGCTTGGGAAGAAGGGAGGTTTATATAGGATGAATGGATGGGAGATGGATCCTCTTCCCATGGGAGAAGGTCTTATCCCTTGAGGTAGTTCCATCATTATAGAGGAAAGGTGCCCAAAATGACATCCTCGACACCATCAGGCCAAACAATGTACTAGACTTCCGTTACAAAGCTTCTAGAGTTGGAAGCTTCAGCTCTTAATTTAAATACTTTCCATAACAGGACAAGCGCGACTGGAACACAACTCAATTGCTCCAGTTGGCGCTAGGGATAGTGCTAATCTCTACACATTGGTGTGGGGATGAAAAAGGTCATTAGCGCCAGTCTTGTAAACTGGGCAAAATAGAAGTTTCAGGGGAAATGGTGCAAAAGGGAATTGATCTGCTCATGAAGTGGGACACAATGGGAGTTTCTTCATGAAGGCAAAGCATGTGAGTTTCATTGTAGAGTTCCTCCAAGATCAAGGAACAGGGAGTATAGGGACAGTGACAAAATTATGTGTAATAGATTCCCCCTAAAGTGTGAAGGCCAAACTAGAGTGAGGGATGAAATGCTTTACGAATCAGCGTAGGGAACCGTAGTCTACTACCGGAAAACCTGCAAGCAAGTAAAAATACATATACATAACTAAGAAATCTTTCTAATGATACATGAATCGTGGCATGGACGCAGCGATCCAGAGAATGATCATCTAACTGGATTTAGGTATGGGCGCAACCATCCTTCAAAGAGGATCATCATGAAACCAAGGTATGGTCGCAACCACCCATCTGAAAGAGACATGCATATCAACATGATCATGTCACATCACTTCTCAGCCTGGACTTTTGTGATCTAAGTCCAGGGTCTTGTGCTCCAACACGACCCAATCAAAGTACAAATTCTAACATGTGAATATATGTGTTGATGTCGAACATGCTACAAATTCGCTTGATTACCAGTCAATGATGTAAACTGTTAACAAGCGCCAGAGAAACCACCAATAATGACAATGGTCCTCAAGGTACTATCATCACAATTCATAGAGTGTGAATAGAGGAACTGAAGTCGAACACCCGTGAAATCACTCGATCAAAAGCCAATGATGTGAACTTGTCATCGAGTGCGAAGAACTTGCCATTAGGGCATGCAAGTTCTAAGGTACTAGAAGGGAGTCCCTCGGTCAACTTCCTAGATAATGAGTTGAAGCCGATGGAAAGCGACCATGTCGAAGGAGGGCCATAATGTTTCCCACATCATCGACACGAGAGGAAAGGATGCAATTTTTTTTTGGCTATACAGAGAATCAGAGGTAAGTGTAACTGCAGAAGGACAACTCTTGAACATATCGACGACACAATTGGAAGTTTGGCAGCTTTTGGATCCATAGGATCGGTGGTCATGATGACGTGGCAGAGATCAAATGGAAGGAAAAAATGAACTGCCCAATCCAGGAAAGTCAATGATACAAAGGAGGATATCCCAACCCGACACAAAGCAGAAAGTGTCATGCTCAAGAGTGAGCTGCCGACACAACTGATAGATTTCCAAATTCCCCCCCACCATTCTTGGCAAGTACCCCAATTATTTTTTAATCGCAAGCTTGAAGGGGATAGCATATGCTTACACTGTAAGTTCATCCTTCAGACGAATTTGACCTAGTAAGTTTAACGAGCCCTAGGAAGGAGAAGCTCATGTTCGTCATGGTGACGAATCCGATGTCGTTTAATATTTTAATAAGTTCGACAAAGGTGTAACTCAGTATCTTTCTCATGTTTAGAGAGTTTGGAAAAGTCAAGAAAAATAAAACTCCACATGTTTCCTTTTCGTAGATTTGTGTCTCTCGAGCCCGAAAAGGTAGAAAATAATACTTGAGAGAACCACTTGGCCATTTCAGTCAAGGAGTACCTTTTTCGTAAATAGTGAATCCCAGCCCGAGAAAGGGGTAAATGTATACTGGGCGCACGATGTTTTGAATCCGTTAACGAGTTCAAAATGACAAGGTCTCGACTATCTTTTCGCTTTTAAAGGGTTGGAAAAGAGCTTGAAAGTGGACCCCCCATTTTATTTTTCTTTTACGAGTCAAAAGGGAAAAACACTCGACAATATTTTCATATGTTTCCTTCTGACCATACTTAGTGAGTAACGATTAGTAGCGGAAACAGAGAAGAAGATGCTTTGAAAATGGTAGACATGACTGCTGGACGAGGCAAGAATGAGGAGCGATGATGAGTATCAATCCAAGGTGGTTCCTCGAGAGACATGACTTTCGTGGTACCTTCATCAACAAGGGAGGTCTCAGCTAAGGGATCAGGCGATTCCAAAGTGCCAAACCATGGGGATTGAGAGTACGTATCGAGAGAGGTCTTCGACATAAAAGAATTAGAGGATGCAGAACTCGAAGATGAAACAATTTCCATGTAATTGACTTCGGTGGGACTAAGCGGCATAACCTCGCCCCAGGTATCAACAAGATCTGGTGAAGGTATGACCCAAGGATCATATTTGACTGAGATCATGTTGATATAGGTAACATGAGGAGGTGGGAGTGGAAAATTTCCCATTAAGGCAAAATCTTTGAAAAGACCTACCCCCATACTCTCATAGGGAGCACCAGTGTGCTTGACGTACAGAACATTGCCACCTGAGGAGGGAGAGGCAAAGAAAGACAGCTGGTTGACAGTGCCAATCTTCCCTTGATGGAGAAAATGAATCATGCGAAATAAAGAGGAGGCCACGACATGCATGGCATGGGTCTAGCTTCGGACGAGTAGAAGATTATAATTGAGATTGGTGTCAACAATTTCTACCTCGACTTGCACTGTCTTGCCTTCCAGAGTGATGGAAAGGTTAGGTAAGACACCGAAGGGTCGTGAATAGCGCCCATCAAAAGCTTCCAGAGTGTTCGGAGATTGGTTCAAAGCAGAAGAACCAATAGCCTTCCTACATGCGGTTGACATGATTTAGGTGGAGGCACCTTCATCGATGACATTCTGGTGGATGGTCTTCTCATTGTTGATTACTTGAATAAGAAAGGCAATATGATGAGGAATACATGGAACATGGTTCTCTAGATCAAAACATATCAAATTGGAATCGATGGGATTAATGCCCCCGATAGCTGACAACAAAGATTTCCGCTGTGATGGGCAGCTTTGGAGCGCCTCGAGGGCCGACATAGCTGACGGTGCCTGAGCCAAATCCTCAACAATATTATAGTGCTGAGCGGCTAGGGCATTAGGATTATATGATGATTTCTATAGCACACCTCGAGAGGGTGGTCGTATAACGAAATCAGGGTTAGGGCGCTCAATATGAAGAGGGCCAGAACTCAGGGTAGAAGAAGAAGGTGTAGCTTCTTTCTATTTCAACTATTGAAGTAGGAGTTTGATAATCTTTTGATCTAGTAGCCACATTAATAGGCATACTCATCATGAACACTTGAGATCCAGAGGAAGCGGATTGGGGTTGGTCTACCATTTGGGTTTGCTAAAATGGAAATGGCTCTTTGAGGACATCGAGGGTCTCTTTGAGCAAGCGGTTAACTTCAGATCGTCGTGGATAATCCTTAGTGTAGTGATCTTCCTCGCAAATGAGGCAAGGATACTTAGGTTTCTGTTGTGAAGATTCGCCAACAGACGATTTGGGAGGACCCTATTTCGGGGCATCAACTTTACCCTTGCCTTTGCCTTTCTTCTTTCCTTTCAAGGATTTGTCCACTACGGTAGACTGGACAATGTGGACCCCTAAGGTTTTACTAGGGCTAGGTTTATTCTGGGATTAACTATTAGGAACAATATTTGAGACCAAATTCTATTTGGAAGAAGTTTTAGTAGGGGTTTGGGATACCGAACCAATAACTCCATCAATGGGAGGTATAACTTTTGAATTTGGTGGTGCGGGATCGGATGATGGCTGTGGAGCATTGGGTAATAAGTCATACAAATTGCTAGACTGAGAGTAAACTAGATCTAAGTACTGGGTACAAGCAATGGCTTTCTCTTCAGTAACACATCCACCCATAGTTATATCACGAGCAATTGGGGCTACGAATGATTTGGTGAACCATTCAGTGAGCAGCTGATCAACAATCTCAAATCTGATAAGGCGATGCCTACATCTCCATTCATGGATGTGATCAGAGATGTGTATCATAGTATCTTGCTTAAGCAATGTGAGCAAATAGGTGTCATTTTCATAACGAACCGGCAACTGAAAATGCGTGAGGAAAGCCATGGATAATGAGTTAAAGTCATGGTAAGTACTCCGAGGTAGCTCGATGTACCACTTAGTTGTAACGCCCATGAGGGTTCATTGGAAAATACGAAGATGAATGGAATTGTCAACGTATGAGTTCGACAAGCACTAGAGGTGATATGTCATCATGTGGGCCTGAGGATCTTCTTTATCTTTCCCATCGAACTTTTGGCAATCACTTGGTATCTTGGATGACACCGAAGGCTAGTATGGTGAATGAAGGATTGGATCATTCGTAAGGTGAGATACATCTGGCAACTTGAGTATAGAAAAGAATGGAAATTGAGTGTTAAAAGGCATGGTAGGTCAATAAGCGGGTTCGAACAGAGGAGACCATCCCCGCTGGTAAGGATTTTGGCCATATGGCATCTGATGCTGCCCCCATTGCGGATTACCTTGACCATAGGGAGGATTTTGACCTTGAATACCTTCGAAATGTTTGGCCATAGGTTGCTGATAAGCAACGTATAGGTTAAAAGGCTGTTGAGCTTGTTGACCTTGGACATATGGATATTGTACCTATTGTCCTTGAACATACAGGTGATGAACATGTTTCCCCTGAACAAGAGGATTTTGGACCTACTGTCCTTGGGAATAAGGTTGATACATTGGTTGCCCTTGGACATAGGGATTCTATACCTACTACACTTGACCAAAAGGATTTTGAACCTGGTGACCTAAGGCATTAGGGTTTTTTACTTGATGCCCTTGGCTGGAAGGATTCTAGACCTGTTGACCTAGGACATTAGGATTTTGAGCTTGCTGCTGCAGGACTTGACCTTGACCTTGACCTTTCCCTTGTAAGCGTTGACCTTGTGGTTGTAAAATTTGTCCCTAAGGCTGCAGAGGTTGGCCCTGCAAGGACATGGGTTGAGAGGTGTGTGGAGCATATTGCATCTGCTGCTGTAACTGTTGCAAGGGTTGACCTTACTGTTGTTGAAGTTGACCTTGTTGCGGGATCATTTTCCCTTGTGGTTACGCGAAGAGCCCTTGCTGCAACAAACGTTTCCCTTGCGGTAACTGTTGACACCTAATCCGAAACGGATGGGTGAATTGGACAGTAATCTAGAAGATGAACTGATCCATCATATGTATGTATATAAATAATATGTTAGCTAATGAATAAAATCATCAGTTCTTTCCTCCGCTCATTCTGGAGTTACCCTGGCCTGACATGGTATCAGAGCACAGGTCCCAGGTTCTAAAAATATTTGTAACTCCTGCCTCTGTCGCTCCTCTGTCCTGAGCACTCCTCTGTCCCATATTCTGCCTCTGCCAACGCTAACGCTTGTCTCTGACCTGCATAAGGACTGACAACGCTGCGCGCTTATTATTGACGTTACTGCAGAGTGCGTTGGAAAAGGAGATGCCTTTGGCGGTCTGACATTGATTCTCTCTGCGTATTGATTACGTGCCAGAACGGTTGTCTGGCCATGCCTGAAGACTGTGTGAAATTCCGTTTTTGCCTGAATACACCGTTCACGCTGCCCCTCTCTGCGCATACACTGCCAACGCTGTACCTCCATGACTGTATCGGTTATTTCCTGCAGTCAAACGAGCATCTGGATCAGCATCCCTTGACAACTCTCCAGTAAGCATTATTTCGATTACAACAATAAGGTGTTTGCTATTGGAATGTGATGACTATTTTCATTATCATAGATTGTTTACCAGGACCATTTATCACCATGTGATATAACCGTGTGCTATGACTATAAGTGAATCCGCCACAAAAATATCCGACATAAACCCTGGATCCGTGCCTTGTTTTAACGTGCCTCTATGTGCCTTGTTGTAACATATATTTTGGTTCCGTTGCATATGGTTTCTCTGTGTTGAACCTACGAAGGTTGGACCCGCATTAAATTGGATGATATGCAACGCTAGTATATGTGCCTTAGACTGACAGATTTTGGTGCTGTGACCGTGGATTTGAAGACTGCGAAACTATTTTTTGCGAAAGTTGAATGCTCCCTCTACTTTGTATGTGTTGAAGGGAGTAGTATATGGTTCATTCTGTGCGTGGAATGTTGCATGCAGTTTTGAATGGTGTTTGGTGCATGGTTATGCGTTGGTAATTTCGAAGGTGAAAGTTGTGTGTTGGAGACTATGTAATGGTATGTTATTCCCCTTGTGCGTTGAAATTTTGCAGGGCTATGTTTAATATTGGTAAATTCAATGTTGCGATGAAGTTGAGCAATTATAAAAACATACCTTTTCCAAACAGTGTTGGTTTTTCACCCAACTGAGAGTACGTTGCAAAGCCTTTGAATGCGCTGTCCAAACAGTGTTCTTTGAATGCGCTGTCCAAAGAACTTTATGTTTGAGTTTTTGAATGCGTTTTTTTGAATGCGCTGTTCATACATTCGTTCTCTATTTCAAAGTTTTTCCAGTAGTGCTCTGTGAAATGTTTTAGAGCCTTTGATGTATGAAGGAAAATGGAACACCATTGAATCTGTTCTCAAGTAAAAGACTGTTTTTTAAACAGATAATTACATAACTGATGCATTGTTACATACAGAGGTTACATAAGGCTGTGGCATAAAGTGCATAAGGCTGTGGCATAAGGATTTTTATTTTCAGCATAAGTTTTTTTTTATCAACAAAAGTTTTTTTTTAGCAGAGATATTCTTTTACAGAATGCATTCAATCATTTCTATGGTAGGAATAGTTCTCACTGGCAAGGAGAACTATTCAGAATGGTCTCGGATGGTAAAACACACCCTCATCTACAATGAGTTGTGGAAAGGAGTGTGTGTCGGAGAAGAAGACAAAGACCCTGTGCAGCCTACATCAGATAAAGAACTTGTCATTTGGGAAAACAAGAACAGCAAAGCCTATGCATTGATCGCAGCATCTGTAAATGAAGAAGTAAGTCGTCATATTTCATCCTATTCCACTGCCTTTGAAGCTTTACAAAAGCTGAAAGAACTCTATGATTCACATTCTTCACTTGAAGTTGTTCAGCTCATGATTAAACTCTTCACTCTGGAACTGAAAAATAATGATCCTCTTGCTCTTGCATCTGAAATAAAGTCTATAATGCATGATATTAAATCCACTAAGGTTGAGCTGGATATTTCACTTATTGCCTTTCTCAAAGCACTCTATCCTACCTACTCCAATTATCTTGAGTCTTTACAAGCAAATGGAAATCTTAAAGACATAACCTTTGAGTCTCTTGTGAAAAAGTTTGCTGAAAGAGAGAAAGCCTTTGGAAAGAAAACAGTCCCTGAATCTTCTGAAGAGACTGTTTGCCTTGCTCATAAAGAAAAGCATCCTGCTCAAGATTCTACAAGAGGAAGAGGTGGACGAAGAGGAAGAGGAAGATACTTCAGAGGCAGGGGGGGCAGACAGTCTCAAGTAGAAAAGGCAGATCTGCATTGCATTCGCTGCAAATGAAATGGATCACATGATGCTTCTACATGCAAGCTACCATGGGACAAAGTTGAGTAGAGAAGAAATCAGCAGAAAGGTAAAACTAATGACACAGACAAAGGTAAAGCACCTGAATCCGCTCACTATATTGAGGCACAATGTAACATTGGAGTAAATGAAGATTTGTTTAATGCTTCACTTGCTTCTTCGAAAAATGACTGGTTGCTTGATTCAGGAGCAACCTGTCATATGACTCATAGGAAAGAATTTTTTGAAGATTTCACTGACAATGTTGATGGAGCAGTATACTTTGCAGATCAGTAAAAAATCAAGCCATCAGGGCTTGGCACAATCAGGCTTAAACTACCTGGTCTTCCAGACTTTCTTCTGGATCATGTTCTATATCTCCCACAGCTCAAGAGAAACTTGCTGTCCCTGGTCCACATCCGCCAGCAAGGTCACTCCATTCATATGTTTGATGGAAAGCTTGAGGTAAGAAAGGCATCTGACCATTCACTTGTCATGAGGGGTATAGAAGAAGAAAGACTTCTTAAACTGCAAGGAACCTCTGCTCATGCACAACATTTTTCATATATTTCTCATCATGAAGAAGGTACACTTCCATCAAGTTTATTATGGAATGCTAGATTTGGACATTTAAACTATGATAGTCTCTGCTTGTTGAAGAAAAATGGTGTTGCTGGTTTGCCTACAATTCCTAGAAAACATAAGCAATGTGATGCTTGCATTCTAGGAAAGCATAGCAAACAGTCTTTTCATGATTCACATTCAAGAGCACATAGGAAGCTTGAACTTATTCATTCAGATTTATGTGGTCCAATGCCTGTTCCTTCTGCAAATGGAAATAAATATATCATGACATTTATTGATGATTACACCAGAACGTGTTGGGTTTATTTATTGAAGAACAAATCTGATGCTTTTCAAACATTCAAGAATTTTCATAAGTGGATTGAAAATGATGCACAATCTCATATTGGGTCTATTCGCACTGATAATGGAAAAGAATATACATCAAATGAATTTGAAAACTATCTTCGCCAACATGGGATCAAACATCAAACAACTGTGCCTTATAATCCTCAACAGAATGGTGTAGCTGAAAGAATGAACAGAACAATTTTGAATATGGTACGATCCATGCTTTTCTTCAAAAATGTAAAGACAATGTTTTGGGCTGATGCTATTCTATGTGCTGCATATATAAAGAATAGATGTCCATCTAGTGCTATAAGAAACAAGACTCCTTATGAATTGTGGTATGGACATGTTCCTTCGGTAAAACATCTCAGGATATTTGGTTCCATCTGTTATGCTTTAATACCAAAGGTACATAGAAACAAACTTGGTGCTAGAAGTCGTAAGTGTATCTTCCTGGGGTATTCAAACACATCTAAAGCATACCGCCTCTATGATGAAGTAAATAAAAAGTTTGTTTTATCTAGAGATGTCATTTTTCTTGAATCATCCAAATCTGACAGTGTTGTTGAGCGGCAACTTGATCGCTTGGATCGATTCACAAAACCGAAATCATTCCAAGAGTTTGATAATCAGATTCCACATCTTGAAGGGGGGATTCCTATACTAGATCAACATGTGGAATCTCCTTCTGAAGAAAAATCTCCCCTGCATGACACTCCAACAACGGATGATGCTTTAAGTGATGTAATTGATAGAATTGGGAGACTTAATCTTGATTCAGTCCCAACTCAATCAACAGAACAGCCTGGACCATCTCAGAAAGGTCCCCCAAAGTGGCTGACAAAGACACTTGAAAGTGTTCATCTTGATGAAATTGGAAAAATAGGAACCAGAAATACAAACCGACAAGATGGAGGTGATGTAGATAACTCTAATTCACCTGTTGATATGGATGTTACTTATGATTGTGAATTGAACTTGTCTACAGATTTTGAACCAACTTCCTTCAAAGAAGCTGCTTCTCATGATGAATGGAAAGAAGCGATGCAGAAGGAGTATGATGCCCTCATAAAGAATGGCACTTGGAAGCTGGTTGATCCTCCATTTGGAACCAAACCAATTGGCTGCAAGTGGGTCTACAAGAACAAGTACAAAGCTGATGGCTCACTTGACAAGCACAAAGCTAGGCTTGTGGAAAAAGGTTTTGCACAGAAGGAAGGGGTCGATTATGAGGAAACTTTTGCTCCCACAGCAAAATGGGCCACCATCCGGACACTCTTTGCACTAGCTGCTCAGAACGGTTGGAAAGTCCATCAAATGGATGTAAAAACTGCATTCTTGAATGGAGATCTAAAAGAGAATGTTTTTATGTCCCAGCCTGAAGGATTTGCTGTGAAAGGACATGAACATAAAGTATGCAAACTTGTGAAGTCCTTGTATGGCCTCAAACAAGCACCACGAGCCTGGTATGAAAAACTAACTGAGCATCTTCTGAAACTCAACTTCAATCATTTTGACCTTGATGATGCAACTTTATTTGTCAAGAAAGTTGGCAAAATAGTTGTATATCTAGTGGTATATGTAGATGATCTTTTAATGACAGGGAACAATGAAAGCTATATTGCATCCATAAAGAAAGAATTAGGAAATTTTTTTGAAATGACTGATTTGGGCTATGTTCATTACTATCTTGGCATTGAAGTAACCCAACATCCAAAGTCCATATTTCTTTCTCAAACGAAATACATTGGAGATTTGTTAAACAGATTTGGCATGATAGAGTGCAATCCCCTTTGTACTCCAATGGAACAAAACTTGAAGCTCACATCTATTGAAGGAAAGGAATTTGAGGATGCAACAAAGTATAGACAGCTTGTAGGAAGTCTCATCTACCTCACTACTACCAGACCAGACATTTCATTTGCTGTTGGAATCCTCTCCAGGTTTATGCAAAAGCCTTGTGAGGGACATTGGTCTGCTGCAAAAAGAGTTCTAAGGTACTTGAAGGGAACTCAAGACCTTGGAATCAAGTATACACAGGTGGACGACTTCAACTTGATTGGATACTCTGATTCAGACTTCGATGGAGACAAAGAAACTGGGGTATCTACTTCAGGATATGCTATGAGTCTTGGATCAGGAGCTGTCTCCTAGAGATCACGCAAACAATCAGTACCAGCAGATTCCACAACAGAGGCAGAATATGTGGCAGCAGCTGAAGCAACGAAAGAAATTGTGTGGCTCAGGAAAATTCTTGAAGATTTGCAGGTAAAACAAATACAATCAACTCCACTCATGATTGATAACACATCTGCAATAAAATTGGCCAAGAACCCAAAGTTCCATGATCGTACTAAGCACATCAATACTAAATATCATCTGATCCGACATCATGTTGAGGCCAAAACAATCCATCTCCGTCATTGTTCCACAAACAAGCAAATTGCAGACATCTTCACCAAAGCGCTTGGAAGAGAAAAGCTTGAAAGATTCAGAATGATGCTTGGACTCACCAACATCCCTTCAGATTAAGGGGGGGAATGTTGACACCTAATCCGAAACGGATGGGTGAACTGGACAGTCATCTAGAAGATTAACTGATCCATCATATGTATGTATATAAATAATATGTTAGCTAATGAATAAAATCATCAGTTCTTTCCTCCGCTCATTCTGGAGTTACCCTGGCCTGACAGTAACAAAGGCTGCCCTTATTATTGTAGAGGTTGTCCTTACTGTTTCAAGGGTACTTGAATAGTGCCTCGAAAATTTTCGAACTAAATCTGGCCATAGGCAAGCTGAATGTACTGCCCAGATTGGAGGGTGTAAGGTTGATTAAACATTCCTTGAGAACCATATGGAATGTAAGAAGTTTAGTATTGGACCTAAGCCCCATAGGGTTGCTGATACTTAACATTGCTCGATCCAAACAGACCAACGGAATTCTGAACCTGTTGGTACTGGACATTGCTTGATCCAGTAGGATCAGCAGGGTTGTGAATAATACCAGAAGAAGGCTGGTTCATACCAAGCATGTGAGCTTGTGAGCCACTCACATTGGTGGCACCTAACACCATAGAAACATTTAGGTTTTCCCCCCCAGGCGGTGGCACAACCTGGCCACTGACTAGAGGGATGGAGGAACTGACAGAGACATTCTTCGAAACTGCCGGTTGTGCCTGATGGGTAACTGGGATTGACGATACAAGGGTATTCAGAATGGTGGGTTGCACCGGGACTGAGGTAACAACCTATTGGGAAGTCATGTTCGCAACGAATGGACCTGAAGTAGGCATGGCGCCTGACGCCCAAACAGGGTTATGGTAAAGTGATGAGGCACTAGGTGTACTTGAAACCAACTGTGCCAAAGACACATAGTTGGGTGGAAATCTAGCAGGAATACACCCTGAATAGGGGAAACCCTAAGGAGGAAAAGGCAACTCTTCCTCCTCAACAGTGTGTGGAGTAGAAACTTGAGACTCTTCCAGAGTGGTGACTGGAGCATTGCCTTCGAGTTCCATGTCTGGAAATAAAAGACGACGAATGGCTGAAGAAGTACTAGGGGATAGTTCCAAAGGAACACCTGGATGATCGTACGGATTGTAAGGACGTTGCAGTGATATCATTGTAGGGTCAGACAGAGGATTCAGAGGATAAATAACCAGTCCAAGCTGACCGTCAATGGTCGACGAGTCCTCAGGAGTTTGAATGGTATTGTCCAGAGATTCCGGGACAAGATCAACAGATGACCTAGTATCGAAAGTAGGTGGAGGACGAGATGACAAAGGTTGAATACTAAGAACAATTCCGAGTTCAACATCTTGGTCCTGGAGTGACTCTGGTATCTCAGGAAATGGCTCCTTAGACAATCTTTTAGACCGACGAGAGGAAGAGGAACTCGGTGAACTAGATGGTTCAGCCATGATGACCTTGTCTTAGTCGAAAGAAAAATTAACTTGAAGGCATTAAAATGTTATTTAAGGGAAACTCATGATTTGATCTCAAAAATACTAAAAGGGTGTTTTGGATCGTGGGCAATCAATTCTTAAGACGCATAAATACTGGTACTCTTTCATTTTTTAAGAGTCGAGAAAGAAACAAAGATGACTCTATCGCTTTCGATTGGAAACGAGCCCAAAAGGAAAAGTGCTTGAATGATGTTTTAAGTTTAATGAGTCAAAAAGATCAAATGACTTCTCTGGATGATCTAGGTAAATAGGATTACTAGGCAACCATGAACTGTAGAATACCTCCCGGCGAACCGAGAAGTACGAGCAGGCAATCTCCCCGAATGTTGTGTTCGGTGTATCATGTTTACAAGGCGACCGAATCGACTTCCTAAGGATAAAGGATTGTAGCCTAGAGGGGTCTCCTGTTATATACTCGATAGTACAGGGAGCCCAAATCCATACTAGCACTATCTAATGCCGAAGCTAACGGCAGATGCTAGGTTTAAAGACGTCGGAACACGTCTCTAGCCTAGACCTTCTAGATATGATCGTTGAGTGTCAAATGCGCCTTAGGTTAATTGAATTCATTTTAAAGTTTACCTTGAGTTATGTTTTAGTTTTTAGGTCTTAACGATGTGACTCAAAAAACCTAAAATGCAACTAAATGAGACAATGCCCTTTCAATTCGATGAAATGCATACAAACAAGCAACTGAAAATGAAAATATCTTTCACTACCTTACTTTTTCGAAAAATAAACTAATGAAAAATGCATTCCAATTCCTAATTTCATCACAAGCACATCTCTAATAGTCCTTTTGAAAGCAAAAAGAGTTCTTTTCCTTTTCCAAATGCCAATGCAATTCTAGTCTTTCAATGATGCAAGCTATCGTAGCACAATGATGCAACAAACTAGAATTTCACACTTTTTCATGAAACAACGAAATAAATTTTTCGCATACAATTCTTCGATGAAAAAGTTTTCGAGACAATAAGCTCTTCAAGCAGATGAAAACATGAAAAGAGAAGCTCATTCAGATCAATGAAACATCAAATTTACCAACAACAAGACAAGCAACGTAATCCATGTCGGAAAAGAAACGTTTAGACAAGAAAACGAAAACTTTTCAAACTTGTGTAATAGAGGTCAAAGTCGTAAAAGGACTGAAAATGAAATGTAAGGAGTAAGTACACCTATAACCCGACTTACTGAATTCACAAACAGCTGAATGGACGAAAAACTAGATACCCTAGTGTTGCTGACCACCCAATGACTCAAGCAATGAAGTAGAAGGATGATAAGCCCACAAGCAAACAAAACCAAATGAAAAGTAATTTTCTATTCAGGGAGAAAATGGGCTAAAAGGCTTATAGGGTCAAAATCATAAGAGCAGAACACACTTGCCAAGATTGGGGTGAAACCCTAATCTTCACTTACAGGCATCGATGTGACTGCCTAACTGACAACGAGCGTCAGAGGCTAGTCAACGCAACTGTTCCTCAGCATACCGCATTGATTGGCGTGACTATCAGTAGATTAAGCGCGCTGATCGAGGAAGTTAAGAAAAGAATAATTTTTTTTTTTTTAAACAGGGACCAGATTTGCTACTATGAATTTCAAACTCAGGCCAGTAAGCAGGAGAAAAGAAACAGAACCAAAGGGAAAAAGTGGAACTAGAAAAGTTCTCACGAAATCATGAAATTCAAGACAAACAAAAGGATTGTATCCCCAGCAGAGTCGCTAATTTGTAGTGAAGTAAAATTATAATTGCAGACACAAAAAAATTCCTCTAGCCCGATGATGGGTCTAACCATAACAGATACATTCTATGGAATATTTCCTTAGGTTAGAACCAGTTAAGAGGGCCTACCTCTTAGTACTCTTATCCTGTTTGATGATGTCCTTGCTTTCTCGCTCCAACTATCTCTTGCTTCCTTCTTCAAGCACTTGAAACAAGTAAACAACAACAAACAATAACCGTGATAATAGAAAAATTGTAATTCAACCTACTTAACAAGTCAATAAAAATTAATCCATGAATATCTAAGATGAAAAAACATGTAGGAAATCAATCAATAGTTGCATATATATTGATATCAAAGAGAGATTACAACCATTGTCTTGACATTGCGGTTCTCCTTTGACAAGACCAGGTTCCCACACACTTCTGCTAGCATTCCATGATGGCCTCAATCAACAATAGTTTTAAGTATTTTCCCTTTAGGTTTCTTTCCAAACCAAATCACACTTCTCCCTCACACAACTAGATAGCTACAATTATGAATAGCTTGCTTTTTACTCCAAACGAAAATAGCACTGGCACACCAACATTAACACTAGCTTGTGCTTGGGAAGAAGGGAGGTTTATATAGGATGAATGTATGGGAGATGGATCCTCTTCCCATGGGAGAAGGTCTTATCCCTTGAGGTAGTTCCATCATTATAGGGGAAAGGAGCCCAAACTGACATCCTCGACCCCATCCGACCAAACCATGTACCAGACTTCCGTTATGAAGCTTCTAGAGCTGGAAGCTTCATTTCTTAATTTAAAAAACTTTCCATAATAGGACTGGTGCGATTGGAACACAACTCAGTCGCTCTGGTCGGCGCTAGGGATAGTGCTAATCTCTGCACATCGGTGTGGGGAAGACAAAGATCATTAGCGCCAGTCTTGTAAACTGGGAAAAACAGAAGTTTCAAGGGAAATGGTGCAAAAGGGAATTGATATGCTCGTGAAGAGGGACACAATGGGAGTTTCTTCATGAAGGCAAAGCATGTGAGGTTCACTATAGAGGTCCTCCAGGATCAAGGAACGAGGAGTACGGGGACAGTGACAAAATGCTGTGTAACACTACAGAAAAAGAGAGATGCATCGAACTGTTCTATACTTGATCACCGAAATGTCAGAGGAAATTCAAATTTTGTTCCACTGCTACCCAACCAAAAATATCCTAAAATTTTCACTGTAATTTATTATGCAAAAATCTCAGACATGCAAAGTTCTGTTCACTGTAATTACCACCCGAAAAATTGCAGAGATATCTGAGTTCTGTCCTATTCTTATGCAAAGATCAGCAAGGTATATATAGTAGTTTTGTCGCCATAATTAGCTAACATGATCTATGAAGAGATATATCTTTTTACTGTGAGATGACATGAGTTATTATTTAATTCATCTTTCAAGACGACTTCAAGGAGATCCATGCTTGTCTTTTTGAGGGCTATTTTGACTTAGACATAGTCTCATATACATTTTTCATATGCTCAAGAATTTTTGAGGGATATTTTGACTTAGACATAGACTCATATATATTTTTCATATGATAAAGAAGAGATTCTTCATATGACATTGACTCTTTGACTCAATAATAAATCCTAAGGCTCTCAATGGGAGCCACAAACAAATAAACTTCTTACTCATGAAATCCATGCAGCAAGGCATACAAAAATAATTTTATTCCTTTTATTTCATTATTTACAAAGATCATGTCATTATGAAGATAGAACCTAGTTACATTTTACAACACATGGTCCTATTATTCGTTTGTTATGACGAGTAGCAAGTACTATTGTATGCTACCATGATCACCATCATGCGTAGTGACTAGTTTGAGGGCTACATTTTATTTTTATTTTTGATGATGTATCAACATATTCGGAAAATAAAGGCCATGGGGCCTCATGTCATTGGATGACATTTTTTGTAAAAGCCACACTTATTTACAGACTTTTATCTAATGAAAAACCTACTACTTCTATTTATGATTATCTTGTACAATATATGAATGAATATTGCATTGATTTCTTTACAAATGTTTTACAAGTGCCAATTTAACACATAATTAGCTAATGCATATGTTAATGTGTTTAAATTTCTCAGAATATGTTGATACTCAATGTAATCAAATTATCATTCCAAGAGATGAACCCGCAAAAACATCCTTAACATGGAAGCACTTCTAACTGAATAAACACCATTCAAATGTAATACCACGAGTTGTGAATCTAACCTAACGATCAGTCGACGAATGCCAAATGTAATGTCATTAGATAATAGCTTAACCATTTAACCATATTTTCCAATATTGTTTGTTGTTTTACCAAACCATATCCCATGAATAGAAACTAACTCGTTTGTGGGTGAATAGATGACCCAAGATACAGAAGACAAATTCCGAGTTCTATGACTAACACCATCAATGAAGCCAATGTAAGTTTGGGGGAATGTCAACATCTGCAAATAAGGTGTAACATAAGATAAGCAAGAGAAGTAGCAAAAAATTGCAAAACCACTAAAAGATGTCATATGAAAAAATATGGTACAGTGACATGCAATTGTTTCACCAAACAATCTAAGCATAGTATTTCTTTAGGTCAATACCATTTCTGGCTTTCCCAAAGGAATTCCGTCATATTCCACTAGTTCATAGGCCCCTTTTTCCAGTGCACGTTTTACAATATAAGGGTCATGCCACATACACTCGAATTTTCCAGCGCCTAACTTATTTTTCTCTTGATCATAGACCAAGACTAAATCACCTTCTGCATATGAACGAGGTTTGACATTCTAATCATACTATGCTTTAACTTATTTCTTTTGAGCCTCACTAGCTAATGCAACATCACATCGAGTCTCATCGAAACGTGCTAAGTACAAAAAGTGTTCCTCTTCAACAGAAGTAGCTGGTAATAATTTAATTGCCAGTTTAAAAGACAATATCTTGCATTCAATCGATAGAACTGCTTCCATGCCGTAGACAAGTTGGAAAGGAGTAAAACCAGTTGAAGTTTTTGCTGTAGTGCGGTATGCCCACAAGGTTGGATTTAGCATTAGATGCCATTGTTGTTTATGAATCTCGATAATATGTTTAATCATGGTGGTTAAAAACTTGTTAATGGCTTCCACTTGGCCATTTTCTTGTGGGTAATATGGGATAGAACTGTCATGATGCAGGCCTAGCTTGCTGGTAAGATTAATCATCATATGGTTTCGAAAATAGCTACCATGGTCCGTGATGATAGCTTGTGGTTTTTCGAACTGAGAAATTACATGATTGAACACAAAAAACGATGTTGTTTTGCCATCATCCTTGAATGTAGGCATTTCTTCAGCCCATTTTGTAAAATAATCTACCACAAGGATAATATACCCATGCATTTCTGGGTCCCTTCCTATTTATAGTAGTCCCTGGTCTATCTATAGGAAGTAAATTTGAATTTGGTCTTACCAGTTGTTTGTAATATTAATTAATTAATTCTCCATGAGTTAATTAGTTAAGGAAAAGCAAACTTGAAGTCTTTGTGAGAACATGCAATTATTTCTCCATTGATTGGGGAATGTTTCCTTGATTTGCTCCACTGATTGAGGAATTAAGGATGAGTTCTATATTGAGAGGATCAATTGACATAGTTTAACTTAGTCAAGTCCAGTTAGATTAATTTAAAAAGTTGTTAAATTAATGAGATACAGTTTTTGATGCTTGCATGCATGTGACAACTGTTATTTTCAGATAACTGTGTATTCACTCATGGATAACTGATGCATGTCAGTTCTGTCAGAGACCCAGTTGAGATCAGATGTGGGACAATGTACTATCGAATGCTAGGATATTTCTAGTAAGTATTCCTTGCATGGGGAAGGAAGCTTCTTCCTTCTATGACTGCATATTTGGACCTGAGGTGACAACAAGTATGATCAGGCCAATTTACATGTGTTTTGTAATTGGACCCCAATCAAAATTGCGCAAGGAAATAGGAGCTTGGACCTGAGGTGCAACCTTTATATACAGGGCTAGGTATTCCATGAGCTTGATCATCAGAGTACAGAGAGAGAAGGATAGCTTTTGAGCTGATTCTTTTTGTATGTTATTGAGGATTTCCACTTGATTGATAATACAAAGATGGGGTTTTAGGCTGGTGCTTTTCCCGAATAAATTATTCTGTGTTATGTGTGATTGATTCCTTATTATCAGTTATATGTGTTCATGCTTGATGTTGCTCATGTTTGATTAAGCTTCCGCAAAGTTTATGGTAGATGTAGCTCTAGTATTATGCTTTAGTACATTGCATATATAAGGGGATTTGCAGGTGAAATTTCTACATGATATCAGTGAGCTAGCTGATTTGTAGAGAAAATTCTACATGGTATCGGAGCATAGGTGATCAAGTAAGAACAGTATACAAGAAGGAATTCGAAGTTTATTACTTGGGATATAGATCTCAAGTTCTTATCACATCTATTTCATCGATGGAATTCTATGGTTTGAGGCTTGAGTATGCCCTTGATGGCAACTCAAACTATATAGCTTGGAAGGATCGCATGGAGGTAGTATTGGAAGATAACGGCCTGAAGGAATTCATTGATCAAGAAGTCCCTAAGCCTAATGATGCTACTCAATTGGCGGAATGGAAGAAGTGTGTGGCTAGAGCTAGGAGAATTCTCTTGGAGGGAGTGCGAGATCACATTGTCTCAAGCCTCCATGGGAAGGAGACTCTGTTTGCAATGTGGAAAACATTGAAAGATTTATATCAGAGTAGCAGTGATGAGAGGAAGCTGGCACTGAAGGACAAACTTCAAAAGATCAAGTGTGAAAAGGATGAGACGATCTATATGTATCTGACCAAGCTCATCACATGCAGGGATGAGCTTGCAAGTGTAGGGGTCGTGATAGCTGATGATGATATGGTGAGTCTAGCACTCCTTGGCCTTCCTAAGAGCTGGCATAGATACCAAGACTGAGTTAATGGAAGGGAAAAACTGCCAGATTAGGAATGATTGGATTTGATGCAGGAGGAGATTAGATGGAGCACCAGAGACGGTTCTTCATCCATGGAGGATGAGGAGAACTGTGCCTTAGCGAGTAAGGCAAAGAAGGGGAAGGAGAAGGTTTCTATTTCCAAATCCAATTCTTCCAATGGTGGGAATAAGTTTGACAAATCAAAAGTGCAATGCTTTCGTTGTCATGAAGTGGGACATTATGCTACAAATTGTCCACAGAGGAAATCCAAGAAGGGATTCGGGGAAGGATCTGAAGGTGAGGCACTTGCTTCACAGTTTGAGTTGGATTTCACACTCTTCGCATGCATGGTTTAATCCATGGTGGGAAGTGGTTGGTTTCTTGACAGTGGAACTTCTTTCCACATGACTGGCGACAAGAGTTTGTTTAGTACTTTGGAGGAGAAAGATCTCCAGATACTTATAGCGATGGGTAATGATGAGAAGTACAACGTCTCAGGTGTAGGCACGATTATTTTTCAACATGGAGCTCGTCTTACCTTGATTGATGTTAAGTATGTACGAGGACTGAAGAGAAACTTGTTGTTGATCACGATGCTTGAAGACAGAGGCTATGATGTAGTCTTCAGTAAGGGAAAGGTTTTCCTTAGACACATCATCACTAGACAGGTGAAGCAGATTAGTTCACGGGTCAAGAACTTGTATGCTCTTGAGGTTCAAGATGCATGCAAAGCCTTGAGTAGCAAGGCAACTGATGGAGACTTGGTGGTTGAGAGGGAGGGTATGTTATCTCTCAACATGCAGCACTAGAAGAAGTCTTAGACGATTGTGGAGGAGCCATGATTGATGCAGTAGCTTTCGGAGGTTGTGGAGTAGCCACAACAGGGGAAGCTAAGTGGAGATTGAGTAGAGACATCTGCTCATGCAGAGACCTCCAGTAGGGGGAAACTTTGAGCTAGGTGGGTAGAGGGATCACATGTAGCCATACCTCCAGGTAGGAGGTGGGGCGATATAGAGTGATCATCCCAAGGAGGAGGGGCAGGATCCTTGAGGTACCCAACCTCTTGGATGAGACCTTGCTATGGGACCCTTAATGTGGAGTAGCAGGAATTGACTAATTGGGTAGAGACAGATGCAGATGGAGTGGCAGAGAGAGCTACAGTGTAGGGAATCCCAGGACAACACAGAGCATGTAGGCTGCAGCAATGCAAGAAGCACAAGTGTGTTGTGCAGTGCAGGGTAGCACAGAGAAGGGTGCAACAGTGCGAGATGCACGGAGATGTTGCAGTAGCGCAGAGGTCACAGAGGGAGCACTTGTTAGCAGCAGGTAGAGCTTCAACATCAGAGTATGTTTCTAGCCCAATAGAGTGGTCAGTTGGGAGTTTTTCTTTTTTTTGTTCCGAGTGTTGCTGGAGCAACTGCAATTGGTAGATGTGTTGCATTCAGAACATTCCAGAGTTACAGGATCGGGTTCGAGAGGAAGCCTTTCTTATTGAGAGGGAGTGTTGAAAAATGTGCAACAAGAAATGTAAAAATAAAAATTGCTAAAACTAGCAGTTTGGCCAGTGTGGAATTTTGGCCACCTTGGGTGAGAGGTGAAACTGATAAAAAATAATATCTTCTAAAAATAGCATTTCTGGGTCCCTTCTTATTTGTAGCAGTCCCTGGTCTATCTATAGGAAGTAAATTCGAATTTGGTTTTACCAACAGTTTGTAAATATTAGTTAAGGAAAAGCAAACTTGAAGTCTTTTTGAGAACATGCAATTATTTCTCCACTGATTGGGGAATGTGTCCTTGATTTGATCGACTGATTGAGGAATTAAGGATGAGTTCTATATTGAGAGGATCAGTTGACTTAGTTTAAATTAGTCAAGTCCAGTTAGATTAATTTAATAAGTTGTTAAATTAATGAGATACAGTTTGTTGATGCTTGCATGCATGTGACAACTGTTATTTTCAGATAACTGTGTATTCCCTCATGGATAACTGATGCATGTTAGTTCTGTTAGAGACCCAGTTGAGATCAGATGTGGGACAATGTACTATCAGATGCTAGGATATTTCTAGTAAGTATTCCTTGCATGGGGAAGGAAGCTTCTTCCTTCTATGACTGCATAGTTGGACCTGAGGTGACAACAGGTATGATCAGGCCAATTTACATGTGTTTTGTAATTGGACCCCAATCAAAACTGCGCAAGGAAATAGGAGCTTGGACCTAAGGTGCAGCCTTTATATACAGGGCTAGGTAGTCCATGAGCTTTATCATCAGAGTACAGAGAGAGAAGGATAGCTTTTGAGCTAATTCTTTTTGTATGTTGTTGAGGATTTCCACTTGATTGATAATATAGAGATGGGGTTTTAGGCTAGTGCTTTTCCTGGATAAATTCTTCTATGTTATGTGTGATTGATTCCTTCTTGTTAGCTATATGTGTTCATGCTTGATGTTTCTCATGTTTGGTTAAGCTTCCGTAAAGTTTATGGTAGATGTAGATCTGGTATTATGCTTTAGTACATTGCATATATCAGTTGGACCTACAGGTGAAATTTCTACATGATATCAGTGAGCTAGCTTATTTGTAGAGAAAATTCTACAAGATGTGCATGCATTTTTCGATCTTAAATTTGACAATTATGGCATTTATGGAATGTAATTATACAATCTTTAAACAAAGAAGGCCAGAAATACCCTGCGTGGGGGATTTTTTGAGCAGTAGCAAAGCCTGACATATGACCGCCACAAGACACATAATAATAGTCATTGAATGCCTTTTCGGCTTCTGCATGAGTTAAACATCATCAAAAAATAAAATCAAAACCATGACGATAAGGAGTGTTGCCAATAATATTGTATTGCTGGGATTGGTACCAGATTTGGCGATGATCATTTCAACTCAGTTCTAGCTGAAATGGTTGGGTTTGGAGATAAATTATTATATATCCATACCAGGGATCTAAAGTATTGATTAGAAAGAGAGATTCATCTGGAGGAGAATCTTCTGCCACGTTTTTAGTTTCAGTACGGGGAAAGTCACACAATGACTCAAAAAATACTAATGATATCTTAGATTTGGAATTAATGAATTCCAAATTGAATTCCTGTAGGATGACTATCCATTTGGAACTTGCCCCCCAACAATTGTATGGTAAGAATGTAAACCATGGGGTTGCAATAAGAAATTATAGTAGTTTTGGCAATAACATTAAATGTTAGAAACATTGGAAAACTTAAACAACTGCCAACTTGAACATTTGCCAAGGCCAATTTATCCACACGTGCATATTTTGTTTCAATTTTGGTCAAATTACAACTTAAGTAATATATCACATGCTCTTCGTTTGACTCGTCTTCCTGAACTAGGACCATACCAATGGTGGCATCAGACACTACTAAGTATGAAAAGTAATCTCGATGATAATCGGGAGGATGCAACAATGGTGCATGGGTCAACACATATTTAAGTTCATCAAAGGCTTTTTGAGCCACTTCATCCTAGATAAATGGGATTCCATTTTTCAAAAGTAGAGTAAAACCCTTAGTCAACTCGACATAGTTGAAGTAGATTGGAAGGAGGAGGTAAATTCAATATAGGCTCAACATTTAATGTATCGACACGAATACCTTCCTTTGAAACAAGAAACCCTAGAAATCGAGTGGATTACACAAAGAAAACACACTTATGTGGATTCAAGCGAATATAATAATGGCGACATCTAATGAATATTGTCTCAATGAAGAGTTGTAAAATCGTCCAAAATACGGTTGCACAATATGCTTGATATCATGAAATGCATAAGACATATCCCATTGAAAAGTTGCACCTGCATTCTTTACACTGAATGGGAGTTTTCGATAGGCAAAAGTCCCCCATGGGCAAATGAATGTAGTTTTATTTGATTCACTAGGAGTATGTTGATTTGATTGTAGCTGGAAAATCCATCCATAAATGAAAATATTTCATTTCTGGCACATTTGTCGATGATTTGATCAATATAGGGAGTATGATAATTGTCTTTTGGACAAGCCTTATTGATGACCCTATAGTCGACACATACTCTAATGATTCCCTGTTTCTTGTTAATATGCACGATATTGGATACCCATTCAGTTAAGGGAACCAAGTAGATAAAACATGCTTTGAGCATTTTCTTGACCTTAACTTTAATTGCAACAACTTTTCTTGGATGAACGAGATGTAATCGTTATTTGACAGGATTGGGATCTGGGTAAGTCTTGATTTCATGTATTACATTGCTTGGATCAATTCCTGACATTTCCTCATCGGCCCAGGCAAAAATGTCATAGAATTCTTGAAATAGGGCCTTATATGTTCGTATTTCTTCGATTTAGCACGAGGCACCTATGTGAATATTTTTAATAATCCCAGTTTTAACTGAGATATCAATGGCAATGGTCACATATATATTCCCTAATTTTATTTAGGATTCAGATTGAAATATTGAAAGGGTGATTATGGAATATTTACTATCTCAGGTGAAAACATATTCGAAAAATTATTCTCGATTTTGTCAGGGCTAGGTAGAAAAGATGAATGATGATGGTGATCATTCCGTGGCATTTCATCTGAAGTCTTAACTTCCATGATACCTTCGTCAATTGAAAATGTATGATTGAAAGGATTAGAGAATGAAACCGGTTCTAACCAAGGCAAAGGAGAATAATATTCATTGATCATATCCACTCGTTCAATATCTAAAGATGTTGGGTCAGGAAATGATTGTACTGCCTAATAATCCAATTCAAAAGGCTCAAAGGCATCTCACTACCATAGGAGGATAACTCAGACTCTAAAGGAACTATCCATGGATCAGGAGATTGCATAGTGCTTGATGTAATCATGTTTACCTCAAAAAAATTAGAAAGAAATTTGGTGGAGGCCTCGCAAAGGATCTCATAAATGATGAGTCTTTGAGTAAACCAACACTAATATCTTCATAAGGAGAATTCATTTTTCCGACAAAAGGTATGCTACCCACAAAGTTAGGGTCTGAAGTGTAGTAAGACAACTGTTTACTTTGAAATTTTTTCCCTTATGAGGAAATTGTATCATTCGAAACAGTGATGAGACCATTGCTTACATAGAATAGGTCCAACTTCGACCAAGAAAAGGGTTGTAATCTAGCTAAGCATCCACAACTTCAACTTCGATTGCGACCATTTTTCCCTTTAGCTCTATGGGTATATCATTCAGGATCCCATATGGATGAAAACCTCTTCCATCAAAGGATTTTAGAGTGTGGGCGATTGATTAATAGTTGGATAACCTAAAGATTTCCAACAAGAATTAAACATAATGGATGTAGAAGCTCCTTCATCAACAACTATACGAAAAAAATCACCTAATTTTAACAAAAAATGGAATATGGATTTCTAGTTGATGAGGGAGTCTTGAGATATGAAGCTCAAGGTAAAATATTATTAAGTTAGAATCTTGCGGATCAATAGCTCTTATAGTTGACAATAAAAGATTTCGCTGTGCCGGGCATGTTTGCAATACTTCCAGATTTGACATTGCGGAAAGAGACATAGCTAGGTCTTCAACAATGTTGTAATTTTGTGCAGCTCTAGCATGCGGGTTGAAAGATGATTTCCGAAGCACACTCTTAGGAGGCAGTTAGATCATCATATCATGATTTGGATTCTCGATCTGAAATGGTTTAGAATGAGAAGGAGAAATTGAATTGGAAGGTTGGACAGACAAACTTCATTTCCATTTTTCACAGGACGTTTAGACTAGTAATATTTGGATCTCGTAGTTACCAAAAATTCTTGCGAAGACATCACCGAGATATATTGTGATGTGGAAGAGGAAGATGTGTTATGAGAAACATTTTTTTTGTCTTGAGAAGGAAATGGATTCTTCAAAACAATGGGAGTTGGAGAACCTTTAATGAATTTAGAAACCTTTGCCCGATGTGGGCATTCCTTAATATAGTGATCCTCATTTCAACTAAGGCAAGGATAACAAGGTTTTCATTTTTCGTTAGTAGGCTAAGCTTTAGCAGGTTTCTCTTTTGAGGCATCATTTTGTTTCCCTTCTTATTATTTTCTGGTTGATTTCGTCTTGCCAGTAGATGATTCTACAACGTTGATCTCGGAAATAATTTCTAGAGGAAGGCTTTCTCATGGTGTATCTTGTATGGCCAAGGTCTAAGTATTTTTAGAATTTTTCTTTTTTTCCTTTAGATTGTTGGCTAATAGAACCTATAATGCCATCAACGACACTAGATCCTGATCCTGTAGGATATGCAATAATGGGTTCACCTGTAGGGTGAGGTAAATTCAGTGTTTTTCTGTACAAAGTTCCAGATTGAGTGTAGACTAAGTCTAAGTATTGGGCATAAGTAATTACTTGCTCTTAAGTGACAACAACTCCCTTGGAAAAATCTTCTATGACAATGGGAAGAAGATACTATGTAAACCATTCAACTAAAATTTGATCTGGAATGAAATGTTTGACTAAGCGACGTCTACGCCTCCATTCAGGGATATGATCAGATATGTGAGTCGACTTCGATTGTTTTGAAGAAGTCAATAGCTTGGTATTAGTATCATAACATATTGGTAGCTGAAAGTGGATTAAAAATGTTTTTTCCAGGGAGTTAAAGTTATGGAAAGAGGCACAAGGTAGCTCAATGTACCATTTAGTTGCCGAGCTAGTTAAAATTCGTTGGAAAAGGCGTAGACAGATGGAATCATCAATTAAAGAATTCATCGCATGATTGGATGGATCCTCTTCTAATTTCCCTTCGAATTTAGGTATGTCACTTGATAACCTGGTAGGAATCACTGACCAAAAAGGATAATATTAAATAGGATCATTAGTTAATCGAGGTAAATTTGGTAGATCTAGCGTTTCAATAAATGGTAACTACCGGCTAGGATTTTGCGCTAAAGTTTGATAACCTTGTAGGTTAAGACCAACCCTTGGAGGCGGATATCCAAGATATCCTGGAATAGCCTAATCATTTGGAATTGGAATTCCACGAGGGTAACCAGGGTGAACCATACTTGGTTAAGGTTGAACACAGACTTGATAAGTATGACCAGGGTACGATTAACTCTGGAAAGGTTGAGCTTGACCCATTTGACCTAAGTAATATTGCCACTGCACAGGTTAAGCTTGCAAAGGTTGACCTTGAACAAATTAACTTTGAATAGGTTGAATTTGAATGAATTGACCTTGAAAAGGTGGGATTTGGAAAGTTTGGCCTTGATAAGGCGGAATTTGAAAAAATTGTCCTTGAGAAGGTGGAACTTGGTAGGCTTGACCTTGAAAAGGTGGGCTTTGGAAATATTGACCTTGAAAAGGTGTTTGCCCTGTTCCGGCAATGGGTTGCTCGATAGGAATTTGTGGTATAGACTAGACCATATGAACAATTTGATAAGCAGAAGCCTGTCGAATTTCCTGAGTAGTCTGAGGAATAAATATTTGAGGGTTTAATGGAACGATCGTTTGTGATACTCCTTGAATAGGTGGCTGAGGAGAACTTGGAACCAATTGTGAAACAATTGATTGAACAGGGGTCTGTAGAAAACTCTAAACATGTCATTGAATCAGTTGCTGAAGAGGTGTTTGAGGAATTCCTTGACTAGGTTGTTAGAAAATTGTTTGAGGAATTCCCTAAACAGGCTGCTAGACAGGTACAAAAATAACTGGAACAATTATCTGAGGAATAACTTGTCCAGTAGGCTGAACAAGTTGATAAAGTGGCACTTGTGGAGCACTTGGACCATATTGTTGATTAAAGGTAGGATTCCAAATTGTGTTCATCCTAGGATAAGGAGTACCAATTATAGGTTGATTTATAGTAGGTTGACCTAAGTTGGGCTAAGGAACCTAACCATAAGTTCTTGTAAAAGATTGAACCCCAGCAATAGGTTGTTCTCGATGTGGAGCATAAGGTGGTTTACTCTGGGGCTGGTAATAAACACTAGTTGAGGTTACTTGAATTACCAGACACCATGTGAATATGTTGATATGATGTCATAAATGCTTCATGAATGGAAGTCATTCTCTAATCAATAGACATATATAAACTAGATGACCAAGCAGAAGGTTGGGGAGAAGAGGTTGCTCCTAATTTTTTTCTAGTAAGTGGCTAGTATACAGGAAGAACTAAAGGACCACCATACAATAGTGATTCTAGGGAGCTGGTAAACACTTATGAATCAATAGGTTCACTCTCAATAGGAATTTCTAAAATAGTTACTTGTGGTGAATAAAAAGGAATGCATGGGGGTGACAAATTCTAACCAAAAAAACCTAAAAGTTGTAGAATACCAAGGGTCAGGTCGGAAAGGAGAGAAAGGAATTCTTGGGTCAAAAGTTTCAGTACCGGTAAATGGAGAATGAGGTGTCTCTGTTTCTTCGGTAACATATTCAATGCTAATTAACCCAGGAGGTAATTCAGTCGTTACTATCAGCTTCCTTCGAGGTGAAGGTGGCTCAGGAGTAGGAGCTAAAATAACCGAAGGTGATTCAGGTTGAGAAAGTTCAGATTCAAGATGTTCTATGTCTGGTTCAGTAAGTTCAGTGTCTAAAACTTCACTAGTGTTAGATTCTGTGTGAACTACTTCGGTAATCTCTAGACCAGAGTGAACTAAGCCTGATTCTACTTCCTGTGTTGGATCAATTCGGTTTCTATTGTCTCAGATTGTAAAACTGTAGATGTTTCAGGTTCATCTGAGACTTTTGATCCTATTTAATTTTACCTTTATTTTTTATCTTTTCCAACTGACTTGGTCTATATTCAGGAGGTTGACCTCACATTCTACGTGATTGTATTGGTAATTCAACCATGATTAAAATTTATCAAAAAATTTAAACAATATTCAAAATCCAATCCTAAGGTGTCTAAAAAGTAAAAAAAAACAATTAACACATGCTAAAAAAAATCTAAGGATTAAAACCATGCAAATAAAATTTTCACAATGAAATCAAAGGTTGGAAATTAAATCCAATGTTGCATAAATTAAAGTGAAAACTAGCTATCAATATGAGTGAGTTGAACCAGTTACCTTGAAAACTGGGTTAATGAAATAATCTAGTGCAAGTAACTTCAATTATGCCATCTCAAGCGAATATTATCCTCCAAAAAGTCCAAGTGAGTCTAGTCAACATTTGTTCCAGTTATAGCAGGACGTTCCCTCTACTGTCACCTCGGGTAATAGCCCTAGGATTATGGTCACTACGGTTACTAACTAAAACAATTCTACCTGGGGGAACAGTCATAAATCAGATGTACATGCAAGGGAAGAGTAACAAAGCTTAATCCCCTTGAAAGCTCCTCAACATGGTTAATTGGAGGTTTACTTTCAATTGACCCCAAGTACCTTTTGGCACTGTTGTAATACGTGTATATCACTTTACCATAGCGAATGAAGTGGGTGTGATCACTTCACTAGGTTTGATATGATCTCGTGCTTGACTCCGTTGTAAGGGGAGCTTTCCAGAGAAAAAATAAAATAATTGGATTTGTCTCCCTATCGCAAGATTCTAATGTTTGTTTGCAGCTTTGGAAAGTTTACTCACTTCCCTATTCCAAAGACCTATGCTTAATCTACTATAGGTGGAAAATATCCCTAAGATAAAAATTTCTAAATTGATTTTAATTAGTGTTGATTTTAATAGTTGTTGTTATGCAAAGGTAATGGATGTGAAACTTGATGAAATTATGATGACACAATCCTAATGCAATAAAAAATGATGACATGATCTTTTTGTTTCAATGAAAATCTATCTAAGGTAGGGAAATAGTTTTTCACTTTTTCAACTGGAATATAAACAGAAACTCAAAATCCCATTATAACCTTTTCCCTAAAATGCAACTAACTAATTATAAATCACCCAGAAATTGAAAACGATTTCAAATCTTCACTTTGCCCAATAATACAAGTAAACAAAAAATCTCTCTTTTCATACAAGCACTCAAAAATTCGAACAATGCAACAAGAAACCAATGATCACTAAAAATGAACTTTTCCCTAATTGAATGCTACAACTTTGCTTGCAGTCACTAATTCAGTTCATGAACACTTCCAACAAATAGATGAAAAATGATTTTTCATTCCAAAACTAGTATATGAAGGATTTTCATAAACCAAACCTAATCTTGTAAATCATTCACTTTGACATTCAAAATAAACTTTTGCAAAAGAGAAATATGGACCTAAAACTTGATTTAATTGACAGAAGAAAGATAGACAGTCAATTCAACAAGACCAAAAAATATCTCTCTTGATAGGTCAACCGTTCATAAGGCAAGACTCAACCCTAATTTGCAAAACAAGACCAATCACAAGAAAAAAACCAAAATAACATTCAATAAGACTGAAAAATACCCACAGAAGGTTCTAAAAGGTGTAAAACAACAAGAAAAAATAAAAAATTTGAATTTGAATAGGAAACAAGTGAGTTTTTCAAAAATTCCAAGCACGTGTGCAGGCTCTGGAGTAAACCAATGCGCATGCGCTCTGTTGCTAAAGTGTAAGTGCACATATTTGCACACTGTGCCTAAAGTAAAAGTGCGCACAGTGGGGAAATTCAAGAAAAAATAAAAATAAATCAAATCCAACCCAAAAATTCAAATTTCTAAACTTTCTTGACACTCAAGTAAGGCTTGTCCAACACGTTGAAAAGATCAAACAAGGAAAAAGACGAAAATTGAAACGAATCTCGAGTGGAGTCGCTGATTTTTTATGAGGACAAATACCTCTTGTGGACAAGATAAATTTCCCTGGAATTCTAATAACCCTAGTAATAAACACACAATAACTGCTACCTTTCTCTAAGTTCTGATTGTTTGAAAGCAATATAATGAAGGAGGCCTCTTACCAGCTTAGCGCACTGATTGATGAAGTCCATCAAAGCTTTCGATCACTCACTCTTTGATGCTCCAAATTCCCTCTTGTCACTCCCAATAACTTCTTTGCAATGTTCTAGAAGAGATATGCAAATACAAAGACAAATAAGAGATCAAAGAATATAACATATAATCAAAGAGATAATGAACTAATTAACCAATTATACATGCAAAATGATCAATTATGCAACCAAAACTCATGCGTTGAGGCCTCTTAGCATTTTCTTGTTCTGGATGTTGGCCAAAAGAGATATATTGTTTCATACGATGAGTTTAATTTAAAATTTGTTGGGGTGGTATCAAGATTAAGGTGTCTGATTGCATTGTTAGAGTCACCCACTATGATGAGGGAGTGAATAGATAATTCCCTTACTAAGTAGATTTTGTAGAGAAAGGGATAAATTTCCACTTGATTGTTAGTCAATGTGACTATGATCCATGAGTACCTTATTTCTAAGTGTCTAGACCCCCTCGCCTACCACCCCTAGGTTTTTCTTTGGGGCTCTGTCAAAGCATAGGATATGTGAGTTCAGTTTTATTTTGTGACAGATAATTGTGAATCTTGATTCATTTTCAAAGGGGGAGAAAGATGATGTTGAATCTTAAAATTGGCAATCACCTTTCTTTATAAGGGTCTAGCACTTGGGTTCTATACATTTTGGGAGTTCTAGTCTTTCTATGTTTATCTAAACGAATTTTGGTTGTATCCACTACCACTACTTGTTAGAAACCAGGACAATACTGAGAGAGGGGGTGAATCAATATTGTAGGAATTTTAAAGACTTTCTTTCTCTTGAAATGATACTAGGACACCAATAAAATTAGCACAACTAATGCACATATATTCTTCAAAATTTTCTTCAATATCTTCATAAGGAAAGCTACTACTTGTTGTGACAATGTTCTCTGGCTACAACCAGTAGGAAGCAACTATTCCCTGTCTTATGAACTACAACTGAAAGGAGCTACAACCCCTAATTTTATCATCTTCTAGTGAAAGGAGCTTCAACCCCTAATTATTTACTAGCAACTACTGGAAGGAGCTACAACCCCTGACTCGCACGCTAATGCTTGCATGACCAAAATGATTCATCTTTCATATAATTTTCATACTCAAACCATGAAGGCCAAATACTTACATAAACAATTAAATTTCTCACTTCAAATGCTCACCACAAACACCTTCAACAATATCTAATTACTAGTAAATCCACCATCCACACTAGAAACATCAATCTGACCCAACTCACACACTCCACAATACTCACAAAATTGCTCAATCGATTATGCTTATAAGGAATTTTGATTGATAATATTATCTTATTTTCTTTTTAGTTAACATGCACTTTAATATTTGCATGAATCTCTTATTTTTTTCTTTGTCTAGCTTTTGTCAAGTCATTTGAATGTGTTATCAAAGTATTCAAACACTTCTCGCCTATTTTTGCAAGAAAAACTAAGCTTAACTGTAAATTTTCGTTATTCTAGAGCTTTACAGGTTTTAGCTAGAGTTCTGACTACAGTGCCAAATTCGGTTAAGTGTTAAATTTGGCCAAACTTCCAAATAAGCATCAAGATTATCCATGCCTCTAATGTCACACTTTCCAATTTTAGTGATGCGCTTTTATATATTTGGAATAATTCCAAAGTCCAAGATGTTGACTCATTTCATACCAAAATACTACCAAATATGGCTTTGTGGGCCCATTGACTACACAACCCCTAGGAATTTATTTAATATTGGAAATTTGTCACACCTAGGGTCTTCAAATGCACATGAAATGAAGTCCCGACGCTTTAAAATTTATCTCCCTTTTGGGAACACATGTCCAATGGGTCAACCCACTCTTAATTCTCATTTTTCGTCGGCTGCTATCTTGTACACTGTCATGTCTCAGAGCTTGTTAACACGAAGGTTCTTCCCTATGCTAACATATGTTACCTCTGGGGTATGTGGACTAGGATGAGCTATCCTAGTGGGTTCGCTAGCTTCACCTACACACCAATCAAATGCACGTCAGGCCGAGTTGTCTCTGACAACTGCCACATCCATCTGACAACCAGTTAGCCTGCAAGATCCTCCTTTGTGCACTTTATAAAATTTCTGGAATAAAGCCCCTGGGATGACATAATGATGATGTCATCAACACCACATGGTGCCATATGAATGGTGACACATGTCACTTAGATTTGGCCCACTAGGGTACCCAAAAACACCAAGTCTTCTTGCCATGTGTCCTTCATACTAATATTCGTTGACGTCATCTTGCCACTTGTGCATGTTAAGTTGTTTGTACAAGCCAATCATATTACATCATATGTCTTCTAGAGAGGAGAGAGAAAAGGGTCATGACCTTTGGTTTTGTGTCGATTTCCTTCGTTAATTTTAAGGTTCCGACCATTTTTATTTATTTAGTAATAATTCTAAGGGTATTAGGCCTTTAACTGTGCTGTCTCTTTTCCTTGTGCCAATTTGTCCGACCTTGCTCCATCTTAGGCCTCCTCCCTCGACGTGTACCTTGTTTCTTTCAGGGTACTACCTGCCAAGCTTACTTATTGTACTGGCTCATCCTTCGGCTAATACAAATGCTTACCACCTAGTGTAGTTAGAGCCACATCTGCTCGATCTTCCTTTAGCTGCTTTGCTGACCATCCATGGTTTGTGGAGCCCCCTGAATGGTTTGGTGGTAAAATGGGGGTTGGGGGTCATCTATTAAACTTTTTCGGTGATCTGAAAATCGACAGTATGGAATTACCACTAATAGTAGACCCCCCCTTTGTGTTAATCATTGAGCACACTTGGCCCCACAAATTTCCTCCGATGTGTCTGTGGGGACGTGTGGCTCCAGATTCTTCGCCAAAGTTGCCTAACGTTTAATGGTTGTCCTCCCACCTAGTTTCCCTGTTAAGTTAACTCCAACTAAGACCTTGATGCTATATTTAGATGCAACCTTGACTTTATGGCTTCTAACCTTTGACTTCCAATATTTTTTGATCCAAGAAGCCATTTTTTTACTTCCATATATGGTGAGAAAGCTATTTCAGAGCTCTATCTATCTGTGTAGGTTCCAAGAGAATTTGAGGTGTTCTAATATACTAGAAATGTCTTCAAATTCACTGCACCTTATCCATCCATACTTTGTTGATCTTCATTCTTCTTGCCCTTTGCCATTATCTTCATCGCCTTTGCCATTAATGACAACATATTTCTAACACTAATGAGTTGGGAGTGATGCATTAGAAAACTTATCTATTTCTTTCCAATCATATTTTTCAATAAACATATTTTGGTAAGGCCTATCATATCATTTGGAAGAAAGGTTTTCCTTTGAATGTGCCAAGGCAATTTTTATGACATGATTTAAAGAATTGAGTGAGTGATTTTGGCCATTTTACTCTATGAGAGAGGCCTTGCAGTACATGTGCCCAAAATTCCATACTAATTTGACATTCTATAAATATGTGCATTATTACTTCACTATTGGATTGGAAAAGGGCATATATAAAAGGGCCTTGGATTCATCATTTTTATAAGTTTTTGACTGTTAAGATTTTTTTATGAGCAAGTGTCCAGTAGAATATGTTTATTTTAGGGAGGCCATCTAGGTCCCAAATGTGGGACTGTGATACAAGATTGAGAATATGACTAATAGGGAAGATATGAGATTCATATCCCAATTTTATTGAGTGTGAGGCATTCACCTAGCCTTTGGAATATTTAGTTTATATGGAAATTGGGGAAAATTCAACCAAAGCTCAAAGGAAAGAGGAATATAGATTTGGAAGGTGTGTTAGGGTGAAATTTAGTTTCCAACCACAACAACCACCCTCTCGATTCTAGATGGAGAGTTCAAACAAAGTGTGTATCCTTGCTTGAGAAAACCAAGGTTTTAGGGGATAAAGAGTGGGATTCTCTTCAAAGGAGGACTTCCCATTATTCCATCTTTCTAAAGATTGATGCTTTTTCCATTACCTATGATCCAAGTGAGATTTCATTTCAAAAGTGGTATTTATATGGTCATGAGTCTCAAAATATAAGATACCCTTTGGGATTGATAGAGCCTAGACAATGCCCTCTTTCTCCAAATAGATAATTTAAGTGAATAGATTGTTTCCACCAATCATTATTTTCTGTTATAGATCTCCAAAGTAACTTCCCCCCTAGAGCCATATTCATAAAGGAGGGACATTTTTCATCTAAACCACCATGAATTAGGAGGGTTTTAACAATTTCCTGGTTGACTACATAGTACCTTTTAGAGTGTTTTTAGTCTCCTTGTTGAAGTATTTTTCTTAGCTTCTGATTAGTGGTGTGTCAAATTCTCATTGGGGCTAGAGGTGCAAAAAATAAAAAAAAATGGGAGAACAAATAGAACATCTTTAATAATAAGAAGTATTCTAGTTAGGTTAAGCCAATGGGGTCCCATTTATTGTATTTTGATTTAAACTTTTTGAGGATTAGCTACCAGGAGGGATGTGGGAAGTATTGAAATTAACAAGATTACCTAGGAATCTGAAAAATGACCATTGCTCTTGGATTGGTAGTTGAGGTACTCTTTGTATTTTTTATTTTCTAATGTTGTTAGCATTCAAGATGAGAAGAACACTTTTCCTTTAATTTATTAGAACTATTGTAGATTTAGTTAATTAATATAAAATTCCACTGAATATTACTACAATTATTGCAAAGGAACCTCCCATTAGTAGGGAGGAATTTGCAAATTGAGTATGGTTAACCTCTTTTACCCCTATACCTATTCCTAACCCTGAGAGGTTTCCTATCATTTTTTTGTGATCTAGTTTCCTGCTTATAGAATCAACCGTAATAATATATAAAAGGGGAGATAATGAACATCCTTGCACAAGATCCCTAGTTGCTTTGAAAAATCATGCTAATCTATTGTTGACCAATGGAGATATCCAAGGTGAAATAATGCATGTGGATGTCGAGACAATAATTTGGGGTGAAATCTAAACTTGAGAAGAAAGGAAAAAAATAAAATTGTCGCGGACTTAGTTAAAGTTGTTTAGCATATCCAAATTGATTACCATTCCTTTCTCAACTCTGGATCTACTTGTGTGTATGACTTCCTAAAATAGAATGATGTTATGTATAATTTATTTTTTGGAGCGAACCCCCCTTGATTTTCAAATATCATCTTCATGAGAAGTGGCTTTAACCTTTTGGAGATTATTTTTGTGATAATATTGTAGGATATTTTACATAAGGCTATACTATGAGATATGTTGAAGGATGAAGGATTGAATTCCTTTGGAACCAATGATAAGAAAGTTTATTTTATCTCTCCACCAATTTTAGAGGACTGATGAATATAAAAAATCATTAGAATTGAGTCCTTCTTTATAATCAACCAACATATTTTGTAAAAATGGGCATATAACCTGTTAGGCCCTGGAGCTTTGTCTAGATCAAAGGAGTTCAAGGCTTCACATATTTCATTTGTTAATATTTCCTGAGTAACATTATCATTGTATTCTTATGTAATAAGGTGAGGAATATGTCCAATGTACTTTCTTTGGTATCCACATCTATAGAGGGTTGCTCATTGTTTCTTCTTTGCTCTTCTTATAAGAGTCCATTCCCCCCCTATTTTGTGTCTTTTTCCATACATTCTTTCTCCAGATGCCTTACTTAGACTGTTTGTGGAAGAATCTGGAATTTCTATCTCCTACTTTTAATAAAGTGCTTTCAGATTTAAGTCGTTGTTGTAGCAGCTACAACCACCCTCCAAAATTTTGCCTATGCTTCATTTTGGAGCCTCCCTTCTAAACCACAACAACTCATCTTGCACTGATCCAGGTACTTGTGCTTCAAATGAGCTTTATTCTGTACATATTGGCTTATGTTTGCTCACTTATTTCATTTTCTAACCGACAAGCCGATCCCTTAACTTGGTCTTTTGATAGTTTTGGGCTTTCCTTAGAGAACGACACAATTCTTGAGGGCAACTAGCCTTGCTCTTATGAATTCTACATTCCTGACTGCGAGTGAGCCTTGAACTCAAGAAATGCACAGTACTAGATGGTAGCCAACCATGAGCTAGGAAATTGCATACATGAGAGGAAACCCAAATCCACTTAGCCCAGAAATTGTGTAGAACCCACTGTGCTCAAAAACTACTCAGTGCATGAACCAGAGAGTTTCCCGATCCTTCCAAGAACTGCACAATCTTTTAGGGCAATGCATAGTAGTTTTTCTCGAAAAAGTAAAAAAGCATCCCTAAAAAGATAGGGATATATTTTTAGCAACCCGAAGGAGGCACTTGAGTTATTTTGGAAACTGCCGCCAAGTGTCTCTTTTTCCTTGATTTTTATCATGTGCGTCATAAACCCTAACTTGACCAAATCTATTTAATCAAAATTGCTAGAGCTCACTTTCAAACTTGATCTTGGAGCTCTAGCATTCCTGAGGAGATCAAGGAAACTTCGTCGCAATCGTCGTAGCTTTTATAGGTGAGTTTTTCTTTTCTAGTCTTTTACCGCTTTTTCTGTCGCTTTTTGTTGTTTAGCTTGTGGGAGTGTTGTTTCACTTGTTTATTTGAATAACTATTAGCGTTTTAACTTGTTTTAGCATGTAGAAGTGTTGTTTCAAGTTGCAGAAAAAGATTGTAAAGGCGCGAAGAAAGCATTTTCTTGGATGATCACACATCACCTACATTCATCAAGGAAAGGGTGATAGTGTCAGACACCAGGAAGAATTTCACTACCCTTTTCGAAGCCAGCTTGGCTTATGCAGGAGCAACAAGATCAAATGTTAAGTAACTGACGACTGAGAACGAATAACTAGCAAAGAACTTACAGGCTACCAGAAAAGAGACAGGAAAACTTCGATCATCAACACATAATGCAGTTTATGCAATGGGGGAGATGAGGAAAGCGATATTAGCTGAACTATCAACACTTGAGTGTACCATGTGGAAGCTATATGACGGATTTGTCACCATGCATAAAGAAGTTTTCCTTGTGCATGGCCTACAACAATGGAGCAAAGAGTTTTTTCAAACTCTCAAGAAGATACATGTTGCCATCACCCATGTACAAGAGTGGACAATGTGGTACTAAGGGGCCCCGCTGGACTTAGTTAAAAAGATGAAGCCACATGAAGAGTTGGAAAAAGAAAAGGTCCAAATTTTGATCCATAACTATGAGAAGCTCACCCCATTCATAAACAACTTACAAGCCTCATATCTGTGGTTTTATAGTACTTTGGATGTCATGGTGAGAAATCACAACATCCCATCAATCAGTTCCCTTACCATGCTAGACCTAAGAACAAATTCAGGCTAGAGATCGATAAGTACATGGAGTAGCTAAGACGAGAGGCCACCAGGGAAGACTTAGCGCTGAACGCACACGCCATGAAAAGTACATCAATGGTCTTATCATGGTCAACACCATGCTGCACATGCTTCATAACGAATTGGATATAGGTTCCAAGACCATACACCCAGATGCCATGGAGGAAAGAGTCCTCTTTCAGAAGTGACATTGTCAAACACTTTGGGGACACCATCTTGCAGTAGTAATCTTGGCATCAATATGTGACCGAGAAACACCAAGTGGAGGTTACCGAGTTGGTCTTTCCCCCAAATTTCAGAATCATAGTGTTTTGTCTTGTTAGGCTAGGTCTAGCCTATTTTGTCTCATATGGGTACACCATGGAAAATGTAATATTATTTGTAAATATGTTGTAAGTTAAATTCCAAGTGTAATTAGTGGAATGTGAAAGGTCATCATGTTATGTAATAAGTTACTTGTAAAGAAGTTGAATAGTCATGAGGGTAGTCAAATAGTCACAAAGGGGAATGTAAAGGGTCACCTCACCCTTTGTAATAAATAAAACCTCATAACTCATAGAAATGAATTTTATGAGCCAAGATTTTGGCTAGGCTTAGGCTTAGAAAAGGCTTGGGAGTATTGTGAAGAGATTTGGCTTCTCCATATCGTAGAGGGAGTATACTTCTTTGGAGGGGCAGGTGTTCTTGACTGTAATGTTCCGCTATTGGGGCTATTGGTAATCAATGGTGTATATATGGAGGGAAATTTCACTTATAATAATATATCAGAATCAACACGCTTTCATGCATATCTTGTTAATGTAGTTGGACTATTCTGGTTTCTTTAGAAATGTATGTTGTTTAACTTATGCATTTGCTTATGAAATACTTTGTATGCAACTGTATGAACCCAGTTGAATGCGTGTTTTTGGATTAACTCATCACTTTAATTTGTGGACTATTCTGCATTTTAACTCATGATGTCAGTTCTCTCATGTGTTCCTTTCCAGCTGCGTACTATTACAGGCTTCTAAGGGGTACACTCCATTTTCCATTCTGTGTATTAGAACCTTCATGAATCGCACTTGACTCTCTGCAGGGTCACACACTTTCTCTCACCCAAAGTTATCATACTTACCTCTGCGCACTGCCGCGGTCAAGGCATTACACTACCACCCAGTGTTGGGACTCCTACTCCAAATAGTTTGAGATCTAGTTGGGACTTCATATCGGGGAGATCCCCTGAACCTTGGCAAGTCCAACATCATCAACAATCACCAAATTTATTCTTAATTCCTTAGTTCTCTCATAAGATCTTGATATGCTAGTTTTTCTTCCATTAGGAGACTATGAAAGGTGGGACATTGACCCAACCGATCTTGGATTTCTCCAAGTTGCTTCTTAAGAGAGAGAATGGACTATTATCTTTTAGATTGTTTTCTTTTATCCAAAGTTTTCATGCCTACTTGATCTATTTGATATTTTGTTCCAAAATGTAAGTTCGATGCATTTGTGACTATTCCAAAAGTTGGGATTCTATAGTCCATGCAACATTATATAAAAAAGGGAGTAGACCATAATTCTTTGGGGGAATAAATGAGAGGTAACTTGGGTGGTTACTCGAACCCGAATAGGCAAGGATTTGAGAAAAGGGAATGACACTTTCATCTAAGAAAGAGTTGTGAATTAGAAATCTTTCATGTCTACCGATAATATACTAGGGTCCAAGCCTCTTTTTGGACTAGCTATATTTTCCAGTTGCTGATTTTAGGTTAACGAGATATATTGATGAAGAAAGGTCCTCCATTTTCTCTTTAAAAGGGTATTTTACAATGAGCCACCTTTCTACCCCAATGCATGCGAATTAGTTTTGAATTCTTTTGGAAGCATCTTGTTGGGATCCTAGATTGTGTATTTTTAATTTAACAAAGAGGACCAATGCGAATTAGTTTTGAATTCTTTTGGAAGCATCTTGTTGGGATCCTAGATTGTGTATTTTTAATTTAACAAAGAGGACCAACATTCTATCATATAATGATATGCATTGGGAATGCACATGTTGATAAAATTATAAGTATTACTTGAGGATATGTGAAAAATACTTATAACTGTCCAATGTGCAGAGGAAAGTTCTTGAAGAAATTGAAAATGGGATGACGACCACATTATGTATGTGCCTCTAGACGCCCCTCTTGGCCAATTACTTTTGCTTCACTTCTTTTCCATATATATATATATATATATATATTTATATATTTATTTTTATTTTATTTTATTTTATTTAAATATATATATATATATATTTTATTTTATTTATTTATTTTATTTTTATTTTTATTTTTATTTATTTATTTATTTATTTTTTGCAGGGAGGATGACATTTTCCTCAAATTTTGTCCCTTGGAGCATAATGATTTGTGGGTTCTCTATATCGATTAGAATTTTTATTGAAGTCCATTTTTCTTCACTCCCCAAACCTCTACAATTTGAGGAGATGACCTTCATCATTTACTAGTTGATTTTGGATCTCCTTCAAAAAGATGAAATGAGCTGCCATGAGTTTTGGAGCTTCTAGTGCTTCTATTATAACATTCTTCTATGGTGTGATGCGTGCCCATGCCTTTGTATTTATCTTCTTGTTCTTCCATCCTCTCTTTGTTTGATTTTATCCCTACTTTATTTATGGATTTACTTGTTGTTGAGTCTTTTATTGTCTCATCCTCTTAATTTTCTTGTGTCAACACCATGACTTATCAATACCACATGCCCAAAAACCATAACTCATTTCGTGATCAAAATATTTTATAAAAAAATTATTTTAATTTAATCTTATAACATTTTTTTAGTTAAATCTAAAATTAATAGGGTTATATTTTTGAGATATATCAAAACCCTCTACCCTCACTACTATTAAAAACATTTTGTGAAATAAATATAAAAGAACAAAGGATTTTTAATAGAACGAAAAATGATAATACTTTTATATATAGAGATGTGAAATTATATAATACCAACCTACATCCATCTTAACTCTGGATCGACCAAGTGCAGAAAGGGATCAAATCTCTTGATATGAAAGCCTCTTTTAGAGTGAAAAGAGATTTGATATCTCTTGATGCTTGGCAGATCCAAAGTTAAGATGGATCTAGGCTAGTAACTATTTTCAATCCAAGGGGGGTTTTCAAAATTAGAGGAAGGCTTAGCAGAAGGGTAGAGCGAAAGACTTTTAATGTAATTCCCATTAGAGATGGCCATGTATGCTAATTTGAATCATGTTGGGAAAAATATATTTATTATATTTCCATCATTAAATTATTGAACCAGGATTGGGAACTTAGAGATGCAATAAAAATATATGCAGGTTAAAGCCCTAATCTATCCTAGTCTAATGTTGTAAATCAACACCCAAATAACATATGCGTGAGATAAAATTGAAAGCTAATAAACAAATTGAAACTAAAGATTATTTGCTAGTGCTTGTCTTAAATCCCCTGGTACAACCCCAGAACGCAATATTTCACTCTATAATACAGTGTGCATGCATTCAATAACATGTTATATTTAAAGGAACAAAGGATTATAGTTCTAGTGGATAGTTTCTCAAAATCAAATGTTGAAATTAAAAGTTGAGCATTAGATCAAGAGTCTAGGTGTTGAAATGAAATTGAGATTAAGACTATCTCTAGAGATCTACTAGTTTTTCTTGAGTAGTGGTCCTAATACAAATCTTTTAGATCAAAATCAAAGTAGAGAACATAAAAGAAATATATAACTCTCAATCCAAAAATATACCAATCTATGGATATGTACTAAACTGAAATCAACATGTATTTAGAGGGAAACAATGTAAAAATGGTTTGAATCCCAACTATCACAATGAGAGTTACAATATTTGTGTAGATCATTATCAATCTTGAATGTAACCATAACGAGGGTCCAAATATGTATATGAAAACACAGATAATGTACTTTATGTGAATTGAAATCAAACTTGGATATTGATCGGTTAGATTTCAAAATTATGAGGTAAAGTTATCAAATTAGTTTTTGGAACACACATTGTCTTCTGACAAACTAAGCATAAAGGACAAATATTGTTTATAAACTCAATAAATACCGTCTCAGACCAAGGTCACTTGTCACAAAGTGTAACAAAGTGTGCTTTTTCAGATCTCAATATTTGATTTGATGTTGAATTAGAGAGAAATAGGGACGAACTACACTAGGAAAGAATGAGATTATCGATCTCGATATCTCAATACGATTCTCAATGATTTGCAAGGTATGTAACTTAACCATAATTATAGAGTATAAACAAATTCTTGAAGCTAATACAGAGTGAGACAATACAATTATGCAATCATTAACATGAAGAAAACTGGGTCGAATTTGAACTAAAGTAATAATCTCTAATGATGCTCTATATATAATCCATACAACAATATTCACAATGTTTATCAATACATCAATCACCAAAGCACTATAGAGAACAATATATATGTATAAAAGAACTATAAAGTATATACACATAAATGAAAATGATACATTACAAACCAGGAAGAATGTTGTGAGGGGCCCTCCCACAGGTAGTGCCTAGGTAGATAACTATCAATAAAGGTGAGAATCACATCAAAATCATGGATTGAACCTGTCTTCTATTAATCAGGACCATATTACAATAGGCTTACTAGTGCATGACTTATATAGAGTTTGAGTAGCAAGATAAAAAACACATTATCAATAGCTCCCTTGACATCACAATTCTGGTTCTATTTATAAGTATTACATCAGATATTACATCCAAATCTCGCCTACAACGGGCCATGATATAGAGATAAGATTTGATCCTCCGTTCTAGGAAGAAATCTACTTGTAATAGCCAAGATACCAAACATAAGATCTCCTTTCACATTTGTAACATTCACGAAGTTCATTGTTGGCGTAGTGAGATAGAATAGATCCTAAGTGTGTGCTTAGTCAATATCAAAATAGGGTTTTGTTATGACTTCATTACTAGTAGGCATACTATGGAACCCTCAACACTTTGATTTGACTTTAGGGCTGCTTGAAGGGACTCAAATGTGCACCAAGAAGAAAGGCGTTATTCTACCATGTACTCATCCAAGATTACAAGTCAGAGTCCTGTGTGGATGACCATGAATGAAATGTACAATGATCTCGTGGTTCCTTTGGGAACCAAAATCCTTGTGTTAGTATTTGAAATGAACTACATTTCCATGGTTAGAAACATAACCTCAAAATACAATTAAATCTATTTAAAAACATGATTTCATTAAATTAAGCAAGATGTACCTCATCATACTATTTATAGGTGTTTAAAGCCAGTAATATGGATTTTTAGGACAAAATAGATATAATAGGGAAGGGAATAGTACAGAAAGAGGGTAGCTAGAGATGTCATTATTGAGAGACAACATCTCCCTAGTGCCAAAACTTTTCCATTTCCCCATGCAAGACATGCACAAAACTTAAAATCCGGCCCTTTCAAAACTGCTCATCTTGCAATTTTCATAGGAGAGCGCAACAAAATTTATGAGAATGCTGAGGCCTCCTTTAATCCTAGTCACTCTCTTTGTATTCCTTCCCTGGTATGTAGATAGACTGGAGTCCAAGAGCTTGTTATGTAGCGTTTTGTTTTCTAACTATAGTTCCTTAATCTCTCAAAATTTACAACTTTGGGTTCTTAATTGATCATTTTCTTTTTGCATATATTGATTAAGTACTCTGAGTTCCATGATCCATTATTTTAAATTATTGATCCTTTTATTCCTTCTTTTTAGCTTCTCATCCAATAGGTCAACCAGGGTATAATGAAACATGGATTCATCTGGTATAGGACCGGGATCAACATGACTAACATATTCAGTGTGAAAATATGGAGTAGGGTAATCATGCTTAGATGCTTTTAGAGTAGGCCATTTGATACGTGATTCATGGGGAATTATTTGTGGTGAACTTGAGGGTTGATTTTTCTACTTATTATTCACTCTATAAATCCCCTCCAAGGTCTATTCATCATTGTTGTTGATGAAAACAAGGGCTTGTTTAGTTACTTGAGGTGTGGGCACATGTGGTAACTCTATGGATTTTTTACTACCCAACTTCTTAGACATATTTTGAGTGACATGACGAGTAGGTGATTTAGACATTGGGGGATTTTCTCTTGATGCATTTCTCTTCATTATCCTTGACTTATGCTGAGAAGGATCAATAGTCCTAGATTTGGATTGATTCAAATTCTCTTCATGATTAACACCACTGGACCCCAATTTTGGGCATTGCTCTACTAAATTCACTTGACTTTGTGACACAAAACCATTTTGAACTATGAAATTCTCTCAGGTCTCATTTAGACCTTTGAGATCTTCTAGAATTAACATTTTAATGAGACCATGATGATGTAGGCTCGTAAGAGGGTTCTTTTTATTTTTCTTCACCTGAATTTCCATTTTTTTGAACAAATAATAAGGAAAATTTAACTCTTGAACAAGTTGAAAATGTAAAGGGATACAAATATGATATGGTAAGGAAAGAGCATACCTCCCTTCGTAGGTCAGGAATTTTTGTAGGATCAATAATGGAATTACCAATTCATCCTTCAGCTAGGTCCTTGGTACGCCTTTTTCCCAGTATGCATCTTGATGCTTTGGCTTTAGGAATAAATTGAAAATACTTCTATGCAATGGCTTACTTTTAAACTGTTTTTATCCATTATGAAGGATGTTAGTGGCAAGGGCCAAAATCTCTTACATAACCCTTATAACCAAATTTCTAATACGAGCAATGTGACCATTAAAATTTTGTGTAAACTGTAAGGTGACATGGTAATTGTATCACGGGAATCATATAAGAATCCCTTTCCATTTAGATTCACTAAACCATTATTGACATGCATTATACTTTGGTAAGGCTTCAAGAGTTTGAGTAGTTGGCTTGTGTCGATTAACCACCATATTTGCAACTATTATCATCACATAGAAAACCCTGACATGCCAATACCCTACCATTCAAGTTATTAAACGCTATTGCAAATTTTCGTCGACAACATTGGTGCCCTAGTGTAAAGTTTGTTCACTGGGATGAGGTAGGCATCATGAGGGTCAAATTGGCCAATTGTCGCATGTGATGGTTTCAATTTTCAAAGAGGTAATCAATGGCATGTATAACCATGATCATCCATGATGAAGAGCTGGTAATCTTGTAGAACGATAATGGGGTTGGATGTATGCACATTACAAGTGGTGAGTCATGTTAGAATGAGGGAAAGCTCAAAACTTCAGTATATGGTAATCAACAAAAAATCGACCATCATTACAGTGGATAGAGAAACAATACATGTGTTATATAAACTCATACAAGGTATAATAAAACACTTTATCATATTAACACTTATTAATTTGGTTAAAGGGAGAAAATGAGTAAGATTATAAGGAGATATAGAGTAAGGTTTAGATAGATGTATGCAAGATAGGATTGGCAATAGAGTATGTAAGAAGGGAAATAAAATGAGATAAAACAAGTATAAGAGGAATTTTCTTATTTATAAATAGAAATCCATTCTATTCTCAACAGATAAAAGTGAATCAAAGATATAATTTTGTTTACCTCAGGAGTAGTTCAACTATTGATTTTTAGCTTATTATCAAATGGGTTGATTGGGGTATATTGAAACATGGACTCATCTAGTATAGGATTAGGATCAACATGATCAACATGATCACTTTGAAAATATGGAAAAGGGTAATCATGTTTAGATGGTTTCATAGTAAGCCCTTTTATAGGTGATTCATGGGGAATATTTTGTGGTGAACATGAGGGTTGTTTTTTTTGCTTCTTCTTCACTATATAGATCCCCTTTAGAGTCTTTTCGCCATCATTGTTGTTGAAATAAATGGTCTGTTTAGTTACTTGAGGTGTGGGTACAGGCGGTAGGTTTATGGATTTTTGACTGTCCCACTACTTAGACATATTTCGAGTGACATAATGAGTAGGTGATTTCAACACTAGGGGATTTTTCCTTAATGCATTGCTCTTCCTTATCCTTGACTTACACTAAGAAGGATCAATAGTCCTAAATTTGACTTGAGTCAAATTCTCTTCATGATTAACATCACTTGACCCTAGTTTTGGGCATTGCTTTGCTAAATTCGCCCATGGCTATGGCACAAAGCCATTGTGAACTATGAAATTCTCCTCGGTATTGTTTTGATCTTTGAGCTCTTACAGAATTAAAATTTTAATGAGACTTTGATGATGTAGACTCATAAGAGGGTTCTTTTTATTTTTATTCACTTGACTTTCCATTTTTCTGAGATTCTTCCATAGATAACGAGGAAAATTTAACTCTTGACCAAATTGAAAATGTAGAAGGATACAAATATGATATTGTAAGGTAAGAGCATACCTCCCTTCATGGGTCAAGAATTTTTGTAGGATCAGCAATGGATATTACCATTCAACACTGCACAAGTTTTTTGGTACACTATTTTTTTCCAGTTTGCATCTTGATGCTCTGGCTTTAGGAATGAATTGCAAATACTTCTATCCAATGGATTATTTTAAAACCATTTTTCTCTTGTACAAGGGAGGCCTGTGCCATGAGTCATCATCTTTTATATAATCCTCATAACCAAATTTCCAATATGAGTAATGCAAACATTAAAATTTTGTGCAAACTATAATCTGACTTGGTTATTGTATCTTTGGAATTGTACAAGAAATCCTTTTCATTCAGATCTACTAAATCATCATCAACATGCATTATACTCTTGTAGGGATTCAATAGTTTAAGAAGTTGAATCATGGCGATCAACCACCATATTTGCAACTATTATTGTCACACAAAAAACCTTGGTATGTTAGTACCCCGCCATTCAAGTTATGAAACCCTACTGCAAATTTTTGTCGACAGCCTTGGTGCCCTGGTCTATAGTTTGTTTATTAGGATGAAGTAGGCATCACGAGGGTAAAATTGAATGATTGCCTCACCCTTGATTTTGTAATGTTAAATAATGACTATGGTTGTAGATAAATTTTAATATCTTGGTTGGCCTGAAGAGTGGGGAAAAAATATATGATCTGAGGGCAAACAGGGAGTGGTGCTGATTGACACCACCTAACATCTAGCACACAATTATGTGATGTAAAGGGGAAGTGAATATTCCTATGGTGACACAAAGAGCCTGAACTAAAAAGAGAAGGAAATAGACAAAACATAATTCATTCGAACAATAGAATGCTATACCAACAACATGTGAGAAAATGAGCATGACAGACACAACATGGGAAAATTCTTAAGATAGAATGTGTTTTGCAATGTAAGAGCATGAATGATGAAGTTGTGGACTATGTGTGTCCAATATTGGAAGGATAAGTGGAAGGCTTAGAGGATATTTTTGGGTGAGGGGTGCTTTTTGTATGGCTGGTAAACCACTAGGTAGGGTAGTAATTCATTGGGGTACTTTCTAAAACAATTGATAAACATTAAGTCATTGCAAAGAGGGTTGATAAACCACTTAGTGCTTATCAAATAGGTTGATAAACCACCTTGACTGTGAGCTAAATATTCCTATAGTGCTTTCCCTAAGAATACAACTGATTTCGTTTTGATCTTTGAGCTATTTTAGAATTAAAATTTTAATGAGACTTTGATGATGCAAGCTCATAAGGGGGTTCATTTTATTTTTCTTCACTTAACTTACCATTTTTCCGAGATACTTCCATAAATTATGTAGAAAATTTAACTCTTGACCAAATTGAAAATGTATAAGGATACAAATATTGTATTGTAAGGTAAGAGCATACCTCCCTTCATAGGTCAATAATTTTTGTAGGATCAATAAGGGCTTTGCCCATTCAGCCTTAAGCAAGCTCCTTGGTACAATTTTTTTCTACTCTACATCTTGATGCTTTGGCTTTAGGAATAAATTGAAAATACTTCTATCTAATGGCATATTTTTAAACCATTTTTCTCCAGTAAGAGGGAGTTCTATGGCACGAGCCATCATCTCTTTATAATCCCCATAACCAAATTTCCAATACGAGAAATTCAACCATTATAATTTTTTGCAAACTGTAATCTGACTTGGTTATAGTATCCCTCAAATTGTGAAATAAATCCTTTCCATTCAGATCCACTGAATCATCATCAACATGCATTATACTATGGTAGGGCTCCAATATTTTGAGAAACTGACTCATGCTGATCAACCACGATATTTGCAACTATTATTGTCACACACAAAACCTTGGTATGCTAGTACCTTTCCATTCAAGTTAAGAAACCCTACTGCAATTTTTTGTCAACAACCTTGGTTCCCTAAACTATAATTTGTTTATTGTGACGAGGTAGGCATCATGAGAGTAAAATTGGTCAATTTTTGCATGTGAGGGTTTCAATTTTCAAAGAGGTAATTAGTGGCATGTATAACCATAACTATCTACAATGAATATATGGTAATTGTAACACCCCTTGTATGCACCCCTGATTTTGTAATGTTAAATAATGATTATCGTTGTAAATCAATTTTAATATCCTAGCTAGCTTGAAGAGTGGGGCAACAAATCTATGATTTGAGGGAAAACAGGGAGTGGTGTTAGTTGGCACCACCTAACAACTAGCTCGCAATGCTGTGAAGAAAAGGGAAGCAAATATTCCTGTGGTGACATAAAGATCTTGAACCAAAAAGAGAAGGACATAAGAAAAATAGAATCCATATGAAAAATAGAATGCTAGACCAACAACATTGGATAAAATGAGCATGACAGACACAACATGGGAGAATGCTGGAGAGAGAACGAGTTTTGCAACGCAAGAGCATGAATGGTGAGTGCTAGAGAAAGCTTGTTGAGGCTAATGGGATGTGATTCCCCGTGTTGATGTACTGAAGTTGTGGAATATGTATGTCCAAGAATGGAAGGATAAGTAGAAGGCTCATAAAATATTGTTGGGTGAGGGGTGCTTGTTGTATGGTTGGTAAACCACTAGGCAGGGTAGTAATTCATTGGGGTACTTGCTAAAACAATTGATAAACCACTTAGTGCTTGCAAATAGGGCTGATAAACCACTTAGTTCTTATAAAGTAAGTTGATAAACCACCTTGACTGTGAGATACAAATTCCTCTAGTTCTTTCCTTAAGAATACAACTGATAAACCACCTAAAAAGTGATCCCATACTCTTGGAGCTTAGTATTATTCCACCTAAGCCTGATTGAAAATCACTTGGATTATGGATCTGACTCGAGGGCTATTAGGTCTCTATAATACTAGTGTATCCCTCTTATTATTATTTTTGTGCCCATGTAATCCCCATATTGTTATTTTTGTGCTCCATAGGATCCCACTATTGTTATTGTTGTGCCCTTACATTATTATTGTTTTGTAGGCTCCCATTATATTGTGACCCCTTAAACTCCTATATATAAAAATGAGGTCTTGTCATTTGTATCATACAAGAATTTTTAATTTATGTAATATAAAGGAGGAATCCCCCTCAAAGAGGATAATTTGTAAGTCGTTGATCTATCTATTTGTGAGCTGGTTGCATAACATTTGGTACTAGAGCTTTGGATTCTAGGGTTTCATTGCTTCAAATAGGTCATCATGGAATTTTCGATATAATTTTTTTTATATGAAGCTTCAGAAGCTATTTTTTTTTTTTTTTTTTTTTTTTTTTTTTACGAAAATGGTTATAGTTTATATTAAAAAGAAATCCAAAGCCTGCTGGCCGGTTACATTTAGGAAGCCCAAGAACCGACTGTCCTCAACATATAGATAAACTAACACCGTACCCTTAATGTTCTGAATCTTCTTAACTCCGTTAGTCGAATTGATTTCTCGAATTTCCCCATGCTTGTGAATACAAACAAACTGTTGAAGTAAAAGACAGTAATACATGAGAAACAGAATTAAGGGATTGGATCCCAATCTTTAATCCCATCTCTTATCCGAATGCCTACAGGAAGGAGGACAACTTTGTTAGCTTCCACATTCACTTCCTTATTATTCTTCCGAAGAATGTGGAAAAAATTCACCTGAAGAAAGTAGCCAACTAGCTTCCTTATTCTGGCAACAAATCTTGCTAGCCAAAATTCCCTTGGGGACGTGTTATCCACTAGAATTCGAATCAAGGATTGGGAGTCACCAAGAATAATGGATTTCTCAATACCAAGATCCTATAAATGCTTAAGACCCTGCAACAGAGCCATGGCTTTTGCTTGCATGTTGGTACTATGACCCAACCCCCAGGCATACCTGTTCTCTATGCAGCCATCCACATTCCTGATGACACCTCCAGCCCTAGCAGTGCTTGGATTGCCTTTGGCGGCCCCATCAAAAAACAAGAAGGAACCATCACGCTTATGTAGCCACATGCGGAAGTCACCCTCATCAAGCTTGATCTGCCAGTTTTTCCTAGTTTTGAACTGTCTCTCGTCCTTAGAAAACTGGAGGCCAAGCTTGCTCCCCCACGCCAGTTCTTGAGGACTTAATTTTTTTTTTCTAGCTTCTCAAATTTATCCCCGAGAAATTCCTTGAGCAGGCCATTGGCTTTTGCCAAAACAAGGTTGCCCTTCTGCACTTTCTCTTGAAAAATTCTGTGATTGCGCTCAATCCATATTTTCCAGAAAATGAATTTTGGATAAACCAACCAGGTTGCCTTGAACCAATTATTTTTGGGGAACTTTCTGGGATAGAGGTGAACCCAATTAGCAAAGAAAACATCAATCAAGTTGGGTAGAAAAACAGTGGATCCACATGAGGAAAATGCATCAGCCCAAATACTCTTGGCGGATCTGCATTCAATTAATAAATGAGTGGCATTTTCTTCATTTTCCAGGCAAAGGTTACATCTAGAAGGGCCCAAGAAGCCTTTCTTTTTAAGTCTGTCCTCAGTTAAATTGTTGTTGTGGCACAACAACTAGCTGAAGAAATTGATTTTTGGCACACATTTCTGCCTCCAAAGTCCTCTCCAAATCGCAGGGCAGCAAGGAACGTGAGGAATTTTTCTGAGCTGTGCATAGCCTTGAGCAACAATATAAGAGCCAGTTTGAGAGCCCCAACCTCTCTTATCTTGTTTTCTGATGCTAATCAGGCTCATACCTTTCAGTTTAGTTAGCAGGATTGTCCACGCCTGATCTAGAGCATCCGACATTTGAGGTTTCTTCCAGCCTGCCCACACATTATCCTTCTAGCTAGAGATATCCCACAAAGTTTTGATGTCGTTGTTCAATGCCCAGCTTCGAAGCTCAGAGAGCTCTTGGTCTTCACCTAAAGGTTCTTCGTTCATGATTTTATCAGTCCAGATATTAATGAGCTTGCCATTACCCGGGATCCAAAAGGAATGATTTTGTATCAGTGGTAAGGCCTGCATGCAAAGCCTATGAATATGAGAGCCTTTAATGGTGTGGGTGAGGTCATCCAAGCTTTGTAACCTATGACCCCTGAAATATTTCTTCCATAGCGCCTTTTGAGCCCATCCCGGTTTTGGGGCTATTTGTCTCCACAGAATCTTAGCCCCCATAGCTATATTGTGTCCTCAAGTACTTGAAGTTCAGGCCTCCTTCTAGCAGAGGTTTAGCAACTTTGCCCCAACTGACAAGGGGGATCTTCCTATCATTTTTCTTGCCACCTTTCCAAAAGAACCTTCTAATCCACTCCTCCATCTTCTTGAGGATGCTGGAGGGAGCCAACATGGCCGAAAATTGGAAGATGGGCAGGTTGGTTAGAACAGACTTAATTAACACTGTCTTCCCAACAAGATTCAACCATGAGAAACCCAAAGACTGATTTGTTTTTGAATTTCTCAACCATTGGGAGCCAATATTTACTGGAGTGCCTCCTTTGGAAGATAGGAAGGCCCAAATAGATGAAAGAATTCCAAGAGGCAGAGCCAGTGAAACCCAAACATCTGGAAATTTAGGAAAGCTCGTTGTTGGAGGTATTCCAGCCATAGAAATGACATTTCCCTTCATTTATTTTGCTACTCGAAATACCACAGAAATCTTCCAACACTTTCCTGAATCTAGAGGCAGAGTACACAGAGGCACCACCCAACAAAAGAGAATCATTAGTGAACAATGCGTGATTAATATCCTTGACACCTCGAGCAATCCTAAGACCCATAATCTCTTGGTCCACCTAGCACTTTTCTAAATAAAAACTTAGAACTGAAGCTTGCAAAACAAAAAGAAGAGGAAAAAGAGGGTAGCCCTGGTGCAGTTCTCTAGAGGCTTTAAAGAACTTTGTTGCTCTTCCATTCACCAGAGGGGCAATCCAGGGCTTAGATATGTAAGCCCGGACCCATCTAATAAACTCCTGACCAAACCCAAACTTGTGCATCACATCAAAGAGGAACTTGTGGCGAACTCTGTCAAACGCATTAGCTAGGTCTAGCTTGACCACCATACCTGTTTCTTTCCGCTGCAAGCTAGAGTGAATAGCCTCTTGCATGAGGATTATGTTATCCATGACCTGCCTACCCTGAATGAATCCCCCTTGATTTTCAGGAATGATGGAGGGCAAGAGAGCCTTCAATCTGTTGACGATCACCTTTGTTATGAGTTTGTAGCCAATGTTGCATAATGAAATCGGATGAAACCTGTTAAAAGTGCTGGCTCCCTTCTCCTTTGGGATGAGGGCGAGAAAGGAAAAATTCGTGCTTCCTCCAATTTTCTGGCAGTATTGAGATTTTGAAACCATTCTGTGCAGGTCCTTCTTCACTATTTGCCAACAAAATTGGATGAATTTGGCTATGAAGCCATCTAGACCCGGGGCTTTGTCCGGCTCCATTTCATAGAGCGCAACCTTTATTTCTTTTCTGGTAACTTTAGCTTCCAGCTATTGATTCATATTTGAAGAGATCTTGGGGGGAATAACATCCAAGAACATAGTGTCCTAGCTTATTACCTCGACTTCACTATATAATTTCTCAAAGTGGGAGATGGCAGCGCCTTTGATACTTGTGAAGTCCTTGTGGGTAACAAGATCTTCTTTTATTTCAGAAATTGTGTTGAAGGACCTTCTAGCTTGGGCTTGCTTGTGGAAGAAGGAGGTATTCCTGTCTCCCGCTTTCAACCACAGGCTACGGGATTTTTTCCTCCATTATTCTTCCTCTTGCAAACATGCTTTGTGGAATTTTTGCTATAGATTTCCTTCTATGAATATAGATTCCTCCGTGGGGTCCTCTTCTTCCATCTGCAGTTGGTGTTTCTCAAGCGAGGCATGGGCCATCCTCCTTTCATTAGCCGGATTTAGAAGAGTTTTAGCCCAACTCTTCAGAACAACCTTTACTCTTCTTATTTTTCTTCCCATACAAATAAAGGAGACCTTGTGATAGGCCGATTCCAGCTCTCTTTAACCTTATCCATAAAGTCTGGATGCCTAATCCACAAAGCACTAAATCGGAAAGGAATGGGCCCAAAATTTTTGTGTCCTAATAACTCCAGGCTTATGGGTTTATGGTCGAAAATGCTGCATGGTAGAATGAGCATCCTAGCTTCTAAATGAAGGAGAAGATAGGAACTTTGAATAAGAAATCTATCTAATTGCGCAGCAATATGGCTAGGACCCATTCTTTTATTTGACCAAGTATACTTAACTTTCAAGGGCTTGATGTCGAGCAGATCCCAATCTTGCATGATGTCCTCCACCCATTCCCTCGCCAGATCCCTTACTATGCTGCCACCTCTCTTCTCAGAAGAGCTTAAGGTTATATTCAGATCCCCTGCGATAATAATGTTTCTAAGCGTTTCTTCCTCAGCCATGAGTTTGATTGAGTCCCAACACTGCTTCTTTTCCCCTGTGTTTACCGGCACATAACATTGAAGAGACTAAAGGCCTCCCTTGTTTCTTGGCTTATGAATTGCATAAGCTACCAGTGAGTATTCTACTTTCCATTGACTAATTCCAACTTGGCTTCATTCCAAAGAGCTCCCATCCCTCCCGATGCACCTCGGGCTGAGACAACCTTCCCTCCACTTTTTCTCCAAAGATTCCTGCTTACTTGGAGGAAGCTCTTCTCCTCCAACTTAGTCTCCTGGATCAGTAGGATATCTGGGGTTTCTATCCTAATCAAACTCTGCATTGCTTCCTCTTTTTGCTTGCTCCCCAACCCCCTGCAATTCTAGGAGACAATATTCATTATTTACCTTTCTGAGATTGGGTGGCCCCTTTGGGCCCCTGTCCATGACTTCTTGTAATCTTTGGTGTTTTTGCTAGTAGCTTTTCCAACATTGGCTGACTGCCTTTGAGTTTGTATTTATATGTTTCTCGCTCTCTTTTTTCCCAGTCAGACTTCCTTCCTCTTGTCGATCTATGGGACAATTTTTGGGAGTCACCTATTTCTCCTTCCTCCTTAGATTCTTCCGAATCTTGGTCTTCCTCTTCCATATCTGTGGCCTTTCCCTTACGGCTTACTACTGCACTCTCACCTTGCCTGGAGTTTTCGATAATCTCTTTCTCATTTGCCTCCTTCTATTGCTGTTCTATTTCTTTCACTTCAATTGAGGCTGAGGAAAGCGGGGCGAATGCGTTCTCTTGTGCCTTTGGTTGCTGTCCTTGGCCACTAGAAGAAGGCTGCAATCCTTTTCCTTTTGAAGCTCTAAGAGAGTTTGAGGGTTTAGGGTTATCCCTTGATATTTTGACCTACTTCCATCCTTCTTCCTTTCCTTGCACCACCTCTTCATTTTTAGTACAATTCTTGGCAAAATGTTCGTATTCCTGGCACTTGCGGCACTTGAAAGGAAGCTGCTCGTAGTCAAGTTTTTGCACATGGGTCCAGCTTCCTACATTTATCTTTATAGCCTCCGGCAACCCCACTTCTAGATCCACTTCGACACAGATCCTAACACAGTCATATTGGTCCTTGGTGCTTGCGCGATCTATGAATTTTCCCAGCGCGTTGCCTATATGCTAGAGGGAATCCTAGTTCCAGCAATGTACAGGAAGATTCAGAAGCCTTACCCACACTGGAACTGCTGATGGAACATCTTCAGCTGGATCAAAATCGAAAGTCCATCTGTTCAAATAGAGACCTTGACGGCCCATAAAATAGGGCCCATTCCTGAAGATTATATCCTTGTCTTCTTTTGAAATAAACTCGAATAGGAAATAGCCTCACCCTAGGAAATACGAGGTGACGCTTTGCTTGATTAACAGTCTCTAGTTCCTACAGACCCAGGCTTCTGTGGCTTTGGGAGAAGGCCAAAGGCCAGTGAACTGTCCTACCAGAGCCCTCTCTGCCAGCGACAGAGCTACCTTGATCAACCCCTTCGGAGGAAGGGAGACCTCCAGTATATTTTCCATCTTTTTAACAAACTTCAAAGCATTCAGTTTCTTCTTGGCTGGAATCGAAGACAGAAGAGACTTGAAAGAGACATATTCAACCTTAGGGGAGGATGGGACACTGATGGGAGGAGCCTGGGATGATCCCAACTCATCCATGGCAGAGGGGCACAGGCCTAGTGTGGCCAACCAGCCCGTGAGAGCACACAATAGATCGTAGAGCTCGGGGAGGCAGAAAACAAAGAAAAAATCGAAATATCATCCCCTTAAGTTCAGAAGCTAAAATTACAACCACGTGGATTGGAAATATTGGTGAACACAGATATTTTCTCGATATATTTTCAGAGATATGATCCAAGCAATTTAGCGTTGTTACAGGCTCCAGAATTCCATCTCAAACACGCGACCTAGGGAAAATCGTCATAATTTTCTCTCTGAGCATTGGATTTTAATTTTGTAAAAATTTAAGGAAAGAGTATGGAATTTAGTATTTTGGGTAGAATTTTCAAGTCTGAAGGTTGAAATAGTGACACATGGCACTTCGTACAAGTACGCTCCACGTAAACAATCTATAATCAGGTCATCATGGGAGATTGGGAATAAATATTTCTTGAAGAATCTAATATTGGTCTAACTTGTTGGGTTGGAAAGAAGACTTATAGGTATACTACATGATAGAATTTTAGATCTTTTAGATTCACAATTATAAAGATACAACAGATGCAATATCGAGCTCCTAAAAAACAAGAAAAAGGTGTGTATTTTTTAAATTTTGTATAACTTTTGTTTGAAAAATCAGTTTGAAGTGATTCAAAGGGCATAGTGAAGTATAGATATCATTTTTTGATTTCAAAATGTATCAAAACAAAAAAATGGAAACACCTAGAAGGCAACCAAAAATATCTTCTATGACACATGAAGAAGAGGAAGAAATGCAACACGATATATCAAAATTACGAGACCAAGTGCAACAAATTTCACTCTTGCAAAGAGTAACCAAAAATGAAATGGAAGCTAAGAGAGATGTTTTGAAAAATGGTATGGAAGCTAAAATGGATGGTATAGAAGAAATAATGAAAGGAAACATGGAATATTTTAAGAATGGTTTAAAAAAAACATGGAAGGTTTGAAGGAAGGTTTGACAAAGTTGCTACAATAAATGTTTCTTAATGGTGAAAAGGTATTAGATGAAACTCACGATGAGAATAAAAGGAATCTTAATCATGATTCCATAGAATCTAACTTTGGATTGAAGACCCACCATATTCCAAAGATCGATATGATGAAGTTTGATGGCAAGGATCTGGTCACATGGATACTACAGATGGAGCAATATTTCGATCTCCATAATGTGTAACACACACAAAAGGTACACATTGCAACTTTATATTAGAACCCAATCAGTTTGTATGGTATCGATGGATTTGTTCTCGTAAACCACTTGTCACTTGGTCAATTTTCATGGAGGAAATGATAACACATAATGAGGATACAAAGAACAACATCTTCTTTAGCCAATTGATAAATCTCAAACAAAAGGGTTCAATGGCAGAGCACATTGAGGACTTCCAAAAATTGAATATTAGGGTAAATGATATTCCAAAGGAGCATATGATTTAGTTTTTGATAGGCACCTTAAAGGATATAATCCAACACGAGGCTCGCCTTTGGGAACCTGATTCATTGGAGAAGGCATTTAGGTTGGTAAGAAAAGTTGAAACCAAAATTATGGCAACAAGGAACTCTACCATTCACAACTATAAATATCCTTCCACAACCTACAAGGTTCACACCACAACAACTCGCTGAAAAAAGAGAAAAAGGGATTTTTTTATAGTTGTGATAACAAATGCACTAAAGGTCATAAGCGTGCTAAGAATTTTTTTTTCTACATATATTGTGAAGAGGAGGAAGAAAAGGAACAAGAAACATCAAAAGAGGAGGATATACACCAGGATCCAACCCAAGAGAAAGAAGAAATGAATACAACCATATATTGTAATGCATTGGCATGAATTACCACTCCTCAAACTCTCAAGATAGAAGGATATATAAAGAAGAGAAAGGTAATAGTGTTGATTGATTTTGGTAGTACCCATAATTTTATTCATTGTAAGATAACCAAGGAATTGAATTGATTCCTATATCCAGCACCAAAGTGTCAAGTGATGGCTGCAAATGGAGGACCTATAAATTGGTCTAGAAAGTGTCATAATATTAAGCTAACCATGGGGTAATATGTATTGAATAGTCCAATTATTTCCATTCCAATGGGTGGTTTTGATGTTGTACTAGGAGTCCAATGGTTACAATCTTTGGGGATGATAAATTTCAATTTTCAAGAACGTTTCTTGATTTTTTTTGGGAAGGAAAGGAAGTTGAATTAAGGGGTATCATAGGGAAAATAGGAAATATAATTAGCTCTAGTGGCATGAAAAAGCTTCTAAAGAATAACAATAGGGCATAATTATACAATTATGCTCACTAGGGGTTCAAACATCTAAATCATCTATTTCTCTAGATCTCCAAAAAGTCTTGGACAATCATTCCAAGGTTTTTGAGACTCCCAAAGGCCTCCCACCTATTCATGATCATGATCATGAAATTAACTTGATTCCAGGAAGTGTGCCTCCAAACATCATGCCTTACAGATATCCTTATACCCAAAAGAGTGAATTTGAACATATGGTTGCAAAAATGCTAGAGGTTGGTATAATTCAACCTAGTCAAAGTTCTTTCTCTGCTCCAGTAGTATTGGTGCACAAGAAGGGAGGATCACGATGTATGTGTTCAAATTATAGGGAGCTCAACAAGCTCACTATTAAAGATAAATTTCCCATTCCTATCATTGATGAATTGTTTGATGAATTACATGGATAAATTTACTTCACCAACCTGGATCTTTGTTCAGGTTATCATCAAATTAGAATGAAGATTGAAGACATTCTAAAAACAACATTCAGAACTCATGAGGGTCATTATGAATTTTTGGACATGCATTAGGCCTTACTAATGCACCTTCCACATTTCAAGGTTTGATGAATTCCATTTTTAAACCCTTTCCCAAGCCAATGGTACAATGGAAGTGTTCAATAAGATTCTGGAGAATGCATTGACAAAGGTTTGTAACGCGAAGAGAAATGACTGGGATGCACACATCCCAATGATCCTATGGGAACATAGGACGACGTGCAAGAAGTTGACAGGAAAAACTCCATTTAGGTTGGTCTATGGGATCGAGGTGGTGATGCCCATGGAAAGTATTTTTCCAAGCCCGTGCATTGTGGCTTTGATAGAGATGATGGATAATGAGACCTTGGAGGAATGGCTTACACAGTTGATGGAGTTGGAAGAAGACCGGTTTCTTGCAATATTTCACCAACAAGTGCAAAAGGAACATGAGAAGGCCTAACATGATAAACATATTAAGCTGCACACTTTCAAGGTGAACGATTTGGTTTTTCTCTATGATAGTAAGTTCACAAAATTTCCTGGAAAGTTCCAAATGCACTAGTTGGGCCCATATATTATCAAGGAAATTACAAATGCTAGTGCAGTTCAACTCACGAAGTTGAATGGTGAATTATTCCCTAGAAGGGTGAATGGAAGTCGGTTGAAGTTGTATACAGAGGATCTTGCCCCTGCGCAATGACTACATGGTAGTAGGATAGTCTTAGCACTCCAGGCAACTGCAAGGGAGAACGAGACTATAAATTGCACTACCCGAAGAAAAGGAAAACACAGTAAGGGGGCTTCCCGACAGACATAAGGGGTAAAATAGAAGAATCTATGACAAAATAAGCTGCGATGGATGAGCTGCGCCATGGGGGTTAATGCCGCACAGTTAGGTCCAAAAGTAGCTGTTGAAGTCACTGTTCATGATTGGATAGCGAAAATCCCGTTAGGAGGAGCGGGTAGACGACATTTTTGGCGAAAACCTTTGGAGATCTGCCACCAAAGATGCATTTATGATTAGAAAATGGAGGGAATGATCGGATTTGAATTCATAATTTCCTATAAATCAGATGTTGGTCTGCAATAGAACACTTTGCCTTCTGAAAATCACGTACAAGCCCTCTTGTTTTCTCTCTATGAATTAGCAGGTTTGGGAGGATTTGATTTCAAGCCCAGCATTTGTGAGATTTCCTGAGTGGAACCAGAAGATTATCCTTGAATAGAAGTTTGTCGAACCTGTAAGTGCCGAAGTAGCTGTCTCTCAAGCGGAAGCCCCAGACGCCGAGGTCGCCTAGGCCAAAGCCATCTGCTGCTAAGGAAAATCAGAAGAAACCCCAAGCTTTACCGATGAGGTAGTCACCGAGGAATATTCTGACAGAGGTTTGGAAGAAAGGAAAAATGGATAAGTCCAAGCAGCCCCATGAACTCGTAGTTTTGGACGAAGAAGAACTCCACAAAGGAGTTCAAGAGCTGGATGCTGATGAGGGAGAGCCTCTCACCAAGCTCCCAGAGTATATCCCTCTGCGAAAATGGAAAGCGAAGGTTCCAAAGGATCCCGATAACATGAAATTCATGATCTCTACTTCGCTATTGCTAACAAAAGTGGTATTTGAAGGCACACTCTTAGCTTGTATCCCTGTGTTAAAAATGGAGGATTGGGATCTAGTCGATCATGAGAAATTTATTCATTTGGCCACCAATAAGTACATGACCAAGATTCATTATGAAGAGACTGGGGTCACAAAGCTGGAACCAATGGAATGGGTAAAAAGGGGTCGAGCAAGCCGAATTGCTACATATGTTGTGTGTGCCACACTTTCACAGGATGATTATTAATACTATATGTGTGCGCCAATTGCTAGCACTGGTGCACGATGGGTGTTTATGGTTAGTCAAACCCATCCCCATAACAGACATGCTGATCCACAGAATTACAAAATTGCCCTATAAAGCAATGGATCCAGACAAGGAGTTTGGAGGCAAAAGCAAGGAGAAGGAGCTTGCAGATAAAATGAAAAATGAGTTTGGATTGGTCAAGAAGTTGCACAGATACTCTATTAAAGACTAAGCATTGCAGTCTTCCACTCAGATTTTGGCTGGGAAGGTCATGCGAAAATGTCATGGGAACGAGGTTTTAATGAAAGTAATTTCATTGGCTGCACAATGCACAAAGGGGGTGTAGTAAAACTGAGCACAATACCTTTGCAAGGAATTCTTAGCAAATTAATACGAAGTGAAAGATGATGGAAAGGCATTTCACTATGCCTGGCTACTGCGGTTGATTGTACTTGTTGCATGTCAAATTCCAGAGGATAGTCAGTTCCCTCAGCAGGATGAGGATTTATCAGAGGCAACGAAGTTCGCTTCGCTGTGGGCAATGAAGGACTCAAAGAGGGTCATGGAATCAAAAGTCTTCTGGATACTAGTCGAGATGGACCTATGCACGGTGATCAATTAGAGGCCCAGGTTGTCTCCAACCTTGTTTAAGCAGTTGCATGCCTACGTGGAATTTAAGGCCGATTTTCATAATGTATCCATCTGCACGAGGCGAGACCCTAAGAAGATATGGCATAAGTTTACATACCTAGTTATGGAGGCTGATGTACAAGAGATTGTGGGGACATGGACAGAGGAGTAGCGACAACCCACAGATCTTGACACAGGTACCAGCAAAGGTGGAGACAAATCCTACACGTAGATGATAGCTGCACAGAAATGGAAAGAAGTAGCACAAGTAGCAATGCGGGAATTGGTAGATCGGAAGAAGAAAGAAACTACTGCTAAAGAAACTATCACTAAGGCAGCTGCCAAAAACAACGCACTACAAAGGAGGCTATAATAGAAGTAGAGGCACTTGCTTCTCAGCAGGTTGTGGACAAAGAAGGGTCCGAGGAGGAGGAAGGAGGTGGTGGCGAGGGGCAGAGCACCCCCTTTAAATTGCAGGAGTGCTAAAAGGAGACAACTACTAGACTAAGGAAAAAGAACAAATCGAACAAGCAAGTGCGTATTGACCTAATGGTCCTCACAGAGGGGGACATTAATTAAATTAGGGATAAGGTCAGAGATATAACAACGGAACTGTGGCAAAATTTTGAGCAGAAGTTCCAGAAATCACTCGGAAGTGTGCAGAAAGATCTACACGAGCTGCAAATATAGATAGGTCAGTTGCAAGCGAGAGTGGGCCAAGCGAGCGAGGTTCAAGTGAGCCTGCAGCAAGCGAGCAAGAGCATAATGGAGACAAAATGAACTTTGGACCTCAGAGTCATTCCCTTGCCAGAAGGAGCATTACGCGCAGGGTTAGAAGAAGATAACCACCAACTCAGAAAGATCAAAGGCGTGGGTATGAATTTAGCCGCACTGCCACTTCAGACCATCCATGCGCCTCTTTAGGGGGTCTCAGATGAGCTTCAAACCAGAGAGCAGTGCATGCTATTGGTAATTAGCGAAGTCAAAATGAAAAATGCGTAGATATTTTATGAAAAGGCTCAGGATCTTAAGGAAAAAGAAGAGCTCGAAGTGCGAAGCCACAGCCTCGAAGAAGCAGTTACACAAGCGTGTAATTCAATACTAGAACTACACATTCCAGAGGATACAACAACTTCAACAAAGATTCAGGAATTGGCTACTGCATTGTGATAGTATAAGGACGAGGCAGGATGAGTTACTTTTTACTTTCATATGAATATATCGGAGCTGCAATTAAAATTACAGCTAACTACTCCGCTAGAGGTTAGGAAGTAGCGCGACGCAGCTATAAGAGAACACATGTCTACTTTGGATAATGCAGTATTAGGCTGCAATGGTCTTTTTGAAAACGTAATGGATCTATGGACCACTTTGCAGGAGGGCTCAAACCTACAGTGACTGGGTACAGATATCAGAGAGACACATCAGCAAGTTGATGAGATCAGGGTGACTGAGCCCACTTTCGCGGCAGTCTAGCACTTCCCACGCTTACAAGAAATGAAGCTGCTACAGGCACAGGTTGAGGAGCTGCAACCCAAAGAAGCAGTTTTGAAGGCTTTGATTCAACCATGGACAGAGGAAGTGAGCCAAATTACTTTGGCTATCCAAGAGAAGCTGAAGACTTTCCAACAAACATAAAGGACCATGTGCCTCGCGATGGAGGGGCCAACTACATAGAAGCTGGTCGAATAAGTGCAACAGGTTGTAGTACAGAGCACAAAGAACCTTGAAGTATTGAGGCTAGAGTTTAGTGAACTTCGCAATAAAGTGGAAAAACCAACTTAGTGACTCGAGAGCAAGTCACCATATTTGTGTTGCAGGCCTGTTGGGATGGGTTCCATGGGGTCAAATTTTTCCAGTTAAGTCAATTTTTGTAATAGTTTTTGTTAAAGAAGGTAAAGTCTGCGCGAAATGTGGAAGCAGAGCGCGAAGCTAAGTAAGAGTCAAAGGGGCATTAGTCCCTTGTATGGGTAGGTGATAGGATGGTTTTAAGACTCACCCATGGTTTGTGGGCCATGGTATTGTAATGAGAAGGCTATATATAGTTGAGTCATAACGAGTCTAAGAAGTAACTTTTTGTGAAGAGTCATTGTCAGGGAAAGGTGCTAAGGCAGGAAAGGTCTGTTTCCTGTACTTAGGTGAAAGGGGAAGGCTCCTGTAGCTAAGTGCATGGAGACCTTGGTAAGTCCACAAATTGAGTGCACGGGCCCCTGTAGCTGAGTGCGCAGGGAGAAGTCTGTAATTGAACGCTTATTCATAATATAGACTATTTTGGGAAGCACTTTTGATGCACTTGTGCCTTGTTATTTACTTCTGTTTAAGATTATGTATCTTCGCTCTGTGATCTGTTTTATATGATTTAATGCTATTTTTCTGCACTTAACTGATAGATATGTAATATTCATGCCTAATAAGTATAATTAACTTCCTTGACGAAGATCAAGAAGTCGTTACATAGCTCTACTGTAGTTAGTTGTTTGGAAAGGGTAAATCTATGCAACGACAGATCTAAGCCATAAGGGCTTCATAATACACATTTACTGCGTGGAATTGGTAGATCAATAATATTCCTGGATGACAATTAAGTACCTTTGCGAAGATATGAAGGTCATTTTGATAGAGTTGTAGTAGTTGATAGTCAGAAGGAATATATCTGCGTGAAGGTAGATTTGAATCTTAAGATCCTTAGGAAGACCATCACACAGGCCTTTGGATGCAGAAACCTAGTTCTAGCATCCCCCAATACTGGTGGGGGTGAGACTGCAGCCTGCGCTACACAGGTTGTTGCCAAAAGGTCCAACAATTAGGGTTTTTTTGGTTGGCGCAAATAAATCCAAACCTGGGTCAGGCCCCCTTAAGCCAACAAATGGTTCCATTTCCGGGACTGGGATCAATATCAGGAATGTGTAATGTCGAATACGTGGTTTCCTACTAAGAAAGAGATTGAGAAGTGGCTCGATCAAAAGGAACATGTGTTTGCATATGAGGAGAATAGAAATCCATGATTATCTAAGGAACAATGGTTGAATAGATACCTATACTCAGATGAAACCAAAAACTTTTTCTGTTTCTTCCCTTGCGAATTGCACAAGTTGCTGTCTAGATTGGTGGACAGTCAGGGTACATGGAGACTTAATGACCCTATTGTGTGGACTCTAGAGCTAGTGAGGCACTTGGAAGCTTCAGAAAATAATATCGTGCGGGCTGTTGATCATTGGATTGATCATATCATAGGAGTATTCGTCACTGAGCTCGAAATAGATATTCCCACGAGCTATAGCGAAGTAGAGAGAAAGCTCTTCAAGGGATCGCGAGGTAAGTATTTAAAATCTCTGAAAACTTGGATTAATATGTTGTTGTGTGAAAAATGGGTTATGCCATTGTCTTGATGTTTGAGACTACACGAAGTGTAAAACTATTCAGAAGGAATGGAGAATCAGGCTCTGAATATACTCCTCTATTGGGATCCACTTCAAGTGACGACAAAGGAAATATTCTAAATACACCACGAAGTGTGCTACAGTTGGTAAGTCAGGGTATCACGGAGAACCTCATCCGTCCACTCCACCTCCACCTCCACCTCCACCGCATACACCTACACCTTCACCTCCACCTCCACCATTCAACATGGCAAACACAATTAAGATGCCAAGACCCTGATAAATTCTAGTTTATTGCAAATGCTATGTGGAAAGCACAATAGATCACTAATGATAATCTAAAGAAAGAATAACCGGTCACAACACTACAGGATAGGGCACTGACTTGGTATATCAAGTACTGTCAAGACAAACCTGGCGCGATGTTGGATGAGACTGAGTAAGCGTTGAACAGTGAGTTTAAAAAGCCTAAGTCTTAGGTGCAGTATGGTAAATGAATCCTCGTGGGACTTCGATCAGAGGATAAAATGTCTGATCTGACATGCTAATATGAACATCATAGATGAACAACACAAAGATTGGCACATTGCTTCGTTGTTGCCTCACCTAAGATTACCATTATTGTAGTAGAAGATAGTAACACAAGAAAAATATGTGGAGATCGCGATGAGGTTGGAAGCCTCGCCAATACAAGATACGAAAATTGGAGTACAACATATTCAGTAGTAGCTAACAAGTCTGCACTTGGAGTTGCAAAGCCTAAAGAAGGGAAAGGAAGCTTAGCTTGAAGTTTGTGCAGAAGTTTGGTGCTTGAAATGCAAGGGCCACAACCACGATAAGGACCACTATCCAGTTTATAAGAATTATCTTATTGGGGGGGATGTCCCCCTGAAGCCATAAAATACCACTGGGCCAAGCACAGGAGCAACATTGTGATGCACTATTTGTTAGGTTACAGGACAACATGCGACAAACAATTGTCATCTACTACATAAGTTTGTAAGGACCCCAAAACAAATGTTTTGCCATTTATACAAATATGTCGATCATGATGAGTGCCATTGTCGAAGTTATGAATTAATGATGGATAGAACCCCTACCTATCTAATGGATGCAAAAACTTGGCCTCAGGATCAGGGTGTGGATGCAATGCACAGAGGATTCCAAGGCCTTGGAAGAGGAAGAGGAGGAGGGGATGAAAGAGGCCGGGGACAAGTTATCTGTTATAACTGTGGCGAGGCTGGACATTTTGCGTGCGACTGTCCGAACCCAACACATCCATCTTGTCAATATTGCAGATAGTTCGAACTTGTGATAGAATATTGCCTGATACTTATAGAAAAGATGCAAAATAAGACGCAAACCCCACAACCTACGCAGAATATCTAGATGATGAGGGCAGAGCCTTGCGAAGAAGATCATAGCATCAATATCGTAACGTGTAGACTGGGGTCACAAAGATGGAACCAATGGAATGGGTAAAAGGGGTCGAGTAGGACGGGTTCCTACATATGCTGTGTGTGCCACACTTTCACAGGATGATTATTAATATGGTATGTGTGTGCCAATTTCTCACGCTGGTGCATGATGGGTGTTTATGGTTTGGTGAACCCATCCCCATAATAGAAATTTTGATCCACGAAATTTCCCTATAAAGGGACGGATCCAGCCAAGGAGTTTGGAGGAAAAAGAAAGGAGAAGGAGTTTGCAGATAAAATGAAAAATGAATTTGGACTAGTCAAGAAGTCACGCGGATACTTTATCCGCTCTATTACAGACCAAGCGGTGCAGTTTGTCACTCATATTTTGGCCAGGAAGGTCATGCGAAAATGTTGCGCAAACAAGGTTCTGATGCGAGTAATTTCATTGGCTGCATAGTACGCAAAGGGGGTGCAGTACAACTGGGCGCAGTACCTTTATAAGGAATTATTAGCAAATTGCCACGAAGCGTAGGATGATGGCAAGGAATTTCACTATGCATGTCTCTTCCTATTGATTGTACTCGTTGCATGGAGAATTTCAGAGGATAGTTAGTTCCCTCGACAGGATGAGGATTTACTGGAGGCAGCGAAGTTTGCTTTGCTGTGGGTGACAAAGGACCTGGAGAGGATCTCAGAATCAAAAGTCTTTTGGATACTGGTTGAGATGGACCTTTGCACGGTGATCAGTCTGAGTCCAAGGTTGTCTCCAACCTTGTTTGAGCAGTTGCGAGCCTAAGCAAAATTTAAGGTTGATTTTCATAATGTATCCATCCACGCAAGGCGAGACCCTAAGAAGATATGGCACAAGTTTCCATACCTAGTTACGGAGGCCGATGTACAGGAGATTATGGGGAAATGGCCAGGAGAGTGGCAACAACCCACATATATTAGCGCAGGTACTAGAAAAGGCAGAGAAAACTCCTCAATGCAGACGATATCTACACAGAAATGGAAAGAAGCAAAACAAGCAGCAACTCAAGAATTGGTCGATTAGAAGAAGAAAGAAACTACTGCTAAAGCAGCGATCGCTAAGGCAACTGCTGAAAAAGAGTGCGCTACAAAGGAGGTTACAATAGAAGTATATGCATCTTCTTCTCAGCAGACTGCAGACAAGGAAGGGTCCAAGGAGGAGGAAGGAGGTGGTGGCGAGGAGCAAGGAAACCCCTTTAAATTGCAAAAGTGCCAAAAGGAGACAACTAGCAGACCAAGGAAAAAGCACAAATCAGACAAGCAAGTGCTCATTGACCCAATGGTCCTCACAGAGGGGGACCTTGATGAAATTGGGGATAAGGTCAAAGATAAAACAATGAAACTGTGGAAATAGTTTGAGTAGAAGTTACAACAATCACTCGGAAGTGTGCATAAATATATGCACAAGCTACAAATACAGACATGTCAGTTGCAAGCGAGAGTGGGCCAAGTGAGCGGGGTTCAAGTGAGGCTGTAGCAAGTGAGTGAGAATGTAATGGAGACAGAAAGGACTCTGGACCTGAGAGTCATTCCCTTTCCAGAAGGAACATTACGCACAGAGTCATAAGAAGATAACGCACAACTTGGAAAGATCAAAGGTGTGGGTATGAATTTAGCTGCGCTTCCACTTTAGACCCTCCACGCACTTCATCAAGGGGTCTCAGATGAGTTTCAGATCAGAGAACAGTGCGTGCTATCGGTAATTAGCGAAGTAAAATGGAACAATGAGGAGATCTTCACTGAAAAGGCTCAGGTTCTTGAGGAAAAAGAAGAGCTCGCAGCGTGAAGCCAAAGATTCGAAGCAGCAATTACACAAGCGTGTAATTTAGTACCAGAACTACACATTCCAGAGGATGCGGCAACTCCAACAAAGATTCGGAAATTGGCTGTTGCAGTGCGACAGTCTAAGGATGAGTTAGGTTGAGTTACTTTTGAATTTGTGATGAATACCTTGGAAATGCAATTAAAACTACATCCGACTACCCTGCCAGAGGCTAGGGAGTAGCGCAGAGTAGCCATTAGAGAACACATGTCTACTTTGGATAATGTAGTATCGAGCTACAATGGTCTTTTTGAAAATGCAATGGAGCTATGAACCACTTTGTAGGAGGGCTCAAACCTGCAGCAAATGGGTATAGAGATCAGAGAGGCACAACAACAAGTTGATGAGATCATGGCGACTGCGCGCACTTTCGCGCCAGTCCAGCGCTTCACACACTTACAAGAAATGAAGCTGCTGCAGTCACATGTTGAGGAGCGGTAACACAAAGAAGCAGTTTTGAAGGCTTAGATTCAACCATGGATAGAGGAAGTGAGCCAAATTACTCTCGCTATCCAATAGAAGTTGAAGACTTTCCAGCAGACATGAAGGACCATGCACTTCATGATGGAGGGGCCAACTACAGAGAAGTTGGTCAAAGAAGTGTAGCAGGCTACAATACAAAGTAAAGCAGACCTTAAAGTATTGAAGTTGGAGTTTAGTGACCTTCACAATAAAGTGGAGAAGCAAGCTGAGTGACTCGAGGGCGAGTCACCATATTTGTGTTGGAGTCCTGTTGGGATGGGATCTCTGGGGTCAAATTTTGTCAGTTAAGTCAATTTTTGTAAAGGTTTTTGTTAAAGAAGGTAACATATCTGCGAAATGTGGAAGCAGAGCGCGAAGCTAAGTAAGAGTCAAAGGGAAATTAGTCCCTTGTTTGGATAGGTGATAAGATGGTTTTGAGACTCACCCATGGTCCACGAGCCATGGTATTGTAATGAAAAGGCTATATATAGTTGAGTCATAGCGAGTCTAAGAAGTAACTTTTTGTGAAGAATCATTGTAAGGGCAAGGTGCTAAGGTAGGAAAGGTCTTTTTCCTATACTCAGGTGAAAGGGGAAGGCTCCTACAGCTGAGTGCACTGAGACCTTGGTAAGTCTGCAAGTTGATTGCGCGAGCCCCTACAGTTGAGTGCGCAAGGAGGAGAAGTCTGTAATTGAACACTAAATCATAATAAAGACTATTTTGGGAAGCACTTCTCATGCATCTGTGCCTTGTTATTTACTTATGTTTAATCTTATGTATCTTCGCTCTGTGATCTGTTTTATGTGATTTAATTCTATTTTATGCACGACGATAGATCTAGGCCATAAGGGTTTCAGAATGCACATTTATTATGTGGAACTGGTAGATCAATAATATTACTGCATGATAAGTACAATTAAGTGCCCTTGCGAAGATATGAAGGGAATTTTGATAGAGTTGCAGTAGTTGACAGTTAGATGAATAGATCTATGCGAAGGTAGATTTGAATCTTAAGATCCTTAGGAAGACCATCACAAAGGCCTCTAGATGTAGAAACCTGGGTCTAGCATCCCCCAATACTGTTTGGGTGAGACTACAGACTCCGAACCTGGGTTAGGCCCCCTTAAGCCAACACCTTTCCTATAGTAATGTGGTGCTAGGGTGGCTAGGGGCTAGGGCTTAACTCGACCCTTCCCCCAATGGAGCATTACATAAAAGTTAAATAATGTTTTTTTCTCATATTTTTAACAAGCAAGACTTGTGGTGCAGTGGTGGAGGTTTGTTGTTGTGTGCTTCTAGGTTGCGGTTTCGAATCCTCTGGAGGTAGTCCAACCTCATATTTTTCTTTTTTAAACCAACCTCCAGAGGCCACGCGACAACCCTCAGTTGGCCCATGTGGCCCTCCACTATTGGCCCATATACACAGTCAACATAAAAACCAATAAAATATTCGAACCAATCACAATGATACAAATGGTGAAAACCCCTTGGCCAATAAAATTTAGGTTTTTGGACCAATCAGGAGAGGCCAAGTGGAAACCTGACACTAGTCCAAAATGTCTAGCCACCTGTCCTTTTTGCCAAAATTTACCTGTTTAGAAATCTGATCAGAAAACGATATTAGGAGCATACAATATCAGTTTTGCGTGGAACAAATTGTGTTAGATTCAAATCACTGAGGTCTATCCATTCATTTAGGTTTCGATCTCTTCCATTCACTTTTAATTTTGAGCACTATTTTGATCCATCAGATCACTCCTCCCCATTGGAAGCTTTTGGACCTCCAAAATATCTTTATCAGTCAAAAAATAGATGGGGGTACAACTACCTCACCCTTCTAGTCTCAATCCACTGATTTTTTCTTGAATTTTTCACTTTTAAATTTTCATGAAAGTACATCACTTTCCCTAATTTTGGAGTCCTAGACTTTCTGTCAATGATGACATTTTTTTGCATTTTTTCAAGATAAGTAGAACATAAAAATTCCTCTGAAGAATCATGCACATTCCCTCCTTGTTATTCAATCAACGGAAATGTAAGCAATTTGAAATTCCTTTCATCTTGAACACTGTCACCATGACGATGCTTAGCATGTCTAGCATTGCACTTGGCTTGCTTCTTTATCAAATGTGATCTCCATCACCATGCACCATCCTTCTTCAAAGACAAAACATTATGAAACCCACAATAAGATATTTTGGGACCAATGTCCTTTTTGTCAAATAGCCTTTGCATTTTATTTTTGACCTCTGCATGCATTAACACTGATAGGTTGTTCACACCAATATTCAAGAATGATGCATTCTGCTGCAAACACACTTCATTTTGTTTACCTCTTTTAGGAGGCAACTTGTTAGATTCCTGAAACATCTTATCATATGAATTAGAAACCTCAATGAAATCAGATTTCAAACTTGATTAATATCCTTGAAAGGCTTTAGATTCCTCAACATCTTCATGTTTGATCATTAGCCATGCAAAGTTTTGACTAGCATTAACAATTCTCTTCATTTGTCCCTCATTTAAAAGAGATGTATCCAACTTCTTGTTGTGTGCTCTAACAATGTACTCAATCCCATTCTTGAACAAATGATATTTGTTCTCATGGCAATGAAAAATAGTTCTCCTATCATAAACATATGGACTTCCCAAAAAAATACCACATATATCAATTGGAATTACATCAAGCTCTACCTCATCTAAAATTTTTGCAATGACTGGAAATTTCAATTTACATCTTTTTGTCACATGAAATTTTGCATCGTCATATATCCAACCTAGAGGATAAGGTTTAGGATGAGGAATGGTTCCTAATTTCAACTTCTTGACAATGTCTTCTGAGATAATATTTGCTTGTGAACCACTATCAAATAGTGTATCCATCTTGGTATGTTTTTGAATGACTCTAATATGGAAAAACTCTATTCTTGTTTTTTCATCTTGAGTTTCATTGAGACAATTTGAAGAACTAGTACTTGCAATGTACTTATCTTTCAAACCCATGAATGCGATCTTTGTTTCATCTCCAGAATCAGAACCTAAATCATGTTGTGTAGTTGTAACTGCCTTATCTTTCTCCTTGTTTTTAAAATTTTTGGGTCTCATCTCTGGATGAAGTTTCCAGCAATGATATTCATCATGGCCCTCTTTGGAACACTATTTACATGTAAGTTTTTCTGTCTCAATCTTGATGGCAACATGTTGTGCAACTAGCTCACAAAAACATAGAAAATATAGATCAACGACTTCAAAAGCAACCTCTTCGAAGGGGCAACCTCCTTTACATTACACAAATGAACAATTCTTGGATGATTCAAATGACAAAACCTCCTTTCTATATATAGGAGTCTAAGGGGTTAGAATATCATTAGAGCCGACATAACAATAATAATGTAAGGACACAACAATAACAATAATGGGCTTTTATGGGGCACAATAATAACATATGGGGACAACATGGGCACAAAAAAAACAATAAGGGCTACAATGACAATAATAATGGGGGAATACACTAGTATTATAGGGACCTAACATGCCCCTCTCCTCCAAAAAAGTGTTGTCCTCAATGCTTGAGTAGTTATGGATGCTTCTGTATAAAATTCTCATCCTCCCATGTGGAATCTTCAGCAGGTATGTTCTTCCACTTGATGAGATACTCTGAAATTGATAGATTTTGTAGCTGTTGAGCTCTTATTTCTATGACTACTTTAGGTTCCAATATGATTTTTCCTTCCTCGTTAAGTTCTGGTAATATTGTTTGAATTGGGACCTTCTCACCTATAACCTTCTTTAAGCATGAAACATGGAAAACTAGGTGCACTCGGGAAGATGAAAGAATCTCCTATTTGTATGCCATAGTACCAATATTTTGCAACACCTTGTACATACCATAATACTTTGGTGATAATTTATTATCATTATTAGATTGCTTGAGGGAAATTTGTTTGTATGGTTTTAGTCGTAGAAATACCCAGTCACCTACATCAAAACTTGTTTCGCTGTGATGTTGATCTGCTTGTTATTTCATTCTATTCTGTGCCAAAGTGAGGTTATCCTTCAAGAGTTGAAGAACTTGTTGTTGATGCTCGATGTGGTCTTCCATTGCTTGAACCTTAGAATTTTCTCTTAAAGATGATGTGATGGACAATGGATGATATCCATAAAGTGCCATAAATGGGGTCATTTTTGCTGTTGTATGGAAGGAAGTGTTATACCACCATTTAGCCAGAGGAAACCACTTGAATCATTGTGTCTATTTATCAGTTACAAAGAAACGAAGATATCCTTCCAAACATTTGTTCACTATCTCAGTTTTCCCATCAGATTGAGGATGATAAGATGAGCTATGAGCTAACCAAGCACCCAAGCAAAAAAATAATTCCGTCCAAAAATATCCAGTGAAAATGGGATCTCTGTCGCTTACAATAATCTTTTTGTTTCCATGTAGATTTTGTATTGTTTCCATAAATGCAGTAGCAAATGTGCTGACTTCAAATGGATGAGATAATGCATAGAAGTGTTCATACTTGGTAAGTCTATCAACTATCACCATGATGACACTCTTTCGTTTAGACTTGGGTAGACCTGTGATAAAATCCATTGAAACCTCCACCCAATGTTGATTTGGAACATGATAAAGGTTGTAACAGACCCGGGTATTAATCGTTTCAACTTTATTTTGTTGGCAAACCAAACATTCCGCCACAAAATTTGAATATCAGATTTAAGACCATCCCAAAAAAATTCCTTCTTAACCATATGGTAAGTTTTAAAAATCCTGAGTGCCCTCCTAATGGAGAGGTGTGCAATTTGAGAAGAATATTTTGTTTGAGTTCGGAATTCCTACAGAAGTATAAGCGATCTTTGTACCATAACGAATCATTTTTCCAGCTAAATGTGTTAGATGTACAGGGATCTTGCTGCAAATTTTGAATGAGTGCCCACACTTCTTTGTCATTATTCCATTCATCCCTTGCTTCATTTATCCAATTTGGTTGGATAATAGAAATGACACAAAACAATGCTTCCACATCCTCATCCTTTCTTGAGAGTGCATCTGCAACGACATTTTTCTTCCCTTTTTTGTAGATGATTTCAAAGTCATAACCCAACATCTTTGTGACCCATTTTTATTGCTCTTCTAAAGATAATCTTTGTTCTAAAAAATATTTAATTCTATCATGATCCATTTTACCTTGAAGTGTCTTCCCATTAGGTAATGTCACCATTTATTAAGTGCAAGTAGTATTACCAACATTTCCTTCTCATATATAGCTTTGTGTAAATACTTTCCTTTGATTGGACAACTTTAAAAAGTAATGGGTCTTCCTTCTTGCATTAAAACAACACCAATTCCATTTATTGAGGCATCACATTCCACAATAAAGGTTTTGTGAAGTCTGGCGTAGCTAATACTGGTGCTTGGCACATTGCCTCTTTAAGATGTTCAAAGGCCCTCGTTGCTTCTGGAGTCCAAGAAAATGCATATTTCTTCAGTGATTTTGTTAGAGGTGTTTCTATTCTCCCATAATTCTTAACAAACTTGTGATAATACCCTGTGAACCCGAGAAATCCTTGGAAATGATTTATGGATGTTGGAATTTTCCATTCCTTAATGACTTTAATTTTGCTAGCGTCTACCTTAACACCTTCATGAGATACAATGTGACCCAGATATTCCACCTCCTGTACTCCAAAGAAACATTTGGAGGTTTTTTCATATAATTGTTTCTCCTCCAATAGTTTGAGTACCCCGTCAACATGTTGAACATGATCCTTCCAAGACTTGTTGTAAATTAGTATATCATCAAAAAATAGTAACACAAATTTTCTAAGGAAGGGTTTGAAAATGGAATTCATCAAACCTTGAAATGTAGAAGGTTCATTGGTAAGGCCAAAAGGCATGACCAATAATTCATAATGAGTTCTAAATGTTGTTTTCAGAATGTTTTCAGTATTCATTCTGATTTGATGATATCCTGAATGAAGATCCAAGTTGGTGAAGTAAATTTATCCATGTAATTCATCCAATAATTCATCAACGAATGGAATGGGAAACTTATCTTTAATAGTGAGCTTGTTGAGCTCCCTATAATCCAGACACATGTACCATGATCCATCCTTCTTGTGCACCAATACTACTGGAGTAGAGAAAGAACTTTGACTATGTTGAATTATACTAGCCTCTAGCATTTCTGCAACCATATGTTCAATTTCACTCTTTTGGGCATAGGGATATCCGTAAGGCCTGATGTTTGGAGGAACACTTCCCGGAATCAAATGAATAGCATGGTCATGATCATGAATAGGTAGGAGGTCTTTGGGAGTCTCAAATACCTTGTAATGATTGTCCAAGACTTTTTGGAGATATGGAGAAATAGATGATTTCGATGTGGGAACCTCTAGTGAACATAATTGTGCAACTATGCCCCGTTGTTATTTATTTAGAACCTTTGTCATGCCGTTAGAGTTGATTATCTTTCCCTGTTTCCCCTGCGATACCCTTTAATTCAACTTCCTTTCCTTCCCATTTTTTTTAAGAAAAGTTCTTGAAAATTAAACGCTATTATACCCAAAGATTGTAGCCATTGGACTCCTAGTACAACATCAACACCACCCATTGGAATGGAAATAATTGTACTATTCAATACATATTCTCCAATGGATAACTTGATATTATGGCACTTTCCAGAGAAATTTATGGTTCCTCCATTTGCAACCATCACTTGACACTCTGGTGCTGGATATAGGAAGCAATTAAATTCCTTGGCTATCTTACAATGAATAAAATTATGGGTACTACTTGAATCAATCAACACTATTTCCTTTTTCTTCTTGATATGTCCTTCTATATTGAGGTTTTGAGGAGTGGTAATTCCCATCAATGCATTACAAGATATGGTCGGATTCATTTATTATTTCTCTAGGGTTGGTTCCTGGTGTATATCCTCTTCTTTTGACGTTTCTTGTTCCTTTTATTTCTCCTCTTCACAATCTATGTAAAATAATTTGTTCTCAACACAATTATGACCTTTAGTGTATTTTCTTTCACAACTATAAAAGCCCTTTTGCTCTTTTGTCTTCCAATTGTTGTGATGTCAACCTTGTAGGTTGTGGAAGGCTAGGGGCAACAACACTTCCATCTTTATAGTTGTGAGTGGTAGGCTTCTTTGTTGGCATAATTTTGCTTTCATTTTTTCTTGCCAACCAAAATGTCTTTTCCAATGAATTAGGTTCCCAAAGGCGCACCTCATGTTGTATGTTATCCTTTAAGGTGCCTCTGAACACATCAATCCTATGCTCCTCTGGAATATCATTTACTAGTATATTCAAGTTTTGGAAGTCCTCAATATGCTCCACCATTGAACCCTTTTGTTTGAGATTTATCAATTGACTAAAGAAGGTGTTTCTCCTTGTATCCTCATAATGTGCCATCATTTCCTCCGTAAAAATTGAACAAGTGACAATTTTTTTATGAGAGAAAAGCCATCGATACCATACAAACTGATTGGGTTCCAAATATAAAGTTGAAATGCATAACTTTTGTGTGTTTTTCACATTATGAAGATTGAAATATTGCTCCACCTGTAGTATCCATGTTACGGGATCCTTGCCATCAAACTTCCTCATATCGATCTTTGGAACATGGTGGGTCTTCAATCCAATGTTAGAGTCTATGAAATCATGATTAACATTTTTTTTCTGATCCAGGTCCAGGTGTGAGAAAGGTCCAAGACCTTTTACTTGCGTGATGTGTTAAATTGCATTTTTAAAAGAACATAAATGAATACGTCTGCATGTTGTAAAGAACAGGAACATGACAATCATAAACACATGAAAACATAAGGCATTGATAACGGAGTTCATCCAGGAGGGACTACGTCTCCGGGCCCCGATGTCAAGATGGTGTAGGCTATTGCATTAAGTGCTGTCAATAGTGGTGATGTACATAAGAGGTGATGTTGCTATCATACAAGGAAAATCCCCTCACGCAGGAGTGGCTCCAAGAGATGTTCCGCTATAGGTTCTCTCAGTCAAAAAGGACTCCTATTAGTATGACACAAACTCATGCATGATGATAATGAGCTTCCCGCCAACATGGCATAAAAGGGATCTCAATGCAAACATACATGGCGACAACATGAGTATCCTATCAACATACAACAAAGGGATCTCAAATAAAACATGATGAATCGCGACAAAAAGTACATCCCAAAAATGATTCTGTGTCACATCAAGTAGGAACCATGAAAACAAGTAAGAAACAAGATCCCACATCAAACATCAAACATGGATATGTGTAGCACAATGCATAGAAAAAAGAAGTACATGAACGCACTACATATACCTCACATCCAGGGGCCATCTGAAGAAAAGGATGTCAAGCTGTTGAGGATCCATCGATCTCACGACGTCGAATCACATGGAAATGACTACTCACACATGAATGCTGACACCCACACTCCACTTAGAAAAGTGGCCAAAAAATGAAATGAGTGAATGGAAAATCTGAACACACCATCAAATTTGTGGCGTCAAATAGTGCAAAAATCGACTGTAAATTTTTTGAATTCTGTGAAAATGAAAATCTGGGGCTCAAGGAATCTTTTAGATTCCCTGAGATTCCTCAAAGATTCTCTCCTCCGGGTCCTCTGCAAATCGGTTGCTCAGATCAGAAAACTGACTGCACCATTGGGTTCGAGTTGCTGAGAGGTGTAAGATTGACATAAAGTTTATCCAATTTGGACATTGCAAAAATTTCACCCTCCTGGAAATTTCGCTCAATCATGGTTCCACATGCAATAAATTAATTAAAAAATATTGCGTCGAATTCCATGCCCACTCCTGGTTCCTCCATGCTTGGGCGCACTAGTGAAATGAAGGTTTATATAAGTTTTGAGGGTGGATAAACCAGGGAAGGCCGTTGGAAGTTTGGTAAGGTAAATGAATTATGAGGAGGAGGTCGGGTGGTCAGACCCTTACCCCTCCATATTAACCTCCAAACAGTTTTAATAAACCATGTACATGTTTATTTTTGTTGGGGGTTGGGTTTGCATTGGGCGACTCGCCTCTTAACTCCTTCATCACCTCATATTAAATGGTTGGCGCATTTGGAGGCATATTTCTTGTGGTTTGGTTGCAATTTATATTCATGGGGCCACTTGCTTGGGGGCTGACCACATGGGCTAGGCGAGTTCGACCCACGTCGACACCCTTATATTCGGAAACTATTTTAATATGTCATATGGTAAGGTTTTGGGGGTGTGTCCGGGTCCACTGGAGGTGGCCCGTGCCCACCCTAATATTAAGTTTAATATGGTGTTTGGTTGGACCGACAGGGTCATGGCCGTCAGTCCTTTAATATATATATTGTTAAGTGGTTGCAGTTGGGTTGGAAAGGGTCATGGCCCATCGACCTTTTAACAATGAAATTTTGTTAACATAGTTTTGGGGTTGGCAGGGGTGGTGGCCTACCACCACATTATATTTTTTTTTTTGATTTTATTTAATAATAGGGAATTTTTTCAATTTTGTCTAACACAAGGGTTATTAGACAAATTAAAGAGGCAACAATTTCGTCCACTTTTGGGAGCTAGGTTTCATGCCTCAGGGTCGGTCAAATTGTAGGACACTTAAACCTAGCCCACAACCCAACTTTGACCAAAAATTTGACTGGCTCGTTCTCCCTCATACGAACTCGGATTGATGAATTGTTTGCACTGCCGCGAGCAGGACAACGAGATCTATGCTCTGGTCCTAGTTTGAAAGCATTTTGATCACTTTGATTTTCAAGCTTTCATAAGCCCTCTTTGTCCTGTGTGTGTCTTTGGAGCCACCTTGATCAATCCTCCCCACTGAGGAGCTTTTGGTCCTTCAAAAGCATAAAAAATAATCTGCAACTTCTCTGTACCTTGTCTACATCACAAGCATCCTGAAAGGTCTTGCTTCCATCTCCTTCACCTTTGTTCTTCAGAGCCTTAAGCGATGAGCCGACACTTGCAACCTCTGCAACCTGTAGTACATTGTTTTTCAAATTAGATGCTTGAATCTCTTGACCAACTAATGATCCAAGCATCCCACACTTGCCATGAGTTTATAACACATACTCGGTGGTCAAGTTTACATCAAGATGGACACCATACCCCAGCTATGAAAACAAGGCCAACATATCATTGTTTCTTCAACAAGTGATGGAAAACACTTCATCACTACAACACATGATTTACAAAGATAAGGCTAAACACTTGTTTCTTTGACAAGTTATGGAAACATGACATCACTTTCACAGTTTATCATGCAACACAAAATAAGACCAGACATCATTGTTGCTGAACAAGTGATGGAAAACACGTCATCACTTTTACATTTTAAAATGCAACAAATGATTTACAAAAGCACGACCGTGACAAACTAACATCCATTTTTCACTTATCAATGTGAATGGGTCACCTCCTTTGGCAGTTTTGCTTGTCGAACAACTGCTTCACCTGGTTCATGCACTGACACTTTGTCTTTAAGGCACTGCTCTGGATGAAGCCTCCAACACGTGGCTCTTTGATGGCCACTTCTGTCGCAATGACTGCAATAGGTTTTCTTCCTCCATATCTGCTTTACCTACTGCTGAGAGGGTCTTTCACACCTCATCCTTTTGTGTGCTACCATTCTTTTCCAACACTTAGAAAATGTATGGTTATGTAATCCACAAAAGGTACATGTTTTTCGATGCCATGTTTTACTCTCATCATTAACAACATGATTATAATCGAAATGAACATTCAAGTGATGAGAGTGGTTATACCTTTCCTTGCTATCTCTGGTGTAAGCACGACGATGAGAGCTTTCCTCAGCTCTTTCCCTGCCATGGGCACTACCATGGGATGATGGAGATGTGTTCCCATCATTCTCTTTCCTTGACAATTTCGATGATGTCTCGGAAGAATCTGACACCTTCGAGCATTCTCCCTTGGTGTATCTCAAGCCTGCAAATTGAGGTCTCTGCATAACCTCGAATGGTTGAGTTATGCCTTGGTTAATAACACCAAGTTATTTTTCCTCCTTGTGCCTCACCCTAGTAAGGAGCCTCATGTTTGTCCCTGTAATTGGGATCTCCAAATCTCCAATAGAAACCATACTATATAAAGATGAAATTGAAAGGAAATCGATGTATTTTACCTCCTCTGTCGATTTGGAAAGAATTGATGATGGCTTCTCATCATCTATTGTTGGTGGTTCACTAGCTGTCTTGATGCATTCTCGAACTTCCTTTATGACATACCCAAGTCCTGTTCGATAGGATAATTCCTCTACTTTGATGGGGTTGAAAATGCCTTGGCCATAACGCCCAAGCCTTTTCCTTCATAACCCATTTTCTTCAACAGTTTGGAGCCAATTCCTATGGTATTATTTTTAAAATAGCGAAATCATCATCAGGACACATACATGAAATCAGAGAACTACATTTTACCTCACAGTACAACTTTTCCAAGGCCTCGTCCTTTGCTTGCAGCTATCGTAGAAAACTATGTTTTCCCTCTTTCTCCTCATGTAAAAGCATCTTCAATTCAGCGTTCTCTATTTGAAGATTTTGGTTTTTGTGCTTCAGTTCTTCCAGGGCCTCTTTTGCGGCTTGCAACTGAAGCTGCAATCGCTCCTTTTCCTCTGTCTCTTTTTGTAGAGCTTCATACATTATTTATACCATTTTGGAAATTTTGAGCATGGTCTCGTACATCGCTTTTTCATCCTCTATCACTACACGTTCCATTATTCATGCTTGCAATTCAAATCCATGCAAAGACTGCTCTGATACCACTTGATCCAAGTCTGGGTGTGACAAAGGACCCTTCCAAGACCTTTTACTTTTGTGATGTGCTAAATTGCATTTTTAAAAGAAGATAAATGAATACGTCTGCATGTTGTAAAGAAGAGGAACATGACAATCATCAACACATGAAAACATAAGTCGTTGATAATGGAGTTCGTCAGGAGGGACTACGTCTCCAGGCCCCAATGAAGATGGTGTAGGCCACTACATTAAGTGCTGTCAATAGTGGTGATGTTGCTACCATACAAGGAAAATTCCCTCACGCAGGAGTGTCTCCAAGAGATGTTCCACTACAGGAACTCTCAGTAAAAAAGGACTCCTATCAGTATGGCACAAACTCATGCATGATTATAATGAGCATCCCACCAACATGGCATAAAAGGGATCTCAATGAAAACATACATGGAGACAACATGAGTATCCCATCAACATACAATGAAGGGATCTCAAATAAAACATGATGAATGACGACAACAAGTACATCCCACAAATGATTCTGCATCACATCAAGTAAGAATCATAAAAACAAGTAAGAAACAAGATCCCACATCAAACATCAAACATGGATCTGTGCAACACAATGCATAGAAAAAAGAAGTACATGAACACACTGCATATACCTCACATCTAGGGGCCATCTGAAGAAAAGGATGTCAAGCTGCTGAGGCTGTTTGTCCCATCGATCTCATGGCATCGAATCACATGGAAATGACTGCTTACACATGAACGCTGACACCTACACTTCACTTAGAAAAGTGGTCGAAAAATGAAATGAGTGAATGAAAAATATGAATACACCATCATATTTGTGGCATCGAATAGTGCAAAATCGACTGTCAAATTTCTGAATTCCGAGAAAATGAAAATCTAGGGCTCAAGGAATCTTTTAGGTTCCCCCTAGATTCCTCAAAGATTCCCTCCTTCGGGTCCTTTGAAAATTAGCTGCTCAGATCAGGAAACTGACTGCCCCCATCGGATTCAAGTCGTCGAGAGGTGTAATATCGACATAAACTTTTTCCAATTTGGACACTGAAAAGATTTCACACTCCTGGATATTTCGCTCAATCATGGTTCCACTTGCAATAAATTAATTAAAAAATATCGCCTCGAATTCTATGCCCGCTCTTGGTTCCTCCATGCTTGGGCGCACTCGTGAAATGAAGGTTTATATAAGTTTTGAGGAAGGATAAACCAAGGAAGGCCATTAGAAGTTTGGTAAGGTAAACGAATTATGAGGAGGAGGTCGGGTGGTCAAACCTAGATCCCTCCATATTAACCTCCAAACAGTTTTAATAAACCACGTACATGTTTCTTTTTGTTGGGGGTCAGGTCCGCATTGGACAGCCCGCCCCTTAACTCCCATATCACCTCATATTAAATGGTTGGCGCATTTGGAGGTGTATTGCTTGTGGTTTGGCTGCAATTTATATTCATGGGGCCGCTTGCTTGGGGGCTGGCCACGTGGGCCGGGCGGGTTCGACCCTCGTTGACACCCTTATATTCGACAACTATTTTAATATGTAATATGGTAAGGTCTTGGGGGTGTGGGCCGAGTCCACTGAAGGTGGCATGTGCCCACCCCAATATTAAGTTTAATATGGTGTTTGGTTGGACTACCGGGGTCATGGCTGTCGGTCCTTTAATATAAATATTGTTAAGTGGTTGCGGTTGGGCCGGCGGGGGTTATGGCCCATTGGCCTTTTAACAATGAAATTTTGTTAACATAGTTTTGGGGGTGGTGGCCTGCCATGACATTATATTTTCTTTTTGATTTTATCTAATAATAGGGCATTTTTTCAATTTTGTCTAACATAAGGGTTATTAGATAAATTAAAGAGGCAACAATTTCGCTCGCTTTCGGGAGCTAGGTTTCATGCCTCGGGGTTGGTCAATTGTAGGAAACTTAAACCTCACCCACAACCCAACTTTGACAAAAACTTTGATTGGATCGTTTTCCCTCACACGAGCTCAGATTGACGAACCATTCACACTGTCACGATCAGGACGACGAGATCTACACTTTGGTCTTGGTTCGCAAGGATTCTGATCACTTTGATTTTTGAGGTTTCATAAGCCCTCTTTGTCCTGTGTGTGTCTCTGGAGCCACCTAGATCATTTTCTCATCATGAGATTCATCTAATACCTTTTTTCCATTAGGAAGCATTTCTTGTAGCAACCTTCCTTGAAACCTTCCATGTCTGCTTTTAAACCATTCTTTTAATCTTCCATATTATATTTCATGTCAACCATATTAGCTTTCATGTAATCCATATTAGTTTTCATGTCGTTCTTCAATCCTTCCATGTTTGATTTTAAGCTATTCTTCAAACCACCCATCTTAACTTCCATTTCATTTTTGGTTACTCTTTGTGAGAGCGAAAATTGTTGCACTTGGTCTCGTAATTTTGATATATCATGTTGCATTTCTTCTTCTTCTTCATGCGTCAAAGTAAAAATTTCAGGTCGCTTAATAGGTGTTTCCATTTTATTTCTTTGGGGCATCAATTAATGAGTATTATTCTTCAATATTCCCTTTGAATCACTTCAATTTTTTTCAAACAAAACTTATGCAAATTTTTAAAAATACACACTTTTTTTTTTCTTTGAAGGATCTCAATATTGAATCTCTTGTGTCTCTGGAATGGAGGATCTCCAAGGTCTACAATTTTGTCCTATGGTAGCCCTCTGAGTCCTTTTCTAACCCCACAAGTCTGATCGAGATTGGATTCTCCAAGAAAGTGTTATGCCCAATCTCCCACAATGACATGATTATAGACTAGTTCAGTAGAGTGAATTTGTATGAAGTGTCACGTGTCATTGTTTTTACCTTCAAACTTGAAATCAATACCCAAAAAACTAAAGTCCATCTTCTTTTTGTCACTTTTTATGAAATTCAAATCTAATTCTCAGTGAGAAAGTTATGACGATTTTCCCAAGATCACCTGTTTGAGATGGAATTTAGGAGCCTGCAAAAGCCTGAACTTCCTTGGATCATATCTACGAAAATATAGCGAGAAAATATTTGAAATTTGGAAATGACATTTATCAAGATTTCATCTCAAATGGTTTTGTTTTTAGCTTCTGAATCTTTGTAGAAAAATGGTTATAGTGAAAAGTCCATGGGGACCTGTCTAAAGCAGTGAAACCCTAGAATCCAAAGCTTTGATTCCAAATGTTATGCAACTAGCTCACAAAAAGATAGAAAATATAGATCAATGACTTCAAAATCAACCTCTTTGAGGGGGAAACCTCCTTTACATTACACAAATGAAAAATTCTTGGGTGATTCAAATGATGAAACCTACTTTCTATATATATGATTCTAAGGGGTCACAATATAATTAAAGATGACATAACAATAATAATGTAAGGGCACAACAATAACAATAAGGGCTATAATGACAATAATAATGGGGGAATACATTAGTATTATAGGGACCTAAAGTAACATTCTTATTTCCTTTTCCTTTAAACTCCTTTTTCTCTAGACTCAAAGGAACTCTCACTAGTTTTTTCAGAAATATTTTTCCCTCTTGCCTCTAAATGAGTTGTCTGAACACAAACTTCATCTAGTTTTGCAGGGTTAAACATGAGAATTATATGTCTCAAAAAACTATGCAATCCTCCAAGTTATTTGAGCAAAGTATCTTGTGAGGAAAAATATATACCCAAAATCAAAGCCCTTTTTCTAAATTCTTGAGTATAAGATTGCACACATTTTGCTCCTTAACTTGCCTAAAGTTTTTCCAATCCATAATAGATTTCTGCATGTATGCTAATGGATAAAATTTCCTTCTTATTGCAACAAAAAAATCATTCCATGAGGATAAAACCTTATCATGTTTCTTCATGTCCTCTTGAGTTTTGGCTTCCCACCAAATTAGTGCCGCACCTTCCAATCTAAGAGAAGCAAGTTGAATCTTGGTTTCATCATCTTTGATTCTTTGTATCCTGCAATACACTTCAATATGACGAATCAAATTATCTAATCTCTCTGCATTTACCTCTCCATTGTACATAGGCAATTCAAACTTAATATCAAACTTAAGCAAAGGAGTTTTACCATGACCCCTTGGGGAATCTGGAGGTGTTTGTGAACGGGTAGAATAAGTTGAAGATGAGGATGAGGATGGAGGTGAAGGTGGTGGTTTGTCACCATTCCCTCCATTCCCTTTTGTTGTCTTGTGTCCTTTTCATCCTTCTTCTTTTGGAGGCTTTGAGCTCTCTCCATACAATATGGAATTTCTCTCCTCATACAAAACCTTAACCATCTCAGACATCTCAAAGAATGATTTTTTTGAAAGTTTTATCATCTTCAAACATCTCTTCAGTACCTTCTTCATGTTCCATGACTATTGAAGCTTGAGGTGTGTTTGTTCTCCTTGAAAAAATTTGAGATCTTGGCTCCACAACTTCTCCTTCTCCTCTTTTAAGCTTCAACGTTGTAAGCATCAGAAAAACACTTGCAAACAAATTAAATATTCACAATAACCTGTTGCTCTAATACCAAAATGATCTGTATGTGTAAACTTGAAGATTTTAAACAATTTACAAGTTAAATTTATATGTGTTTTGGGTAGAGGATCAACTTAATAAACACGTAATCAAGTAAAATGTAAGCACAATTTATAGCTAAACAGAGACAAAATAAGCATATCTGAAACACATAACACAAAGCATGATAAAGGATTTCACCCCTCTCTTGGGCTACATATCCTGGTCCAACTTCCAATGCAGAGCCTCTTTCATTAAAAATGCTCAAAATTGTGTTTACATGCTTTAAAAATCTCAAATAGAATAAATAATTTCTCTAATGGATCCAACACTATTAGAAACCCCCATTTTGGTTCTTTTTGCACCTCATTTGGCAAAAAAATGAGTAAGTTCTGATTGTTTCTTAATTTCTCCCAATTTTATGACTAGTGATCCTACAATTCGCTTGAAACTTGGCTTGAGCGCCCCAAACACATAAACGAGGCGCAAACCTGTTTTACATTCCTGCTCGGCGGGCGAAATTGTAGGACACATAACTCTGCCATTAAGCCCCCAGTTCCGAATTTTGTGGTCATGCGGTGCCATGCGACCGCGTTGGGTGCCTAAGATTCTAGTTCAAGGGCTAACAGATCTAAGCCCTCTGCTTGGCATGCGCTCCTAGTCGCATGGTCACTTTGTGACCTAGGGCTAGCTCTCTTTCTTGTGTTCGCTCCTAGTTATATGGCGGCCATATGGCCTTGGTTTGGCCCCTCTCCATTGCTGCACCCATGGTTTTATGAAGGGTCATATAACTCCAGGGCTAACTCCCAACGTTGGCCCCTTTCCATTATCCACCACGGTCTATATGCGCTGGCTTCGTTTGCGTTTAACTTCGGGGCTGTGGCCATGGGTCAGGCTAAGGCTTAGCCCTTGGTCCCTCGCATGAGGTCCCATGGCGCTTGGGTGGCTAGGGGCTAGGGCTTAACTTGACCCCTCCCCTAATGGCATGTTACATAAAATCTAAATAATGTTTTTGACCATAGTTTTAACAAGCAAGACTTGTGGTGCGATGGTGGAGGTATGTTGTTGTGTGCTGCCAGGTTACGGTTTCAAATCCTATGGAGGTAGTTTGGCCTCATAACAATTTTTTTAAACTAACCTCCAGGGGTCAAATGGCAACCCTCGGTTGGCCCATGTGGCCCTCCACTATTGGCCCATATACGTAGTTAACATAAAAACCAATAAAGTATTCGAACCAATCACAATGAGACAAATGGTGAAAACCCATTGGCTAATAAAATTATAATTTTTGGACCAATCAGGAGAGGCCATGTGGCAACCTACCACTAGCCCAAAATGTCCAGTCATTTGTCCTTTTTGCCAAAATTTACCTGTTTAGAAATTCAATCACAACACCATATCAGGATCATACGATATTGGTTTTGAGTGAAACAAACTGCGCTGGATTCGGATCGCCAAGATCTATTTAGTCGTTCGGGTTTTAGCTCTGTCACACACTTTGAATTTTGAGCGCTATTTTGATCCACCAGATCAATTCAAATAAGTGTGATGGCTTGTGTATAATGGACTTAGATTAATTATCTAGACTGTTATGCTAATGGATAATGAATGGTTCCATGTTATCTTGAATTGTTATTGGAAATTGCTGCACATCCTTCATAGGCGTAGACCTTGATGTTCTTTTGGCTAAGTTTGAAATACTAGCTTTATGTGGATGTTATGATTGTTTTGAATATATATATATATATATATATAGATGAAGCATGTCAACCATCAAGGCAATATTATCAATAATTGTCTACATGTCCTCATGCAACTAGTATGGTTGGCATGCTTATAAATTTTAATGGTTCATTGTTCTTGCTTGATAGTGATATGCACTCCATTTATGCACATGATGAATATGAATTGTATACTAGAATCAAGTGTTATAAAACTAGCTTTATGTGGATGTTATGATGGTAAATGGATGCAAACAATAACATCCTTAACTTTGTAAACATTTATCATTATAATGCACGATCTCTCGTTAAATCTGTTGTCCTTGCTTGGGACTTATTTTCTATGTTTGATTATGGTGTTGCTGTATTGAATTTATAGAACATGGCTAGCTATGGAATAACAATGTGAGATTCCAAATGGTAGGCATGTTATTCAGTTTGTGAATCCTTTCATGGGTTAATCATGGCTTTTATTAATCGTGGGCTAATCACAGTTTAAGCCACTTAATAAAAGAGTTAGTACACAAGGTAAGCATTTATCCAGGGATTAGTGATTAATCTTATGTTGCACCCATCATTGGTATGTAAATCCTTGGACTTTAGTGCCACTAACATAAGGTGCATGACGAGATAATTTCTTTCACATGACATAGATATTATTGTCGCACCATGCCCATCATCGGACGATAACTTGTTAGATAATTGGAGCTATGATATAAGGTGCAATGGGATGACCTCATGTCACATGACAACGTGTAATTTTTCTTGCACTACACCTAGTTTAGTCCTAGACCTCCTTCGCATCTCGGTGCTATGGCTCAATGGCATGCTCACATGGAGGCCTAGTGGAAGGACAAGTGTGGATTTACCCTAGAAATATTTTATGACGTGAATTCATGGGAATACACAAATGACTGAGACTAGGTGGGATCTTGAATTATGATAAGGTGGAAGATTTCATGTAGTATGTGTAGGACAAAAGGGGTGATGGTGTGGATAAAATTTCAATGTGGTGCCTACATGGTGTGACATGTGGCAGGTGTGATTAACCATATTGGATGTCCAAGTTACAAGTTTTTTGGCAATAGATGGAACCCTCAGAGCATTCTACGTGGCATGGTGACATCATCATGACATTAGTGTGACATCAGCAGGGGATGGTCAATGCGCTTGAAGAAAAGCACGTAAAGAAGATCCTTCCATTAGTTGACAAAGGTCACTCCCGACATATGGAACCTAGCTCTGTTACACCCTTCCTGGGTTTGGGCATGATGTCACTCATGTACTGACAAGGATGGGTGCATTCTGATGCGACATATGATGTGGCATTTCCACGTATGCCACTTGGTGGGCCACATGGATGATTGGATGATGTCGAAATAGAGTTAAAAGGTAAACAACCATAACTTTTGATTTGGTTATCAGATCACGATAAAAATTATTTTGCTAGAAAGCTGTTGATGAGCTGATCATGATGATGACATTTTTTTGTGTTTCAAGAAAGTTGGAAAATGAGGATTTTTGTGATCCCATCTTCCTAATAGACCTTGAAAATTGGGTAAATTTTGATGTAACATCTTCCACTGCCCGAGAATAACCCAAGGGGGTGGTAGGGTGTGTTATAAAGTGGTATCATAGCATGGTTCAACACTAGACTTAAAGAGGCTCACATGCACATGCACCAGGATGAATATTTGATCTGCTAGCTTCCTTTCTATTACATATGTGTGTTGATTTTAAACTACAATTGATATAATTTTTGATTTGTTAGAATTACCAATTTGTTATTTTAGGCTTTAAATCTGCATACTATCTGAGATTTGATGTTTCAAATGGTTTCACCTCAACATGCTTATTGTAAATAAGCAAAGGTGATGGATAATTATGTTTATATTTCATTTTTGGTTGGCTGACAGTTATTTGTGTGTAACAACACACAAGTAGACCCCAAGGAACAACAAGAGAGAAAGGATGAGTAGCAGGATGGAACAATATGGCACAAATAGACCCCATCATGATCAAGAAGAAGAGTCATTTTGGAAAAAGAAGGAAGAAGACTCTCCCAATTAGATGGTCACACTCAAAATCCTAAGAGTTGAATTGAGAAGTTATAAAATAGACAATGAAAAGATTGTTAGAGCACAAGAAAGGAAAACAAAATTAAATGTTGTGATATTCAAGAGCCTATTTGACCTGTTAAGGTAGAAACAATAGGAGCTTGGTGTTTGTTATCTAGATAGACACAAGTACAAGCCTAGTTTGTTAGAAGTCCAAAGGAAAATATTGGATACTGATAGGACAAGAGGAAGTAAGTCAAAGAAGAGCCACATATTTGTAGGAGAAGGCATAATTCTACTTAGAACTCCTAAAAGAGAGTCAAGCAACCCTGAATGATCATCAAATACTATAATTAAGAAACACCATTATTAGAGGAGAAGCAAGAAGGGTTAAATGCCAAATGAGTTTAAGAAAGCAAAGTCCCCTACCTTTGATGAAGAGGTAAATAAGGCTAAAGAGGAAGAGGCTTGGTTTTTTGGAATGAATAAGTACTTCAAAGTGCATGAATACTATGAGAACACGAAGGCCAAAGTAACGTAACTATGTTCAGTTTGAAAGGAAAAGATGATATATGGTGGGAATATTTGAAGAATGTTAAAGACATTAGGCAAAAAGATCTATCATGGAGATGGTTTGAGAAAAAATTCCAGGAGAAGTACATATATTAAAATTACTATGACAATAGGGCCAAAGAATTCTATGAGCACAAATTGGGAAGTTGACCATTGATGAGTATACAAGTAGATTTTTAGAGCTACTAAGGTATGTGCCTTATATCAAGGATGTCAAAACAAATATCTAAAGGTATTCTAGCGGATTACCAGAAGCTTATCGGGACAAAATATATTTTTATGAGACAAAAACCTTGGAGGACACCATTTGAAATATAAGGTACTGGTATGAACAATCCAAGCACAAGATTGAAGCTAGAATAGATTAGAAGAAGAAAGATAAGGAAAAATTCAAAGGAAAAGGGTTGAAGTCAACAGGATATAAATAAGGAGGGAATAATGGGAAGTTCAATACTTTTTCCAAGAATGAATATTAGTAAAATTTTACAATGATTAGTAGGAATGAACACCTGAAATCAATAAATGAAGAGGTTGATGGGTATAAGAAAGGGATTATGAAATGTTGGAATTGTGGAGAAAACCATCCGCGAAGGAAATATCCTCAATGAAAACATAATGGAACGAAGTTATAAAATGTACAAGAAGCAACAATAGTGAATGGTGCAGCCCATAATAGAGCTTGAATTTATGCTACATTAGAAAAATTGGTAGGTAGTGCAACAAGTTATAGTAATCTAAAATAGAAGATATGGTCATTAACCAACCTATTTCAATTTTGATTGACCCAGGTTCTAATTTCATTTATATCGGCCAAAAGATTGTAGATATGTGTAAATTTGAAAAGAAATCTCATAGAGACTCATGGCTGGTTCAACTAGCCACAAGAACAAAAAGGCAGTTGACAAACGTAGTAGAGTCATGCACGGTGGAGATTGGTGGTATGACCACCATAGAAACAATAAATTTATTACCATTGGGATATTTTTATGTTTTAATCAACATGGATTGGTTGGAAGCACACAAAGACAAGGTTGATTGTTACAACAAATGACTAAAATTCGTTAGCGATGATGGTGAGAAGATAATGCTGCAGGGGATAAAGAAACCAATCTCACTTAGGAAAATAAATGTATGTCAAGTGAACAAATGCGATAGAAATGGCTGTGCATTTTATGCTATCCAAAATACTAAGGAATTGGAAGGAAGCATGGATAAATTTGAAAGTCACCTTGTTTTAAAACAATCCAGTGATGTGTTCCCTGAGGAATTGCCTGGATTACCACCTAGAAGAGACATTTATTTTACTATTGAGTTAATTCTAGGAACAATGCTAGCAAAAAAGATGCCATGCTGCATGAGTATGCATGAGCTCGTTGAATTGAATTTGCAGCTGAAAGAGGTGCTAGATAAGGGATACATTCAACCCAACGTTTTTCCCTAGGGAGCCCCAAAGTTGTTTGTTAGAAAGAAGGATGGCATGGTGCAACTGTATATAGACTATCGAAAAACAAATAAGGCTATAATGAAGAATAAGTACTCACTTCCCATAATTTATCATCTATTTGACCAAATTAGAGGGGTTGTAATGTTTTCCAAAATATATTTGAGGTCTGGATATCATCAAGTCATAACTGAAGATCAAGACATTCATAAAACTACCTTCAGGACTAGATATGGCAACTTTGAATTTGTAGTCATGCCTTTTGGGCTTACGAATGACCAAGCCACATTTATGTGTTTGATGAACAATGTCCTCAAAGATTTTTTGGATAAATTTTTATTGGAGTTTGTAGATGCTATCCTAGTATATTAAAAAAATTAAAGAAGAGCATGAAGACCACCTGAGAACAATGTTACAATTACTGAGGGAGCATAAGCTATATGAAAAACTCAACAAGTGCGTTTTTTTCCAAACCTAGGTTCACTACTTGGAGCATGCTATTTCAAAAGAAGGAGTGGCTGTATATCTAAAAAAATCAAGGTTATAATGGAGTAACCCACTCCTCAAAATGTTATAGAGGTAAGATGTTTAATGGGTCTAGCTGAATATTACTAAGGTTCATTTGTGACTTCTCAAATATTAGGCATTCAATTAGCACGTTGCAAAGAAAAGGATTTAAATTCCAGTGGACAACAGACTATGCAACCAATTTTGTGTAGCTAAATAAATTGCTCACATGTGCCTATCTTAAGAATGGAAAATCTGGAGAATGAATATGTGGTTTGCACGAGTGCTTGCAGGGAAGGACTTAGTAGAGTCACAGTGAAAAAAGGATATGTGGTATGCTTTGAATCAAGAAGGCTAAATGAACATGAGAGGAATTTTGTTACCCATGACTTAAAGCTTGTGGAAATAGTGCACACTTTAAAAATGTGGAAGCATCATATATTGGGGAGAAAGTTTGTATTGATGATAGACCATAGGGGGATTGAGATATCTATTTGATCAACCTAAGTTGGATGCTATCCAAGCGAGATGGTTGGTTTTGATTAGTAAAATTGATTTTGAGATATAACACATCAAGGGAAAAGACAATAACATGGTAGATGCACTTAGTAGGAGTCTACAAGAGGTTCATTAGACAATCTTGAGTACTTACACAATTGAAATCAATGAAAGGATTAAAGAGGCATTGTCTCTTGATGAACACTACCAGCATGTAAAGACATGTACTCTTCTAATGGTTCTCTTTGATACTTTAGTTCTTTTATACCCGATCTGATCATATTTTCTCCATCTATTTCGTCCTAATGATGGACCACATTAGTTGGTTTGAAACATGTTGACAACTAATATATTGATGTGATGGATTTGGAATATATAAATCTTAATTTAAAGACATGTTTACAGAAAGAGTCGAGAGGGATTTGTGAGCAACAACTACCAACTCACTAATGATTGGCATGCTACTATTCAAGGACAAAAAATATGTACATGATATCGCTGATTTTTGGAAGCTCGTCATGGATGAATTCCATAAAATACCTTACTCAGTTCATCCTGGTTGTTAGAAGATGAGAAAAACCATAAAGAAAACATACCATTGGCCAAAATTGAAGAAGGATGTCGCTGGATATATTTCCAAGTGTTTGGAGTGCTAGTAGATAAAAGTATAATATAGGAATCCAACCAATCCAAATCCCTAAGTGGAAGTGGGATGTCATATCCATGGTCTTCATTATGGGATTGTTAAAGAAATTTAAACAACATGATCCCATTTTGGTGGTGGTGGACAAGTTGAGTAAAGAAACTCATTTCATAACTTCCAAGTCCACTCACAAATCTATTAATATAGCCCAGATATTCATGAAGGAAATATTTAGACTGCATAGTGTTCCTAAGAAGATTATATCAGATTGAGATTTAAATTTCACTTCTAACTTTTGGAAGTTATTTTTGGTGGTTTGGAAACCAACTCAATTTTAGTATTGCTTATCATCTTGAGAAAGATGGCCGGACGGAAAGAGAACAAAATTTTGGATGGCATGTTGAGAATGTATGTCATGCATCAACCAAATAAGTGGGACTATTTCGTACCATTGGTGGAGTTGACTTGCAACAATGAATATCAAGAGTCACCGAGGATGAGTCCTTTTAAATGTATTTTTTAACCCCGTACAGAAATTACCTGCATACGAATTCTAAAACACTGAAAATAAACAATGCGAGAGCATAACACATAAAACACATATACACAGAGATTTCCCCTGGATCCCAAAACCTGGACTACCAGCTTGATTTTTCATTATGTTACTTTCAATGTTATAATACATATTTATACATGTCGAAGCATCCAATACCATGGACTGAAAACCATCGCGTAAAAAAAAAACATGTGCAAAAATCTTGCACAAAACCATAGGTGGGTCCACCCAACCTAACATAGGGTCAAAAACCAAAATTTTCTGGGGTGCTGCCCTGGACCCCATAAAATGGGGTTATGGGTACACCTCAAACCCCCTATGACCCCCCCCGCTACACAATCGGTGTAACGAAGGGGGGCTCTGGCCCCCCTCTAACCCCCCGGTTAACTACGTGGGCTAGTCGTGGAAAGAATATAACACAACCCAACATCATCCCAATTGTTTTCTTCTTTCCACAGGGGGCCACAAGAGAGCTTAGACATTTTTCCAGCCCTGAAATGCCCATTGTCTATCTACACCAAAAGAACTTCTCAGAGCTCACAGATTTTGTCAATGCATCTACACTATTCTTCAAAGTGTCCACCTTTACCAGCAACACCTTTTTGTCTTCTATCATATCCCTCACAAAGTGATACTGAACATCAATGTGCTTTGTCTTTGAATGATATGCGGGGTTCTTTGCCAAGAAAATTGCACTTTGGCTGTCACAGTCTATCCTTATAGCTCCCTGTACTAACCCATACTTGAACACAATATCTGCAACCAAAATGCTTCCTTTCTTGCATGAGTGGCTGCCATGTATTCTGCCTCTGTAGTTGATAGTGCCACTACAGATTGTTTCTTACTCATCCAACTGACTACACCTCCAAATAGGTTAAACACATACCCACTTGTAGATATTCAATGATCCAGATCTCCAGCCCAGTCTACATCAACAAAGCCATGAATATCCAACATTCTGTCCAATCCTGATCTTCCTTGGTAGCACAAACTATAATCACTAGTGCCACACAAATACCTGAAAACCCGCTTCACCGCTGTCCAGTGCTCCTGCTCAATACTCCCATTGCATGTGCAATGTATGGTCTAGTACATACCATTGCATACATCAAGCTACCGATTGCACTTACATATGGAACATGGGACATGTCCTCTTCCTCTTCTTGTGTCTTGGGAAATTGTTCAGCAGATAACCTCACACCTACAGGAATAGGAACCTTCACTGGTTTACTATCCTGCATATTAAACCTCTGCAGTATTGTCTTGACATACTTCCTCTAGTTTAACCAGAGCTTCCTCTTTGCCCGATCTCTTTTAATTTCCATGCCCAAAATATAGTTTGCAGCACCAAGATCTTTCATGTCAAATTTGGAGGACAATTGGGTCTTCAAATACTGGATAATTTCTTTGTCATTTCCAACCAGCAACATATCATCCACATACAAGACCAGATAAATAACACAGTCACCAATTAATTTAAAATACACAGAGTGATCTGCTTTGATTCTGGTGAAGCCAAGTCCCCGTATAAATGTATCAAATTTCTGATACTACATCCTTGGTGACTGTTTTAACCCATATAGAGACTTCTTCAACTTGCATAACAGTTCTTTCTTACCCTTCACTGCAAAGCCTTAAGGTTGCTTCATGTAGATCTCCTCTTCCAGATCCCCGTGAAGAAATGCTGTCTTCACATCTATCTGTTCTACCTCAAAATCAAAAGTAGCAGCAACAGATAAAAGTAACCTAATAGAAGTTACCTTGGTAACAGGAGAAAAAATATCACCAAAATCAATTCCCGGCACCTGGGAATAACCTTTTGCTACCAACCGAGCTTTGTATTTCTCCACCTTTCCTTCTGCATTTGTCTTCTTCTTGAACACCCATTTGCTGCCAATGGGTTTCCTCCTAGCCAACAACTCCACCAGATCCCAAGCCTCATTTTTGTGCAAAGATGAAATTTCATCAACCATGGCCTCTTTCCAGAGTTTGCCATCCTCTGAATCTACTGCTTCCTTCACAGTTCTGGGATCATCATCAGTAATAGATAAAGCAAAATTTGAATAGAAAGCAGATGGAATATACCTTTCTGGCTACCTTCTTTCTCGAACTGATCTTCTCACACCCGGAGTTTGTGGCTCTTCATCTTCTGATTCCTCCTCTGCTGTAGAGTCTGATTCTTCCTCCTTATGCTCAAACTCTATCTTCTCAGATTCCTTTGGTTGGACTTCATGTTTAATAACATCTTTTACCTCTCTGAACACCACATCTTGGCTGTACACAACCTTCCATGTGACTAGGTTCCAAAGCTTATAACCCTTTAAACAATCCTTATACCCAAAAAAGATGCACTTTTCAGATTTACTATCCAACTTGCTTCGTTTCTCCTTTGGAACATGTACATATGCATCACATCCAAATACCCTCAGATTTGAAAGAGAGGGTTTCTTACTAGTCCATACCTCTTGTGGAGTCTTATCCTCCAATGCTAATGAAGGTGACCTGTTGACCAGGTAACATGCAGTATCCACCGCCTCTGCCCATAATTCCTATCCTAACCCGACACCACTGAGCATGCTTCTTGCCATTTCCATCAACGTCTTATTCATTCTTTCTGCAACTCCATTTTGCTGAGGTGTATATGGAGTAGTCTTCTATCGTGCTATACCACACTTCTTACATAATTCTTCAAATTCCTTGCTGCAAAACTCTCCACCATTATCTGTCCTCAACACCTTTATCTTCTTCTCTGTCTGATTTTACACGAGAGCCTTAAATTCTTTAAACTTGTCAAAGACTTCAGATTTCTTCTTAAGGAAATATATCCATGTATTCCTTGAGAAGTCATCTATAAATGATACATAGTACACAGACTTACCCAGTGATGTAACCTTCATAGGTCCAAACACATCGCTATCCTCTTACTACCAGAGGGGAAACTCACCTGATTCTGCTTCCCATATACACAATTTTCACAGAAATCAAAATCCAGAGAGCTATTACTCATACCTTCTACCATACCTTTACCATGAAGTATTCAAAGGCCCTTCTCTCCAATATGTCCAAGCCTTTGATGCCACAACATGGTCTTCTCTCCAGAGACCACTAGATTTTCTGCTCCACTTTCAGGAACCACAGAACTGTTGCACCCATCAATAATAGTGCTACCTTGTAGCTTGTACAGAGTTCCAATTCGAACTCCCCACATCAATACCAGTGCTCCCCGAACCATTTTGCAGGTATCCTTCTCGAACACTATTTTTACACCTGCATCATCCAACTTGCTTACAGAAATCAGATTTCTGGCCAATGCAGGAATATGCAGAACACCTGGAAGTGTTTTAACCCTTCCACCTTGCAACTTCAACTTTACTTTTCTGCGGCCAATGATTCTAGCCTTCTTGTCATCCCCCAAGAAGACATCACCACCATCATATTTCTCATACTCACAGAACCACTCTCTATGGGGAGTGAAGTGAAAGGATGCACCTGAGTTAATCAACCATGCCTCATGATCTACATGTGTACTTGAAGAAGCCAAGTACACATCCCCACCTTCATCTGAGGTGATTTTCACCTTTGCAGAATGAGCCTCATCAGATCTCTTTCCTTTGTCAAGAGCTTTAGATTTACAATCCCTTTTGTAGTGCCCTTCCTTTCCACATTTCCAACACACCACCTTTACAGGTTTTCCTGGAGATTTAGATCTCCCACTCGATGACTTATTTTTGTTTCTATTTTGGGACTGTCCTCGTACAGACAAGGCATCACCATTCTGGCTCTCCATATTTTTCCGTCTCATCTCCTCTGTCAGCAAAGCTGAGACTATTTCATCAAACTGCAAGGCAGTTGTATTACTACCTATTGCAATAACCAGACTATCCCACGAATCTGGTAGAGAACACAACAAACTGATGCACTTATCTTCATCTGAAATTTTAATATCAACAGATGCTAACTAACTTACCACATTATTAAATGCGTGCAGATGCTCTGTCACCGAGTCTCCATCTTTCATCCTCAGGTTATACAACTTTTCCCGCAGGAACAGTTTATTCACCAGAGACTTAGATTGGTACAAAGTCCCTAACTTGTCCCACAAAGCCTTCGCCGTAGCTTCCCATGATACATTCAGCAATACTGAATCTGAGAAACACAATCGTATTGTGCTCTTTACCTTTCAATCCAACTTCTTCCATTCTTTATCGGACACTCCCATTGGTTTAGTACCCAGATCTACCGCGATCCACTAATCTTTATCCACCAACAGATCCTCCATCTTGAGTTTCCAGAACTCAAAACTCTGATCATTAAATTTCTTGATCTCTATCGTTCCACTGCTCGCCATCTTCTTTCACCACCAGAATCGATCTCGCATATCTCCCACTGAATAGGGTCTACCACAGGCCCGAGCGAAACCCCTCAGCAACAAAGGCGTCCCCTTGAAGCCAAACCTGGCTTTGATACCAAATGTAGGTTTTAACCCCATATAGAAATTACTTGCATACGAATTCTAAAACACAGAAAATAAACAATGCGAGAGCATAACACATAAAACACATATACACAGAGATTTCCCCTGGATCCCAAAACTGGGAATACCAACTTGATTTTTCATTATGTTCCTTTCAATGTTATAATACATATTTATACATGTCAAAGCATCCAATACCATGGACCGAAAACCATCGCGTCCAAAAAAACATATGCGAAAATCATGCACAAAACCATAGGTGGGTCCACCCAACCTAACATAGGGTCCAAAACCAAAATTTTCCGGTGCGCTGCCCCAGACCCCATAAAGTGGGGTTACGGGTACACCTCAAACCCCCTGTGACCCCGCCCGCTACACAATTGGCGCAACAAAGGGGGGCTCTGCCCCCCTTCTAACCCCCTGGTTAACTACGTGGGCTAGTCGTGGAAAGAATATAACACAACCCAACATTAAAGTATTGTATGACTAGAAATACAAAACTTGTATCAACTAGGTTGACCTAGTAAACAGAGTAGTTCTTGGACCTAATATGTTGAAGGAAATGGAGAAAGAGGTTGTCAAGATCAAGCAGAAATTAAAAGAAACCCAAGACAAGAAAAATAATTATGCATACCAACAGAGGATGAATGAGGAATTCCGAGTGGGAGAGCATGTGTATCTCTGCATTAGACTGAGGAAGATCTCACCAAAAGTGGGATATTGTGCCGAGTTGGCGCCTATATTTTGTGGACCTTTTTAGATATTGGAAAGGGTGGGGACATTAGCCTATAGATTGGTCTTTCCACCCATAGTGACTGCACATAATTTTTTTCACATTTATTTTCTTAAGAATGATCCACATGATTCTATTCACATTGTTGTCTGGTTTGTGATACAGGTGGAACCCGAGGGAGAGTTCCAACTAGAACCACTATGCATCCTATACTAAAGGAAAACTATGATTTAGAATCAAGTAATAGAGAAATTCAAGGTGCAATGGAATCACTTTGGATCCAATGAAGCCACATGGGATATGGAAGACCAAATAAGCAAGATATACCTGCTTTTTGTTTGATGAATAAGCGGATGCAAGAGCTGTATATAAAGCTTAGTTTTTATTTTTTTTTCTAGTTAAAGAGAACACCGAGGACAGTGTTCCCTTTAAAGGGGTGGGGTTTGTAACACCCCTTGTATGCACCCTTGATTTTGTAACTTTAAATAATGATTGTGGATGTAAATAAAATTTTAATATCTTGGATGGCCTGAAGAGTGGGGCAACAGATCCATGATGTGAGGGAAAAAAAGGAATGGTGTTGGATAGCACCATCTAACAACTGGCTCACAATGATGGGCAAAGGTGGTTCCCAAATTTTCTGCTTCCATGGTGTGAAGAAAAGGGGAAGTGAGTAGTATCATGGGGACATGAAGAGCTTGGAGCAAAAAGAGAAGGATGCAAGCAAAACATAATTCATTCGAAAAAAAACGCTAGACCAACAACGTGTGAGAAAACAGGTAAGATAGACACACCGTGGGAGAACGCTGAAGAGAGAGCGAGTTTTGCAATGCAAGAGCATGAATGCTTAGCACTAGAGAAATCCTGATGAGGTTGATGGGATGTGATTCCTTTGTCGATGTATTAAATTTATAGACTGTGTGTGTCCAATCTTAAAAGGATCAATTGAAGGCTCAAAGGATATTTTCAGGTGAGGGGTGCTTGCTATATGGATGATAAAATGCTAGGTAGGGTAGAAATTCACTAGGGTGCTTGATGAATGGGCTAATAGACCACAAAGTGATCTCCAAGAGGGTTGATAAACCACTTAGTGCTTGTCAAGTAAGCTGATAAACCACCCAGACTGTGAGCTATAGATTCCTGTAGTGCTTGCCTCGAGGATATAACTGATAAACCACCTAAAAAGTGATCCATACTCTTGGAGTTAAGCATTATTCCAATTTATTTTGATTGGAAATCCCTTGAGTCATGGATTTGGCTCGGGGGTGGACAATTGTAAGAAATATTGTGGTGCAATTGACGTATGGTTGGGTGGAGAGTTTAAGTGTCACCTTTAGCTTCCAACCTTCTCTAGCCATTTAGATAAGTGCCATGGTGGTCTAGGTGGATATTAGTGGCCACCCACCTATTCCACTTGGACCCCCACCGTTGTTTCTTTTTAGTTTCCTTAATTGTAGCACAAATTACTATTTTTGGTAGTTTTTCGAGTACTAAAATTTTGGAGCCATTTTGAGGGCCTAAAAGATGTTTTGTTGTTGTTGTTGTTGTTGTTGGGAAAATAGAGATATCGAAAAAATGCAAGTCTACTTCACAAGTTTTTTCTCATCCTCCTATTGGAGATCTTCAAAACAAGCTATTATGATAGTCAAACGAAGATCATATGCCAAAGTTACGACCTTGGGAAGTTGACATTCCAACTAACCCCAATGGGGTGCACAAGATTTTGACACTTCATCTCCTAAGGTTAGGTTTTTGTATGTTTAGGGTTTCCCATTGTTTCTTAATTATAAAAAGGCCATCGAGCCTCATTGTAACATACTTCAGAAGGCATGTAGCCGCCACATCTCTTCTCAAATCTAAGCTACCATTGTCTGAGCTAGTTTATTTCCATTCTACATTCAAACAATTTTCAGCACTTTGTTATTAATGAATTGGAGTTATGTTTTTGTTGTATCTCTATGTTTATGTTTATATGTGTATTCCATTTCCTTCATTCAAAAATCTACATTAGTGGTATCAGAGCAGTTTTTTCATTTTCTATTTTTTGTGCATGTCCCCAATGAGGTCATGGTATAAGGAGTTAGGGCTCGAACTGGTTGAACCTTTGCAAGACCTGTTGCACCGACCTTGACAACCTCCCATGGTGGAAGAAAATAAAGACGAGGGAGCAGGAGGTCCTTTTAAAACACTGCTCAAAGAATCCCTCGAGCAACAAAGGAACACGATGATGGACAACTTTGCCTAGATCCTTCGGCGGATGCCCACCAGTGATGCATCTTCATCCACTAGTCACTTCGGAAGCATCACCCCCTTCAAGGGACAAGTGAACTTTGATATCCCTATATTCAAATGTAAAATAGATGCAAATGTTGTAGATAAATAGTTGAATCTACTGGAAGTTTATTTTTTAGTCCATAATTTCTCTCATAGGGAGAAGATTACTTTTGCATTGCTCAGACTGACCCCATGTCACGGAATGGTGGGAAACTTACTGTGAGAAAAGGGTCAATGGACCCTCTCTATTTACAACTTCCTCCTCTTGGAACTCTTTCTAAGACACGGTCAAGGAAAAATATTACCCTACGGGGAGCTATGAGGACGAGTACATACAATGGACCACACTATGGTAACAAAGGAACCAAGATGTGCATGAGATCACAAATGTTTTTCATACTCTACGCACAAAGTTGGGTATCAAAGACTTTGAGTGACATATGGTGCTCAAATACTGTGGTTGTATGCACAAATACATTCAGGGAAAAATGGAGTTCTTGGACGTCTCCTCAATTAGTGAAGCATACCAATATGATGCAAATATTGAAAAAAATTTAAACAAAAGAAGCGTGACTTTAGATATGTGAATCAGAAACAGGGCAAGAGCACCCCCAAATCACAAAACAAAGGACAAATTCAAGGCGGGGTGACCCAGGACAACCAGTCGAAGCCATAAGCAAAGAATAACACCCCTAAGACAAAGAAGGACATAGGAAAGTAGTGTGAGTTCCATAAGAGCCCCACTTGCAACACAAGTGAGTGTCAAGCCAAGCAGCTACATTGTGGCCAAATTGAAGGCTTCAAAGTCAGATGCATGTTTTGACTCTGAGTCAGAAATTGAAAAGTGGAATGACAAAGGGAATCAGATTATTGATGCAGACCCCGCTACCATCGTTGCCACCACCAAGATCCATAATATTGAGCCTGAATATCTAGAGGATGGGGAGCATCTCTTCTACTTGCAGATGTGGGTGAAGGCTTCTCCACTAGAGTTCATTGTTGATAGCAGGAGCCAAAAGAACCTTATTGTATCAGAGGTCGTGAAGCTATTGGGTCAACTGACCACACCACACCCCACAATATTACACCACCGGTTAGCTTCACCAAGGATGAGATCTCCACATCAACCAGTAGTGTCACCTTCCCTACAACATCAATCCCTTCACAGATGAAGTACTAGGTGATGTTGCTCCTCTTAAAGTTTATGATGTATTATTAGGCCAACCATACTTGTGGAAGAGTCATGTTGTGTATGAGTCTAGGCCTCACACTATTACTATTAGTTTGGGTAATAAGTTATACAGGATATTGGAGATAGCTCCACCTACTGCCATCTCTTTGATCTCTACTAAGTAATGCAACAAGATCATCTCCTAGACCAGGATATCTCTCTCTCTCTCTCTTTATATATATACACACACACATACACACACACACACACACACACACACACACACACACACACACACACACATATATATTTTGATTCAATCACAAAGTAAGGGGAATATCGTGGTCACATCCATGGCCCTAGGGGAGGGTTCCTCCATGCAGCAGAAGTAGGTGGATAAGGTTGTGGAAGAATACATGGACATCTTCTCCTCACCCATAGGGGTACCCTTGCACTGTCAGGTCAAGCATTCGATTGATCTGACGCTTAGAGCACCCCTACCCAATGGGTCGATATATCACCGCTCCATTCTAGAAAATGAAGAGATCAAGCGGTAGATCCAGTAGTTGCAACAAAAAGGGAAAATCCGACCAAGTTACTCACCATGTGGGAGCCCTATTGTACTTATATAGAAGAACAATGGGACTTGGAGTCTATGCATTGATTATTAGGCACTAAACAAAATCAATGTCAAGAACGGGTATCCAATCCCATGGATTGATGACCTTCTAGATCACTCAAGGGGGCAAAGTATTTCTGCAAGATCAATCTGAAGTTGGCTATCACCAAGTTCCACTAGAGCCCATAAATATATGGAAGACCACATTCAAATCCAAGGAAGGCCTTTTTGAATGGTTTTCATGCCCTTCGGGTTGAAAAATGCCCCTACTACTTTTATGAGCTTGATGGATGACATCTTGCGACCCTTCACCAACTTGTTTGTGGTTGTTTATAGGGAATAAATCCCCATCTTCAACAAGAGTTGGGAATAGAACTTCCAAATAATTCAACATATCCTTCATACCTTGCAGCAACACAAGTTGTGTGCCAACTTGGAGAAATGCACCTTTGGCATGATCCAGGTCCAATATCTAGGTTACATCATAATTGAGCAAGGTGTGTATGTGGATTTGACTAAGATCCAAGTCATTCAGGGTTGGCCAGCCTCGACCATTCTAACAGAGCTTCGCAATTTTTTGGGCCTCACAATTTTTTCGGAGGTTCGTGTTGGGATTCTCCCATATCACTTAACCTTTGAGTCAGATTACCATCGGTGGAGAAAACATAAAGTTTTCTTGGTCCGAGTCCCAACAAAATGAGTTTGTTGAGCTAAAGAACCACCTGTGATCTACACCTATACGTATATTACAAAATTGTAGGAACCATTTGAAATTGAGACAAATGCCTCCAACTATGCTATTGGTGCAATCATCACCCAACGCAAGCATCTAGTGACCTGTCATAGTGAGACACTTTCGAATACAATTTGGAAGTACCCCACCTATGATAAAGAGATGTATTCTATCATGCAGGATTTCTGGCAATGGAAACATTACATTATGGGGAAGGAGATGGTCATGCACACCGATCACCGACCTCTTCATTTTATACAGACACATGGGAAGTTGCAGAACGATCACCATCATGAGTAATCTACATATCTGCAACAATTCCACTTGAACATTAAATAAAAAAAGGGTAGCACCAATCATGTTTCAGATTGCCTCAGCCGACCCCCAGTTGTAACACTGACTATTGTTCTCAACTCTTGTGGCCACAAGACCTCTAGATGGTGGCTACTGTACACAAATGATCCATAGTTTTCCACCACATACTAGATACTAGTGGATGGAAAGAAAGTTCCCAATTTCTACCTCTAGGATGTATTATTATGATACCTGGACCACCTTTGTGTTCCTTTAAGTAAATGTTCCAAGATGATTTGGGAGACGCACTATAGTCAGGTCGCATGACACTTTGGTGTGGAGAAAACTTTGGTTGTATTACATAAGTAATTTTATTGGCCAAAACTCCGACACGATGTTGGAAAATATATTAGGTCTTGCACTTATTGTGCCATCACTAAGTCGACTATCAAGAAACAAGGCCTGTACACTCTTTTGCCTACTCCTAACTAGCCATGATAATCCATCTCCATGGACTATCTATCTATCCTCCTTTCACCAAGCATGGTAACGACTATGCGTTTGTGGTCATGGACAAATTTTCTAAGATGTCTATATTGGGGGCCTGCAAGAAGAGTATCACAGCAGAGGACACTGCCAAACCCTTCTTTGAACAAGTGTGGGTACATTTTGGTATCCCACAAACAATTATATTAGATTGGGATAGCAGGTTCCTGAGCATATTTTTGTAGAGACTCTGGATACTATTGGACACTAATCTCACCAAGTCGACCGCGTTCCATCCCCAGACTAATGGCCAGAAAAAGGTCGTCAATAGGATGATAGTGCACATAATTCGCATGTACAACTCCAAGCATACATTAACTTGGGATGAGAGCCTTCCCTATGTGCAACACAGATATAACAAAGCTCTCCATAGCTTGACTGGTTGTAGTCCCTTTCAAGTGGGTCTATGATTTCAACCATTGTGTCTGATTGATGTCACCATGCCTCATGCAACTGCATAGACAAAATCCACACATGTACATTCTGGGGTTGATAAAGAAACCAGGTTTATTGAATGTATCTAGTACATCCACCGACAAGTTCATGAAATCTTGGAGAATTCCAATGTCGAGTACAAGCAATGAGATGATCAACATCGAGTGCCACAAAAGTTTCAGGTGGGCGACAAATTTTGGTTGCATTTGTAGAAAGAACGCCTTACTAAAGCCCATCAAAAGCTCAGAGCACTCCAATATGGGCCTTACACCATCACCAAGGTTGTGGGAGACAATGCTTTAAGCTCAACATTCCCCCATTCCTTGGCCTGCACCCAATGTTCAATATGGACTACCTTCGGCCATACTTTCTACCATTACTTGACACATCAGACATTACATAATAAATCACACTAATAGAGCCAAACCCAGACTACATGGAAAATCCACAACTGATTGAATCATAGGAACACAGATCAAGAACACTCATTAGTAGTATATCTAACTATATCAGGATTTTAAAGCTGGCCAACTCCTGCACTAAGGCAAGAGGCTCACCAGGGACTAAGTTAAGCAGAAGTTTCCCAATCTCATGGAGGCACTCAACGTAATAGGGACCATTACTTCTTAAGGGGGGAGGACTGATCCGGGTAGATATTGGTGGCTACCCACCTATTCCATTTGGACCCCCACTGTTGTTTCTTTTTAGTTTCCTTAATTGTAGCACAACTTACTATATTTAACAGTTTTTTGGGTCCTAAACTTCCAGAGTCGTTTTGAGGTCCTAAAAGACATTTTTGGGAAAACAGAGAGATTGAAAATGTGCAAGTCTAGTTTAATAGTCTATTTTAGGCCTCCTCTTGTAGATCTTTGAAACGAGGCATTATGATAGTAAAACGAAGATGGTATGGCAAAGTTCCTAACCCTAACGGGACCCACAAGATTTTGGTGCTTCATCTCCCAGGGTTAGGTTTTTGGATTTTTAGGGATTCCCATGGTTTCTTAATGATAAAAATGCCACCGAGCCTCATTGTAACATAGTTCAGAAGAAATGTAGCTACCATTGTTTCCATTTTGCATGCAAACAATTTTCAATACTTTGTTATTAATGAATTGAAGTTAATATTGCAAGAGTTATAGAACTCTGTGGTAAATGGATGCAAATAGTTGTATCCTTAAATCTGTAAACATTTATCATTATAATGCATGATCTCTCATTAAATCTTATGTCCCTTCCTGGGACTTATTTCTTATGTTTGATTATGGTGTCGCTGTATTGAATTTATAGAGCATGGAAAAATAAAAAATAGTTGTGCGCTAATGCCAGATGGTAGGCATGCTATTAAGTTTTGTGAAGCCTTTCATGTCTTCACAAAACCTTTGAAGTTCCTAAGACATCAGGTAGAGAATGCAAAGTAAAAAGGGCTTAGATACATGTTGAATAGGCCTTGTTAAATTTATAACGGCCTCAGGAGAAATTACAAAATAACAAAGGAAATCGTGGTTTTTATTAATCGTAGGCTAATCATAGGTTAATATAGTTAATAACAAAGTTAGTAGGCAGGGTAAGTGTTACTATAGGGATTAGCGAATTAATCCCACACTATGCCAATTATTGGGCTATAGCTCCTTGAAGGTTGGTGCTACTAATGGAAGGTGTGTTGTGGGATGTTTTTTGTCACATGTTAGAGAGATTGTTGTTGCACCACACCCATTACCGGGTGATAAATTATTAAAGAAGTGGTGCTGTGATAGAAGGACCATCACAAGACGACCTCCTGTCACATGATAAAGTGTAATTTCCATTGCACCATGCCTAATTTAGGCCTATACCTCCTTTGCATATTTGTGTGGTGGTCAATGACACACTAACATGGAGGCCTAGCAAAAGGACAAACAAGGATCCACCCTTAAAATATTTTATGACATGAATTCACTGAAATATGTAGAGGACTAATATCCAGTGGTATCTTAGCTTATTCTGAGGTGGCATATGCCACATTGACTAGATGGGATATGTGGATGGCACGGGGGTTGATGATGTGGATAAAATACCGATGCTAACTCCTACATATCATGATTCATGGTAGGTGGGGTTGGTCTTGTTGGATGGCCAAGTGACCAGGTTTTGGGTGACACTTGGAATCCTAAAATGATGCCACATGACATGATGATGTCATTGTGATATCAATGTGATGTCAGTAGGGAAGGGTGAGCACGATTGACAGAAAGCACGTAATAGAGATACTTCCATCAGTTGACGAAGGTCGAACCCTTTTTATGGAACCTAGCCTTTTTGCACCCTTCCCGGGTTTGGGCATGATGTCCCTGACACAATAATGAGGACATGTGTGATCTGATGTGGAAACACCACATATACCTGCTGGTAGGCCAAGTGGATGATTTGCTGATGTGGTAAGAGAGTTAAAAGGTGAATCTTTAAACATCCATAGGTTTTGATCTAGGAATTAGATCACTATAAAAATTATATCACCAGAAATCTCTTGATGAGGCAGTTGCAATGGTGGAATTTGTGTTGTGTTTCAAGGAAGTTGGAAAATGAGGGATTTTTTACCCCATTTATTTGGTCCCTATAATACTAGTGTCGCCCCCTTATTGTTATTGTTGTGCCCATGTAGCCCCCACATTTTTATTGTTGTGCCCCATAGAGGCCCACTATTGTTTTTGTTGTGCCATTACATTATTATCGTTATGTAGGCTCTGATTATATTGTGACTCTTTAGGCTCTTATATATACCAAGGAGGTCTTGTCATTTGAATCATCAAATAATTTTTCATTTATGTGATGTAAAGGAGGTTTCCCCTCGAAGAGGATAATTTTCAAGTCATTGATCTATCTTTTCTTTTCTTTTGTAATATGGTTGCATAACATTTGGTATCAAACTTTGGATTCTAGGGTTTCGCTGCTTCAAATAGGTAATCTTGGAATTTGCGCTATAATTTATTTTTCTAAGAGGAATCATAAGCTGAAATTTTGACCAAGTGGAGCCAAAATTATGGTAAACTTTGCACAAAAATTTCAGAGCTTGGTTTGCTATATTTTCTAAGACATTGTTTGAATAATTTAGGGTTTTTGCATGCTCCAAAAATCAGTCTCAAACAGGTGACCTAGGGAAAATAGTCATAAATTTCTCTACGAGCATCGGATTTGAATTTCATAAAATGTGACAAAAATAGCAAATAATTTATTTTGTTTTGTATCATTTTCAGGGATGAAGGTTGAAACACTGACATGTGGGATTCCGTACAAGTTCGCTCTACTGAACCAATCCATAACTAGGCCATCATGGGAGATTTGGCATAACTTTACCTTGAGGAATCCAATCTTAGCCTGACTTTTGGAATTAGAAATAATACTTAGTGGGCTACCATAGGATGAAATTTCAAACCTTACAGAGCCGAAATTACAAATATATAATAGTTTCAATATTAAGCTCCTAAAAACAAGAAAATGTGTGTATTTTTTTTTTTAAATTGCATAAATTTTGTTTGAAAAGTTAGTTTGAAGTGATTTGAAGGGCATATTGAAGAAGAGATATCCGTATTTGGTTTAAAATTCCTCCCAAACAAACTAATTCTACACCCATTAAGCCCTAAAAAATATCTACTATGATGCATGAAGAGGAAGAATTGCAACATGATATATCAAAATTATGGGACCAAGTGCAACAAATTTTTCTCTCACAAAGATGAACTGGAAGGGGACATGGATGGTTTAAAAGTAGAAATAAAAGGCAACATGGATGGTAGAAAAAACAACATGAATGGTTTAAAAGTAGATATGGAGACTTGACAATGTTTTTAGAAGAAAGACTTTCTAGTGGTGATAAGGTATTTCATGAAACTCATGAAGAGAACAAATGGAATGTGAATCATGATTTTAGAGACTTCAAATTTAGGATGAAGACCAACCATATTCTAAATATTGATATGCGGAAGCTTGATGGAAAGGATATAGTAACATGGATACTGTAGATGGAGCAATTCTTTGATCAACATGATGTGTCGCATGCACAAAAGGTACACATTGCATCTTTCTATTTAGAACAAAATCAATTTGTGTGGTATAGATGGATTTGTTGTCGTAAATCAATTACACTTAGAATTTTTTTATGGTATAATTGGTAGCACATTATGGGGACACATTGAGTAATACCTTCTTTATCCAATTGATAAATCTCAAACAAAAGGGCTTAATGGCTGAGCACATTGAGGACTTCCAAAGATTGAATATTAAGGTAAATGATATTCCAGAGGAGCATAGGATTGATGTCTTCATTGGGACTTTAAGGGATAACATCCAACATGAGGTTCGCCTTTGGGAACCTAATTCATTGGATAAGGCATTCAAGGTGGCAAGAAAAGTTGAAAGCAAAATTATGGCAACAAGGAAGTATACCACTCACAACTATAAAGTGTTCCTGCTCCTAGCCTCCCACAATTTACAAGGTTGACACAAAAATAACTGGAGGAAAAAAGAAAAAAAGGGGTTGTTACAATTGTGATAGAAAATACACTAAGGGTCATAAGTGTTTTGAGAAGGAATTATTTTACATAGATTGTGAAGAGGAGGAAGAAAAGGAACAAGAAACATCAAAGGAAGAGGATATACACTAGCAACCAACCCTAGAGAAAGAAGAAATGAATTCGACCATATCTTGTAATGCACTGGAAGGAATTGCCACTCCTCAAACTCTCAAGATAAAAGGATATATCAAGAAAAAAAAAAGGTAATAATGTTGATTGATTCTGGTAGTACCCATAATTTTATTCATTTTAAGACAACTAAGGAATTGAATTTCTTTCTATATCCAACACTAGAGTGTCAAGTGATGGTTGTAAATGGAGGAACTATAAATTGCTCAGGGAAGTGCCATAATATCAATATAACCATGGGGGCATATGTATTGAATAGTACAATGCTTTCCATTCCAATGGGTGGTGCTGATGTTGTATTATGAGTTCAATGGTTACAATGTTTAGGGATGCTAACTTTTAATTTTCAAGAACTTTTCTTGAATTTTTTTTGGGAAGGAAATGAAATTAAATTAAGGGGAATTGCAGGGAAACCAAGGAAGATAATAAACTCTAATGGCATGACAAATATTTTGAAGGAATAACAACGAGGTATAATTGCACAATTATGCTCATTAGATGTTTAAACATTGAAATCATCTATTTCTCTAGATCTCAAAAGAATCTTTGACAATAATTCCAAGGTATTTGAGACTCCCAAAGGCCTCACACCTATTTTTGATCATGATAATGCTATTCACTTGATTCCAGGAAGTGTTCCTCTAAACACTAGACCTTACAGATATTCCTATGCCCAAAAAAGTGAAATTGAATGTATGGTTACAAAAATTCTAGAGGTAGGTATAATTAAACCTAGCAAAAGTTCCTTCTCTTCTCCAGTAGTATTGGTACATAAGAAGGATGGATCATGGCATATGTTTCCAGATTATAGGGATCTCAACAAGCTCACTATTAAAGATAAATTTCCCATTCCTGCCATTGATAAATTGTTGGATGAATTACATGGAACAATTTACTTCACTGAGCTAGATCTTCATTCAAGATATCATCAAATTAGAATGAAGAATGAAAACATTCCGAAACAACATTCAAAACTCATGAAGGTCATTATGAATCTTTGGTCATGCCTTTTGAGCTTAGTAATGCACCTTCCGTATTTCAAGGTTTGATGAATTCCATTTTCAAACCATTTCTTAGAAAATTTGTGTTAGTATTTTTTGATGATATACTAATCTACAACAAGTATTGGAAGGATCATGTTCAACATGTTGATAGGGTGCTCAAACTATTGGAGGAGAAACAATTGTATGCAAAAACCTCCAAATGTTTCTTTGGGGTATAAGAGATGGAATATTTGGGTCATATTGTATCTCGTGAGGGTGTTAATGTAGATCCCAACAAAATTAAAGCCATCAAGGAATGAAAAATCCCCACAACCCTAAAGCATCTTCAAGGATTTTTTGGGTTGAGAGGGTATTATTGCAAGTTTGTTAAGAATTATGGGAAAATAGTAGCACCTATAACAACATTACTGAAGAAAGATGCATTTTTTGGACTCCAAAAACAACTAAGTCCTTTGAACATATTAAAGAGGCAATGTGCCAAGCTTCAGTTTTAGCTACACCAGACTTCATAAAAACCTTTATGGTGGAATGTGATGCCCCAAGAAATGGAATTGGTGTTTTTTGATGCAATAAGGAAGACCCATTGATTTTTAAAGTTGCCCAATCAAGGGAAATTATTTACAGAAACCTATTTATGAGAAGGAAATGTTGGAAATACTACATGACCTGAAGCAATGACACCCTAACCTAATGGAAATACAATTCAAGGTAAAAACAAATCATGATAGTCTTAAATACTTTTTGGAATAAAGATTCTTCAAAAGAGTAGCAAAAATAGGTCACTAGGATGTTGGGTTATGACTTTAAAATCATCTACAAAAAATGGAAGCAAAATGTTGTTTCAAATGCACTCTCAAGAAGGGATGAGGATGTGGAAGCATTTCTCTATGCCATTTCTATTATCCAACCTGATTGGATAATTGAATCAAAGGAGGAATAGAAGAATGAAAAATAGGTGTGGACACTCATTCAAAAGTTATAGCAAGATCCAAATACGTTTGATACATTTATTTGGAAAAATGACTCATTATGGTACAAAGATCACTTATATCTATTTAAGAATTCCCAACTCAAACAAAAGATTCTTTTGGAATTTCACACCTCTCCTTCTAGAGGGAACTTAGGATTTTTAAAAACTTACCACAGGGTCAAGAAGGAATTTTTCTGGGATGACCTTAAATCTAATATTCAAAAGTTTGTGGTAGAATGTTTGGTTTTCCAACAAAATAAAGTTGAGACAATTAAGACCCTAGGTCTATTACAACCTTTATCCATTCCAAGTCAGTGTTGGGAGGAGGTATCAATGGATTTTATCACAGGTTTACCTAAGTCTGAAGGAAAGGGTGTCATCATGGTGGTAGTTGATAGACTTACCAAGTATGCACACTTTTGTGCATTATCTCATCCTTTTAAATTCAGTACAATCACTACTGCATTTATGGAAATAATTCAAAAGCTACATGGAAACCCGAAGATTATTGTAAGTGACACAGATCCCATTCAAATTTTTAGACGAAATTATTTTCTTATGTGGGTACTCCATTAAATCATAACTCATCTTATCATCCTCAACTTGACAAGAAAACTAATATAGTGAAAAAATGTTTGGAAGAATATATTTGTTGCTTTGCATCTGATAAACAAACACAATGGGTCAAGTGGTTACCTTTGAATGAATGGTGGTATAATACTTCCTTCCATGCTGCGGCAAAAATGACCCCATTTATGGCACTTTATGGATATCATTCACCATCCATCACATCATCTTTAAGAGAAAAATATAAGTCTCAAGTAGTGGAAGATCACATTGAGAATCAATAAAAAGTTCTCCAACTCTTAAGGATAACATCACTCTAGAACAAATCAAATGAAACAACAAGTAGATCAACATTGTAGTGAAAGAAGTTTTGATGTAGGAAACTGGGTATTTTTACTACTACAAACATACAGATAAATGTCCCTAAAGCAAGTTAAGAAGGATAATAAATTATGACCTAAGTATTATGGTCCTTACAAGGTGTTGCAAAAGATTGTTACTATGGCATACAAATTGGAGTTTCCCACATCTTCCCAAGTACAAACAATTTTCTTTGTTTCATGCTTAAAGAAGATTATCAGTGACAAGCTCCCAGTTCAAAAAATATTTCCAGAACTTGACGAGGAAGGAAAAATCATATTGGAGCATGAATCAGTCACGACAATGAGAACTCAACAACTATTGAATCGATCAATTTTAGAGTATCTCATTAAGTGGACAATTCCACATAAAGATTCCACATAGGAGGATGAAAATTTTATTTAGAAGCATCCAAAACTACTCAAGTGTTGATGACAACACTTTTTTTGAAGGAGAGGGGCATGTTAGGTCCCTATAATAATAGTGTAGCCCCCATATTGTTATTGTTGTGCCCTTACATTATTATTGGTATGTAGGCTCTGATTATATTGTGACCCTTTAGACTTCTATATATAACAAGGAGGCATTGTCATTTGAATCATAAAATAATTGTTCATTTATGTGATGTAAAGGAGTTTTCCCCTCAAAGAGGATAATTTTCAAGTCGTTGATCTATATTTTCTTATGTTTCATGATCTGGTTGCATAACACCATCTTCATAATACACCTTGGAAATTGGGTAAATTTTGATGTAACACCTTCCAATGCCCGGAAATAAACCAAGGGGGTGGGAGGGTGTGTTATAGTAACCATGTGGAATGATAAGGGGGATGGAAATATGCACATTGCAAGTGGTGTGTCATGTCAGTCCGAGGGCGAGCTTGGAAATTTTGTATATGGTAATCAATTAAAAAATGACCATCATTGTACTGGATCGAGAAATAATACGTGTTATATAAGCTCGAACAAAGTATAATAAAACACTTTATCATATTAACACTTATTAATTGAGTTAAACGAAGATAACAAGTAAGCTTATAAGGCAATATAGAGAAATTTTTAGTTAGAGGTATGCATGATAGGATTAGGAATAGAGTATGTAAGAAGGGAAATAAAATGTGATAAAACAAATATGAGAGGACTTTGTTTATATATAAATAGAAATCCTTTTGTTTCTTAACAGTTAAAAGTGAATCAAAGATATAATTTTGTTTACCTCAGTAGCAGTTCAACTGCCAATACCTGTTTATAGCTAGTTTGATCCTAAAAATTTAAATGGAGGGCTGTTGATCGAATTGTCCTAGGAAACAAAAATATTACTTACAAGTCTTATGGTACCACCTACTCTATAATGATACTATATCAAACCTTTGAATATTATGTTTCTAATTATTATAGGATCATAAAGGGACAAGTAAAATTAAGAGACACAAATTAACCCTGGGAAAACCCAACCTTGGGAAAAACCCAACAATAAGGATAATTTAATCTTAAGCAAAATCTTGCAATAAATATTTTCTAGAAACCTGTGTTAGTTCTTAAGCCCAAATACCAGTCAAACCTAGTCAAAATTCTTCTAAACTGTAACTGCTAGTCAAATCCTTCAAAACAAAGTACTCAATGTTGGTCAACAGAGATATTCAACCTACAGTCAAGGTCCTAAGGTCAATTCAACCTGTGGTCAAAACACCGAGGTAAGATCCAAGTTGTAGAGATATTCGATCAATGGTTATACTTGGTCAAACGAGGACAAGCTTTGTATTTCAATAAACTTCGTCCTTCTTCTTCTATCCATTCATGTGACTATATCAGATAAGATGTTTCTTGGTGATTTGATGACTGAATTGAATTCCTTATTGTGTATTTATATAGGTTGAATGACTGAATTGAATGCAATATATTTCCCTTTAGCTGAGAATTATAATTCATAAGAAAATTTTCATAATCATGTTGATGTCTATAGATTCAAATGGAGTAGACAATGGGACTTGTTTTTATGTGCACAATTTCTTTAAGTCACTCCATGTTTAAACATCTAGGGCTCTTTTGTGAAGGTCCTTTATGACATTAATGGAAAATGAATTATGGTCAAAGTCCTTTGTGACCTAGCCAAGTCCTTTTGTTATTTTTAAAAAGTTGTTTTCCTTTGGACCATTCACTTAGATAATGTCCTTTATGTCTTTCACGATGAACTACATCTATCTCCTTTGATCAAGTCCCTTATAATCTAGCAAGGTCCTTCTGGCTTGTAGGAGTAGATCTATCCAATTTTTCCCTGTGATCATCCACCTCTGGTCAAAGTCCTTTATGACATTGGCCAAGTCCTTTTAGATTTGGTGAATGAATCCATCTCCTCATTGATCAAGGTCCTTCATGATCCATCCAAGTCCTTCTAGTTCTAGGAGATGGTATATCTAATATAATAAAGATTTCAGTCCTCCCTCTCAATGAGAGAGGTATTCTGAACTACACCAAGCTTATCTATGAAGTATACAAACTTCACTCTAGATAGATACTTAGGAAGGATATCTACAATTTTTTCATCAATGGATACATACTTGAGCTTGACTGCTCCTTTTTGTACCAAGTCTCGAATAAATTGATATTTGATTTAAATATGCTTAGACTTGTTATGAAAAAATATAATTTGAGAGAGATTTACACAACTTTGTTCATCATAAAATATCACAGTTGGTTCAAGTTCTTCGTCAAATAAACCAACAAGTGGATTTTGAAGCAATACTGCTTCCTGACTTGCTGCACTGGCTGAGATGTATTCTGCCTCTTCTATGATAAGTGCAACTGTAGTTTGTTTTATTTTAAACCAAGATATCATAGTAGATCCTAAAGTGAAACAACACCCTGATGTACTCTTTCTATCTTCCGCATTTCCAACCCAATTTGAATCAGAGAATCCTTGTAGTTCTATTTTATTATTGGAGACATATCTTAATCCATATTCAATGGTGCCATAGAAATATCTCAAAATATGTTTTGCTGCAATCCAATGTATCTTTCTTAGCTTGATAATATACAAAATCAAGGTGTTAATTGCAAAACATATGTCTGACCTAGTGTTAAGTAGAAACATCAAGGATCTAATCAATTTTATGTAGAACATGGGGTCCTCAAAGTTTGCTGAAGAATCATTTAGCTTATTTAGATTATATACCATTGGTGTGGCCATTGACTTAAAGTCCATCATGCCAAATTTCTTCAAAAGTTGAACAACATACTTTCCTTGTCCAAGAAATATTTCATTAGATTGTTTCCATACCTTCAATCCCAAGAAATAGTGCATTAGACCAAGATCCTTCATTTCAAATTCCGACGCCAAATCCCTTTTACATTCAATAATGAGTTTCTCTATTCTAGTGAGAAATAGATCATCAACATATAACACCAAAATCAAAGGATTTCCTTCAACAATCATAAAGTAAAGATCAAGATCAACATCACTTCTAGTGAAGCCTAAACTCATTAGATATCCATTAATTCTGGAATACCATGCTCGAGGTGCCTACTTTAGACCATACAAATCCTTTTTCAATCTGCAAACATAGGATTCTTTCCCATGTACTCCAAAACCATTAGGATACTCAATGTATACTTATTCTTTAATCGTTCCATTTTGGAATGCAATCTTTACATCCATTTGATGTATTTTCCAACCCATTATAGAAGCAAGATAAATAATAGTTCTAATAGAGGAGTACCCAGAAACTGGAGCAAATGTTTCGTCATATTCAGCTCCTTCTTTTTGTGAAAACCCTTTAGCCACAAATATTGCTTTGTATTTTTCAATGCTACCATATAATGCATGCTTACTCTTGAAAATCTATTTAGAAGTCATTACTAAATTTCCTATTGGTATAGGTATATTTTTCATATCTCATTCTTCATGACAAATTAATATTCTTCTACCATGGCATACTTCCATACATGTTTACTTACTTCTTCTTCATAATTTTATGGTTTTAAATCAATGAAATGAGACATTAGAGACATAGAGCTTGAGTACCTTTGAGGTGGTCTACTTTCTCTAAAGGTTCCTTGAGGAGTTGCATGTCTTTTTGCACCTTGCAAGGTGTCAGGAAGCCAATATGTCATTTTCCTTGTTACAAAAACTTCTTTGGGAGGATCATCTTGATTTGATGGTGCTTCTAATTCTTCCTTATCTTCTATAGGATGACATCTAGGAGGATTTGAATTTGTAATTCTTGGAGCCTCCTTTTCTTCATCATCAATATCCATGTCTATTTCTTTGTACTTTTTGAAGGTTTCTTCTTCATCAAAGATGACATCTCAACTGACTTCAACTTGACGATGTTATGGAATGCAGATTTTATATTCCTTTTAATTTTCACTATAGCTTACGAAGATATCCTTCCTTCTTGAGGGTTCCAACTTTTTCCCCGTCTTTGGGTACACGAACATATATGGGACACTAAAAAATTCTTAAATGACTGACTTCAGGTTTTGATCCAATGAACACTTCTTTATGGGTTTTGTCTTCTAAATCTTGATGCAAACTTTGATTTTGAACACAAACCATTGCGTTTTTTGCTTCTACCCATAAGAACAAAGGTATATTCTGATCACGAGTCATAACTTTTACTACTTCCACAATAGTTCTATTCCTTCTTTCTGCAACTCCATTTTCTTGAGGGTTATATGGAACTATGAGATCTTTTTTGATACCTGCATCCTTACAAAAATCAATGAATTCTCTAGATGTATATTCTCCTCCATTATTTGATGTTAGAATTTTGATCTTACTTCTTGTCACATTTTATCTCTAGGCCTGTAATTCTTGAAATTTACTAAAAAAAACCATCTTTAGTCTTCATAAAGTAAATCCATGTATTTCTCGAGAAATCATCAATAAATGCTACATATTATAAATAACCACCTAAGGATTTTGCTATCATTGGGCCACATATGTCAGAATGAACCAAATCCAAGATTCCTTTAGATCTATTATCACTACTTGGAAATGATCCTTTAGTATTTTTACCAATAACACAACCTATAAAAACAACATCATGTTCAATTTGAAGTTCTTGAATACCTGTAACCATATTTCTTAATGAAGGTAAGCCTTGTAGTGTAGATGAACTAATCTTTTATGACATAGCTCACATAGACTAATGTTGTCATGGGCTAATGCTTGAGTTGGTTGTCCTATCAACTTGTACAATCCTCCTTCTCGAATGCTAATTAATTCTGCAAAATTTATGTCTGACCCTTTAAGTCATGTAAGCACATTTCCATCCACCAATGCAACTCTAAATCCCGTGTCTTCCAAGGATGAAATAGAAGATAATTTTTTCAGCAATCCTGGAATAAATAAGACTTCACTCATATGTAGAGTACTTCCAGATTATAGTTGAAATGAAGCTGATCCAACTCCTTTTACAACATACTTTGTATTGTATCCAAGTTCCACCTTTAATGCCGAGTCTCTTTTAGTCATATGTAAGAACATCTAGAAAACTAGTCATCTGTTTAGAGGCACCACTGTCTACCAACCAAACATCACTGCTAGTTTTCATGGAGATTGAGAAAGGAGAGATATAGACTACTCTAATTCCCTCTAACTCAAAAATAGTTTTCTTTTGAAATTTGACTTCCATCCCAGGGCTTGAGAAACTTTGACCACAAATTTCTTTAATCTTGACTTCTCCAAGTTTCTTAATGTCTACTATTTCACCTAGTTCCGATACCATGTTGAATTGTCAATACTAAAACTGATTTTCTAATCTTGATAATTACTTCTAATGCTTCATAATTAAAATATATTATGTCACATCAATAATAAAGCAATTATACTTAGAAAATATCAACAATAGAACAATGATATTAGTAGGATCATAAAAAGATATCCAAACAAAAGAGACACAAATTTACCTTAGGAAAACCCAACCTTTGGAAAAACCCAACAAACTTTTATTTTAAGAAGAATTTAATCTTTAACAAAAGTTTACAATAAATATTGCCTAAAAGTCTGTGCCAATTCTCAAGCCCAAATACTAGTCAAACATGGTCAAAATTCTTTCAAACTGTAACTGTTGGTCGAATAATTTAAAACATAGAAGTCAATGTTGGTCAACAAATATATTTGACCTGTGGTCAATGTCTCAAGGTCAATTCGTTCTGCGGTCAATGCCCTGAGGTTAGATTCGAGCTGTAGAGATATTTGATCAACAACCAAACTTGGTTAAACAAGGTCAAACTTTAGTTTCAATCAAGTTCGTCCTTCTTCTTCTGCCCACTTGGGCGATTATATCATATGAGATGTTGCTTGGTGATTGGATGGCCGAATTGAATGCCTTCTTATGTATTTATAAAGGTCAAATGGGTGCCCTTTTTGACCAAGGGTCACCTTTATTGGTGGGGCAAACTTAGGTTTCTTGGAGCCTACATGAACCATAATAAAAATTAAATTTATTCTCTTAATATTAAAAATTTATTTTGCTTATTTGAAAGGCTCCTTGGCATGTGGGAATACCTCCCAATGCTACAAAAAGTAACACTTTGATGGGCCTCTTCCTATCAACAACAACACTTTATTTAGGAAGTGTGTCTAGAAACCAAACAATACCATGGGACTTTTAGACATTAGTGGCAAGTTTCCTCATGACCAATAATGGGTTATCCTCATTGGATCATGATTAGTAGATGCCGCAAGTGTTCAAATTGGTACCTTGGGATTCATCTTCCTCATTGATGACATGTCTCACATCTGTTAATGGTTTTCACCATTGATCGATAATTAGATAATTTCACCCATGTTAAACTTAAACATATCTAATCATGTGGGTTAATATTGTACCAACAAGGTCGATACGAAGACCTTATGGTCATCACTTATGCATTCCTTAGCCCTCAAGCTATGATGGAGTTGTTCTATGAACACTACTAGGGTATTCTCACACTTGCCACTATTATGATGTATATTGTCCCATTTATGAATGATATGATCATCACTAGATCTACTTTCTTCACAAACCCATCATGTACATATTTGTAACCATGATGTGACACTTATTTCTATGGATCTCTAATGTATTGTTGGAAGCCATGATTTCTAGTTCCTATAGGTATGGGATTTCCTCCCTTAGGGATGATATATATCATATTGACTCATGTCTGGTTGCAGGTATTCTCTGTTTTTGTACTCTTGGTTCCTTCTTTGTGCTACCTATAGATATTTGATTCGTAATGTGTTTTATCCATGAAATAATTGAACTCACACATTAGGGGGCATCTATTATAGCCTTAAAAACCACCCCTATAAACCTTGGAGGATCCACTAGAAATATAATTGAAAAATGACAACCTTTTCCCTTGTATAAATTAAATTTTGGGCATGGTCGCGTCCACCCTTCAGAGCATAGTGCGAACGATTGCAAGATTCACCACTTGCAATACATGATAGTCACAAGCTGCACTACTACTAGAACGTTATCAACCTATCAACCTTCAAAATTGATAATCTCTAGGAGAATATATGTGGGACTAGAATTTTGCCTCATGTGCATCACCTTGAATTGGCCTTCCATTAATCCCAAAATAGTCCATTCTCCATCTATATAATGAAGGCCACAACAAGGGAAAGGGATGGAAGAAATATAGTAAGTTTATGCTGTTGGAATTCAAAAAGAGGCTCAAGGAAGAACTAGGGAAAGGAGTTAAAGGAGACCTCTTCTTGATTGAGGTAACTTTGATACATGTATTATATTTTTCATCTTGTCACTATATAATATATATGTGCAGTTTACCCATCCATTCTTTTTTTATATATTTAATGCATGTTACTTTCATAGTTTCATTTCTAGTTATTAACATGTATGCTAATGTTCATTTAATAATATCGAATAGCTTAGGGATTTCTTATTGCTAACAATTTGTTGCTTGCAAATGTTTATAAGTTTTTGCTGTCTCCTTGTGTGCAAGAAAATAGTCGCAAGGGTTGGAGCTTAGATCTCAGGAGTTGCATCAACAAAGGACATGATAGGACAATATTTAGTAAAAAGGTACACCAATTGTCACTTTCTTATTTAGTGCATGATTTGATCATTTGTTTGCTTCAAGCTTTTATATTTTCACATGGTGTTTCGTCCCCCATATACCTCAAGTTTTGGGCAAACTCAAGGGAGGGCTTACCTGTACACAAGTGAGTTTTTCTCCATAACATGAAGGATGACACTAGATATGGAAATATTAGAAACAATATCGATATATTGGAAATCTTTGGTACATATTCCAAAAGAATATTGTTTAGTCAATTTAGTGTTCCTAAATTGATGTCATTAATTGTCAACCCGGGGCTCGTAAGCTCTAAGAGGTTGCTTAAGTACATATAGTACACCTTCACTTCATCAGCTTACGAGCCCCGGGTTGACAATTAATGACATCAATTTAGGAACACTAAATTGACTAAACATTTTGGCGCCGTTGCCGGGGAAGTGAAATTAAGTAGCCATATTCTTAGAAAAAAAACAACATAAAAATTTTCAAGGAAAGAAGTTGATAACCTATCAAAGTATGCTCTCCTCTTGCACTTCAAGGTGATCTGGAGGATCAGAAAAGAGAAAGTTATTGATTTGGTAGTTTCTTGAGTATGCTCTCTTCTTGCACCTAGAGTGAACTGGAAGATCAGAAAAAGAACTATTAACTTGACTTGAAGAAAAATAATAAAAAAAAATGACATGCATAGAGCTAGAGATTCTAGAGGAAGGTTTTTAGCTAGAGCTCGAAGTTCAATTTTTACAAGTCCATCTGCTTCAAGGGATAGACAAGAGACACCTCCCTTATCTCCAACCGACACTCCTAGTCCTAGAATTCCTGGAATTCAAGAGCCAAGAGTTGACTCTCCTACACCTTCTATTGAGTTTGAACCAGGAAGAGACTCTTCTCTCTCTCCTACAGAAAGACCAATTGTAATTGAGGAAGTAGAATCACCTGAAGAGGAAGGAGAAATCTCTTCTCATTCACCTTTTGTAGAGGAACCAGAAGATTTTGAAATCCCTAGGAGAATCATCATGGCAGAAGAAGAAGGAGGTGGTAGGGGTAGAGGTAGAGGTAGAGGAGGAGGAGGAAACAACAATAACAATAATGGAGGTAGAGGTCCCCTTGGAGGAGGAAATAGAGATGGGGATAATTCATTTGGGTTTCCCATTGTTAATGAGGATTCCAGAGCCACTATGAAAAACATATCACCATCTGTCCTTCCTAATTTCCATGGGTTAAGGACTGAGGACCCTGAAACATTCTTATTTGAGTTTGAGGTGGTGTGTCGAACTTATGACTACCTGGATGACTCTCAGAAACTCAAATTGTTCCCTTCAACACTGAAGGACCAAGCCTTGAAATGGTTCATGGGGTTACTCACTCAATCCATTAGGACTTGGGATGAAATGAAACAGACATTTTTGGATAGGTATTTGGACTATTGTATGCCTACTAATCACAAGGACGAGGTTTTTAAAATGATACAAAGAGAAGATGAGAGCTTAGAAGATTTACTTGAAAGATTTCAATATAACTTGAAAAGAGCAAAAATGAGTAGCTTGGATGAAGAGACCTTAAAAGCCCTCTTATTAAAAGCCATTAGGGATGAATGGATAGATATCCTAAACATGATGGGGAAAGGGGATATTTCTCAACTTTCACTCAATGATATAGCAGAACTCTGTATCCATCTCTCAAGGGGCAAATCAAAAACTCAAAAAGGGCCTAGAGATCCTTCTCTCCTTAGAGCAAATAAATCTGCAACAGGATCAGTGAGTAGGGCTGAAATCGGCAATATGCTTGATGAATTCAAAACTGACATCTTAGGGAGTCTTAGTGAACAACTAGATACCCTTAAGATTCACAATAAACAAAAAGCAGAAGCTGAGGCTTTGGCCATCTTTTGCCCGAAATGTAGAAAGAAACATGCTTTAAGGGAATGTCCCTTGGACGCACACGTTGTGGAAACATGTGTAATTTGCTCAGAAACTCATGAGACTAAGGATTGTCCTTCAATACCTGGCCTCAAAGCAGTCTTTCAAGAGGATCCAGATACACTTGAATCTCTCTGTTTTATTGCAAGGAGACCTTGGCAAGGACAACAGAATCAAGGGTTTAACAACTCTATGAATTCTCAATCCCAACCAAATTGGAATCCTTGGCAACAACCTTGGCCTCAACCTCAAAATGCTTTTCAAGCATGGATGCAAAGCATGCAAAATCCTTATGGGAGATTTGCTCAATTCTAACAATATCCTCCATCATTTCAGAATCAGCAGGCTCCACAACTTCCAAATCAAGGTCAACAACTATCATTGCCATACCCTCAACAACAACAACCTCCTCCACAAAATCAAAATTCTCAACTATCGCTTCAATCCCAGCAGAAATCAAATCAACTTCCCTCTCAGCCATTACCAAATCCAAATAATAGGAACCCTCAAAATGCTTACATGATGGAAGGTCAACCATTTCCTACCTATATGGTTGTTCCTCTCAATGAAGTACAACTCATATCAGGTAGAATCTTAGATCAACCTTCTACAAGTGTTCAACAACCAAGCATTTCTGAGGAAGAATCTCTCAAAGTCAATAAAGGTTCTGAAGTATCACTTCAAAACCAAAATATCCAAAAAGAAAAAGAAAAAGAATCAACCTCTACAACTCCCATAGTTGAGCAACCTACACCCTTAGCTACACCTCCTTTTCCTGAAAGATTACAAATTGACAAAGGAGTGGAAAAGCAAATATGGGTGCCTGACTATAGTTTCCTAGATGAATTGAAGAATGTATGTATCAAGATCCCCTTGTTACAAGCCATTAAGGAAATTCCCATTCTAGCGAAGACAATAAAGGAGTTGAGTTTGAAGAAAACAGGAAAGAGAACCAGAGATACCAAAAGGATACATCTAGTTGGAAAAATTGCAGACATAATGATGGGTAAGATTACCATGCAAAAGTATGTGGATCCTGGTAGCCCTATTGTCAAGACTCATATTAATGGGGTTGAAATCCCAAATACTTTGATTGACCTAGGAGCCGCGATCAACATCATGAGTAGACAGACCATGGATCAGTTAAAGCTTCCTAACCTTCTCTTTACACCTACTTTGCTGCAGCTTGCAGATAGATCAATCATTAAACCTGATGGTGTATTGGAAGATATTCCAGTCTCCCTAGACTCTTGGGAATATCCAGTTGATTTTATGATCTTAACTCCCAAGAACAATCTAGGAGGACACCCTCTTATTTTAGGAAGACCTTGGCTGGCCACAGCTGATGCTTTTATAAGTTGTAGGTCTGGGGACATGTATATATCAGATGGTAATTCCACCAAGAAATTCAACTTGTATCCTCCAGCAAAGGCAATAACAGAAATAGGAGAAGATGAGTGGGTTGATGATGAGGATACTATTCAACCTGTTCTAACCATCTCTGAAATCAGTGAGGATAGTCAAATTCTAAATACATTAGAAAATTTTGAAATACCTTTAGAATATGACTCTACACAATTTCAGTTAGATGCAGACATTGAATATCTCTCCTCTAGACAGATGTCTCTCTTCTCAATGGAAGAGTTTGGTAGTTCTACAGTTGAAATCCTTCCAGGAAAAACATTGAACATTAACAAAAACTTGGAAAGACCACAACAAGAAGAATTAACTAAACTGTTGCTAAAACATTCCACTGCCTTTGCATGGGAATACACTGACATGAAAGGAATCGATCCTAAGACTTGTATTCATCACATCTATATTGAAGAAAATAGCAGACCTATTAGGCAACCACAAAGAAGGATGAATCCAAACCTTAGGGAAATCGTGAAAGAAGAACTCCAGAAATTGCTCAAGGTAAACTTCATTTACCCCATTTCAGATAGCCAATGGGTTTCTCCCTTGGTTATAGTGCCCAAAAAGAATGGTAAATGGAGAGTTTGCATTGATTATCGAGAATTGAACAAGGCAACCTTAAAGGATCATTTTCCTCTACCTTTTATTGATCAGGTACTAGACACTTTAGCAGGTAAAAAGTATTTCTCATTCTTGGATGGTTTTAGTGGGTATAATCAGATTCAGGTAGCACCTGAAGATCAAGACAAGACCACATTTACTTGTCCTTGGGGAACTTTTGCCTATCGAGTACTCCCTTTTGGATTGTGCAATGCACCCGCTACATTTCAAAGGGCTGTACTAGGAATCTTTTCAGATCTGATTCATGATTGTGTAGAGGTATACATGGACGATTTCACAGTTTATGGTAATACATTTGAAGAAGCTTTGGAAAATTTGGAAAAAGTACTGGTAAGATGTAAGGAAACAAATCTTTCTTTAAGTCATGAAAAGTGTTTTATGATGTTTACTGAAGGGATTGTTTTAGGACATCATATTTCAGGAGATGGGATTAAGGTTGATAGATCCAAAGTTGAAGTCATCTCTAAGTTACCTATTCCAAATTGCCAGAAGGATGTTAGAAGTTTTCTTGGGTTTACTGGGTATTACAGAAGATTTATTGAAAACTTCACTAAGATAGCATCTCCTCTTTTTAAATTGCTTACCAAAGACTGTGAGTTCAAATGGGATCCTAAGTGTCAATCTGCCTTTGAAGCTTTAAAGACTAGAATATCTGAAGCACCCATCTTAAGGGGGCCAAATTGGAAACTCCCTTTCCACATTTCTACTGATGCTTCAGATACAGCTCTAGGAGCTGTTTTGGGACAAAAGGATTTGATCCCTTATGCCATTTATTACACAAGTAAGAATTTGACTCCCACTGAGTTAAATTATACTGTTACAGAAAAAGAGTTCTTAGCTGTGGTACATGCGATCAATAAGTTTAGACACTACATAACCGACTATGAAACCTTTGTCCATACTGATCACTCTGCCATAAGATATTTAATGAACAAACCTGTTACCAATGGTAGAGTTACAAGATGGCTTTTACTCTTACAAGAATTCAACATTACTGTGTTAGATAGACCTGGAAAACAAAACACAGTAGCTGATTCCTTGTCTAGAATCCAAAACACTAATGAAGATTCTCCAGTAGAAGATAAGTTTCCAGATGAATACTTGTTTGCAGTGACTACCAAGACTCCTTGGTATGCAGATATGGCTAATTATCTTGTTACAGGGAAGCTTCCTCTACACTTATTTCCTAATGAGAAAAGGAAAATTATTCAGGAGAGTTCACATTATTCTTGGATTTCTAATGAATTGTTCAAAACAGGGCCAGATTGTATAATCAGAAGATGTGTTCGGGAAGATGAAATGCCTGACATCCTTAAGGCATGTCATGATGAACCATGCGACGGGCACTTTGCTGACAAGAGGACAGCTTATAAAATCCTTTCTCTAGGATATTATTGGCCTTCTCTCTTTAAAGATGGAAAGCAGTATGTTAGAAGGTGTGACAGCTGCCAAAGAGTTGGGAAACCAACTCCTTCAAATGAAATGCCTCTACAGCCTCAGGTATGCATCGAACCCTTTGAGAAATGGGCTCTAGATTTCGTTGGACCAATTAATCCACCATCAAAGCAAAAGAAGTATATACTGGTTTGTACTGATTATGTTACTAAGTGGGTAGAAGCCAAGGCATTGCCTTCTGCCACTGAAAATTCAGTTGTTCAATTTCTTTTTGAGGATATTTTCACTCGTTTTGGTGTCCCAAGGGAAATTGTGACAGATCAGGGCAGCCAATTTACATCTAAATTGATGGAGAAGCTGATGGAGGAATACAAGATCAAGCACAGAACATCTACTCCATACCATCCACAATCAAATGGCCAAGTGGAATCTACCAATAAAGTTCTTGAAGGCATTATCACCAAGACTATTCATCTTCATAGAAGAGATTGGGCGGAAAGGCTCCCTGAAGCCTTATGGGCCTATAGAACTACATGGAAGAACACAACAGGACATTCTCCCTATGAACTTGTTTATGGGAAGGAAGTCCTGCTCCCCATTGAGTTCCAAATCAAGACCTTCAAGATGGCAGTCCAATTGGGAATGAGCCTCTCAGAAGCCCAAAGACACAGAATGGACCAGCTAAATGAGCTAGATGAAATAAGGCAAGATGCAATTCTAAGGACCGATCTAGTTCAGCACCAAAGATCTAAATGGCATGATCGTCATATCAAAGAAAGAAAGTTTCAGAAAGGAGATTGGGCTCTATTGTTTGATTCAAAGTTCAAAGACTTCAAAGGAAAATTTCAAACTCATTGGCTTGGGCCATATGAGATTGATGAAGTCTTTAGCAATGGAGCAGTTCGAGTGAAAACTATTGATGAATTTCATACTCCTCTTATTGTGAATGGCCATCGCTTGAAAATCTACCAAAAGCCATTCTCAAAAGAAGAGTTTGTACAGTTGTTTAAAGAAGATTCTGCAATCAGGTTGGTGGAGAAGGATTCTTCTCCATCAGCATAATCTTTGGTTTTTTGAAAAAAAAAAAAAATAAAAAAAAAAAAAATTAAAATAAATGTATAAGCCTGAAAACCAATCTCTGATTGGCAGTCTTATGCAGAAAACCTGAGGTGAAAATCAGGGTCACCTGACACCTCATGTTTTCCAAAAAAAATATCTCTCTCTCTTCCATCTCGTTTCGCCATTTCATCCACTTCATTCACCATCTCATTCATTTAATCACTCTCACTCCACCTCATTTCTTTCCATCCATCCATCCATTCATTACATTTCATTCCATCAATAAAGTTATTTTTTTAGATAACTAAAGTTGTTTTGTGCAGCCGGAGGGTACCACTGCAGTTTCCACAGCTGTCTGGCAATTCTACAGCCATTCAGCCATTCCGCAGCTCTCTGCACCTGCATAAAAGAAACACAGTCTGTTTGAAAAGAAATTTACAGTTCAGAAGTCATCAACAATAAGTGGAAAAGAGTCATGCAACAGCAATAAAACAATGAAGGGTTAGTGGCAAATGATCAAAGGCAATCCAAGCGCGGATATGAGGTATGATCTAAATCCTAAACTTACGGTTATCTCATTTTGCAAAGTTTCCGGGTTATGTTTTCTGCCATTTAATGTAATGATTACCAGTCTTTCCCATCATGCGACCAAAAATCCACATATCCCCCACACTTATCGGTCCTGTTCATCACGATTTTGAAACTCAATTGCGGCTGATCCTCCATTAAGGTTTTCGTACCTAAGTGACGTAGACTACTGTACTACGTCTCTCTACGTCATAATCCCGCAGCCAAGTGTAAATCTATGACCGAAGCCTAAGGACCTAACCGTTCCTACCCATCATTTCATAATCCTCCTACTCTCGTATCATTCCATTCATGCTGTTTCATTTCCACAGTTCCCTTATTCCGCTGTGCTCACTACGCTGCTACCTTAGCCATACTCTGTTTTACTTCTTCCTCTCTGCTAATTCTGATTATCAGTGAAAGTATGTTACGGCTGTTACATTAGAGCCGTAAATTTACTGTGTTAAGGCCACTGTTGAAGCCGTGTAACTTTTTTTCCAAAAGTTTTAGAACAGAGCCGTAGAGCCAATGGGTAAACTCTTAAGAGCAGAACCAGAGGGTTCAAAATTTCTGGAGGGATATCCTCAAGTTAAAGAGGCTTTGCAGAAAGCAAACTGGCTCCAATGCATCCAGAAATTCAGAGGTTACCACAAAGAGGTTACGAAGGCCTTTGCACGTTCCTTTAGAGACAAAGACAATCAAGTGGAGATAGGGGACCTAAAGTTTACAGTCACTGAGAGCAGTATAGCACAGGCCACTTCACTCCCACAAACTGGAGAAAGATGGTTTAAAAACAGATCAATACAAGACCAACAGTGGAAGCAAATCTTAAAGAATCCAGGTATGGATACCAGCATTTTTACAAAAGGGATTCCTGTTACTTATGTCAAGGAAGAATGGACAACTTTACTTTTATTAGTGCAAAAATTCTTTACTTGTGAGGGAAGGTTTGGAGTTTTATATGTTTACCATGCCAAAGTCATGATGCATTTCTTAGGAGATGATATTAACCTTCCATATTTTCTACTCTCAAGTCTTAGAAAAATGTGTTCAATTGTCCAAAGGAACCCAAGAAACATTGAACCACATCTGTATCATCATGGTCTTGTTACGATGCTAGTTGAGGAACAGCTGAAAGCAAAAAGAGATACCTGGGAGAGATTTCTTGTGAGAAACCATTTTGAAGAAGCAGGAGAAACCTCTGTGCCTAGAAAGAGTAGAAGAAAAAGAGAAGAGGCTACCCCTGAAGCTGTTGTCCAAGAGGAAACTGTCCAAGAACAGATTGAAGAAGAAACTGATGTACATCATTCTGAACATGAAATCGACCCTGAACCTGCTGTGGACATTGATCAAACAGCCCAAAGAATCATCACAGAAACCCTTTCAGAACTTTCCCAAGAAGTTGCTCAAAAGAGAAAAGAGAGTAGGGAGAAACAAAAGAAAGATAAAGGCAACGCTGCAGCCCAAGAAACTTACCTTACTCCTGAAAATTCCAGTGAAGAAGATACTCAGCCCTTAGCACAAAGGTTGGCCCAACTCCATGAAACTGCCCTTTCCAAGAAGGTGGAAAAACAAAAGCAAAAAGCACAAAAAGAAAAGCAGAACATCACCACCGTGAGAAGGAGCAGAAGGATACAAGATAAAGTGGGGGTCACAAAGGGTAAAAAGTCACTCATCATTGACTTGAGCACACCTGAAAAGGTTGCTACAAGACTTGACTTTGAGAAAAGCCCTCCACACGCTGAGTATGTTGAGACTAGTCCTCCACGTGAGGAAAGTCCTTTTGAGCATGAACCAGAATATGAACATGGATCCGAATTTGAGTATGAGCCTAGTCCAAAGAAGTCACCAGAGGTTGACCCAGATCAGCAGAAAGTTTATAATTAGTACTTAAGGAACCTCTTAGAGCTTTTTGTCGTTTGGGGTGTTGTTTGTGGTTAACTTATCTTCCTAAGATGGAGTGATGATTTTATAAACAGATGAGTGATAGTGTGTGTAAGGTGAATTTTGGATGAGTGAGGGTGTGTGATTGGTGGTTTCTAACTACTTGCTGAAAAGGAAAAGCTTAAAAGAAATAAATAACTTGAAATGAACTGAAAGCAAAGAACCACTTTCTAATGGCACTAGACACCATTCATGCTGCTGCAAATAAAAGGTAAGAAAATCACTTTAAAAACCAATGATAATGTTTATCTCTTCCTAACTCTCTGCTTCTAACACATAGTACTGTGTAAAACACGATTAGGAAGTAGCTAGAGATGAGTTTAAAAAGTGATCAAAAATGAGAAAAATCTACTTTAAAGACTAGTTATAATATTCAGCTCTTTCTAACTCTCTGCTTCTAACATATGGTACTATGTAAAGCACGATTAGAAAGTAGTTAAAGATTAGTCTAAAAAGTACTCAAAGCCAGCTGTAATTTATTAGTATTCTGATCTCTAAAAGATGAACAATTTGTGATAAAGAGACCATCAATATGTTAGCAGACAACTTTGAGAAACTAAACTAGAAATCAGCTATGAAAATAAAGTAAAGGCAGCAACTTTGAATCTGTCAACTGAAAATGCCATCAGATATAAAGCAAATACATAAAGACAAAAACAATCCCAGGTAAAAAAACCTGCAGAAAAACAAATCTGATCAGTCAAAATGAATGCTGCAAATGAAATGACAATGAAAGTAAATCAAGCTGTACATGTTTCAAAGAAAAGGAAATGCTGAATGGAAAATAAGGAAATAGCAAGAATATGAACATAAAATACTATACAAGGGCAGTCATGAACAGGGGCCCTCCATTCATACAACCCAAAGAAGACTCAAGGATTTGAAAACGTCAGAACAACACTGTCTTCTATTACTCCATCTGCAGAAAATTACAGTCAAGAGTGCTAGAACAGCACTATCAAAACAGAGTCTTGAAATGCACTAAAATTATAACAAATTCATAAAACACAGCAACTAAAAAGTAACATTAAGCGTACACAGACGCAAGTTTTTATAGGCATCTAAACGATTGCCTAATGCGTAAAGCTAGAAACTGAAAATTAACTAATCTGTCATGCGTAATAAAGGTTCAGCAACACGTCATAAGCCTCGTGGATGAGCTGGAGGTTCTGGTCGTTATGGGAATTGAATCCAGAGTTGGATTATGTTTCCCACAACCTGCGTAACACGGACAAATCACCAGTTGCATTGACGTGACCCAACAGCTTACGCAACACCGTTTAAGCTGTCTTTGTTGACCGTGGCTTGACCCTCGTTGACCGGAGGTGTAGATGCTGTGGCTGACCGAACCAATAGCACAGGAACCTTGAGCACCTTTATTCCCACGTGCCCATGTGGCTCGTTTTGCAAAATGACACGTGGAACCTTGAGATTAACAAAAAGGCTGCGGAATCGCTGAATGGCTGCGGAATTGCCAGACAGCTGCGGAATCTCTGTAAATATGTCAAAATCTAAACAAAACAGTCACACATTAGCAAAGTTCACTTAATCATGCTTAAAGACATCAAATGTAATGATCTGGGTAGGTTTACAAGGAAAATGAGGCAAAAGAGAGAGATGAGTGAGGGAAAACTGTAGGTAATGATGGATAATCAAGTGTAAGTTAGAGGCTCTACAAATATTTGGAAAAAAATGGAACATTAGTATCAACTTCCGATGAAGTGTTAAGGTACGAAGTATGGTGTTCATTAGACCTGTTGGAAGTTGATTTCAAAACCAAAGAAAGAGCGGGACTAAGGCCTTAAAATCATACATGATTTTGGTACCTTGTTGGTTAGGAATTCCTTGTGGAATTTGATTACCAAGGATAATTTTTGGCATAGGTTGGTCAAGGAAAAATAGTTGGCTCTAGAATTGATTATGACTTGTGATGAGCCTCATCGTTAGGTAACTATATGGACCTTAATACACCTCCATCTTATTAAAATCAACTCTTCTCATAATTCATTACATATTTTAATCATATTTTTCTTAATGAGATGAGTAAAAGTAAGATGTTATGTCTAGTGGTCTAATGTGTATTGATTGCAGGTTTTTGAGAGCAAATCATGGCAATTTTGGCTAATTAAGGGTAGAAACTCGAATGAGACAAGGATGAGAGATTGTAGGAGATAGATCCTCCTCATTTAATCCTCACTCGTTCGAATATTCCTCCATCAAATCACACTATCTTGGAGTTGCAAGCAACCGAGTCATGAAGATCAAAAGGCAACCGAGCCAGTGACAATGAAGAGCTAGTTCATCTTGATTTTGGGAGCCAAGCCTCCCTAGATTTAAGGAAATCATTGGAGACTTCAGTTGTATAAATAAGGAGGCCTAGAGCCTCATTAAGATTCATATTTTTTATGCAAGAGCACTAAGAATTTTCAAGTTCAAGACTTGTGGAAGACATTGTTATGTAATTTTTCTGATATGATAATGAGAATGAGCATTTCCTTGATCCAACACTGAGTTGACTCGAAGGGCTGAAGCTCTTGGGTTAGGGCCAAACCCTAGCAACAAAGGCTCCTATTCTTGTACTTGTATGCTTAGTTGATTTCATATATTAATGGTTGAATTTGCTTTAGCATTATTTCATTGCACGTAGTTGTGAATTTGATTAGTTTTCTTCCATTTGTGCATTGCTTTAGCAATAGATTAGAAAGGTAAAGGAATACCAAAAAGCTGATAGTAGGTAGCCTCAATCCTCCCTTCATGGACCATGGTTTGAGAAAAGAACTCCTATGCAGCCCCAAAAAGACAAAATTTGGATTTCTTATGGAATTTAGGGTTTTCTGCTACTTAGGCCAACATCTTGTCAGTTTTCAAGAATAGGATTCAATTGTAATTTCTAATATCTTCAACCTTGTATTAGATCTCATAGTGTTTCACATTACTCTGCAAGCATTTCGATGCATGAACTAGGCAACTAGATAATGAAATTCTGTTTTCTTAAGTTGATTTAAAATCTTTCTTATTTGACATGATTCATGGATAAATGTCAGGAGATCTCATGACCAGTAGCCCCACCCTAACCTCATCCATCCATAAACACAAAAAGCCACTGAGTCCCTCAACCAATTCATCATTCCATAAGAACAACTTTCCAGGGTTGTTGAGCAAATCCAACCATCTTACAAACTCTGTTTTGAGCTCTGAAGAAGTCCTAGCCACTCCCTTGCATTATTTCTTCCACCATTCACCTTCCCTAAGCCCCACACCACCTTCCAAATCACTCCTATTGCTCTCGGCCAGATCCTATAGGAATATAGGGGATCCTGTAGGAGCATTAGGACATCCTGTAGGACGACCTGTAGTGGCCTGTTTTGAGGCTGAATTGTGGAAAAAGCATCCATGAAGATAGGAGAAGACCCCTAATTTTGTCCCAATCCATCTGACCTTTCACCACCATCTCTAACCCACCTGCCACATGTTGGAAATAATACTGAGAGGGGGGGGGTGAATCAGTATTATCATATTAATAAAACTTTTTCATTTCCATAATCAGATTCATATATGCTACTTCCATAACTTCTTATGATTAAGTTAATCGATCTTCAATGAGTGCATTAGAACATTATCAACCATATTATCAGTTAACAGATGCAGTAACATAAAGTAGATCATCACACATAAGGCACACACATGAACACAATGATGTAAGGTGGAAACCCAATGCGGGAGAAAAACCACCTGCTGCAAGTCATCTCAATCTTCTTCTTAATAAGAAAATTCTTTTACAATATTTGTACTGGTGCAGCGTTATACCAGTACGGGAGCTACAACCCCCTTTGCTCTTGTACTAGCCGATCCATTTACTAGTACGTAGGCTACTACCTGCTACAAAGCTCCAAAGATTTCCTTTAGCTCTTGTACTAGCTTAGATACTAGTACGTAGGCGCCGGCCTACAATCTTCTCTCCTTCAAGTACCACGTTTCATCAATTTTCATACTGGATACACTGAAGCACAACCCATAAACTGAAAGGCCACATTTCATCCAATTTTCATACTGGACCCAACAACAACATTGAAGCTCAAACAACCTTCTGAAACACCCAATCAACTGAAGTAACCAGATCAACAATAATAGGACAAAACCCAGAACACAACAATGATAAACAAAGATTTTAAGAGAAGGAAGCACCCTGCTCAACTGCTAGCCTGAGTCCGGACTCACCCTGCTCAACTGCTAGCCTGAGTCCCGGACTCACCCTGCTCAACTGCTGGCCTGAGTCCCTGGACGCACCCTGCTCAATTGCTGGCCTGCGTCCCGGACGCACTCTGCTCAACTGCTAGCCTGCGTCCCTCGCACTGAGTCTACTGAACTGCCTGCGTCCCGGCGCACCTGAACCCTTCTGCGCCTGCGTCCGGCGCACTTGAAACTCTTCGCTCCTGCGTCCCGGACGCACCTGAACCCTTACTGCACCTGCGTCCCTCCGGGCATAGATGATTTCAAGACTTCAGAAGTAACCCAGACAATCAGATCCACAGATCTGAACATGCGCCGAAGAGATCTCGGTCCATCAGTAGATTCGCCTTGTTTAGATCTAGACCAGATCTAGCCCTCATAAGATATTCAACCCAAGACTTGCCAAATCCAAATGATCTCCTTTGCTTTATATAGGCAAGCTCCTCCTTAAAACATGGAACAATACCACGAGCCGACACCATAGAAACATAAAACCGTCGGCTAGATACCACACAAGAAACCCCCACGTGCTTTTCTCTGCCTTGAAATGTGTGCACTGGGTGGACGCACCCCCTGAACGGCTGGCCTGCGTCCTTGGACGCGGGTTCTGCATGGTATACCTGCGGGGACGCACTTTCTGAACTGGCTTCCTGCATCCTTCATAATTTTTCAATAAAATGAGAGCTGATCATCAACTTCTGCTGCTGACTTGAAGAATAGTGAACTACCACCTGAATGGGTTGCCATCAAGGACAACACTTTAGCCATAATGCCAACAATCTCCCCCTTTGGACTTGATGGCAAAGCTTACTAAGAACTTGCCATTTGATTCCTTTGAGCTGTCCTGCATCTATGTATTATGTTACATCTGATATCTCTTCTGAATGTATATAAGTGAGATGGTCTTCTATGAGGGGGGTTGCCATCAAGTACAACACATGCATCATAATGCCAACAATCTCCCCCTTTGGACTTGATGGCAACAACACCAGATCACTCTCCCCCTTTGACATCAAGGGCAAAGGGGTATGCTCCCCCTAAGAACATGCTCCCTTTGACTATAAACCAGATCTGCTGAAGTCTCTGAATGAGCTCCCCCTTCGAATATGACATGGTGCTCCAATCTGATAATGGTCTTTCTGAGAACAAGCTGAGATGTCTGCTCTGCTGTATAGTGTTGTTCATGCTCAAGCTCCCCCTGACTGTAAGCAAGGTCTGCAAAAAGATGTTCTACAAGAAGAACATGACTCTATAAAATACATACATCCATCACCCATCACAATAAGGATCATCCATCCAACCAAGTGGGAATACATCAGAAATATGAAAACCAAATACATTACATCTTCATCCTATGCATAGTGGGGGGACATAGGCCATTACATGACCTGAAGAGATGACGATAATAGATAGACTATTACAACATGAGTCTTGCTACGACCTTCCAAACATCTAAAGATCATGACAAACAACAACACTGTATAATCTGCTCCATAGTATCTGTCAACATCAACTCATAACCATCCAGATCTACATGAATCAAGAGCCATCAAATGAAAGCATCAGCATCAATCAACATATGTATGAATAATCATCCCTGTATCCAGCCAACAATCCTCATCCATTTGTGCCAAGAAAGAAATCATGCATCTTGCTCATGTCAACATCATCATGAAATGCATATGAGTAACTCATCATCATCATGTCTCCAACAATGCGACTTTGAATAATCATCCACGAAATCAGCCAACCTCATCCATATATGTGCCAAGGATAATAAAGACTTCATGCAAGCATCATTAGAGAATCAACCATACATCTGATCATGTGACCAACTCATAATAGCAAGATGAATCATAAGCATTGTCATCAAGGACCATAATGCCAACAATGAATTTAGGACATATGCTCCCCCTGAACCAGTGCCATCTGTTAAATCTGATCATGCATATCAAGAAGAATCAGCCAATAAATTCTTTGAGACAGGTACGCACTTCATCTTCTGCTGCGCTGCGTCCTGTTGCTGCAGGGACGCACCCAAAAACACTATCGCGCCGCGTACTTTTACTCAGGGACGCACCCAAAATTACTATCGCGCCGCGTCCTTTTGCTTCAGGGACGCACCTGATCCTCAGTCGCTCTGCGTCCCCACGCAGATCTTCAGTTACTGAACTGCGTCCTGGACGCACCTGGACTTGGTCTGGCCTGCGTCCGCACGCAGGTCTCCTGTTACTGCACTGCGTCCTGTACTTTCAGCTTCCTCTGATTCTGGTATGTCTGTACATTGTACTGTGCCATCCTTTTCTGACTGTACTTCCTTTTTCCTCCATATCTTCAAGCGTGATGATGACATTTTCTCCTTTTGATATGGTGCCCAAACTTTTTTTCTGCATTCCTTGGCTATATGTCCAAGCTTGTTACATGCATAACATCTTACATGTTTCATATTCCTCCTGTAACAATCAGTAGCTTTGTGACCAAACATATTGCAAGCAAAGCAATATCCATAAAAGTACCTTGATTGAGATGACCTTTCTGCATAATGGTCTTGAACTCTTCTTCTTCTACATCTAGCTGCAACATGTCCAAGATTATGACATACATAACATTCAACATTATTCATAGGAGGAGTAAAGGATTTTCTTTGAGGAATCTCTTTCCTTGGTTGATGATGAGATTGATCTTTCACTTCTTCGTTGATCACTTTAGATTTCCTTTTAGAGTTTCTTGCCTCACCTTGTGAACTAGATTCACCTTCAACAGATTCATGGAAACCAAGACCAGTCTTTATAGCAGGGGACCTTTGACTACTAAGAATATCATCCAATACTTTAGAGCTATCTTGAAATCGTAAAAGCTTATCCTTTTCTTCTAGTTTACCTTTCAAGATATTTACCTCAACCTGAAGCTGTTCTTCCTTTTCAAGAGATTTCTTTTTCAAAACTTCTTCAGCTTTCCTTCCTTCTTCCATTTTTTCCCTTAGTTTGAGAATCTCCTTTTCTTGTTCTTCATTCAGATCCTGCTGCATTTGACGAACTCGGAAGGCACATTCTAGTTGAGATTTTAAGCTGATGACTTCGTTTTCTTGTTTTTCAATAGCTTGGAGAAGGTCTGTATTCTGCTTCTTTGATTCTTCAAGATCTCCTTTTAGTGAGAGGATTGTAGCTTCAAGTTTTTCATAATAACTGGATCGATCTCTGAGCTCCTTGATTGTTGTGTTCTTTTCAATGACTTCATTCTTTAGAGATGTTGCTTCATCCTGCAACTTTTGATACCTTTCCTTGCATAACTTGAGGGCACCATTCTTTACGTCAAAACGTTTTTCTTGTTCAATAATTTTGTTTGTCAACCTGTTAAGTTCTGCCTCTATTTGACATCTTTCTTGCTCACCCATAAGAGCAAGTTCAGTAGTCTCACTATCACTTTCATCTCTTTCACAAGGAAATATAGCTGGAACATCAGATGATAACACATTCATACCTGATAATGATTCTGAATCTGATTCTGAATCTGAAGAGCTTCTTATGCCTAATCCCCAATCGATTCTTCCACTATCATAGTTCTTCTGAGATGACTTCTTTTTCTTATGAGCTTTCTTCTTAAGCTTCTTTCCCATTGTTCCACGGATCTCCTTCAAGCGATCAAGTTTCTATCAAAGGACCTGCTCTGATACCAATTGTTGGAAATAATACTGAGAGGGGGGGGGTGAATCAGTATTATCATATTAATAAAACTTTTTCATTTCCATAATCAGATTCATATATGCTACTTCCATAACTTCTTATGATTAAGTTAATCGATCTTCAATGAGTGCATTAGAACATTATCAACCATATTATCAGTTAACAGATGCAGTAACATAAAGTAGATCATCACACATAAGGCACACACATGAACACAATGATGTAAGGTGGAAACCCAATGCGGGAGAAAAACCACCTGCTGCAAGTCATCTCAATCTTCTTCTTAATAAGAAAATTCTTTTACAATATTTGTACTGGTGCAGCCTTATACCAGTACGGGAGCTACAACCCCCTTTGCTCTTGTACTAGCCGATCCATTTACTAGTACGCAGGCTACTACCTGCTACAAAGCTCCAAAGATTTCCTTTAGCTCTTGTACTAGCTTAGATACTAGTACGTAGGCGCCGGCCTACAATCTTCTCTCCTTCAAGTACCACGTTTCATCAATTTTCATACTGGATACACTGAAGCACAACCCATAAACTGAAAGGCCACATTTCATCCAATTTTCATACTGGACCCAACAACAACATTGAAGCTCAAACAACCTTCTGAAACACCCAATCAACTGAAGTAACCAGATCAACAATAATAGGACAAAACCCAGAACACAACAATGATAAACAAAGATTTTAAGAGAAGGAAGCACCCTGCTCAACTGCTAGCCTGAGTCCGGACTCACCCTGCTCAACTGCTAGCCTGAGTCCTGGACTCACCCTGCTCAACTGCTGGCCTGAGTCCCTGGACGCACCCTGCTCAACTGCTGGCCTGCGTCCCGGACGCACTCTGCTCAACTGCTAGCCTGCGTCCCTCGCACTGAGTCTACTGAACTGCCTGCGTCCCGGCGCACCTGAACCCTTCTGCGCCTGCGTCCGGCGCACCTGAAACTCTTCGCTCCTGCGTCCCGGACGCACCTGAACCCTTACTGCACCTGCGTCCCTCCGGGCATAGATGATTTCAAGACTTCAGAAGTAACCCAGACAATCAGATCCACAGATCTGAACATGCGCCGAAGAGATCTCGGTCCATCAGTAGATTCGCCTTGTTTAGATCTAGACCAGATCTAGCCCTCATAAGATATTCAACCCAAGACTTGCCAAATCCAAATGATCTCCTTTGCTTTATATAGGCAAGCTCCTCCTTAAAACATGGAACAATACCACGAGCCGACACCATAGAAACATAAAACCGTCGGCTAGATACCACACAAGAAACCCCCACGTGCTTTTCTCTGCCTTGAAATGTGTGCACTGGGTGGACGCACCCCCTGAACGGCTGGCCTGCGTCCTTGGACGCGGGTTCTGCATGGTATACCTGCGGGGATGCACTTTCTGAACTGGCTTCCTGCGTCCTTCATAATTTTTCAATAAAATGAGAGCTGATCATCAACTTCTGCTGCTGACTTGAAGAATAGTGAACTACCACCTGAATGGGTTGCCATCAAGGACAACACTTTAGCCATAATGCCAACAATCTCCCCCTTTGGACTTGATGGCAAAGCTTACTAAGAACTTGCCATTTGATTCCTTTGAGCTGTCCTGCATCTATGTATTATGTTACATCTGATATCTCTTCTGAATGTATATAAGTGAGATGGTCTTCTATGAGGGGGGTTGCCATCAAGTACAACACATGCATCATAATGCCAACACCACATCACCATGAGGATTTAGCATTCATATTTTCACACAAAAAAGGGACAAAAAGGAAAAAAGAGTGATTGTCTTCATTTACATGCACAACAGTAGAGTGTTTGGTTATTTCAGAATGCATGCCTAGGATAGTAGGATTACACAGATGTTAACTTATCATTCTTTTGAAGCAAATCCTCTTAGCAATTAGTTAGATGAGTGGTGTATTTAAGCATTTGATTTCAGTCTTTCCTTAGTACAGTAGACAATATTTCAGTTAGTGTAAATTTCCCCTTTCCTCATTGGTAATCAAGCTTCTTCTGAATCAATAGAAGCCTGGTTTGAGAAACCATAGTGGTCTATTGCCAACTTAGCAGTGACAAAGAGTGGACCCATCACATCTACTTGTGTATACAACACTGTCACCTCTAAGTTTGTACGAACCCCGGGTTGATAAAGTAAAGTTGGTAGCCCCAGGAGTTGCATCATTCTTGCTGCAATATTGGTGCTCATCACTTTTTTGGGCCGTTGCTGGGGAGGTGTTTGAGTAAGATGTGATTTATGCTTTCTTTCTTCCATTTCTTATCTCTAACATTCTACTATTAGCTTCGTTTCTACAAAAGTAATTGTAGGTTGGTTTTCTTTCTTTTCCATTCTGCAAGTGAGATTTCATTCAACAATTAGTTTCCATTCTTTTTGTTATTTCAATTATGCAATTAGTCTCAAAGCTTGAAAAAACCACAAAACAAAACAAAAACACTTCTGTCATTCCTCGTAGGAATAGGGATAACTAAGGAAAATTTCTACCAAATACCCCCACCACTTCAAACAACCAACCTTTCCTCTTATTCGATAGCTGTGAATTGGAGGACCCCTTAGGCGAACAACCAGAGATATTTGAAGAGCTTACAGGGGGAGAAGATGAAGGAGAACTCATTTCAATTGACCTAATGGATGAAAATAGAAATGACAGAGGATATAGAGAAAGAATTGAGGGTGCCTTTCCCATCACAAAAACTAATGGGGATACCAAGATGAAAAATATAAGCCACTTTTCTCTTCCTCAATTCCATGGCATGACCTTAGAAGATCCAAATACTTTCTTGTTTGAGTTTGTTGTCACATGTAGAACTTATGATTACACCACTAATGAGCAGAAGTTGAAATTATTCACATCCACTCTCAAGGATGCAGCTCTACGCTAGTTCATGGGTTTACCTGGGGATAGAATCACAACCCAGGCTCAGATGCAACAAGCTTTCAACAACAATTATTGAGACTACTACAGGTCCAAAGAAACAAAAGAGGAAATTTTTAGGATGACCTTGGGGCATGATGAATCCCTAGAGGATTATGAAGAAATATTCCAGCTTAGCTACCAAAGGGCCAGGTGCACACTTGATCCTGATTCACTGAAGCTAGTCCTGCTCTAAGGAGTAAGGGAAGATCTTCTTGATACCTTAAACCTGCTGGCAGGAGGGGACATCTACCAGCTACCCTACGAAGATACCAAGACTGTCTTTAGGAACCATTCTAGGGCAGCTAGAAAAAAGGGTAGGGGTAGTCAACCAATGGCCAACTCACCCTCTTCCAACACATCCATAAAAGGTGAAATTGGAAATATGCTGGAAGATTTCAAGAATGAAATGCTGCAAACCCTTTTCCTATAGATGGACACTATGCACATGAAGAGAAAGCAGGAGGAAGTAGAGAGAGAATTAGCCATCTTCTGCCCTAGATGCGCAAGGAGGCACCCTAGGAATGAATGTCCATTAAACTTGATCAAAATATGCTCAGTCTGTGAAGAAAACCACTCCACAGATAAGTGTCCTTCTCTACCAAGACTAAAAGCTATGTATCAGGGAATTGAAGGGGTGACTGGATAACTCTACTACATAAATCAAAGGAGGCCCCATGGGCGTCGACCATACTAGTAGGGCATGCAAGGGTCATCCTAGGCATATTACAACCCTAACCAGAACACATCCATTCCCTCTTGGGGGCCCCCTGCTCATCCCTCTTGGTCTACACCCCCTCCTTGGTATTTTTCACCTCAGTACCATTCCTAGCCAACTAACCAGTCATTTTAGCCATATAATCCGCCACAACCTTTGTGGAATGCACCACCCCAGGGGTGGAGGCCCCCATACAACAATGCTACAGCTTTATTGCCTTCACCTCCTACTCAACCACAAATTTTACACCCTGCTCCACCTAAACAACCTTAGATGCCTCCCCAGCCAAATCCAAATCCAAACAACAGACATACACACCAAGTATACAGTGGAGAGACATCCTATCCTACTTATACTATGGAGATTTAGGAAATCAACCTAAGGTCTGGGAGAGTATTCCTAGACAACCAACCTCCATCTCCACCTAGGGAGAGTGAGGAGGCGAGAGAGGAAAACATGCCTAGAGTGAATCCTGCACCCTTTCCTGAAAGATTAACTCATCCAGTCTAGCCTACCCCAGAAGAGAATGAACTTCTGGGTGAATTGAAAAATCTATGTGCCAAAATTCCACTTCTCCAAGCTATCAAGGATGTACCTATTTACAACAAATTGATTAAAGAGAAGTGTTTCAAATATCCAGGGAGGCGAAAAAGAGACACCCCTACCATTAATGTCATTAGACAACTATCCAACTTCATGATGGGGAAAGTAATTTTCCCAAAGTATTTGGACCCTAGAAGCCCTGTAGTAGATGTGCACATCAATGGCACCATTGTACCACACACTTTGATTGATCTTGGGGCTGCAATTAATGTAATGACTAAGGACACCATGCTCAAGCTCAATCTCCATGATGCATTAAGAAAGACCACAAGAGTTTTGGAACTTGTAGACCATTTCACAGTAGCCCCTAAGGGGCGTGTTGAGGATGTGATGGTCTCCATTGACTCCTGGGAGTACCCTGCAGACTTCCTAGTTCTCCAGCCTAAGGCCAAGCTTAGTGGTTATCCTCTCATACTTGGGAGGCTTTGGTTAGCCACTATTGATGCTTACATCAATTGCAGGGCTGGAAATATGACTATAAAAAGTGGGCACCTATCCAAGATGTTGGTCTTGTACCCTCCTACTCAGTCATATTTAGAACATGACTTACCTTTATGGCTAGAAGAGGAGGAAGAAGATGAAATATACTCAACCCAACTTTATACCCTAGAAATTGCAATGGGAGGAGTACAACTGGATGAAGATGATTTGATTGAACACATACTCCAAAGTCCAAATCCCAACACCTTGTCCTTAGAGGAATTAGTAAATGAAACCAAGAGAAACCATCAGATTGATTTATGCTTAGCTTATTCGAACCCTACCCGTGTCAAAACAAAAGAATTCGGCCCTGAAAGAACTTTGAAAATCAACCCCTCTCTTTCTGTACACCAAGAAGAAAAGTTGTGCAACATGCTAAGGGAACATCTGGATGCCTTTGCTTGGAGTTACAAAGAAATGAAGGGAGTTCACCCCTCGATGTGTACTCACCACATTTATATCAAAGAAGGTTGTAAACCAGTCTGAAAACCCCAAGGGAGAATGAATCCAATTCTCAAGGATATAGGCAAAGAAGAATTACAAAAGCTGTTGGATGCAGGATTCATTTACCCTATCTCGGACAGTGAGTGGGTTTCTCCTTTGGTGTTGGTTCCAAAGAAAAATGGGAAGTGGAGGATTTGTGTTGATTACAGAGAGTTAAACAAAGCAACAAAGAAGGACCATTTCCCTCTACCTTTCATTGACCAAGTGCTAGATGGCCTGGTAGGGAAAAAGTTATTTTCTTTCTTAGATGGGTTCAACGGGTACAATCAAATCCAGATTAGCATAGAGGACCAAGATAAAACCACCTTCGTCTGTCCTTGGGGTACTTTTTCTTATAGGGTCCTTCCTTTTTGCCTATGTAATTCCCTTGCCGCTTTCGAGAGGGCAGTGCTAAGTATCTTTGCCGAGCTAGTCCATGATGCAGTAGAAATTTATATGGATGATTTTACACCCTATGGGTGTGATTTCCAGGAGGCTCTGTCTAACTTGGTTAAGGTGCTGAAAAAATGCATTGAAATGAACTTGTCCCTTAGTTCCGAAAAATGTGAGTTCTTGATGACTGCAGGCCCTGTTCTAGGTCATTTAATATCCCAGAAAGCACTGCAGGAGGGCCCAAATAAGATAGCCATCATCCAAAGGGTCCCACCTCCACAAAAACATAGGGATGTTAGAAGTTTTCTAGGTTTAGCTGGATACTATTGGAGATTCATAAATAACTTCAACAAGTTAGCTTCTCTTTTATTTGGGTTATTGGCCAAAGACTCTGAATTTTTATGGTCAAAAAGCTATTAAGAGGCCTTGGACACCCTAAAGGACAAGTTGACCATTGCACCTATTCTCCGAGGCCCAAATTGGGCCCTTCCTTTCCATATACATGCTGATGCCTCTCAAAACGCCATGGGAGAAGCTCTAGGCTAGATAGATAACAAGTTACCTTATGAAATTTACTTCATCAGTAAGAATCTGTCAAAAGTTGTACTGAACTACATAGTGGCTGAAAAGGACTCCTAGCTGTTGCGCATGCGTTGAAAAAATTTAGGCATTACATTACAAGTTACCAAACATTTGTGCATACTCACCATGCTGCAATTAAATACTTGATGAATAACACAAACAACTTCAACAAGTTATCTTCTATTTTATTTGGGCTATTGGCCAAAGACTCTAAATTTTTATGGTCAAAAAGCTATCAAGAGGCCTTGGACACCCTAAAGGACAAGTTGACCACTGCACCTATTCTCCAAGGCCCAAATTGGGCCCTTCCTTTCCATATACATGATGATGCCTCTCACAAAGCCATAGGAGAAGCTCTAGGCCAGATAGATAACAAGTTACCTTATGAAATTTACTTCATCAGTAAGAATCTGTCAAAAGCTGAACTGAACTACACAGTGGCTGAAAAGGACTCCTAGTTGTTGCACATTCATTGAACAAATTTAGGCATTACATTACAAGTTACCAAACATCTGTGCATACTCACTATTAGCGCTTGAAATTTCACCTCAGGCTGAGAAAGGTAAACCTCAAGGCTACATCAAAACCATTCAGCCTCGTAGCTAGCCCTACGGGGCAGGAGAAGGCTCTCTCCGATCAATCTCGGCAAATCTTCAATGGGATGAGATGACAAACAAGGTAACACTGATATTAGGCTAGTAAAATGATTAAAAAGGTTGATTTGGGGTTTTTTGGGTTTTTGGTGGCAAATTGAGGAGCTGCAATTTAGGGTGCGGGGATTTGACACAGTTTTTGCAGGGGGGTCTTTGGGGCAAGGTAGGAGCCTGTATTGATGTCTTTAGCTGAAGTGGATGATTAGGAAGAAAGATAAGAAGGCCAAAGAGAGCAAACAATGGATTTGAATTCTCTTTAGACAGCAGAAAACATAGAAATTAAACAAATTTAAAAGTAGAGCATGGCAGGCATGAATTCTAACTTTATCACTTCATTTGTTTAATATGTAACAGTATAGAAAAGAAATGAATCACATAACAAAGCTTACAATAACATGAAGAAACACACCATCAACACATGAGTCCACAAGAATCCCAAAGATGACTGCAAAAACCTGGTCTTCCTTAGCCAAAAATTGCAGAGATACAAGTGATAATACAATGATAGCTTCTCCCTCAAGAGTCCAACCATGAAAATGAGCAAGAAAGTACATAATATAGATGATCTAACCTCTTTCCCTACCTCCATGGGTCGAGCTCACTATCCTAGGAGCTGTTTGAACCACTTCTAAACTAAGCACTAGAAAATAGGCAGTCAAAACAACTTGCCTCTATAAACTTGGAAACCAGTTAATACATTCAATTTTTACCCTTTACATGAAAGAAACTTCTAGAAGAGATAAACTAAAGTAAAAGTATCCAAAAAGTGCCACAAGTATAGTCAAGAGGATCACCATCCACCTCAGAAAGTCAAACTGGAGCTAAACTGCGTTTTCTGGGCTGAACTGGTCAAATCTGGCAAAGTTCCCTCAACGGGTCGCGCACATCTTCCTCAACGGGTCGCGCACTTTGGAGCCCTGTTTGGAGGCATTCCCGGTGTCAGAATGAGGTGCAGGATAGCTCGTTGGAAAGGTCTCTGAGTCTAATTTCCAACCCAACTAGAATTTTTGGATTTGGAGGTCATTTTCCCAGTCAAAACTCAATTCTCCCAAGACTGCTTCTGCAACTCAGAAAATGGGCAGAAAGTCAAATTTTTCATGTATTTTGACCTTTTGGAGGCCCAAAACTCCATAAAAACTCAAGTCCATCCATAGGCATGTGTAACTTTGCATGAAAAATCCAAAAATGTTGAGTTTTTGTAAAACGGAGCTACGATGACAAAGGGTCTCACCGGGGGTGAGACCCGTTGAGAAGCCAAAACCTGTAAATTTCCCAAAAATACCAAAATTACCCAAAATTCTCCAAATTTTTTGGGATTTGTGTTGTAGATGATGCTAGTGAGTGCCATGATCCTTGAGGTATGCCTCAGCCAAGATACGGAGTGGATTTGGCCTTTTTCTCCGTTTTAGTGCCTAGGTCAACCTCCTTTGAAAAACTTTCATTTTAGCCTTGCAAACATGCATCCTTGCCCAATAGTGATTTTTCATGTTTCTCAGCAGTCTTTTCTCTTGGTTGGCCTTAGCCAACAGCCTCTCTAAGTGTGCATTGACTTGGATAAACATAGACTCACGGTCAGCAGGCAAAGGATCACCGGGCCTCCTTTGGTTTAGGACTCGGTCACTACGAATCCTCCATAGCTCATCAAGAACTTTCTCCTCCTCTAGCTGTTTGTTCCGCTGCTCCAGGTAGGTGATAGTCCATTGGGCACCCTCGAGTCTCCTCTGCAAAACATCATTCTCGGCCCTGAGATGCTGAATGATCTCCTTTGCCTCTTGGCTAGGAGAACTGGCCTCAAGATCAATCACCGGATCCTCATGAATCATGGGTTCTTTGCCCCTCTGCTGTACCTGTGCTGGTGAAGAAAACGAGGCCCCTTCCACCTGATGTGGAGATAACACTCGCTGATCTGAAGATGAAGGCGAGACCCCTTCCACCTGCTGTGGAGATAGTACTCGCCTAACTGCTGCAAATAAGGCCCTTGGGCCTTTCTGATAGGTGACCAAAGGAGTGGAGCTGACATGTCGAGTGACGGGAGCATCAGGCTACTGAGATGGTCCTCCCTCCTCATGAATGGCCTCCTGATGTGGCTGAGGTAGCACTGTGAAAAACTCACGGGAGATGAACTCCTCCCATGAGATGCCCTGCTGAGTCAACTGATGTGAGACTATGAGCTGAATCAAACCATAATGGCAAAGGCTCCTGTACTGCTGAGCCGGGGTCTTCCTCTGCAACATGGGCACCATCCTCTGAATGTTATGAAACAAGAAGACCGGGAGGTTCATCATCCTCACTCGGGTGAAATGCATCAAAAGGCGAATGTGATATGAATACACCTGTGAAAATCTGCCCTCACAAGTAAAGTAATGCATAATAAGTCTCATGAGGGGAGCATACTCGCTCCGGAGAAATCTGAATGGGAAAACACCCGTCAATAGTCTCACAAATGATGGCCGGACATAGGGCTCAAAGTGAACAAAATCAAGTAATCTGCGCTTAGGCCACACCTCACCCACATTTGGTATCCCTGTAGCCTCTGAGATCACCTCAGGTGTCAATGTGAAGTTCACCCCTGCAAGAGTGACATGTCCATCATGGAGGTGTAAGACAAACAAGCGGGCCAACTCTCTATGATGCTGAATCTGAGAGATCCTCTCACAAAACTGATAGCAAGACATGTACTGGAAGCAATTCACTGCCAAGGGACAGGCCTGTAATTCTGCCAAAGAAGTAGGCTCCTCCCGCTTATGATGTCCTCCCTTACCTCCTCTACGAGGCCTCCTCTGTTCCTCAACCTCTGTAGATGATGAATGGTCATCACTTTGCTCATAAGTTTCGGTTTCTGACATGGTTTTGGAGCAAAGTGGACAAAATGAACTGCTGTCTCTGCCTGCAAAAGTGCTGAACTCTATGCTGTTTCAAGGGGAAAAAACATGAGGGGAATGTTAGGGGAGGGAATTTCTTAACAAGGAATGGGAATATATGAAAATAATAGGGAATTTCAAGGGAAATTTTACAAATGATCATGCTTATAGGAACATGTATTTGAATTTAGGAAATCATTTGCAAAGATGTTTGTATATGGGACAAAAAACATGTGTGATAGTAAACATGGAAGGAGCATACATGTATCAATAGGGACATAGGGAAACCATACACCAAATTTACTTATAGGAGTTCATGTGTATCATAAGGCAAATTTTTTATGATAAGGAGTACATGTACATTGTTTTAACATAGAGGGAAGATTTTCATGTACAAGGAGATGTCAAGGGCATGTAGGGGTTATGTACATGACTTTAGATATACAGCAACATTTATTTTCACATGACTCTTTTCTTTATTTGCAAATGTATCTTTTCTTTTTGCTTTTATTTTTGCATGTGTATGGTAGAGGGAATTAGGGTTTTGTGTGCTTGGGAGAGGGGTAGGGTTTATAGATTAGGGATGGGGGGAAAAAGTTTACATTTTATGTACAAATAATATGGGACAGAGATGAAAGCATGACTTTAAATGAAAGGGGAAAAGAGGGAGGGAACCAAATGGGACAAAATCACTTGAAACAGTGACAAAACCCTAGCATTTTACAAACATTAACAAGCAGCCATTTATGTCCTTTCATTCGCATAATGTGAGGTTAAAATCATAGCACACAACCTTATTTTCATCATCAACCTCCAAAAAAATGAGTAAAGACCCTACCTCGAGCAATGTAGATGATTTGAAGAGAAATTAGGGAATTTCTTTGAGTTTTACAGGCCAGCGGCTCAACGGGTCGCGCAGGCCTCCCAACGGGTCGTGCTTTTGTAGGAGGCTTTTGGAGGCCTTCCCGGGGTTGGAATCGGGTGCAGAATGGCTCGTTGGAAAGGTCTTTGAGTCTACTTTCCAACCCAAGTGGAATTTTTAAATTTGGAGTTGATTTGACCTGTCAAAAATCAAATCTCCCAAGACTGGTCAAAAAGTGCCAAATGAGGCTGCCTGAAAGAAGAGTACTGTTGCAGTCAACTTTTGAATGCCTTCCTCAACCCAAAATTGAGCTCATGATAGATCATTGGAAATATATTTGTGTCTAGTTATTATTTTACCCATCAAGAAAATCATTTGGCCAACCAAGCTAGGAGAAAACTTGATTTTCCCAAGGTCACTTTAGAGGTGTCTTTGATTCTCCTGAGGCAACGGAATTTTTGACATTTCTCTCAAAATTTGAAACCTGTGTAAAAAGTGAAGGAGGTTTTTCTTCCTTGGAATGTTTTGGACAATAACCTCTCTCAGTTTTCCAAAATTCATCTTTGATTGTTCAGAAACAGCTTTTGAGTGAAACTTATCCCGATGTGTGGAACAAGGAATTTTGTCGAAATGGAGCGAAATGAAGGGGATAGGGGGATTCTAAATTCTTGGGGAAATTTTTGGAAGTAGGGAGGGATGTTAGGAAGCAGGGGAAAGTGGAATCTCAGTGATTGAGCGAGGGGAAGGGGTCCAAAAGGGCAAAACACAGGCCAAACCTAGAAAATTGCCAAGTTGTAGCTAGAAACTAGGGTTTGTGCAAAAATGAAGAATTTGGCGGATCTAAGGGATGGGAAGTGTTTGATAAGGTACTTTAAGGATAGGGGAAGGTGTATGAACATATGGAAACAAGTTTTGCTAATGATTTGACCGCCCAAGAGAAATTGCCTTCAAAACCCTAGGAGAGGGAAATGAACTTGCCTAGGCACAACTGAAGCATAAATAAGGTGTAAAAAGACTCATTAGACACTGACATGATAATGAAAACCCTATGAATGATGATAGGCTCAGCTGAATGATGACATGGACTGACATTTGGGCAAACCCTAGGCCTAATGCCTAGTGACCAAATTTTGCTTGAAGACTCACTGAAATGACAAAATTTGACCTTGACACTCTGAGACCACTTTGTAAGAGCATATTTGATCACTGTAGGAAGGCTGGAAAGACTGACACTAACATTGGCTCCAATGGGGATGGTAGCTCCTTGGAGGTGCCAAGAACCTTAGACCTCTGGGAGAGCAGACCAGTGCCTTACAATCATTGGGCAATGGAGTCAAAAACTCAAGCTGAAATGCATGACTGAAAAATGATGACTTGATAACACAAATTGACTCTCACTCAACTAAAAACTAACTCAACACTTAAACACAACCGACAAACTGAAAATGATGCTCAAAGGGGAGCTTATTCATCACAACCTACTCTAACAGTTTCATTCATCACCTGATCAAGTGAAATGAAACAACCAATGCAACCAAGTAAGTATCTTATCTGCTGTTCGAAATCTCCGCAAGTGCTTGCTTATGAACAACAAGAGAGAACTACTGACAGGCAACTCCCATGACAAGTTAGAAATAGATCCATTGAATGATATGAATTCTCTATCCACCTCCAAAAACACTGCATAAGGATCTTGAAATTCAAGCACACTGGAACCTAGCTCATCCAATGGATTACTTCTCTTTTTCTCATACCATGAATGCAAATTTTGATTTGAGCCTTGTGACAAGACCGCTGCTGAAAATGACAAAGAAACCGGCTGCCGGATCAAATTCATATCAGCACATGATTCAAGCTCACATGTAGTCAATGGAGAAAGACTTTGACTACACACCTCATCCAAAACATCCGCTATTGGATCATGAAAAACTTGAAAAGACTGTTGCAATCCCATTTCTATTGGTTCCATTGTGATTACATGATTGCCTACATGCTGCTCATCTTGTTCTTGAGAGATTTTACGAGAATTCTGCCTTATAAACTGAAATGCTTCGAAACAAAAGGGTATAGAATCTTCCTGCATCATCAAATCAGGTATTTCGGCTGCCACACCTTCATCTATAATCTGCCCTTCAATTTCATTTGGTGACTGCAAATCTGATGCTACAGGCTGCTCAAGAATTTTGTTATCTGTCTCATCCTCAACATTAAATGATTTACTACGCAATCTACCCTTCAAAAACTGAATTGATTCAAAACAAAATGGTACAGAGTCACCTTGAATCATTAAATCATGTGTGTCCACTTCCAAGTCTTCAGCTGCAACTTGACAATCAATGGCTTTCGAGGGTTGCAAATCTGAATATGAGCAGTCTTGAACAAAATTTTCTTTGCTCTCAAGATGGTCCAAATCAAGACTTGTTGACATTTGATTTCTGATTGCATGGTAGTTATCTCTGATGAACTGAAACGAATCAAAGCAAAAAGGCAAAGATCCTTCACTTACTTCAAAATTTGCTGCACTTTCCTCGTCAATGTCATAGCTGATATGCATCATTTGATCATTGTACTCGAGCTGCTGTAAGTGAACCTCTTCCTCCCAAAAACTAGCTGCTGGTTCGTCTGCAAGATTAGCTTCTTTTTGAAGAACATAATCATCATCATACTGATCAAACCGAGGCAAATCATCATCGAACATACACATCATATCAATAGCTCTCTCTTCTACACAATGATCTATAAAACAATCACTATGACAACTAGGATCAGAAACAAAATATTTTGGATCAGCAACTTGTTCTTCTTCAATCAGCGCGCCATGGGCTTGAACATCATAAGCATTCCTTGTGTTGATATTGTCCATCAGCTTTTCCATTGCACTTACCAAAATATCAAGCTTTACCTCTAGAGATGTCGATTTTTCCGGATCTATGATTTTCAACTCTTCTTCCTTCATCCTTGCCTGTCAGATCAGCAGATGTGCCTCTACATTTACTGCACTGTTTTGCATCTCATGAAGTGTTGCAATATCTTTTTCTCTCAGCTGAAACTCCATCTCCGGATCAAAGGCACCCGGGTAGTGCAAGAGAGCAGATCTAGGAGAAGGTCTTATATCAACTGGCATCGAATAATAAACATGGTTAAATCTCGTTGAAAACTGTTGTACTGTCTCCCTTGGCAATCTTTTCAGCTGGTTATACTCTTCTACAATCAAGAGAAGGTTCTGCCCGATCATCCACCTATCGAGAAAAACTTTGACAAACTGCTGGAAATCTGAGATGCTCGCATTAGGCAGGGCTTTGAACCAACTCTTAACTTCAGCTTGCAAAGAAAGAGCAAAAAGCCTCATACTAACATCTTCATCATCAACTTCAAAAAGATCTAGAAAATTCTCAAAATTCTGCACATGTTGCTCAGCGTTGATATTCTTACTTTCAGCGTCAAACCTCGACAAGTATAGATCGTAATTTTTGGGGAAAGCATGAAGAACAGAAGGTAAAATGAGAGGTTTATATCGATCTGGAATTTTACAAGGTATAGGGATATGTATAGCAGGTATAGGATCAGTCTTGGTTTCTTGAGACTCATCAATTTGAAGATGGTCATCACAAAATTCGGAAAAAGGATCTTGATCAAGCTCAAAGGCATGAAAATCTTTGGTATTCACAATCTTCGAAGGGAAAGAATCAACTGCAGGCCGAGGATCTCTTCTCAAATACAATATATTTTGCAACGCAGTCTTCACATTCTTGGGAAAAGAGAAGAAATAATTTATGACAAAGAACAAAATATCTTGGATGAAATTCCAACTCGAATACCTGATTTTGCCATATTCTCCTTTCATGTTTCTGCTGGTCGGGATCATCCTCCAGTGGAGTCTTTGGATCTGATCTTCAAAACTGATTTAGAGTCGCCAAGTGAATGATTTCAGCCTTGCAAGTGTCTGATCGTTGTCCACCATCAACAATCAGATCTGAACTTGATACATGTACTGGGGTAAAATGCAATCGAAGTGCTGTATTCACAAGCTCACGGAGATTGACTGAAGCAACGTTTATCTACTAACGCTGATGTAAAACAAGAGCGTTTTCGAAGGCTTCCTGGCGTAACTTCAGACTCCGTCTAAGACTTATGAAACAAACACATCAATCAGCAAAGGATTAGATGTTCTCCCCAGTATGGTCGCCAGTATGTTAGCGCTTTAAATTTCACCTCAGGCTGAGAAAGGTAAACCTCAAGGCTACATCAAACCATTCAGCCTCGTAGCTAGCCCTACGGGGCAAGAGAAGGCTCTCTCCGGTCAATCTCGGCAAATCTTCAATGGGATGAGATGACCAACAAGGTAACACTGATATTAGGCTAGTAAAATGATTAAAAAGGTTGATTTGGGGTTTTTTGGGTTTTTGGTGGCAAATTGAGGAGCTGCAATTTAGGGTGCGGGGATTTGACACAGTTTTTGCAGGGGGGTCTTTGGGGCAAGGTAGGAGCCTGTATTGATGTCTTTAGCTGAAGTGGATGATTAGGAAGAAATATAAGAAGGCCAAAGAGAGCAAAAAATGGATTTGAATTCTCTTTAGACAACAGAAAACATAGAAATTAAACAAATTTAAAAGTAGAGCATGGCAGACATGAATTCTAACTTTATCACTTCATTTGTTTAATATGCAGTAGTATAGAAAAGAAATGAATCGCATAACAAAGCTTACAATAACATGAAGAAACACACCATCGACACATGAGTCCACAAGAATCCCAAAGATGACTGCAAAACCCTGGTCTTCCTTAGCCAAAAATTGCAGAGATACAAGTGATAATACAATGATAGCTTCTCCCTCAAGAGTCCAACCATGAAAATGAGCAAGAAAGTACATAATATAGATGATCTAACCTCTTTCCCTGCCTCCATGGGTCGATCTCACTATCCTAGGAGCTGTTTGAACCACTTCTAAACTAAGCACTAGAAAATAGGCAGTCAAAACAACTTGCCTCTATAAACTTGGAAACCAGTTAATACATTCAATTTTTACCCTTTACATGAAAGAAACTTCTAGAAGAGATAAACTAAAGTAAAAGTATCCAAAAAGTGCCACAAGTATAGTCAAGAGGATCACCATCCACCTCAGAAAGTCAAACTGGAGCTAAACTGCGTTTTCTGGGATGAACTGGTCAAATCTGGCAAAGTTCCCTCAACGGGTCGCGCACATCTTCCTCAATGGGTCGTGCACTTCGGAGCCCTATTTGGAGGCCTTCCTGGTGTCAGAATGAGGTGCAGGATAGCTCGTTGGAAAGGTCTCTGAGTCTACTTTCCAACCCAACTAGAATTTTTGGATTTGGAGGTTATTTTCCCAGTCAAAACTCAATTCTCCCAAGACTGCTTCTGCAACTCAGAAAAGAGGCAGAAAGTCAAATTTTTCATGTATTTTGACCTTTTGGAGGCCCAAAACTCCATAAAAACTCAAGTCCATCCATAGGCATGTGTAAATTTGCATGAAAAATCCAAAAATGTTGAGTTTTTGCAAAACGGAGCTACGATGACAAAGGGTCTCACCAGGGGTGAGACCCGTTGAGAAGCGAAAACCTGTAAATTTCCCAAAAATACCAAAATTACCCAAAATTCTCCAAAATTTTTGGTATTTGTGCTGTAGATGATGCTAGTGAGTGCCATGATCCTTGAGGGATGCCTCAGCCAAGATACAGAGTGGATTTGGCCTTTTTCTTCGTTTTAGTGCCTCGGTCAACCTCCTTTGAAAAACTTTCATTTTAGCCTTGCAAACATGCATCCTTGCCCAATAGTGATTTTTCATGTTTCTCAGCAGTCTTTTCTCTTGGTTGGCCTTAGCCAACACCCTCTCTAAGTGTGCATTTACCTGGATGAGCATAGACTCACGGTCAGCAGGCAAAGGATCACCGGGCCTCCTTCGGTTTAGGACTCGGTCACTACGAATCCTCCATAGCTCATCAAGAACTTTCTCCTCCTCTAGCTATTTGTTCCGTTGCTCCAGGTAGGTGATAGTCCATTGGGCACCCTCGAGTCTCCTCTGCAAAACATCATTCTTGGCCCTGAGATGCTGAATGATCTCCTTTGCCTCTTGGCTAGGAGAACTGGCCTCAAGATCAATCACCGGATCCTCATGAATCATGGGCTCTTTGCCCCTCTGCTGTACCTATGCTGGTGAAGAAAACGAGGCCCCTTCCACCTGATGTGGAGATAACACTCGCTGATCTGAAGATGAAGGCGAGACCCCTTCCACCTGTTGTGGAGATAGTACTCGCCTAGCTGCTGCAAATAAGGCCCTTGGGCCTTTCTGATAGGTGACCAAAGGATTGGAGCTGACATGTCGAGTGATGGGAGCATCAGGCTGCTGAGATGGTCCTCCCTCCTCATGAATGGCCTCCTGATGTGGCTGAGGTAGCACTGTGAAAAACTCACGGGAGATGAACTCCTCCCATGAGATGCCCTGCTGAGTCAACTGATGTGAGACTATGAGCTGAATCAAACCATAATGGCAAAGGCTCCTGTACTGCTGAGCCGGGGTCTTCCTCTGCAACATGGGCACCATCCTTTGAATGTTATGAAACAAGAAGACCGAGAGGTTCATCATCCTCACTCGGGTGAAATGCATCAAAAGGCGAATGTGATATGAATACACCTGTGAAAATCTGCCCTCACAAGTAAAGTAATGCATAATAAGTCTCATGAGGGGAGCATACTCGCTCCGGAGAAATCTGAATGGGAAAACACCCGTCAATAGTCTCACAAATGATGGCTGGACATAGGGCTCAAAGTGAACAAAATCAAGTAATCTGCACTTAGGCCACACCTCACCCACATTTGGTATCCCTGTAGCCTCTGAGATCACCTCAGGTGTCAATGTGAAGTTCACCCCTGCAAGAGTGACATGTCCATCACGGAGGTGTAAGACAAACAAGCGGGCCAACTCTCTATGATGCTGAATCTGAGAGATCCTCTCACAAAACTGATAGCAAGACATGTACTGGAAGCAATTCACTGCCAAGGGACAGGCTTGTAATTCTGCCAAAGAAGTAGGCTCCTCCCGCTTATGATGTCCTCCCTTACCTCCTCTACGAGGCCTCCTCTGTTCCTCAACCTCTGTAGATGATGAATGGTCATCACTTTGCTCATAAGTTTCGGTTTCTGACATGGTTTTGGAGCAAAGTGGACAAAATGAACTACTATCTCTGCCTGCAAAAGTGCTGAACTCTATGCTGTTTCAAGGGGAAAAAACATGAGGGGAATGTTAGGGGAGGGAATTTCTTAACAAGGAATGGGAATATATGAAAATAACAAGGAATTTCAAGGGAAATTTACAAATGATCATGCTTATAGGAACATGTATTTGAATTTAGGAAATCATTTGCAAAGATGTTTGTATATGGGACAAAAAACATGTGTGATAGTAAACATGGAAGGAGCATACATGTATCAATAGGGACATAGGGAAACCATACACCAAATTTACTTATAGGAGTTCATGTGTATCATAAAGCAAATTTTTTTGATAAGGAGTACATGTACATTGTTTTAACATAGAGGGAAGATTTTCATGTACAAGGAGATGTCAAGGGCATGTAGGGGTTATGTACATGACTTTAGATATACAACAACATTTATTTTCACATGACTCTTTTCTTTATTTGCAAATGTATCTTTTCTTTTTGCTTTTATTTTTGCATGTGTATGGTAGAGGGAATTAGGGTTTTGTGTGCTTGGGAGAGGGGTAGGGTTTATAGATTAGGGATGGGGGGAAAAAGTTTACATTTTATGTACAAATAATATGGGACAGAGATGAAAGCATGACTGTAAATGAAAGGGGAAAAGAGGGAGGGAACCAAATGGGACAAAATCACTTGAAACAGTGACAAAACCCTAGCATTTTACAAACATTAACAAGCAGCCATTTATGTCCTTTCATTCGCATAATGTGAGGTTAAAATCATAGCACACAACCTTATTTTCATCATCAACCTCCAAAACAATGAGTAAAGACCCTACCTCGATCAATGTAGATGATTTGAAGAGAAATTAGGGAATTTCTTTGAGTTTTACAGGCCAGCGGCTCAACGGGTCGCGCAGGCCTCCCAACGGGTCGTGCACCACCCAACGGGTCGCGCTTTTGCAGGAGGATTTTGGAGGCCTTCCCGGTGTCGGAATTGGGCGCAGGATGGCTCTTTGGAAATTTATTTGAGTCTACTTTCCAACCAAAGTGTAATTTTTCAATTTGGAGTTGATTTGACCTGTCAAAAATCAAATCTCCCAAGACTGGTCAAAAAGTGCCAAATGAGGCTACCTGAAAGAAGAGTACTGTTGAAGTCAACTTTTGAATGCCTTCCTCAACCCCAAATTGAGCTCATGATAGCTCATTGGAAAGATCTTTGTGTCTAGTTATCATTTTACCCATCAAGAAAATCATTTGGCCAAAAAATCTAGGAGAAAACTTGATTTTCCCAAGGTCACTTCAAAGGTGTCTTTGATTCTCCTGAGGCAAAGGAATTCTTGACATTTCTCTCAAACCTTGAAACCTGTGTAAAAAGTGAAGGAGGTTTTTTTTCCTTGGCATGTGGTGGACAATAACCTCTCTCAGTTTTCCAAAATTCATCTTTGATTGCTCAGAAACAGCTTTTGAGTGAAACTTATCCCGATGTGTGGAACAAGGAATTTTGTCAAAATGGAGCGAAATGAAGGGGATAGGGGGCTTCTAAATTCTTGGGGAAATTTTTGGAAGTAGGGAGGGATGTTAGGAAGCAGGGGAAAGTGGAATCTAAGTGATTGAGCGAGGGGAAGGTGTCCAAAAGGGCAAAACACAGGCCAAACCTAGAAAATTGCCAAGTTGTAGCTAGAAACTAGGGTTTGTGCAAAAATGAGGAATTTGGCGGATCTAAGGGATGGGAAGTGTTTGATAAGGTACTTTAAGGATAGGGGAAGGTGTATGAACATCTGGAAACAAGTTTTGCTAATGATTTGACCGCCCAAGAGAAATTGCCTTCAAAACCCTAGGAGAGGGAAATGACCTTGCCTAGGCACAACTGAAGCATAAATAAGGTGTAAAAAGACTCATTAGACACTGACATGATAATGAAAACCCTCTGAATGATGATAGGCTCAGCTGAATGATGACATGGACTGACATTTGGGCAAACCCTAGGCCTAATGCCTAGTGACCAAATTTTGCTTGAAGACTCACTGAAATGACAAAATTTGACCTTGACACTCTGAGACCACTTTGTAAGAGCATATTTGATCACTGTAGGAAGGCTGGAAAGACTGACACTAACACTCACCATACTGCAACTAATACTTGATGAATAAACCTGATGTAAATGCCTAGATTATTAGATGGTTACTTTTATTACAATAGTTTGATCTAACTATTATTGATAAGTCTAGCAAGGAGAATGTTGTTGCATATTTTTTATCCAGATTGACTTTGCCTATAGAGGAGGAAGGAATGGTTGATGATCAGTTACCGGATGAACACTTATTCGTCATTTCAGTTCTCTCTCCATGGTTTGCTGACATAGCAAATTACCTGGTGTTTTCACAGTTTCCACCAAATTTGTCCTCCAAAGAGAAAAGCAAGATTGTGAGGAAGAGAGCCCATTCACTTGGATTGGGGGCAACCTCTTCAAACTAGGCCTTGATCAAATTCTGAGAAGATGTGTTAAGGAGGAGGAAGTCTTTGAAATCCTTCTGAGATGTCATGATGGGCCTTGTGGAGGTCACTTTGCAGCCAAAAGGACAACATTCAAGGTGCTACAAGTTGGTTATTACTATCCCACTCTCCACTCGGATGTGAGGAGGCATACTAATAAGTGTGATCGGTGCCAAAGGATGGGGAAACCTATCCCAAGGGATGAAATGCCTCTGCAAACTCAAGTGACTTTCGAGCCATTTGACAAGTGGGGCATGGATTTAATTGGACGCATTGACCCTCCATTCAGTCAAAAGTAGTACATCATTATGTGCACTGACTATTTAACTAATTGGGCTGAAGCCAAGGTCATCAAAGTAGAAACAAAGGAGAAAGTGGCTTAGTTCTTAAGGGAAAATGTATTTTATAAGTTTGGGTACCCTAGAGAACTGGTCACTTATCAAGGCAACCAGTTTACTTCTCACATGATTGAAAATTTGTTAAGCTAGCACAATATCAAGCATAGAACATCCACTCCTTACCACCCACAAGCTAATGGGCAAGTGGAGGGAACTAACAGAGCACTGGAAGACATGCTGACCAAAGTGATTAGAAGCAGTAGAAAGGACTGGGAATATAGATTAGTTGAGGCCACTTGGGCCTACAATACCACCTGGAATACCACCATTGGATTCACTCCTTATGAGCCAGTCTATGGGAAGAAGGCCCTGCTGTCTATTGAATTTGAATACAACACCTTAAGAACTAGATCTAGATCTCACTAAGGCACAACAAGAAATATTTCTCCAACTGAATGGGTGAGATGAATTTAGAATGCAGGCCCTCCTGCACATAGAGGCGACTCAATTTCAAAGGAATATTTGGCATGAAAAGAACATAAAGGACAAATAGTTTCAAGAAGGTGATTGGGCCTTGTTTTATGATTCTAGATACAAGGATTTTAAAGGCAAGTTAAGGACTAGATGGTTAGGGCCTTATGCCATAGAAAAATGTCATGATAATGGTTCAATACATATAAGAACCATTTATGCAGAGGCTATTCCGTTAAATGTCAACGGGTACAGATTGAAGGTCTACAAGAAGCCCTTGTCAAAGCAAGAATTCATCAAGGGCATTGACAAGACAGTGATGGTGGTGGAGCAAGTCTCTGCTTCTACCCCATAAAGTCCCTGAAAAAAGAAAAAGAAAAAAATAATAAAGAGACTCAGGTGAAAACCTCCATGAGGTCCTGAGTCCCACTGTTGGGTTGAAAACCTCTTGAAGCGGCCCAATGGCGTCGAAAAAAAAGAAAAAAAATATCTCTGGGTGAAAACCTCTTTTGAGGCACCCATGACAAGTAGTTAGGATGAAAACCTCTTGGAGGCAGACTAGTTGTTTTCAAAAAAAAAAGAGAAAAGAAAATTTTGAAAATGTTGTTTGCAGGTCAGCAGGAGGAGGATCAGAGCAACTAGAGAGGAGAAGAAGGACCTATACAATTCATATTTTCATTCCTCCATCCCATATTCTTCATTATCCCATCAATCCCTCCATTTATGAACTCCTCCAACTCAGTTTACACAGGCTCTGTGTTTTCTACAGGATTCCTTGTAATCTTATAGGATTCCTTGAAAACCTACAGGAGTTTCCTGGAGGAATTACAATGGCTTGGGAATCCTAAGAAAAGTGACCCTAGAGCAAGGGGATGACTAGCCTCTGTCAATTTTTTTTTTTTTTACTCCACCACCTCATCACCATGCCTCTCACCACCATGTTACCCCTGCATTCATCCAATAAGTCAATTCCAAAAATATTACAGTTTTCAAAAAAGAAAAAAACAAATAGAAGAGGGTGAGAACAGAGGACAAGGGGACAATACCTGAAGGCTATACCTCTCACCTACCAATCACTAGACCCCTTCTTTGCCCATGACAACAATCGTTATGCTCCAGAAGTGAAGAAAAGAATGAAAGTTTAGGGGAGAGGAAACTACAGGACATCCTGTAGTTTTCTTGTAGGAAATCTTATAGGAGCCTATCCCATAAAAGGAAATTTCATAGGGTTGCAATCATCTTCAGCATAGGGATCCCAATGTCAAGGAAGCTCCTCCAGAGCTCAACAACAGTAGCAGGATCATCAACATCACTCTCCAATACCTACACATCAAAGGAAACAAGCATCAAAAGAGGCCAATACAAAAGAATATGCAGCAAATACACAACACAGGGACATCAATCTTCAACAAGTAGCAACATCAAAGCATCTTACCCACAAATATGTCATCTTACTTATGCTCTCTCATTAGCATGATATGATAAAAAAATCTAGGATTATGCAAGATTTGGTTTTATAAGCAAAGGTGGCCTATTAACTTGGACACTAATCCAAGTGGATCTCCAGACACTAGTGGCATGGAAAAGGCTCAAAATTCAAAGTGGCAGAAAGATGATGAACTTGACATTAGATCAAAGTGCTCATCGACCTAATTCCAATGGTGTGAAATACACTCCAATATGAGTTCAGATGAAGGAGATAAAGGCAGTCAAAGTTGGGTTGAATTTTTTATGACTTGGCAGGATTAACAAGGACAAAATTTGAACTTTTCCGACAGACAAAATCTGACCAATTTCGGCTAGATTCCGGGCGAAATTGTCGCCTGGTTAAAATGAATCCTTCGGCCAAAAATATGATTTTTCAAAAATGGCATATGGTTTTGTTTTAAACAAAAAAAATATAAAAAAAGGGTGGCGGGCCACCAACCCCGCCACCCCAACTCTATCCACATAACAACAATGTTAATTATGGAGGGGTGGGCCACAACCCTCAGCCCCTCCCCCCATCCCACGGAAGATTACAACAGCAAACAAATGGGGTGGGCGGCCATGACACTACCACCCCACACCACGACTCAATGTATAACCGGTGGTGGGCCAGCCCTTGGGGCACGGACCCAACCATGCCTAAAAAGAATCACTGCCAACCTTAATTGCGATGGAGCCAGTGGAGGTACGGTGGGTGGGCCGCCCAAGGTAGGCCCAACCCAACCATATGTTAAAGAAAGGACTTTTGGTATTAAAAAAGGAGGAGGCGGGGTTTGACCGCCCAACCTCCTCCATCATAACCAGATCATAAAGCAACATGCCAACCATCAACTTGGGAAAATCTGTCGGCAAATTTATATTTAAACGCAATTTATCAGTGCACCTAGGGGAGGAGGCAGTGCATGTAGTTCGACGCAGAATTTTGAAGGAGGGCGGAATTTCCACTTTGTCAGATTTTGACAAATTTTATATCGTTTTAGCATTTCTCGATGCCACGAAAGCAATGGAACTGCCCGTTTCTCCATCAAAGTTCTACATTTTTTGGCCATTTTTCAGTATGGAGGTATAAAACTCCTTTTTGTAACTGATGCTTTTACTCTTCTTTCTCATGCCACTTAATGAATGAAGGCCTCCCCATTGATCGAGCAGGGCCCAGAGACATAGTCCAAGTCAAATGAACTCTATTATCAAGTCTTGTTGTCATCTTTCATGCTTTATGTGTTTCTCCTCTTCTCTCATGTGCACATTAAATTTCTATGTTAAGTTACAATTTATGCATGTAATTATTTAACACATCTATAAGCAAAAGATTTTGGATCAAGTGGTATCAGAGCAGGTCTTTTAGATGTGAATTGCATGTTTGTATGCTAATAGAAATAGGCTTCAAAGAGGCGAAGGGAAACTAAAGTCTTTCGATCCCGAAGCGAGGCTTGCACATTGAAGGAGAAACATGGTAGACGAAGAGGCTCGTCATGAAGAGGAGTGCAATTTCCGCAAAACTTTCTATACAATGGCAGAGAATGTCGATCAGTTTCTTTCAAGGCTGGAGAAAGAAGAAGAGAGAAATCTAGAAGAACAAGGTTCAGTGCATGGAAATGGTGGAGAAGAACCCCTCCTTCTCCTTCCACGAGTGAAAGTTCTTCCTCTCATCACCATCATCATAGAAATTCAAGGGATGCATCTAAGAAACCTTTCTTTAAATTATATGTCAAATTTGATCTTCCCATGTTTAACAGTGAAAGTAATGCAAAAAAGCTTAATAACTAGATTAGGCAGATTGAAATCTACTGTAGGATTCAACAGATCGAAGAGGACGAGGCAAAGATTCAACTGGCCTCTCTTTGGCTGAGTAACACCACTCCCATTTGGTGGGAGAGCAAATTGCGAAGCAGTAAGAGTGTGGGTAATCTTCTTTCCTCATGGCCTAGTTTCATTTCTGCATTAAAGGAACAATCCTGTCCCTTGCGTTATAAACAAAAAACCTTAATGGATTGGCAATACTTAAGGCAAGGCAGAGGTCAGGATGTTCAAAGCTTTACAGAGGAATTTAGAAAATAGGCACTTAATTTTGGCATTGCACTTGACTCACCTGAAGTAGTAACTAAGTATATTGAATCATTACATAGTTACCTTAGACATTCATTATTATTGTTTGAACCAACTACTATTGACTCAGCCAGTGTAAAGGCCATCCATCTTGAGAACAGGGGAAAAAATGAAAGAGATGATCATTTCAAGGAACCACCTTTCAAACCTCCAAATGGAAAACCCAAAGTGAAAGGAAAAGGAAAGGAGAAGAGGACGAAATCAACCAAGAAAGACGAAGGAGAAAGACCTTATTGCACTCACTACAAAAAGGAAGGTCATGATGAGGATCATTGTTGGAAACTATACCCGGAAAAGGGACCAAAGAAATATGGAGGAAAAGGCAAGGAGAAGACAGTGGCAACTGTGCATCAAGACCTTGGATCTAATTCCGGAGATGAAGCATTGATCACAACAGCAGGAACAAAAGGTACTCTTACTCCTCATGTTAATTCTGAATCACACGAAGGCATTAGTTCAATAGATGAGTCTCTTCCTAATGAATGAAAGAGAATTGAGCTATTTCATATTAGAGTTATCATAAATCATACAAAAGTGGAAACTCTATTTGATACCGGATCCTAAGAAAACTTAATTCCAAAGTCCTTGGTAAAGAAGCTAGGCTTGGAAACCAAACCACCTCCAAAACCCTACCCACTTGGACGGATACATGATAAAGCAAAACTGAATGTAACTAAGCAGTGTAAGGTTAAATTTGTGATCGCTTCTAAGTTAGTGGATGGGGTAAAACTTGATGTGATACTATTGGATATCTGTGGCATGGTGTTAGGGAGTCCATATCTATATGATAGAAAGCCAATCTTCTTTCGTCATGAAAATAAATACCAAATCACAAAAGATGGGGTAGAATATATTGTAAGGGCTCATCAAGCTAAAATCAACGCCAACCTTGTAAGTGCAAGAAAAATGAAGAGGTTGGTGAATTCCAGTAAGGGTTGCATGCTTATGGTTGTAAGGGGGAAATGTAGAATTATCTGATGCTTTCCAGGGTTGTGATCATGTGCATAAAAAGGAATTATGTGAATTAATTTCTAACTATGATGAGATGTTTCAGGAACCAAGGGGATTACCTCCGAAGAGGGAAATCCAACATGAGATCCATTTGCAGCATGACACTCCTTTACCAAATATTGGCATGTACAGGATGTCGACCATTGAGATGGAGGAGATCAAAAAGTAGGTGCAAGAACTATTGAACCAAGGGGTCATCAGACCGAGCACTTCTCCATGTGGCTCACCAATTGTCTTAGTGCTGAAGAAAGATGGCACATGGAGGATGTGCGTGGATTATCGAGCACTAAAAAAAATCACGGTGAAAAATCGTTACCCTCTTCCCCGCATTGATGAATTATTAGATCAGTTAAAGAATTCTATCTATTTCACCAAATTGGATTTGCATAGTGGTTATCACCAGGTCCGAATTGCAGAGTAGGATGTGTGGAAAACCACCTTCAAGACCAAACAGGGGTTGTTCGAATGGATCGTGATGCCATTTGGACTTTGCATCACTCCAGCCACTTTCATGATGAGGCTCATGAATGATGTCTTTAGGCATTTCATTGATGAATTTGTTCTTGTATATCTAGATGATATTCTTATATTTAGTAAAAGTTGGAATGAACATGTATGCCATGTGAAGAAAGTGCTTGATGTATTGAAAAAAGAAAAAACTCTATGTAAAATCGTCAAAGTGTGAGTTTGGGAAAACCTCTTTGGTTTACCTAGGTCATATTGTTAGTCATGGTTAGCTAAAATTTGATCCTTCTAAAGTTGAAGCAATTGTAAATTGGCCTAAGCCTACTAGTGTAACCAAGGTTCGTAGCTTTTTGGGTGCAGTACAATATTGGAGGAGATTTATTGACAATTTCTCTATTATCGCAACACCTTTACATGCATTGACAAGTGTAAAGAAAGTCTTTCAATGGGGATGAAAGTAGCAAAAGTTCTTCGAAACATTGAAAGAAAAGATGAGCACCGCACCGGTCTTGGCCTTACCAGATCTCCAACAGCCATTTGAGATTGAAATAGATGCCAATGGATATGCCATGGGAGCTGTACTGATGCAGCAAAAGAAGCCGATATGTTACCATTCAGAGAAGTTATCTCAGGATATGATAAACTATCCCACTTATGACAAGGAATTATATGCCTTGGTCCAGAGTGTGAAAAAGTGGAAACATTACCTGATCGGCAAGGAGACCATCATCCATACGGATCATCATCCCTTGCAGTATCTTCAGTCACAAACCAAGTTGCAACAATCTCGTCATTTCAAGTGGATGGCTTTTCTTCAGCAGTTTCATCTGGTAATAAAGTATAAGAAGGGCATTAGCAACAAAGTGGCTGATATGCTATCTCGCCCTCCTATTTCTGTTTCTGTTATTTTGCATAATGCTTCGTTATCTTTTGAAATTTATGCTGAACAATATGCTAACGATGATGACTTTAAGGAGATTTGTGCAAAACTAACCCATGGTTCACAGGTGGACAACTATCACTTGCAGGGGAAATTGTTGTATCACCTGGGCAAATTGTGCATACCCACAGGAGAAAGGGTACATGTAATCCAGGAGGCCCACACCTCCCTTGTGTCTGGTCATTTTTCTATTGAAAAAACTTTGTGTCATGTACAAAGATTTTGTTTTTGGCCTCATATGAAGAACATTGTGACTCGCTATGTAAAGGGATGTGTGATGTGTTCTATTTCAAAGCCCTCTAATAGAAAACTCAGGCTCTACACACCACTCCCTATTCTGAGTCATCCATGGAAAAGTGTGTCGATGGATTTTGTAGGAGGTTTGCCTTTGTCTAGAAAAAGTCACGACTATTTGTATGTCGTCGTTGACCATTTTAGTAAGATGTGTATTTTAATGCCTTGTAAAAAGCAGATCACTGCAGAGAAGTCTGCTTATCTTTTCTTTCAGCATGTTTGGGTCCATTTTGGGTTGCCCACATCGATTGTGTCCGATCGGGACTCTCGCTTTCTCGGAGAATTTTGGACCAGCTTGTGGAAGATGATGGACACCAAGTTGGAAAGAAGCACGACATTCCATCTGTAGATTGACGGATAGACAGAGATTGTCAACTGCACCGTGGTACACTTGTTGTGAGGCTATTGTGGGAAACATCCTAAGTTGTGGGATGAGCATCTTCCATATGTTCAACATTCCTACAATCGAGGAGTGCACTCATCTACACATCGTTCACCATTTGAGACATGTTTTGGCTACCTGCCAAAAGGCCCTTTTGCTATGGTCTTTGGAAGGGAAGATGACTCCAGTGGACGTGATGACATGGACAAAGCACAATGGTTAATTCAACAGATCCAGTTGATTCACCAAGTAGTACAGGAGCAGTTGGAGAAAAGTCAAGCCCAGTACAAGGCTTGACATGACAAACACTGAGTTGACCATCAATTTCAAGTGGGTGAAAAAGTGTGGTTCCATATCAGCAAGGACGTGATGAAGGGAGAAGGGAAGAAGTTAAGACCAATCCGGTATGGTCCATTCAACATCTTAGAGAAGATTGGAAACAATGCCTTTCGTCTTGATTTGCTGATATATATGCAAATGTACTCCATAGTGAATGTGGAGAACTTAAATCTGTATGAGCCACCTTGATTATGGACACCAAAGAGGTGGGAACAATTCCTACAGTTGATGACTTTGCACCAGAGTATCTCGATGAGTTACTTGAGGACATTATCCTTGACAGAAGAACCAGGACTTCACGACGAGGAGATGAATACACCCTAGCAAGGAAAAAGGGATGGAAAAAGAAAGAGTGAGGGAACAATTCCCTCACTTGCCAATTGACTGATAAAGCTTTTGGGGGTCCAAGATCTCCTTAATGGGGAGGGTTGATCCAGGTGGATCTCCAGACACTAGTGGCATGGAAAAGGCTCAAAATTCAAAGTGGAAAAAAGATGATGAACTTGACATCAGATCGAAGTGCTCATTACCCTGATTCCAATGTTACGAACACCACTCCAAGCTGAGTCCGGATGAAGGAGATGGAGGCAGTCAAAGTTGGGTTGACTTTTTGATGACTTGGCAGGATTAACAAGGACACAATTTGAACTTTTCTGGTGGACAGAATCAGACCAATTTTGGCCAGATTTTGGGCGAAATTGTTGCCTGGTTAAAACGACTCCTTCGGTCAAAAATTCGATTTTAAAAAAATGGCATATGGTTTTGTTTTAAATAAAAAAATATAAAAAAAGGGTGGTAGACCAACAACCCTACCACCCCAACTCTATCCACATAACAACAATGTTAATCATGGAGGGGTGGGCCATGATCCCCGACCCCTTCCCCCATCCCACAGAATGGTTACAACAACAAACAAACGGGGTGGGCGGCCATGACCTCACAACCCCACACCACAACTCAATGTATAATGGGTGGTGGGCCGGCCCTTGGGGCACGGACCTAACCATGCCCAAAAAGAACCACTGTGAACCTTAATTGCAATGGAGCCAACGAAGGTATGGTGGGTGGGCCACCCAAGGCAGGCCCAGCCCAACCATATGTTAAATAAAGGACTTGTGGTATTAAAACAGGAGGAGGCGGGGTTTGACTGCCCAACCTCCTCCATCATAACCGAATCATAAACCAACATGCCAACCATCAACTTGGGAAAATCTGTCGGTGAATTTATATTTAACGCAGTTTATTAGTGCACCCAAAGGAGGAGGAAATGCACGTAGTTCGAGGCAGAATCTTGTAGGAGGGCCGAATTTCCACTTTGTCAGATTTTGACAAATTTTATATGGTTTCAGCATTTCTTGACGCCACAAACACAATGGCGATGTCCATTTCTCCATCAGAGTTCTGCATTTTTTGGCCATTTTTCTGTATGGAGGTATAAGAATCCTTTTTGTAACTGATGCTTATACTCTTCTTTCTCATGCCACTTAATGAATGAAGGCCTTCCCATTGATTGAGCAGGGCCCAGAGATGTAGTCCAAGTCGACCGAACTCCATTATCAAGCCTTGTTGTCTTTTGTCATGCTTTATGTGTTTCTCCTCTTCTCTCATGTGCACATTAAATTTGTATGTTAAGCTACAATTTATGCATGTAATTCTTTAACACATCTATGAGAAAAATATTTTGGATCAGCCACCTTTTCCGAGTCGACGAGGAGAAAAAAATTAGACCACTCCACACATGGTAGCAGTCAAATCAGAGGAAAAAGGAGATAAGGCCAAAAATGGTTAAATTACAGATGACCGAAGTGGGAGATGATTGCGAGGTAAGGAGGAATGATGGAGTGATAGTGGGACCAACTGTCCAAAAGTGGGTGCTCGTACTTAGGTAGCCAGCACACCATCCCACATGATCACCCATATGAGGAAATAAACCAATGATTTCCATGCAAAGGAAGCATTTGCAATACGAGGATTCATCGAACAAGGTTACTCTTGGCCTCTTGAAGCAGTATCTACACGAAAGATAGTGAGCATTTCCCAGTGCAGGAGAACCTATAGGATCCTATAGGAAAAGCTACAGGATTCTATAGGAAGACCTATAGGATACAGAGCAATCATCTACAAGATTATCAGTGGGCATTTAGAAAGGAAAGATCAAAGGTTGTCCTCATCAAATAGTAACCAAGAGGTAAGATCTATACCTTCCCATATTTTCCAGTTAAAAAAAAATCGTCCATTTGGTTAAGGAAGTTGGGTCTAGGGGAATTATATTATAGAGTTATCATTTAAATCTCTCACCCACTAGAATTCTGGAATTATACCCATACAAGCCTCCACAATTACCAAGGGAAAAATGACAGGGGGTTTTAACAAGAGGGAATCCACAAACACAATAAGAATTCATCAGCACCCTCCTGTAGTAGAAATTTTCACAAGGAACAATTGGATGGGTTTCTTTGAAAGACTGAGAGGATACGATGATGAGGTGACCAGAGACTTTTCTTTCTCACTCATACCCCTCACTAGGACCCATTCCACTGCTGTGATGAAAGGCCTCTCAGTAGAAATCACCCCTGAAGTCATAAGCATAATCACCACACTTCCTTTAGGGTTTCCTTGGAGAAAATAAGATAAGGGTAACAACACCCTTGCAAAGAAGAAATTATTTTTGGAAGGGGAGGAGGCAATGGAGGACAAAAATGGGGTTAGAAGAGAAAGCCTTCCATACCCTTGGAATGAAGTTAGCTACCACCTCATTAAATATATATCATGTGAAGGGAGATACAGTGTGGTGTATGGATACCATTTCAGGCTTCTCCAAGAACTGAGGTTTGGAGCAGACACACCTCCTCAAAACAGACTAAGTATACCCTACTTTCTTCTTCAATCAATGATAGATATGAGCATCAAAGTGTAGGAAGGAAAACATCAACAACTAGCCCATCATGGGTTAATCAAACTTATCCTAGAAGATGCTCTCCAAAACCTAAGACTCCCTATTACATGGACAACTTTCAGAGACATGCAGGCAGAGGGAGAAATAAAAGCTCTTGAATATGACAAAAGCCCCACTGCTAGTGAGAGGGATGAAGAGGAAATAGAGGAGGAAAAAGAGGAAGAAAAGGAGGAGGAAAATGAAGAAGAGACAGAAGAAGAAACATATGAACATAGTGAGGAACAAGGGGAACAAGAGGAAGAGAAAGACAAGGATGATAAGGAGAATGGAAAAGAGGAAACATAATAGAAAGAAGAACAGAGGTCTACAGTTCAACGAAAAGAAGGGGAAGAATCACCAAGGGAATCCCCAAAACCCACTGAGAAAGAGGCAACAACTACTCTTACTGCCCTAAGTACACCTATCAAGTCAAAAGGGAAGAGACAGAGACAAACCCCATTGTACTTTGAGACAAGAAAAAGCACAAGAATCAGGCAAGGAAGACCTCAAACACCCACCAAAATTCCTATTGTCATTGAAGACTCACCAAAACAGTAAGAGAAGATAGCTCCTCTTGAGAAAAATAAAGGAAAAGGATCATTAGGAAAAGCCTCTCCCAAATCTACCATCACCTATGTTAGGAGACCTGTCACAAGGTCTACCTCATCAAAGGGAAAGGGTCTCCTACAGGAGACACAAAAGGACCTACAGGAAGCAGTTGCCATCCTACAGGAAACTCTGCTAAACCTACATGAAACTCAGAAAATGGACCAAGAAGGTATCACTCAACAAGAAACAAAGAAGGAAGACCCAGAACTAAGAGAACCTAGTCCTCAACCTAACCTTGACTCTTACTACAGGTTCATTGAAGGGGTTAGGGTCATCCCACATAAATTTTCCATCCCCTTATTCTTTGAGCTTGAAAAAGAAAGGGTAAGAACACACAGGTGGATGCAAATTGCCAAATCTAAAGGAGTGGAGGATGTAGGCTACATGGAGGAGAAGGAGATGGGAAGAGAACTGAGCAGCATAAGAGATAGATAGGAAATGATGAAAGCTCAGTTGGGAGCAAAGAATTCATGGCTAAGGGGATAGTTACAAGAAAGGGAAAGCCAGTTGGAAGCTATGTCTAGTTTATCCTTGGAGGCAATCCAGTGCAGGATGCCAGCAAAGTCTTATGCCTTGTATATTAAGGAATAGTGGCTACAATTCCAAATGAAGACTCTAGCATAGAGAGACACTATGCATTTCCAAGATAGACAATTCATTGATCTCTATGATCAAAGCACCCTGCAAGATAGAGCAAAAATGTCTGATTTTTACCTACACAACTTGGCCTTGACAGATTTGAATGTGTGGGACCCAAATTCAAAACTAGGGGACTTGCAATTGATGGCCTTAGCATCATGGATGAATCATGAGGAGGCAAGAGCTGCAAAGATGAAGAAGGTAATGGAAAGAGAAGAGACAAAACCCCTCATGATAAGAGCTGAGCAATCTAACCCAATGGCTGTCATCAACACCCACAACCTGATTGCAAATGATCCTAAGCTTGCACCTAGGTACCTTGCTTCCCAAGAGAAAGTAGTCACACACTTTGAAGACATGTTCAGGTTGTTAGGAGATGACAACATGCAAGCTTGCCAAAGGAGATGGAACACCTTTCCCTACAGCCTGAAAAATCAGAGAATACCATTCTCCTCAAAGAATGAGAGAGGCACTAAACAGAACACCCATGTACAAGCAAGCTCTACAAAGACTCAAAGTCAATTGGATTGGCTTGAGACTTAGTCCACCACTGCTCTTAGGAATTTTGGAAGGAAGGAAAGAAGAGGAAGAAAGAAAGTAGTGGGAAGTGGTAGAGAGGAGGACAATATTTTATTCACAGGAAGAAGAAACTACAGCAGAAGCATGGGATGTCAGGGATGCCATCGGAGTAATGAAGGACATGGATATAGATTAAGTTTCTCAGAGGATGAGAAAAACTTTTAGTAGGGGGGTGATGATGAGCCTCATCACTGAGTAACTATATGGACCTTAATACACCTCCAAGCTTATTAAAATCAACTCTTCTCATAATTCCATTACATATTTTAATCATATTTTGCTTAATGAGATGAGTAAAAGTAAGATGTTATGTCTAGTGGTCTTATGTTCATTGATTGCAGGTTTTTGAGAGAAAATCATGGAAATTTTGGCTAATTAAGGGCAAAAACTTGAATGAGACAAGGAGGAGAGATTGTAGGAGATAGATCCTCCTCATTTAATCCTCACTCATTCGAATATTCCTCCATCAAATCACACTAGTTCAGAGTTGCAAGAAGCCGAGTCATGAAGATCAAAAGGCAGCCGAGCCAGTGACAGTTAAGAGCCAGTTCATTGAGTTTAGGAGCCAAGCTTCCCTATATTTAAGGAAATCATTGGAGACTTCAGTTGTATAAATAAGGAGGCATAGAGCCTCATTAGGATTTGGATTTTTTATGCAAGAGCACTAAGCATTTTCGAGTTTAAGACTTGTGGAAGACATTGTTATGTAATTTTTCTGATATGATAATGAGAATGAGAATTTCCTTGATCTAGCACTAAGTTGACTCAGAGGGTTGAAGCTCTTGGGCAGCAAAGGCTCCTCTTCTTGTACTTGTATGCTTAGTTTATTTCATATATTAATGGTTGAATTGGTTTTAGCATTATTTCTTTGCAAGTAGTTGTGAATTTGATTAGTTTTCTTCCATTTGTGCATTGATTTAGCAGTAGCTTAGAAAGATAAAGGAATACATAAAAGTTGATAATAGGTATGTTTGGCCTCACTCCTCCCTTCAGGGACCATGGTTGAGGAAAGAACTCCTATGCAGTCCCAAAAAGACAGAATTTAAATTTCTTATGGAATTTAGGGTTTTCTACTACTTAGGTGAGTATCTTGTCAGTTTTCAAGAATAGGGTTCAATTGTCATTTCTGATATCTTCAACCTTGTATTAGATATCATAATGTTTCACATTACTCTGCAAGCATTTCCATGCCTGAACTAGGCAACTAGATAATGAAATTCTATTTTCTTAAGTTGATTAAAAATCTTTCTTATTCGACATGATTCATGGATAAATGCCAGTGATTGATGCAGTGCAGGAGTTTCAATAGTACATGGAGATCTCATGACCAACAACTCCAGCCTAACCTCATCCATCGATGAACACCAAAAGCCACTAAGTCCCTCAACCAATTCATCATTCCATAAGAACAAATTTCAGGGTTGTTGAGCAAATCCAACCATCTTACAAACTCCATTTTAGGCTCTGAAGAAGTCCTAGCCACTCCCTTGCCTTCAGGGAAATTTTTAAGAACCCCACCTAAATTTATATGTATAATAAGTGGGCGAATCTCCATGGTATATAGGAAAAATGGAAGGCGATTTTATCAATAATATAATATGTATATATAATTTTTTGGCGAATCTCTCACCAGGCATGGTGAATATTTTACTCAATTATAAAATCTTGTAAGATATTGGTATTACCATGGGTCAATACCATGGGTTATCATAAACCTAGAGCTTAAAAATTACTATTAGTAATTTATAAACATTAATAAAATTAATAGTTGATTTTTATTTTATTTTTTATTTTAAAAGCTAAAATGTTTAACATACATTAAATTACAACATCCATTTTTACTCTTGATCCACCAAGCCCCGACAGGGATCAAATATTTTTCATTCTATGCTAGTTTGCATATCACGATATTTGATATTTTTCATTCTATGCTAGTTTGCATATCACGATATTTGATACCTCTCGGGGGTTAGTAGATCCAGAGTAAAGATGGATCTATGCTGGTTTAATTCCCCCATTTAAATAGGCTACATTCCAGGTGAATACCATGGGTCAATACCATGTGCTATTTTGGTGAATACCATGGGTCAATACCATGTGCCATTTTTATTTTTATTAATACTAATATTAGGGTTAATAATGTTTTTTTGCATGGTATTAATAACAATCTAGTCCATGGTATTTGTCCCATAGTATTTTGCCCATAGGTTTCACCTAAATATAACACATTTTTTGAGTGTTCGTAAATATAAGGTGACTTATGGAGTAAATATAAAAAAATGTTTTATTTGTTTACCATACCTCTCGTTTATTTATATTTTTATTAATTTACCATACCTCTTTTACAAATATGGTATTTGGCCCATAGGATTCACTTAAATAAAACCTCTTTCTTGAGCCTTCATAAATAGAATGAGGGTTATGGACTAAATATAAAAAGAGGTTTTATTTATCTACCATACCTCCACTTTACTTATGTGACTTATGGAGTAAATATAAAAAATGTTTTATTTATTTACCATACCTCATTTATTTATATTTTTATTAATTTACCATACCTCTTCTATAAATATGGTATTTGGCCCATAGGATTCACTTAAATAAAACCTATTCTTGAAAATGGGCAAATGGATTCACTTAAATAAAATCTATTCTTGAAAATGGGCGAATGGAAGGTTGTAACTCCTAATTTCAAGGGCTAAATTTACCTTTTCTACCCTCTCCCTTAAAATAAGGTGGGCTATTTGAGGTGATTTGTAAAAATGTACTATGATACAAATTATTCGCCCACTAAAAATTTAAAACCCCTTAATTTCGCCAAAGGGCGAACATTCGCCCCTAAAAGTTTCTATGCTTGCCTTATTTCTCCCACCATTCACCTTCCCTAAGCCCTACACCACCTTCCAAATCACTCCTATTGCTCTCGACCGAATCCTGTAGGAGCAATAGGACATCCTGCAGGAAGCATTAGGACATCCTATAGGATGACCTGTAGTGGCCTGTTTTGAGGCCGAATTATGGAAAAATCATCCAGGAAGATAGGATAAGACCCCTACTTGCCTCCCAAGCCATCTGACCTTTCACCACCATCTCTAACCCACCTAACACATCACCATGAGAATTTAACATTCATATTTTCACACAAAAAAGGACAAAAGGTAAAAAAGAGTGATTGTGTTCATTTACATGCACAACAGTAGAGTGTTTAGTTATTTCACATTGCATGCCTAAGAAAATAGGATTACACACATGTTAACTTAGCATCCTTTTGAAGCAAAGCCTCTTAGCAATTAGTTAGATGAGTGGTGTATTTAAGCATTTGAATTCAATATTTCCTTACTATAGTAGTCAATATTTCAATTAGTGTAAATTTCCCCTTTCCTCGCTGGTAATCAAGCTTCTTCTGAATCAATAGAAGCTTGGTTTGAGAAACCATAATGGTCTATCGCCAGCTTAGCGGTGACAAAGAGTGGACCCATCGCATCTACTTATGTATACAATACTGTCACCTCCAAGTTTGTATGAACCTCGGGTTGATAAAGTAAAGTTGGTAGCCCCAGGAGTTGTAGCATTCTTGCTGCAATACTGGTGCTCATCAACTTGGATCTCGAAGGAGGAGAAAAATTAGAAAAATGGTTCTTTGCATTGGAAAAATGGCCATGCTTTATCTATGTTATTATTATTATTAAAATTATTATTTATTTGTGTTTTTATTCTTCCATGTGTTTTTCTTTTGATCTGCTTTTTTCTGTTTAGGCTCTTCTTCCTTGTTTGGTTTGGTTTGTGGTTAAGAGGGAGGGTTTAATTCATTGAAATGAAGGATTTGATGAAAGGGAAGAACATCACTAGATGGGTGTAGTTGGAGGAATAAAAATATGTGATTATATATATATATATATATATATATATATTTTTTTATTATATTTTTTTTTTCCTTGTTATATTAATAGGTTCTCTTATGTGAGTGTAGGTAGAGGGAAAATATAGGCAAACAAAGGAGACACAAAGAGGGAGGCATAGATGTAGATGTAAAAGTGAATTTCTAGTTTCTTTGTTTTAATGAGATCTTTTACTTAAAGTAAAGATTCAATTGATAGCTTCTTTCTTACCATTTTCGAATCCATGGACTTTTTCTTCTCAATATTATTTTAGTTAGAAGAAAAGAAAAAAGAAATTTGTAAAATCAACCTCACATGAACATATACTTAATTTTATTTTTTTTTAAATCTAACTTAACATGTTTAACTATTTCTCTATATTTTTAAATAATACTACCAACCATAAATTTTGAAATTTATAAAAATCCTAAACTTTTAGAAGGTTTGATTTCTTATATATAAGCATATAATACCATATCCAAAAAAAATAACCATTACGTTCATTACAAAAATATTACATGAAATCATAAAATAGGTACATAAATTATTAGGAAACTTCCTAACCTATAAAAGGAAAATCTAAAACTAAGTCACTAAAATATTTGTATATAAAAAACATATGTTTTATTTTTCCTCAATATAAAACAAGAGAACAATGTAAATATTATATACATGGACATAAAACACGAGAACAATGTAAATATTATATACATGGGCATATGGTTTCTTTATATACCTTAATTTGAGCATGGGATGACTCCTCTTTGATGGGATGAGCTACATTAATTGGATCCAAATGTAGGAATCTCGGGAAAGCATAAAAAAGGTTGTGGTTGATAAAATTGTAAAAAAGGTTGTGGTTGATAAAATTGTGAAAAGTTTTGTGGTAGGTATGGTAAACATAGGACTTTCATCTTATGTATGTGAATGCTTGGAATTATAGATTATGGGGATATGTCACTTATGTCTATCCATTGGTCTAAGATGGAAGGTAGTTGATTTTGTTTTCTTACTCTTCCTTATTGACTAAAGGATAATTACAAAGATATTAAAGAATCCATTTTCTTTATTAGAGATAAGGGTTTTGACCAATTAAGGTGATTTCAAACATGTTAAAAGAAAAGCATAATAATGCCTTATATATACATTATTCTTGTAGGGTAAAAAAATACTATCTTAGACAACTAATCAACAACCATTAAGATAGATTGATTATCATGATTTTTTGAGGTAAACTTGACATAAAATCTATGTATATTTGGGCTGGGAAGACTAGTGTATAGTCCTTGCTTCTTAATTAAGGGTATAAAGGTGTTGCAAATAGCACATGATTCAATATATCTTTTAATATCCCATCGAAAGTTTCTCCAATAGAGGTGTTTCTCACAGTTGCATTAAGGAACACCAAGACCAACCAAATGGAATAAAGTTAATATTAGAGGTGAAAATATAAGACTTGTTTAATTATTATTAATATCTAATATATAGTTGCAATGTTAGGATCATTGTTGTACAAGTAGGGTCATTTTAAAGTAACGTGTCCATGATAGTTGATAATTATGGTCAATGCCACAACTATAGGTCAATTAAGATAGCTTGCAATTCTATTGTAGTGTGGTTTACCATTTCCTTTTCCATAATATAATGCTTCCACTATTGTTTGAATAGTAGAGTAAATCTCCTTGTCATAAGTATGGTATTTGCAAACCACTCCTATGAATGCGTTGATATGATAGTCCATGGGTGTCCATTTATAACTAGGATTTCACGAATGGCATAATTTATGGTGTGTATCTCAATTTTGAATGCTTTAATGTAAGGGAAACACACTTGTAAGAGGTTTCAATGGAGGTTTTGCGAACACAATATTAGGAAAAAGTATAAAAAAATTCTCCACTAAAATTTTCACTTTTAGTGAATTTCTATATAACTAAGAATGGTGAGAAATTGGGTGCTCTAATGAAGATTTTAACTTCAATGCAGTTAAATATTTTAACTTCAATGCACTTAAATAGTACTAAGTCATACTAGTGTGAACACATTATGCATCAATGAATATTATATGTTTCAAAGCATTGATGCTTATCATATATTTTAAAAGCATTGGTGCATATTAAATATTATGAAAACACTAGTGTATATTAAATATGGTCTAAGCATTGGTATGACATATTACTAATTAAACACTGATGTAGATATATCTTGGTACACTATGAGTCTTTGTAATAGTAACAATAATGGTAATGATATCATTGAAAAGAATTGTGCTCTTGTTGTAGTTTGGAGCACTAGTGCCTATATTATAGCTATAAGTATTAATGCGTAACAATCATTTAAACATATGAATATGTAAAAATAATTAAAATTGTTGGTATGTACATGTACCTTTTTTAATATATAAATTTCAATTACTTATTAGAAATCAAATATTTTTTTTAATAATATTGATTTATATATTTTGATTAATGTGTTTATATATAATTATTAAATTAATGTATTATACTATTTAAACAAATACGCTAACTAATTATGTCCTTGTTCATTGTAATGATATAAATCAATCATATGTAAAACATTGCAATGTAACATTTTACAACACTAGAGACTACACTAAAATAAAAAAATACATTTTATTTACATGCATAAGGAATATTTCATCATACAAATTGAGACAACATTAAGATCCATGTTAATAAAAATGTACATAAATAAACGAAATAATAATTGGTAACCCATAGTCACACTTATTGAGACAATATATCCGCACAAAACAAATTGTTTAATTTTACAAACAAACATTCCAAAATATAAGACTTATAAAATTAACTTTGATATTCCAACGTATACACACAACCCACACATAATCCAACATTAAGCATATGTTTAGATGATCTCATTTCTATATTAACATCTAGTATAAAACACCCATGGATGATTGGAAATGATTTAAAATACAAACACCACAAAAAAAAATGAAACTTTAAGTAAATAAAAGGAAAGTACTAAGAAAATGTCTGATAAACCCTTTTTTACCATGTTATCTCATCTTATATACTAAAGGGGTCCCCCTTTTTATTACTGCAACAATAAAACCAATGAAATTTAGTTTTCTTGTGATAATTGATCTCTCTGATCACACATAAAAAATCAATGGTTACATAGGCTTAATGCATGTTGTCGCTGGACCATTTCCTCTGGTAGTTCAATTATTCTTTTTTTCTATGACCATCTCTGTGTACATCTTTTTGGACATCCCTATCAACACATTTTCAATACCATCTCATTCACTATTTTATTTTTCTTCATAGTTTAAAAAATAAAAATAAGAATAATTTGATTAACATTTATAACTTTTTCTACTATATGCATATTATAGAATTACATGTTTAGTAGATTCTTTCTAAATGATTATTTTTTGTTATTATATGATTTTATTGATGTAATTCTTGGTTTCATTGTATTGATTTTTGTATTATAAGTGATGAATGCCTACATGTTCTTTCCACTACATTCCTTGTAGTTTTATAAAATGATTTTTCCTTGTCATTATCTTCCAACACCACTCTAAATGAGCTAAGGATAAATTCATTATCATTTACATCCTTTATAACTTTTTCCTTTATAACCTTTTGATCCCTTGCTATCAATCCTTCCACAACAATCAAAATATGCAAAACCAAACATTTAAAACTCGCTAACTATTATTGTTAAGGAGTAAATCATAATAAAAAGTAGAATAAATTCACATTGATCATATTTTGATCCACTTAATTTCCATGTTTGCAACATTTTTTGTAAATGATTTTTTCCACTAATATTGTGAAAGAGATTATTGATTTTTTCTATTTTTTTTCATGACATAGATTAACCAAAACACATTATTTATAGTGTATAAAGTGAATCTAAAACCCTTCTCTTTTTATAACAAGAACCAATACATATTTACATTATGCAAAAAAAGGGCCGAGACTGACATCAACCAACAATGATACAAAAAAGTTATAAAGAATTGAAGCCTAAATTCAACAGGCAATGCATATCTAAATTGTTGACCGAGAGTGGCAAAATCCAACTAGTAAATGTTCAATAAAAGTACAAAGAACTTAATTGTATGTATTCCACAAAAAAAACCTTGAAAACCATGAATATTTATAGTACATTAGCTAGGAGGAGGAGAAACACTAGGATTCATTATTGTCCTTACATGTTCCAATGAAGAGGAGTCTTTTGTTGGAGCATTGAGTTTTGGAAATTTGCGATGATTTTCTTCTTTTGCTTGCCTTGATGCCATTATTGATTGGATAATTGGAGGACCATCTCTAGAATTTTGAGATAATGACGTGATGATGGAGCAGAGAGTGACACATTCAGTTTCTAGCTTGCTAACCAACCACTTGGGATTGACCATAATATCCATGATGATGTTTCCTTATAATTATTAGTGACCTTATTCTTTTACTTCCTATGAGAGAGATAAAATGAAGGCCTGAATGTCCTAAAATTTGGAATCTTGGTGTTGCATGAGGGTCCACAATTAGTCCTTATATCCATTAGGTCCCTACAATAAAGGATGTGGAAAGGGAGGCTAAGAGAAAAAATAGGTTAGGGTAGGACACTCAATGTTGAGAAAAACTAAGGGGGGAGGCATAAGGTCCCAATTGGTTTAAAAATAGGGTTAAGAATTATCTAGGGTAGAGGGCCCTTAAGGAATGATGAACCAACTTCTAATCAGATGGGGGAGAACAACCAATGAACCACTGAAGACACCAAGAGATTATGCCACCTTAGTGAAAACCTCTAAGCTAATGAGAAACCAATGTGAACCACTAAGTGATCACCATGAAATATACCAAATGGACAAGCCACCACTATGAGAGTCACCAAGCCAATGAAACACTATTGAGAAAACCACTAAGTAACCTACACTTAGAGATGAGGAAAATAGGAGGAAAGCGCACAGTAATAAAACCACAAGTGAAGGGAAACCAAAGCCAAAGTTGGAGTGGATAGATTTACAAATAGAAATCCTTCTTCCCATCTAGAGCCTTGCAAAACCTTACTGGTTCCAAACAAAAACTAGACATGTGATTCTCTACACAGGTGGATCTACTATTTTGTAGCCCCACAATATTCATAACACCTACAATGAGTAATCCAAGGGTGTCAAATTCATAATTAGAACCCTATATTGGCACAAGGTCAAAGGTGTGAGGCTGTTGCATGACTCAGGTCAAAGGTGTCATAATGTGAGCCATGTGGTTCTTGGATTGTAATTTGATGTTGTTGTATCAACCATTCATACTTATGTGATTAACTAATTAAGCTTACCATTGGGATTAATAATTCCCTATTCCCCCCAAATGGCTATATTAGCTTGGAAATATAATCTGATAGGCATGAAAAAACTTAATTTCTATGATACTCTGCAACACTTGTTTCATCTTTGGTGAGAGTCAATGCTACCTTATAGTCAATTGATCATTTCCATGGCCCATGTTTTAGATTAAAGTTAAATCCTATCCCACTATGATCAACTTGGGGATTTGCAAGGAGAATAAAATTCAAGCTCCTTGAAGGAGGTTATAGACTTATATTAAGTTGTTTGAGAGGGTTCCTAATCCTTAAGCATATGTGTAGTTTATTGTTCCTCCCAGGTCTAAGAGGACCCCACCCACTCTTGCGGCCTTAAGGTTCCTTTTATAAGATCCATTGAAAAAGAGGAGGTGAGAGAATTACTTGAATTTCTATTTCTAAGTGTATTTAAGGGGATATTGAACTTAAAGCATGGGCTATGTGTCTGGTTTTAAGGCATGACTGAAGGAATTAAGAAGAATAGATTGAAGCTTCAACTCTGCTAGGAATCTGATTAATCAAGTAAAGAGTTAAGAATGATATGTGCCATTTTCAATATAAAGAAATCCAAGAGAAGGAATTTCACCTTAGTTACAACCTATTATGGTGTGGAATTTGTGTGTTGGAAGATTACACATTTTATTGCTAGCTAAACTTTGCAAAAATAATATTTGTGCATAGCCAACAAAATTATTTTAAAGAAAGGCTTCTTGACCCAGGATATAGTGTGACAATTCCATGCTTCAAATGCTTGTTTTAGTGAGTTTTCCCTATTTATTATTTTCTCCAGACCTCCCAACAATCATGACTAGAATCATTTGGTGAAGGCAGAATCTACAAATATATGGGAAGTAGTTTCAACATGAGAGGACGAGTGGACACCTGGGGTCTAGAAATCCCCTCTTCTTTAGATTTACTATTGTCAACAATTTTTCTTGGACCATCATCCAATAAAATATTTAATCTCGGGTAATCCATTAATCTCCCATATGTTGTTCTAGATTGAGGATTTTGGAGGGATAGGGTATTAAAAGAGTAGATATGAGTATTTTAGTTTAACTGAATAATTTGATTTCCCCCACCTTGTTTGTTTGAGATATTTAGTTTTTTTGGAGCACAATATTACAATTTCTGCTTGAGTGGACTCACCAAATGAGGTAGGTGGGGAGGAGTTTCTCAAAAGTTCCATCCTTTGCAATTTCTTGAATTTCTATCCTAAAGAGAGATGTCATATAGAGAGAGTTTTCCTTCATTAGTTAACCATATATTTAAAAGGATTAACTCAAGAGGTTATTAAAAGGAGGATTTCAAAAGATCCTATCCTACTAGATCTTAATAAGTTTCATGTTCCCAAGGATCTAAGATAGGTGTTTCAACAACAAAGGGAGGGCCATTTTGAGTAGGTTCCAAATCAATGAAACCTTAATGTCTTGAAAGAGAAATCGAGATGGTGCTTTATCTCTTCGAAAAGATACTTTTGTGCAAAATGTTTTTCCACCACTCACTATGTCCTGTGACCAACCTCCATAGAAGTTTGTGATGTAGGAGCATCTACCACTCAAAATCATTTTGCCAAAGGAAGTTGGTTTCCTTAATTTTATTTAAATAGTAATATATTCCTAATTGTAAATCTAGAAGAAATCTATATTATTAAAGACGATAGGATGAGTGTCAATTGATTTTATGAAAAATGATAGACTTATCCAATTAGGACCTTTTTAGATAATCGAGCAAAATAGATTGAATTTGCTGAGTTTGGTTATGAGAGCTCTATGTAATAGATTTTTAAATGTAATTGAGAGATTAGTTAAGAGGATGGTTTGAATGATAAATTAGAGTGAAGAGGTTAGAGGAGATTGAGAGGATGATTGTGCATCCAATGTTGTAAATCTCATAATCATTCTTATTTTAGTTAATAAACTAGTTTGTATATTCCTTGTGTGATTGTGCGAATTCACATTGTATTAAGCACACGCTAGATTGGATTTATTTAATATGTTGCAAGTGATTAGCTCAAAGGTTCAAATTAAGAGATCACAACTTCAAAATCAGGTCACAATGCAATGTAGTGTTCTCAGACTGGATTGAACCCAAATTTGTATAAATCCAAACTTTACCAAAATTTGGATTGTGTTCTAAGATTAGTTAGTTGATGAAAAAATAAAAAATTCCATCTCCGATTTTCATCAATCTAGATTGGTAGAGGTATCCAATCATATTAAAAGTTTGAGTGATGATCCATCAACAAAATTCTGGATCATAATTGATAACTCAGACTACAAAGTGTTTAGGTTGAATTTATTTGCGAGTTCTAACATTAAGCTGGATCCCAGATACTTGGATCAAAGTGCTAGTTAGAGGTATCAAAATTTTAAAAAATATTTGGATAATTTAAGAGGTAAAAATATCATCGAGATCTATGAACTATAAGAAAAAAAATCTATCTATATCTCCAAATTCTGAATTGCACAAGGAATTGGGGTTTCTTCCTTCAAGTAATTTGAGGGTTTAGACTTGAATAGATCATAGTTAGCACCAAACTCTAAGTTTGAAGTTTATCACCACTATTTCCATGGGAAGTTTCAACTGTAGTGTGAGACATTTAGACCTCTCAGGAGGATTTTGAAGAGCATTGATTCACAATTAAGAAAATAAACTAGTTAAGGGAGATCACATGACATTAGTTTGGTATCAGGATGCATTTTTTTCTCAAATGTGGCAGAAAGACGCAGAGGAGAAGCTTGAGGAGAAGGTAAAGGAAGTCCTGTAGAGAATTATGACAATATTAGAGGCAATGGAGACTGCCCAGAAAATAGGACCTGACATGGGAGATGTTATTGAGGGAAAAGAAGAATATTCTAGTGAAGAAGAAGATGAAGAATATGTAGATGAGAAAATGTTGAAGATGATAACTATGATGAGTGCGAGACCAAATATCAAGGTGCCTATATGTGAAGGTAATTTAGATGTTGATGAATTGAAGGATTGGATCAATTCCATAGAAAAATATTTCAATTATGAATATGTTGATAAAGAAAAAAGGGTGAAGTATGTAGTGACAAGATTGAAAGGTCATGTAGCCCTATGTTTGGATGAGGTGCAGGAAGATAAAAAGAGGAAAGGAAAGTCCAAGATCAAGAGTTGGGATAGAATGGTGGGTAAATTCAAAGGTAATATCATGCCTAAAGATTATTAGTTAAATCTTTTCAAGCAGTTGTAGAAAATTAAACAAAAATCTATGTTAGTAGGGAATACACGGAGGAATTTCACAAATTAAACATTAGGCCTAGTCATGTTGAACAGGATGCTGAAAAGGTTGCTAGATACATGTTGTAGCGGCTACAACCATCATCCAAAATTTTGCGTATGCTTCAATTTTGGAGCCTCCCTTCTTATCCACAACAACTCATCTTACATTGATCCAGATATTCACACTTTGATTGAGACTTATATTTTCATTTTTTCTTGTGTTCATTCACTTAATCGATTCTTCTAAGTCACAAGTTGATCTATTAACTTGGTCCCACAATAGTTCGTGGCTTGCCTCCATAAACTGTGTAATCCTTGAGGGTAAGCAACCTTGATGATGGGAAATGCAAAGTCCTAACTTCTAGTGATCCTTGAGCTCATAAACTATGCAGTCATGGGAGTCAACCCAACACTAAGCCAAAAAATTACAGAACCCTCACTGAGCTTAGAAACTACACAGTGCATTGAGCCAGAAAGTTGCCCAACTCCCTAGGACTGTGCAGTCTTTTCTAGCAGTGTGCATGGCAAGTTTCCCTGGAAAAACAAAAAAAACAAAAAGCATCCCTAAAAAATAGGGATCTATTTTTAGTATCCCAAAAGAGGCACTTGCACTATTTTTAGAAACTTACTCCAAGTGTCACTTTTTCCTTGATTTTAAGCATGTACGTCATAAACCCTAAATTGTCTAAATCTATTTAATCGACACTTCTAAAGCTCATTTTTACACTTGATCTTGGATCTCTAGCATTCCAACAGAGATCAAGGAACCTTCAATGCGATCATCATTGCTTTTCTGGGTGAGTTTTTCTTTTTTCGTCTTTTGCCACATTTTCTGTCATTTTTTGTTGTTTGGCTTGTGTGAGTTTCGTTTCACTTGTTTCTCTTCATGGTTGCTGGTGTTTTGATTTGTTTTAACTTTTAAAAGTGTTTTTTTAAGTTTTAGATTTCCTTTCCCAAGTGTCGCATTAGTTTTCTTGTTTTTCACCCATGGTCGCCATTGCGGTGATTCTACTCACTTACTTCATTTTCCTTCCATTTGATTAATTGATGCACTTGGGTTTACTTTCACTTAGTCATATGTACAATCAGATTCACACTATCTCTTAAATATTCTCGTTTTCCACACTTTCCTTAGGAAGATATGGGTTTCCCTTTTTTGGTTTTCAGTTTTCCCAGCTGACACTGCGCAATCCTAAGGATCAAGCCACAAGCTTGGCCTCTAGAATTACGTAGTGTGTAGTCCAAGATGGCTCCAAATATGCACTGCAAAATTCTAGGAGCCAGTCTGTCTTCTTGGCCACTAAGACTACGCAATGCATAGTCTCTCCCAGGCCTCTACCCAAGTTGAATTGTGCATTGGCCAGTTTCAACCATCAAGCTTCCACCTTGGCTACTAGGACTGTGCAGTGCAAAGTCCCCACATGTATCCAATCTCTTTTACTAGAAAAAATTGTGTAATCCTTCCCATCTGATGCCCAGTTTTCTGCTTGAACTTTCCATGTAGGTTGATATTATTAAGATTGAAATTTTCTTTCCATGAGTGTCCTTTCTGTCCCACAGGTACAAAAATTGGTGAGCACCTCTCCAACAGTCACTATTACCATGGCATCTAAGAGAGTTGCATCAAAGGAAACTACTGAGGGCAGTACTGGGGAAGCATTGAGCACACATCAGTTGATTTGCAAGTGTATGCAGATACTCAACTATTTATGGAGAAAGGATCATCACTAATGTTGGTTGCTAAATTTTCCCACTTTTTACCCACCTTTTTATTGTTTTCATGTACTCATTTTTGTCCTTGTTTGTCGATTTGTATTCTAAACAACAAAGGTATACTTATTTTCATGTCTTTTTGAATTGTTAATCAATGACGCGTAATCATAGGGGATTATTGCCTAAAGCATCTTGCTAACTTAAGCTTCCATGAAGATTTGGAGGAATGATGATCAGGACCATGATTCAAAGTATGAGGATTATCGAGATGGTAGCACTATCTTTGGATATCAGCTGCAACGGTGGTTCAACTTATCGACCAGCACAAGTGCTATCTTTATATTCTTTTATATCTCAAGAGTCACTATGCATTTGTAGGAAGACAATTGTCGTAATCTTAGGCATTGTTAATTGTTAAATGAAATGTATAAGTAGTGATTACGAGGCTAGGAAAGCCACCGCTAGGAGATATACGAGATTTCTGAGCTGTAACAACAGACCTATGTAATGATATTTTGATTAATACAATTTCTGATCTTCTGAGCATTTCATAGTTCTTGATCTTGCAACAACCTTGAGCAGGGAGTTGGGCCCACTCTCCTGACTAGGCACTGTTGGATTAGATGTGTGCGTAGTTTTATTTCTGCTTTGTTATTTCTTTGTTGTGTAATGATTTCAGCGTGTTGTCGTGAGCCTTAACTTGTTGTTACTCTGATTGCTGTTACAATTATTACTTGCTATTACACATTGTTATGTTATGATTGAATGTTCAATGCTAGGTAGGGAAACTGTGGCCCTCATATACCTTGCATTATAGCCTTGAAATAACCAAGCAAGCCCCAGGTTGACAATTAATGTGGAATTGGGTGAATTGTATGATTCATATCTAAACACCAACATTCTGGCACCATTGTCGATGAGGCTATCGAAGGCGAAAAAGTACTCCCAGTATTGACCATAGGACCACTCTCTCATAGTAGGGAGGGAATTTTTTCACCCTGCTCTCGGTCCTGAGCATTAGATTGTTTGTTTCTTTCATAGGAACTGCTCTCTCATCCTGGGAAGGGAGGTTTTTTTTTAACCCTGTTTCAGGTCCTAAGCTTAGATTTTGTGGTTGGTTTGTTTTCCTTTTTTTTCTTTATTTTTAGGGGCCACTCCCTCATCCTAAGGAGGGAATTTTTCACCCTGCTCTAGGTCCTGAGCTTTCGATTTTCTTGAATGTTTTCTTTTTATTTTCTGATTACATGAAAAGAGATACAAATAAAAGGGGCAGAGGAAGACCCCCAAAAAGAGGAAGGAAAGATCTAGGTAAAATTACCTATATCCAAGAAATCATTTCAAAAGACGAGTCAGGAGAATTCTCACGAGCTTCTGTTAGGGTGAGATCTCATATGAGATCTGGAGGGCAGTTAGTTTCATAACCAGAACCTCCCCCAATAACAAAAGCACAATTCAGGGAAGAAGAAGTAGCAAGCAGAGGATCGGGGGAACTGAACATTGCGAGTTCAAAAGAAGAATAAGACTTGAGGGAATTCATTGCACCATTTGATCGAGGAAGTGACGTTAAAAAAACTCAACCACAAATTATAGAAAAACTAGAACCTGTTGAGATTCCAAGTGAATATTGGAAGATATTCATGGCTCCTGGAACTTCTTCGATCAAGTTCCTAATTGGAGATATAAGGGGTGATGCACCTATGAATCCTATTCCTTTGACAACATTATCTAACTTTCTTGGTATTTCTTCTGTAGATCCAGACACATTCCTGTTTGAATTCGACGTTGTCTATTGGGGGTATGAATATATTTCCTTTTCCCAGAAATTGAAGATAATCCCTACCACTTTTAAGGGAAAAAAATTGAGATGGTTCATGGTTTTAGGGGGGAAATATATTGTAATATTCCTAATTAGCCATGGGTAATTGGAATATTCAATTTTGCTCAATTTTGCCTTCTATAGCTATTTATAAATAAAAAGGTGAGGAGAGGGGGACATACTCACTTCATGAATAAAGACACTCCCTAGTAGCACAACGTTGTAACTTAAAAGGTGAGCCAAGGGGGGCCAAAGAACCACGTAGAGGAGGGGCCCACGTAGACACTTGGAGTGACTGCAGAGATGGTGAGAAACACGTGGCAAGATGAAAGCTACGTTGGAGGAGGTGAGCCTTGGGATTGAGGGAGGCCAACGCTATAAAGGAGAGAGAAGCCTCCTCATTTTGGCATTCGATTATGTGCATTTGAGCTAGTCACTTCAACTTAGAGCACGCTGGCTGTTTAGCTAGTCTGCAACACTATTTAGAGCATTGAGTGTCTCTATTCGAAGATCTCACCCTTAGCCCTAGGGGACTTTGAGTGCCTGCTCGGGCAAGGTATTTCCATCAGTATTTTTGCAGTAGTTTCATCAGCATTTTGGAAGGAGGATTGAGCATCTTGGATGACTGTGCAGTCTTGAGAGGGATGATGCAGTTCTTTCTGGTAGGAGTTCTGGATTGAGGTTTTGCAGGGGGATTTGTGCTGGGAGGTTGAGCAGGGGATCAACCCTTACATATTGGAGGATTTTGGCCAAGTTCCAGGCAGAGTTTTGGTGGGTTTATTTCAGTGGCAGCGCAGAGCCTTGAGGGATTGCCTAGGTCCTCAAGGGGGCAATTTTCGGGGGTCGACCATTTTAGAAAATCCTTCTGGGTTTTTCTGGGTTTCTTAAGTAGAATCCGATTCTAGAGTTTCAGCATTTTCTAAGGAGGGGAACAACCCCAAATCCTCATTTGATTTCTTGCAGCAACAGCAGCATGGCAGTTCTCCAACATCTTGGATGCAGTTCAGAGAGAGGCCATTCCTTTGCTATTCTTAGTGTACATCTTCACTTGCCTTGTGCAAGTCGAGGTGCCATCTTCCTGATCACCTCCTGTACTCATTCTATTACTCAGTATAATAAAATGGATTAGCATTTCTCTCTGCATTTCTAAAGTATCTGCTTATATCTCATGGTTATATTGTTATATGTTGCACCATTGTTATTTTCATCACTTTGAGCTTCCTAGTTATCATATCATTTATACGTGTTTGTTTGTATTTTACTGGGGTTTGGGAAATATCTTGGAAACGAGATATTACATATATTACTACATGCGACGATATGAAGATGATTTTCCTCAAAAAGTATCAAGACTACTGTAAATCCCAAGATGTTAACATAGAAATATTTAAAATTATGCAGAAAGAGGATGAGAACATGGAGGGCTTTATGGAACATTTCAAATACAGTTTGCAGATATGAGGCCATAGTGATCTGGATAAGGACATTGTGAATATAATTTTTCTCCAAGCACTAAGGGAGGAATATTTGGAACTTTTGAACATAGTAGGAAAGGGAGATATATCAAAGGAATAATTTGACACCATCTGTGAATTGTGCATTAAGTGTTCACATGGAGCTGCGAGGCATAGGCAGGGGATCGAAACCCCCAAGACATCCAGTGGTGGAGTTACAAAAGCAAAAAATGGAAATTTGCTGGACAATTTGAGCACTGATATCTTGAGCACATTGTCCTCACAACTAGACATTCTATAGGTGAAACAAAAGTAGATGGAAGTAGAAAAGGCTATGTCCATTTTCTTCTCTCAATGTAGGAAGAAGCACTTGCTGAAGGAATGTCCACTGAATACTATCAAGACTTGTGTGATATGTGAACATAGTCATTGAACTAGCATCTGTCCATATCTTCGTGGGCTGAAGGCAGTTTTTAAGGGAGAAAATGAAGAGGTAGATCAATTGTACTCATGGGATCAAGGAAACCATGGAAACCACGGCCACAAAAAATGCATCAAGGTATGCATCAAGACCCCTTTCATTATTTTAATAATTTGAATTTTGGGCCTCTATTTGTACCTTTTTCACCTTCATGGCCGCAGTCCTATCAATATCTAATGCCCTAACAACCATGGTTCCCTCAGTTTGGTCCAACTCCTTCATGGTCCTAGAATTAGCATGGATGTCCCCCTCCTTCAAGATGGTTCTCCCAGCCTATGCCACAAGAGCAATTACAACTACCTTCTAATGCCTCCACCAGTAATCCTCCTCTTTGTCCACAACTACCTGTTCAATCCAACCCAAATCCAAACAATAGGGGGGCTCAACAGGTTGAGACACTCAACCTTCCTACATACAATATTGCCACTGTGGAATGTAATGAATTAAATATCTAGTCTGGTCGAGTAGTAAATACTCAAAATTCACCAATAATTGTTGAACATACTAATGATGAAGTCTCAGAACTAGAACCTAGGAATTCTACTGGAACAACTGAGGATGAGTCAACGCAAACTCCTATGGAACAAAACCCCCTTCTCAAACAATTGTTCCTAGAGGATGTCAAAGTGGTCCATCTTACCCTGAGAGACTATCCTTGAGCAAACAGATTCCTCATCCAGAATTTGACTTTTAGGGGAATTTCAAAATTTATTTTTCAAAATTCTATTACTTTAGGCAATGAAGGACCTGCCAATTATGCCAAAACGATCAAAGAATATTTATGTAAGAAACCTGGAAGAAAACCAAAGGATCCACTCACTATTCACATTATGGGAAAATTATCAGACATAATGTTGGGGAAGCCTACACCTGTTAAGTATGGGGATCCAGGGAACCCGATTCTTATAGTATAGATTAATGGGGTTGATATCCCAAATGTGCTAGTAGACTTGGGGGCAGCAATTAATGTCATAACTTCTGCAACTGTGATTACCTTGGGCCTGTGAAACCTTAAACCAACTCCCACCATCCTAGAATTGGCAGATCGGTCTACTATAAGACCGGTAGGGAAGTTGGAAGATATAACCATTTCAATAGACTCATGGAAGTACCATGTCAATCTTTTGGTATTACATACCCAATCCCTAGCCGGTGGGCATCCTTTGATTTTAGGAAGACCATGGCTTGCAACCATAGATGCTTACATTGGGTGTCAGTTAAGAAATATGGTAATATCTAATGGGGAAGTTACAAAGAATCTTATCCTTTATCCCCCTGCAGAACCGAGTTCACCAGATAAACCAGGATTTACCTTAATACAAAAATCTCTACCTACGAAAGGGTTTGAACTTGAAAATGAAGAAATTAGACCAATTCTTACTATTGGTGAGGCCCTTTATTTTAAGGATGAAATAGAAGATGATGCCATTAACACCTTTATCAGCAGTACCAACTCCATTTATGATTCAACCCGCCAGCTATTAGAATCTGTTATGAGTTGAAATGTTCAGGAAGCCGTTGAACTAGAGACTGAAGTTGAGAACATTCCTGTAATTGTACCCCGTAACAATGTTCCAGTAGAAATTAAACTAGGGAAGATGTTGAACGTTAATCCCAAACTTTCACCTTTCCTGCTTGAATGGTTATTGAATTCCTTTGGGAATAGAAAGAAGCCTTCGCTTGGGAATATACATATATGAAATGAATCCCCTCTGACTTATGTACTCATCACATATACATTAAAGAAGAATGTCAACCTGTTAGGCAACCACAAAGAAGAATGAATCCTTCTTTAAAGAACATTGTCAAAGATGAATTACAAAAACTATTAGATGTGGGATTTATTTACCCAATCTCGGACAGTCAATGGGTATCCCCACTAGTCATTGTTCTGAAGAAGAATGACAAGTGGTAGATTTGTGTTGATTACATGGAATTAAATAAAGAAACTCAAAAAGATAATTTTCCCTTACCTTTTATTGACCAGGTCCTTGATACATTAGCCAGAAAGAAGTTCTTCTCCTTTCTGGATGGATTTAGTGGGTACAACCAGATCTAAATAGCTCCTGAGGATCAAGATAAATCTACCTTCACATGCCCTTGGGGAACATTTTCATACCGAGTCCTCCCATTCGTCTCTATAATGCATTCTCTACCTTTCAACTAGAAATATTAGGAATTTTTTTTGATCTAGTCAATGATAGTGTTGAAATCTACATGGATGACTTCACCCCATATGGCGATTCTTTTGAAGAAGGTCTGGAAAACTTAGAGAAAGTAGTTAAAAGATGTAAGAAAACAAATGTTTCTCTTAGTACAGTGAAATGCCATATGATGATTAAAGAATGAATAATGGTGGGACACCTGCTTTCAGTTGCAGGAATTCACGTTGATCCTGCCAAGGTAAAGGTAATATTAAATTTTAAATTTTCCTACACCTAAGACACCAACACAGGTGCATAGTTTCATTGGTTATGCTGGCTATTATATATGTTTTATAGATTTTTTTTTTCTTTTTTTCTGAAATAGCATTTCCACTTTTTCAATTGTTACCTAAGGATGCAGAGTTTGTGTGGACAAATGAATGTGAAACAACCTTGGTGAAAATCAAAGAACAGTTTGCAAATATATATATTACGCGGTCCTGATTGGAAGCTCCTGTTTCCTATCTCTACAGATTCTTCTCACACAACGATAGGGGTAGTCTTGGGACAACAGAAGGACAAAAAACAATACATGATCTATTACGTCAGCAAGAATTTGACTCCTGCTGAACTAAACTATATGGTAACTGAAAAAGAGTTTTTGGTTGTTATTTATGTTATTAATAAGTTTCAGCATTACATTACAGGGTATCCCACTTTCGTGCACACTGATCATACAACCATCAAGTATCTGATGAATAAACTGATAACTCCTAGTCATATTATGAGATGGTTATTATTAATTCGAGAATTCAATACCACCATTGTAGATAAGCTAGGGAAAGCTAATGTAGCTGCAGATTTCCTGTCTAGGTTGGATACTAGTGATAAAGGTACACCTATAGAGGATAGTTTTCCAAATGAACATCTTTTTGCAATTTGTATTAAAACTCCGTGGTATGCAGATATTTCTAACTATCTTGCTACAGGAAAAGTACCTCAACACTTGCCATACAGAGAGCAATGAAAGATTATCCATCATAGTGCCCGCTATTCGTGGATAGAGGGATACCTCTTTTATACAGGACCTGATCAACAAATCTGGCACTACATAGGTGAAGATGACATCTATGATGTCCTAAAGTTGCTCACGATGGCCCCTGTGGAGGGAATTTTGTAGATAAGAGGACATGTCATAAGGTGTTACAGATGGGGTACTATTGGCCCTCTATTTTTCATGATGCAAGGAAATATGTTTGAGGGTGCGATAGCTGCCAACGGATGGGACAGCCTGGTCGATCAGACGAAATGTTGTTACAACCTCATCTAGATCTTGAACCCTTTGAGAAATGGGCTATTGATTTCATTGGGCCATTCAATCCACCTTCACATATGAAAGTCCACATTTTGGTCTGCACATATTATCTGACAAAGTGGGTAGAGGCCAAAGCTGTTGCGACAGCAATAGAACAAGTTGTCTCATATTTCTTATTCGAAGAAATTTTTGCTTGGTATGGATCTCCTAGAGAGATAGTTTTGGATGGAGGGGCATGATTCACATCACACCTGATAGAAAGTCTTATCAAGAAGTATGGAATCAAGAACAGGGTGACATCCCCATAACATCCTGAGGTGAATGGTCAAGTTGAGAGTACAAATAAAGTATTGGAGGATATCCTTATGAAGAGTGTAGAAAACCATCACCGAAATTGGGCCGGAAAGCTTGCTGAGGCACGTTGGGTATATAGAACAACATGGCAGAACACAATAGGATTTTCACCATACAAGACTATCTATGGGAAATCCCCTTTGTTTCTAGTGGAATTCGAAATTAAGACACTTAGGATAGCCCTTGAAGTAGGTTTGGATCTTTCATAAGCCCAAAAACACCGACTGGAACAATTAAATGAGTTGGATGAAATTCGTTTGATAACTGTCCAAAACATTGCTGTGATTCAAAAACAATGAACTAAATGGCATGATAAATTTATTAAAAAAAAGGAGTTTCAAAGAGGAGATTGGGCGTTGCTCTATGAATCTCAGTTCAAAGATTTTAAAGGAAAGCTCTACTCTAGATGGATGGTACCATATGAAGTGGACACAATGTTTGATAACGAGACTGTTAGACTCATAAAAATCGATGAGGCACATACTCCCTTGATTGTAAATGGACATCACCATAGATTGTATCACTGTCCAGTTTCTAAAGTCTCCTTTATTAAACATCTCTCTGATAATTCTGCTTTTGAAATTGTTAGTGCAAAGAACTCTTCCTCTGCACCTCTTGCTTAATACAAAAAAAAATAAAAAATAAATACACACACACACACATATATATATATATACACACAATAAAATTCTGTTACTACTTTATCATTATTTTTATTGCAGGTACTTCGCTAATGCTGCTACTCCACTGGTGTTGTTACTTCCCCGGTGTTGTTACTCTGTGGATGTTGATTTCGTCTAAGTACTCCACTGGTGCTATTACTCCTTCGATGATGTCACTCCTCCGGTGCTGTTACTTTGTTCGTCGTGATTCTGTCTAAGTACACTAGTGTTGTTACTCCTCCGGTGTTGTTACTCCATTCGTCGTGATTGTCTAAGTACTCATCCAGTGCTATTATTGCGTCAAGGTAAGTCACCAGGTACGTCCCCAACCGACTTCATGGATTTGATTGATATTTCAGCTATGACATTATTAGACATGACTGTGGACAGTCATCCCTTAGATTGGGGGGGGGGGGAAGCGTATTTAATAGCAATGATGATCTGCCATTATCGTTGTTGAACCTTGCGCGAACTCGTACATTCCATGTCATTATTCTGATCCCCACCATCCCTTGCACATTTATCGATACACATTGGAACTGGAACTATGTACAATTGCATTTAATTATGGTCCTTCCCAATGCATTGTAATAATTTCCATTATTACCACGATCCATTATGGATTTTCCCCATAAAATCTACCTAGATTTCCCTTTCACCGCATCCTTTGCCATCACAATACCTGTCATCGAAACCTTACTAGCTAACACTCTCCTCAATGGTTTTGTTGCTACTCTGAGTGTTTCTATAGAGAAACTAGTAGAATGGGTGGGCAAGTTGTTAGGCATGGACCGGAAGACACAATGCAGGTTCGACGCCATCCAGATGTATTGCAGGTTTATCAAAATGTAGGATGACACACCTATTTTGAGAGGTTGTAGGGATTCGATGAAGCCATCACAGTCGAATTTGGACTGAACTTGGACAAGAATTATTCCAGAGTCCGTGGGGTGGATATTCCTGTCACTAAAGAAATTATCTTGATTGTCAATGGATTGCCACAAGGAGGGAAGAAATGGTTCACCCGGAAATCACCCTTACCAGAATTTTTAGAATTATTCTCACAGGTAGGAGAAACCGTGCTTCAGAAAGGAAGGGGATATGATTGGAAATCCTTGCCACATCCATGGGCCAAGGTCACATACTTTTTTGTGCGATACATTACTTGTGAAGGTCAGCTCTCTACCTTGTTCAAATACCATTTTAAACTTATTTCATGCCTTCGGTTCCATCATGTGCATTCTCTAGATATGCCATATTTCATATGGAAAAACCTTCAGTTAATGAAATGGCCTGCTCATAAGTCGTGTCAACTATTGGCGATCATCACAAACCATGATATTGTCAGGCTGGTGGTGGTGCAAGCTCTGTGATAGACTTCCATGGCTTGGCCAAAATTCATTGAATTAGCAGAAAAGGAACTTGCGGCCATGACGCTGGCAAGAGAGGAAGAGGAATTAATGGCAGAGGAAGAAGCCGTAGATGATGCCATTACAAAAGAACCAACGCCGGCTGCCGAACAATTGGAAGAATTGGTGACGGAGTAGGTTGCAGCAAAATCGCCATTAGAGGAAGGTGTCGCAAACAATGTTGTTACACAAGAACCAACATCGAATACTGACATGGAAGCATAAACAATGAAGGTAGAAGGGGGTGAAGGTGATGTTGCAACACAAGAACTAGCATGAACTGCTGACCTAGAAGCAAGAGTAATGGAAGTAGAAGGAAGCATAAGCGACGCTGTTACACAAGAACCAACGTTGACTGCTAAACTGATGGAAGAATTTTTGGCACTGGAAGAAACTGCAGGCGACGCTGTTACAAAAGAACTATTGTTGCCTTCCAAAGTGGTGGAGAAACCGATGGAAGAAGCGAAAGTCATAGTTGACGCTATTACACAAGAACTAACGTTGAATGCTGAGCAAGCAACCGAAATGGAAAAATAGGTGGCACAGGAAGAAAAGGAGAAGGAAAGTGTGGAACAACCAACAGAAAAAGGGGAAGGAGAAAGAATTGAAAAAATAGATGCTGAAAGGATGGAAATCGAGGAGGATATCCCTTGTTATCTGCTTCCCGCTTCCCTACCAAGAGGGGCAAGAAAATTTCGCTACCCTAGACGCTTGGTGAAAGAAAATATCTCTCTCCCGATACTAAAATTTGTAGGGACAGTTACAGACACGATCGTCAACATTGTAAAACAAGAACCAATGTCGACTGGTGGAAAAATTGGGAAAATTGAAGAACCAGTGTTGACTGAGGGGAAAGTTGAAGAAACTGTGGCTGATGCTATTTGCACAAAACTGTTGGAAGAAAATGTTGTTGTTGGTACCAATCTGCAAGGGCCAAAACCAATTTCTGAGAAAATGGAAGAAGATGACCGAGAAACAGAGGAGCCACAGGAAAAGGGTGTTGGAAATGCTACTTTGCAAGGGCTTGTAGTGGCTCAAGAGTCATTCAGGGAAGATGTGGAAGTTCCAAGGCCTATGGAAGAATATTCTGGGGCCGTCCCCCAAGTTGAGGATCATAGAGAAGAAATAAGGGTGAAAAAGGAGCCGCTTGATGAGTTTCCTGATGTCAATCCGCCAAATCCAACACCGGCCGTGAGACCAATGGAGGAGGTCGTTATAAAACAAGAATTCATTGAACAATGGGAAAAGAGAAGTGCCCCCATCTAGGAAAGGTATTGGTCACAATTTAAGGAGAACATACAATTAAAAACAGAAATTATTAAGCTAAGGAAGCATGTGTTACGCTTACGAAGATGGGTGAGGAAGCATAAGTGGAATGTCGGTCAACATGATATAAATACTGGAGCCGAAACTACTTCAGAAGAAGTATAAACTAAGCCATGTTTGCATCTGTTTGAGTCACGAGAATTCTTATTTACTGCGGAAATTCAGAAATGGCAGGCTACTGCAACTCACCTTCAACAAGGGTCTATCTCTTTGGAAGCCCACCAAGAGGGAGTGAGAGGAATTATAGAACAAGCTATGAAAGTAGTGACTGATTACATGACCTAGATGGAGAAATAAAAAACAAGAAAATCAATAGAAAAAGATTGAGGAACTAGAAGAGCAAGTGCAGCTACTAAAGGCTAACAAAGATGAAATGTTTTCTCTGGCGCAGTAGGTGATGGAATGCAAACTTCCTGCTCATAGCGATGCTCTGTTCCTCCATGAACAATACATGTTCTTTTGTTTGGAGAGCATCCATTAGGAGGTAAGCCATGAAATCAAAGATTTGATATAATTTCTGCAGATCCCGAGGGGTCACAATATCCTGAACCAACACTTTGATGTGCGAACTCTACATGCACGATTATTTTCTAAGGACCAATCATCCGTTCAATCCAGTGCCATATGTGGGGGATATTTAGTTACGAGCCTTCACCTCCTTCACGATTAATCAAGTTAAGTGGAAGAAATCCTTCGACACGTTCGAAGAGAACCAAGCAAACATGCCACTTGTAGTTTGAGCAGAGCATTATCAAGCTATGAATATTTTTAACAAACATCGTACCTTCTTGGGAATAGAAGGATGGAAGGGTCAAATGCTGGAAACACATAAGTGATGCATTGACATGTGTACAAAGAAAATTTTTACTTGACAGGAGGAGGCCTGGGCCGACTGTCAGAAACAATGTTGTCATCTATCGTAAGGATACGTGAACCTTTTGGGGCCCATAATTTTGTCGGGCATTGAACATAGTACCACGATATATCGCATATATTCATACCTATGGGACCTGATGGATGGGTATGAGATTTCAGTTTCCCATTGTTTGGCTGCCAGCTGAGCAATACACATTAGCTTATGTGGTACATAAGGATTGGTGGAAGGAAATCCTTCACACAGATGGATATAAGTTTACCAGAATAGAAATGGCCGTGAAATATGACCTCACACAGCTCCATGCTGACCACAGTAGATCTAACCCAAATCTGTGCAAAAGATGAGCTGCATGAGGACATGCAAAAAGGCTAGCTAGGGGGAGATGTTGGTTGCTAAATTTGCCCACTTTTTATTTTCCTTTTTATCCCTTTCCTGTACTCATTTATGTCCTTGTTGGTTGGTTTTTATTCTAAACATCAAAGGTATACCTATTGTCATGTCTTTGTGAATTTTTAATCGATGAAGCGCAGTCATAGGGGATTATTGCCTAAAGTGTCTTGCTAACTTAAGTTTTCGTTCAGATTTGGAGAAATGATGACCAGGACCATGATTCAACGTATGATGATTATCGAGCTGGAATCACTATCTTTAGATATCAGTTGCAATAGTGGTTCAACTTATCGACCAACAAAATTCCTATCTTTATATTCTGTTATATCTCAAGAATCACTATGCATTTGTAGGCATACAACTACCATAATATTAGGAACTGTTAGTTGTTAAATGAAATATTTAAGTAGTGATTACGGGGCTGGGATAGCCACCGCTAGGAGATATATGAGATTTCTGAGCTATAACAACAGACCTTCGTAATGATATTTTGATTAATACAATTTATGATCTTCTGAGCATTTCATAGTTCTTGATCTTGCTATAGCTCTGATCAGGGATTTGGGCCCACTCTCCTAACCAGGAATTGTTGGATTAGATGTGTGCATAGGTTTATTTCTGTTGTGTAATGATTTCAGTTTGTTTCTATGAGTCTTAACATGATGTTACTCTGATTGTTGTTACAATTATTACTTGCTATTACACATTGTTATGTTATGATTGAATGTTCAATGCTGGGTAGGGAAAATGTGGCTTGCATATACCTTGCATGATAGCCTTGAAATAACCAGTCGAGCCCCATGTTGACAATTAATGTGAATTGGGTGAATTGTATGATTCATATCTAAACACCAACAACTGCTATGACAATAGATTAAACATTTTTTTTCAAAGGACTTTGAGGCAAACTTAGAGGACCAATAGGTTTATCTCAGCTTCTGACAGTCAGGGCTATACAAGGTTGCGTGCAAGTACCCCGCCTTCCCATGTGCAGATAACATCAACTGAATTATATCACACATTGATGAGAGGACATGAAATTAAGTAGTGCGAGCAGGCATAAGCTCGCCACCTTCCAGGCATAATACTTTTAGAAAATGTATCACTTTCCCAAGCCAGTAGAGTACATGGACTCACTCTTCTATGCTACCCATAGCTATGTGAACATAAGAGACATTGCCAAATGTTGGGTGAAATATCCATTGAAGTTCTGAATGACACCCACCCATGTGTACAAGACAAAGTCCCTCAGGAAGGCTTAACATATTGTGTTTATCTTTTGTTGGCTTAGGGTGTCCTGATTCAGGTTCGAAGTTATTTGCACCAACCAACAAAACCCTACATTGCTGGCCCTTTCGGTAACAACCCATGTAACGTAGGTTTCAGTTTCACCCAAAGCACTATTGGGGGATGCAAGAACCAAGTTTCTGCATCTAGAGACTAGTATGATGTCTTTCAGTGCCTTAGATATTATTTTGTGCAACGCAATAGAATTCTAAGGCTCCTTTACTATAACTAGGTTAAAGCTGCCTCTAGACCTTTGCGAAGGTCTACGTTCAGCCTTTGCGGACCTTAAGTAGTCAATTTACCTACTTTTGCGCATAAACAAGCAACCATAGATCAGAGTTTTCTTAGATATACTTAATTCGTTAGAAAACATAAGAGGAATAGCTTTTAACTTCACAGAAGTGGATAACCATTCATTTCATATATTATTAAGACAGATTCAGTGAATTCGTGCAACATTCATTCAATATTTTAGAAAACATATCATTAGTCAACAACATATAACATAAATAGATTCAATGGAAATACTCATTAACTCTTCAAAAAATTGTCTTTATTGATCTTCAATTCATCGATTACAGACTCTTTTGCTCTGCGCACACAGCTGCAAACTCTACCCAGGTCTCTTGCGCACTCAGCTGTAGGAGCCTTCCCTTCTTCACCTAAGCGCAGGAAGCAGAGCCTTCCTACCTTAGCACTTTTGCAAAAACCCTTCAACGTACCCCAATCTCTATCAAAAGTTACTCCTAAGACTCCCCATGACTCAAATATTTATAGATTTCTAATACAATGCCATGGCCCTCGGATCATGGGTGACTCTTCAAAATCGACCAAAACAAGGGGCTAAGACCCCTTTGAGTCCTATCTATCTACGTGCTCCACATCCACATTTTGCGGAGAGTTTACATCTTTTACAAAATTCTTTACAAAAATTGACTAATTTAATTCAATTCTACCCCTGGTGACCCCATCCAAATAGGCCCCCAACACAAAGATTGTGACTCGCCCTCAAGTCACTCGACTGGCTATTCCACTTTCTGGCAGAGATCGTTGAATGCACTTATTAATGTTTGAAGCTCTGCAGTACTCTGTTCTGCTTCTTGATGTACCTCCTGGACTAGTTTCTCTATGGTTGGCCCCTCTACTGCAAGTTGCGTAGTCCTCTGGGTCTATTGCATGGCCTTTAACTTCTCATGAATGTTCTGTGAAATTTGGTTGGCTTCCTCTGTCCAAGGCTGAAGCTGGTCTCTTAGCAAGGACTACTTTTTCTACAACTCCTAGATTTGTATCAACATTGTCTTGCCTTCCTGCAAGCATGTGAAGCGCTGGACAGATGCCAATGTCTGCGCCATCGTATTGATCTCATCATATTGCTGATGCACGTCCCTAATCTCTGTGTTCAACTATTGCAGCGTAGGATCCTCCTGCAGTGTATCCCATAGGCCCATTTCCTGAGTGAATAGCTGGTCATAAAACTAAATTGAAACATCTAGTTGACCCATGGACTCTTTTATAGATGTGCCTCTTTGTTCTCGAACTTTTGGTGGTGTGGTCAGCTACAACTTCAACTGCAAATTAGCTATTTGCATTCGAAAATTGAAAGTCACCCTATCGACTTCCTCCTTTGAAGCACATACTACAACAACCAATTTTCTCACTTTGGCTGAGGCATCTGCATCCTCTGGTATATTCAGCTCAGGCATGGACTTTCAGGCCTGCTCAATTGTTGTTACTAGGTTCTGGCATTGTTTCCACAAATCCTCCCGTTCCTTTAGCCCCTGGGTTTTTATGTGAAAAGCTACTTGTTGTTGAATTTAAACTCACTGATGACGGTAAGTGTGCACTGTTCTTTGATCTTCAAATCATCTAAGACCCCCTGACGCAGTGCATGAAGGGTCTGAAGTAGCAGTGTGACAAGGTTCAATCACATATCCTTCACTATGTTGATCACAACACGATCCTTGTTCGATTCAATGCGAAATGATCCCTCTGGCAAAGAAATGATTATGAGGTCCAGAGTCCATTCAATATATGCTACTATGCCACTTCCCTGTGTCAGGCTCGCTTGCACTTTGCTTGCCTTCCCGACAACCACCTGAATCCTATTTGCCTGGATTTGCAATTCACAAAGATCCTTCTGGACGCTCCCTTGCGCCTGCATGTATTGTTGCTCAAATTGTTGCAACACCTCCATCATTGTGTCTCGTATCTTGTCCCCGATCTCATCGAGATCAGCTTCTATCAGTACCATGGGATCAAGATGTGTCTGCTTATCAGACTTACGCTTCTTTTGTTGTCCACCCATCTGTTCCTACTCACGCCTCTTGAGGATGAAAGGAGTGCTCTACTCCTCACTGCCGCCTCCTCCCCATGCTGACAGTTCTTGTTCATTAGTGTGGTGGGAAGCAGACTGACCACTATCCTCAGCATCCTTCCACTCTTTCTCTTCCTGCTCTCTGGTAGCGTGCTCTTTCTCCATACATGCCTTCTTTGCAACTGCCTTAGCAACCTCCTTCTTCCTTTGTTCAGTCAAGGTACGCGTAGCCTTCTAAGAAGTTTCCTTCCGCTTCTATGCAGCAGAGCTCTCTGTACCTTTTTTGGTTCCCACCTCCTGTGTTGTAGGTTCACACCACTCTGGTGGCCAATACCCAACAACTTCCTGTACATTTGTCTCAGTCACTAGATAAGGCAATAGATGCCAAGTTCCCTCTGGGCCCTTCTGCACGCAGATTGAGACATTGTGAAAGTCATCCTTGAACTCCGAATAGGCTATTAATTGTTCAAACAAGTTCGGAGACAACCTTGGCCTCTGGTTAACCACTATCCGAAGGTCCATCTCCATTAGGACCCATAAAATCTTCGTTTCCTTTATTCGTGCTGCATCCTTTGTAAACCAGAGCAATGTGAACCTCATAGCCTTTGGAAAATCTTCCTTTTGCGGAGGAAATTGGTTGTCCTCTGGAAACCTCCATGCCACTTATACGATAGACATCAAAATCCAAGCATAGTGAAAATGCTTGCTTTCATCTTGGGCTTCTCTGCAGTTTGTGAGGAACTCCTGATAGAGATATTTGGACCAATTATATTGCATGCCCTTCGCGCACTGTGCAACAAGTGACACTACCGACACCGGAACTTCCTCCACACGACACTTCCTCATGATCTTGCCTGCGAGGATATGGGTAGCAAACTGGACTGTCTGGTCTTGAATTGAAAGGATTGAGTATCCACGTGATTTTTTCACAAGAACATATTCCTTCTTTATCCTATCAGCTAGTTCCTTTTCCCGAGTTTTCCCCACAAAATCCTTGGTCAGGTCCACTCCTTTTTGAGGAAACTTTGTTATCCCGTGGATCAACATGTTGGTTATTGGAATGGGCTGTCCAAGCCACAAAATCCCATCGTGCACCAACGCGAGGAGATGGCGCACACAAATCGTATTGATAGGTGAGCGATGATAGTTTGGCACTAAAGGCATGTTCAATAGCCCCGACTGCTCAACACCGCAGACCCACTTCATGGGTTCTAACTGTGTAACCCCTGTCTCATCATAATATATATTTGTCATGTACTTGTGGGTCGTTAGATGCCAAAATTTTTCATGGTCCACAAGGTCCCAGTCCTCCATTTTCAATACCAGGATGCTTATGAGTCTAGGTCCTTCACATATGACATGCTCAAGAAGCAGAGTAGTGGATACCCCAAATTTTCCATAATCAGGATCCTGGGTCACTTTGGTGTTTCCCCTTCATGGAGGGATGTACGCAGGAAGCCTAGAGATAGGCTCAACTCCCTCGTCATCAACTTCTTCGATACCTTAGTACTCTTCTTCTTCTAAATTCACAACTTTTTCTGGCTATTTGTCCTTCTTCTCCTTCGGCCACACCTTCTTTTCCTTGGCGACATTCTTACAGGAACTAGTTTCTTTGGATTTTCCTTTGTGGCAGAGTGCTTTTCCCTTGCGGCCAGTTGCTTTTATTTTGCGGGAGTTTGCTTCGGCCTAACCTTGGCACCGTAGGCACAACAAGTGTGGCTTCCATACTAGTTACTTCTAGACCTGGCGTGTCAAACACAACTGCTTCTGAACTGAGGGCTTTAGCAGGGTTAGTAGCAATCATCTTCTCAATGAATTGCTCTCAAGCCATTGCAGAATAGTTCGCAAATGAGGGGCGCATCACAAATTCTTCTTAGATAACATGATTCATATGCTTCAGACAGAAAAATCTGCCAGCTACTCTCAGAATGAAAAGTGCTCTCTGTTGTACTAGCATGCATAATTTATAGGGGGATTTGAATTCAAATCCAACTGTTCCCCCCAAATTCTGATAATAAATTCTACTTTGGCTTCTATCCTCTGGGGCAATCTAATTTGATGATAACCAAAAAACCCGTTAGAAAAGGAATAGGCCTCCCGCCCTTCGACATTGTCTAACACTTCATCTCTAAACGACGTCGGAAATGGATCATGAACACATGCATCATTCAACTTGTGCATATCTACGCAGATCCTTATTTCCCCCTTTTTTTTCTTTTCTTGGACTACCATCGGGCTCACCTAATCAGATTATTCAATAGGTTCTATAATGTTGGCATCCAACATTTTATCTAGCTCTTGGCGAACCTTCTCCTTATACTTAGGATTAAGGTGATAAGGCGTCTGCTTGATAGGCTTTACATTCGAATTCAATGTGATCCTCATAATGCCCAATTCACCAAATATGCCCTTTAAATTTTAAAACTTAGTGGGGAAGAGATCCTGGTATTCATGAAGTAATTCAACAACTTTGTCTACTGTAGCATCATCCCAATAGTCTCTAATCTTTGCGAACTTTGGTTCTTCTTCAGTGCCAATGTTTACTTGTCCTTTTTTCAAAGGTGCAGAGATGTCTAGTTTCTCTACTTGTGGTCCTTCTACTTTATGATTCCCTTCTGTATCCAAAATATTGATATTCCTCGGGTATTCTTCCTCCTCTTCAGTGGTCACATTATAGCATTCCAATGCATGGCGCAGCTAGGTGCTCCAATCCGGTTGGGTCCATTCCGTCGGTTTCTTTGGTGTCCCAAAGATAATCGCTTTAATTTCTTGAATTTCTTCATCGATGCTTGCAAACCCATCCTCAAAGCTGAAAGTCAATAAGAACCATTCCTTCAATACATCCCATTCCACAATGCCTTAGTGGAGCTCTGTTTTGAGGTACCAGTTCATGGGGATTGTATCCAAGGTATGACAAAATATATGTACCCATTCTAGCTACGGTTCCATCCCCCACGTCTTAGTCCACTTTTCCAGGTGATCACGTGGATCATCCTTCCCATTATACTTCACAATCATTCTTGTATTAGCATGCCAAAATCGTAACTTCATCATTCACCTGTAATCTCGCCATCCAGCAAAACTATCTTTATGCATACCCCACCATCATGCGAGCGTAGTATGCAGCGCCAATTCCAACGCTTGAAACTGGTGGTCTTCAGGGACTTCGCGCTCAAATTCATCTAAAAACATATCTATGTCAGTCAAACCGTCATAATAAGGTGGCTTTATTACCTCTGATGAAACGCGGCACAATGACTTCGTCATCATATTACACCGTAATATAGATACTTCATGTAAGCAGTTTTGCCAATTCTCTAATTCCTCATCTGAGTCAGAAGTGTAGGAACTCTCCCATTCCCATGCGATCTGTCCATCTGCAGCTCGATTGATCCAATCCTGATCTCGCACTGTTATCTTGTAGATTTGATCCAGCTCAACGTCACTTTCTATGTAATCGCAAACTGGTTCAGTATAGTGCGCCCCTTCCCCAGGATCTAGTGGCACTATAACCCTTAACGATTTCCTTTCAAATGACATTTTCCTCTTCTTCAAATTAATGACCCCATTCATATCAATAGCCAAGTCGATTCGCAGGAGTGCGGGGTAGGGATTACTGTCATCAACAAATTTCTATAACTTCAAAGTCCGCTAATGCAATCACACCTTCAATATCAACTGTTACTCCATATAATTGTCCCATGGGATGATTTTATGTTTATTTGCCATCCTGAGCTGAATCAGAGACCACTGCATCATAGGTCTCCCCATCCTTTCCCATATTTGTTTCGGTAGAACATTCACATCAGAACCTAGATCCAAAATGACTCCATTTCATAATAGCCTATCTACGCTATTAGCTGCATCTCACGTCTTGTTTGTGCCTTATGCTTACCAATCTTTCTAACTGTGCGTTGCTCTGTATAATTCTTTTCCTTATTGGCACACTTGTCTATTAAGTTTTACAAATCCTTCCACAACATTTATGATTCGCAGTAACTTCATGTAGGTCTCTAAAAAAGTAGTGAGTATAGAAGGATCAACCTTTTGCATCACACCGGCCTCTGGTGTCTTGTCCTGGCTTCATTATGTGGAGGCCTTAGCGAATCTCTTCTTTCCTTCCATGAATGTTTCCTTAGCGTGATTAAGGTAAAAGTTGACTTCTTTCTCAGGATATTTGTAGACCCATCCGTCTTATTCATGCTGCTTACCTTTATCTACACCAGTCATCATACCACTTCTTAGTACAATATTAATGCTCTGATCCTCCTTGCAGGGCTCAACCCTCATCATTTGTAAATTCTGCGTAGGCTACGTTTTATTCTCTTGAATTTTAGCTATTAGCACTGAAAATTCTTCTATGTCATGGTCGAAGTGTCTATAGTATTGACACAAAGGGTGTGTAGGATTCGAGCAATCTCGCGTGAAGTGCCTTGGTTGTCCATAGTTGTAACAGATAATATGGCCACAAAATTGACCAGGTCCTCCTCCTCCTCCTCCTCGGCCTTGGAAACCCCCGCGTGCTCCTCCTGCACCTTGATCTGGAGGCCAAGTTTCTTCTTGCATATGGTAAGTAGGGTTTCTTTGCATCATCATCTCATAACTTCGACAATGGCGCTCATAATGGCCCACAGATTTACAGAAATTGCAAAACAACTATTGGGGTGTTTGAACGAACTTCTAAAGTAAGTGGAAGTTATCCGTCGCATGTTTCGTAGTGACTTAACAAATGGTGCACCATAGCGTAACTCCTGTGCTTGGCTTAGCTGGGGCTTTTGTCTTCAGGGGGGTTGGCCCTCCCCCTATAATATAATTCGTGTATACTGCACAATGATCTTTATCATGCCCGTGGCTCTTTCACTTCAATCACCAAACCTTTGCACGCACTTCTGGCTTAGTTTCCTTTTCTCTTTTTAGACTCTATAATTCTAGGTGCAGGATCGCTATCTGTGAGTGAATCTGTTGCACCCCTAGGTTCGTATCCTGAATAGGTGATGTGTGCAACCTCATCGCGATCTTCAAGGATTCTTCTTGCATTACTATATTCTGTTGTGACATAGGGATTCTTAAATGGGCATAAAGTGATGTGATAAACCAGTCGCGATGTTGGGTATCTGAGATTTGCATATTAGCCTGTTTGATTTGACACTTCAACCTCTGATGAAAGTCCTAAGGTGTTTCATCGACTCTCATTAGGATCTCCTTAAATTCAATAACCGACTGCACCTCAGATTTAGGCTTACTAAATTCTTTGTTCAAAGATGTCTGAGTCTCTGCTAACGATGCCTGAGGATTTCCAACGCAATACTTAATGTACCAGGTCAGTGTGCGATCCTGCAAGGCAGTAACCGATTGCACCTTCTTTATATTATCATCGATTATTTGTTGTGTTTTCCATACAACATTCGCAACAAAGTAGAATTTCTCTAGATCTTCACTTCCTATGCCCTTGAAGATTGACATCTTCATTGTGTTTGCCATGATGAATGGTGGAGGTGGAGGTGGAGGTGTAGGTGAAAGTGTATTCAGTGGAGGTGGAGGTGGAGTTGAAGTGGATGGATGAGATATACTCAGAATACCCTGAGTTATTAATTGAACAATGCTTCGTGGTATAGTCAGCACCACCCCTTTGTCGTCACTTGAAGGAGGTTTAGTAAATGGACCATACTTTGGACCTAATCCGTGAATTCTAAAGAGTCTACCACTTCGTGTAGCTCCGAACATTAAGGTAATGGAATTACCCTCGTTTCACATAATATCATTTTAATCCATGTATTTAATGACCTCAAGTACTTACCTCACGGTCCCTTGAAGAAGCTTCGCTCTGCCTCGCTATAGCTAACTGAGGTATCAACTGCAAATTCAGTAACAAATCCTCCCAGAATTCGATCAAGCCAATGATCGAAAGCCTGCGCGATCTTTTTTTCATATGCCTCTAGTCGTTGTACCAATTATGGAGTCCACGTTATAGGACTATCAAGTTTCCAGCTTCCTTAATTGTCTGTCAATTTAGCTAACCACTCATATAATTCAATTGGGAAAGTGCAAAAGAAGATTTCATGTACCTCTGTATACAGATACCTATTCAACCAATCCTCCTTCCACAAGCATGTATTCCTATTTTCTTGGGCTACAAACTTGTGAATCTTCTGATCTAACCACTTTTCAATCTCTTTCTTAGTCAGATTCCAATGATGCGACATCACACATCTCTTTAAGCAGATCCCGGTCCTGGCAACAGAACCATTTGTTGGCTTAGGGTGTCTTGACCTAGGTTTAGAGTTATTTGTGCCAACCAAAAAAACCCTATATTGCTAACCCTTTTGGAAATAACCCGCATAACGCAAGCTCTAGTCTCACCCGAAGCAGTATTGGGGGATGCAAGAACGAAGTTTCTGCATCCAGAGACTGGTGTGATGTATTTCAGCGCCTGAGATATGCTTCCATGCAACTCGATAGACTTCTAAGGCTCTTTTATTGTAACTAGGTTAAATTAGCCTCTATACCTTTACGAAGGTCTACATTCAGCCTTTGCAGACCTTAAGTAGTCGATTTACCTACTTTCACGCATCAACAAGCAACCCTAGATTGGAGTTCACGTAAATCTACGTAATTCATTAGAAAACATAAGAGGAATAGATTTTAACTTTGCGGAAGTGGATAACCATTCATTTCATATATTATTAAGACTGATTAAGTGAATTCATGTAGCATTCATTCAATATTTTAGAAAACATATCAATAGTCGGCAACATATAACATAAACAAATTTAATGGAAATACTCAAGTAATTCTTCAAAAATTCATCTTTATTGATCTTCAATTCACCGATTATAGACTCTTCTACCCTACGAACACAGCTACAGGGGTTCGTGCACTCAACTACGGACTCCACCTAGACCTCCTGCACACTCAATTGCAGGAGCCTTCCCTTCTTCACCTAAGCGCAGGAAGCAGAGCCTTCCTGCCTTAGCACTTCCACAAAAACCCTTAAACTTACCCCAATCTATATCAAAAGTTACTCCTAAGACTCCATATGACTCAACTATTTATATATTTTATAATACAATACCATGGCCCCCGACTCATGGGTGAGTCTTCAAAACCGACCAAAACAAGGGGCTAAGACCCCTTTCAAAACTATCTATCTGCGCACTTTGCATCCACATTTCGCGGAGATTTTACATTTTTTACAAAAATTGACTAAGTTAATTCAATTCTACCCCTGGGGACCCCATCCCAACATCTTTTCTTGCATAATCCATGGTCAAGAGAGCACGAAAACCTTTCTTGAATGGTGGGAAGTCTTATTGGACTCGTTGGTGAATGATGGGAGGTCGTTCAACTAGTCAGATCTGTTGGCTCGAAAATTGAAGGCCCATGTAGCATAGGCTCATAATCCATCCAAGGGTGAGTGGGAAAGGTTCTATATGTATTCATACTTACTGGATGCAATTTGTGTGCAACAATAGTTCTCGGGCATAAATTGGACATGGACACCATGACCAACTGCTATGCACATATATTGCAAGTTTCTTTCGGAATGCAGTTACCGAGGAGTAATGTCATGGCTAACTGGCCACTTCATCATCCTGCTTTACAAGATTATCTTTGAAGAAGATCCACCTTGCATGTCATGAGAAGCAATGGAGGTGAAATTTTTTTTTGCAGATTGGTATGCCTCACTAGGTGGCACCTTCATTAGAGTGTTTGGCAGAGAGAAGCCTCCACATGTCTTATCAAGGTATGCCATTGAAAAATTGATCATGCAAGAAGTATCATACCATCTGTCCATAGGGTTGTTAGTAGCACTGCACAAGAAGAAGAAAGCACCATGGTCCACTCTTGCTTTGCAGATTGGATTATATGAGATAAATAACTTGAAAGTTGCAAATGTTGAGGCTAGGGAGATAGTGAAATTTGAATTCGGCACTAAGGAATTTAATTCATATGATCCCCGCAGTATTTTCAAGGACCACTGTACGAGAGTTTACTTTTCGTGGATTGGCAGGGAATTTTATTGTCCAGAGGAGGATCTTTGGAGGTACTGCTACAATGCCTCCAGACTCAATGATACAGTCAATTTAGCAAGGACTTCACAGTCTGCTCTATGGAAGGCAATAACTCTGGAAGTAGCAGCAACAGAAGGCAAAAATCCCCTATAGGATAAGGGAAAGAGGAAGATTGCTGACAGCCCAAAGGGAGACCAAAGTTGCAAGATGAAAGTAGGTCCCCTTATCATGAAGGAAACTTTGGCAACATAAGCAAAGAGGAAGCAAAGGATGCAAAGAGAAAAGGAGAGGAAGAGAGAAAGGTAGAGGTTGTATGAAGTAGAACTAAAGCTGTAGGAGACAGAGAAGAAGTTGAAGGAAGAATAAGAGTTGAGGAGGAGAGAACAAGAAGAGAAGAAAAATAAAGAAGAAGAACAAAGGAAAGGTACGATATGACAAAGAAAACAACGCCAATACAAGTTGAAGAATTGGAACATGAAAAACCCACAACTAAGGAGGAAGGTGAATAGAGGCAGGATTAGGAGCTTGGTAAGCAGATTGAGAAATTGATTAAAGTTATAGACATGGATATGGAATAGGAGCCGCAACATGAAGATGTTGATATGATACTGAGAGAACCACAGGTCATCCCTCAGTCTCCGCCACCTTCAGCAGTAGAGCCAACCCCGAGTGAGCAAGGGGATCCTATTCTCCTTGATGATGATCTGGTAATGGATGTGTCTAATATATCATTCAATGAGTTGTTGTTGGCTTGTTGGGGCCTAACCTAGGTTCAGAGTTAATTTAGCCAAACAAATCCCTATACTAATGGCCCTTTTGACAACAGTCCGTGGAGCGTGGATTGAGGTCTCATCGAAGTAGTATGGGGGGGTGCTGGAACCAGGTTTCTGCGCCCTAGAGATGTCTGAGGGGTTGATTTGGTCCAACTACTAGTCCCTGCATGCAAGATGTTAGCCCTCAGTTTTGGTCTATTTTTTCTTAAGGAAACTTACTTAATCCTTATATTTTCCATCCATTTTCCATCACATCCATCTCATTTTGATGTATTTTATGCATATTCAGGTGTTTAATTTTAATTTTTCAATTTCTAGAAGTTTTTATGAAAATTGAGTTTCAAGTGCAATTTTGGACTGAATCATAAATTCTCGTAATAGCTATGTGGATGACATGTTTACAGGACACTTGGGCTCGAGTTGGATGCATGAATAGAAAGCTTGGGAACTAGGACTGAGCTAACTCCACTTGGTTCGGTCAAAACAAGCTTTATTAGGCCCGGTCAAGGCTGGTCAAACATGACTAGTCACTTGAAAATTCCTAGGAAATAGGGCAGTTTTGAGATTTTATGGGATTGACCATATTTCTTGGGATGAATTGGATGAGTTAAACCTAGATAGTTGGATATGAGTAGATATGAGTGTTAGAGATAATATAGATCAGTTTGTTTCACAAAATGATCTATATTATAGCCAAGACTTTGATGGCTTATGTATGTAACTTTTGTATAATTTTATGCTGAGACACTTTGGAGTTGGAAGCTAATTTGAAGAACCTGTTTCATTTCAATTTTTTGTTCATGTTTAGTTGATTTACTGAAGTTGTTGTAGCTGATATTTCTTCAAGTGTGCAAGGCAAGGGTGGAGGTCCCCCACACCAAGCTAAGTGCACTTCTTGGTTCAATTTTCATAGTTTTCATAGATTAGTTCTTGTTTCAAATGTATTTAGATGTGTGATGATTGCTGAATGAATATTGTTTTAATTCTAATCTACATATGAAGGGACACACAGGAATTTAAGTTAAATTCCCCTTCTATTTTATCTTGAACTAAAACTGAATTTCATTCTCCATTTCTTATTTGAAGTTATTTCTGCATTTCTGGTTTGAAGTAATGGTGATTGCGATATAGTAGGATTGTGAAGAAGGACAATCTGGACCTCTTTAGTTAGGAGCCTCTTCTTTTACATCTTCTGCATCATAAACCATTGTTAATTAGTGCTATTAGATTTATCTTCATGAAAGTAGTATTGTAGAGAAGGACAGCTTGGTTCTCCTATGTTAGGAACATCTTCCCTCATATATTACATAAATGAATTAGAAATTGTTAAAATAGGTTTATATTTGTAATATGTACTTCTTTAAATATTCAAATTTTATCTTCTAAACTTGATTATATTTGATGTCCATATACTGTGGATTTGCCTCCAAGTTTTACAGACTCGGATTGATAATTAAATACTTGTGTTAATTTATGTTAATAAATTAGCCCAACAGGTTGATTCACACACTTCCCAGGCCTTCATGCCATGATAGATTCGCCTTCACGCAACCCTAACCAGGGGTTGTGGGTAATCTACACTGCTAGAGCAGCATCTTGTACTATTTCCCTAAGTCACACTTGATATCTTACTTATCTTCCTACAACTGTTAGTTAATTTCGTGTAAATAGAAGCCTTGTGTTATATTTATTTATACAGTACATGCATATAAGTTTGTGCAATAAATAAACAGTAAACTTGCAAATTATACCCAATAATATGTAAGGCAGGAAAAGATACACAAAAATGTGGTAAAATTCTCTTTATTAATTCTTTCCATGGTTACAGACTCGACTTGCCCTGCGCACTTAGCTGCAGGGGTCCATGCACTCAGCTGTGGACTACTAGGCCTCTGTGCACTCAGCTACAGAGCCTTCTCCTACTCTATGTCCCAAGACACACGTTACACTTCAATTCAAGATCTTAGACTCATCATGCTTTTTTCCTTCTCTTTGTGATTCGTTGTCTTCTACACTTAGAGCTTTGCTCTATTTATACAATCCCATGGTCCATGGACCATGGGTGGATCTTTCAAGCTGATATTACATTATAAAAACAAGGGTGGACAACCCTGTGACTCTATTATGACTTTGCACTCCGTGCCCAAAAATTGCATAGTCTTTATAATGGACTTGGTCAAACCGAAAACTGCCTTGGGGGGATTCCATGCCCAACATGCCCCCAACACAAACATCGTGACTCACCCTTGAGTCACTTTGTCGGGGCAGATATCTTCACTCAGAGTCCCTCCAACTCTGTTCGAACCACTGCAAGGTCGGCAGCGTACTGAGCGGTTGCCTACTGGATCTCCTATATGAGTTGTTCCAAGGCCACGGTGTCGAAACTTCTTCCTTGGACCTGTTCCCGCATCCCCTGCATTTGTTTATAGTCTCGCGCCTTTGTTCGGATACTTGGAACATGAAGACTATGCTTCTGCCGGCTAGTCAGATAGCCAGACCACCCATGTAGGGCTTCAATCAACTGCCATTCACTTTACCCAGGAAAGGTTCTCCATTTAGCTTTACCAACTGAGCCGTGCCTCCATCTGTGACCTCCTTAACAACGTATGGTCCCAGCCAATGCATTCTGAACTTTCCCAAGAATTTATCAAACTTAATTTCATACAGTAACACTAAGTCATTTACTTTGAAGGTGCGCAACTTAATATGGCGATCGTGCTAGGCCTTCTCGCACTGATTTTGTACCTGCTGATGGAAGCCAGCCAGGAACTATTCCTCTTAAAGTTATTCCAACTACGTGAGCCTTTCTTCCAGGGCTTCGCTGTCCATCATACCTGTGAGTGCTACTATGCGCAAACTAGGCACAATATACTCCATTGGCATGACAAATTCCACGCCATAAACCAACCGGAAAGGTGTCTATCCCATCAGTTTCTTGCAAGTTGTCCTATAAGCCCATAGTACTACAGGTACGCATGAGTCCCAATCACTCCGCTATGCATTGCATACTTTGGTCAACGCAGTCTCCAGTATTTTGTTGAATGCGTCTACTGTCCCATTGGCTTGTGGGTGATACAGTGTGCTTTTTTGATGATACACCTGAAACTCTTCTGTTAGTGCGCTAATTGTGTCGTTCAAGAAATGTGTATTGTGATCGCTCATTAAGATTTTCGGACATTCAAATCGAGTCAATACATGTTTGAGCAAAAACTTCGTAGCCGTGGTGGCCGTGTAGTCTTTGACCACCTGCACTTCTGTCCAATAACTCAGGTACTCTGTTACAGTGATACTGTATCTTACACCCATCTTTCCTTGAGGTTTGATAGGTCCTACAAAGTCAATTGGCCACTTTTCGAAGCGCTGTAGCATCATTTGTGGATTCAAAGGCATCTCATCCCTTCACGATGGTTTACCTGTTCTTTGACATATATCATAGGCCTTACAATGTGCTTTTGAATCTTGATGAAGGGTTAGCCACCACAACCCTCCATGGAGAATCTTTTGCGTGGTCGCTCGCCCTGCATAGTGTCCTCTTGCAGCACCCCCATACGATTCTGCAAGGATCTGACTTCGTTCAAATTCAGGTACATACCTTCGCAGTATCTCATCATTGCCCATCTTATATAGGTGCTCCGCGATGACTGAAAAGTTAGCTGCACGCACCACCAGTTCCTTCTTCTGCTGGACGAAGTGTTCCTTCGGCTCAGTCCCCGTTGTCAGAAAGTGGATTATATCTTCAAAGTTTCCATTCGCTACGCGCACAACAAAGAGTTGTACATTAGGTAATCCTTCCTCCAAACTAGTAGGTTCCTCTCTCGTCTCAATGCACGATAAGTGATCTAGTCCCATGTTCAGGTGTCCAGGCTTCACCACAACCTCAAAGTCATATTCTTGGAACAATAAGAGCCACCTGCATATGCACCCCCCCAACACAAGCTTATTGACCAAGTATTTTAGCGTGGAATGGTCTGTATACATCTTGAAGTGTCCCCCTAGCAAATAGTGTCGGTATTTTTGGAGCACGTACACCATAGCCAACCCCTCGCGTTCAGTTGTGGAATAGTTCTTTTCTGCTTTAGACAACCTGTGACTCGTGAATGCGATAGGGTGATCCAATCCCTCTCCACCCTCCTGTGTTAGTACTGCTCCCAGCGTTATACACGACACGTCAACATGGACATGAAACTCCACATCCCATTTTGGGAAGACCAGGATTGGTGCGGAGGCCAATTTCTTTTTTAGTACATCCAGGATCTTTATGCAATCATCATTCCAGCAGAACGTGACATCCTTTTTCAACAGTTTCTCCATTGGCATGGTGATCTGGGCATAGCTTTTGATGAACTTCCTGTAGTACCTCGTATGTCCTAGGGTAGTGCGTAGCTATTTAACACTTCGCGGTGCTTCCAAATTCATAATTACTACAATCTTCGTGGGGTCTATCATCAGTCCCTGTACACATGTCCCAACAGGTTCCCAAAGGGAATGAGGAATGTACACTTCTTGAGGTTCACCACGATTTGGTGTCGTTGGCAAGCATCCAGCATCAAGCACGCTACATGGTGCTTAACCAATCCAAATACAATCCAATCATCCAGATAGACCTCCAGGAATTTGTGGATATATTCTTTGAATGCTACGACAACTATGCGCGAAAAGGTGGCTGACACGTTCTTCAACCCAAATGGCATAAAAATATATTGAAAGTAGCCCCACTCAGTCGTGAAGGTGGTCTTGCTCCTATCTTTTGGTGTGATTTTGATCTAGTGGTACCCTAAGAACCCATTAGTAAAAGAATATGCTTCTTGTCCGCCAACATTTTCCAATACTTCATCTGTGAATAGAGTTGGGAATGGGTCATGCACACATGCATCATTCAATTTTCTGAGGTCCACACATATTATTATCTCACCCTTCTACTTCTTTTCCTGTACTACCATAGGGCTTACCTAGTCAGATTCTTCCACTGGATCAATGATTCCAGCTACGAGCATTTTGTCTAGTTCTACGCAGACCTTTTCCTTGTACTTCAGATTCAAGCAGTAAGGCCTCTGCTTAATTGGTTTCATGTCGCATTTTAAGGTGATCTTCATCATCCCTAAATCACCAATGGTTCCTTTTAAATTCGTGATCTTGGTCAGGAATAAGTCATGGTACTCCCGGAGTAACTTAGCGACCTTATCCAACGTCGCGTCATCCAAGTAGTCGCCCAGCGTTGCACACTTAGGTTCGACCTCTGTACCAATGTTCACCTACTTTGTCTTTATCGGCGCGATTATGTCAGGGTATTCAACCAATGGCCTTTGAACCTCGCGATAGCCTTCAATTTCTGGAATGTTAACTTTCTGTGGATCTTCATTGTCTTCTTCAATATTCATGTTGTAACATTCAAGCTGGGTCACGCATTCAGGTTGAATTACTTCTATTGGCTCCTGGGGTATTTTAAAGATATCTTCTTTTACTTCTTGTAGTGCATCATTGACATTATCCCACCAACGATCTTCAAACATGAAGGTTAACAGGAATCCTTCGTGCAAGATATCCCATTCAATTGTTCCATAGCGGAGCTCCATCTCTATATACCAGTTCATGGGTATAATATCTGAGGTATGACAGAACAGGTGCACCCACTCAAGTTGTGGCTCTTTCCCATAGACCTTTGTCCATTTTGTAAGGTGCGCACGTGGATCATCCTATCCATCATAATTATCTTTTAATCGCATCTGGGGCTTCCCAAACAGCATGTGCATCATCCTCGTGCATTCACGCCAGTCCTCAAAACTTCTTTGGTGCGTACCCCACCACCTTGCGGGCGTAGCGCACAATACCCATTTTAGAGCTTCGAAATGTTGTTGTTCCGACACTTATCTTTCAAATTTGTTCAATAAGTCATCCACCTCACTTAAACCATCATATGTAGGCAGATCCCTTACCTCCATTGATACGCAGCACAATGATCGTCATCATGTTACAGTTCAACGTGGTTACCTCGTGTAATTAGTTCTGCCATCGTTCTATTCCCTCGTCCGAATTTGATGTGCAGGAGCTTTCACACTCCCATGAGATCTGTCCATCCGCGGTTGGATTCACCCAGTCTTGTTCTCACACAGTTATCTTGTAGATGCATTCCAAATCGTCGTCACTGTCATAGTTGCGCACTGGCTCTGTATAGTACGATCCTTCTGTAGGGTCCAAAGGTACAACTATGTGTAGAGAATTTTTCTCAAAAATCATCTTGCGCTTCTTCAGATTTATCACCCCATTCATGTCAGTGGCCCATTCTATTCCTAATAGTGTAGGGTAGGGATTTCTGTCATCAACAATCTCTATTACTTTGAAGTCTGCTAGCATACTTGCTCCTTCAATATCCACTGTGATTCCCTGTAATCTCCCCATAGGTAGGATCTTTTGTTGGTTCGCCATTCGCAGTTGGATAGGAGACCATTGCAGTGTAGGCCTTCCCATGTGATCCCACGTTTGCTTAGGTAGAATGTTTGCGTCCGATCCTAGATCTAGAATCACTTGGTCCATCTCATATTCCCCAATCTGCGCGGTCAATCTCATTTCCCTTCCTGTTCGCGTTGTGTGCTTTCTGAGCTTTTAGACTACGCGCAGTTCTCCTGGTGTGGTCCTGGCGTATCTATTTATGAGTTCCTGCAACCGTGTACAACCTTGCTATTGTGCAACAGCTTCATGCATGTTCACAGGAATGTTGTGAGCATCGATGGGTCCGTTTCCAGCTCCGGTCTATCTTTGCCTCCTGAAGTGGAGGCATCAACGAAGATCTTCTTGGCTTCCATGAAGGTTTCCTTAGCGCGCTCCAATCAAACTCTGGTTCTTTCGTTGGAGCCTTGTGAACCCAAGTACTTTCTTCAGGCTGCTTGCCTTTGTCATCCCCTGTCATAATTCCACTTCGGAGCACAATATTCACATTAGGATCTTCCTCGCGCAACTCAAACCTAATCATTTGCAGGTTCTGAGTCGGGGGAGGTTGGAGTGCTTCTTTATCATGCAACCTCACTATCAGTGTGGGACAATCCTCCGTCTCATGATCAAACAATGTACAATACAAGCATGATGGCCACCTTGGATTCATACAATCATGGCCATAATGTCTTGGCCCTATGCAATTGTAACATATGAGCTGTTCGTGACCTCTTCCAGGCCCTCCTCAACCTCGGCCTCGTTTCCGCAACTGAAATCCAGTTCGCGCCATCCATACGTTCCAGTCAAGGGGCCACGTTTAGGCCTAAACTCTATAGGTAGGAGTCCGGTCCATCATCAGTTCATAACTTCTACAAGTGCACTCATCATGTCCTACTGATCTACAGAAATTACATAACAACTGCTATGAATTCTTCATGTACTTATGTAATAAATGGCAGTTATCTGTAGCATGCTTTCCTCATATCTGACAAATCGTGCACCATAATGCAGGTGCCGCGCTCGGTCCTGCTTATGCCTCTGGTCTCAATGACATTGGTCCTCCTCCCGCGAGGTAGTTCACGAACACCGAGCAATGATCCTTGTCATGTCCCTGACCCTTGCACTTTATTCACCATACCTCATTGCACACTTTTGGGTGAGCCATCCTGTCTTGTTTCAAACTCTACATTTCAAGGCACAAGTTTTTCAACTGTGCATGGATCTGCTGAACTCCTAGGTTGGGATCCTATATCAGGGTCTCATGCAGTCTCATTGTGATATCCAAGGCCTCTACCTGAGTTGTTAGCATTTGTTGTGATAGTGTGTTCCTTAAATGCGGTGTTAACGATGTTACAAGCCATTCGTGATGTTGTCCATCCATCAACGTCATGTTAGCTTCGCGAATTGTACACTTCAATCTCTGATCCAACTCCCAAGGGGTCTTGCCTAGTAGCATTGTGATTTCCTTGAACCCAATGATCAACTGTGCCTCTGACTTCAGCCTGCTAAATTCTTTGTTTAGCACAGTTTGAATATCTACGATCCCCGCATTTGGATTGTCATTGGAATGCTTAATGTACCAGGTCAGTGCGTGATCCTGCAGAGCATTGACCAATGTCGCTTTCTTTATATTGTCATCTGTAACTCCCTGTGCTTCCCATACAACTTTTATCATGAACTTAAACTGGTCCAAATCTTCATTCCCTACTCCCTTGAACACTAGCAACTTTATCGCACTTGCCATATTGATTTGCGGTAGTGGTGGAAGTAGTATGGGTGAAGATGGGGGTGAAGATGATGAAACTGGCAGTGGTGTGGGTGGGGGTGGTATGCACGAAATCCTCTGCCTTATCAAATTGATCGCACTTCTTGTGAGACCTTCGTGAGCTCTTCCCCATTTCCTCGCAGAGGTGAAATCAAGGGGTTTGTTTATAGTTCTGTACTACCTTTGTTTTTATAGATTCTCCCACTTCGCGTAGCCCTAAACATCAATTTATTCACATAACCCGCTTTTCACACAGTAGCATTTTAATCCAAGTGTTCAAAGATTTAACATACTTACCTCGCAGTCCTTTGAGGAAGCATTGTTCAGCCTCGCTATAACTAACTGAAGTATCTACCATGAACTCAGTGATGAATCCTCCTATAATTCGATCGAGCCAATGATAAACAATGCACAAGATCTTATCCTCCGATGCTTCCAATCTGCGCACCAATTCTGGAGCCCACACAATAGGTTTGTCGAGCTTACACCTTCCTTGGCTATCTTCTGGCTTCGCAATCCACTCGTATAGCTCAGTAGGGAAAGATGCGAAGAAAATTTCGTGGATCTCTGTGTATAAGTAGTAGTCTAACCACTCTTCTTTTGATAGTTGCAGATTCCTGTTCTCCTGTGTTGTGAACTCGTGAATCTCCCTATCCAACCAATCCTTAATTCCTTTCTTAGTTGGATTCCAGTGCTACAACATTAGACATCTCTATGCAGATCCCGATCCTGGAAACAAAACCATTTGTTGGCTTGTTGGGGCCTGACCTAGGTTTAGAGTTAATTTAGGCAAACAAATCCTTGTACTACTGGCCCTTTCAGAAATAGTCTGTGGAGCGTGGATTGAGGTCTCACCCGAAGTAGTATGGTGGGGGGTGCTGGAACCAGGTTTCCACACCCTAGAGATGTCTGAGGGGTTGATTTGGTCCAACTGCTAGTCCTTGCGCGTAGCGTGCTTTGCGCACTTCCCTGGCCTTCACGCCTTGATAGATTCGCCTTCGCGCAACCCTAACCAGTGGCTGTGGGTCTTTCACGCTGCTGGAGTAGATTCCTGTACTATTTCCCTAAGTCTCACCTGAGATATTACTTATCTTCCTACAACTGCTAGTTATGTTAGCTTAAATAGAAGCCTTGTGTTATATTTATTTATACACTACATGCATATAAGTTCCCGCAGTAAATAAACAATAAACTTGCAAATTATACCCAATAATACATAAGGCGGGAAAAGATACACAAAAATATGGTAAACTTCTCTTTATTAATTCTTTCCATAGTTATATACTCAACCTGCCTTGTGCACTCAGCTGTAAGGGTCCACACACTCAGCTGCAGACTACCAGGCCTCTGCGCACACAGCTGCAGAGCCTTCTCTTGCTCTACGACCAAAGACACACTTTACACTTCGATTCAACTCTTAGACTCATCTTGCTTTTTTCCTTCTCTTTGCTATTCGCTGTCTTCTACACTTAGAGCCTCGCTCTATTTATACCATCCCATGGTCTGCAGACCATGGGTGGATCTTTCAAGCCGAATTACAATATAAAAACAAGGGTAGACAACCTTGTGACTCTATTATGACTTCGCGCTCCACACCCACAAATTGTGGAGTCTTTACAATGGACTTGGTCAAAACTTGGGCTTTAAACCCCAAAACATGCCTTGGGGGGATTCCATGCCCAACAATTCCAAAGGAGGATTGTACAAGAATGTAGAAAGCACCTTTCGGATGATCACACATCACCTTTCATTAGAGAAAGGGTGATAGTGTCAAACACTAGGAAGCATCCAAATTCCATTTACGAAGCCAACTTGGCCTATGCAAGAGTAACAATATCAAATGTCCAGTATTTGATGGGCGAGAATGAGCAACTGGCATAAAACTTGTAGGTTGCCAGGCAAGAAACAAAACAACTATGAGCAATAACAAAGAATCTAGTTTCTACATAGGTTTACTTAGAGGAGATGAGAACAAGGATACTTGCTAAAGTATCGACTCTTGGAGAAACCATGCGGAAGATCTATGACAGGTTTGTCACCATACATAAAGTTGTTGTTTGTTTGCATGGATTACAATAGCAAAGAAAAGAGATTATTAAAACTCTCAAGAACATACAAGCTACCATTGCCTATGTGCAAGAGTGCACAATGTGGTACAAAGGGGTCCCGCTTGCCTTAGTGAAGAAGATGAAGCCACATGTAGAGCTAGAGAAGGCAAAGGTTTGAATGTTGATTAAGAAGAACAAGCAACTCGCTTCATTCATTGGCAACATTCAAGCCTCATATGTATGGTTGTACAATAGTTTGGATATCTTGGCGAGAACACACTAGATCCCATCAATCGATTCTCTCACCAAAGCTAAACCCAATAACCAAGTCCGATAGGAGGTCGAAGAGTACTTGGAGCAGCTAAGACAGAATGCCACTAGAGAAGACTTGGAGCTGAAAAAACAAAACTTGCAGAATTTCATCGGTGGTCTTGTCAAAGTCAGAACAATTTTTCTTATGCTTCAGAATGAGTTGGACACATGCTCAAAGACAGTGTACCCAGATTCCATGGAGGCTAGTGTCTGCTTCCAGCAAGACACTGTTACGCAGTTTGGGGACATCATCACACAGTATCAAGTTGGCACCAATATGTGACCGAGAAGCAGAAAGTGGAGGTTGCTGAGCTAAAATTCTCCCAAACTCCAACATCATAGTGTTGTGTCTTGTTAGGTTGTCAAGTTTTTTCTACCCTATTTTGTCTTATATGGGTACATGTGTAAAATGTAATATTATTTGTAATTATGTTGTAAGTGAAATTCCAAGTGTCAATATGGGAATATGAAAAGTCATCATGTAATTGAATGTGTCACTTTGTAAAGAAGTTTAATAGTCGTGAGAGTAGTTCAAAGGTCACAAAGGGGAGTTGAAGAGTCACCCCCTCTTGTTATAAATAGAACCTCATAACTCATGTAACATGCTTTTGGGAGCCAAGATTTTGGCTTGGCTTACTCTTAGAAAGAGATTAGGAGTATTGTGAAGAGCCTTGTCTTCTCCGCAGCATAGAAAGAGTATATTTCTTTAGAGGAGTAGGTGTTCTTGATTGTAATGTTCCACTATTGGGGCTAGTGGTCGTCGATCATGTATGTATGAATGGAACTTTCACTTATAATAATAAAATCAGAGCCATGACACTTTCATGCATATGCTGTGAATATAGTAGAACTATTCTTGTTTTATTTGCAATGTAGGTTATTTAACTTACGCATACTTATGAAATATTTCATTTGCATTTGTACGAATCTTGTTGAATGAGTGTTGTTCTATTAACTGTTGAAATATGGCAGCAAGAATATTTCAATTTAATTTTTCCTTGAATTAAATTGTGAATTAAAATCGAATTTAGTCTTAATATTTGCTTGAAATTAATTAATTAATTCATTTTGAATTAATTAGTTGGAGAAATTCAAGTTAGAAGTATTTCTGAAGTCATGCAAGAGTTATCCCTTAAGTTAAAGAGATAAGCCTTAAATTAAGGAGATAAGAATGAGTTATATTTGAGTTGTAATTAGTTAACTCAATTTACTGAGTTAAGTCCAGTTAAATTAGTTCCAAACTGTTTGAGGAACTAATGGTGAGTTAACAGTCAGTTCATGCATGCATGCACTCAACTAATGCTACTCTAGTTAACTGAAGATTCCCTCATCAGAAACTCATGCATGTCTATTCTGAGAAATACCCAGTTGAAATTAAAGTCAAGGACAATGTACTATTAGTTTCATGTTTTTTCTTATAAAGAAAACTCATGCATGCAGTCAAGGCATCATTCCTTGAGGATTGCGCAGTTCTGACAGTGTGTGAGAGAGTGTTATACTTGGTAACAGGAGAATCATCCTAGAGGAACAACACAAGGAAATATGAGCTTGGAGGGCATAGAGGAAGGTTGGAGAGAAGCCAAGATTTCCTGTGAGCATTTGTGAGGATTGTACTGAGAGATGGATAGTTGTGAGAGCTAAGGCTTTGTATAATTCCTATGTATTTCCACCTTGTATGATAATACAGATAGTGGGGTTTTTAGCTGAGGCCTTCCCCAAAGTTATTTCATGTGTATTATGCATTGATTCTTCTTCTTCTGGTTATATTGTTTAGCTCAATCTTTAAGCTTCCTCAAATTGATAGTAGAAGTAGGTTATAGTATTCTGCTTTGATTTATATTGCATTATCGGGTTAACCTACCATCATATTTTCTACATGGTATCGGAGCTGTGAACAATATACTAAGAAGAGAATTCTATGTTTGAAGTTCAGGGTTGCAGGTGCAAATCGAATTCATATCATACTTCAAGGTTGGCCAATGGCGTTCTATGGCTTGAGACTCAAGTATGCCTTGGAAGGTAGCTCGAACTACAAAGCATGGAAAGATAGAATGGAGGATGTATTAGAAGACAATGGCTTGAAGGAATTCATTGATCAAGAAACCCAAAGCCAGCTTCAACTAATGCACAAGAGTTGGCTGAGTGGAAGAAGTGTGTGGCGAAGGCGAGACGGATCATCCTTGAGGGAGTTCTAGACCATATTGTCTTGAGTCTCCATGGGAAGGATACTCCATTTTCAATGTGGAAGACATTGAAGGACCTCTACCATAACAGTAGCGACCAGAGGAAATTGGCGCTCAAGGATAAGCTTCAAAGAATCAAGATGGATAAGGGTGATATTATTTCCACATATCTAAACAAGCTCACCACCTATAGAGATGAGCTTGGAAATGTGGGAATAACTACTGCCGATGATGATATGGTGAACCTCGCTCTCCTTGGCCTTCCAAAGAGTTGGAATAGCTACCAGGACTCTGTGAATGGAAGGGAGAAACTGCCAGATTGGGAATGATTGTGTTCGGATCTTATGCAGGAGGAGATCAGGAAGAGCACACGAGATGGTTCTTCATCCAAGAATGATGATGAAGAAAATTTGGCCTTAGCAAGTAAGTGAAGGAAAGGGAATGGGAAGGCTTCCCATTTCAAATCAAATTCCTCTCATGGAGGGAGGAAGGGTAACATGTCTAAAGTAAGATGCTTTAATTGTCATAAGATGGGACATTATGTGATTATTTTCCCATTGAAGAAGTCCAAGAAGGGATCCTCGGAAGGATCGAAAGGTGAGGCATTAGCCTCTCAGTTCAAAATGGACTTTACCCTCATCGCATGCATGGTGTCATCGATGATGGGTTGTGTCTGGTATCTTGACAGTGGAGCCTCATTCCACATGACCGGGATAAAAGTTTATTCAGTTCCTTGGAGGAGAAAGACTTCAAGATGTGCATAGAGATGGGTGATGATGGAAGGTAGTGTTTCAGGAGTGGGCACGGTTGTTTTTCAGAGGGAGCATGGAGCTCCTATCACCTTGACAAATGTGAAGTATGTGCCTGGACTGAAGAAGAACTTGGTATTGGTCGCGATGTTGGAGGACAAAGGCTACGATGTTGTCTTCAGTAAATGAAAGGCGTTCCTAAGACACATAGCCACGAGTCAGACCAAGAGGATAAGGATTCATGTGAAGAATCTTTATAAACTAGAGGTAGATGATTGTGCAACATTGAGTACGAAAGCAGAATTGGTGCAAAGCAAAGACAATGGCGAGTTGTGGCACAGGCGGTTGGGCCATTTGCATCATGGGGCTTTGAAGATAATGCAACATATATCTACAGGACTTCCCAAAGGTAAACTTGAGCAAGTTGACACATGCAAAGGTTGTACCTTGGGAAAGTACACCAAGTCTTACTTTCATGATCGAGAAAGTCTAGCAAAGGCTATCTTAGAGCGAGTTCATACTGATGTGTGTGGACCATTCTCGATGGAATCCACAACGAAGCAAAGGTATTTTGTAATTTTCATTGATGACTATTCTCCTAAATGCTAGGTTTAGTTCATGCAGAAGAAGGACCAAACTTTCACAAAGTTTTGTGAGTTCAAAGCTTCAGTATAGAAAGAGTCAAGGAAGAAGATCAAGACCTTGAGAAGTGACAACGGTGGAGAATATGTCTCTCAAAGAGTTTAAGGAATTCTGTGCAGCAGAAGGAATTAAACGAGAGTTGACGGCACCTCATAACCGACAACAAAATGGGGTGGCCAAGAGGAAGAACATAACTATTGTAGGGGTAGCACGGGCAATGCTGCATGAACAAGGCCTACCACTTCACTTGTGGGTTGAGGCATGCAACACAATGGTCTATTTGTAGAATAGAAGCCCGCATCGCATACTTGGGATGAAGACACCAGAGGAAGCTTTCTCCGATAAGAGACCAGATGTGGGTCATTTTAGGATCTTTGGCTCATCGGTATATTTCCATGTGACAAAGGATGCACAGAAGAAGCTTGAGCTGACAACAAATTTGGAGATATTTGTGGGGTACACTGATACACCTCACAACTATCGGGTGTACTTGCCTACCAGTCGGAGGACAATGGTTCACAAAGATCTCAAGTTTTATGAGTAGAAGGCCATGCAAGTTTCCCTTGAGAGGGAGCTCCAACTACAGGCTATGGAGGAACTATTGGTTCCTAAAGAGGAGGAGCCTCAAACTGATGCAGAGCAGCTGCATGCAGAGGTTCTAGGAGTGGAGACATACACTCAAGTAGAGTCTTCTAGAGATGGACAAAAGCGCACAAGAGAAGCTGAGAGATCATTGGAGGATGTGAGAGAGAATGTGGGAGCACCATCTTCTCAACACAGATAGAGGAGGTCACCTGAGAGGTACACTGGATACATGGACCTTAATGGGGAATGTGTTGAGACTGAGCCATCTTCCTTTGAGGAAGCAATGCAGCAGCTGATTTGGGTTGATGTTATGGTGGAGGAGTATGACTCCATAGTTTGTAACAATATTTGGGACGTGGTTCTGAGACTAAAGAACAAGTCCATTGTGAGTTCCCGTTGGCTTTACAAGGTAATGCAAGCTGCTGATGGTAGTGCGGAGAAGCTTAAGGCAAGATTTTTTGCCCCTGGATTTTCACAGGTCGAAAGGATCATGTTGTTGCAGTATATTTCGACAAAGGAACAAGATGTTGAAATTTTGACACAGGCATTGTCAAAGTGTAAATTCGAGTTCCATAGAGATAGGACCGGGGTGGAAGATAATCCCTTTCTTGTTGAGAGGGAGTGTTGAAATATGGCAACAAGAATATTCTAAATTAATTTTTCCTTGAATTAAATTGTGAATTAAAATTGAATTTAGTCCTAATAGCTACTTGTAAATAATTAATTCATTCATTTTGAATTAATAAGTTGGATAAATTCAAGTTAGAAGTCTTTCTGAAGTCATGCAAGAGTTATCCCTTAAATTAAGGAGATAAGCCTTAAATTAAGGAGATGAGATTGAGTTATATTTGAGTTGTAATTAGTTAACTCAGTTTATTGAGTTAAGTCTAGTTAAATTAGTTCCAAACTGTTCGAGGAACTAATGGTGAGTTAATAGTCAGTTGATGCATGCATGCCCTCAACTAATGCTACTCTAGTTAACTGAATATTCCCTCATCAGAAACTCATGCATGTCTATTCTGAGAAAGACCCAGTTGAGATTAAAGTCAAGGACAATGTACTATCAGTTACATGTTTTTTCTTATAAAGAAAACTCATGCATGTAGTCAAGGCATCATTCCTTGAGGATTGTGCATTTCTGACAGTGTGTGAGAGAGTGTTACACTTGGTAACAGGAGAATCATCCCAGAGGAACAACACAAGGAAATAGGAGCTTGGAGGGTAGAGAGGAAGGCTGGAGAGAAGCCAAGATTGCATGTGAGCATATGTGAGGATTGTATTGAGAGCTGGCTAGCTGTGAGAGCTAAGGCTTTGTATAATTCCTATGTATTTCCACCTTGTATGATAATACAGATAGTGGGGTTTTTAGCTGAGGCTTTCCCCAAAGTATTTTCATGTGTATTGTGCATTGGTTCTTCTTCTTCTAGTTATATTGTTCAACTCGATCTTTAAGCTTCTGCAAATTGATAGTAGAAGCAGGTTATAGTTTCTGCTTTGATTTATATTTCATTATCGGGTTAACCTACATTGGATTTTCTACATTAACTCATCACTTTAACTTGTGGACTATTCCACATCGTAGCTTGTGATGTCATTTCACTAGTTGTTCCTTTCAAGATGCACACTATTACAGGCTTCCAAGGGGGCACTTCCTTTTCCCTTCGTGTGTTATAACCCCATGCATTGCACTTGACTCTCCAGAGGGTCACACACTTGCTCTCACCCAAAGTTATCGTACTTCCCTCTGCAAAATTCCGTAGTCAAGGCATAACATTACCACCCACTGCTGGGACTCCCACTCCAAACGATGTGAGGTCTAGTTTGGACTTCATATCAGGGAGATCCCCTAAATGTTGGCAGGTTCAACACTGTCAACAATACATCAATGGTTTCAGGTACAAAATTCAGGATGATATTAATATCTTATCTCTAAGGACAATTGAATATGCATATCAATCTACTTTAAAAGAAGAAGAGAAGATAGCCAGAAAATATCGTTAGAAGAGTATAGGAAGAAGTCCCACAAGAGGAAAAGGAAAACTAAGTTTCAGAGGAAGACTTCGGTCCTCAAGAGAGGAAGGTAGAAGTTCAAGTAGTTAGTCAACATGAGGAGGTGAATCTAGAGGAAGATCTTTCTCAAGAGGTAGAGGTAGATTCTACCAACCTAAATGTTACATAGATGGAAAATTGGGACATATGTCATGAGAGTGTTCAGAAAATAATCCAACAAGTCAAAGAAGTGCACATGTGACACAAGTAAGAGAATAAAGTGTAAATTCAGTAGCAACTGAAGAAACCCATGAAATAGGATAATCCTTATTGATGAAGACAGTTTTGATTAAATCAGAGAAAGAAGATAAGTAGCAAACTCGAAGGAAAAGCTTGTTTAGAATTATATGCAAGTCAAAGGTTAAGTGTTGCAATGTTGTGATTGGTAGTGGTAGCACAAATAATTTGGTTTCTACTAAGATGGTAGAATAATTACATTTGAATATAATAACAGACCCTACTCATAAATTGTCATGGCTACAAAAAGGACATCAAATTTTGGTGAGTGCATTGTGCAAGGTGGAGTTTCAGATTGGTAGATATAAGGATGAGGTATTATGTGACATAATGCCCATGGATGATATGCCATATTCTTTTGGAAATACCATGGAAATATGATAGAAATGATATTCATGATGGTAGGAGGAACACCTATACACTTGATAAAAATGATTAAAAACATGTTTTTTCACCTTTTCAAGATACAAGAGCAAAGGAAGAATCTAGTCCTAGTGTGATGTTAATGAGTGGAAAAGAGCTACTACAAGAAGTCAAGAAAGAAGAAGTACATTTTTCTTTGATTGCGAAAGCCAAGGTAATTATTACTAGCATAACCTTAGATGATTTTCTTGAAGAAACCAAAGTTGGTTGAATTTTCTGATATCATTGTTGATGATTTGCCAAGTAATTTATCTCCTATTAGAAGCATTAGTCATCACATAAACTTGATTCTTGGATCAAGTCTTCTAAATAAAGCATCATACAAAATGACTCCACAAGAGAATGAAGAAGTGAAGAGACAAGTGCAAGAGCTATTGGATAAGGGTCTCATCAACGAGATTTTGAACCCATGTGATGTTACCGCAATACCTAATACAAAGAAGGATGGAGGATGGATAATGTGTAATTGAATCGAATGCCATTAACAAAATTACAATCGAGTACATATTTCAACTTCCATGCATTGATGATTTAAGTGGTGCCATGTATTTCTCCAAGGTTAATCTAAAGAGTGGATACCGACATATTAGGATTAGAGAAGGAGATGAATCGAAGACAACCTTCAAAACAAATAATGGATTTTATGAATGGTTAGTGACGCCTTTGGGCTCACTAATGCCCCTAACGCTTTCATGAAATTGATGAATGGAGTTTAAAAGAATTTACTAACAAGTTTCTTATATTTTATCTAGATGATATCTTGATATATAGTCAAATAAAAGAGGAGCCTTTTAGACATCTTAGGTTAGTATTAAATACTTTGTAGTGGGAGAAATTATTGTTTAATTTTAAGAAATGCAATTTTATGATGAAGAAATTGGTATACTTAAGTTTTTGTGATTTCTAAAAATGGTTTGAAGATCAACCAAGAGAAAGTTAAAGAAATTATTAATAGGCCTATTCCAAGGTATGTATTTTGGGTGATAAGTTTTCATGGTTTAGCAAGATTTTATAGGAAGTTTATTAGAAATTTCAGTAGCATTATTGCTCCTATTATAGAGAGAGTCAAGGAAAGCAAACAACCATTCAAATTGTTTGTAGAAACTGATCTAAAATTCAGATTGCTGAAACAAAAGATAACAAAACAACCTATCTCGGCCTTACCATAGCTGATATAGATGTAAGTGGAATTTCTATTGGAGTTATCTTAAGCCAAGAGGGAAGATTGATTGCCTATTTCAATGAGAAACTAAATGAAGCAAAACAAAAATGTTCCTCTTATAATAAATAATTTTATGTGAGTTCAAGCCTTAAATAGACTTTTATCTTAGGCCCAAGGAGTTTGTTTTGTATACTAACATTCATGCTTTGAATTTTATCAACAATCAACCAAAATTACATCAAAGGCATGTTGTGGGTAGAATTTCTGTAAAATTTTACATTTGTACTTAAGCACACAAGTGGTACATCAAACAAGGTAGCTGATGCATTGAGTAGAATTAATTTAATTCTACATGAATTTCAAGTTAATTTTTTTGGGTTTGATGAGCTAAAAAATATGTACAAAAATGATGTAGATTTTAAGGATGCGTATGCAACATGTGAAAATATAGTTGGTATGAGAAGAACTTAGTGGTTGAGTTATATGATTCAAGAAGTTTTTTTTTTCAAAGATAGCAAGCTTTACATACCAAAATGCTCAATGGGAGACAATTTGATAAAGGAAAAACATAGTGGGGGACTATCAAGACACTTTGGACATGCTATAGCATTTGCTTTGTTGAATGCCTTTTATTTTTGGCCAAGTGTGCAAACTAATGTGAAAAGGTTTGTTGAAATGTGCAGAGCATGTCAACATGCCAAAGGAAGGAATCAAAATGTAGGTTTATGTCAACCATTTCCAATTCCAAGTAGACCATGGGACTCTGTAACCATGGATTTTGTATTGGGGCTGCCTCAAACACAAAGAGGAAATTATTCTATTTATGTTGTCGTGGACATATTTTCAAAGATGGCACATTTAGTAGCTTGTACAAGGACTTGTGATGTAACAAATGTTTCTAATTTATTATTTGAAGAAATTGTAAGGTTGCATGGTTTACCTAGAAGTATTGTTTTAGATAGAGATACATATTTGTAGGAAATTTTTCGAGAACATTGTGGAAGAAACTAGGTACAAACTTGAATTTCAGTTTTGCATGCCACCCATAGGTAGATGGGAAGATAGAGGTGGTAAATAGGAGTTTGGGAAATATCTTGAGAAGTTTGGTAAGTGAGCATCCCAAATAGTGGGATCAATTACTTGCTTAGGTTGAGTTTACACATAATGATTCATCCAATAAAAGCAAAAGGATGAGTCCATTCCATATAATGTATGGAATGCATCCATGAAGAATTTACGAGTTTAGAAATTTTGGAAAGTAGGAATTAAGGAGTGTTGATGATGAATAATTTGCAGCAAATAAGCAAGAATTGAAGGAAATCGTTAAATAATGGTTACAAGAAAACAACAACAAGTATAAACAAAGAACAAATATAAAAAGAAGATAGATAGAATTTGAAGTTGGTGACTTAGTGATGGCATATCTTAGGAAGGAAAGGTTTTTTGCATGGACATACAATAAATGAAAACTTAAGAAAATTGGTCCATGTAATATGTTAAGAAAAATTTGTTCTAATGCTTACGAGTTAGAACTCCCAAGTAATATTAGGATTTATCTTATTTTCAACATTGTACATTTGTATCCCTTCAAGGAGACAAAATGTGTTACTACATATGAACCTATAAGTAATGAAAGTTATACCATTGGATGGAAGAAACAATTACCAAAGACAACTCAAAAAGAGATTGAAGCAATGTTGAATCAAAGGGTAGCCAAAAGAACCAAAGGTAAATAATACTTCTAATATTTTTTCAAATGGAAGAACTAACAAATAGAAGATGCCAATTGGATGACAACTATGGACATTTCCAAGTATGGCATGAATATTAAATACCTCATGACAAATTATTTTCTTCCCCGGGAGTTTGATGCAAGAACATCTACCAATTAAAATCATTTTGAACTTCTTAGCTCAGAATCCATTTACCAAAGAAAGTTGTTTTCCTTAATTTTATTTAAATTGTAATATTTTCCAAGTTGTAGATACAAAAGAAATCTATATTGTTAGAGATGATAGGATGAGTGCCAATTGATTGCTATGAAAATGGATAGACTTAGCCAAATTAGGAATTTGTTAGATAATCTAGAAAAATAGATTGAATTTGTTGAGTTTGGTTGTGAAAGCTCTATGTAATATATTTTTCAATGTAATTGAGAGATTAACTATGAGAAGGATATGCATGATAAATCAAAGTAAAGATGTTAGAGGAGATCAAGAGGATGACTGTGTATCCGATGCTGTAAATTTTATAATCATTCCTCTTTCAATTAATAGACTAATCTGTATATTCCTTGTGTGACCGTGCGAATTCGTATTGTATTGAGTGCATACCATATTGGCTTAATTACTCTGTTGTAGGAAGAGTCGATGGTTGTAGGTGATCGACTCATAGGTTGAATTTCAAAGATTATAGATTCAAATATGGGTCAAAGTGAAATATGGCGCTCTTAGACCGGATTAGACCCACATTCATATAACACTAAAATTTTCCAAAATCCAGTTTGTTTTCCAATATTTGTTTGTTGGCAATAACAACAAAAATTCCATCATGGATTTCCATCAACCTAGACTGGAATAAATATACAGTCATAGTAAAATTTTGAATGACATTCCATCGAACAAATTTTGGATCGAAGTTTATAATCCAGACTACAAAGTATCTGGGTTGAACCTATTCACAAATGATAACATTAATCGAGATTTCATACACCCAGATCGAAGCACTAGTTAAAGGTATCTAGATAGAAAATATATCCTAATAATTTAATAAGTATCCAAATCATCTGGATCTCTGGATCCAAACTATAAGAACAAAAAATCTATCTAGATCTCCAAATTTCGGATTGCACAAGGAAATGGGGATTCCACCTTCAAGTAGTTTAAGGGTTGAGATTTGAATAGAGAGATTTTGACACCAAAATTTGAGTTCATAGTTGATAATCACTATTTCCATGTAGAGTTCCGACTGGAGTGCAAAAAATTGATATCTCTTAGGAGGATTCAACTTAATGTGAATTGTAACCTCAAAACAAGAACTTTAGCCTAAAAAACCCCTAATTTTGCACAAAAAAACATGAAAAAATGCCTTGAAAATGAAAACATTTTTTATTTTTATTTTTTCTCAGGGTTAAAATTCCCCAAAAAAATAGCAATGACATTAAAAATAATTTTTTATGTGGAATAAACGTGGAAGAAAACCCCGAAATGAAAAGTGTTGATGCAACTTGATGCTACATCAACACCTTTTTTTGGTTTGAAATTCTATTTTTTTTAACAATGACATTAAAAACTATTTTTTTTGTGTGAAATAAACATGGGAAACATCTAAAAAAATATCATAACATCAAAAAGCCTTAAAATTCCAATAGTTTTCAATGACAACGTTAAATATAAATATCTCAACTCCAAAAAAACCTAAAAACTCCAACTATTTTCAACCATGACATTAAAGACAAATATCATGACTCCGAAAAAATCTTAAAATTTTGACATTTTTCAACCATGACCTTAAAGATAAAATATCATAACTTCGAAAAACCTTAAAAATTTGATATTTTTTTGTCATGGAATTAAAACCAAATAGCACAACTAATAAAACCTTAAAAATAAATAACAAAATCAAAGAGTTATCGAACCAAAAGTTTTTTTTTTTTTTTTTTTTTTTTTTTTTTTTTTTTTAAATTCTAAAAATATAGCTTTTTTAAAATCTTAGCGTTAGACAACACATTACAATGAAATTTTATATAACAATCACCAAATTAACACGCAGTGGGGGTGGAGTTGACCTAATGCAATGAAAACTTTAAAATTAACCATGAAATTGATACACTTTGGGGGTGAACTTGATCCATTCTAATGAAAACTTTAAAATCAACCATCAAATTGACACATAGTGGAGTCGGGCAAGCATAAAAAAATAAAAAATAAAAAAAATGAACAAACAAAACAAAACAAAACAAAAATTTAAAAAGATTAAAATTAAACAAAAACCTTTTTTTTTTTTGTATTTGTCAAGTTGTGTATGTCCTCCAGAGATGACTATAGGCTTAACCTTTGGCTTGAGAAACTGCGACCCAAGGGCTTCTAAACTGTCAAAATCACTGAGGGATCGCACCTAGCCAAGGCCACACTAGGACATGACTTGATTTTTGCCCACAAAGTTTCGAACAGGTGACCTTCACATCACATATTTTTTTTTGTTTGTCTAGTAGTTTATGTCCTCAAAAGATGAGTACAAGCTTAACCTTTGGCTTGAGAAACCGTGACTGAGGAGCACCTAAACTATCAAAATCACCCTGGGGTAACACTTAGCCTAGGCCACACCAATCCTTAACATGATTGGATTTTTTCCCACAAAGTTTTAAGCCAGTGACCTTCACATCACGGAGTGATTTAAGAGTACACCACATCATCGTCTATTCTACGTCACATGGAAAAAAAAAAAGTTAAAAAAAATTAAAAACTTAAAAACCACCCAAAAAAGGTCATGATTTAATTTATTTTTTTTAAATAATTACATATATAATTGAAAAAACCATAAACAATTTTAAAAAATAACTAAAAATAACCCTTAAAAATAATTAAAAAATATTAAAAACCATTAAAAATAAAGAACTATTTTAAAAATATTAAATATTAAATACAAAAATTTAAAAAAAATGTTAAAAAAACATTTTAAAAAAACATTTAGAAAATAAAGAAATTTAAAAAGGTTAAAAAATTAAAAAAAAATGGCAGTGGGATCGATGGGCTGCCCTCAGCGCCAAAGGCCACGGGCAGGGCGACTAGAGCGGCGGCACCCAATTCTAATCGTCTTTCCCGTGACCTTCAACGCTAGGGTGGGGAGACCCCTGGATTCCTAGAATCGACGAGCGCCGAAGTGTTGTGTTTATGTGGTCGTCGATTCTAGGAATTGATGGGCTACCCTTGCCCCGATGCCAAAGGTCACGGGTAGGGAAATTGGAGCCCACTATAGTTTGGGCAATCGTCATTTTCGGGAATCAATTGGCTGCCCCTGCCCTGGCACTTAAGGCTGTGGGAAGGTCAGCTGGAGCGACATGCCCTGCCTGTGACCTTTGGCACTGGGGTGGGGTAGCACATCCAACCATCACATTTATGGGCATTGTCTATCGAGGCCACCATTTTTCCTAGAAAGTCATTTTTTGCTGAATCCAACCATTTTTTTCTTCAAAATATCCAACCATAGGAGTGCGTAAATTGTTTTTTCATGGTGGAAATGGATTCAACACCATCAAAAATCTGAGGGGCACCCAAAATCAAAAAGCTTGAAGCTGTAACCCATATTTCCCAAAATTTCTGCTGGATTTTTGTCAAAATCTTGTCGAAATTTCCATTATTTTTCGGGCAAAATTGTGGCCTGGTTAGACTACTCTTAATATTTATTTTTATTTTTATTTATTTTATTTATTTTTTTAAATGTTATTTTATTTTATTATGTTTTTTTTGTTTTAAATATATTTTTTTTATTTATTTAAAAATATATTTTTTTTTTTCTCGGTAAAACTAGCTAATCTATTATACTATATTTACAAGTAAACTTTACATGCAGAGAGACAGGCCGTCCAGGGCCAACTGTGGCACCTTGGATAGCTTAGCTTGACACAAAATGCTCCCTCGCAGGGGCAGCACCTCCAGAACATACCAAAACACTTCCAGAACACACCAAAACATAAGACAGTAATGACACGGCTATACCAGAACATAAAACAGTATTGAGCTCAGACAGTAGCGATACGGCCCACGCAGGGGCTTCCAACAAAAAACTCACGGTAAACCTTGCCCAGACGCATGACCGCCATACACATGACATGATTAAGAACTGAAAATATACATACACAGTAACATAGCATAATCCAAATACCCACCGAGACCTTTGACTTAGACCATAGCCGAGAGAGAGAAGAGAAAGCCGGAGAGTGCCTCTGGGGATCAATCTTCAGGCTCTTCCTCAATGATGTAGCTCCAGCCTTGGCCTTCAGGGATGCCTGCCCACATTGCCATAGGATCCTTTGCAGTGGCCAGAGGTTCCTGCTCTGGAGGTTGGGGAGGGGCTTGCTTGGGCTCTTTCCCAGAAGTTCCTTCTTCAATTGGTGGCTGCAGCACTGGACTTTCCTCACGATTGTCTTCTGGAAGTAGCTCAGCCGAAACTGGTAGCTTTCCCTCTTCATTCTCCTCGGGAACCTTAGTAAAGAGAACTGAGATATGTGCACTGATGCCTGCATTATCCTTCGAGCTGCCCAAGGTGAAAACGACTAAGCCGAATGCTGGAAGCACGGGCTCTCCTCCACTGGAGCTGCCGACCTCCATGAACTGACTGGCCTGAATTGGGGTGGCTCTCGCCCTCCTGTGGCAGTAGCAGCAACAGCAGTGATGGTGCACATCTGCTGCAGGGGGGCGTGAAGATGCACCTCGCCCCGGTCCCCTTCTGCTCGGTTGTCTTTCCCGCAATCGTGCCATAGACTCCACGTCTCCTTCAACTTGTTCCAGGACCGAGCTCGTGGGCTTGAAGTCCCCGCTGTGACTGCCAAAGGATTGCAGTACCCAGATTGATGCAGGGCAAAACTCAACTGCCCAAAGACCACGCACAGGAATAACAAACACGGAGCGGACTTTGCCCGAGTGAGTGTCTTCACTTTTCGCCTCAAATTCACTCCAATTGCTCTTGGAGCTCTGTTCCCACCTGAGGCATTCACCAGAGTCGCAATGACGGATTGCAGTGGCTGCGTTTTGAGGGAGGAGAGCGCCCACCCGTCCAGAATCCTTCCGAGCCTGCACCACCCAGGCCTTACCATGCAAATGAGCCTGCAGTGATCCGCCTTCTCTGTGAAATCTCGCAACATTCCCTCGATAAGAGCCCTCCATAACTGCTTCCTGCATCCCCATCGCTTCACCCTGCGTAGCATTGAATGCCAGGAGCTCGGGCGGCTGAACATTAAACCTCTGCGGCAGTGAACCATTACTATGCATCGTTAGCACGGAGCGGCACATGCTGGGCATGTGGCTCGTCTGTGTCTGACGTGCCATCACCCGCATCCGGGGTATTTAAAAATATATATTATAATAATAATAATAATGTTTTTTTTAACATGAGCATGGTATTATGCATTCAATTTTGCATTTGACTGTGTATTAGTTTATCTTTGACAAAATTCTACCACTTATCCATAGTTTAACATTGGGAATTCAATTTTTATTATTCTTTAAATTTATTTATTTGTAAGGTGATTGGTTGAGGTCTTATTATAGGTTCTTTTAGTAACTTCCATTTCTATTGGTTACTAATTTTTTTGTTTTTAGTTTTATTTCCTTTTTGTTTCACTTTTTTATTTTGATTTTGATTTTTTCCCCTTTTCTATTATTTCCATTTTCATGAATTATAATTTTTTCTCCATATTTTCAATTTATGATGACTTGTTTTAGATTAAAAACATATTTTAATAAATTTAACTATATACAATTATATATATTAATAAAAAATAAATCACATAAATATATAATAAAAAATAAACACACACACACATATATATTAAAGTGTATATATAAGATAAACAATATTGGTTAATCATATTTGTTAATTTTTGGTGATGACATTCAAGAATGCAATGTTTTATTAGTTGCTTTATTTTTGCGATGAAATTTTTGTCTTTATAATTTTTTAGTTTAATTAATCTATATTTAAGCTAAGCGGCAAGTACTAGTTACTATGTAGCCCTTGTTTTTTTTCGGTATATTTGTTTAATTTTTATTATTAAAATTTTAATAATGTTTTTAAATTTTTGTTGTTGTCGATTTATTTTTATTTTTTATTTTTGAAATGTTTTGTTTTAATTATTATTTTCAGTTTTAATTGTTTATTTTTAATTTTTTATTTTGAGTAAAAATGTTTTGAATCTTAATTAATTTGCAAAGTTCTAAATTTTTTTTCCAAAGTTTATTAAAGTTTTAGTAAAATTAAATATTAAACTTGTTTTTTTAGAAAATGAAAAATATTTTTTAAATTTTTAAAATTAAAATTTATAATATTTGATTTGTGGATGACTAGTTATATCTCGTTTAAAATCAATTTTTAGAGAACAAAAAACAACAACAATAACAACAACAACAACAACTCCTGTTATCATAAAATAATTATCCAAAACAAATTCCAATATATAGATGTTCTATAATTAATATATTCTTTCCATTCATTATCATACTTATTTTTAACAATAAATATTTATTAACCTATAATTGCTTGCCTTCTATTAATTGTTGTTTCTAATAACAAATTTTTTTTTTAATAACAATGTTTTTTCACTTTTTCCATTAATTTATTTTATTAATGACATTATTTTTTTATTGTTTATTTATTTAATTGTTGCGACTCTTTTTCCATAAAATTATGTTATCATGTACTTAATATAACTAAGTTATATGATCACATTCACCCTATAAGAGTTCTCTACTTTCTACATAAGAGACAAGTACAACAACACTTCATATCAGACTTGTTATTATTATTTTTAATCTTCTTATTCCATTTTTTAATGAATTTTGATTTTAACTATGTTATAATTTTTAATTATGTTGTTGTTTTTTTTTCCCAATTTTTATTTTAAATGTTTTTGTATTTATTTATTTTTTAATTTTTGTTTTAAATTAATTTTTGAAATAATTTATTCTATTTTATTTTTTTGGTTAAAGTTGTTTTTAAGCTGTTTTAAACTTTATTTTTTTGTTATTTTTATTTAAAATTATATGTGAACTATTATTTTTGGAAAAAAACCTTCAAATGTTATCATTATTAGACATAAATTTCATAAAAGTTTCATAAATTTTCATAAAATTTGCTATTTTTTCAACTTTCTTTGTTTGACATTTTCTATAAAAATTCTTTATTTGACATGTTTTTTTAACATAAATGTTCCAAAATGTGTTTTTTTTTAATTATAACTATATGAAAAATATGTATTTTTTTGTCAAGTGTTTAAAATTATTATATATTTAGTGTCAATTATTTTATGTATATTGAAGTATTAATTAATGATGCATAAATATATAAAAAATCCTAACTTCAAAATATTAATTTTATAATTTTTTTAAACTTTGCAAAAAAATTGAAAATTTCATTACAAAAAAACTTTGCAAAGAAAAACAAAAAACACAAACTTGAAAACTATTAAAAAACAAACATATGAGGAAGAAAAGAAGAAGAAGACAACTTGAAAAATAATTAAATAACCAACATTAAAAAAAAATGTGCATACTTAAGATATAAGAAAATTTAAAGTATCAAAAATATGCCCCCCGAAGAAAAAAGGTTGATGCTACATCAACGCTTTTCAAAATCAACATGAAAATCACCAACATTTTAAAATTTTTATCCATACTTAATACATAAGAAAATTTAAAGTTTCAAAAATAAGCCTCCCAAAAAAAGGGGTCAATTTGCATCAACATTTTTCAAAATCTGCATGAAAATCATTGACATTAAAAAAAAGTCCATACTTAATACACAATAAATTTTAAAGTGTAAAAAATATGCTAAAAAAAGGTTGAAGATATATCAACACTTTTCAAAATCGACATGAAAATCATGATTTTTTTCGACCTCTAAAAAATGAGAACTCGGGGAGTTCTCGTTAAGTTGGTAACTTTTATTTTAAGGGAGATTGAAGGGCATCAATTTGTCACTTAGAGCAATATTCATTATAGCTAAATCCTTGATTCTTATCCCACAATGGAATTTTGGGTCTCAAATCATTTTCCATTTGATTATATGGTAGTGCTTGGAATTACACTTATCCCTTTGCCATAAAATTTTCCTAATTTCCCAAGCTAGAGCCTATTTTACAAAAGAAGGATCACGTAAGGATGACAATTGAAATACTAGAGAGATCAAATAATATATTTAATTTACACCAATCTCCCCTAGGTATTTAATTAGAGAGAATCCAGATGAGAAAATTTCTTTTACTTTATTGAGAATAATTTAACATGACTTTGATCTCAAGGAGTGCAAGATAATTGACATGATAAGGTATCAGAAGGAACTCCACTCCCATGATAGTTGAATCCTAAAATCCTCGATATGGAGTCATTATCCCCAAGAAGCATTTAATGCATAAATGCTACTTTATTATAGTTGATTAGCCCTCTAGACACCGAAGCAAATAACTATAGAATAGAATTGAACCTGGAAGCAATTATGGAAGAAGCTCAACCTAATAGTAAAGTTTCTTCTATGAGTTATGAGTACTAATATTTTTTATTCCATGCACCACCTCGATTCTAAATATATGTTATCTTATTCTTTCACTTTATAGCTTCTTGTGAGAGCTTCTTCTATGATAATATAAAGATAGGGTAACATAGGACAAGCAAACATTTGAACCACTTATCCTAAGTTGGGATTTCACACTATGTTGTCCCATTTACCTGCAAGGCCCTAGGGAGCCTTTCAACTAATGTAGCAATACCAGGGTAATTAATAAAGTTTTCACCTTGAGGCAAAGAATCTTTAGAATAGTCCACAAGATGAACATCTCCCTCTGTCCCTCAAACCCTAGCTCCTCCCAACCACCAAAGAATTATCATCATATCATGGTGAAGGTTATACTACCGTAGTCTACAAACATGGATAAGAGGGTTGTATATTTGTAGAGTGAATTTACCCTTACATTAGTGTAAAGTTTATGGGACGAAGGATATCACTTTAGATGAACTAGGGAAATAGTGATTTAGAGTTTGTAATTGATGTTCCTCATAGCCAAAGGCATAGATGTTGAGGGATTCTAGTTGAACATAAGTTCAACCAATGTTGAATATGAGAGAGTGTGCATACTCTTTCTAGAGATTTATCCATTACTTGATCTAGGCCTTCTTGGATAGCCTTCTGGAATGATTTCATTTAGGAACAACTATGTTGCAACTTCATTGGATGAATAATTTTAGACATAATTTGAAATGAGGTCCATTTTATGAAAACGAAACAAAATAATTTCAATGATCTTGATCAAACCCTTTGAAACCCATGGTTACAAGCACTTTCTTATATTATGATGCTAATTATAAAGTGTGAGAAGCCCTTTCTTTCTGTGACGTGACCCTTACCCTTGAAGTTGCAAAATCGTCGATCCTAACAATGACACCATTGTACTTACAAAATCCATATTCCCAACAATGATTCTAACACAAGCTAATTTACAAAAAATATGTGTAGCTATATTTTTCAGTAAGCCTAGCTTCGTGCATTCACGTACTTCACAATTGAGCCTACAAAATACTCATCTGATCTACTTGAAAACCCTAGCTCCCTATGGTCATGACCTCATGGATATGTTTGGACATAAAGTGGAAAATAAATGGAATTTTCCATATGTAGATTAATTTTTACCATGACGTGAAAAATTATACATTGATCGTTATGGGTAGAGTAATAATAAAAATGATAATCTAAATTTAAGGTCATAACTAAGATATATGCCAAATTTTTGTATGAGACTCGCTTGTTTGTGGGACAAGGAAATCATTTATACACAACTATTTGACTAGTAAGGTCTACATAAGTGTAATATTCTACCCCCTCTTAATATGAACCTGTGACATCATAAGAGGAAACACGTGTTCTTAACCATTAGGCCCACTCACAAGGCATATATAAACTCCTCAAACCTTTTCACATTAATGTTATTACAAGTTATGAATTTCTCGATAAGACCAATAAAGACATGTGATAATTATTACAGTTGCATGGATATGTGCCAAGTTTCAAGGGATTTTCTGCTACAAGTCTCTATCAATTCACAAAATATAGAAATGAATCATCCTCTAATGTGAGTAGAGTTCAAAATTTTAAGTTTAGGGTTTACCAAATGAATGTAATATTTCTATGTGAATAAAGTTTGTTAGGGTTTGTTAATCTATAAATTTTTGAGTTTTATGATTATTTTTATATCTTTTTTACAATGTTCAATTGGATTCAATGATGTAAATTTTCACGATTTTAGTTTTATATATTATTTGTTATTATTTAAATATTTATTTTATTTTCTAACCCATAATAGATGATTGTATAATTTTTCGTGTGTTTTGGGTGAAAAAATTGGAGTTATTGTCTTTCACGGTCCATTCTAGGGGTAGATCTATGCTTTGGTGATTAGGGGTTTAGAACCTTCTAAAGCTTGTTTAAGGATTTAAATATTTTTTGGTTTTTGTGTGTGTCAAAACTTTGTGAACAAAGTTCCCAACCTCTTGATTATATTTTATCCATCTAGAGCTTTCCAATACTGCGAATATCACCTCAATCAAAATTCATATGTGGAAGTCATGTCACCCACAAGTTGACTTATCCTGTTGACCACCATGAAATTGAGTGGATGCCACACCAACTCACATCTCTCACATATTTGGAGATAGTCACACATGGAATTTTAAGAAGATTAAAGAGGGTCCAAAATGCTAACATTAATTAAGGGTTGAGGCATACAAAAACCCTAAATCTAACCCCATAAAAGTATAAGGCCATGTTAACTACTTAACCACTAGGATAAGAAGGGACTCCACTCTTATTGTATTATTCATTGTTTTATATATGAGAAAAACATGTCAGAATGGGATATTGAAGTAGAAAAAAGGAAATAGAATATCCTATCACAACCATACTAGCCACAATGTCCATGGAAAATCCACAGTGAGTACCCTTTTCTTTGCATTTTCATTTGACAATTGTAAAGAGAAGAATAAAGTATTTACTTCACCTTCTAGTTATATTTTTCTCGTAATTGTATTTACCAAGGTATATCTCCTATTTATTGTGTGGATGGTGTATTATTTACATAGTATATTTCATTTTAGTTTTAGTTATTTCATTATTTTCATACATTAAATCTTAAGTAAAGAAATGCATAATATTGTTTGTAGAAACTTGTAAGATTGATTGGAATGAACTAGAGTGTAGTGGAATATCCATGGAAATTCACCTATCATATTTGTATAAAAGCAACTTTCTTTGGGTTTTTGTGGGATGTTTCAAGATTTAGGAAGTGGCATGAGGAAGAAGTCCTAAAACCCTAGCCATGGTGGATGATTATAGTAATAACAAGCCATGAGATGAAACAAAGGAGAGGTTTTAAAGGATGGAAGCACAAGTTGTTGACATCTATTGCAACATGGCCATCCTCATGGTAGATTTAGAGAACAAGTTTGTACCTTTAAGGGAGTTTTATTGTTTCATCTCAAAAAATGGATTGGATGGGAAATATAAAGATAATGAAGACCTATAAAAGGAGTTGAAAAAGGGCGAGAGAAAGAGAGACCATGTTCAAATTCTAACACTTCTTCCTTATCTCTATCTAAAGTGGAAGTGAAAGTGGACATCGAACTATACCAAGGTGAGATTGATGTTGCTAAGTTGAATCAAATGTTGTAATAATTAGAGGTTTATTTCAATGTTCATAACATAGAAGAAGAGAAAAATATTATGTTTACCAAATTGAAATTAGAGGGTCATACCTAAATTTTTTGGGAAAGTGGTCTCCTAGTAACTAAGTGGGAGGTGTTTAAAGCTCTAACTAACTATTAGTTATAACCTATTTGGTACAAAGAGAACCAATGGATCTATTTTCATTACTTCCAACAAAAGAAAGGTAGAGTGTGCACGAGTACATCACCTAGTTAAAAATAAAAAACAATTATGTTGGGTATATCTTCTAAGAAACTAAATTTGATTTTTAATTATTTGAGTTGTCTACATCGTCACTTAAGGAGAAAAGTGATGCTATTTAGACCTAGGGTAATTGATGAGGGATATGTAAAAGCACAATATTTAGAGATATGGGTAAGAATAAAGGAAAACCAAGTGGCTTAAAGAAATAAGAACACTTAGATGCTTCTAAGGAGGGAAATTAAAGAGTAGAAACAAAAGGAAAGAAGAACACTTAGATGCTTCTAAGGAGGGAAATTAAAGAGTGGAAACAAAAGGATTCAATGGCAATAACCACTGATCATCAGTGTAAGGATTCAAACAACCATTGTGGCTATTGTAATATTGGTGATTATATTAAATATACATATTGGAAGCTATATTCATAGTTGAATCCAAAGAACTATATGAAATATACCAAGAAGAAGAGAATGCTAGTTGTTGATTCAAGCAATCAGGTAGAGAGTAGCCTAGATGTATATGGAAATATTATTTACACTAGAATGCAGAAATAGGCGGAGTAGAGTATCCTCAATCCTGAGGAAGATAAGGAGGTGATAAAACTCCTCCATATAAAGATCTAGGCTAAGAATACAAAGGTGGATGCTCTGTTTATTTATAGTTCATAAGGCAACCTCATAATAAAAGATCTAGTTAGCAAGCTTGGATTGGAAGTTCATGATCATCCTCTCCTAGATCCATTGAGATTGGTAAATAAGGATGTGGAACTCAAGGTCATTAAGTAGTCTAATATCAAATTTTCTATAAGTGAAAACTATATTAATGAACTAGAGGTAGATGTAGTACCACTTGATGTGTGTGGTGTAGTATTTAGAAGTCCCTACATGTACATGAAGGAAGCAATCTTCAGGAAGAGAGCTAAATAGAATTACCTAATCAAGGATGGGAAGTCCTTCACCACCAATTCACACAAAGGTAAATCAAAGATCTATTTGGTAAGTGATAACCATGCCAACAAATTGACTAGTTCTAATAAGTAGTTTGCATTTATTTCCTTAAGGAAGATGCCATTGATACTCAACAACCTTTCCAACTCCTCTATACTAAGATATGGTGACACACTTCTATATGAAGATATTATCATCATATATGATCTTAATTATAGCAAGTATTTCAAGATAAGAAGGGCCTTTCCTTTCTCCCAAATCATGAAGCACATTTGACTGCTATTTTTTCCAACATCACCACATGGATGATATGTATGAAGGCTTGAAGCTACTTTTCATATTTCAAACCCATGAATAAATGGAACATGGTTATACAACCAGAAAAAACTAGAAATGAATAATTGTAACACCATTCATCCAAGAACTTGCAAATGACATCTAAGTTTGTTTCTATACATAACAAGAAGGTAGAGGTAATTAGGGAATCGAGAATCACAATGAATAATTTTGAGGTAAGAATATTTATTAGTTTCTCATATATTATAGAAAAGTTGTTGAAAACTTGTGCAGTATTTCCAAATCCATTTTTATAATAATTAAAGAGGTTGTATGCATGGACTCACTAACAAGAACAACATAATCTTGAATTATTTGAGTAAGTATTCACAAAATCACTAGTACTCACTTTTCATAATCCTTCAAATACTTTTGTTATTCATATAGATGCTAGTAGTGTACCTATCAACAAAATTTTAACACAAGAAGGAGAAGTGGTGAAAAAAAAAAGGTGTTTTATCTTAAAAGTAGTCATTCATTCCATTAAAACTTTCAAGTGATAGAAAATAATGAACTTTAAGTTGTTATAAATTATACGCTAATATTGTGTTTTTCCCCACAAAGAGATAACTCAGGTTCTAGCTTACATAAAGATGGGAAATACTTTTTGATAAGTCCAAGACAAACTAACTTGTAAAATTAGCAATGAAAATGTAGTTGCAGATGCATTCTTTGGAACCGAATATGTAATATATTTAGAATCTAATGTTCATGGAATATTGAGAGCATAAGTGAAAGAAGCACATGACAATGACACATAGTGTTGCAAAGCAATCTTGTTAATGCTAAAAAGTAGTCATCACCATATGCACTTTGCAATACTATATGATATTTTAAGGCATAATGGAGAAATAATGACTTTTGATGTGACCATGTGGAAGCTTGGTTATAATTTGTGTGACACTTGCGAGAGTTCTTCAACGAATCACATGGAAATGGAAGACCCTAATGAGGGAGCTAGGAAACATGTCCATTGGAGGAACATGAATGATGCTACATTTTTTTTTTATATATTCAGTGGTATTGACAACTGGGCTGGTCTTGTACTCACATGAGACAAAATAAATTCCAACTGCTACCACTATAACCTCACAAGTGAAATGGAGGGGATTGAACCTCGAACCTCCTCACATATAACACTTCATTTTCACAACCATTGCTAATTGAATTTCCCCTCATGGGCTATGAAGGATGCTACTTAACATGCAAATATTTGTCAATTTATTTTTATGGTAGACATATCTCCGAAACATCATCCAATGTGTATATTGATGCCACTAATGGCTATAATAAAAAGGATAAATTATGTCTCAAAATGAAGGGGGTGTTTTCTTTGCATTTCTAGATTATGTCCCAATTTCATGAAGAGTGTGATTGACATGTGGAGATTATGCTCAATCACCACTAGCAAAATTGTTAGTGTGCGTCTTCTTCACGGGCCATGTAGTTTCAAATAAAGGACTTTTTTGGATATGAAGAAGGTTGTGTGGATATTTTTTCCACATCACAACACCATTGCTAGATAATGAGAGAGATTAAAAGGTGGAGTTGGACACAAATGCAATATGATAATTTTTGAAATAATCAAGAAAAGTTGATGGCATTGATCCCACTCTCAAAAATATTTCAAATGTTTCTAAAGAATATATTAATGCTATTGATGTAGTAATAAGTGTAATTTAACACTAAATGAAAGAGTGGTGAGTTATGAAAGTAGGAAGATGACATGAATAGAACACAAGATTCCTCTCTACATAAGAAATCAATCATTACATTAAGGATTAAAAGAAAGGTATAGAGAATAATGAATTTAAAACTAATAGATCATAGTTCATTATTGTATTTTTTGTCTCATGATAACCCTCAACTGCCCAAGGGTTACATCATGCGATGTTTGCACATTGTATTCATGTAATGAGGCCTATTTAAAGGCTTGGTTTATACCATTGTAAATCATCATGAAGTGGTCTAAAGTGGATAAATTAACCATGATTGATCTGGATTAGATCATTATATTATTTTTCATCCATCTTGATGCTTTCAGAGCAGAAAAATTGGTGGGTCCCAATTTGGTGAATATGGGGCTGAAACCTTTTAGAAGTAGTTTGAGACATTAAATGATTTTTTTTTGGGGCAACACTTTGTTTCTTAAGTAAAACACCCCTAGTTCTTTTATACGCTCAGATACATTTCCAACAATGCACAAAATACCTCAAACAAAGCCCATATGCAAAATTTATGCCATCTATAAGTTGACCTTCCTATTTTGTCCATCATGATTCAAGAGGATGCCACAATAGCCCCAAATATTCATGGAAAAGGGATATCCATGTGATAATGATGAAGAAGACTATATAAAAGTCGATATTGTAAATTTAGTTAAGAGTTTAAGGAGTCAAACTTAACCACTAGTAGGCTATTGGGTTGTGTTATAACCATGTCACTAGGAGAAAAAGGGGCTCCATTCTCTTGTAGTCCATTTTGTTCCATAGATGAGCAGAGTAGCAGAGAGTCGGTAGAGAGAAAGAAAATAGAGAGGGTTTGTGTAATATAACATCTCACAGGCCACAAGTCTCACTCTTTTGTACTTGCATCCATTTCGATTCAAATAAAGAGAAAGTAGAGTAGTTTCACCTTCCAACTAAGTTTTTTCCTATAAGGGTTTCCCAGATTGTATCTTGTATTAGATGTGGTTTGTGAATTTTATTTCATTGTTCTCTATTTTTGATATTTTATATATTTCACGCATATACATAACATAATAATTAATAAATCCATAAATATAAGGAAAAGTAACCCTCAAAGTGTATATTTCATATTTTCAAATATATTTTAGTAGATATGTTGTGGAAAACTTTGTAGTGGAATATCCATGGCATTTTAAGGTACCTCAAGAAATTCATAGCCTCATTTTTAGTAATAGTAGCACCAATCCATGCCATAACACCAAGTTGAAAGACTTTTTAGTGGGGAAAGGGTTAGTAGAGGGCCTTTGAAAAGTTAAAGACGAATAGTAGTCAAGCACTGGTTATGGAATTATTGAAGTTACAATATCCATTTAAAGTGGAGACAAGTGCAAGTGGGAATGTTATGCGAGTGGTATTTATATAGGGAAGAAAGCCTGTATGCTACCATTATGAAGTATTTCATGGGATAGTTCTTAACTACCATACCTATGACAAGGAGCTCTATTCCCTGGTCCAATACGTTAAGAAGTCAAAACACTTAGATATGATGGGGAAAGGGGACAGTGATACACACTGATCACCAAACTCTACAATACCTCCAAGCATAGATGAAACTATAACATTTTATAAATAATGAATGTAGAAAATTTGAAACTCTATGAGCTTTCCATGTTGGATTAGGAAGAGGAACATGTCCTCCCTTTTATAAAAGACTTAACACTAGATGCTCAGTCATAGTTAATAGAGGATGAAATATTGGAGAAGAGGTCCAAAACTACAAGACATGGGTAGCATGAACTTTAACATATTGGGTTGAAAATACAACTTCTAGGAAAGGCTAACTGGTATGCCTGGGAGAAGGTAGAGGAAAAATTTTGTCTCCTCATTTAATAAAATATTTTGGGGACCAAAATCCTCCCAAAATGGGGATGCATGATCCAGATTGGATCATTATATTATTTTCCATCCATATTGATGCTTTTAGAGTGAAAAAATTGGAGGAATCAACTAACATGACCATTTCTATTGGCATGTCCCAGTTTGGTGAATTTGGGGTTGAAACCTTCTTTAAGCAGTTTGAGGCATTGAATGAAGTTTCTTGGGGGTAAAACTTTATCGCTTAAGCGTACATGTCCTAAAACTATTACATACTCAAATACATTTCCACTAGTGCAAGAAATACCTCAAATGGAGTTTGTATGCACAAGTTATGCCTCTTGGAAGTTGACCTTCTTGTTTTGTCCACCATGATTCAAGAGGATGCCATGTCAACCCCCATTATCCATTGAAAAGGGGCTAGTCATGTGAACATTTTGAATAATAATATAGAAGAGTCTAAAAGATTCAATATTGTAACTTTAGTTAAGATTTGAAGGAGTCAAACTTAACCACTAGTAGCTTGTCATTCTATGTTTTAACTGAACTACTAGGAGGAAAAGGTGTTCCATTCTATTAAAGTGCCTTTTTTTTCCATATATGAGCAGAGTAGCGGAGAGTGGATAGAGAGAGAGAAAACATAGAGGGTTTTTGTGTTGTAATATCCCACGAGCTACAGGGCTTAGCCCTTTGTACTTACATATATTTTCATTTAAACAAAGAGAGAGCATAACAACCTCACCTTCTAGTTGGGTTTTCTCCTGTAAGGGTTTTCCAGATCATATCTTGTGTTCATTATGGTTTGTGAGTTTTATTTATTTGTTCTCTATTTTTCATATTTTATTACATGCATGATTGTAACATAGTAATTAATGAATCCAAAAATCGAAGGAAAAATTAGCCTTCATAGTGTAGATTTCATATTTTCAAATATATTTTAATAGATTTTTTGTGACAAACTATGCAATGGAATATCCACAACAACCTACAGATCAATGATGTTGGCTCGATTGGCCAAGGTAACAATGAAGATATCTTTGCACCTATTTTTCTTGATGAAGGGTTTCTAAGTTATATCTTATGCATAATTCTTATGTTCTCGCTCTATTACTTTTAATATAGTTCTTGAATGGAGAGTTTGGGGCTAAGAAAGACAAATGGACAATGAGGGCTAAAAGATAAAACTAAATATAAAGTCTCAATTGAAAACGTGGTGGTGGAAAAACACAGTGTTGATAACCCATGCAGTGTGTTTGTTACCTATGGTCCTAAGCATAGAGAGTAACGAATTTATCACAAGAAAGAAATATGATTTCAACAAGTAGGCTTCTTAAGTCTACGTGGTAATCATCTTTGAGGGTTTTGAATAGATTGTTTTTTTATGGCATAATAGGAAAAAACTGATTTCAAACCCAATGTGTTAAAGAATATAATTTTGAGAACATTCCATGATAGGCATTTAACCAGTGACATGGAAAGGGTAAAGACCATGAGGTGACTAGGAAAAATGTGCAGTAAAGGAACATGAAGAAGAAGAAAGCAATGGCACACAAAATTAGCTATAAGGTGAGCTAGGCTAGAGGCAATAATCTTGTAGGCATTTTGATGTCGTTGCAAATCCTTGTAGGCTTGTTGATATCGTTGCAAATATGGAAAATAAATGGGAAGGCACTCTAAGGTAGATTAATTCGCTACCTTATGCCACATCATGCCAAGGAGATAGCCAGAATATTGGATAATAAGTATTTTGAAAAAATAGTGTAACTAAACATATCCCATAGTGATAGGTGCTCCAGGTTTTCAAGAAATTGATTGAACTTAGTTTTAATTGTTTCAATAATTCATAGACATATGGTTGGAGAAAGACTGAGCACCAATCTAACAGTTTGTAAAAAAGGTTTCCTTTTGTGAAGTTACTTGTTAATATAAGTATGTCTCCATTTATAGCAATGTTGTGCCCCTCTTGTTGCTTTCCATGTGGATATACAGAATTTAAAGGGGTAACAAAGTTGTATCAACATCAACATAGAAGTGGATGACTAAAAGTGTCAAAAATGTTTCCTCTTGTGAAGTTCTTTGTTAATATAAGTATATCTCCATTTAGAGCAATGATGTGCCCCTCTTGTTGTTTTCCATGTGGATATACAAAATTAAAAGGGGTAACAAAGTTGTATCAACATCAACATAGAAGTGGATGACTGATTGAGGTTTTCAAAATTTCATCTCATTGGGATAAACAAGATGTAATCGTCAAAGTTTCAAACATTGCATATTATTGAGATATATCAAATGCATGAAGGGAAGAGATGTGTTATGATCTCAAAACGTTAACAAAGTTTTTTTTTTTTTTTTTAATGGTAAATTATTACATTATAATTCTAATTAGCTCAAAAAAATTTGAATTAGATATCCACTTGAAACAATCAGCTTTCTCACTACTTGTGAATGCAATAAGAATTGTGAATTCTAAGTCATAACAAAGACGTTGTGGATAGAATGATTTTGGCGCAATTAACCTGAAGTTCCCTAATCTTACACCAAATTCTCTTTACTTGTGGAATTTGAGAATACAAAAAGTCAGAGTTCCTATCAATCTAAAACTTTCTTTAATTGAATTGTCCTAGTTATTAATCCAAAACTTTGATTGAATTGTCCAAGTTAAAATTTATTTAGAATCAAATCAAATGATATTCTTAAAAACAACGTTCCACCATGCCTTCAATCATGGTAAAAATCTGCTCATACCACACATTTCTACAAGATTCTTGTCAAATTTATAACCTAAAAGAGAATCAGCTGATAACAAGATTAGCTTACTCCAATCATGTCACAAAACCATACTAGCTTGGTGGGTGGTCCAAGGTAAAGTTGAGTAGTCAATGGTTGGTTAAGTACTTTCGGAAAGAAAGAAAGGAACAGGATGACTCTAGTGATTCACAAACTCGCCAGCGTGAGTGCTCTCAAAATATCAGACCAATCCATCGTTATGTTTTCGCCAACTTGTTTCTCTGTGTGCCCGGAGTGTCACTGTCAAGTATGGCCGATGGAGATCAGTTACAGTGTATTATGGTTTACAATGTATATTGTCCAGTTTTTGAAGGGGCCTTGGACCTGGAGCTTCCCCTGAATAGTCAACAATGATTTATACTTGTAGCGCAAACCAATGGAATGGAACGATTGGTGGGAAGTCCACGTGATATCCAAGTCTATTCCCACTATGTATGAGAATGAGAAAAAGATGGACAGATTTGAACGTGATCGATGGATTGTTAATTATTTTTCCTCTGCTCTGATGCTGAAATATTGAAATTGAAATTGTAAACAAACTGATATTTCTCAAAATCGTGAAGGGAGAAAGGCCATTTTCAACTAAATCCGTGAAATGGCCGAATTTATAAGCCGTTTGGATTGAAATGCATATTGTATTTTATAGCTGTCTGTGTTTGTGTGAGAAATTGATTGATGTACTGCGAAGCCAGTTCTCTTCGTCATCTCCAATTCCACGTCTAGCACTGTTCTCCTCTTTGCCATGACAAAACAAAACAAAAATATTGATGCCACTAATGGTTATAATAAAAAGGAAAAATAATATCTCACAATGAAGCGGGGGTTTTCTTTTCATTTCTAGATTATGTCCCAATTTCATGAAGAGTGTGCTTGACATGTGGAGATTATGCTCAATCATCACTAGCAAAATTGTTAGAGTGTACCTTCTTCAAGGGCCATGTAGTTTCAAATAAAGGACTTTATGGGATATGATGAAGGTCGTGTGGATACTTTTTCCACATCACAAGACCAGTGCTAGATAATGAGAGAGATTAAAAGGTGGAGTTGGATGCAAATGCAATATGATAATTTTTGAAATAATTAAGAAACGTTGATGGCATTGATCCGACTCTCAAAACTATTTCAAAGGTTTCTAAAGAATATGTTGATGTTATTGATATAGTAATAAGTGTAATTTAACGCTAAATGAAAGAGTGGTGAGCTATGAAAGTAGGAAGATGACATGAATAGAACACAAACTTCCTCTTTACATAAGCAATTAATCATTACATTAATGATTAAAAGAAATATTTAGAGAAGAATGAATTTAAAACTAATAGATCATAGTTCATTATTGTATTTTTTGTCTGGTGCTAACCCTCACCTGGTCAAGGGTTACATCATGTGGTGTTTGCACATTGTATTCATGTAATGAAGCCTATTTAAAGGCTTGGTGTATACCATTGTAAAGTGTCATGAAGTGGTCTAAAGTGTATAAATTAACCATGATTGATTTGGATTAGATCATTATATTATTTTTCATCTATCTTGATGCTTTCAGAGTGGAAAAATTGGTGGGTCCCAATTTGGCGAATATGGGTTTGAAACCTTTTAGAAGTAGACAGTAAACAACATTTTTTGGGGGGTAACACTTTCTTTCTTAAGTATAGCACCCCTAGTGCTTTTCTGCACTTAGATACGTTTCCAACGACGCAAGAAATGCCTCAAATGAAGCCCACATGGAAAAGTTATGGCACCTATAAGTTGGATCATTATATTATTTTTCATCCATCTTGAATCTTTTAGAGTGGAAAAATTAGTGGGTCCCAATTTGGTGAATATGGGTTTGAAACCTTTTAGAAGTAAACATTAAATGCCATTTTTTTTGGGTAACACTTTGTTTCTTAAGTATAACACCCCTAGTGATTTTCTACACTTAGATACATTTCCAATGACACAAGAAATACCTCAAACGAAGCCCATATGGAAAAGTTATACCACCTATAAGTTGACCTTCCTATTTTTTCCATCATAATTCAATATGATGCTACATTAGCCCCAAATATTCATGGAAAATGGATAGCCATGTGATAATGATGAAGAAGACTATATAAAATTCAATATTGTAACTCTAGTTAAGAGTTTAAGGAATCAAACTTAACCACTAGTAGGCTATTGGGTTGTGTTATAACTCGGAACTAACCAGGTCACTAGGAGAAAAAGGGGCTCCATTCTATTGAAGTCCATTTTATTCCATAGATGAGCAGAGTAGCGAAGAGTTGGTAGATAGAAAGAAAATAGAGTGTGTTTGTCTACTATAACATCTCATAGGCCACAAGTCTCACTCTTTTATATTTGCATCCATTTCAATTCAAAGATAGAGAAAATAGAGTAGCCTCACCTTCCAACTGAGTTTTTTTCCTCTAAGGGTTTCCCATATCATATCTTGTATTAATTGTGGTCTGTGAATTTTATTTCATTGTTCCCTATTTTCTCTATTTTATCTATTTCATGCATAAACATGATGTAGTAATTAATAAACCCAGAAATATAAGGAAAAATTAACCCTAAGAGTGCAGATTTCATATTTTCAAATATATTTTAGTAGATATGTTGTGGCAAACTTTGCAATGGAATATCCATGGAATTTTAAAGTACCTTAGGAAATTCATAGCCTCATTTTCAGTAATAGTAGCGCCACTCCATGCCATAACGCCAAGTGGAAATAGTTTTTAGTGGGGAAAGGATTAGTAGAAGGCCTTTGAGAAGTTAAAGAATAATATTAGTCAAGCATTGGTTCTGGAATGATCAAACTTACAATATCCCTTTAAAGTGGAGACAAGTGTGAGAGGGAATGTTATGTGAGTGGTATTTATGCAGGGAAGAAGGCCTGTATGCTACCATTATGAAGTATTTCATGGAGTAGTTCTTAACTACCCTACCTACAATAAGGAGCTCTATTCCCTGGTACAAGATGTTAATAAGTGGAAACACTATATGATGGGGAAAGGGGAAAATAACCCAGAATGATCACCAACCACTACAATACCTCCAATCCTAGAGGAAACTACAACATTTTCTCAATAGCGATGTAGAAAATTTGAAACCAGATGAGCTATCCATGTTGGATTAGGAAGAGGAACATGTCCTCCCTTTTATAAAAGGCTTAACACCAAATGCTCAGTCATAGTTAATAGAGGATGCAATATTGGAGAAGAGGTCCAAAACTACAAGACGGGGGCAACATGACCTTTAACATATTGGGTTGAAAAGACAACTTCAAGGCAAGGCTAACTAGTATTCTTGGGAGAAGGTAGAGGAAATTTTTTCTCACTCATTTAATAAAATATTTTTGGGACCAAAATCCTCCCAAAGTGGGGATGTATGATCCATATTGGATCATTATATTATTTTTCATTTGTCTTGATGCTTTTAGAGTGGAAAAATTGGAGGAATCAATACATGACCATTTTTATTGGTAGGTCTCAGTTTGGTAAATTGGGGTTTGAAACCTTCTTTAAGTAGTTTGAGGCATTGAATGATTTTTTTTGGGGGTAAAACTTTATCACTTAAGCACACATCTCCTAACACTATTCCACACTCAAATACATTTCTAACACTGTAAGAAAAACCTCAAATGGAGTTTGTATGCAAAAGTTATGCCACCTGGAAGTTGACCTTCTTGTTTTGTCCACCATGATTCGAGAGGATGCCATGTCAACCGCCATTATTCATGGAAAGAAGGCCAATCATGTAAACATGACGAATAGTAATATAGAAGAGTATAAAAGAGTTAATATTGTAACTGTAGTTAAGAGTTGAAGGAGTCAAACTTAACCACCAGTAGGCTGTCAATATGAGTTTTAACTGGACTACTAAGAGGAAAAGGTGTTCCATTCTATTGAAGTGCCTTTTTTTCCATATATGAGCAGAGTAGTGGAGAGTGGATAGAGAGAGAGAGAAAAGAGGGTTTTGTGTTGTAATAGCCCACGGGCTACAAGGCTTAGTCCTTTGTACTTACATCCATTTTCATTTAAACAAAGAGAGAGCATAACAACCTCACCTTCTAGTTGGGTTTTCTCCTGTAAGGGTTTTCCAAATCATATATTGTGTTCATTATGGTTTATGAGTTTGATTTTGTTGTTTTGTATTTTCCATATTTTATTAAATGCATGAGTGTAACTTTGTAATTAATGAATCCAAAAATCTAAGGAAAAATTAACATGCATAGTGTAGATTTCATATTTTCAAATATATTTTAGTAGATTTGTTGTGACAAACTGTGCTATGGAATATCCACAACAACCTACAGATCAATTCTGTTGGCTCGATTGACCAAGATAACAATGAAGATATCTTTGCACCTATTTTTCTTGATGAAGGGTTTACAAGTTATATCTTATGAATGATTCTTCTGTTCTCTTTATTATTTTTAACATAGTTCTTGAATGGAGAGTTTGGGGCTAAGAAACACAAATGGACAATGAGGGCTACAAGCTAAAACTATAAATAAAGTCACAATTGAAAACATGGTGGTGGAAAAAAACATTGTTGATAACCCATTCAGTGTGTTCGTTACATATGGTGCTAATAACATAGAGAGTAGTGAATTAATCACAAGAAAGAAATATGATGTCAACAAGTAGGCTTCTTAAGCCTACATGGCAATCATCTTTGAGGGTTTTGAATAAACTGTTTTTTATGGCATAATATGGAAACAATGGTTTCAAACCCAATGTGTTAAAGAATAAAACTTTGAGAACATTCCATGATAGGCATTCAACAAGTCGCATGGAAAGGGTAAAGACCATGAGGTGACTAGGAAAAATGTGTAGTAAAGGAACATGAAGAAGAAGAAATCAATGACAAATAAAATTATCTATAAGGTGAGCTAGGCTAGAAGCAATAATCTTGTAGGCATGTTGATGTCATTGCAAATCTGAAAAATGAATGGGAAGGCACTTTAAGGTGGATATATTAATTCCCTACCTTAGGCCACATGATGCCAAGGAGATAGCTAGAATATCGGATAATGAAGTATTTTTAAAAAATATAGTGTTACTAAACATATCTCATAGCGATGGGTGCTCTAGGTTTTCAAGAAATTGATTGAACTTAGTTTTAGTTGTTTCAATAATTCGTAGACATATTGTCACGCCCCTACACCTGCGGTAGTCTTCCAACCGCTTATAGCGAGGTGCGGCACCACCGAACGCTTTCTTTTCACCAATACTCACCTTCGTGGACTACGCCTAATTCACTTGTCCTTACTTAGTTTGTTTTTCGCAACCAAGTAAAATGCAATTATCCTTTATACTTAATGAAGCCCATACTCATTCATTATCATCATGCAATTAACCAAGAACATCAACAATTGCAACAAGTATAAAGGGGAGGGGCAACTCCCGAACAAGTCTGCCCGACAATATATTATATCAGTTTTTCAATAATACAATCATCAAGTATACTTGGCAAAACTCCAAGTCTATACTTAGAATATTTTACAACCAAGGCATAGAACAGCCTTTTACAATCATGTGCACCCTTGCACAAGGAGAAGTGCTCACCCGAGCCACTTATCCTCTCTACCAAGTCCTGCACATACAACCCGAACCTCGACACGCTTTGCCTACACTTCAACCGGCATAAGAAACTCCAAATCTGCACTTAGATAACCTACGCATGAGATATGCGCAGTCCTTTACCCCTCTTGCGCAGATTTACCTCTGCTCTATGCGTAGAAGTGATGTTCGAATTCGTTGGTGTTAAAATGAGCCTCATGCTCCTTTACTTATACCAATCCTTGCGTATGTTTTTAAGGGGGTGTGCAGCCCCATGGCCGACCCCACAAGCTCATTAACATATGCCCATGTAACTCTATTACAAGTCGGCTTCCATATATTTTATATTGCATATAGAAGTGCTCACGCTCACACTTAGTCGCATTAAGTGTTTTCACATATCGTCGCTTTTATGTCGCATGTAATGTTGCATTATCATCGCACAAACGTCGCAGCCCCGTCGCACTTCCGTCATTCAGGGTGCCCGCGCCCGCGTGGATGACCTCGCCCGGCGCCCGTCGCACCGATGTTCCGAAGGCCTTACATCCTCCTCCACCTGAAATCGTTGTCATCCTCGACAACATACCATCCCGGTAGCCATCCACCAAGATCATCACTCATCCGTGATGTGAACTCCTCTTCGCAAGGCAAACATCCTTGAATCATATGTAGAGACTCATCTCCATCATGCGTCGACTTAGTGACCAACTGCCACCAAGCTCACCAAGGTATGCACTCTATCAGATATCATCTCGATCCATGATCATCGACCCTTCTGCCACAATCTCCACTGCAACATCTCGTGTCGACCTCATCATGTGTCTCCATGTGAACCTCTGCCATGATACTCCAGCACGATGCCAACATATCTCTACACACTTCCGGACCTCATGTCTGAACTAGTTGGGTAGCTAATCCAACCATACGCTCAATCCATGAGAGTGAACATCCTCATGCCATCATCAGTTGTTCCTCAAACATCTGCCACATCCTTGACTCCTCAAGAATCCATCTCCATAATCCATGCTCAGGTCCATGGAAACTCCATCCATCCCATCTGCAACATGTCATGATGCTTGATGCCAAGCCATCCCTGCACCATCAATCATACCTGCTCAAACATGTTTAAGGACTCACTGTCATGAGCAGCTAACAATGAGCCCCATCTTCTTCATCCATCTAAGAAGATGTAGAGGGAGTAGAACCTTAAGGCTCTCCCTCACTAATCAATTCGATCCACCTATCAGGATCCTCAATCTCCATCCTTTGTAGATAAGCAACCCGGTCTTCCTTCTGGACATCCGGTCTCACATATACCTCATCATCATCATCCTCCACCAACTCTAGCCTTCTTGTCAAATCCAAGATGCTATCTGAAAGTGTCTTGATGACCAATGACTGTTCCACAAGCTTTGTCTCAACACTAGACAACCGCTTGTTCATCTTCTCCTTATCCTCCATTTGCATCACTCCCAATTTACAATCAGGCCTTGTCACACCAATGGTTGGCACACCAATGGGTACATCTTCCCTTCCATCATAAATGTAGAGCTTCCTCAAATGTGGAACGATCATAGCTTCAAATTGTTTCATGAATTCCATTCCCAATACAGCTTCATAGTCATCAATCCGCACTATAGTGAAGTCCACCTTTCCGGTCCATTCACCAAATGTAGTGTCCACCCTCTCAGCTATACCAAGAATCTCAATAGGAGGAGAATTCACTGTCTTCATTTGTGCCTTTGCCGGTACAAATTTTAGCCCAATTCTTCTCGCAGTATCTTCGCCCATGAAGTTGTGAGAAGCCCCACTATCCACCATAGTGAGCACATCAGCACCTCCAACCTTCATTCGAACATACTCCAACTTGTTCCTTTCAGGATCTCTTCTAGAGGCCACTTCCGTAGTAGCAGAAGCACCAAGTATCTGCATCATCCCCACAGAAGCATCATCATTCTTCCCATCAGACTCAACCTTCTTCTTCAAGACCTTGAGATGCCTTACCTCAAGAGCTAGGCAATCCCACTTCTTCTTATTCAATTCATGTCTTATCTCTAGTTCCTTGAATTCTGCTTCAAGCAAGTCCATTTCCCTTGCAAGTTGAGAGGCTTCCTCCTCATTCTGGTCAGAAACCCCTTCCTTAGCCAAGGCATGAAGAGCACTCCTTGTTTCAAACAACCTTTTGCCATATTCCGCAAATCCTTGTCTTACTTCCTCTGACTCTTCAAGTAGACTTCCTTCAAACTCTTTGAAGGTTGCAAAACCCAATCTCTACCAGATAGACATCTTTACCAAGTCACCTGCAACCTGAACCGACCCTTGTTCCACTTCGTGTGAAAGGTTTCCTTCACCTGCAAGTATCTGTCACCAACTTCCAAGTGTATGCACACTTGCTTCAGCTTCCTGCAAGACTTCTCCAAGTCTTCAGACCTGCTCTGATACCACCTGTCACGCCTCTACACCTGCGGTAGTCTTCCAACCGCTTATAGCGAGGTGCGGCACCACCGAATGCTTTCTTTTCACCAATACTCACCTCCGTGGACTACGCCTAATTCACTTGTCCTTACTTAGTTTGTTTTTCGCAACCAAGTAAAATGCAATTATCTTTTATACTTAATGAAGCCCATACTCATTCATTATCATCATGCAATTAACCGAGAACATCAACAATTGCAACAAGTATAAAGGGGAGGGGCAACTCCCGAACAAGTCTGCCCGACAATACATTATATCAGTTTTTCAATAATACAATCATCAAGTATACTTGGCAAAACTCCAAGTCTATACTTAGAATATTTTACAACCAAGGCATAGAACAACCTTTTACAATCATGTGCACCCTTGCACAAGGAGAAGTGCTCACCCGAGCCACTTATCCTCTCTACCAAGTCCTGCACATACAACCCGAACCTCAGCACACTTTGCCTACACTTCAACCGGCATAAGAAACTCCAAATCTGCACTTAGATAACCTACGCATGAGATATGCGCAGTCCTTTACCCCTCTTGCGCAGATTTACCTCTGCTCTATGCGTAGAAGTGATGTTCGAATTCGTTGGTGTTAAAATGAGCCTCATGCTCCTTTACTTATACCAATCCTTGCGTATGTTTTTAAGGGGGTGTGCAGCCCCATGGCCGACCCCACAAGCTCATTAACATACGCCCATGTAACTCTATTACAAGTCGGCTTCCATATATTTTATATCGCATATAAAAGTGCTCACGCTCACACTTAGTCGCATTAAGTGTTTGCACATATCGTCGCTTTTATGTTGCATGTAATGTTGCATTATCGTCGCACAAACGTCGCAGCCCCGTCGCACTTCCGTCGTTCAGCGTGCCCGCGTGCACGACCTCACCCCGCGCCCGTCGCACCGATGTTCCGAAGGCCTTACACATATGGTTGGAGAAAGATTGAGCACTAATCTAACAATGTGTCAAAAAGGTTTCGTTTTGTGAAGTTCTTTGTTAATATAAGTATGTCTCCATTTAGAGCAATGCATGGTTGTGCCCCTCTGGTTGCTTTCCATATGGATATACAAAATTTAACAGGGTAACAAAATTGTATCAACAACAACATAGAAGTGGATGACTCTTTGAGATTTCCAAAAATTTCATCTCATTGGGATAAACAAGATGTAATCATCAGAGTTCAAAACATTTAATATTATTGAGATATATCAATTTAGTATTATTGAAATATATCAAATGCATGAAGGGAGGAGATGTATTATGGTCTCAAAATGTTAATAAAGGTTTTTTTTTAATGGTAAATTATTACATTATAATTATAATTAGCTCAAAAAGTATGAATTAGATATCCACATGAAACAATTAGCTTCTCTTTACTTGTGAATGCAATAAGAATTGTGAATTTAGATATCCACATGAAACAATCCGCGTTCTCTTTACTCGTGAATGCAACGAGAATTGTGAATTCTAAGTCATAACAGGGACGTTTGTGGATAGAATGGTTTTGGCCCAATTAACATGAAGTTGCCTAATCTTGCACCCAATTCTGTTTACTTGTGGAAATTGAAAATACAAAAAGTAAGAGTTCTTGTCAATCTAAAACTTTAATTGAATTGTCCAAATTATCGATCCAAAACTTTGATTGAATTGTCCAAGTTAAAATTTATTTAGAATCAAATCAAATGAGATTCTTAAAAACAACGTTCCACCATGCCTTCATTCATGGTAAAAATCTGCTCATACCACACATTTCTACAAGATTCTTGTCAAATTTATAACCTAAAAGACAATCAGCTGATAACACACATTTCTACAAGCTTCTTGTCAAATTTATAACCTAAAAGAGAATCAGCTGATAACAAGATTAGCTTACTCCAATCATGTCACAAAACCATAGTAGCTTGGTGGGTGGTCCAAGGTAAAGCTAAGCAGTCAATGGTTGGTTAAGTACTTTCGGAAAGAAAGAAAGGAACAGAATGACTCTAGTGATTCACGAACTCGCCAGCGTGAGTGCTCTCAAAATATCGCACAATCCATCGTTATGTTTTCGCCAAGTTGTCCCTCTGTGTGCCCGGAGTGTCACTGTCAAGTATGGCCGATGGAGATCAGTTACAGTGTATTATGGTTTACAATGTATATTGTCCAGTTTTTGAAGGGGTCTTGGGCCTGGTGCTTCCCCTGAACAGTCAACGGTGATTTATACTTGTAGCGCAAACCAATGGAATGGAACGAATTGGATTGGAATGGTGGGAAGTCCACGTGATATCCAAGTCTATTCCCACTACGTATGAGAATGAGAAAAAGATTTACAGATTTGAATGTGATCGATGGATTGTTAATTATTTTTCCTCTGCTCTGATGCTGATATATTGAAATTGAAATTGTAAACAGACTGAAATTTCTCAAAATCGTGAAGGGAGAAAGGCAATTTTCAACTAAATCCGTGAAAGGGTCGAATTTATAAACCGTTTTGATTGAAATGCATATTGTATTTTAAAGCTGTCTGTGTCTGTGTGAGAAATTGGTTGATGTACTGCGAAGCCAGTTCTTTTCGTCATCTCCAACTCCACGTCCAGCTCTGTTCTCTTCTTTGCCTTAACAAAACAAAAGAAAAATATTGATGGATGAGAACATGAATAAGTGGTGCCAGAAAACCATGAGATGACAGGACACGAGCGGAGCAAAGGCACAGACAACAGCATATGTAATGGTGTCGGACATATTTATTGATAAGTTTCACAATTGTATTGGGATAAAGTGCTAGGGAGAAAAAGGAAGTATTATATTCAAGACTTTAATCTCACTTGTGGCCAATATCTCAATATTTAATGGAGAACCAACTCTCATCAACTCTATTGTGAAAATGGAGATTGGAAAAGACCAAAACAAGTTCTGGAAAAGAGCATGTATTTTTGTACTTTCCAAAAAAGAAGTTTGGGAAAGAGTGTATTTTTTGCACTTTCGAAGAAAGAAGTTGGGGAGAGAGTTTGTATTTTTTGCACTTCTAGAAAAGTGGAAATAGAAAAGAATTTCCTTTTAGAATGTGAGACCTTTGAGGACAGTAGGGAAAATTATGCAAATACCGTGACAACTAGCTTTTGGGATAATTTATTCAGCGAGGAGACTGTTGAGAAGTTGGGAGCACTCATAGAAATCAGATTGTGAGGCCATCTGTCCCATCTATTATCTTTAACCTTGTAGACATTAAAATTTATTATTATTCTTCTTCTTCTATATCCCACTTTTGTTCACACACACAGAATGATGATCAACATCAAGGCACATGGCATATCAATCAGGTGCCCCTTGCTCAAATAGAAAGTTAGTCTATGGTCCCTATTAAATGGTTGAGTTAGAAGTAATAAAATATTTTGGAAATTTGATAAATATGAACAAAGTTAATTATTTGATTTTGCTCAGGTTAATAAATTTCTAAAATATCATGACAATTTATAGATTTCATGCATATTGGAGAGGACGTGACATAGTAAGGATTCAGGGGAGGGTTCCTTGAATCTATTGAATTGAAATGGAATATGTCTAATGTTCACTAGCGCTTAGATTATTGGGGAGTACCTTTTCGGTGCTCGGCGTGCCATAAGACTGGCCACCTCCTTTCTCAATGCCCTCGCAGACATTCTAATCGACATAGAAGCAAGTCCAATACAGAGAAATTTGCTGGCATATCATCTGCATGTGATCATTTGGAACAGAAGCTCAATATAAACCCTTTCCGGGGTTTTAATCCTATACATCATCGCTCTTGCAATAATCATAAATCCTACGGCCGATCTTCTGGCTTCCTCCACTCGCGTTCGCTTTCTGCTGGCCCCAATGGGCGGGATAACTCACTTGAAGTTTGCCGCCCTCGATCTGCCCTCTCACCTGAGCTCTCTCATCGGCCAACCACCGACTTGCCTTCTTCGCCGCTGGGCTTCCCCTTGCCTCCATATCCTCCTGAACCCTCCCCTGATGTTACCATTTCCCTCCCACCGCCGTCCGAGAAACCGTTGGAGGTCGGCCCATCTAATCCCATTCTATATATTTCTTCTTCCCCCCGGTCCCCTGCCAATAACCCCCCCTACCTTCTGAGATCCCCTCTCCTACTGGGATGCGTAGATCCAATCCAAAAGGGAAGGCTATATGTGAATCATTCACCCCGTTTAACTCCCCGCGATCAGCTGAGATCAATTCCTTTGATTGTGATTTAGATATGTTGTTGCAAAGGGCGTCATTAAATCTGGAACCTCTCACTATTCACAAACCTGATAAATCCCCTTCCCCTGTTATCAGCCCTAGATCGGCAGGGTATATTACTGTTCGGCGAAAAGAAAAGCGGGGTAGTAGGCATTTTCACGGGAGAAAGGGCAAGAAGGCTACGTCTCCTATAGAACAAAAATTGGTCGATATTCCCATATCTGAAATTGCTGAGGAGGAATTATCCACAAGAGGGCCCCTTAGAGCATGCAGGCCATCTGATGGCTGCAATGTATAACATATTATCCATGAACATTTGGGGCTTAGGTGCCGGCCCGAAATATACGGCCCTGAAGGAACTTTTTGGCTCCACTAAATCTAGAATGCTTCTAATCCAAGAAACAATGCATGACCGAACTCAAACCATCTCTTATTTTAGAAGAATGTTTCCTTCTTGGCACATGGTAGCTACCGACGCTGCAGGGTTGTCTGGAGGCTTAGCTGTTATATGGGACCCTAAATGGATCAAAGCTACTGCATTTCATTGTTTTGCTGGCATTCTAATTCTAGCATATTTTCGTGGTTGTCATGAACCGGTGCATATTTTAAATATTTACGCCCCATATAGACATCGGTATCCTTTTTGGGAAAAGTTTCTTTCATCTGAGCTCATGGATATCGATTCCTTACTGATAGGAGGTGATTTTAACTGCACTTTGTGTAATGATGAATCTTGGGGCAATGGCAGGAAAATTGACCCGATCGGGCGCATGATCCGAAATGCAATTATTCAAAATAATTTCATAGATATTCAGCCAGAATGTCGGGGTCCTACATGGGATAACGGGCGGTCAAGTGAAGCATTTTTGGCTAAAAGACTGGATAGATATATCATTCACGGGAAGTTGATCAACAGGTTCGGTCTGCCAATGATGAAAATTGTCCCTGCGCATATATCGGATCACCGACCAATATATATACAATGGAATGATATGGGATGTAAATTTGGCTTTCCATATAAAATTCAACCGTACATGGCTCTTGGATGAACATTTCAACCAGTTTATTAAGGAGTCGTGGCAGCAGTACTCAGGGCCGCCACAGCATCAGTCTATGGACTTCATTAAGCGTATGGCACTTCTTCGCGGCAAAGTAAAAAAATGGCAGCGAGACAAAGTGGAATCAAATAGGAAGGAGCTGAAAGATATTGACAAGGAATTGCAAATCTTATCCACTTGCTTTAAAAGTAATTCCTTATCTTCATATACCCGGAAACGAGTATGGGAACTTGGGAAAAAAAAGCAAAAGATATTAGCGGAGGAGGAATCCACTTGGCGTCTTAAGAGCCGTGCCATATGGCTCAAAGAAGGCGACAAAAATACAAAGTATTTTCACAGATTTGCAAACAGAAGGAGGCAGGCTAATATGATTTGGGAAATCAAGGATGATGCTGGCAAATCTGTTTATTCACAAGAAGATATAACCCGTGAAGCTGTTAATTACTTCAAAAAGGCATATAGCAGAGATATCGGAAGTTGCATCGAAGATATCCTTTGGGGCATTGATCTATATCCCTGCATGTTCGATGAGACCCAAAATGCTGCCCTATTCCAAGAAGTCACTGAAGATGAAATTCTGGCTACGATGAAATCATTCCAAAAGGACAAATGTCCCGGTCCGGACGGGTGGTCCATAGAATTTTTTATCCACTTTTTTGATCTGTTCAAGGACGACATCCTACACTTGGTCGAGGAATCAAGATTAAAGGGCTTCATTAGTCATCGTATTACCTCCACATACATAGCTTTGATTCCTAAAAAGTCTCTATCTGCATCATTCTCAGATTATCGACCAATTTCTTTATGCAATGTTTTATATAAGACAATCTCCAAAATCATTGCTATTTGCATTAGAAGTGTGTTATCATTGCATTTAACCCCAGAGCAGCACGGTTTCCTCAAGGATAGGAATATAATGGACGCGGTTGCCATCACACAAGAATCAATTCATTCTATTCACACTAGGAAATTGGAGGCTGCTGTATTGAAGATAGATTTAAAAAAGGCATACGATAGCGTGGATTGGGGATTCATGCGATGTCTACTTGCCAAGATTGGACTGAACTCAAGGTGCTCAAGATGGATAATGGCATGTGTGGAGGAGGTTAACTATGCTGTTATAATCAACGGTTTACCCTCTCCTTTTTTCAAAGCTGCCAGGGGGCTTAGGCAAGGATGTTCCTTGTCCCCACTCTTATTCATATTAGTGATGGACTCTCTCAGCCTCCATATCAAGAAGGCGATCCAACAAGATCAATGTCGTCCACTTCCTATTTGCAGAGGTATAAACTCATCCCATAGTTTTTTTGTCGATGACATTCTTTTAACTGCTATGTTATGCAGGACAACATGGATTTGTCTTCATGAAATTTTGTGAAGATTTCAAAGTGCAACAGGCATGTCTGTTAATGAAGGGAAATCTTCATTCTATGTCGAGGATACAAACGGAAATCTGATCCGATTTCTATCTCAGCTCTTTAACATACAAGCTATTCCTCTCCGGAATGGACTTAAATACTTGGGTTTTAAATTGAAAACTTCAGGTTACAGAGTGGCGGATTGGTCATGGATTACAGATAGATTCTACAAGAAGATTGCTGCCTGGGAAAACCTGTGCTTATCCAAAGGTGGTAGGATGACCCTGACACAAGCTGTCTTGGTTCAAACGATGGTTTATTGGGCGCACTTGTTCTTCATTCCATCTGCTATAATTAAGAACTTGAACAGGATGATTGCCAATTTTATCTGGGGTTGTGATAAGGAACATCATAAATTTCATTTAACCAAGCTATCTGCAATAACGCGGCCTAAACATCTGGGGGGATGGGGCATTCTAGAATTGGCGCAATTCAGAAAAGCGCTTTTATGCAAATCAATGTGGAAGGCTATCATGGGTGACTCATTATGGAGCTTGACTATCCGTGCAAAATATATGCAAAACAGGGATATGACATACTGGATTAGGGTGAATCATATTGGGTCCTCATTTGGATCGGCTATCTGGAGGGGGTTCAAGAAGTTGGAACCATATTTTAGGAAGAACATCATATGGAAATTTCAGACAGGATCTCAGATCCTGATTGGAAGGGATGCGTTTGCGGGTGGTGCGGGAAAAATCCATGTTTCCCCTCGTTTGTTGAGTGCGCTCCATATCAGAGGGTTTTTCTATTGGGCCAGTACCATTCGGCAATGGGATGGGGCCATCCCCATTTGGAAATCCTCGCAGGAATTGAAACTCAATGGAGACATGAAGGCACAGTGGGACTATGTTATATCCTCTTTGCAGGGTCATGGAATCTTTCGATTGGCAGACAAAGACATGCTCATTTGGGGAGGTATGGATGGCTCCACGCAGGCGAAGGTTAAACATGTTTATTTACAGCTTCTTAGTTCCCAAATCGAAATAGCTGGAGATGTTTTCCCTCCCTCATTGTGGAAAACCGGATGCCCCACCAAGATAATTATTTTTGCATGGTTGGTGTTCTACAATAGGAACCTTACGTGGGAAAACTTACAAAAACGCAACTGGCATGGGCCGGCCATTTGTCCATTGTGCAGAGAAAGCTCTGAAAATAATTTTCATCTTTTCCTCAACTGTCAACAGGTGCGGCCTATCTGGCAGGATCTTTTGGCCCTCTTTGGTTTCCCACTTGTTTCTTTCCCATCAATTTCTGAAGCTTTTAAAAATTGGAGCACCATGAAGAAAGAATGGAGAGCCATTCCCTTATTGGCTATCTGGGGCATATGGAAATGGAGGAATGGTAAAATTTTTAGCTCAAAGGTGGTAAAAAGTTCTTATGTCACCGATTCTATAATTGCCCTAATCAATGCCCTTGGAACAGGCGGGAAGCACAACAACAATTATGGAAGGGACTATGAGTCTTCAATCGACAGGTATGGGAGTGGAAGAAGGTCCATGTCGATGAATGCTTCGACTCCATGTGCATATTTCGACGGTGCTGCTCAGCAAGGTATCTGTGCATGTGGCATTTTCATCAAGATGGAAAATGCACAAACTATAGAAATTTACTGGAATGCTGGTCCGGGGACAAACAATAGAGCGGAAGCAGTGGCTTTAGCGGGTCTCCTCTCCTTCAGAAAATTTTTGGACATTCTAAATCTGCAAATCTATGGAGACTCCAAGGTAATAACTGACCATGTTTTGTCAAAGAATCACATAAAAAACATTCACCTTGTCAGATGGATGGACAGGATAGCAGCATTATGGGACAACAGGAAGGACTATACTATTTCCCATATTGATAGGAACCAAAACAAAAAGGCAGACGCTTTATCTAAAATGGGTCTAACCTTTCCCTAAGGTTTATGGAGAATGTAGATAAAGGTGAACAGCAATATCTACCAGATCCAAGATTTCCAATTTTAGGGCACATAGCATTAACTTATGGTTGAAATTTTGGTTTTTTTTTTATTTTCTTATGCACATGATGGCTTCTATACTTACTAGATATTTAGTTTCTTTCCTATTTTGCATCATACACTTGTGGAAAATTGGACATTTGGAGCTCTATTTACATCTAATAACCTCTCAGCTTCCGGGCATGTTTTATGCATTACATACTTTGTCAGTTTCAAGATGGGACATGTTTTCAAGCTTGCAACTTATCTGGCAGTAATATTGTCATTGTATATAAAACAATTTTTTATTATAATACAAATATATAGTTTTTTCGTGCTGAAAAAAAAGAAGAAGAAGAAAACAACAATTACTTCTAACTCCTTCCAATTGAAGAATAACATGTCCACTTTTTCATTATATGATGTCAATGTTACTTTTCCCATTTGGGGTTTCTTTTGAAGCATAGGATAAACATTATTTAGAACCATTTATTTTTTATTCAAATTTTTAAATAGAAAGTGTGATGTTTGGAATAGTTTTTCCATGTCTTTAGGGATCTTCATAATTTTGGAAGTGACCCAAACTCTTGAATATTTTTGAAATGACGTATAACTATGTTTGCTATGGATTTTGGTGTATGATGTCAATGTTACTTTTTCTATTTTACACTCTTTTTTTTGGATGTCAATGTTACTTTTTATATTTTACACTTCTTTTTGTGTGTATAGAATAAAAATTATCCAAATATCCATTTTTCACCTCAAAGTAGAAACTGGGATATTCATTTGGCATAGTTCTTCCATGTCTCTAAGGAACTTGAGGATCTCTAAAGTGACCCCAAAAATTTGAATACTTTTATGGATTTTGGGTTTATTGGATTTTAGCTATAATGAGATTTTGTAGGTTGTTTTGGATAACCCATATAATACACCCTTCTTCTCTGCCCAGCCCTTTGTCTTATTGATGTTCCTTCCATGTCTTCCTTCTATGGTTCCATGAGTTTCCTTGTTTGATGAGCATTATTTTATTCTATTTAGAATGTAATGATGCTACCAAATATATTGTGGTAATTACTATTTCCATTTGGAACTTGTTCTATGTTACGCTTTTTGTCTTATTGTTCTTCCTCAGAGGATTCCCCCTATGGTTCCTCAAGTTCCCTTGTCAAGGGAAGGCCATTTCTTCTTGAACCTCCTTAGCTTCCAACAGGGTTTGTTTTTGAAATATTGCTTATGATAATCCTTTGGCTAAGACATCATGCTTTAATGGGAGTTCTCATGATGTCAAAATCACCCATGACTTGTACCTTTACTCATCTACAATCACTAAGAGAATCTAGAGCCAAGTCCAATCACCTTACCATTTGTGGTTAAACCATTGACACCGGTGGCCTTCAATAAGTTCTATAGATCCCTACTTGTTTCCAAATCACACACCTATGGCCTACTTATTTTTGTAGGCTAGCATGGTTGGAGGCTTTCACATTTTGTTCTACTTCTTTCAAATAAGATTTGAAACCTTCATGACTTTATTTTTCAATCAGTGTTTTAATCACTTAATAAAATATTATTTCAAAAGCAATGGAAGATGAACCACACTCTAATGTTATTATCAAGCTTGAATCACTAAAGAAATGTGTCTTAGAGGTACATTTCATTTGACCAATCCCATTAAGAATGTTTACTAGGCTAGCGTGGTCACACATATATAGATTGGAATTAGGGTGAACAAAAATTTGATCAAGGATAACCACTATATGTCGCCACCGTATGCCTATAGGAAGGTGGTTAGGATTGCTTGAATCTTGTAGAAATCATCAAGACCTCCCCGCTAGGATGACGATACCATATGATATTCCTGAGACTCACTTTTGGCTTGAGACTTCTATATTTTAACTTCCAAAAATGTTTCTTGGTCTTTTGGGCTTTGAATACATTGGTGTTGGGTATAATTTCACTTACTTTTGTTGATTAAGAGAGGTCCTCCTCTTTGATTTAGAGTTCAACTTCTTCAAAATAGTCTTCGTAGTCCTTCCTTACTTGCGAGAGTTCTTCCTTGTGTGCTCTAGACCACTCCATTTCTGCTTTTAATTTCTTAATTTTCTTCTCCTATATCCATGGGCTAGAGTAGACCAAGTTTTCCCATAGTAAATTTTCAAACCTAGTTGTGTGAACTAGGTTCAGATTGTAGTCAAATGAGATAGGAACAAGTTCTTGGATTATAGAATTCAAAAGTACAATCACTGAGGTTAGATTATATATGAATGGGATATGACCAAGTTCATGGCTTACTAAATACAAAAGTGCAATTTCTTTTCTCAAGAAGGGGGATCAATCATGAACTTTGATGGGTTTAATCTGCATAGGAACTCACACATATCTAATGAGAAGAAAGAGAAACGACCCATGTGATTGTTAGCCTTCGAGAAAAGATCCAATGGAACAAACACTCAAAGAATCTTGGAATTTGGGAAATTAATTTCTTCCCTAGAAGCTACACAATAGACTTCAATCAATCATAGCCTCCCCCCATCAATGGCTTAAATATTATCATTAGAAAACAATGTCCATTTCATTATAAGAATCTCAAATGATCAAGATCCTTTATGCATGTGCAATAAGATGTACCACTAGAAAATGTAAAGCCTTCTACAATTGGCCGAAGACACAAGTGTTCACCCACATCACCTCATGTTCTCACCATGCACCTAATAAAATAGGGGCCATTTCATTAAAAGTATCCCAAATGATCAAGGTGTAGGAAAACCAACTCATGTTCTCAACATGTACCTAATAGAAAAAAGGCCATTTCATTATAAGATTCCGACAAATCCAAAACGGTCAAGCTCCTCATGCATATGGGATAACATGTACAACTAGGAAATGTAAAGCCTTATTTGATTGACCAAAATTTCAAGGTACAAGTGTTCACCCACATCAACTCATGTTGTTGGATAAGATGTACAACTAGGACATTTAAAGCCTTCTTCGATTGACCAAAGACTGAAATGTTCACTCACATAAACTCATGTTTCCACTATGTACCTAACATATACAACTATAAATGTAAAGTCTTCTTTGATTGGCCGAAGACCCAAGTCATCCACATCAAGTCATGTTCACCATATATCTAATAAAAAAATGGTCGTTCAACAACATCAATTCATGTTCTCACCTTGTACCTAATAAAACAAGGGTCCTTTCATTATAAGAATCCCAAATGGTAATTATCAATTCCATTTTTCACTTTTACTATGTGTGGCTTTTTGTATTATTGTTATTGCTCGTGAGTCTTCCCTCTATGGTTCCTTCAATTCCATTATCTAGGGTTTGTTTTTGAAATGTTGCTTATGACAATACTTTACCTAAGACATCATGCTATGATGGAAATTTTCATGATGTCAAAACCACCCAAATATTTCACCTCAACTCATCTACAACCACTAGGGGAATCTTGAAGTAAGTCCAATCACCTTACCACTTTTCTCTCAACCACTGACATCGACAACCTCCAATAGGGGTTCTTGAGATACCTACCCATTTCTAAATCACACATTTATGACCTACTTATTTTTAGAGGTTAGCATGGTAAGATACTGCCAAGTTTTATTCTACTTCTTTCAAATTGGATTTGAAACTCTCATGAATTTCCTTTCCAATTAGTGTTTTTAATACTTAATAGAATGCTACTTCAAAAGGAATAGAGGATGAATTGTACTCTAAATTTATCATTGTGCTTGAATCACTAAATGAATGTGTCTATGAAGGTCCATTTTGTTTGACCAATCTCATTAAGAATGTTCACTGGGCTAGCAAAGGTAATGTAGAAAGAGAGAATACTTAGGGATGAACACAAATTTGACCAAGGATAACCAGTATATGTCAGCACCATATGCCTTTAGGAAGGTGGTTAGGATTTCTTTTAATATCTAAGAAATCATCATTAAATCTCCCCATAGACCAAGGTACCATATGGTATTTTTGACACTCACTTGTAGCGCAAACCAATGGAATGGAACGAATTGGATTGGATTGGTGGGAAGTCCACGTGATATCCAAGTCTATTCCCACTATGTATGAGAATGAGAAAAAGATTGACAGACTTGAATGTGATTGATGGATTGTTAATTATTTTTCCTCTGCTCTGATGCTGAAATATTGAAATTGAAATTGTAAACAGACTCAAATTTCTCAAAATTGTGAAGGGAGAAAGGCATTTTTCAACTAAATCTGAGAAATGGTCAAATTTATAAACCGTTTGGATTGAAATGAATATTGTATTTTAAAGTTGTTTGTGTCTGTGGGAGAAATTGGTTGATGTACTATGGAGCCAGTTCTCTTCCACGTCCATCTCTGTTCTCCTCTTTGCCTTAACAAAACAAAACAAAAATATTGATGGATGAGAACAATAATAAGTGGTGCCAGAAAACCATGAGATGACAGGACACGAGCGGAGCAAAGATACAGACAACAACATAGAGTTTAATGGTGTCAAATATATATATTGACAAGGCCGCATAGCTAGTGTTCCCTGCAGCTTAGTATAATAAAATATTTTAATGTCATGATGTGTTGTATGTACTCCAAACAATAATAAAATTGTAAAATGAGTTATATGAATATTTGTTTAACTTTTTTATTAATTGTTTAAATATAATTGAACATTTTTTTGGTAGATAAAGGTATATATATATATATATATATATATGACATTGAAGAGAATGATAACAAGTTAATAATTATTTATTTAATATTGAATGATGACATTTTTTTTATATAATGCTCATATTATAGTACACATGTTATGTCATTAGAGTATAGATTGATATAATGAGAATTGTACACATGTTATTTTTACATATTTTTTCAAATTATTTTCTTGTAATTTAAAAAATAAAACCCATAAAAATGGAATTTTTGAATTTAATTACAAACCATTTGTGATTATGGTACATAGTAATTAATATATAATGCTAATTTCAAATTATCTATAGTAGATAGTAATTAATAATAGAGTATACAAAAGTCAATTCTTGCCATAATTACACAATAACAAGAGAGACATTTCAACTAATCATATTTGAGATAAATATAAATAAAGTTTATTTAAAAATGATAAATTTAATTTCATAATGTTAAACTTTGGATAAATTTTAAATTTTTTTTAGTCAAAGCAAAATTAATGGCAAGTCAATGAAAAACTGAATACATTATATCCTACCAGCGACAAGTATAATAAGCTTCACAAGTGTACTTGGAAAAAGTGTTAGGGAGAAAGAGGAAGTATTATATTAAAGAGTTTAATCTCACTAGTGGCCAATATCTCAATATTTAATGGAGAGCCAACTCTCATCAACTTTGTTGTGAAACTAGAGGTTGGGAAAGACTAAAAGAAGTTCGGGAAAAGAGAGTGTATTTTTACACTTTTGAAAAAAGAAGTTTGGGGGAAAGCATGTGTATATTTTTCATTTCCAGAAAAGTGGAAATAGAAAAGAATTTTGCTTTTAGAGTGTGAGACCTTCAAGGACAACAGGGGCACTTCCAAAAAAGTGGAAATAGAAAAGAATTTCTTTTTAGAGTGTGAGACCTTCAAGGACAATAGGGAAAATTATGCAAATATCCTGACAACTAGTTCTTGGGATAATTTATTCAACGAGGATACTGTTGAGAAGTCGGGATCATTCATTGTCATGTTGCATATGAAAATGGTTGAACATAGAAATCAGATTGCGAGGCCATCTGTCCCATATATTATCTTTAGCATAATGAATATTAAAATCTATTATTCTTCTTCTTCTTCTATACCCCACTTTTTTTCAAGTATACATAATGATGGTCAACATCAAGGGGCATGGCATATCAATCAGGGTGCCCCTTGCTCAAGTAGAGAGTTAGTCTATGGTCCCTATCAAATGGTTGAGTTAGAAGTTACAAAATATTTTGGAAATTTGATTGATATGAACAAAGTCAATTATTTGATTTTTCTCATATTAGTCAAATTTCTAAAATATCATGGCAATCAAGTTACATTTATAGATTTCATGCATCTTGGAGAGAAAGTGACAAAGTAAGAGAGCAACAATTACCTCTAACTCCTTAGAGTTGAAGAGTAACATGTTCACTTTTTCATTGTAGGATGTCAATGTTACTTTTACCATTTGGTGTTTCTTTTGTAGTGTAGGATAAACATTATTTAGAAAAATTTGTTTTTCACTCAAATTTCTAAATAGAAAATGTGATGTTTGGAATCGTTTTTCCATGTTTTTTAGGGATCATCATGATTTTGGAAGTGACCCAAAATCTTGAATATTTTTGAAATGACATAGAACTATGTTCTCTATGGATTTTTGTGTATGATGTCAATGTTATTATTTCTATTTGACAGTTTTCCACCCTTTTTTCACCACAAAGTGGAAATTGGGATGTTTGACATAGTTTCTACATGTCTCTAAGGAACTTGAGGATCTCTAAAGTGACTAAACGAATTTGAATACTTTTATGGATTTTGGCTTTGTTGGATTTTAGCTACAAAGAGATTTTGTAAGTTGTTTTGGATAACCCATATAATATGCCCTTCTTCTCTACCTCGCCTTCATCTTATTGGTATTCCTTCCATGTCTTCCTTCTATGGTTCCATGAGTTTCCTTGTTTGATGAGCATCATTTTAATTTTATTTAGAATTCTACGATGTCACCGGATATATTGTGGTAATTACTATTTCCATTTGGCACTTGTTCTATGTTAGGCTCTTTGCGTTATTGCTATTCCTCATGAGGATTCCCTCTATGGTTCCTCAAGTTCCCTTGTCGAGGGAGGGTCATTTCTTATTAAATCACATTTGCTTCCAATAGGGTTTGGTGTTTAAATATTTCTTATGACAATCCTTCAACTAAGACATCATGCTTTAATGGGAGTTTTGATGATGTCAAAATCACCCATGACTTGTACCTTGACTCATCTAAAATCACTAAGGGAATCTTGAGCCATGCCCAATCACCTTACCATTTGTGGTTAAACCATTGACACTGGTGGCCCTCAATAGGTTCTTGAGATCCCTACTTGTTTCTAAATCACACACCTATGGCCTACTTATTTTTGTAGGCTAGCAGGGTTGGAGGCTTTCACATTTTGTTCTACTTCTTTCAAATAAGATTTGAAACCTTCATGACTTATTTTTCAATCGTTGTTTTAATCACTTAATAAAATCTTATTTCAAAAGGAATGGAATATGAACCACACTCTAATTTTATTATCGTGCTTGAATCACTAAAGGAACGTGTCTAGTAGGTCCATATCATTTGACCAATCCCATTAAGAATGTTTACTAGGGTAGTAGGGTCACACATAGTGATCAAGGTGGATGTTGGTGGCCACCCACCTATCCCATTTAGAGCCCCCACAACTGTCTCTTTCAGATTTTCAGTTTCCTAAATTGTAGCACAGTTTACTATTTTTAGCAGTTTTTTGGGTCTTGAACTTCCGGAGCCATTTTGAGGCCCTAAACGACGTTTTTTGGGAAAAATGGGAGCAACATGGGTCCATAGTTCTCAGATAGGTCTTTCTAAAGAGATATTTCACGCATCAAACGGAGATCGTATTCCAAAGTTACAACCCCGGGAAGTTGATGTACCAATTTACCCAAACGGGGCCCACAGTTTGGCGTTTCATCTTCTAGGGTTAGGTTTTTGGATGTTTAGGTTTTTCCATTGTTTCTCAACAATAAATAGGCCTTCGAGCCTCATTCTAAGACAGTTCAGAGGCATGTAGCCGCCACATCTCTTCTCAGAGTTAAGCTACCATCGCCCTAGCTAGTTTATTTCCATTACTGTTTGTAAGCATATTTTAGTATTTTACATTAATGAAATGAAGTATTATTTCCGCTGCATATCTGTGTTTATTGTTATCTATGTAATTTGTTGTGTTCTTGTTTAAATCCAGATCACATAGATAGAGAGGACTTAGGGATGAACATAAATTTGATCAAGGATAACCACTATATGTCACGACCATCTGCTTATAGGAAGGTGGTTAGGATTGCTTTTAATCTTGTAGAATCATAAAGACCTCCCACCAAGGATGATGATACCATATGATATTCCTGACACTCACTTTTGGGTTGAAACTTCTATATTTTAACCTCCAAAAATGTTTTTTGGTCTTTTGGGCTTTGAATAGTTTGGTGTTGGGTATAATTTCACTTACTTTTGTCGATTAAGAGAGGCCCTCATCTTTGATTTAGATTTAAACTTCTTCAAAATAGTCTTATTAGTCCTTCCTTGCTTGCAAGAGTTCTTCCTTGTGTGCTCTAGACCACTCCATTTCTGCTTTTAATTTCTCAATTTTCTTCTCCTATATCCATGGGCTAGAGTAGACCAAGTTTTCTTGTAGTAAATTTTCAAACCTAGTTGTGTGAACTAGGTCAAATTCTAGTCATGAGATATGACCAAGTTCTTGGATTATAGAATTGAAAAGTGCAATCACCTAGGTTAGATTGTATATGAACGGGATATGACCAAGTTCTTGGCTTACCAAATACAAAAGTGCAACTTCTTTTCTCAACAAGGGGGATCAATCATGAAATTTGATAAGATTAATCCACATAGGAACTCACAAGTATCTAATAAAATCACTTATGAGAAGAAAGAGTAACGACCCATGTGATTGCTAGCCTTTGAGAAAATATCCAATGGAACAAACACTCAAAGCATCTTGGATTTTGGGAAATTAGTTTTTTTCCCTAGAAGCTACACAATAGACTTCAACCAATCATAACTTTCCCGCATCAATAGATAAAATATTATCATTAGAAAAAAAGGTCCATTTCATTATAAGAATCCCAAATGATCAAGCTCCTCTATGCATGTGCAATAAGATGTACCACTAGAAAATGTAAAGCCTTCTACAGTTAGTCGAAGATAGAAGTGTTCACCCATATCAACTCATGTTCCAACCATGTACCTAATAAAATAGGGGCCATTTAATTACAAGAATCCCAAATGACCAAGGTGTAGTAAAATCAACGCATGTTCTCACCATGTACTTGATAGAGCAAATGCCATTTCATTATAAGATTCCCACAAATCCAATATGGTCAAGCTCCTCATGCATGTGTAACATGTATAACTAGGAAATGTAAAGCCTTCTTTGATTGGCTAAAGAGTCAAGACACAAGTGTTCACCCACATCAACTCATGTTGTTGGATAAGATGTACAACGAGGGCATGTAAAGCCTTCTTTGATTGGCCAAAGACCCAAATGTTCACTCACATAAACTCATGTTCCCACCATGTACCTAATATATACAACTAGAAAATTTAAAGTCTTATTTGATTTGCTAAGGACCCAAGTCATCCAAGTCAAGTCATGTTCACCATGTACCTAATAAAAAAATGGCCATTCACCAACATCAATTCATGTTCTCACCATGTACCTAATAAAACAAGGGTTATTTCATTATAAGAATCCCAAATGTTAATTATCAATTCCATTTTTCAATTGTACTATGTGTGGCTCTTTGTATTATTGTTATTCCTCACGAGTCTTCCCTCTATGGTTCCTTGAATTCCATTATATAGGGTTTGTTTTTGAAATGTTGGTTATGAAAATACTTTAACCTAAGACATCTTTCCATGATGGAAATTTGCTTGATGTCAAAACCACCCAAGTATTGCACCTCAACTCATCTACAAACACTAGGGGAATCTTGAAGTAAGTCCAATCACCTTACCACTTATCTCTCAACCACTGAAATTGACAACCTCCAATAGGGGTTCTTGAGATGCCCACCCATTTCTAAATCACACATTTATGGCCTACTTATTTTTGGAGGTTAGCATGGTAAGGGACTACCAAGTTTTCTTTTACTTCTTTCAAATTTGATTTGAAACACTCATGACTTTCCTTTTCAATTATTGTTTTTAATTCTTAATAGAATGCTACTTCAAAAGGAACAGAGGATGAACTGCACTATAAATGTATCATTTTGCTTGAATCACTAAATGAACATGTCTATGAAGGTCCATGTCGTTTGACCAATGTCATTAAGAATTTTCACTAGGCTAGCAAAGGTATTGTAGAAAGAGAGAAGACTTAGGGGTGAACACAAATTTGACCAAGTATAACCAGTATATGCCACCGCCATATGCCACTAGGAAGGTGGTTAGGATTGCTTTTAACATCCAATAAATCATCATGGAATATCTTTCATTTCTACTTTTAATTTGACAATTTTCTTCTTCCAAATCCATTGGATAGAGTGGACCAAGTTTTCTCTTAGTAGATCTTCAAAATTAGTTATGTGAACTATGATAGATTGTTTTTGAATGGGACAGGACCAATTTCTGGGCTTATATAATCCAAAAGTTTAATCACATAAGATGGATTGTATATGAATGAGATAAGACCAAGTTCTCAACTTTTTTTCCTTAGAAAAAACATATTTATATTTCAAGATGAAATAAAAATACAATCCTCAAAATGTCTTCATCATAGGTTCACCATTTCTTTGCTTTCCTTGTTCTTGAAAGATGGATCATTGATCATAATTCCTTTATCTAGAACGTCCATCACTAAAGGATCAACTTTATTTGGATTTACATAATAAAAAACGAAATGTCTCTTAGTAGAGTCCGTATTACATCACACTAAGGCCCTACGCCTACTTAATTAAAAATTGCATAAGTCGAATTAATAACAATAACATATTAAACTTTAAAGTTAGGAAAGGATTTTAATGAGACTTCTTTCCCATTTCTTGTTCCTTCTTCAATCATGTGCAAGAGGTATCCACTCAAACCAACCTTCGACAGAGCATCAAATTGGGTGTTAAACTTCCTATAAATATGGGAAAGAGAGATTCAATCAAAGGTAAAGGCAAACATTTTGAGCAAGATTTCCACATTTTAAAGCCCTAATCTTTGAATCTAGTTTCCCACTTTCATCCATCGGATGACCAATTAAAAATCGCTAAATATATGAAAATAATTGCATCCTTTATTCTTTTCAACCTTTAATAATAGAAATAGGGTTTCCAATTCTCCAAAATTGTTGGACCTTGGACTCAAATATGACTTACCTTCGAAGTATTGTTCATCAGTAAAGAAGAGAACATAACCAACACCACATTTAGTACCCTCATCCTAACTGGCTCCATTGAAGAATCCCCATGGATGGGATCTATATATGTGTGGAGGAAATTTTATTTTCATTAATTAAAATTTGAGGGGATCATAATAAAAGGTAAAAGTTCCCATGCCTAAGGTTCCACTTTAAAACTGGGGACACCACTGTCCTAAAAAATACTTTCAGTTTTAGTTGTCCAAACTTTCCAAATAACTAGAAAATGAATTACTTTATTTTTTTTCAAATATCATCTTACAAACCACTTGAGAATTTATAAAACATCACCCTTTCCTTGTATGCTTTAGAGGTTGGTTGAGGATTCAAAATAGTTCCAAACTTGAGTTGCAAATTGACAATCATAAAAAAGATGCATGTTTGTTTGCAGACTATCATTACATAATGTGTATCATCTAGGATACAATAGTTTCTTTTGTTGAGGTCTATCCCAAGTTGGAAATTTGTTGTGAAGAAGGAGCCAAATCAATAACACAATTTTTGGAGGAGCATGTACTTTCCACATTCTTTTTCATCACCAATCGAAAGAAAAAATCCCCAAATATTGTTGCAAAACATAGCCAAGTGCCACACTATAGTCTGTGCCCTGACCTTGACATGTCTTGGATAGTTCATTTGGCCTCTCTCTTAATTATATTTTTCTTTCTCAAGTTCATTTAAGAGGATATTTCATTAATCAACCTTTAATCCTTCAATATTGGCATTATTAGCTGAGAGAAAACCCTCAACCCACAAAGAAGTGTCTTCATCTTTCAAAATTTTGTTTAAAGTACACTATCCTCACAACTCTAGATGAGTAATAATGGTTTGATCTAGGTAATATTGTTATTCACCCTGATATTGTGTCCAACCCAACCTACACTTGTGATCCAACATTAACCTTCCAAACCAAATGATTTACTAAAATAATAAATGCTAATATTAAATCTTTCTAGTGATTTGACACCTGTGCTATGGATTTTCTTGGACATTTGATGTAGTCTACCAAGCTACCAGGAACAATATATTTTTGATGAATGATTCAAAACCATAAATAATCTTTGGAGAGAATATTCCAAAGAGACTTTGTAGCAAGCAACTTTCCAAATAGGTGCAAGTTCTTAATACCCATCCTCCAATTTGTGTGGGCCTTGCAAGTAGGTCCTAATGAGCCTAGTTGGCTCCCTTGTATTACACACTATTTTTTTAGAGGAAATTTGAACAAATCCTTCTAATATTATCCAAGGCACCCTTTGGAATTGATGGAAAGGTTAAGCAATGGATTGGTATAGCTTCAAACATGGACCTAGTTAAAACTAATATAGCCCCCTTGAAATCCATCAAGAATGTTGATGATGGATTCATCCTTCAATTCAAGTGATCAACCAATTCCAGTCTATCTTTTTAAATCCATTTGGATTTAGGAAAAAACATAGATATTTTAAACTATCCAAGTGGTAAGTCCAATCACCTTACCACTTGTCTCTCAACCATTGAAACCAACCCCCTAGTTCTTGTGAGGAATGGAAAAAAGGTCTATGTAGAGAGCTAACTACATCTTCATCAATCCCACATATATATATATATATATATATATATATATATATATATATATATATATATATATATATATATATATATATATATATATATATATATATATATATATATATATATATGTATGTATATATATATATATATATATATCTATATGTATATATATGTATATATATATATATATATATATATATGATATATATATATATATATGTATATATATGTACATATATATACATATATATACATATATATATATATATATATATATATATATATATATATATATATATATATATATATATATATATATATATTTATGACCATACTAGTTGTAGAAGTAAAAATATCAAGTGTCTCCTTTAAATCACGACCCTTCTGAATAGTGCCCAAACCAAAGAGTAGAATATCATTAACGAAGAGGAGATGGGATATTATCAATAAACCAACAATTTTGACACCACTGATGATTCCTTGTGAACATGCTTGATGAAGTGTTTGACTCAACCCTTTTGCAACAAGTAAGAATGAATAAGGAGAAATATGGTCTCCTTGCCGTAGACCTCGAGAAGAATGAAAATGGGGACAATTAATTGTTTATTAGAATTGCATAACTAGTGGAGGTTACAAAAGCCACCAACCATTTAACAACTCATAAGAAAACACTAAACACAATAATAATAGTAAAAGAAAGTCTTGGAGACATGTTCATATGCCTTTGACAAGTCAATTTTGAGTACAAATAATGACAAATACTAAACCTTTATTGAATTCAAAGCTTATAGTGAAAATCCTATGGCCTTGTGGATAAATCTTTCCTCAAGGAAGCTAAGCTACTCAATGGAAATATATTTCGATAGAAGAGGTTTAATCCTCATAGTCAAAATCTTTGATATGATCTTGAAGGCACAATTGAAAAGGCCAATCAACATAAAACCTTCAAATTTGTCTAACTTGTTCACTTGAGGAATTAAAGTGAGAAATGTCGAATTTAGGACTCTCTTGGACTCAAAAAATAGTTTATTTAGGCTAGGGTTATGGGGATAGGAATCCAAATATTTTTCCACAACCTTATACGTTGAGACATAGTTGTTGACAAAAATCTCGTCTATCAGGCATGATTAGAACCCATTTTACAATAAGCCCTCCCATACTAACAAACCTCTTCTATCATTTGAAGTAAATAAGTTCCCAACACATCATAGAAATATATATAAAATTCAATCGTCCATCCATCTGGCCCCAAACTCTTTTCTTTTTGAAAATAATACATTGTTGCAACAAATTCCTTAGAGGAGATCTCCCTAAATATCTAGGCATTTTCATTGTCATTAAAAATTCTTGAAAAGTACATGAGGACCTTCATAATATTACCCATATTCAAATGATTTCATTCCTTGAAAATAGAGGAGAAATGATTGACCCCAAGACCTATTGAACCATGAAAAATTGCTACTATTGAATTTCCTGAGGAATCTTTGAGGTCCCAAATTGTATTTGTGATCTTTCTATGATTAGAAAGCCATTGGGAATATTTAGTGTTTTTATCCTCGAAAGTGATATAATTAGTTTGACTTTTAATAATCCAATATTGTTGGTCTAGGAGAAAATTAGATTTCTTTGAGTGAAAACTTCCATTAGAAGAGGTGGTCCCCAAAGTGAATCTACCATCAACGTAAGTCTCATATAAAGCTTTTAATCTCTATTCAATGTTATATAATTTGTTCTCTCTTGTGAGTTTCCTTTCATGGGCCTAATGAATATCCTTCTCTTTCACTACTCTTAAATATGCTATGCTACTAATTGAACACTTGCAAACTCAAGGTTCGCAAGATCATATTTTTTCTAAATTTCAAATACCAAGGATCTAAAATCTTCCATAGCTCAAGAGGGATTATACTTAAAAGGATACTTCAACTTGTTTGAACCATTACCTAACTCAAGCCATATTGGAAAATGGTTTGATATTCTAATCTTATCCACCTATGAGTGAAATTTTTTTAGTGTATCAAATAATCTTTGATGTATCAAAAAATGATCAAGTTGTTTGATAATTCGAATAACACCTTCTTGATTTTTAACTCAAGTTGGCTTGATCTCAATGGGCTCAATATCTAATAATCCCTCCTCTTCCAATTTGTTTACAAAATATTCTACCATCCTTTTTGAGTGGATCACCACTCCCCATACTTCATTTCTATTCAGTGTAAAATTAAGATCATTGCCTACTTTGAACCTATTAGGAGTGGTCCAGATTTTATTTAGGAGAGAGGTCCAAAATGCCTCCCAATTTTCATAAGTTCCATATATATTTAATAATTGGAGTTGTTGACCCAAATCTTGACAGTGGAATACAAAACACATGTAATTTTTAACTCTATACAAATAATTGTTGCAAAAAAGTTCTTAATAAAATAGAAAATATACAATGACAAACACACAAATTTACGCAACTATTTTATCCTATAAACCCAAACTTGGGAAAATTGGCAATTTTTTTTCATTATATTTTTAATATACATTATTACATTACAATATATTTCTTGCAATGTACATGAACTACCAGTCGAACTGTAGTTCCTTAACCAAAAATACAAAACCATGGGGAAAATCCACCATGCGCCACAAAACTGATTTTGGAAAAATTGTGGGACAAATCCCCCCTTATGTTCATGGTGAATATAAGTTGTGGAGAGAATATAAAACATACCAAATTTTTTCCTACTTATTGTTTTATTTTCAAATGGGGTGCCACAAGAATACATAGCTAACAATTTAGGGTAGTGATGCCCATTATTTCTCTATGCCAAGAGAACTTTTCAGTGCTAATTGATTTTGTTAATGCATCTGCAAAATTATTCAAAGTGTCCACCTTTACTAGAAACACCTTCTTGTCTTCACTCATATCCCTCATAAAGTGATATTGAACATCAATATGCTTTGTATTCAAATGATAAGCATGGTTCTTTGTTATGAAAATTGTACTTTTCTTGTCACAATATATACATATAGCTTGCTATAACAACCCCATACCTAAACACAATCTTTGTAACCAAACTAATTCCTTTCTCACATGAGTGGCTACCATGTATTCAAATTCAGTGGTTGAAAGTTCCACTATAGACTTTCTCTTGCTCATCCAGCTAATTGCTCCTCCAATTAGGTTAAACGCATACCCACTTGTAGATCTTCTACAATCCAAATATCTAGCCCATTATGCAACAACAAAGCCATGAATGTCCAACACTCGATCCAATATTGGTCTTCCTTGGTAGCACAATCCATATCCAATAGTGCCACTCAAATATCTGAAAACTCTCTTCATTGTTGTACAATGCTCCCCCTGTTTTCGACATATACTTGTTCAATATTCCCACTATAAACAATGTAAACTTTGAAACGGGAACTGATATTGTTACCCGTTTTGTAGAGATAGAAAAAAAGTGACCCGATTTTGAAAAGGGGTGATGCAGAACACACATGTTTTTTTAGAGCATAGTTTTTGGCACTTTAATTTTTTTAAATTCTTGTTATGTACATTGCATTTTAGAATGGTAGTGATTTTCATGCCGATTTAAAAAAGTGGTTATTCTGCATCAGACCCTTTTTTAAAAAGCCTGTTTTCTTGACTTTAACTTTTCTAATGTATGAAATGTAAATAATTATTTTGTAAATTTAATAATTTTGGAAGTGGTCTTCCTCTTCATAGTTTTTTGTTTTTATTTTTATTTTTATTTTTTTTGTAGTGAGGTTTTTATTGATTTGCATATTTAAAGAAGAAGGTCGATATTTTTCATTTTCGATATTTTACATATTTATACATCGTTAATTAAATTTTCAATCCAAATGAAATAATTCTCTCTAAAAAACAAATAAAAAATTATATATAAAAAAAGACAAAAATAAAAAATAAAAAATGTTAAAAAAAATATCTTATAAACCATAAAACAATTTGGAAATAAAAAACAAAATTAATATAGATATATATAAGTCAATAAAAATTGAGGGAAAAAAAAAACATGAGCAAAAACTAGGGAAAAAAAAAATTAAAAACAAACTAATAAAAAAAAAAAAAATTATGAAAAAATTTAAAAAATAGTAAAATTAATATTTAAAAAAAAAAATGTTAAAAAAATTATCTCACAAACCATAAAAGGATTTGGAAAACAAAAAAAAAACACAAAATTAAAATATATATATATATTAAGTAAGTAAAAATAGAGAAAAAAAAAAAAACAAAAACAAAAACAAAAACAAAAACAAAAAAAAACAAACAAACAAACAAATTTAAAAAAAAAAATAGAAATTAATGAAAAAAATTAAAAACTAAAAAAAAAAAAAAAAAAAAAAAAATGTGTATTTTTTTTTAATAATGTAATTATTTTTTATTAAACATAGATATTTTGTTTAAAAAAAATCAAAATTTAATTTTTTTTTTTAAACCATCTCTTTTATTATTAAAAACAAATTTTATTTTTATTTCTATTTTTTATTTAAAAATAAAATTATCCAAAAGATCTTTTATATTTAAAAAAAAAAAAAAAAAAAAAAAAAAAAAACCTATATTTTATATTAAAAAAAAAAAAAAAAAATTACACTAAACTTTTTTTTTTAAACAAGGTTTAAAAAAAAAAAATGAAAATTAAATTATTTTTTTTTAACAATTATTTTTTTTAAACCATTTTTTTTTTTTTGTTATAATTACGAATAGTTTTTTTTTATTTAAACCATTTTTTTTTTTTTTTATTTAAAATTTTAAAAATTATTAAAAAAAATTTTAAAAATGAAATCAGTTTTTTTTTTTTTTTAATTAAAAATTAAACAAAATTTTAAAAATTAAAAATTTTAAAAAATTAAGATCGTTTTTTTTTTTTTTTTTTTTTTTTTTAAAAATTTTAAAATTTTAAAAATTAAATGTTTTTTTATTTATTAAAAAAAAAAAAATTGGCGCCCCCCAAGAGCGCCACCACGAGCGGCCGGGGGCACCAAAATTATTTTTTTTAATTAATAAAAAAAAACATTTAATTTTTAAAATTTTTTATTTAAAAATTTTTTATTTAAAAAATAAAAAAAAAAATAAAAAACGATATTAATTTTTTAAAATTTTTAATATTTAAAATTTTATTTAATTTTTAAATTTTTAAAATTTTAAATTTTCAAAATTTTTAATTAAAAAAAAAAAAAAAAAAACAGATTTCATTTTTAAAATTTTTAATTTTTTTTTAATAATTTTTAAAATTTTAAATAAAAAAAAAATTAAAATGGTTTTAAAAAAAAAACTATTCTTAATTATAACAAAAAAAAAAATGGTTTAAAAAAAAATTATTGTTAAAAAAAAATAATAATAATAAATTCATTTTTTTTTTAAACATTGTTTAAAAAAAAAAAAATTAATGTAAAGTTTTTTATTAAATATAAAATATAGGTTTATTTTTTTTTTTAAATATAAAAGATCTGTTGAATAATTTTATTTTTAAATAAAAAATAGAAATAAAAGTAAAATTTGTTTTTAATAATAAAAAACGTTTAAAAAAAAAAAAATGATTTTTTTTAAACAAAATATCTATCTTTAATAAAAATTAATTACATTTTTTATTAAAATAAAAAATACACTTTTTTTTTTTTGTTTTTTTAATAATTTGAATTTTTTTTTTTGTTTCTTTTTAATATTAATTTTATTAGTTTTTAAATTTTTTTCATTAATTTCTATTTTTTTTTTAACTAGTTTGTTTTTAGTTTTTTTTTTCCCCAATTTTTTCTAATGTTTTTTTTTTTAATTTCTCTATTTTTACTTACTTTATCTATATATATATATATATATATATATATATATATATAGTTTTTTTGTCTTCCAAATTCTTTTATGGTTTGTGAGATAATTTTTTTAACATTTTTTGTTTTTTAATTTTTGTCTTTTATATATATTTTTATATATATTTTTTTAAGTAATCAACATTTTAATCTTAATTTTAGTAGCTTTTAATTTTTTTTTTAAGTTTTTTTTTTTTTTTTTTTTTTAATTTGTTTTTAATTTTAATTTTTTATTTTTTTGTTTTCTTGTTTTTCTGTTTTTATTTTTTTTTTATTTTTCTATTTTCACCCACTTAATTTTTTGTTTCTTTTAAATGTTTTCTTTTTTTTCCATATATATTTTATTTTGCCATTTTTTTTTGGTTTACAAGATTACTTATTTTTTTCCCCATTTTTTTAAAATATTTTTTTTACTATTTAATTGTTTATAATTTTTTATTTTTTTTTAGTTTTTTAGTTCTTATCATTAATTTCGTTCTTTTTACATTTTATGATTGATTTTTTTTTTCATTTATTTTTGTTTTATATTTTTCTTTTAATAGATATTTTAATCTATGTTTTGTTTTTTTGGTTTTTTTTTGTGTTTTTTCATTGTTTTAATTTTTTTTTTTTTATGTTTTCATTATTTTTTTAAATTTAATGTTTTTTTGGGGTCATGATAAAATATTTCATGCCATTATTTCGAGATGTTGAAATCTAACTTTTGAAAAAAAAAAAAAAAATCTTCTTCCAGAATCAACCCTTTTCATTTTGAGGGTGTTTTTTGGATAATTTTTGCGCAAAAAATTGGTTTTCACCGCCATTTTTAAAACATGTTGAAAATTTACCCAAGAAAAGAAAAGGTGTTATTCCAGCATCAACACTTTTCACTTTTAGCACTGTTTTTGATGTTTTTTCAGGGTTTTTTGGCCAGAGTTCCCGTTTTGAGTTTATAGTTCCCGTTTCAAAGTTTACATTGTTTATATGTGAAATGTTTGGTTTGATAAAAACCATTGCATACATAAAACTTCCAAGCACATTAGCATATGGAACATGGAACATGGGGATTGACTTTGGTCATATTTTTTTCTTGTTGCAAAGTTAACTTCTATTATATTTATTTTATCTATTGTTGTTTCTTTTGATTTGGAGGTAGATTAGATGGATGTGAAGAAATCATTTTCCCCATGTAGGAATGCTATCTTCACATCCATCTGTTCTACCTCAAAATAAAAAACAACAACAATAGATAAAATAAATATAATAGAAGTTGAATTTTCAATAGGGGAAAAAATGACCAAAGTCAATTCCCAACAACGCAATCCTCAAACAATGACAAATGTAGGAATTATATCAATAGAGGGTTTCCATCCCATTACTAGGCCCCTTGAAAACCCAAAAGAATCTAAAGAAACTAAAATTCCAACGAAGAATCAACTATTGCAAAATATTTTCTACATTAACATAAATTCTTGTAGAAAATAATGTGAGGATGATGAGAAAGAACTAAATTTTTGAGGGCTAATTTTTGGCTCGACCCCCCAAGCCTCACACATTCAAAAAGAGAATCTTCATGTTTGAACTCCATGAGGGGCATGCATTACTCTAAGTACCATTTCAATGAGTGTTTATCCCTATATATAAAGCCCATGTTAACCAAAAAACCCCTTATTAAGTTGTAGATATTGAGTGATTACATTTCTATTGTTATATTGTTATGTAAGCTAGAACCCCTCATGGTCCCATTTTATTATAATTGTACCATTTGTATCATATATATATATATATATATATATATATTAATGAGAGCTAGTCTTAGGATCATCAAATATTGTACTTTTCATTGTATTTATTGTAAAAGGAGGTTTCCCCTTTGAAGTGAACTGTAACTATTGGTTTGTTCTCATTTTTAAGGTGCAAGGATCATAACAATAAGGATTTGCTTACCTTGGTTGATGTCACAAGCTACCCTTGATTGTGCTAATTTGAATGTTAATTTGTAGCTTACCTTTGAGACTCAACTTGATTCCTTTGTTGAATTGAGGCTTCTATGATCCATATCAAGTTCTTGACGATGAACCACACTGGTTGGTTTGAAACGTGTCGACAAATGAAATATCATGTGATTTACGCCGAAAAAAAATCTCTCATAAGCTTGATTCCTTATAAGAATCTTGTTCCAACTCACCCGATTAAATTCTCTCCCTAGAGAGGAAGGGAGGAAAAGGATGAAGGATGAAATAACCTTATCCTCAGCCTTTTTGAGGTTTAGATTTGGATGCCAATTCGATGACCAAATCAACTGCTTCAAGTATACTTTCTTTTGAGTTATCAACCATATTGATTATGTTTAAACCTGGTAAGAAATACACATTGCCCATAGAGAATGAATCCTTAATTAGAGAATTTTGGACTGGGGACAATCTCACTTCTTTCATCAAGGGAGAGCAAAGAGGAAAAGGAGTGTGAGAGCCATATATATATTTTTAAGACTATTTAAGCCAAATATATATTAGAATACCATCTTAGTGTTAGAAAATTGATTACAATATAAAATTTATGATCTAGATAATTACTTGTGAATTCAATTTAAGTTTATCTTAGTGTTCTCTTTTCTTAACTTGTGTGTGTCATCAAACAATTATACACTTATTAACAAATATCACAATGCACAAAAAACAATAGACACCAATAATTAGACCAAAGGCCAAGGCAAAACCCCAAAGGCGAAAACCCAGCAAATCTTTTTCTTCTATAGTCCAATCAACATGAAACTCCAATCTAAGACAACCTTCACAAGTGCTAAGCCCTTCCTTCCAATTATCTTCTATAAGATCACAAAAGTAAGGCATAATTTCTCACCATGCCATAAAGAAAAATGCTTGGATCACTATGCTTCTAAAGTTTGAAACTTTTCCCATAACTCAGTTAAGATAACAAACTTTTTTTTTAAAACCAAAATGAGTATAGATTTGTATTAAAAAGTCGCACCAGTTCGCAAAAAAAATAGGGGATTTACAACAATTTATCCTTGCTTCTACAAGTTGGTAATGATTCTTTGTCCATCAAGTATGTTGCATAAGATATGGTTATTCTGCCTACAAAATTTTCCCATTCTGGGGTATTTACAGTTATAGCTTCGAAAAAATTGAGATTGAAGGTATATACATTTACAATTAATCATGTTGATAAAAACGTAAAAATAAAAGAAAGGAGATCAGAAGTCCATTGGAGATGGGAAGTTTAGATCTAGGCTAGGAGAAGCATCTTCTGCGCCTTTGGAATTCTCCTGATCTGTCATGCCCTCCATGTTTTCCTCCATGCCTTCCTCTATGGTTTCCACTTTAATCTTCAAAATTTCCAACTGATCTCACAGTGCATCCACCTCGTCCTCCAATTTTCTGATGTGTTCCCATTCCTGCATAGTCATGCTCTCATGAATTTGTTGGTGCATGCTACATTGGAGTTCGGTTAGGGCCTCTCGCAAATCCCAATGGTCCTGGACATAAGTGATAAAAGAAGGTTAGTTTCTACCACCCTGCCTTGAGAAATCGGCCCTCAGCCCTCCAGACCTCGACCTGTGGCTTCCCCATGTGCCCAACCAATAACTAGCATCTGTACCCTACATTTTGGCTTCCAGAACTTCACTTTTTAACCGGCTCCAGTAATTTTTGTCACTGTTTTCCACGTTCTCCTGCAACTAGGCACCCTTGCTAATCCTCCAGAGACTGCCCTGTTCCTCGACTGATATGTGCCACCCAACCTCACTCCAGCTCCAATTATCCTCCCACTTCAGGAGAGATTTAAGAACCCACCTAGTGTCCCAAAGCCAAAATGCATGCAAACACTCAGACCTTCCAAAGCCCACGACCCCTCAATTATTTTCAGAATCACATTAATTTCCTTTAAAACCTCATATGGATAGACCTTCAGCCCCTCATGCTGACTTTTAACAACATAAAGCCCTACCTCCGTGACACAGAAACTAATAATCAGCAGCCTCGACTCTAGCCACTAAGCTTTTGCAGAGGCCACCATCCCACACTCAAACCTTAAAAGATACAAATTCCACATACCATTTTGCTTTTCATAATTGTTGTTTGACCGAGAGGTGATGTAGAGATGAGTAAGGAGAATGTTGTAATCAAGATCCCATGAGTACTCCATCATAAATCTACCATCCTCCATTAAATTACCACCAAGCTCTTAACCACTTTCACCCATCCCAACTATTCTCCCACGCGCGAGCCCGACTTCACTGAGAACCTGAATTAATTTATGCTCCATAATTCTCAATTCTCTGCAGACGCCCAAGGCGATGCACCACCCAATTCTCCAAGAACCAGGGCAAGAAAAATGAAGTCACACACCATGAATTAAGCCAAGAATAGGTGTGGTACTAAAATGCCATATGACGCCACTTCTCATTTGAGTGAGATTGTCTGGCTTGCCACGAATCTTCAAGAATGTTTGTAACTTACAGAGGATGACGCAATAGGGGGAGAAGGATACCAGGGAGATGAATATTTTGTGGAGGGGCATAGGACAAGGGGCCACAGGGGGGGAGGGGAGTGAAAAGAGGAATGGGAGGGGGAATGGGATATAAAGGAAGGGAGGTGGGGAGAGGGGGGCAGGGGACGGGAGGGGGGGGGAGGGGAAGGAGAGGGGAAAGGGGGGGGAGGAGGAAGCAACAAGGGGAGAGATAGGGGAGGATGGAGGGGTATCATAAATTTATGATATGATAAATCCATCTTTTCAACTTTCTTAGCATTCCTTCGAGACTTTAACAACAACCTACAAATTTCTCTCTTCATTTTCTTAAGGAATATTTGTCGTGCCCACGAAATCATTTATTACACTTTTTTCCTCCTCCATATGGCATGCCTTATTAGCCTGCCTATCAACTTCTTGGTTATTTCCCCTCAAGACATGGTAGAAGGACACCAATTTGAGAGCAGGGAGAAAGTTCTGGGTTCTCTTAATGATTTGGTTCAGGTTAGTGATCTTTGCCTTTGAAGTGTTGATCATATGCCTTATAATGATCATGGAATTGCCTAACACCTGAATCTTTTTTATACCATTTCTTTGTGCCAGGATTAGTCCCAGGAGCATACCATACGCTTATGCTTTGATATTTGTCTTCCAACCAAGCCCCCAAGCATACCTAAATTCAATGATTCCTTCAGGATTAATGAGAATCCCTCCTCCTCCTGCCACCCCATTTAAGATAACAGACTTGATAAGGATTGAACTTCAACTTAATTTTAGATTTTTAGGAGTAGCAGACCTCACATATTCTCCAAAGACTTAACAAAATTTTGTCTTGTAATTCAATTTTATTGCATAGGGACAAAACATAACTTAGATGTTCTTACAAAGATAACAAAACTTGGATGTTACATACTTCTTCCACAGGGATCACAAAATACTACAAATTTAGACTTCTGTTATTGAGACAAGCCTTTTCTCTCTTACTACAGACCTCAACTCTCTATGATGTCACAAATTTCAAACCTCTTGTTCTTGTGATAGACCTCTATCTTGGACAAACTTCAAACCTCTGCAATAGTTCAATGTTTGGATACCTTTGATTAGATCACCAAGTGCAAACTTCGATTACAGAACTTTTTTTTAGCTCCTATTGTAGACCTTTACATGAGATGATGATAACTAATGACTTGATTGATTAATCCACCAATGAGATTGAACAAAGTTGTATTTATATTCATGGGTGTGAATGAGGACGTCGGGCGACTTGATCTTGATGCTGACCGACTTAGCATTTGTGGGGCATATTAGCATTAGAAATAAATAATAATTTTCCTTCTTTGATTGTCATGAAGAAAATGAATTACAAAAATGTATCTTGATCAACATAAGCATGAAAACCTTGCTGGAAACAAAGATAATAAGTTGTTTTTCCAAATACAATGATAACAATGGCATTATGAAGATCAATGTAGGTTCATTCTCGAACACTCCCTCTTAGCTAGGGAGGTATTCATAATGGCTATCCTTCAACAATGATAATAGCTCCTTTTCCACATCCAAGGTGGAAACCCAACATACATGCTTCTATAGAAATCTAGGTGCTATCTAGGATATTGCCAAGACACCAATCCAAAATACATGTTTCTCTAGGGATCTAGGTACCATCTAGGCTTCTGCGAAGGTATCAACCCAATAATTACTATTTCAAGGATCTCATCTAGGCTAATGCCAAGGTATAAACCCAACAAATATTGTTTCAGGGATATAGATACCATCTAAGCTATTTCCAAGGTATCAACCCTACATCTTACAGGGATTTAGGTACCATCTAGGCTACTGCCAAGGTACCAGCCAGACGTATCATTATACAAGATATCCAAACTAAGGTACAAAAACTCTATGTACCATAATACAATATACCTAGCCTAAGGTACACCAACTAGTCACTATGATTTGGTCGATGCCTCAACCTCATGGTATACAAACTAGTACAGGTTTGCCATCACCAAGGTCAAACCTCTAGGAACATCCAAGTTCCAAATACACAAGGTTGGCCAAACCCTATTCAACTCCACACACCACAAGGTCAAAACCCTAAAGGATCCTTTTCATCATAACATTGTCATTATATTGGTCAAACCCTAACACCAGAGGCCTCACTCTAGGCCAAAAGGCTCAATCAACAAGTAACCAAGCCTCATAAAGGCACCCACTTCTAATAGAGTGTCCGGGCTAAAAAAAAGAGACACCTACTTTTTTGAGTAACTAGCCCTAAAGGACCATTCTTCCTTGACATGGGAAGAATGATTTTCCTCTACTAGACCATTCTCCTAGGGTAGAATGAATGTCCCATACTTGACCACTCTCCCTAAGGTAGAATGTTTGTCCATGATACCTTTGAACCATATTCCCTAATTTGGTCAAACATGACACATAGGGAAGATGTATATCCTCGTACTGAGAAAGCCTATCTCAACAAGTCCAAGCCTATCCCTGAAGTGCATAACAACCCTTGGTTAATTACTTATGTAAATAAATAAAATAATAACCAAGGTCAGAAGACATGTATTACAAGACGAATTTTGGTAAAAAACATAGTGATGGGGATCACTAGTGATTAATAAATAGATATGAAAATTGGAAAAGGAATTGGCAAAGGAAAAGTGGCATTAATTGATATTTATTTATGAAAATAATGGAAAATAGGAGAAAAGGAATGTGAAAGGTCAGATAATTGCATATGAGGAAAATTGAAGGAAAATTAAGGGAAAATGAACAAAATAGAGGCTTCAATGATAAAAAGGTGTATGAGGATCAATTCACAACTTTTTTCAGTTTAAAATTTTGTTAGTCATAGCTTGGAGCTCTCTTCTATTCTCTCTCTCCCATACTCTTGCACACTTAGAGAAATCTTGGAGTATTGTTGGAGCATGCTTGGAGCACTCTAGTTTTCACTAAATTTGGATAAAGAAGGAAAAGGAAAAGCAAGAAAGCGCAAGGGGAAAAATGGATTGAAAACTACATCGAGATTTCCTTCCAAGTATAACATTGCATGTATGATTTCCTTGCTAGTTTTGGCATGCATGGTATATGCATGTGGTTATTTGGTTATGATTTTTCATTGGCATGGAGGATTTCCTGGATTGACAATGGTTTTGCCTAGCCTTGCCATTTCCTGGATATCCATGGTGTTGTGGGTCTTTCCAATTGTTGTTTCTGATTGGTGCTCAAGTTCCTTATGGCTGTGGGTTGATTTACTAGTTCATGGAACTGTTGGTTGGAACAAACACTCTGGAGCCCTAGAAGAACTTGGGTTGAGTTACTAGTCCTAGAGCCTTGGTTGGAAAATCACGTTGGAGCCCTTGGTGGGTTGAGTTACTAAACTTGGATCCTTTGTTGGAAAAACACTCTAGAGCCCTAGAAATTTGTGGGTTGAGTTATTAGTTCCTAGAGCCACATATGGGAAAAATGCTCTCGAGCCCTAAAAAATTGGGGTAGAGTCTGATCTGGTTGGTGTTAGTTATCCAATCGTTAAGCGGAATCATTGGTTGAGGCTTGAGGCAGTTTTGCCACTTAAACCCCTGGTTTGGTGTTGTTTGGTTTATTCTATGGGATCCCACATTCATGCTTGGAATATGGCACGAGGATGATTGGCTGAAAGAGAGATTTGGTTCAGCCCAATATATGGTCGAGTGGTGCATGGAAGTCCCTAACTTGGTTGGATTTTGCATATGTTCATAAGAGCTCTTTTCCTCTTGTATTTCCATACATAATTGTACTTATTATTATGTGACTTTGATGGTTGTTTTATCATGGTGTATATGTTGTTCATTTTCTGGTTATATACTGGTTATATGATGTATATTAGCTATGGCTCTTGATGTGTCTTCCTTTGTTAATGAACTATTAATGAATGCATGAGCTAATATATGTTATTACAACCATTATGAGAGGGCATTAGACCTTCTTGATGATTCTTAGATAAGTATCAAACCTCTATGTTTAAATATACATTCATGAACTATAGATTACATGTCCTCAACATGTTTGACGAAATGATTGTCATGGTTAGACTTGGTTAGGTCAAATCCTTGATAAAAGTTTGTATGAATGGCTTTTTCTTGATGTCATTATTGATTCTGGAAAGTCTTAGTGAGTTCTGAGCAGTGGTCTGGAGGTTGACCTAGAATTTAGGCTCAAAACATAGGACTGCATGCTCTGAATTGGAACTTTTAGGTTGTAACCGCATGGATGCAGGCTTGTGCATGTGGTTGGAGGCTAAAAACTACATGGATGGCTTGTTGTGGGAGCGGTTATGGACCTAGGTCAGAGAAAAGGGTGTCCAACTCAGGTTTTGGCCACTTGACATGGTTACTCCACCTCTAAGAGACCTTTAGCCCCAATGGAATGTTATTAGATGTCAGATTGTCTTCCATAGTCGGCTCCACTTCCTTATTGGAACCTAGGAGGTCAGGTCATGTCATAGTTTCTCCTCCTCTCATGTTTACCCTGGCAGGCTGGTGAAATTGGGTAGATATGGGAGGGGTGTTTATAGATTGGTATCATAGCTCTCAGGTTCAACACTTGGACTGGATGGGAGAAATGTGTTTTCAAGCAAGAATGTTAGTTGTATATGTGTTCTTTATGCATGCATTGTGATTGTCATTTTTGCAGTTGTGTTGTCATGTAGAAGTTGATGATTTTGATGTTGAGTGGTAAGTCATGTTTACCCTGGCAGGTCGGTGAAATTGGGTAGATATGGGAGGGGTGTTTACAGATTGGTATCATAGCTCTCAGGTTCAACACTTGGACTGGATGGGAGAAATGTGTTTGTCAAGCAAGAATGTTAGTTGTATATGTGTTCTTTATGCATGCATTGTGATTGTCATTGTTGCAGTTGTGTTGTCATGTAGAAGTTGATGATTTTGATGTTGAGTGGTAAGTCATGTTCTAACAGAGGTTGGGCAGGAGGGTATAGGACTAGCTATTTGGACATAGGCCCATTCTTGATGGTCATGTTTCCAGCTCGACAACTGATGTAAGCATCCGCAGTAGCTAACCAAGACCTTCCCAAAATGAGGGGGTATCCAGTGAGTTTTTCCTTTGTTTGAAGGACCAAGAAGTCCGCAGGGTACTCCCAAGAATCAACAGAGACCAGGACATCCTCCACAATCCCTTCGGGAGTCACGGTGGAGCGGTCTGCCAACTACAGTACTGTCGAGGTCTTTCTTAAGGAACTCTGAAGGTTAAGTTTAAGCATAGTGTCCTTGGTCATCACATTAATGGCAGCCCCTAGATCAATCAAGGTGTGGGGGATTATGGTGCCATTGATGTGGACATCAACTACAGGACTCCCAGGGTCCAAATATTTTGGACAGATTATTTGTCCCAACATCAGATCGGACAGTTGTCCTATGACATTAATAGTCGGGGCATCTCTCTTGCGCTTGCCTGGGTGCCTGAAACACTTCTCCTTGATCAATTTGTTGTAGATTGGTACATCTTTTATGGCCTAGAGAAGTAGGATTTTCACACACAATTGTTTAAGTTCTCCCAGAAGTTCAGTCTCCTCTAGGTTTGGTTGTGTGGCTACTGTTAGTCTCTCAGGAAAGGGTGGAAAGGCTTTGGGTTCACTTTCTTGTTTCTCTTCCTCTTCCTCCGAGGGAGGAGGCTGGCGATCTGGAAGGAACTTTCCAGATCGTAGGTTGATCTCCTGAATCTCCACAGCATAGGTAGGGCATGTTGTCTCTCTAGTGTATACCTGCTGGGCCTGTCTATTGTTGGGGTTCGAGTTCGGTTGAGCAGGCATCTGGGGTTTTCTTGGAGGAGCAGGAGGTAATGGTTGTGGTTGAGTAGGAGGTGGAGGCAAAATAGCGGGAGGAGAGTTGTATTGGGGCCTCCACCCAGGTTGAGGTGCATTCCATTGAGGTTGTGGCTGGACATGAGACTGAAACAAATGAGCAGTAGGTTGAGTATGGTATTGAGATGGATAAGACCAAGGAGGAGGTGTGGACCAGGAAGGATGAGCAGGGGGCCCCCAAGAAGGCATGTGAGCAGACTGGTTGGGGTTGTAATAATTTTGGGATGTTCCTTGCATCCCATATTGGTAAGGTCTGGACCCATGCGGCCTCCTTTGGTTGAGGAAGTAGAGTGGCTCAGTGACCCCTTCAGCCCCTTGGTACATGGCTTTAAGTCCAGGTAAGGTTGGGCACTGGTTCGTGGGATGGTCTTCCTCACAAACAAAACATACCTCCACTGAGTGCAATGGACACTCGTTCTTAGGATGCTTCCTTGTACATCTGGGACAAAAAATGGCCAAAGCCCTCTCAGCTTCCTCTTTCTTCTGTTGGATTCGGAAGGTATCTAGTTGTATCGCAATGGTCTGTCTCATCTCACTTTTGAGGTCTTCCATCTGATTAGCAAACTCATGCCTGGAGAAGGTGGTACTAGCTGAGAGTGGATTCCCCCTACCTCGTTTCCAGGTTGCCCTAGAGTGGTTTCTAAACACAGTCTTTATGTCCTCATAAGGTAGTTGTTAGATGTCTCCTCCAGCTAGCAGATGGAGGGTATCTAGAAGGTCTTCGAGGACTCCTTGAAGCAGAACTAGCTTCAGAGATTCAGGGTCAAGCGTGCACCTAGCTCGTTTATAGCTAAGTTGGAACCGTTCCTCGTAGTCTTCTAAAGACTCATCTCTTCCCATGGTCATCCGAAAGATCTCTCCCTTTGTTTCCTTTGACCTATAGTAGTCCCAGTATTTTTTGTTAAAGGCTTGTTGTATCTGAGCCCAAGTTGTGATACTGTTTCCAGGTAACCCCATGAACCAATGTAGAGCTACATCCTTGAGGGTAGAGGGAAAGAGTTTCAAATTTTGCTCCTCTTCTACATAGTCATAAGTTCAACAAAGGACAGCAAACTCAAACAGGAAGGTATCAGGGTCTTAAGTGGTCAATCCATGGGAATGAGGTAAGGCTGAGGGACTTATGTTTTTCATCTTCATGTCCCCATTGGTCTCTCGGATGGGAAAGGAACCTTCTATTCTCTCCTCATCTTCTCTACCGTTTCTGTTTTCAGCCATGGTCTCAAAAGGAATGTTTTCTTGCTCTTCTTCTGTTATAGGATCTTCACATATCTCAGGAGGTTCACCTATAGGTTCTTCTGGATCACTGCCACCAAAGAAGAGAGAAGGGTGACTCAGTGATGTGGTGGGGGTGTTGGGTAGGAATTTTCTGGTATTGTCTTTGTTCCTACGAGGCATGAAATGAAATATTTTTGTTTGCTTTTGTGTTTTTTTCTGCTTGTACCTGCAAAACTAAAATAGATTGAATTGCAACGAGCTAAAATCTATCTTGCTGAAATGAAAATGCGGAATTGAAATGAAAGTGGGAAAGGACTAATCTATTTTGCTGAAATGAAATTGCAGGAATGAAATGCTAGGCTACGCTTGCATAATTGAAATTGCGGAATTGGAATGCTAATCTACGCTTGCAGAATTGAAATTGCGGAATTGAAATGCTGATCTACGCTTGCAGAATTGAAATTGCGGAATTGAAATGCTAATCTATGAAAGCAGGAAAGGTCTAATCTACTTTTGCAAAAATGAAATTGCAGAATGGAAATGAAATAAACTAATTAGCAGAAGGTTGTAGTAGAAAATAGAAGAAAAGAAGCAATCACAAATACTCTGACGCTTCCCCGGCAACGGCGCCAAAAAGAATGGTGGGCTCTAGTATTGCAGCAATAATTCTGCAACTCTTGGGACTCCCTTCTTTACTTTTATCAACCTAGTAGTTCGTAACAAACTTGGAAGCGACAGTGCTATATGCACAAGTACTAGCTCTTGCCGCAGGCTGTCACTTGATCAGCTAGCACAAGTCCTCTAGGAGCTTAAGCCAACTTCTATGAGCTCTCGGAAGAAGCTTTCAACTATGATGGACAAAAACTAACTCAACCAGAGGCTAATCTACTTGCAGAAAGAAGTTGAAAGCTAGAAAAGAACGCAAACCCTAACAACCCTAGTTGTACCGACTAACCCTACTAGTGCAAGTAAAAAGATGAAAGCTACAGAAATGGATGCCATGGACTTCTAGAAAGGTAAAATGCATGTGACTAAGCTACTTCTGAAGAGAGATATGAGGAAAACATCTTTTTGTATTGTTGAGTAATTTTTCAGAATTATCTTGCATGTGCTTTAATTGTTTTGGACTGTGCAGAGGTTGACTGGCGAAGGGAAATGGAGTAGGTGCTTGCAGGAGGTTGGGAAGGTTAGAGGAGGGCCTAAGGGGTCCCTAGCACCCTTCCAGAGAGTTTCACGATGCTCAAATCTCAAGAAACTACTTTTGTGAGCTTCTACAGGAAGTTTGCAGGGGTTCTATAGGATGTTCCGAAAGGGAGTTTTGAAGGGTTGATGGTGGAAAAAAGGTGAAGAAGTGGGTATGGAGGTGAGATAAGGGTGTGAGGAGGTCTAGGACTTAGCGAACGAAGCGGGTGAGTGATAAGGATGGCTGGATTTGTTCAAGGAGGGTTAGAGCAATGTTGCACAAAAACATGGAAATTAGGTCAAAGTGAGGGAACGTGGAAAGTGTGAGGCAAGAATCAGAGTTGGAGGGCAGAGCAAGCAGTATTGATGGAGTAGGGAGTAGGAAAAGAGGTATCACAGGTGCTCTGCAAGTTATTTTCCAAACTATTCAATCAAAGACTCGGAAAACCAAAGACCTAGCTACTTTAACCTAATCTAACCTAAATATCAACAAAGAAAATGAATAGCAGTTTATTTGCAACGAAATCATGTGAAATAGCTATTCAAACTAAGAAATAATGAACCTAAGCTTGTAACCACAACTAGTATCAACTTCTGCAAATGAGAATCTAACACTAACCATTACATGATGAAGCAAAGACAGTGTTTTGGTGGTGACAAGGACGCCTTGGTCTCAGCTCATGGTCCCGTAGACGGAGAGGTGAGATCAGGGGTGCTTGATGGCCTTTTTCTGAAGATCTTCTCTGTTATTAACCTATCAAATCAATCTGAACATGAAAATCCTTTTTAATCATCAATAGTGACCTAGGTAACCAAGCAAGACTATAATCTACTTAACAGAAATTATTTTGCAAAGACACTAAAAACATATAATAGTACACGAAGGAGACCTTGGCACTTGGGTTGGGCCCAACCCCAAGAGCTATAGGCTCCTAAGAAAAAGCTCAGAACTGATGCCAAATGAAACTACTTCCCATTATTCAAAAATAACCATGTCACAAAGAAAGTTGTATAGCAGAAGCTACAAAATGAGCTGAGAAACTAGCAGCACTATAGTGCAAAATACAACTGTTCAAAAAAAGTAACCTACGAAGGCTGGAAGCCTTCCTATTTATGCACTACGAGGGTCTCCAACAACCCTCCTTAACTCGAGGGGCTCGGCTGCTCGAACTGCCAGTGATCAGTCACTTTACACAAAACTGCTCGGCTGCCTTTGGGAATCCTTTTCGATGGCCTGCTGAACTCCGAGCTGAGGGTGGAGAATTCGAGGAAGGGGTCATTTAGTGCAGGAGACACCCTTCCTACGAATCCTCACCCTTGTTCCTTCAAGCTTGGCTGTCATCTGGCTCATAAATGCTTGGCCTTGGTCCAAAATTTGTCCAAAAATATGCAATAACCACGTGTTAGCCTTCTTAGTCAAGTGACTATTCTCATTTGTTCAACTAACATAAATATACTCAAAAAACATGCATAAACTATGAAAAATGGTGGATTGATGAAGAAAAATAGGTAAAATGAACCCAATAAGTTACCCATTTTTGGGGCTCATCACCATTATCTTCCAACATTGCCTCCATCTTGTCCTTCCGAGAAATATAATTTGAGCTACCCTCAAGGGCATACTCAAGTCTTAATCCATAAAATGACATCCTGATAGCTTTGAATAATGACCCTACAAATTTGATTTACCTACAAAGATGAACTCAAAATATTCTCTTCTATTGTGATTCCTACTCTGATACCATGAAGAAATTCCTTGTATATTCAAACTTCTAATTGTAGTTTACTAAAACAATAGACTTGAATCTACTCTACCAACTGTGGAAAAAATTAATGATCGCGAAATCATGAAGCATACAAGAGAAAGAATTCAATCAATGCATTACACAATGATTTCCTGGGGAAAGCCACAACTAAAAAGCTCTACTATTTGTATATTGCATTAGTTAGAAAAATATGAGAAGATTACAATGCTTTTTTCAAGCTCGAGCAACCTTTGCACTATCTCTATCTACATCACTTCTTCCTAGACAAGCCTTGGAAAGTACTTAACCAATTTTATACTTTCCCACGTCCCTATTTCCTTCCGATGTTTCCTTGGGAATTAGCCCTTGTTAATTAGGGAAATTCCTCATCCATAACTGTGAAATCCATCATAGGCCTTCCTCTAACTGCATGCACCACATGTAAAATTTGGATGATTATACAATTGATAGTACACTACCCTTGAACTCCAATCTCAACTGGGTAACTCATAGATCACACATGCATGAGTTATTTATGGTTGAATTATTAGTTAACTGGTTGAACAATGAAGCTACACCCCACTGCTAGACCTCCTACTAGTTCCTCCAACAGTTGGAACTAGTTTAACTAACTTTAACTCAGTTAAACTGAATTAATTAATTACAACTCAAAATAAACTCAACCAGGGCTCCTAAAAAGTAGGAGCCACTCTACATGACTCAAGTTAGACCCTCAACTCAAATTAACTGAGCCAACTAAGTGAAATTAACTTAGTTAACTCTTACAAGTTGTCTTGTGATGTGGAATTACAATTTTTCTCCTAATTTAATTCAAGGGAAAATTAAATCAAAATTTTCTTGTTGAATTTTCAACATAGCAGACCTCACGTCTTCTCCAAAATCTTAACAAACTTTTGTCTTGTAATTCAGTCTTATTCGACAGGTAAAAAAAAACTTGGATGTTATTACAAAGATAACAGGACTTTGATGTTACGAACTTCTTCCACATGGATAAAAAAATACTGTAATTTCAGACTTATGTTGTTGAGACAAGCCTTCGCTTTCTTACTACAAACCTTGGCTCTCTATCATGTCCCATATTTCATACCACTTGTTCTTGTGACAAACCTATGCCTTGAACAAAATTTGACCCTCTGCAATAGTTTAGGATTCAAAATCCATTTGTTTAGATCACCAAGTGAAGACTTTGATTCCAGACCTTGTTTTGTAGCTCCTATTATAGACCTTCGCATGAGATGATGATAAATCAAAACTTGATTGATTGATCTACCAATTAGAGTGAACCGAGTTTTATTTATATTCATGGGTGTGAATGAGGAGGCAGACTGACTTGGTCTTGATACTAGTCGACTTAGGATTTGTGGGGCATCTTATCATTACAAATAAATAATATTTTTCCTTCTTTCATTGTCATGAAAAACATGACTTACAAAAATGTATCTTGATCAATATAAGCATAATGAACATGTTAGAAACAAACATAATAAATTGTTTTTCCAAATATGACAACAATGGCATTACGAAGACTGACCATAGCTACATTCTCCAACATTTAGATACCTATTTTATTTTTCCATAAATATTCAATGTTTTTATGCTGGACAAAGAAATGTCTAAGATATCAGAAATCAAGGGAGTTAGAGGATGTAAACTATCCAATGGAACATCCACTAAAATGTCTCGTATCTCTCCTTAGATTGGAATGGGATAGTTAGGAATTGTGTACCTGAGGTATCAAGGACCTTGTCACTTTCTGTTAGTGGTTGATTGCCATAAGTCAAACTAGCTGAGGGAGTAGGTTTAACCTTAAGGTTAGGGGAGGCTTGGGGTTCCTTGGCCCTCCAAAATTTTTGGGTAAAATTTTGGTCACCATCTCAAACCTGATGTCCATACAAATGGAAACAAATGTAGTGGAAGGGTATATTTTCATAGTATATAATTTGGGTGAATTGGATTGAACTTGCATCTATCTCCATGGATTCATAAAGGCCCACATTATCATCTAAAACCACTAGAAATTTAGCAAAAAAAATTGCGACAATTATGACTACATTGAGAGGGGGGGGGGGTGTGGGGGAGGGGTTGGCGGGGTTGAATCAATGTAATGGCCAATCTAACCATTTTAAACAATTTCACAATTTATCACATCTAAAAGCATAACAATGCATCAATAAAATCAATAATCATATAAATACACATGAACATGACATATATGTGGAAACCCTTATACGAGAAAATCACAAATCTTCTTATCTTTTTCAAACTTTGATTACATCAATTTGTATGCACCAACTTGCTAGAGGCACCAACCCCGAAAATCAATTTGTAGACACCAACCTCCTAGAGGCACCAACCACCAAAATCAATTTGCAAGCACCAATATGCTAGAGGCACTGACACCTAAAGATATGCAAGCACCAACTTGTTGTAGGCTTCAACCTGATGGAAGCACCCACCTACGAAATCTGCAAGCACCAACTTGTAGATTTTTACTTGTAGATTCAAACTGCTTATGTAATATGCTAGAACAAAAGAATTGAATATACACTACTCATCAGTGGAAACAAAAATTGATTGATGAAAACACTAAGCAGAAAAGGAAGAATTTCAATTGCACATAACACAATATTTTTTTGGGGAAAGAAATTGCTCAAAACCTCAACTATTTATATTGCATTAACTAGAAGATCTGAGAATAAAATACAATGCTTGTTCAACCCAAACAATTCATGCACAAGTACAATCTATCTCTCTGCTTCACAAACCAACTCAATCCAACACTTAGCCAATTTTATTGCCTTCCAAACCCCTACTTCCTTGCACATTCCTGAGAGAATTAGCCCATATTTAATTAGGGAAATCCCTCACCATATCTGCGCAATCCATCATAGGCCTTCTACTGATTGCATGCACCATCTGTACAACTAGGAAAATTATACAACTGATAATACATTGTCTGTGAACTCTAATCTCAACTGGGTCTTCCTCTGAACTGAGATGCATGAGTTATTTATGAGTGAATCTTCAGTTAACTGGTCGGGTAGTGAATTTTCACTAAAGATTCTCTCCACTACTGGACCTCCTACTAGTTCCTCCAACTGATTGAACTAGTTTAACTGACTATAACTCACTTAGACCGAGTTAATTAATTACAACTCAATAAGAACTCAACCTGGGCCCCTAAAATTTAAGGATCACTCTACATGAATCTCGATAGACTTCCAATTACTGAGCCAACTAAGTCAACTTAACGTAGTTAACTGCTACAAGTTACTATGAGAATAGAATTATAATTTAATTCCTAATTTAATTCAAGGACAATTAAACTAGAATTTCTAGATGTTATTTTTAACATTTCTTGTTGCTATTTTCAACACTCCCTCTCAACAAGAAAGGAATTAAACTCTATACCAATCTGGTACCTTTGGAATGTTCTGCATGCATCTCTTGTTACTATTGCTATTTCTACTGCAACACATGCAACTAAAAATCATCCAAAAAAAATAAACTATATCAAATGTGTCTCCAACTATCTACTGGGAAAATTGTGCTACTGTTGACTCTGCTTCTGAGCCTCTTTCTCTGCTGTCAACACTACTTTACACTCCTCAATATTTGACTGACACTACGCCTTCCTACTATTGAATACTATGCCCCCCCCCCCCGTAACAAGGTAATAATCCATGAGAAAAAACACACCTCAATGGACCCTACCCAAATTTTTGTGCTCTTGGGACTATTGCTTCATGTCGCTGCATCTCTGACCTGGTGGTATGGTTGCATGTGCTCCCTCTTCCCACTTGGATCAAAATTCCCCCCATTAGAGGTCTCTTCTTAAGTGGATGCCTCGACTTGGTCTCCTCTCTTCTTCTCTAATTATGGCTAATCGAAACCTTTCTAAGGTTGCATGTTGAGAGGTAATTCATGCTCCCTCTCAACCACCAAATCTCTAACCTTTTCCTTGCTCCTCAAATCTTTTCATGAATCTTGGACTTCAAGAGTATATAGTCTCTTGACTCGCACATTGATCTGTTTCACTTGTCCCATGGAGATGTGTCTAAGGAAAACCTTTCCTTTGATAAAAATCACATCGTAGCCATGGTCTTCCAACACCACGATAGAAACAAAATTCTTCTTTAGTCTTGGAACATACAACACTTCTATGAGTCTGAGAGGGGAGCAAGGCTCCCTATGAAAAGTAACTATATTGATGTTTGTTGCATTATACCTCCCATCATCTCCAAAATCTATGTTCTGCTTGAGGTATTTCTACTCTACGTCACTGAAGAGATCTCTATTCCCCGTCATATGGAATGAGGCATTGTTGTCAAGATACCACATGCTTCCCATCACAGTGTTTTCCATGCATGCAATGAGAGTGAAATCAAGTTCGAATTGTGAAACTAGAGCTTCTCCCACTGCTGCTACTATAATTTCCTTCATGATTGCTTTTGTCTGTGGGAATTTCGTGGCCTTGTTTCCCTCCTCGCCTTGGGATTTATTTCCCTTGGCTTTCTTTTATTTTTTTACTAATGAAAAGTCCTCTTCCACTTCTTTGGATGAGGCCCCATCTCTAGTGTTCCCCTGAAACTCTTCTTGTACCAATTCGAACCACAATCACTCACACTTTGGTAGCTTCTCCCTTCCATTAATTGAGTCTTGGTAGTTGGGCCAACTCTTGGGAAGTCCTAGAAGTTCTAAGCTCACCATATCATCTTCTGCAATAGTAACCTTGACACTTCCAAGCTCATCCCAACAGTGGGTGAACTTGGTGATTTGGAATTTATCCAGGACAAAGAATTAAAGGTATTACAGAATCATGTGCATGGATGTGCCTATGTTACTTTATGCAACGGATCGATAAAATTGTGAAATACACAGACACCGGAGCAGTTAGAGAAAACACAATAGTAAAACATGTAAACACAACAAGTTTAATAAGGAGTTCACCCAATGCTTCTGGGCTACGTCTCCTGGTCCAACCTTCAGTGGTGGCTTCTCTATTATGTTTTCAAAGCAGAGTTTTTACAATAGTGAGCTCAATTTGAGTCTCACTCAACAAATATAAATCAGTAGGACTGGACTTGGATCCCCCAAGTCTCTGGAGTACACAGACTCTCCTTACTGAAACTCGACCTCTATTGGTCACAGTAGTATGAGCCCAATCTGAGACTCATACATGACAGGTAAGTACAAAGGAGTTTGCTTGAACCTCTCAAGCCCTCTTTGGAGTACACAGACTCTCTCTAACTCTCTCTGGCTCTGTCTGGCTCGATGTTGCCTTCAGGTCAGCTCAACTTCTTCTCTCTGTTCTCTGCTCTTGGCTTTCCACCTTGACTAACTCACTGCTTGCTTTGTTTCTGTTGGTTCGTGGCTTTAAATCTAATCTACTTTCTGACTGTTCATTTCCACTTCCCAACACTTTGGTTCTCCTACCTCTCTGTCCATTTGAATTCCTCTGTTCTATGTCATCATCACTATGTAATGCTTCATAGGGAGGTGGCCACCTGTTTCATAACGAACTGAGTGTCAGTTCTCTTGGAAATGTTTGAGCGGTCGTTATTTCCATTTGCTCCAAGATTGCCCGCAAAATACGAATCCCTGCCAACGAATCGTTCATACCGAACTTCAAATCCCATATAATCTTGCTTTATCATCTGTCAAATCCGATCATTCATCGGGATTCACCTCCACAGTCAATCTGGACCCCCCAAATCCTACTGTCATCGTGCATATCGGGCAGATAATTATCTCGACGATTACCCGTCCGATATGCGCGGTTTTCTCTCTCCTCCATTGGACGCGTGTCACTCGCATTAAAAATTGAGTAGATGTGCATGTAAGCTTGTAAATCAAGGCGAAAAGCATTCTCACCAATTTTCTCAAGTATCTTGAAAGGTCCATACCTTATTGGCTTCAGCTTCTTACCTTCACCTTGCATTTTGCCTTTGCTGATATACAACCAAACTTGATCACCAACTTGGAAACTATGCTCAGTCCGATGCTTATCATGCCTTGCCTTGTACTTGGCTTGGCTCTTTTCCAGCTGTTCCTATACTGCTGGTGAATCTCTTGGATTTGTTCGATGAACTTGGTTGCCTTGTCCACATCATTGTGTCCATCAATCGCTAGATCTTTACCAAAGACAAAATCCAAGGGAGACCTTGGTGTGAAACCAAAACAAGTCTCAAAAGGAGATCTTTGTGTAGAAGAATGTTTAGCTCGGTTGAAAGCATGCTTCACATAACATAAATGTTCATCCCAAAGCTTGGGATGCTTGCTGCAATAGCCTCTGAGCAACTGGATCACTGTCCTGTTGACCACTTCTATTTGGCCATCTGTTTGCAGATGAAAAGTTGTGCTCTTCTTCAGTCTGGTGTCCATCAATTCCCACAGACTTGACCAAAATTTCCCAACAAATCAGGTATCTCGATCAGATATAATGGAAGTGGGAAATCCAAAATGAACCCATACATGCTGAAAGAAAAACTTTGCAATTTGTTCAATTGTAATCTGTTTGTTACAAGTTATTAAAATACACATTTTGCTGAACCTATCCACAACAACATATAAATAGTCATGACCTTTTCTAGATTTAGGAAGTCCCCCAACGAAGTCCATAGAAACACTTTCCCAAGGATGAGAAGGAACTGGTAGTGGAGTGTACAAGCCTAGTTTTCTATTGCTAGGCTTGCTTTTAGCACACATGGTACACCCTCTTACATATCTAGAAACTGTCTCATTCATTTTTAGCCAATAACAAAATCTTTGCAGCTATGCAACTGTTTTACTTACCCCAAAGTGACCTGATATTAGAGAAGTTTGTGCTTCTCGAATTATATTTACTCTTTCTATTTGAGGAATGCATAACTTTCCCAAATGATACAAGAGTTGGTCCTTAACATGATAATCCAATTCTTCTACTTGTTTTCCATGACTTAAAGTTGCATATACATCTTTAAAATCTATATGTTGAGCATATTGTTCAATGTAGCTTTCATGCAATACTGAATTATGCTTAAGAATAGTGGATGCATTTATGATTGGTCTAGACAACATATCTGCAATTTTATTGTGTATGCCCTTTTTATATCTGATGACAAGATGAAACTGTTGTAGAAAACCCATCCACCTATAGTGTCTTGATTGCTACAACTTATTTTGTGAGTGAAAATATTGAAGTGGTTGATGATTAGTGTGTATAACGACCTCTTTGCCCATTAAATAATGTTTCCATTTTTCACACTCTGTACTAATGCATACAATTGTTTATCATATGTGGGATAATTAACTACTACAGAATTAAATGTTTCAGAATGATAACATGTGGGCTTACCGTGCTGCATCGACACTGCTCCCATGGCATAGTCACTGGCATCCATTTCAATCTCAAATGGTCTTTGAATATCAGGGAGTGCTAGTACTGGTGTTGTACTAATATTTTCTTTTAAGGTATCGAAGGCTTTTTGCTTTTTTCCTCCCCATTGAAACACCTTGTTCAATCTTGTTAAAGCATGTAAGGGAGCTACAATCAAGGAAAAGTTAGAAATAAACTTTCTCAAATACTATGCTGCTCCTAAGAAGCTTCTAACTTCTGTAGCAGATTTGGGTTTAGGCCAGTTTACAATTACTGCAACTTTAGAGGGATCTATCTTCAATTCACCGCCCCCTACAATATGACCCAAATAATTCAAAGATGTTTTGCCAAATTCACATTTTGAGAGCTTAACATAAAGGTTCTCTTTTTTCAAAACATCTAGAGTCTGCTTGATATGCTTTAAATGTTCTTCCCATGTTTTACTAAATATAAGAATTTCATCCAAATATACAATGACAAAATAATCACTAAAAGGTCTGAGTACATCATTCATTATTCTCATGAAAGTAGTAGGAGCATTAGTTAAGCCAAAAGGCATAACCAACCACTCAGACAATCCCTGCTTTGTTTTGAAAGCAGTCTTCTATGCATCTTGCTCTGCAACTCTGACCTGATGGTAGCCACTATGCAAGTCCAACTTGGAAAAATAAACAGCTTCTTTCAACTGATCTAATAGATCATCTATGCGAGGAAGGGGATAACGATTTTTTTATCGTTGTTTTATTCAGTGCTTGGTAAATCAATGCACATTCTCCATGAGCCATCTTTCTTCCTCACCAAAACAATTGGAGACCGACAAGGTGATGTGCTAGGTCTTATGAACCCTTTCTTGAGCAACTCCTATACTTGCTTCTTGATTTCTTCATTCTCTAAAGCAGACAACCTATACATTCCGATGTTAGGCAATGGATCATCTTGCTGCAAATTAATATCATGTGCTATTTCCTTTTTGGATGGAAGACCTTTAGGTTCTTGAAATAGTATATCATATTCTGAAACTTCTTCTAAATCAGCTTGTTGTTTAGCATTACAGCCCTCAAATACATTGGTTTTATCAGGTTTCTTTTCCTTTACAACCATCAGCAAAAATTGTTTGCATGAATTTACAATTCTTTTCATCTGCCCTAAGTTTATGAGAGTATAATTATTCTTGAGTTTGTGAACTCTTACAATATATTTGATTCCATCTTTAACGAGTTGATACTTGTTTTCAGCTCTATAGAAAATATCTTTTCTATCATGCAAGTAAGGACTTCCTAAAACAATTCCACATATATCCAAGGGAACAATATCTAATTCAACCTCATCTACAAATGCTGACCCAAATGAAAACCTAAGTTTACATTGTCTAGTCACTTGTAGCTATGCTTTATCACATAACCAACCTAATGGATATGGCTTTTTGTGAGGTGTGGTTAGTAATCCCAACTTCTTTACATTTGCTTCAGAAATTAAATTTACTTGTGAGCCACTATCAAACAAAGTATCAATCTTTTGATGCTTGGAAACAACTCTAATATGAAAAAGCTCATGTATTTTCCTCTCATTTTCTTCATCATCAGTAAATTGTGCAGAATTACTAGTAGATGCTTCAGAATTTTTACCTTTTATACCTGTGGCTACAATTGTTGTTTCATCTCCTGAATCTGACCCCAAACCCTTTTGAATAGCTGCAACAGTCTTCTTCTTCTTGCCCTCGTACTTCTTGGGTTTCAGCTCCGGATGCAGAATCCAACAATGTTCATCATCATGCCCATCCTTTTTACAGTGAGTGCATGAATATTTGGTCTTTTGTGTAGTATTTTTCTTCCTCTCTTTCCATTTCTGTTTTCTTTTCTCCTTATTCTTGCTTGCAGTGGTTTTTGATGATCCCCCAACTTCTGGGTTCACATTCTTGCCTCTAGCCTCTATATGTGTAGCTTGAACAGATACCTCATCTATGCTAGTGGGATTAAACATGAGAATTGTGTGTCTTAAATATTTGTGTAGACCACCTATATACTTCAGCAGAGTTTCAAGTGAGTCTAAAGAAATTCCTAGAATCAAAGCTCTTTTCCTAAATTCTTGAGTGTAACTTTGTACACTTTGCCCTTTTAATTGTTGTAGAGTTTTCCAACTCATCATGGCTTGCTGCATATAGGCTAGTGGATAGAACTGTTTTTTAATTGCAGAAACAAACTCACTTCAAACAGAAAGAATCTTACCATGCTTCTTCATGTCAACTTGTGTCCTGCCTTGAATCTTACTACTGTCTGAATCAATGCTCTACACTCTGCAATAAACATCAATCTGTCTAATCCAATTATCCACCTTCTCTGCATTCAACTCTCCATCATATATTGGTAAATCAAATTTAACATCTAATTTAATCAAATATGTCTTGTTTTTGTTTTCAGGGCTACTAGGAGGTTTGGGAAGTTTTTCTTCTTTCCCCTTGCCTTTAGAGTGGTCATGGAGGAGAGATTCTTCTGCACCTTTATCTCGTTTGGAGTTTGATGCATCTTCCTCTCTACCTTTCTTAAATTCTCTATACATTTCCTCTACCATGGCTTTCATGGTCATGAAACTATCCATGAACTGAGGGTATGATTCCAAGGGACTTTCTTCTGACATTATCCTCTTAGGATAGACTCTTCAAATTTCAAGGTTAGTTTCAACCAACTCTCCTTCTCCCAATTTAAGCTTTGATCTAGTTAGCATTCAACAACAAAATCCAACACAATCTTGTCTAACCTTAGTAACCTAGAGCTCTGATACCACTTGATCTGGAATTTATCCAGGAAAAAGAATTAAAGGTATTACAGACTCATGTGCAAGGATGTGCCTATGTTACTTTATGCCACGGATCGAAAAAATTGTGAAATACACAGACACCGGAGCAGTTAGAGATAACACAATAGTAAAACATGTAAACACAACAAGTTTAATAAGGAGTTCACCCAATGCTCCTGGGTTACGTCTCCTGGTCCAGCCTTTAATGGTGGCCTCTCTATTGTGTTTTCAAAGCAGAGTTTTTACAACAGTGAGCTCAATTTGAGTCTCACTCAACAGATATAAATCAGTAGGACTGGACTTGGATCCCCCAAGTCTCTGGAGTACAAAGACTCTCCTTACTGAAACTTGACCTCTATTGGTCACAGTAGTATGAGCCAAATCTGAGAAACATACATGACAGGTAAGTACAAAGGAGTTTTCTTGAACCTCTCAAGCCCTCTCTAGAGTACATAGACTCTCTTTGACTCTCTTGAGCTTTGTCTGGCTCGATGCTGCCTTCAGGTCAGCTCGGCTTCTTCTCTCTGTTCTCTGCTCTTGGCTTTCCGACTTGACTAACTCACTACTTTCTTTGTTTCTGTCAGTTCATGGCTTTAAAGCCAATCTGCTTTCTGACTGTTCGTTTCTGCTTACCGGCGCTCTGGTTCTCCTGCCTCTCTATCCATTTGAATTCCTCTGTTCCGCGCCATCATCACTGTGTAATGCTTCATAGCGAGGTGGCCACCTGTTTCATAACAAACTGAGTGTTAGTTCTCTTGGAAATGTTTGAACGATCGTTATTTCCGTTTGCTCCAAGATTGCCACGAAATAAGAATCCCTGCCAACGAATCGTCCATACCGAACTTCAAATCCCATATAACCTTTCTTTATCATCTATCAAATCTAGTCATTCATCGGGATGCGCCTTCATCGTTGATCTAGACCCCCCAAATCCTATGGTCATCATGCATATCAGGCGGATAATTAGCTTGACGGTTACCCGTCTAATATGCGCGGTTTTCTCTCTCCTCCACTGGACGCGTGTCACTCACTGTGTGGCATCGGGCGGGACTCGGTCTAAACTGCTTACTGCCTCGACGCCCTTCCGATATCCTGCCTTGTTTTTGTGGAATCCTACTTCGCCGGAACCGAAACTGGTACTTTTCCATGTTTTATAACCTTTTCGGGTCCGAGTGCTTTGGGGCTTTCCTTCACTGAGGGGGGACTCCCTGCAATACGTGTTTAGTGCTTAGCGCTAATCGCGTATCAGAATTTGCTCCCATTCTCTGATCCGGCTCCTGGTTTTTCCAGTTTTCCCCCAGCACACGTTACCATGGGCCCTCGATTTGTGCGCTTGACCGAGGGTCCTCGTCGCTTCGTGCTAGTCACAATTTGCAACTATCACAAGGATTCCTTCTGATAGCTTGATCCTTTTAAGACTTGAATCATTTTGGCATAATTGAAAGAGTTCATGAAAACTTAGAGAGTGTTCTAGGATCCAATTCGGATCACTTGGTCAAGTACTTCGGAATTGAGTCACCCTTCTCCATCTTGAGCTTTCTGATCTTTTCCTTCAGTGCCAACTTCATGTGGTCACTGCTATTTTGAAATAGGTCTGTCAATTCCTTCCACATTGCAAATGGAGTTTCCTTACCATGGAGATTCGAGACAATATGATCTCAAACTCCTTGTAGGATAATCCTTCTTGCCTTTGCCAAACACTTTCTCTATTCAACTAGATAAGCTCGTTTTCTTCCAACACTGCCTCCATCCCTGTTTTCCAAGATATGTAATTCGAGCTTCCCTACAGGGCATACTTAAGTATCAAACCGTTGAATGACATCCTGCTGACTCTGAAGTATGAAACTACAAATTCTATTTCACCTACACAACAAACTCGTATTCTCCACTTCTATAGTTAATTTAGCTCCGATACCATGTATATTATTACTTGTAGATTCAAACTACTTATGTAATATGCTAGAACAAAATACTTGAATCTACTCATCAGTGAACAAAAATTGATCGATGAAAACACTAAGCAGAAAAGGAAGAATTTCAATCGCACATAAAGCAATATTTTTTTGGGGAAGAAACTACTCAAAGCCCTGACTATCTATATTGCATTAACTAGAAGATCTGAGAAGAAAATACAATGCTTGTTCAACTCAAACAATTCATGCATAAGTACAATCTATCTCTCTGCTTCATAAACCAGCTCAAGCCAACACTTAGCCAATTTTGTTGCCTTCCAAGCCCCTACTTCCTTGAGAAATTCCTAAGAGAATTAACCCATATTTAATTACGAAAACTCCTCACCATAACTGCACAATCCATCATAAGCCTTCTACTGATTGCATACACCATCTGTACAACTAGAAAAATTATACAAATGATAGTACACTACCCTTGAACTCTAATCTCAATTGTGTCTTCCTCTGAATTGACATGCATGAGTAATTTATGAGTGAATCTCCAGTTTAATGGTGGATTAATGAAGCTAATCTAAAGAAACTCCCCACTACTAGACCTCCTAGTAGTTTCTCCAACTGATTGAACTAGTTTAACTGAATATAACTCAATTATGCTGACTTAATTAATTACAACTCAATAACAACTCAACCCGGGCTCCTAAAATTTAGGGATCACTCTACATGACTCTAGATATACTTCCAACTCGAATTTACTGAGCTAACTAAGTCAAATTAACTTAGTTAATTGCTACAAGTTGCTATGAGAATATAATTACAATTTAATTCTTAATTTAATTCAAGGACAAATTAAATTAGAATTTCCAGACGTTATTTTTAACATTTCTTGTTTCTATTTTCAACACAACTTGTTGTAGGCTCCAACTTGATTGAGACACTAACCTTTGAAATCTGCAACCACCAACTTACTATAAGCTCCAACCTGATTAAGAAACTAATCTCCTTCACCAAAACATAGTGGACTACTTTCACAATCCTTCAAACTGGATCCACAAGCTCAAAACACATTAAATAGCTTTAACAAATCTGATCACATAAAAACAACCTCATCCTATTCTTAAATCATCAATAGTAGCATCTTCTTCATTTCTGGTTTTAGTCATCATGAGCCTCAAAACATACTGACACAATAGAATAAATATAGCCTCTTGCCCTAAAAAATATGTCTCCATGAGTTTTCATGTCCCTCTTTTAGATCACAAAAAAAATTCTTTCAATTTTCTCCTTTTCAAAAATCAATTTGGGCCTCAAAAAGACACTGATGGGTCACATAAGGTACCTTTTTGATCTTCTATCTTCAAAATTCACTTCTTGGTGTGCTCTCAATTGAATGTACCCCACTATTTCGATAGAATGTAATAATCAAGTTCAACAAAATTCCTTTCTCCATGCACTAGTTCCAAACACTATTTTTTTTTTAAACCTCGGACTCGAACCCGTCACCGCCTTATAGAAAAACAGGATTGACACCAACTTGGATATGCATTATGTTCACATATCTTAGCCCTAAGAACATAGGGGAGGGGGGCTTATGACGTTGACCCATGCCATCAACCATCAATGGAGCCAACCAATATGACCAAATCATGTGATTGAGACTTCACAAATCTCATGTGACCATGCCATATGACCTCAACATAGGTTTCCATGGTTAGGTTCCATGTGAACATATAATTGGTTCTATTGGCCACTCAAAACCATATGTTTGACATGCCACACATCCACATCATCAGTTTGACACATTTCCCATTCTTCCACGTCATCCATGCCACGGGTATGGGATATTTTATGTATTCTGTAGAAGATGTGTTTGTTTGCTATTTGACCATGTTAGAAATTTGTCTCGCCAGCTTAAAACATATATTATGTTGGATCTTCCATGTTCAACATGACATCAAACCTGCAACGTCAAGCATATATTATGTCAGAATTTCCACCTCAATTTATATCACATCGGACCATTGGATCCGCAAGGATGTCAGACCTTTCCATGTTAAACGTTGGACCTACCACATATATACGTTATCATAAGTTAACAATATATGTTACCCCATTTTGTTTTTTATAAGCCATGTGGGATGGGGGTCATGCCCTCATGGTTTCCATGTGGAACCACAACACAAACCAACTAAATCTACTAGTTAAAGCTCGTGCATGTTCAAACAAATACCACCACTAATCACCCAAACTATATTGATTTGCTGAAAAAGATACACATTGGCTAACAAATTTTGGGGTTGACCCTTTTTCTCGATTGTGAACTTTCTTGACTTTAAAGTGGCATTTCTCCTTATTCAACAGGAGTTTGACCAAGTGTCATATATCAATGGAAATCTCTAGGAGAGAACTATCCAGCCAAACCATTTCCAAACTTGTTTGATCAACATAACTATAACAAATGATCAATAATATTCAAGTTATCATAATTCTTAATGATCTCCAAAGTATCACGTTCAAAATGTCTTTTCTTCTCATTCTAGAGGAGTTTGACCAAGTGTAGTATACCATTGGAAATATCTCAGAAAGGACTATACAACCAAACCTTATATATACTCATTTATTAATCATGACTTCCACAAATTCTCAATAATATCTAGGCTATGATATTTATGTGTCAACAAATCCTTAATTATCTTCAAAGGATTCATACCTTTGTTGGCATCCAATACATCATACTTCCTTTGACATCAATGAGATGACATTGGTTTTCATCAACAACAACTTTGTGCCCAAAAAAATGTGCATTTGAAGATTTATAATAATCATTTGCAAGGATGAAATTACCCAACATATGGTTGATTTACTTCAAGGGCTTATCGTTCCAAAATTCCATGTGCAGTCGAGGCATATTAACCCAAACCAAATTCGATTTTACAAGTTCCTCTTGACAATTAAACCCAAAGTGTTAGGGTTTTAGTGTGAGGATCTCTTTGCCCAAAAATGGCTATATGTAAAAAATAAAAATGGCACTAGATATTGATGGAAGATAAAACCTATCTATCCTTGGTGCAAGAGGTGGAATTTTATCCTTTTCTTCATAATAGAGCTCCAATGGGACTAGATCCAATTATTTAACGAATCGAGTCCCATCTTCCAACCCAAAATTTTTCCAACTAGTGTTTTTTCGAGGAGGGAAACCATGTGATCCAACTACATGTATTTTCATATAACAAGAGAAATACCTTTACCCTAGTATTTGATGACCTTTCCTCGCTTTTTCCATCCTCATACCACCTTTAGGTTTAGGTCCTCACTTTGAACAAGTTTCTCATGGCTCTAAGCTGGAGCATGTTGATAGCGAATGTTATGAAACCAACTCACAAATAGATAGATCAACAACTTAAAAACTATCCTCTTCAAGGGGGAAACCTCCTTTACATTACATAAATGAACAATTATTGGATGATTCAAATGAAAAAACCTCCTTTGTATATATATAAGAGTCTAAGGGGTCACAATATAATCAGATTCGACATAACAATAATAATGTAAGGGCACAACAATAACAATAGTGGGCTTCTATGGGGTACAATAATAATAATAATATGGGGAATATATGGGGACATAATAATAAGGGGGCTACACTAACAATAAAAATGAGGGAATACACTAGTATTATAGGGACCTAACACGCCACTCTCCTTCCAAAAAGTGTTGTGCTGAACGCTTGAGTAGTTCTGGATGCTTCTGTATAAAATTCTCATCCTCCCATGTGGAATCTTTAGCAGGTAAGTTATTCCACTTGATGAGATTGGTGGGCTCCAGTATTGTAGCAATAATGCTACAACTCCTGGAGCTCCCTATCTCTAATTTTATCAACCCGGTAGTTCGTACAAACTTGGAAGCGACGGTGCTGTATGCACAAGTACTAGCTCTTGTCGCAGCTGTCACTTGGTCAGCTGGCACAAGTCCGCTAGGGCTCAATCCAACTTCTATATGCTCTCAGAAGAAGCTTGCTAAATGATGGATGAAGGCTATCTTAAAGGAAACTAATCTATTTTGAAAAAACAAACTGGAAGCCAACAAAGCATGGAAACCCTAATAAACCCTAATTTGACTAGCTTGACCCTTACAATGCAAAAATGTGAATGAAACTTCTACCAATGATGCCATTACTTGCAGTGAGTTGAAATACATGAATCTAAGCTACTTGCATCTGAAAAGACATGTTTTTGTATTTTTTCATTAAGTGGTTGGATTTATTGTGATGGTGCTTTTGATTAGGGTTTGACTGTGCAGGAGCGGTTCGAAGGGAAGGAAAGCATGGGAAAGGTCAGGGGGGCTAGGAGAGGTCCCAAGGGATCCTTAGCATCAATCTACAGAAGTCTACAACGTTTGGATGCTCGGAAACCAAGTTTGCAGGCTCCTACAGGATGTCTGCAGGGGATCCTACAGGAAACTCAGGGATTTCTACAGGAAGTCTGTGAAATTCTACAGGATGTGCTGTAGTTGGAGTTTCGGGTGATGGAGGAGTGAAGGAGTGGTATGAGTGGATGGGTAAGGTGAAGGAGGATTTTGTGGTGGCTCAGGGACAGAGATATGAGATGAAGAAAGAGTGGGGAAAGTTGGTTGGTGGGTAGAAGAATGAAAGCAAGGAAAAGTTAAAAAGATGGAGCTATGTGAGAAGTAGATGGGTTGGAAGGCTAATGAGCTGAACAGAGGTCGAGCAAGTGGCTTTAGGTGTGGTTGAGAAGAAGAAGAACACAATCAAGTGATGCTTTGCAGTGTAAAAGAAACAAATCCTCTATGTCTTGCACAAAACCAAGAATTCCATCAACCTATTCTAACTGTGTTATTAAACCAACGAACAACAATGTAAATTGTGGAGAAAAACCGTGCATGGTGTTGGAATGAAGAAGTAGTGCTCAAGATCAGAATGCATGGATGGATCTACAAGTGAGATGACTGTGTTGCAGCTTGCATGAAGGTATAAGACTGCGTTTTTTGGTGGTTGGTACAGCCCACACCCCCAATCTCTAAACAGAGATGGCAGCGAGTGCTCTTTCAACCTTTTTTGGATCTCCAATGAATTACAATCCTCCTACTCTAATCTACACAACTAAAAGCACTTGAACTGTAAACTAATCCTACTCAATCACATAAAAGAAATCAAATCAGCAGACTGTAAATTCTAAATGCATATCAAAGCAAAGAAATAAAGTGCTGAAAGGAAGCAAATAACAATACAAGGACGGGGAGGTCTATTGCTCTCAGGTTGGGCCCTAACCTGAGAGCTATAGCTCCCTTAAAAACTCAGAATTGGATCCAAAGCTGCCTGCCTTTATTAAATAATCATGAGTCTAACATCATGCCAAAACTGGCTTACAAAGAGCAAAAAACAAAATTGACTAACTAGCTACAAAAATGACTACCAACTAGCTAACCCCAAAATGACTAACTGAAATGAGGTCTTAAGCCCTCTTATTTATACAATTTGAGGACCCAACAGTCCTCCTAAAATTTAGGGACTTGGCTGCCCAAGACTTGGAGTTAACAGCAGTCCAACTTGACTTGCTTGGCTGCCCTTGTGCTCATTGATTTGGTGGCCTTTGAACTCCGAGCTGATGGTGGAGAATTCGAGGTAAGGGCCCATAAATGAGGGGGACACCTTCCTACAAATCCTCTAGCTTGTTCTCCCACGAATTTGGCTGCCAAGTGCTCATTAAGACCTTCAATTTTGTCTCCAAGTTGACCAAAAAGGCTACACAAAGCACCCGTTAGACTTGTTGGCATAATGACTAACCAAATTCACTCTATTAACATAAAAATAATCAAAAACATGCAATAAACCAATGAGAATGGTGGATTAAGTCAACTTAGGAGGTTGGATGAGCCCAAATAATTGTCCATTTTTGGGGCTCATCAAAGATACTCTCAAATTGATCGATTTCGTAGCTGTCAATTTATTGTTTCTGTGACTGCTTCAAGTTCCAATATGATTTTTATTTCCTCGTTAAGTTCTGGCAATATTGTTTGAACTGGGAGCTTGTCACCTATAACCTTATTTAAGCATGACACATGGAAAATTGGGTGCACTCAAGAAGATGCATGAAGCTCCAATTTGTATTCCATAGTACCAATCTTTTGTAACACCTTGTAAGGACCATAATGCTCTGGTGATAATTTTTTATCCTTCTTAGCTTGCTTGTGGGACATTTGTTTTTATGGCTATAGCTATAAAAATACCCAGTTGCCTACATCAAAAATTCTTTCGCTGTGATGTTGATCTACTTATTGTTTCATCCTATTCTGCACCAAAGTGAGGTTATCCTTTAAGAGTTCGAGAACTTGTTGTTGATTCTTGACGTGATCTTCCACCATTTTAACCTTAGAAGGATTTTCCAAGACTTCTTGGAGATCTAGAGAAATAGATGCTTTCGATGTTTGAACCTCTAGTGAACATAATTGTGCAATTACACCCAGTTTTTCTTTATTTATAATCTTTGCCATGCCATTAGTTCTGATTATCTTTCTTGGTTTCCCTGCGATACCCCTTAATTCAACTTCCTTTCCTTCCCAAGAAATGTCAAGAAAAGTTCTTGAAAATTAAAAGCTATCGTACCCAAAGATTGTAACCATTGGACTCCTAGTACAACGTCAGTACCACCCATTGTAATGGAAAGCATTGGAATATTGAATACATTTTCTCCCATGGTTAGCTTGATATTATGGCACTTTCCATATAAATTTATGGTTCCTCCATTTACAACCATCACTTGAAACTCTGGTGCTGGATATAGGATGAAATTCAATTCCTTGGTTATCTTACAATGAATAAAATTATGGGTACTACCCAAATAAATCAACACTATTACCTTTTTCTTCTTGATATGTCCTTCTATATTGAGAGTTTAAGGAGTGGTAATGCTTTTCAACACATTAAAATATATGGTTGGATTCATTTCTTATTTATACGGGGTTGGTTCTTGGTGTATATCCTCTTCTTTTGATGTTTCTTGTTCCTTTTCTTCCTCCTGTTCACAATCCATGTAAATTAATTTATTCTCAAAACACTTATGACCTTTAGTGTATTTTCTATCATAACTATAACAAATCCCTTTTTCTCTTTTTTCTTCCAATTGTTGTGGTGTCAACCTTGTAGGTTGTGGAAGTCTAGGAGCAACAACACTTCCATATTTATAGTTGTGAGTGGTAGGCTTCCTTGTTGCCATAATTTTTCTTTCAATTTTTCTTGCCAACCTAAATTCCTTCTCCAATGAATCAGGTTCCAAAAGGTGAACCTCATGTTGGATGTTATCCTTTAAAGTTCCTATGAAGAAATCAATCCTATGTCCCTGTATAATATCATTTACCCTTATATTGAATTTTTGGAAGTCCTCAATGTGCTCTGTCATTTAACCCTTTTGTTTGAGATTTATCAATTGGTTAAAGAAGATGTTTCTCTTTGCATCCTCATAATGTGCTATCATTTCCTTTGTAAAAATTGACCAAGTGAAAAGTGATTTACGATAAAAAAGCCAACAGTACCATACAAACTAATTAGGTTCTAAATATAAATTTGTAATGCATACCATTTGTGTGTGTTGCACATTATGAAGACCAAAATATTGCTCCATTTGTAGTATCCATGTTACCGGATCCTTATGATCAAAATTCCTCATATCGATATTTGGAATATAGTGGGCCTTCAATCCAATGTTAGATTCTATGAAATCATGATTAACATTTCTTTTTTTCTCATCATGAGTTTCATCTAATGCATTTTCACCATTAGGAAGCATTTCTTGTAGCAACTTTGTCAAACCTTCCATGTCTGCTTTTAAACCATTCTTCAAATCTTCCATTTCTGATTTTAAACTATTCATCAAACCATCCATCTTAGCTTCCATTTCATTTTTGGTTACTCTTTGTGAGAACAAAATTTGTTGCCCTTGGTCTTGTAATTTCGATATATCATGTTGCATTTCTCCCTCTTCTTCATGCATCATAGTATAACTTCCTAGTTGCGTACTAGGTGTTTCCATTTTCTTGATTCGAGGCATTCTGAAATCAAACAATTATATCTATGCTTCATTATGCCCTTTGAATCACTTCAAACTATTTTTTCAAACAAAAGTTATGCAATTAAAAAAAAATACACACCTCTTTCTTGCTTTTAGGAGCTCTAACTTGAAATGATTGTAACTCTATAATTTCGAATCTCCAAGTTTTGAAATTTCCTCTTGTGGTAGCTCTCTAATTCCTCTTTCCAACCCCACAAGTATGATTGATATTGGATTCTGCAAAAAATATTTATGCCAAATATCCCACGATAACTTGGTTATGGACTAGTTCAATAGATCTAAGTTGTACGGGATGACATGTGTCACTGTTTCAACCTTCGGCCCTGAAATTGCTACATGAAAAACTACAGTCTGTCCACTTTCAGTGAATTTTTATATAATTCAAATTCGATGCCTGAAAAGAATTTATGTTGATGTTCCCTAGGTCACCTGCTTGAGACAGAATTCTAGAGCCCTTAAAAATCCTAACTTCCTTGGAGAATATATCCAAAAATATAGAGAAACAAGATTTGAAATTTTTACAAGAAGTTCTATGAGATTCTGGCTCCATGTGATAAAAATTTTAGCTTCTGAATCCTTGTAGAAAAAACGTTATAGCAAAAATTCCAAGATGACCTATTTGAAGGAGCAAAACCCTAGAATCCAAAGCTCTGATACCAAATGTTATGCAACCAGCTCAGAAATAGACATATCAACAACATAAAAATTATCCTCTTCAAGGGGGAAACCTCCTTTACATTAAATAAATGAAAAATTCTTGGATGATTCAAATGTAAAGACCTCCTTTCTATATGTAGGAATCTAAGGGGTCACAATATAATCAGAGCTGACATAACAATAATAATGTAAGGGCACAAAAATAACAATAGTGGGCTTCTATGGGGCACAAAAATAACAATATGGTGACTAATTGGGCACAAAAATAACAATAAGGGGTCTACACTAACAATAACAATGAGGGAATACACTAGTATTATAGGGACCTAACAGTGAAAGGCCAGACTCTTCCTTTTGTGATGGAAAACGTCCTCTCATACACCACCCTTCAGAAACTCATCCTTCACAACAAAACACGAAGACATATCCTTAGCTGTAGATCCCATTGGAAATGAATATCTCCATATCCCCAAGTCACATGAATCCATGTACCATCCGCATGTCTGAATTTATCCTATTTTAATAAGGAGTCCTCTTTGTAATCCGTGAGAGTTTAGTATTTGTTAATAGTGTGGTTATGTTGAATGCAGGTTTGGCAACTCTATCAAACCATACCTACAATCTCTAATACCGAAAAAAAATTAAATATTTTCAAAAACCTAGTGTAAAAGGTATGTGGAAAACCTAAACCAATACCACATGCCCACATCCCCCTTTCAGATTTAATGTCCTCTTTTCAAAGACCAAGCTCTCAGCTTGCCAAATACTAAGTGTAATTGTTTTTTTAAGAAGGAGGACTGATCATGAACTTTGATGGGTTTGATCTCCATAGGAACTTTTAAGTGTATAATAAAAATAACCTTGGGAAGAAAGAGTAATGTCCATGTGATTGTTATCCTTTGAAAAAGATCCAATGGAACAAAGGCTCAAAGCAACTTGGAATTTGGTTAATTAATTTCTCCCCTAGAAGCTACATAATAAATTCCAACCAATCATAACCTTCCCCATCCAATGGTAATTATATCATCATTATAAAAAAATCAATGAGTTGAAGCTTCCCACTCTTGTTTGGGAAAAAAAAGAACTTAGGGATTAACACCTTTCGTTTGAAGAACGAGATAAATTTGGGATTGTAGTCATTTTGTGCATACACTTCATTTTTTTTTGGTTTGGAGGTGACTGGCATCATCCCCTAGCCATATGGTTAAAACAAGGGTGGTGACCAAGAACTATCCAGGGGGAGTTTTAAGTGTTCAAGCTATTGGTACTGGGATATTGGGTTATCAAGATGTAGGGGTTGGGTATTTCACCACCCACACATAATCCTCGATATTAACAAAACTTGTATTTTATGACAATTAACAAAGATGGAATAGTATGGGATCCATTTAGCGATTGATCATGATACTGGGAGCTTAGGTGTCAAGAATTCTCTAGGAACTAATTGGTAAATCTTCCTCACATAATCTGATACCTCTTATCAGTGAATGGTGATAGATGGTTCATGTTTTCAGATGATAGATATAGGGTCATCATGGTGTTGAGTATTGGTCTATTGAGATATGTGGACACTCCTATCATGAATTTTCTCCCGATACTACTGACACTAATAAGGACTTGATGTTGTAGATGTTTATGTGGTGTTGAAATAGAACTAACATGGATATGATGTGGTTTTAACATAGAGATAGTGTGGTGATAATATGAAGCTAAAGTGGTGTTGAGACAGAGGTCTCATTGTGCTAACATGGTTGGATGATGTGGAAAGGATCAAAGCGCACAATAATGCTACATTAGTGGCTAGATGGCAGATAAGGTGGAAGGAAATATGGATATTGGATGTCGGTAGGCCAGTTGTTGGGTGTTAGGCTACCAAGAGGTTTGGGCCTCTATATCAAGATTAACCACTTGATACTAACAAAACCTAAAATTCCTATCATTAAATGAATATTGGGTTCCATTAATTGATAGTGGTATGTTTATGTGTTAGCATGTTGAGTATCAGAGATCAGGGAGAATTGGAGCAAATTTCAGGGCCATGGGCTAGTCGCAATAGAACCTAGTAAGTTTGTTAGGTGACAAAAGTTGACAAAGAGGTCAAGATTCATTAAATGATGGCCGAATAGAATAGTTAGTTGTCTGGATAGGCCACTATGGTTATTAAAAAAGTTATGCATGATAGTGACATGTGGGAAAATGGATGCCAATTGTTTTCCGTGCGGCTTAGTATGGATGTTGAGGTGGCCTTGATGGGTAGATATTAAAATGGGCATAAATTTTCATGTGAAGCTCGAAATAAGATGAATTTACATCATTGGAGAGCTCTCGGTGAGAAGAAGATGATGATGGTATTAGAAATGTGATTTGAGGAGATGGGCGGAAGAGGAAACTTGATAGCACCATCTTCATAATTAAGCTTGAAGTTTGGGCCTAGACAAAACCCTGTAACCCTAATCAAGAATTAGGGGGTTGTGTATGTTATATAGTGGTATCAAAGATATGGTTTAAAATTAGGACTAAATGGGAACAGGCAATATAGAATTATTTTCATATCTAATGTTCAATACTAGGACTAAATGGGCTAAGGCAAGATAGGATTATTATTAGATATGTGCTTCAAACACTTGGCTTGGAGGGCCATAAACACATCACAAGGATGAAATTAGATCTCTAATACCAAGTGGTTAGCACAAAAATTCAACAGTAAAATTGGGTGGGCCAAGAAGTTAGACCTCAAAAATAGAATTGTTGGTCAGATAAAAATTTACTTTTGAGTGTCTAATAAAAATTTACACATTTTATGTATTAGGAAGCTTAACAACAACAATATATACTATAGATCTCATGAACCATACAAGAACACATCGTTGCTTATATAAGGCTCATAAATATTATGGAAACAAAATCTGTAGCACTTGTTTTGAATGAAACTAAAACCTGGCATCAATACCATAAAGATGGACTATACCAAGGTATACGTAGCATATGACAACCCCGATCAAAAATCCATGTAATAAAGTTAATAAAAGAAAAATAATAACCAAGGTCATGGGACATGTATTCCACGATGAATGTTGGGCAAAAAATCTTAGTGTGGGTGTTCATTTGGAATATTATGGATAAGGGAAAATGGAAAAGACAATGACAAAGGCTTTGGAAAGGCATGAGACATTGATTGGCATTTTATTTATGAAAATAATGGAAATTAGGAGAAAAGGAAGGTGAAAGGTCATAGGTTGCATGTGAGGAGGAAAGTCAAGGAAAATAATTGAAAATTGAAGAAAATAGAGGCCTCATTAATAAAAAGGTTTACGAGGATTAGTTGGTACCTTTTTTTCAGTTTAATTTTGGAGCTCTCTCTATTATCTCTCTCTCACACTCTTGGACACTTAGAGTTTGTTGGATCACTCTAGCATTGGATCAAGGAAAGAAAAGGAAGGACCAAGAAGGAAAGGGTCAAGCAAGGAAGAGCAACATCAAGTAGTTACAATGGGATTATTTGCAGGTATTGATTTTCATTTGTGATTTCCTTGCTAGATTTGGCATGCATGGCACATAAATGTGTGTATTTGGTTCTCTTTTTATCATTGGCATGGGTTTTTTCTAGGTGTGAAATTGTTTTACTGCCTTACCTTTCCATTTCCGGGTAGCCGTGGTGTGATGGGTTCTATTTTATTTGGTTAAGCTGGATTTCCATATGGTTTTGAAACTGAGTGAGGTGGTCTCCAAAAGAAAGAACACAAGGCCTAGGAATCCCTGGACCGAAGAAGGTGGGATTGCGGTGAAGCCATATTTTATGTTCCTCGATGGGTCTAGGAAACCTCGACTGGTGAATTGTGGGATATATAGTAAATCCTAGAGCTGTGTTCCCTCGATGAGGCCTAGGAATCCTCGACCATTGAATGATGGGATATACAGTAAATTCTGGAGGGTGGAGTCTTGATTAGACCTAGGAATCCTCAATTGTTGTATGGCGGGATATATGTAAAGCCTAGTAGGCGATAGGAAAATTCCTCACAGTATAGGTGGAGAAATCCAGTAGCATCCATTCTTGTTTAGGGCCTAGTGATCTGGTGGGGATTGCGGTAAATCCTATGGAAACTTGGTTTGGTTTGGTTTTGAGTCCCACATTCATGCTTGGACTATGGCACGAGGGTGATTGGATGAAAGTAAGATTTGGTTCAGCCAATCTATGGTCAGGTGGTTCGTGGAAGTCCAAACCTAGTTGGATTTTTCATTCATTAATAAGAGCTCCTTCTCCTTGGTATTTCATGTATAAATGTATTGGATTATATGTGGATTTTATGGCGGTTATATCCTGGTTATTTCCATTGGTTATATGCTGGTTATGAGTATGTTTTATGCCAAACTTGATGTATGGATTCCATTATGTTTTTATTAGTAATTGAAATTAAAATGAATACATGACCTAATATATGGTAATGCAACTATTATGATATGGAAAAAATGCTTCTTTACTAACCTAGATAAGTATGAGACCCATATGCTCAGATATGTTGTTATGACCTGTAGACTGCATATTTGTGAAACGTTTGAAGAAATGTCTATCATGGATAGTAGGGGTCTGGTCAAATCTTTCCTTAAGTCTTTGCATTATTACTTTTGTTTCAATGTCATTTATCATTCTTGAGAGTTTCATGAAGTTTTGGGCAGTGGCCTGAGTCATCGCCCTGAAAAAGTGGCACAAAATATGGGGTCGTTAGCACAAAACTAGCTGAAAAAGTACACAGTCATTGGCATGCCTTGTTGTGGGAGAGACTAGAAGGCCTCAGTCACATGCATGGCTTGTCATGGGAGTGGCTGGGGGTCCAGGTCAGTGAAATTTCAATTTTTCTTAGGGGTTTGTCATTTGGAAGGGTTGGTTGGCTCTTGAAGGTTATGTAGCATGTGTGGAAGGTCAACTTGGTTTGCTTTTGTCGGTTCAACTTCCTTAGCTGTACATGGGGATTTGAATCACATCATAGTAGCCTCTCGTCACATGTTTACCCCAGTGGACTGGTTAATGTGGGTAAATGTGGGAGGAGGGTGTTACAGAGTGGTATCAGAGCATGGTTCACCCCTTGGACTGGATGGGCGGTGTGTTGGTCATGCATTCATGTCAATTGCATATATGTGTTCTCTATACTTGTGGTCTATGTACTTGTTGTGTATGCATGGTGGTGGTCATGGTTACAGTGGTGTCACCATGTGAAAGTGGATGGTATTTTGTTGGATGTGGTCGTCATGAGTGTATGTTGTTTATGCATTGGTTATGCATGTCAGTGCTTATAATTGTTATGCATACATCGATATGGTTGCAGTTGTCATGCATGAGGTCATGCTATGAGGTTGGTATGATTAGGCATTGATAACTGGATAATGGTTAAGATGATGTTATATTATGATGTGATTATTATTATACATGTGTCGTGTTAATCTGGTTGATCTTGCAGATGAGATATCCTCCCCTCAACTATACTGAGGTATGTTGATTATGTTATGTTTTGGTTTTAGATGACATGGTGTATTTGAAGGAAAGAGATCAAAGATGACTAGCAAGATGGTCGACTACAATTCATAAGATTCCCCCTATGGATCAGATGAGCAACGTGGTGGTGGGAATTCTTCTGACTTAGTAGACACATTAAGAATATTTAAGGTAGAAATAAGGAGTTGCAAGGCAGATAATGACAAATTCATGTAGGCACAAGAGAAACAAGCAGAAGTCGATGTAGCAATCCTTCATAGTTTGTTAGAATTTTAGAGGCATGGACCACTTCAGATCAACCATGGGAAATAGGATAAGAATAATGGGGCATATGGAAGTATATCTCATGGTGGGCACAGGTCGGATAGAGATGACACAATATGAGAGGGCAGGCTCTTAGATACTTGTTGAACCTCAAACCTGCACCTTCCTATACACCCTCTCAGCCTTCTTTTTCCACTTACTTCATCCACCAAGCTGTTAAATCATTGCATTATAGTCTAAAAAGAGCTTTTTACATGGTTTTCTGACTATGCTTATGATTGTTGTTTGGTTTAGATTTTTGTTCAGGCAGCTGCAGAAACTTGTCAGTTTCCGCAGCCAGCACAGGTTTCCGCAGCCAGCACAGGATTCCGCAACTATTTTGTTAAAAGCTATGCTACAGGTGTCCTATGAAGAAATGAGCCACATGGGCAAGCTACAGGTGACGGGTACATGGAACGTGTCCCTTCAAATCAGCCAAATCATCCATAGAAGGTCACGGTCAACAAGGGTCAAAGGCAAAGCCAACCAAGGAATTTAGCGGTGGCACGTCTCTGTTTTGAGCACGTGAAAGTTTACGTGGCACAGTCCTCATCCCATGGAGACATCAGCACACCTGGATATCATCCCCGTAACCTGAATCCAACAGCTACCACTCCGAAGATCTAATAGACATGATGACAATTACGCTATATCTCGGCTGAGGAGATCTACGTGTCTTTGGCAATGCAGTTAATAGCATAGGATTCAATTAGTTAGTTTCAACACTTTTCCATTATAAATAACGCGTTGATGAACACTGTGTAGAAGCTTTTGCGATGTAATTTTTGGAACTGTTTCTATTAGCACCCCACTGTACTTTGTTTTATATATGTTGCTGCTGCTTTAATACATGAGAAGACTACTTTGCTGAGCTCGTTCTTGTGACTGTTCGTTAACTGGCTGAGGTGGCAGAGGGCCCCTGCGCACTAAAGCCCTGTATAGTTGTCATTTGATTTCATTATGTTTCTGTCTTCATAATCATTAGCTTGTATATAACATGTTGTTTAGATGTTTTTAAATTCACTACTGTTTACATGTTCACTTCTGTTTTCTTATAGTTGTCAGCTGATCAATATTTTATGCAGGTTTTCTTAGGCAGCCCAGGCAAATTTTCATCTTTTTGATAACTATTGACATATGAGATCATCTTGTCCTTCCTGCTAACTTTCATTTTCTGAAGTTTAATTCCAGCAATGTCCTTTTTCAAGTTGTGATTTGCTTATTTATTTTTATGTTACTTGGACATCATACTACTCATCAATTTATGGTTTCTTTCTATAGTCAAGTGACTCTATTAGTAAGAAATCAGAATATTACTTATTGTAGTGTGATTTAGTTATCATATTGCTTAAACTTATTCATGATTGCTTCCCATAAGGTAGATTGAGCTTAAGGGTAAAGGATCAGAAGAGTTGAAGTAGTGTGATTAGTTTCCTTTATGCAATTTAATTTCTTGCAATTTAGTTATCATATTGCTTAAACTTATTCATGATTGCTTCCCACAAGGTAGATTGAGCTGAAGGGTAAAGGATCAGAAGAGTTGAAGTAGTGTGATTAGTTTCCTTTCTGCAATTTAATTTCTTGCCATTTAGATATCATATTGCTTGACTTGTTCATGATTGCTTCCCACAAGGTAGATTGAGCTGAAGGGTAAAGTATCTGAAGAGTTGAAGTAGTGTGAATTAGTTGCTTTGCTTTTAGTTTGAGTTGCTTTAAGTTCATTTTTTACTTTCTTTTTCATTCAGCAACAAGGATACTGGGCCATTGTCATTAGTTCACTGTTTGATACATTTACTTCCTCTTAAGAATTGATTTCATTACAGTTGTTTTAAAGCTTTCTTTTTGAGTACTTTTAAGTTTGGGAAAATCACTGTAGAAATCACCATCACCATCCATACTTAACTTTCATTTTCGTCATCACACATTAGGGAAAGATAAATCCAAAAATAAACTAAAAAACTCAAAAACGACAAAAGACTAAGGAAATGGTTATCTAGTACATATAGTACACTTCACTTCGTCAGTTTACGAACCCAGGATTGACATTTTAAATAGCAATTTAGAACACACTAAATTAACCAAACATTTTGGCACCGTTGCCGAGGAAGTGAAATTAGGTAGCCAATTTCTTTAAAAAAAAAAACACAAGAAAATTTCAAGGAAGGAAAATTGATAACCTCTCAAAGTATGCTCTCCTCTTGCACTTAGTGTGATCTGGAGGATCAGAAAAGAGAAAGTTATTGGTTTAATAGTTTCTTGAGTATGCTCTCTTCTTGCACCTAGAGTGACCTGGAAGATCAGAAAGAGAATTATTAGCCTGACTTGAAGAAAAATAAAAATAAAAATAAAAAATGACATGCATAGAGCAAGAGACTCTAGGGGAAGGTTTTTAGCTAGAGCCAAGAGTTCGATTTTTACAACTCCTTCTACTTCAAGGAATAGACAAGAGACACCTCCATCATCTCCAACCTACACTCCTAGCCCTAGGATTCCTGGAACTCAAGAGGCAGTAGTTGACTCTCCCATGCCATCCATCGAATCTGAATTAGGAATAGATCCTTTCTTTCCTTCTACAGGGAGACAAATTGTAATTGAAGAAGTAGAATCACCTGAGGAAGAAGAGGGAGAAATTCCTCCTCCTTCGCCCTTAGTAGAGGAACCAGAGGACTCTGAAGTCTCTAGGGAAACTATCATGACAGAAGAGGGAGTAAACAGATTTGGTAGAGGTAGAGGTAGAGGAGGAGGAGGAGGAGGAAATAATGGAGGAGGTAGAGGTAACAATGGGGGAAATAGGGATGGAGATAACTCATTTGGATTTCCTATAGTCGATGAGGATTCTCGAGCAACAATGACAAAATATTTCACCATCTGTCCTCCCAAACTTTCATGGGTTAAGAAATGAAGATCCTGAAACATTTCTATTTGAGTTTGAGGTCGTGTGTCGAACCTATGATTATCTGGAAGACTCTCAAAAACTCAAATTGTTTCCTTCAACATTGAAAGGAGCAGCTTTGAAATGGTTCATGGGATTACTCACTCAATCCATTAGGACTTGGAATGATATGAAACAAACATTTTTGGATAGGTACCTGGACTATTGTATGCCCACCAATCACAAGGATGAGGTATTCAAAATGGTACAAAAAGAAGATGAAAACTTAGAGGATTTACTTGAAAGATTCCAATACAATCTGAAAAGAGAAAAAATGAGTAACTTAGATGAGGAGACCATGAAAGCCCTTCTATTAAAAGCCATTAGAGATGAATGGATAGATATTTTGAACATGATGGGAAAAGGAGACATATCTCAACTTCCACTTCATGATATAGCAGAACTGTGTGTCCATCTCTCAAGAGGAAAATCTAAAACTGGAAAAGGGCCTAGAGATCCTTCACTCATCAGAGCAAATAAATCTGCAACTGGATCAGTAAGTAGGGCTGAGATTGGCAATATGCTTGATGAATTCAAAACTGATATCCTAGGGAGTCTTAGTGAGCAACTAGACACTCTTAAGATCCACAATAAGCAGAAAGCAGAAGCTGAAGCTTTAGCCATCTTTTGCCCAAAATGTAGAAAAAAACATGCTCTCAGGGAATGTCCCTTGGATGCAAAAGTTGTAGAAACATGTGTGATTTGTTCAGATAATCATGAGACCAAGGATTGTCCTTCAATTCCTGGGCTCAAAGCTGTCTTTCAAGAAGATCCAAATACAATTGAGTCTCTCTGTTTTGTTGCAAGGATACCTTGGCAGGGGCAACAAAATCAAGGGTTTAACAACTCTATGAACTTTCAACCCCCACCAAATTGGAATCCTTGGCAACAACCTTGGTCCCAACCTCAAAATCCTTTTCAATCATGGGTAAAAGGTATGCAAAATCCTTATGGGAGATTTGCTCAATTTTATCAATATCCTCCATCTTTTCAAAACCAACAAGCTCGACAACTTCCAAATCAAAACCCACAACTATCATTGCCATTTCAACAACAACAACCCTCTCAACAAAACCCAAATTCTCAACTCTTGCTTCCATTCCAACAGAAGTCAAATCAACTTCCTTCTCAGCCATTTCCAAACCCCAATAATAAAAACCCTCAAAATGCTTACATGATAGAAGGACAACAATTTCATGCCTATATGATTGTTCCTCTCAATGATGTACAACTCAGATCTGGTAGAGTTCTAGATAAACCTTCTATAGATGCCCAAAATCAAAGCATTTCTGAGGAAGAATCTCTTGAAGCCAATAAGGGTTCTGAAGCATTTCTTCAAAACCCAAACACTCAGAAAGAAAAAGAAAAAGAGCTAACCCCCACAACTCCTATAGTTGAGCAACCTGCATCTTCATCCACACCTCCTTTTCCTGAAAGATTACAAATTGACAAAGGGGTGGAAAAACAAATCTTGTTGCCTAACTATGATTTTCTAGATGAATTGAAGAATGTTTGTATCAAGATTCCCTTGTTACAAGCCATTAAAGAGATTCCTATTCTAGCAAAAACAATAAAGGAGTTGAGTCTTAAAAGACCAGGAAGGAAACCTAGAGACACAAGAAGAATCCACCTGGTAGGGAAAATTGCAGACATCATGATGGGAAAAATTACTATGCAGAAGTATGTAGATCCCGGTAGTCCAATTGTCAAAACACATATCAATGGGGTTGAAATTCCAAATACTTTGATTGATTTAGGGACTGCTATCAACATTATGAGTAGATAGACTATGGAACAGCTGAAACTTCCTAATCTTCTCTTTACACCTGCTTTACTGCAACTTGCAGATCGATCAATTATTAAACCAGACGGTGTATTAGAAGACATTTCAGTCTCCTTAGACTCCTGGGAATATCCAGTGGATTTCATGATTTTAACTCCCAAGAGTAATTTAGGAGGACATCCTCTCATCTTAGGAAGACCTTGGCTAGCCACAGCCGATGCTTTCATTAGTTGTAGGTCTGGGGATATGTATATTTCTGATGGTAATTCGACAAAGAAATTCAATCTGTATCCTCCAGCAAAAGCAATTACAGAAATAGGAGATAATGAGTGGATTGATGATGAAGATACTATACAACCTGTCTTTACCATTTCTGAAGTTAGTGAAGATAGTCAAATTCTGAACACATTAGAAAATTTTGAAACATCTTCAGAATATGACCACACACAATTTCAGTTAGATTCCGACATTGAGTATCTATCATCTAGACAAATGTCTCTTTTCTCTATGGAAGAATTTGGTAGTTCCACCCTTGAGATCTTTCCAGGAAAAACATTGAATATCAACAAAAATTTGGAAAGATCACAACAGGAAGAACTAACCAAAATCTTGCAAAAACATTCTACTGCATTTGCATGGGAGTATACCGATATGAAAGGTATTGACCATAAGACTTGCATTCACCACATCTACATTGAGGAAAACAGTAGACCAATCAGACAACCTCAGAGAAGAATGAATCCAAACCTTAGGGAGATAGTGAAAGAAGAGCTCCAAAAGTTACTTAATGTGAACTTCATTTATCCAATTTCAGATAGCCGATGGGTTTCTCCTTTGGTTATAGTACCTAAAAAGAATGGTAAATGGAGGGTTTGCATTGATTACAGGGAATGGAACAAAGCAACTTTGAAGGATCACTTTCCTTTACCCTTTATCGATCAGGTATTAGATACTTTAGCAGGCAAAAAGTATTTTTCATTTTTGGATGGTTTTAGTGGTTACAATCAGATTCAGGTAGCACCTGAAGATCAGGACAAGACCACATTTACCTGTCCATGGGGAACTTTTGCTTATCGAGTACTTCCTTTTGGATTATGTAATGCACCCGCAACATTTCAAAGGGCAGTACTAGGAATATTTTCCGATCTAATCCATGATTGTGTAGAGGTTTATATGGATGATTTTACAGTTTAGGGTAATTCGTTTGAAGAGGCATTAGAGAATTTGGAAAAAGTCCTTATAAGATGTAAAGAAACAAACCTATCATTAAGTCATGAAAAATTCTTTATGATGTTTACTGAAGGGATTGTTTTAGGACATCATATTTCAGGAGATGGGATTAAAGTTGATAGATCAAAAGTTGAGGTCATCTCCAAGTTGCCTATTCCAAATTGTCAAAAAGATGTTAGAAGTTTTCTTGGATTTACTGGATACTATAGAAGATTTATTGAAAACTTCACCAAAATAGCATCTCCACTCTTCAAATTACTTACAAAAGACTGTGAATTCAAATGGGATCCTGATTGTCAATCTGCATTTGAAACTTTGAAAACAAGAATATCTGAAGCACCCATTTTGAGAGGTCCAAATTGGAAACTTCCTTTCCATATTTCTACAGATGCTTCAGATACAGCTCTAGGAGCTGTGTTGGGACAAAAGGATTTAGTTCCTTATGCCATTTACTACACCAGTAAAAATTTGACTCCCACTGAGTTAAACTATACTGTGACTGAGAAAGAGTTCTTAGCTGTTGTTCATGCAATTAACAAGTTTAGACATTATATAATTGGCTATGAAACTTTTGTCCATACTGATCATTCTGCAATTAGATATCTCATGAACAAACCTGTTACTAATGGCAGAGTTACAAGATGGCTTTTACTTTTACAAGAATTCAATATTACTGTGTTGGATAGGCCAGGGAAACAGAATACAGTAGCTGATTTCTTGTCTAGAATCCAAAATACTAACGAAGATTCTTCTGTAGAGGATAAGTTTCCAAATGAATATTTGTTTGCAGTAACTACTAAGACTCCTTGGTATGCAGATATTGCTAACTATTTGGTTACAGGGAAGCTACCTCCACATTTATTTCCTAATGAAAAGATAAAAATTATTCAGGAGAGTTCAAGTTATTCATGGATTTCTAATGAATTGTTTAAAACAGGGCTAGATTGTGTGATCAGAAGATGTGTTCGAGAAGATGAAATGCCTGACATCCTCAAGGCATGTCATGATGAACCATGCGGTGGACACTTTGCTGACAAAAGGACGGCCTATAAAATCCTTTCTTTAGGATATTATTGGCCTTCCCTTTTCAAAGATGCAAAACAATATGTCAGAAGGTGTGACAGCTTCCAAAGAGTTGGGAGACCGACTCTTTCAAATGAAATGCCATTACAACCACAGGTACTCATCGAACCCTTTGAAAAATGGGCTTTAGATTTCATTGGACCCATTAATCCACCATCTAGACAAAAGAAGTATATATTGGTATGCACTGATTATGTCACTAAATGGGTAGAAGCTAAAGCATTGCCTTCTGCCACTGAAAATTCAATTGTTCAATTTCTTTTTGAGGATATTTTTACTCGTTTTAGTGTCCCAAGAGAAATTGTGACAGATCAGGGAAGTCAATTTACATCTAACTTGATGGAGAAGCTGATGGAAGAATACAAAATCAAGCACAGAAAATCTACTCCTTACCATCCGCAAGCAAATGTCCAAGTGGAATCTACAAACAAAGTTCTTGAGAATATCATCACCAAAACTGTTCACCTACACAAAAGAGATTGGACAGAAAGGCTCCCTGAAGCCTTATGGGCCTACAGAACTACATGGAGGAACACAACAGGACATTCTCCCTATGAACTTGTTAATGGGAAAGAAGTCTTGCTCCCCATTGAGTTTCAAGTCAAGACTTTCAAGATGGCAGTTCAGTTGGGGATGAATCTATCAGAAGCCCAAAACCACAGAATGGAGCAGCTGAATGAGCTAGATGAGATCAGACAAGATGCAATTTTAAGGACTGATCTAGTTCAACATCAAAGAGCTAAGTGGCATGACAGATATATCAAAGGGAGAAATTTTCAAGAGGGAGATTGGGCATTACTGTTTGATTCCAAGTTTAAATACTTCAAAGGAAAATTTCAGACTCATTGGCTTGGGCCATATGAGATTGACAAAGTCTTTAACAATGGAGCGGTAAGAATCAAGACCATTGATGAGTTTCAAACTCCTCTCATTGTGAATGGCCACCGATTGAAAATTTATCATAAGCCACTCTCAAAAGAGGAATTTGTCAAAATGTTCCAAGAAAATTCTGCAATAAGGCTGGTGGAGAAGAATCCTTCTCCCCCATCAGCCTAGCCTTTGTTTCTTTCAGTGAAAAAAAGAAAAAAATTGTATAAGCCTGAAAACCAATCATAGATTGGCAGTCTTATACAGAAAATGTAGAGTGAAAATCAAGGACACCTGACACTCTATATTTTCTAAAAAAAAAAAATCTCCTCTCCTTCTCTTTCCATCTTCACTCCATTTCATTTGCCATTTCACTTCACCTCCATCTCATTCTCATTTCCATTTCACTTCACTCCACCTCATTTTCATTTCATTCCACTCATTCCATTTCACTCCATCAATAAAAGTCCCTTTCAGGACTATTTTCATTCAGTTAGTTCTTATCTAACTATCTTTGTGCAGTTAAGGTGGTGCTGTCTCAGTTTCCGCAGTTGGAAACCATTTCCGCAGCCAGAAGCAGTTTCCGCAGCCAGAAATGATTTCCGCAGCCAGCATCACTCTGTTTTCAAAATTTACAGTCAACTGTTAGTGCCATAATCATGAAATGCAGGTGTAATTGAGCTAAAGACATGGGGCATCTCCAAGACAACAAAGAAGAGCAATTGGTTAGAAGCCTTGAGCAAGAAATGACAAAGGTATGATCAAAAATCTTCATCAAATAACAATTCAAGTCATAATTACGCATAGTTATTAAACCATAACAAGTTCTACTATGTGCAATGATTTGATACGATAGCTCCACTACCACTCCTATTCCACGATATCACTCCACACACCTCGCATTCATTTCTCTAACGGTCTCATGATTATTCCGAGTTTAAACTCAAGATTGACTGCAGTTCCATTTATTACGCGTACTCTTGAGACCTGACCTATTGTGTTACGGCTCTTCTTAGCCGTAATTTCCGCAGCCGTCTGTTGAGACGTGTAAAAATTTCATACACAGTCACCCGATTCGAAAGAATCCCGCCGTTATTCCACTCGTTTACCACTCCACTAATACCATACTCCTCGCATGCATCCACATTTTAAACTTGTTCACTGCTGCTCACCCTCTGTTCCTCCGGTAATTTCGGTATTTCCATTCCCTGTTCTCCATTTCTGACTGCAGTCACTACAGTCATCCTAAACCCCGACTACAGTCACTATAGTCTATCCTAAACCCTGTAACAGAGCCATTTTTCCTGAACCCTCACACGCAGAAGAACTCTCAGTTGGAATTTAAAACAGAGGATGGGAAAATTACTGAGAACCGAGCCGGAAGGACCGAAATGCTTGGAGGGTTATCCTCAAACTAAGGAATTGCTGAAGAAGGCCAGGTGGCTATGATTTATCCAAAAGTTTAAAGGCCATAACAAGGAGGTGACCAAAGCTTTTGCGCGGTCTTTTGATGGACAAACAGTGGAGATTGGAGACTTAAAGTTTACAGTGACTGAGGCCACAGTAGCAGCTGCCATAGGCCTACCTCAAGAAGGTGAAAGGTGGTTTAAAAATAGAAGTGTGGACGATCAAATATGGAGAATCAAGTTACAAAACCAAGGTATGGATACCACCGTATTTACAAAAGGCATCCCTGTTCATGCACTAAAAGAGGAATGGTCTAGTCTACGTTTTGGTTCTATGTATATGTATCATGCTAGACTAATGATGAATTTCGTAGAGGGTCACACTCTTAATTTGCCTCATTTTCTGCTATTAAGTTTGAAAAAGATGAGTTTTACAGTTCAAAAACACGTAGGCAACATTGAACCTCATCTTTACCATCATGGATTCATAAAAATTCTTATTGAGGACCAGTTAAAGAAAACTAAGGATACTTGGGAGCAATTCTTGACAAGAAACTACTTCCAAGAGCCGTCTGAGGCCTCTGGAAGCAGTCCACCAAAGATTCCAAGGAAAAGTAGGATGAAAGAAAAGAACATTACAGTCCAAGAATCCCCTACAACAGAAATTCAAGAAACTGTCCAAAAAGAAGAAGAAGATAGAGCTAAAAATAAGAAACAGAAGAAAGAAAAAGGCAAAAGAACCATTCAAGAAGTCTATCCATCCCCTGAGCAATCCATAGAAGAGGATTATCAACCTCTATCAGAAATATTAGTACACCTTCAGGCTGCTGCTATAGCCAAGAAAAAGCAAAAAGGAAAACAGAGTGCACAAGAGAAGAGTACTAGTCCATACTTAAGGAGGAGCACTAGGCTAAAAGGGAAGGGGAATAAAACCCAAGAAAAACAGTCTCACTTTATTGATTTAGGTGAAGAGACACTTGAGAAATCTCCAGTTCAGCCAAGCATTGAATCAAGTCCTCCACGTGAGGAAAGCCCTTTTCGGCCGGAAAGAGAGAGCAGTCTTCCTCCTCCACCAGATTTTGAGCCTAGTCCGAGAAAGACACCTGAGGTAGATCCTAATCAGCAAGAGGTATATAACTACCTGGAATCCTTAGAACAATCAGCTGCAGGACCGAGTACCACTTTTCCACTTGATGCACAAGTTCAGTCTTTGAAACAGGAAGTATTTGAATTAGAAGTCCTAAATAGGCATATCAAACAGGAAAATGAAGCACTCAAAGAGCAGAGTAAGGTAGACAAGATTGTCCATGATAACACTATGCTCCATTTAGGATTGTGGCAAAAGAAAAATAGGAGGCTGAAGAAAAAGTGCAAAAAGTTAAGCAGAGCATTGATTAATCTCAAGTTCAAATGTCTAGTCAGGAAACCAAGGATGATGTTAGCATCAAAGAAGAAGAAAAGAGGGCTAGATGTCCTTGCAGAAGCCTCAGAACATATGGATTAGAGGGAAATAACTAAATTTTGGTTGCATGAGGACATGCAACACCTTCATAGTGGGGGTATGTTGAGCCTCAAACCTGCACCTTCCTATACACCCTCTCAGCCTTCTTTTTCCACTTACTTCATCCACCAAGCTGTTAAATCATTACATTATAGTCTAAAAAGAGCTTTTTACATGGTTTTCTGACTATGCTTATGACTGTTGTTTGGTTTAGATTTTTGTTCAGGCAGCTGCGGAAACTGACAGGTTTCCGCAGCCAGCACAGGATTCTGCAGCTATTTTGTTAAAATCTATGCTACAGGTGTCCTATGAAGAAATGAGCCACATGGGCAAGCTAGAGGTGACGGGTACATGGAACGTGTCCCTCCAAAACAGCCAAATCATCCATAGAAGGTCACGGTCAACAAGGGTCAAAGGCAAAGCCAACCAAGGAATTTAGTGGTGGCACGTCTCTGTTTTGAGCACGTGAACGTTTACGTGGCACAGTCCCCAACCCACGAAGACACCGGAACACCTGGAGATCAATCTCGTAACCTGAATCCAACAGCTACCACTCCGAAGATTTAATAGAAATGATGACAGTTACACTAGATCTCGACTGAGGAGATCTACGTGTCTTTGGCAACGCAGTTAATAGCATAGGATTCAGTTAGTTAGTTTCAGCACTTTTTCATTATAAATAACGCGTTGATGAACGCTGTGTAGAAGCTTTTGCGATGTAATTTTTGGAACTGTTTCTATTAGCACCCCACTGTACTTTGTTTTATATATGTTGTTGTTGCTTTAATACATGAGAAGACTACTTTGCTGAGCTCGTTCTTATGACTGTTCGTTAACTGGCTGAGGTAGCAGAGGGCCCCTGCACACTAAAGCCCTGTATAGTTGTCATTTGATTTCATTATGTTTCTGTCTTCATAATCATTAGCTTGTATATAACATGTTGTTTAGATGTTTTTAAATTCACTATTGTTTACATGTTCACTTCTGTTTTCTTATAGCTGTCAGCTGATCAATATTTTCTGCAGGTTTTCTTAGGCAGCCCGGGCAAATTTTCATCTTTTTGATAACTATTGACATATGAAATCATCTTGTCCTTCCTGGTAACTTTCATTTTCTGAAGTTTAATTCCAGCAATGTCCTTTTTCAAGTTGTGATTTGCTTATTTATTTTTCTGTTACTTGGACATCATACTACTCATCAGTTTATGGTTTATTTCTATAGTCAAGTGACTCTATTAGTAAGAAATCAGAATATTACTTATTGTAGTGTGATTTAGTTATCATATTGCTTAAACTTATTCATGATTGCTTCCCATAAGGTAGATTGAGCTGAAGGGTAAAGGATCAGAAGAGTTGAAGTAGTGTGATTAGTTTCCTTTATGCAATTTAATTTCTTGCAATTTAGTTATCATATTGCTTAAACTTATTCATGATTTCTTCCCACAAGGTAGATTGAGCTGAAGGGTAAAGGATCAGAAGAGTTGAAGTAGTGTGATTAGTTTCCTTTCTGCAATTTAATTTCTTGCCATTTAGATATCATATTGCTTGACTTGTTCATGATTGCTTCCCACAAGGTAGATTGAGCTGAAGGGTAAAGGATCTGAAGAGTTGAAGTAGTGTGAATTAGTTGCTTTGCTTTTAGTTTGAGTTGCTTTAAGTTCAGTTTTTACTTTCTTTTTCATTCAGCAGCAAGGATACTGGGCCATTGTCATTAGTTCACTGTTTGATACATTTACTTCCTCTTAAGAATTGATTTCATTACAGTTGTTTTAAAGCTTTCTTTTTGAGCACTTTTAAGTTTGGGAAAATCACTGTAGAAATCACCATCACCATCCATACTTAACTTTCATTTTCGCCATCACACATTAGGGAAAGATAAATCCAAAAACAAATTAAAAAACTCAAAGACGACAAAAGACTAAGGAAATGGTTATCTAGTACATATAGTACACTTCACTTCGTCAGTTTACGAACCCCGGATTGACATTTTAAATAGCAATTTAGAACACACTAAATTGACCAAACAATACTCTAGATAGGAGAGGTGATAGACACATGTTCTATTCTAGTTTTGGTTTTGAAAAGCACTATGATCGTCATCATTATCATCCTTATAAGAGGAGTGACAGGGGATACTTTCCATATGAGTTTAAGGAAGAAAATCCACCTACCTTTGATGGAGATTTGAAGAAGACGAAGGATGTAGAAGCATGGATACTTGGGATAAAGAAATTCTTTGAGTTGCTTGAATACATAGAGAACACGAAGGCCATAATATCTATCTTAAACCTTAAAGGGAAAGCAAACATCTGGTGGGAAGATGTGAAATGGGTTAGAGACATCATGACATAGGAGTTGATTTGGCATGAATTAAAAGACTTTTCAAGAATAAGTATTTGTCAGAGAGGTACTACGACAACAAAGCTAAGGAATTCTATGAGCTAAAGATGGGATCAATGCCAGATGAGGAGTATACAACCAAGTTCTTGGATTTATTAAGGTATGTACCATATATTAAATATGATAAGGCCAAAGTTTAGAGATTTGTCAGTGGATTTCCATTAGAATTTAGAGATCAGATTGAGTATGATGAACCTTAATCACTTGAGAAAGTTGTTGGGAAACTGAAGCATTTTTATGAGCAGTCAAAACTCAAGACAAAATCTCAACAAGGTTGGAAATGGAAATACAAAGCTAAAGGTAAATGGAAACCGAAAATAACAAGGCCTCGGGATGCAAGTGAGAAAGAAAATGTTGCACCTTACAAGAAGTTTACTAGGTCACAACATGTAGGGAAATAAAATAAAGGTGATGGTACAGGACGGTTGCAGTATTGGACATGTGGTAAGGAGCATCTTAAGAGGGGTTGTTTGCAGAATCAGGGTGGTAGGCCTCAAATTTACAATGCATAGAAAGCACAGATAGTTGGGGATGTCAGGAAAATCATTCCATGGATTTATGCAGCATTGGATAACAAGAAGGCATATTACCAGGAAAATGTTATCAATATGGACAATAAGCTCTATGATCAAGTTATTTCCATTTTGATTGACCCTGGATCTAATTATAGTTATGTTAGTACTAACCTGGTGGATAAGTGTGGTTTGAATAAAGAAGTGCATGCAGAATCCTAGTTAGTGCATTTGTCTACAGGTACAAAGAAGAGAGTGTATCACTAGGTAAGAGCTTGTGCATTCGAGTTGAATGGTTTCCTACCTCAACACCTTTGAATGTATTGCCGTTGGGATCACATAGGATGATTTTGGGTTATTGGTTATATCTTCATAGGACCAAGTTGGATTGTTATGACAAGGCCATTAAGTGTTTGGATGAATATGGAGAAAAAAAGATATTACAGGGTAAGATGAAGGCACAATCAGTGAGAATGGTGATAACTATTTAGGCAAAGCACAGTCGCATAAAGGGGTGTGTGTTATTTTTAGTGCATATTTCTAGTGATAAAGGTATGGATGTTGAGGATGCAAAGGTATTAAGCATGTACCCGATCTTACAACAGTTTCATTATGTGTTTCCAGCAAATATTTAAGAGTTGTCGCCTCATAGAGAAGTGGAATTTTCCATTGAGTTGGTACCAAGGGTAGCACCAGCATCAAAATCATCGTACATGATGAGCACACTAGAGTTAGTAGAGCTGAAGTTACAATTGAAGGAAATTCTTGAAAAGGTATACATTAGGCCAAGTGTATCGAATTGGGGTGCATCACTTTTATTTGTGAAGAAGAAGGATGGTACTCTTAGGCTATGCATTGATTATAGGAAGTTGAATAAGGTAACTAGCAAGAACAGGTATCCATTGATGAGGATCAATGATTTGTTTGACTAGTTGAAGGGAGCAACAATGTTCTTGAAGATCAATATGAGATATAGATATCATCAGGTACACATAAAGGAAGAGGACATTTACAAGACAACTTTTCGGACCAGGTATGTGCATTATGAGTTTTTTGTAGTTCTATTTGGTTTGAATAATCCTCCATCTACCTTTGTGTGCTTCATGAATAGTGTATTGCATCCTTATTTGGACAAGTTTGTTATTGTATTCATTGATGACATCTTGATACATTCTAAAAATGAGGAAGAGCATGTCGAACACTTAGCAACAATGTTGAGATTACTGAGAGAGTATCAGTTGTATGCCAAGCTTAGCAAACAAAGTTCCTTTCAGACATAGGTACATTACTTGGGACATGTCGTTTCCAAGGAAGGCATAACAATGGATCCATAGAAGATAAGGACTATCATGTAGTGGGCGACTCCTATAAATGTGGATGAGGTAAGATCATTCATGGGGATAGTAGGTTATTATAGGAGGTTCATCAATAAATTCTCTCACATTGCATATCCTATTACATCACTATTGAGGAAAGGAAATAAATTTGAATGGACATAGGAATGTGTAGCCAATTTTTTGTAATTGAATAAATTGTTGATAAATGCTCCAGTGTTAAAGATTTCAAATCCAAACAAAGAGTTTCTGGTGTGTACATATGCTCGTAAGAGAGGAATTGGTGGATTCATGATGCAGGAAGGACAAGTAGTATGCTATGAGTCATGGAAACTAAATGAGCATGAGCATAATTATCTTACAAATGATCTAGAGTTGGAAGCAATCATCCATGCATTGAAGATGTGGAGGTACTATCTTCTTAGCAGGAGGTTTGTATTGATGAATGATCATAGTGGATTGAGGTATCTATTTGACCAACCAAATCTGAATTCTAGGCAAGCTATATGCCTAGCCTCGATCAATGAGTTCAACTTTGAGATTAGGTGCATCAAGGGTGAGGAGAACAATGTTGCATATTCTCTTAGCAGGAGAGTACATGTGAATCACATAAAAACTATGAGTTCTTATGGGATAGACTTACAGGATCACATATTACAAGTAGGACAACAGGATGACAAGTACATGGAACTTATGCTTAGGTTACAACAAGGTACAAGTGGTCAGGATGTGGACTATTGTCTTACAATAGATGATTTGATCAGATTTAGGGACACGGTATATGTGTCGAATTCCAATGAGCTCAAGAAGACTATCTTGTGAGAGTTTCATGCAAAACCTTATTCAGGTCAGCCAGGACACTAGAAGGCATTGACAATAGTGAAGAAGTTTTATCATTGGTTGAATCTGAAGAAGGACATGCAAAGTTTATGGCTAGATGCTTAGACTGTCAATAGGTGAAAGCAAAGTGTAAGCATTCAAGTGGACTACTACAACCGATTCTAATTCCATAGTGGAAGTTGGAGGTCATTTTCATGGATTTCATTATAGGTTTGCCGAGGACATATAGACAAAATGATTCCATCATGGTTGTGGTGGACAGGTTGACTAAGGTAGCGCACTTCATTCTAGTGAAGTCTACTTATTCAACTAGTGATGTGGCACATGTATTCATCAAAGATGTAGTGAGGTTGGATGGTGTTCCATGGAAGATTGTGTCAGACAGGGATGCTAAGTTCACTTCCAAATTTTGGAAGGAGCTGTTTGCAAGTTTGGGGATAAAGTTGGCCTTTAGCACAACTTATCATCTACAGACAAATGGACACACAATGACAGTCAACAAAATATTGAAGGACATGTTGAGGATGTATGTGATGCAGCATCACAGGAGATGGGAGGAGTACCTTCCATTGGTTGAGTTTGTTTACAATAATGGGTATCAGGAGTCATTAAGGATGAGTCTGTTAGGCATTGTATGGGCGGATTTGTAATAATCCCATTAGTTGGAGTGATCTAGTGGACAAGGTATTGATAGGACCAGACATGTTAGCAAAGATGGAACATGAAATGTAGGTTATCAAGAATAATATAAAGGAAAAACAGGACATGCATAAAAGTTATGCACATCGAAACATGTTGTTTGAGGAGTTTCAAGTTGGGGAACCAGTGTATTTGGGCATCAAGATGAAGAATAGATCCTTCAGGATTGTATCATGTGCCAAGTGTTGGGTGCATTATTTAAGGATATTTCAGGCACCTTTTTCCCTATTTGTAGCCATTTCCCTTCACTGAATCCATCAATCCCTTGAAACAATGTCACTCTCCCTGGTCAAGAAGAAATCTTTTTCTCTGACATATTATTATGCCATTTTTTGTTAAGTATCGAAAGAAACAATGTATTTTTGGAATGACTAACCAGTGCAATTATGGAAGAGGTCTTTTGGATGTTTTTCTTTCAGGTGTTGCTATAATTACTAAAGACTATGGGAAAATAGATGCTAATGTTACATGATGTTACACCCTGAAGATTGTTGTTACACCATAAGTGTTGTTACACCATGAGTTTTTGTTACACTATGACGCTATTGCTACACTGCAAACTGTTAAAAACGGTGGCCGCTATTTTAGAGATAATTGTTGAAGACTGTGATATGTAACTCTATGCGGAAGGTTGAAAATATCTGAGCAGGTATAGCTATAAAAAGTGGTGTAACCATAATATGTATTTAATTGAAAATTAGTTGTAATAAATTCTATTTTATTTCATTTTTGTTAAATCAACCAGCATGAGAATCATGAGATTTTCATCACTGATTCGTTCCCTAATTTTGGCTCTCTGTGATACTTTATAAAGACCCAGTCCTATGAGAAGGGGATGACAACATCTGGAAAAATATCGATATTTTTATCTTGTATCTTTTAGCTATTTTAATACAACAAGTACTTGGTGATGATTTTGAAATTCCTGTGTTGAATCTTTAAGTAGTTTCCTTCCATTCCTGCACCCTACTAGGGAGGAAGGGCCCTCCTCTTTAGTAGGGATCACAATATTAGTATTATATTTATTTTCTTAGATGTTGATGTGAATCTCTTATTGTCGTTGCATATATTGTGGAATAGACACACCTCTGTTTTCGTATTTATGGTATGTAGTTTTATATTATTGTTGCACTCTAGTTAATAACACATTCCACACCTACTTCTTTTCTGAGGCTTATAAAGTGTGAATTTCTTATTTTTTGAATGAATCTCATTTCTGTAGTGTTTTCTTTAATTTCTGCGAGTGTGAGTTTCATTTTTGCAAAAATTATTTAAATTATGCAAGTGTGTTCAACAACATTTTTGTGTTACCTGACTGTTCATGTTTTGGGCACAAACAGTGCAGACTCCTTTGAAATAAAAGACCTACCCTGGTTGATAATTAATGGCTGTGATTCAGATATTTTAAGAGTGATAAAATAGCACAAACATTTTGGCGTTGTTGTTGGGGAAGATAGTTGACGGTACAGTCAACCAATGCTTTTTCTTGAATTTGCTTTTGATACAGTGTTTCTAATTGCACAGGTGTTGGGCGATAAGACGAGAGGTAAGAACGTGTGCATCGCTCTAACATACATTAGCGGGCTCACCACTGTGATAATTAGAACACTTAAGGTGTGAAATTTTTTTCAATTTCCTTTTAGAGTGTCTTCAATTTTACAGACATTGAGCGGTAAGACGAGAGGTAAGAACCTGCGCATCACTCTAACATCCCTAAGCGGGCTCACCACTATAGTAATTGAGACACTTAGGATGTGAAATAATTACACATAAGGTCCATGTGTAGTATGTATGAGTAAAAAAAGAAACGAAACATAGGAATTCTAATAAATCTACAGGAAAAATGGGTCATAAAATGAACAAGAAAAATACAGATCTAGGGAGAAAAACATTTATTCAAGAATTGATCTAAAAAGCAAAGAGAGAACAATCAACTTCTCATAGGGACATAAGAAAAATAGGTCCGTAGAAAGACACTACTCCTACATCAAAATCATGAGTATCTGGTTCGTCTGTTTTAGGACCCCACCTTCCTCAACTAGCCTACAAACTCCCAAATCTATAAATTCAACTCAAGAATAGTAGGGAGAGGCTAGTGGCAAGGATTTTGGATTAGAATGAGAAGGGGAAGCTAGTGGGAGGCACCAAGAACCAGAATAATAAGAACATTCTTATAATTATCAATACCCATATTCAAGCATTGCAGTAAAACAACCAGCCCCAAAACAATCTGAGCAATCATCACAGGAATCTTTATCCACAGAACATTCACCTGAAAAACCTTTGGGAGGGTAATCACCAGAACAAGAATTAGGAGAATCCACAATGGGAGACAATAATAACAATAAAAATGATAGAACATATGCCATTATTACCACTTTTGAATTTCCAATAAGTGATATAAGGGGTGAAGCTCCCATGAAAAATATTCCTCTATCAGCCCTTCCATTTATTCAAGGATTGACTGTAGAAGATCCTGATACTTTTTTGTTTGAATTTGATGTTTTGTGCAGGAGCTACGACTACACTTCGAATGCTCAGAAGCTAAAACTATTCCCTGCTACCTTGAAAGGAGCAACACTAAGATGGTTTATGGGACTGCGTTCTGCTACTATCCAGACATGGGGAGACATGAAGACTACGTTTCTGTCGAAATACCAGGACTATTGCCAAACTAGAGATTTGAGAGAGGAGATATTTAGAATGGCACACAAGGAAGAATAAAAATTGGAAGATTATGTGGAACAATTCCATTATAATCTACAGAGATCAAAACATAGTGATCTGGATTTAGAAATTTAGAAAATAATATCTATATGAGGAATGAGAGATGACTGCCTCAACATGTTGAACCCATTGGGAAAAGGAGATATATCTCAGATCCATTTGATGAGATAATAAAAATATGCTTAAGGTGTTCAAGAGGATTTTCATGGGGGAGAAGCATGGCACAGGATGCCTCTGTTAGAATACAAAAATCTGCAAATGGAGGTGTGACCAGAGCTGAGATCGGAAACCTGTTCGAAAATCTTAAGCTTAATCTTCTCAGTACCTTATCTGCCCAACTGACAACAACACAAGTGAAAAAGGCACAAGATGAAGCTAATAAATCTTTGGCTATGTTTTGCTCGAAATGTAAAGAGAAACATTCCTTGAAGGCATGTAGAGTCAACAATACCAACTTGTGCAATATCTGTGATCTAGAGCATTCTACAGGCTACTATCCCGAGCTTCCGAAACTAAAAGAAGTACTCAAGGAATCAAGTGAAGAAGTACAATCTTCCTACTTTAGCGAGTCCGTGAAGCCTTAGCAACCACGACCACCAAGTATGTCTCAAGATTTTTATTTTAATCCATGGAATAATGTATATAATGCTCAACAATTTTCATGGCAGTATTCCGCTCCTCCAACTCAATTTCCTTCACCGCAGAACCAGTGGTCTCCTTCTCCACCTTTTAAGTATCCTCCATCTCAGCAGTATTCTCAGTCTCAGAATTGTAGGGGAAACTCTTTAGCTCCAGCCTCTCATGCACTACCAGTACAACATCAATTGCAACTACCACCTCTCTCATCATCTGTTGCTACTCCTCCCATATGACCACAATTACCTATACAATCTAACCCTAACCAAAATAATAAGGAAACCCATAATATAGAAGCCCCTAATTCTTTCCAAACTTACTACATTACTCCTGTTGGATGTAATGAAATCCACCTTTGATAAGAAAAAGTAGTAAATCCAAAAACCTCCCCTGTTATTACTGAAGAGGAATGTGAATCACCTAGGGATGATACTATTGACCTTGATGAGGTTTTTACACCTGTAACAATAGATTTGAATAAAAATGATACACCTATAACAGTCAATCCAGTTGTTATGGTAACTAAGGATCCCCCATATCCACAAAGACTAGCTGAAACTGGGATGATTCCACAACCCGAATCTGATTTTCTCAAGGAGTTAAAAAAATTGCACATAATGATTCCCTTACTACAAGCCATTAAGGATGTCCCCATTTATGAAAAAATAGTAAGATACTTATGTTTCAAAAAACCTGGAAGGAAGCCCAAAGACCTTGTTACCATACATGTGATGGAACAATTGTTAAAAATGATGACTGGTCAACCTCTTTTGACTAAATATAATGATAGAGGGAATCCTACAGTCACATTTTATATTCATGAGAAACCCATTTCGAATACATTAATTGATTTAGGGGCAAAAATCAATGTACTAACCAAGGAGGTCTTCACCACTTTAGGATTACACGAGCTAATACAAACACCTACTTATCACTATATTTTCGAAGATATTCTCTGAGGAAGTTAGGATTTTTAAATGAGTAAAATAAAAATGTTAAAAATATATTACTTATCACATTGGTTATGGAGAATCAGACATTATGTGGGCAAATCATAAGGTTAAATGTCAAAAAGAAAATATTTAATATTTATTTCACAATAAATTAGATAGTTTGAGAAAAAGTTTTGATTATTAATTACATTTTACATTTGTGATTTTATAAATTTGATTTTATAAATGTATTTAAATATTTTAAGTTTTTATCTTTGAAGTGATGGAGTAAATCTAAAGTATTATTCACCAAGAAAACACAATTTTTTTTTTCTTCCAAGGAAAAAAATTGTAATTTCATTCATTTTCAAACAAAATTACATTTAGCATATGCACTAGAAGAATAGTGCATTCAATCAGGATAAATCCATTACTCTATCAAAGCAAAGACTATAAAAGCTCAACATGTAGATACAAAAGCATAAATCTAAAAAGATAGTTCAAAAGTTCCAATATACACAATGTACATCAACTATTCCAAACATAAGGACAAAAACATGTTCATGGAGAAACTAAAAGCGAAAACTATCCTCTGTGAATAGAGAATGACAAAAACTGGAGTACATATATGAGCATGCTTTTTAAATAATTTATAAACTTAATATGTGGAGATAAAATGCAGTTCATTGTATTGTGACACAACGACCCTGCATGATATCCTACACCCATTCTGACTAACATGCTGCCCACACAAACTGTTATCACCCTCTCAAGAGCATAGGGTAGATGTTTTTGCCTTTTTCGTGGTTTTTTATTATTATTATTTTCAATTGTCTCTGTATTTTTTTTGGAATCTTAAGTTTAATTTATGTAATTTGTATAATTTGAATGTTTTATATATGTTGTATGGTGCTAAATATATTTATATATGTAAAATTATATTTTAAACAATTAAATAAAATAGATATTTCAAGATCTTGATATAAATCTACTAGTCCAATCTTGACCATAAATGATTGGAAAATTAGGTAAACAATATTATCAGTGAATGTTGTGAAACGACAATCATGTAATAGAATGGTCTATGTAATTTGAATGCAGGTGAAGAATGAATTACCATGAGATGCAGGGGAATTGAACAGAACCCTACTCACGGTAGCATTGAGAAGCACTAGGATATTGTTGGGATTGGCATACTTGAGAAGATATATTGTTGTGTGTCTTATGCCTTTGTTGTCGAAGGTGGAGGCACTGATCTTGGTTCCCTCTACATGATCCAATGTATATCTTTTGTATGGAAGAAATCCTATGTGTAGGAGCCCATTTCCTAAAAGTCGATGACCACCTGAAGACATGAATAGGTTAGAAGGTGTTATGCTTCTCCACCCATTCATATGACTCCTTTACAAGTGTCTCGTCCCATCCCATATTGCGAATATAATTGGATCTGACCATGCTGTAGAAGTCAACATTGAGAGAAATTGCACCTCCAAGAACTCTGGCTCTCGCTAGAGTCAATCCATCCTTTGTAACAAATGACTGCGCTGGGGAAGTGTAATTGTCGGTCTGCCCCAATAGATTTCCAAAATCTTTGGCCTTCTAGATTTCGAGAACCCCTTAGGGAGATGCTCTACTCTCTGTGATCAAAACCGAATACTTGGCAAACAACATTGCGATAAGGGGGCAACCAACCATTCCTCCTCAAACAATGATTTAGTCTTATCTTTTTGCAACTACTTTCACACAATCCACACTCATAAACACAAATAAATTCCAATTTGAGGGTGGTGTGAAAGAGAATAACAACAACAAAAAATTCTTTATCGTTCTCGCAACTTCAGAGGTTATTCAATCAAGTTCCTTGGGTACTCCTGCTTCAAAAAATGTAGAAGGGTTGAGTCGAGAGGCTCGTTGAAGAACTTTAACAACTAAAAGGCTTGAATTCCTTACCATCTAATTACATGCAATATGTTCATGGGTTATAATAAATATTAACAAGTTGAACAGTTGTACAAATCAAGAATCAGTTGATAGTTAAATTAATGGGATCTAATGGTCAAAAAACTTTCAATCATCTAACATGGGATCTAATGATGCAGAGAAGTGCAAAGTGGCAGCTGGGGGAGTTCTTCCCAAAGGGAATGCCTCACGACATAACTATCTTAAAGGATGTCCAAGTTTGGCATAACTTCACGTTCCTATAAACATATCATTCTTCCATCTAATAGTTAGGTCGTCCCAGCCTAAGCTCACTATAATTACAAAAATAAATAAATTAATGATCCCCTACATATGAAAAGCACTCAACGATTCTTCATCAATACATTCCATAAACATCTACTTAGATTTGTATTATTATTATTATATCTTTTAACATCTGTAAAAGTGTCAATACCATCAATAATATAAGTTATAAGAATTTTCCTAGCATTAATTTAACTATAAATAAATCAATATTTAAAATGATAAAATTTTTAAAAGTGACATTTTTTAAATATAAAATTTTGAAAAAAAAATATACATTTTCCTTTTTTTCATAAATTAATCATAAAATCAAAAATTTATATCATTCAAATTTACTAAATATCATTCATATATATATAATTTTATTATTATTTTAAAATTTAATAAAAATATATTAGTAATAATTTTTTTCCTAAATAAACATTATTTAATTTAATTTTAAAACTAGTAATTATATCAAACTACTGATGAAATGATACAATAATAAGCCTCCCACATGTAATAACCTATATAAAACATTGAGAGAAAGTGATCTTTATTTATTTTTATTATTATGGTGAATAGGGATAATTATATACACTTTCCAAAAAGTCTTTTTTTGGTCTTTGATGTCGAAAATGTTTTAATGTTTTTCTTTTTAATGGTGAAGAGTTAGAGTGTAAAGTATGTTTTTCTTTTTAATGGTGAAGAGTTATTTTGTAAAGTATGTTTTTTTAATAGTGGCAGTATAAATTTATTATGATCACAAATTTATAGATATTTGAAAAATAAATATTTTTAAAATGTTTTTTTTTTCTGATATAAATATTTGTATATTTGAAAAATAAATATTTTTAAAATGTTTTTTTTCTGATATAAATATTTGTATTTTTTTAAGTTTATATTTTTTAAATTAGATAAATATAAATTTAAAATAAATTAAAATTATTTTATAATATATATATATATATATAATTAAAAGTTATATTATTCAAATTTATTGAGGATCATTCATAGTCCTAGGGAGAGCTTTTTTCTTTTTTTCTTTTACCCATATCTACTCCCTTAAATTTTTAGTTCAAATCTCATGTGTATGGACTGAGATATTTGGGATTACGCTCTCCCATGAGATGAACTATCATGGTGAATTTGGGGTTACGCATTCCCATGAAATGAGTTGTCAGGGTGAAATTTATATATATATAAACAAATTCCAATACTATGTTGCTAAAACAAAAGATGTATATTTTATTTAATACTCAATATCATATACATATAAACTCTATATTTATTATGGGTATTATGGGTTCAGAAGGTCAACCTAAAAACCTTCTTTTAAATAAAAATATCATAAATGTATCTTCAGGGATTTCTTGTGCTATTACATGGAATTGAAATGGTGCTAATATTGAATATCCAGTTTGATTTCATCTCATTATAGCCTCATGTTCTCATTTTGTGTTAATGTTCTAATTTTACCCCAACCAATAAAAATTAATTTTCAATGTAGTTCCTAATATACATCTCTTGCATAAGAGGTGCCACAACCATAAACTTTCAGAAAATGTATTAATTGGGAAGATAGATGAAATAAAAATATTGCTAAACAAACCAAAGGACATTGATGGCAAGTGAGCCATCATTTAGGGACTATATATATAAAGAGGCCGCTATCATAAAGAAAGTCTTTTACTATTTGCTTCGAAATTGATTTGAACCACCGGAATGGATAAAGTTCAATACTTATAATCGAATTCGGAAATTGATCAAAGTTAAGTCAGGTAAGATAATGCACATTTAATATTGAATAAGACACATGAATTTGAGAGGATTTTATATATAAATGAGTGACTCATAGCCAGTGAAGGAGATAGTAAAAAGTATTGAGTTCAAACAAAATCATTATAAAGCAAAGACTTTGCGTATAAACACAATTCACCCAGCGTCCCACTTTGGCCATTCTTGCTTAGATATTGTTGAGTATTTTATAATTTGATGTTCAAATGGGTTATTTTTTTAAATGGGAGGGGTTAGTCTTTTAAGAAGCATTTATAGGTTTTTTTTTTTTTTTATATTATAGGTATCAGAACAAGTTGACAGCCATCACATCAGGACTTTTCACATTACAATCACATACAGGCAAAGGCAACTCCTATATCCAACCCAATAGCAAAGTTAATGCGCCCTGACATGGCCGCTCGATACCGAGATATAACACGCGCGGGGTGATGACTAGGGAAAAAGACGGCGTGTTATATCAGGCTATCGAGCGGCCATGTCAAGCCGCATTAACTTTGCTATAGAGTTGGAAATAGCATTTCCCTACAGGCAAAGATATGCTGCAGCACAGCTGGAATATATCCGGATCGAACGTTGGTGGGGTGCGAGGCATCTGACTACCTCAACCAACAAGCCATGCACTCGCTTAAATTGTAAATTTATTTGGAAATATTTTAAATTTGTAAAAAATTAATCTAAAAATTAATATATATATATATATACACATACATATACATTTTGAAATCAGACATCTTAATTAACATCTTAATTAAGTTTTAGCAGGGTCTTATAAATTTGAAGACTCCAGGAAGAAATTTATCTACATATGGCAATACATGCAATCTGCATGGTTCTTTTCATAGCTGGGAGGCGTGACTACGGTTCTCAACAGTAATATGTCGTTGGCAAGGCTACATGCTCTAGTCATTTATTATAGAAAATTAATTAGTAATTTAATTATAATCCAAATTTTAAAAATATTTTAAAATCTCAACAAAATGCAATGCATTTTTCCATAATTTACATGGGTGTTCTTACTCTCTAAATGAAATATAATGAAATGATATCAGAAAGAAATTATTCCTGAAATAATTTGGGACTCCTTGCTTTGTTTTGGCATAATTTCCTGAAATAGTTTTGGACTTCTTCTTGCTTTGGTTGTAGTTTCCGTTTTCTGCCGGATTTCCAACACAGCTATTTTGTGTCTGTATCCTCCCATTTCTTATGCTTTTATGATTTTTATTTTTGTTTTATTAAATTTCTAATACAGTTTAATTCAAGAAAAGAGGGTATGCAATTTCTCAACTTAAATCAATGCTTTTACATATTTCTTACACGATTTTATGGTTTATTATCATTTCAACGTATAATAAAAATAAATTTTATTATTTTTAATTTTTGTTATTAATTAAAGTATTAATATCATGAATAATGATTTCTCATAAACAATAATTTATATAAAAGCTGAAAAGTTTTTAATACATTCGTCCTCGTCAATGTATTATTCACAAAGTTCCCGGAAATCTGTGCAAACTCATAATTAAATTATATTATTTTTTATTTTTATTATTAATTAAAGTATTAATATCATGAATAATGATTTTTCATCAACAATAATTTATATGAAAGCTGAAAAGTTTTTAATACATTCGTCGTCGTCAATGTATTATTCACAAAGTTCAATGTATTATTCACAAAGTTCCCGGAAATCTGTGCAAAACATAATTAAATTTTATTATTTTTATTTTTTATTATTAATTAAAGTATTAATATTATGAATTATGATTTTTCATAAACAATAATTTATATGAAAGCTGAAAAGTTTTTAATACAGTCGTCGTCGTCAATGTATTATTCACAAAGTTCCCGGAAATCTGTGCAAACTCATAATTAGATTTTATTATTTTTATTTTTTATTATTAATTAAAATATTAATATCATGAATAATGATTTTTCATAAACAATAATTTATATGAAAGCTGAAAAGTTTTTAATACATTCGTCGTCGTCAATGTATTATTCACATAGTTTCCGGAAATCTGTGCAAACCCATAATGACATTGTTTAGCACTGAGATTTTTGAGGGTGGAGACGTGGGGTTTGTAAGGGATTTCGATCTCGAGATTGAAGTCGAGCATACCGAAAACAAAATGTTTGTCTTTCAATAGTAATTGTTGTTTTTGCTGGAATAATTTGGGATCTTTGATGAGTTTTGCAATTGTTGAGTCAACATTTTAATGGACATATTCATAGCAATGTAGATGCCTTCCGCTCTTTGTTCTTGTATTACTTGTTTCCCCGTCGATGATGCAATCGCCAAGCTCTACGTAATCGAAGAGTGTGGAGATTGTTTAGTCTATCGGGGCCCGACCTTGACAAGGATGATCACTAACCTCGATTTCTTGATTTCCCCGTGCCTTTTCAGGATTCAGTCAGTGAAGATGTCTCTCCTCTTTACGGGAAGGATGGTAGGGAGTGGAAATAAAGGAATGAACTAATTGTTCAGGCAGTTCAGGTGGTTAATAATTCAAGTCGGAGTCGATGGTGGAATCCAATGGGTGAAAATTTTTTAATTGTTTAACAATTGATCAATCAGTATCCAACCGTGTAAAGTGGCAGTCTATGGGAGTTCTCCTAAAGGGAATGTGTCACGCCCCTACACCTGCGGTAGTCTTCCAACCGCTTATAGCGAGGTGCGGCACCACCGAACACTTTCTTTTCACCAATACTTATGTTCGTGGACTACGCCTAACCACTTTCATACTTAGTTTATTTTCGTTACCAAGTATTATTAATGTGCCTTTATACCAATGAACACCCATACACATTCATTATCAACAGCATTAACCAAGAGAAATGCACAACAGTATAAAGGGAGGGGCAACTCCCTGCAATATGAGTCTGCCCGAATATCAATATATTATATAATCTTCATTTTTACAATGTACAGACTAAGTCCTTGGGAAACCCCAAATTTACACTTAGCCAAATTTTCACAACTTCGGCAAAATTGGTTGCCCAGCTCATCGGCACCTCCGCACGGTCGCCACACGACTCTCCAACCCGTCATTCACCTCGTCGCACGTCTTCGCCGGTTCGCTCTTCGTTTGGTCGCAAACGCCCAAACCGTGTATCCCTGCCCACACGCAGTCCCGCTTGCCAACTCTCGACAAACGCCCAAATCGTGTGCACAACACGTAGTACTGCCTGCCCAACTCAACGACCTCCGGTTCCAACCTCCATCTCTCTTTCGTGCACACTTGCATGGTGGGCGGGCGCTCCCCCGAGTCGCCAAGACACCCACGCCAAGTCGTCACACAAACACCCCCGCACGATCACCTCGAGCACGCCTTGCCCGACGCATACACCTCTTCACCAAGAGTTCTTCACCAAGTGCGACTCACTAGAGGAGCGCATGAGCTATGCGCTCATCCTCCTCAAAACTGCGCACAAGTGACTCTACTCCAAGAGCGAAGTAGGAAGTGCGAAGTTGGATGATGTTTGAACGCTCTACGCTCAAGCATATATATGAACCTTAGTGCGTGGGTGGGCTGCCCAGCCGACCGCCCATACACCCCTATGCACACCCCCATTCAAGGCTTATTTCAAGTTAGCCTGCCCACCATGGTGTGTCAGCCAACCCCTCATAACAATCCTCCAAACGTGAGTATAAACCATCGCAAACTTTCAAGTGTCGTAATTTCGTTGTTCACGGTTTCGTTTCACATAGCTCGCAGGAACGTCGCATTTCCTCCGCACACCCGGTTCGTCGCACCTGTCCGTCGCACTATAGCACACCCGTCGCGCGCGCGTGCACGGTCACCCGGCGCCCAACCGCATCACACCTCTGAGGACCTTACATCCTCCTCCACCTGAAATCGTTGTCGTCCTCGACAACATACCATCCTGGTAGCCATCCACCAAGATCATCCATGATGTCAACTCCTCCACATACTGCAACTATCACTGCATCATATGTAGAACCACTGTCTCCACCATGTCTCGCCTCGGCAACCATCTGTCACCAAGATCACCATACCAAGGTATACACCTCATCGGTATGTCATCCATCAGAGATCATCTCAATCCATGATCATCGACCACCCTGTCACAATCTCCACATGTTGCTCTCCATCATGGAAGGCTGGTCCCTCCATCCAAGCTACATGTCCACTGCAACATCTCGTGTCGACCTCCTCATGTGTCATCATGTGAACTGCTGCCATGATACTCCAACACAATGCTAACACATCTCTGTACATGCTATAGCCCCCATGTCTGAACTAGTCGGATGGCCAGTCCAACTATCACACTCAAACCATGAGAATGCACATCCTCATGCCACCATCAGTTGTTTCTCAAAATATCCTGTCACATCCTCAATTCGATCAAGAATCCATCTCCATATAAGTGTAAGCCATGCTCAGGTCCATGAAATAGCCCTCATCTCATCTGCAACATGTTGTCCAAAGTAGTTGAGTCTCGGCTCAACCCATGCCCAAGTGTTGCCACCAAGGCATCATCATCGTTGTAACTCCATCACTCCAAAGTGTCTCATATCGATCATCCACATCAAGTCACTCTTCCAAGCCATGCCCATACATGTACTTTGAAAGTATGCATCCCATACTGCATCAAAGTCTTTGACCTCAGCTCCTCAATGCATCAGATCCTCTAAGTCCACCATATATGAAGTCCCTAAAAGTCACAACCTCATGTCATCATGAGCTCCATGAGTCATCTCCAACCAACATCTCAGCAAGCATACAAGTCTCGGCCCAAAGGTCCCTACAAGATGCCTCAGCTCTCCATGTAGTAGGAATGCTCCATAATCTGCTCACAACTCCATCCAAGTCCATGGTCTTGTTGTACAAGAGTGTACAACCTCTCCATTGGCTCATAAGTAATAAGTCTCCATGTCACATCAGCAAATCCATCTGCACAACATCTCTGCCTTGGCACTCCTCATTGGATGCCCATAAGTGACACCTCTACAAGTGCTCCCGCATAATGTCCCTGCATAAGACTGCCATGCTCCATGTCTCCAACCTGATGTCCATGACTAAGTTGTCCATGTAGTCCAACCAAGTAGACTCATCACAACAATCGGTCATCCTCATCCAAGTCTACTATCTTTGGTCTACTGAACTCGGTCACCCAACCATATCACCATGTCATGAGTCCCTCCATCATAGCTTCTCCACCAAAGGTTCCACCAAGACTATTTCTTGGTCTCAGCCATGAGAAGTCCCCCCAAGCATCATCATCATACCTCAAGTGTGTGCCCTCCTCAATATGTCCATGAGTCATGCCGGGCACTTAGCCATGTGGCTAAAGCATGACCCTATCCTCCACAACGATCATCATGTTCCTCCCTTGTCAAGGGCCTTTCTACCTTCTACCATAAGGTCACAAACAACCCCAACAAGTCCTACAACAATCAACAATCCTTGCTTCCCCATACAAGGTTTCATCATAGACATCCATGGTAAGATGCTCCCTAGCATCGGCAAACTGGCTTTGCCCTTCCCTGCATACGGTCCATCCACCAAATGCCCAAATGAAACACAAGTATCAATGGTACTTACATCATCATGAGGTTCCTCCATATGAGTATCCTCATTCATCCATGTCTGCAAACTGCACGATCCTGGTTCAACTTGATCAATCTCAAGTTCATCCTCCATCATGGTCACATCTGCAACATCTTCAACTATCATCACTTCCTCTTCCTTGTTTGCACAATCTGCAACTTCATCTTGCTCCATTGTCCAACCAAGTTGAAGAAGTTCGTCTTCAACATTATTTTCCAAGACTTCAAGCTTCTCTCGAATCTGGGGATTCTCTTCTTTCAACCTCTTCAACCTGTATAAGGTAAGCAAGAGCTTCCCTTTACATTCTTCCAAACTTGCCATGCCTTGTCGTTCAGCTTGGCCCAAGCACTAAGCTTCACCCCTGCTAAACCTGTTTCACCATCCACCAGCTTCACCAAGTTCCCTGCAATCATGAACCGGCCCTTGTTCCACTTGTATGTGAAACTAGCTTCCTTCACCTGCAAGTACTTGCTTCCATTGTCATCAACTGTCAAGTGCATCCACACCTGCACTTCGTCACGTACCAACTCTGATACCACCTGTCACGAAGTGCAGGTGTGTATCAACTTCAACGCTTCAACACCAGCACCATCTCCCCAGCACTAGCTCTGATACCACCTGTCACGCCCTTACACCTGCGGTAGTCTTCCAACCGCTTATAGTGAGGTGCGGCACCACCGAACACTTTCTTTTCACCAATACTTATGTTCGTGGACTACGCCTAACCACTTTCATACTTAGTTTATTTTCGTTAGCAAGTATTATTAATGTGCCTTTATACCAATGAACACCCATACACATTCATTATCAACAGCATTAACCAAGAGAAATGCACAACAATATAAAGGGAGGGGCAACTCCCTGCAATATGAGTCTGCCCGAATATCAATATATTATATAATCTTCATTTTTACAATGTACAGACTAAGTCCTTGGGAAACCCCAAATTTACACTTAGCCAAATTTTCACAACTTCGGCAAACTCGGTTGCCCAGCTCGTCAGCGCCTCTGCACGGTCGCCGCACGACTCTCCAACCCGTCGTTCACCTCGTCGCACGTCTTCGCCGGTTCGCTCTTCGTTTGGTCGCAAACGCCCAAACCGTGTATCCCTGCCCACACGCAGTCCCGCTTGCCAACTCTCGACAAACGCCCAAATCGTGTGCACAGCATGTAGTACCACCTTCCCAACTCAACGACCTCCGGTTCCAACCTCCGTCTCTCCTTCGTGCACACTTGCATGGTGGGCAGGCGCTCCCCCGAGTTGCCAAGACACCCACGCCAAGTCGTCGCACAAACACCCCTGCACGATCACCTCGAGCACACCTTGCCCGACACATACACCTCTTCACCAAGAGTTCTTCACCAAGTGCGACTCACTAGAGGAGCGCATGAGCTATGCGTTCATCCTCCTCAAAACTGCGCACAAGTGACTCTACTCCAAGAGCGAAGTAGGAAGTGCGAAGTTGGATGATGTTTGAATGCTCTACGCTCAAGTATATATATGAACCTTAGTGCGTGGGTGGGCTGCCCAGCCGACCGCCCATACACCCCTATGCACACCCCCGTTCAAGGCTTATTTCAAGTCGGCCTGCCCACCATGGTGTGTCGGCCAACCCCTCATAACAATCCTCCAAACGTGAGTATAAACCATCGCAAACTTTCAAGTGTCGTAATATCATTGTTCACGGTTTTCGTCGCACATAGCTCGCAGGAACGTCGCATTTCCTCCGCACGCCCGGTTCGTCGCACCCGCCCGTCGCACTATCGCACGCCCGTCGCGCGCGCGTGCACGGTCACCCGGCACCCAACCGCACCGCACGTCCGAGGACCTTACAGAATGCCTTACGATCAATCGGTACCCAACCGGCAAAGTGGCAGTCTATGGGAGTTTTCCTAGAGGGAATGCCTTACAACGTAATTATTATTTCAATATTAAATAGTTATAACAATTTCTCTTTTATAATATAAATATATTAATTATATTATGTTATATCTTTTAATATTATTTTTTGGAATAATAAAACTTATTCTAATGTTTCTTCTCCAACATCTCTCTAGACACCATTGCATTTAAAAGGAATAGTCTCTTTCTCTTTAGCTATGTTTCTTGCTTTATGTCTCTAATGATGGGTGAAGGGTTCACCCAAAATGTCATGTCCCTAATGATGGGTGAAGGGTTCACCCAAAATGTCTTTAGCTTGGAGGGTTAGCTCAATTGGTTGAGTTTTAATAGGTAAAAAACACCTTACTAATAGAAGGTCACTAGTCAATTCTCTTCAAAACCCTATAACCCATTTACATATTTTCATATACAAGATGTTTAAGCAATTATTAACTCAACTTGTCTTTAAATACTTTTTTCTCATTATAATTTTTTATTTTTATTTTACCATTAATTTTATTATTTTCTAAAATATAACTTATTTATTAATATTTTTTTTTAGTAAATCCATATTCTATACTTAATAATTGAGATAAAACATTACTATATAAATAAATATGTGGAAAAATATTCTACTTCCTCAAATAGATTATTTTCTATAATTAAAAAATCTAAACTAAATCAAATTAAAAATATAATTAAGATCTAAAAAGATTATATGCTTTACCAAAATATAAATAAATCGAACTTACACAAATTCACTAAACCACCGTAAACAAAATCAAAATAAATAAATAAACCACTGTAAACGAAAATCAAAATAAATAAATAAAGAAAGGAGGGAAAGAGAGCTTACACAAAAGCACAAGTAAACAATTATAAACAAAACGAAAAGACGCTGTATGAGCATCACCCAAGAAGCACGAAAAGAAAAAGGAAAAGTGAAAATGAGAAGAATGAAATCTAAAGATAACGAAATTAATGAAAAAGGAGGAAAAAGATGTGAAAATCAAAAATGAAAAGGAATTTTGCCGTAAATTTAAAAAAAAATAAAAATAAAGAGAATCATAAGCCATTGGAAAGGGAAAAAGTGAATCGAGAACTAAAAAGTAAAGAAAAGGGTTAAATTATTAAAAAAGAAAAAGATAAAGATAAGTACTCTCATCTTTAAAAAGTTTAAAGACATGAAAGAACAAGCCATCAGTTACTTGAAAAAAATAAATTGATTGAGTGCAATCATTTTTTTATAAGAATATTTATATATCACCTTGGTTATAGACAATAGCATTCTATGTAATTGTTTTTTATCGAAGTAGTTGGTGCACCAAATTAATGGTGGCAAAAATCATAAGGTTAAATGTCAAGATTAAAAATGTATGTAATAAGATGACATTTGATATTTATTTATAAAAGGTTCCTACAAAATAATTTAATGGAATTTACATTGGGAAATAAAAGAAATATTTCATAATAGATGTGGCCGTTTAAAATTTTGATTATTAATTAACTTTTATAATTTTGATTATTAATTAAGTTTTGTATTTGTAAATATTTTTATTTGTTGTAAATTTAGTTTTATAAATGAAGTTAGATATCACGAGCTTTTTTCGTTGGTGTGACAGAGTAAATTTCAAGTATCATAAATAAATTAGGATATTTTTTTTTTCATTTTTTTATTTTATTTCGATTGATAAGATTTTTTTTTTAAATGGTTTTTGTATATAGAAAATGGTTTGTAAACTTAGAGTTTCTAAGTTCTTAGAGTGATAATGAGCCTAAAAAAAAATCGCGAAGTAAACAACTAACAACTATTTTGTTTAACAATTATTTGAGCTTTTTTTTGGATGCATTTAGAAAGAGGTTGAGTTACATGATCAAGATTAGTATATTCAATTGTACAAGGTGGGGGACTACTTGGAATAAGAATTTAGTCCTTGTTATTTTCATTGGAAAAACAGGAATAATATCTATAACAAAAGAAAATTCAAATTCATGAGAAGAAGTAGACAGTAAAAAAGTACAAGGACAAGTCAACTTTCAAGTCAAAGTTGTAATCAATGTTGAGAAAACTTGTAGAATGAGAAATGTTCATCAAATGAAGCATCTCTACTAAGAATAAACTCTATAGTTTAGATACATAGAGTCAATAACATTTTACATCTTCAAATTAGTGAACAAAAATATATTTTTAATGCTTAGGTTGCAAAATTTTATGTTTCTTATCTAAAATAGGCCAAAGCATCACAACTGAATACCCAAAAGTTGATCCAACCTATCTCTAGTTCACTCGATGATTCTTCCATGTAAATTAGGTATAACCTTGTAAAGAGAGTGGTTTGGTATGTAATTTGCATAGTTAATGGCTTCTTCCCAAACTTATGGTCTATATTCTTAGATTGAATCTTTTATTTCAATTGATAAGATTTTTTTTTAAATGGTTTTTGTATATAGAAAATCTTTGTTATTAATATCTGTAGTTGTCTATGATTCTGGAAAGGAAAAGTATTATGTACATTAAATAGGTGTAATGCCCCCAGTAGAATGTAAATGTGGATTTTACTGTGGTAAAAAGACAATATAATAGTAGTTGTTGTTTATGTTTAAAAAGAAACAAAAACTGTGATAAACTACATTATTAAATAAATGGAATATTTTCTTGAAATGCTGGCAGCCTCTGGGAGGTGTATTTCAAAGAAAAGAAATCAGTTGTCATAACTGATTTGAACTGCCCTCCCAAACAGGAAAAGTCCTGGGTGTAGGGAGGAAGTTCTGTGCTGTTGGGACAGACAGAAAGTGATTCTTTTCCAGAGACCAAAAAGGAGGAAAAGAGGATATACTGAGGAAATTGGTTAAGTCTGGTAGGGACCAGATAACCAAGCACTAGGTGCTCAGATCTTGTTGAGGGCTTGAGGCCTGCAAGATAGCTCGGGGGAGAGAATTCCGTCAGAAGATGGATCTCATGGCTGGGTGGACGAGCAGACTCGAAGCACAGGTGACTGCTTGAGTATCTGATTGTGATTCTGTCAAACCAGGTACGGTTTCTAATTCCAGAATCCTTTTGCATTAAAGAGAAAGACTTATAAAATACCACAGTATCTAAACCAGATATGCTATAGTTCTTTAGTACTGTTACAGTGTATTTGGAACCGCATAAATGTGGTAAAGATAAAGACTATCTGCTGATAGACCGGGTATAGGAACTGACTGACAGTTGAAAAACATATGAAGGGTTAGAATTACGGAATACCTGAGAGGCTTCTGTAATAACAAAGTTAGTTTATTCACTGTCTAGATGATTTATTAAATGTCTGTTGGAAGTGCAGTGTATGGCACGAACAGGCAGAAATAACCATGGTAGTATATATGCAGGAAAGCTATGTTCAATGAAACATATAACTGAAAATATCCGAATCATAAATTATCATTACATTTTAGGAACCATGAAATACGAGTCTGGACCAACCCAGATCTCGGAGAGGGGTCCCGGCTGTAGCCGGAATGCACTATTGAAACAGAATGGAAAAGCATATGCCGATATATATACATAAACATGGTATATGAAAATACGAAAACAGTTACCCAGCTAAGTAAAGAAGTATCTTACAGCTACCTGGGACTTTGTCCCTGAATGTGAAACTGTGCGACTTAGTCGCAGTTCTTCCATAAAATAACTGCGAAGCCTTTTTCTTAATGAGGAACGACGGTTGGAGGATAAACCCTCAACCTCATATAAACCCTCATACCCGTGAGAACCTCATACTTCTGAGCATTTCGATATGCATAAACTAAAGAAATCAAATGGGAATAGCATCGTATCAAAGTACCGAGAGCATCCATAGTAAACTAATAGAACCAGAACCGCATGCAATATATGTGAACCTGTGTATAAAGATCAACCATATACGTATGTCAACCGAAAAATACGAGTTCAGTAGCGCTGAGATATACAGCGTCTATATGACAGAGCAAATATAATGTAAAGACAGTCAAATACCAATAAGCAAAATGGCATACATTAGATGAATATTTATAAACATAGACCAAAATGAAAGGCTTATGCCTTCTGAGAAACCGAATGAAATAACAAGTTCCTGTTGTGTCGTCCATTAAAAGAACACTGTATTATACCTCGGATATGGAGCAATATACATATACAGCAAAGATAGAAGTAGCATATAACAAAGGCCTGGTGCCGTCAACTACAAAGAAAGTCTACGGCCCGGCCGAAGCTGGGAGTTTATTCAAAGATCTAAGACCCTAGTTCGACAGCTTAAGGAAAAACCATCTTGAACCATGAGGAGATAAGAAACGATACACGGGGTCCATCTGCAATCGAGCTTCCAGAAACTTCAAAACAACTAATCTATCATTTATAATATAACCTCGAGGGTTCTCTTGGAGAATACCTCGACGAACCCAAGTGCAGAACCGGCAACTCTCGGCGGTCTGTAAATGAATATGGAAACATAACTCAGAATGCGATATTCCGAGCTCTCATAAAGGAAAAATAACATCAGTATGGGGAACCAACCTGTAACCGCCGGGTAGGTTGGGCTGTCGAACCATTACCTCGACACCGTGAACGGATCAAGCAACCCCATCTGAGCTCACCTGAAAAGGGAAGGCACCCATTAAACAAAACATCGTATAATGAAATCATAAGAATGTTATTCAAAGGTTTACAGAGTATGAATCACCTGAGCAAAGCCGGAACTGGCCCTCCACGGCCCTTGGAGAAGTTGCAGGTGGTAGCTGTAAGCCTGAGAAGATCGAACCAGGATCTCGGCAGAGAGCTGGACTGAATGAGTAATGCAAACAAATGAACCTCGACCTGGATTCCCGTAGTTTAAGTAATGACTCGATACCCTCCGAATTACCTCCACCCTCCGATCGCCACAAGAGATCTGAACCGTTCAGATGAAGCGGGAAGTAGTGGCGGAAAGGCCAAGGTTCCCAAGGCCGAGATGTCACATGGCTATGTGTACCGGCCATGCCACCTAGCCAGCTGTGAGCTGATATTATCAATGCGGTAGATGAGTTAAGCCCGCCAAGACCGCAGCCGGACCTCCAAACCCCGAGACTAGTAAATGCTCAGCATGCTGGGTAAGGGTTTAGGGGTTAGGCACAGATGCCAACAAATATATTACATCAAGTTATATCACCGCTCACATCATAATGTTAATAACCCAGCCATTGCCCATGATCGATTTATAGCAGTTTATAATTTGTGATCCATGCGTAATATAAGGGTTGACTAAATGCCATTAGATAGAGCGCATGAGCTAGTACAGGGTGGCAATATAGGGTAACATAAGGTAGCATATAGTAATATATGGTAAATCAACTTATAAGCATGGTATAGGATTTAACATTCAGACCATAAAGTTAAAAAATTTTATTGCTATGTATATTTATGTGTAAAGGGATTGTGACAAATTGGTATCAGAGCCCAGTTACAACACTGTGGCCTCAATATGACATGTTTCACTGTGCAGCAGCATACACCATGTATATTTAAAAAAAAAAAACTGATAAAAGTACTTAACCGTTGTTTTGTTATGAAGGGGTGACATACAGAACTATAACAAGCTAGCAGACAAGCCAAAGAAAGAAAACAAAGTAACAAAATGCAGGGAGACGGCAGTAACCCTCAGGAAAATCCAGAACTGTGGGTACAGTTGGGTGAGGCAACACGAAGTACCAATCTGGCAATACTTGAAACTGTTCAGGAGTTGAAAAATGAGATGGCACGCTTACGAGAAGACAATGCACGTTTAACAATAGAACAAGAAAGAATTCTGAAGAGTTTGTCAGACAGGCAGAATCCACCTTCATCTAACCCCAGCGCGGAGCAGCAGAGGGTAACAGAGGAGCAAGACTTTCAGCATGCACCTGAAAATTCAGAAGACAAGGAGGATCATTCTGACAATGTGCCACAACAGCAAACCTCAAAACGTCAGAAATTGGAGCTGCAGGGAGAATTCCGGAAGATTAAACCCCCGCATTTCGATGGCGAACAGGAAGAGGCAGCAGAAGCATGGTTAATAAATATGAATAAATATTTTCAGTTGTATGAGTACGACCACAACTTGAAAGCAAGGCTGGCTATTTTTCAGCTACAAGGTAAGGCAACCTTGTGGTGGGAGGAAATCAAGATCGTTAAAGGGGTCAGCGAACGAACCATTACTTGGGAGAAGTTTCAGAAATACTTCAAAGAAAGGTACCTAACTGAGCGTTTCTACGATGAGAAAGCAAGAGAGTTCCATGATTTAAGACTGGGGCAGCAGACTATGGACGAGTTCATTAACCGCTTTACCTCTCTGCTACGTTATGTACCTTATATCAAGGAGGAGAAAGCCAAGGTTCAAAGGTTTGTGAGCAGTTTACCTTCATATATAAGAGAACGGATTGAGTTTGACAATCCTAGAACCATGGATGAAGCCATTCGAAAGGCAAGGATCTGCTACCAGCAGAATAAGCAGAAGGGGGATACTTCAAACAAAATATGGAATGAGAAAAAGAGCAGTCGGATGGCTGGAAACAGCAAGGGAGGTCGCAACAATGGAGGTAAGGGAGCTGGTAAAGGATTTAACAGTAGATCTGCAGCAAGAGGTGCATCCCGAGCAAGGCCAACAAGTGAATCTAGAGTAAGTGAACAGCCTGTTAGGCCAGAAAGTGAAGGGGTGACCAGACCTCCAGTGCAATGCTGGGGCTGTGGAGGACCTCACTATGTCAAAAACTGCCCGCAGCGAAAGGGGACAGATCAGATATCCCACATTCATGAAGCATCAACCGTTGGGGACGTGGCACGTAGTATACCCAGAATTAACGCAGCCTTGGAGGACCGCCAAGCGGAGTACCAGCCGTCTATGGTTGAGTTTGAAGGTAAAATTTCAAACCTTTCTTTAGCTGTTCTTATTGATCCAGGAGCTACTTTAAGTTATGTTAGCCCTAAGATAGTAGAACAGTGTAAATTACAATCTGAGAAATTCAGGAATCCATGGCTGGTGCAATTAGCTACGGGAGCCAAGAGGCGAGTCTTGGCCAAAATAAATAAATGCTCTTTAACCATAGCAGGGCAGCCAATAGTGGCAGACTTAAACATACTACCGTTGGGTTCATATGACGTCCTGATTGGGATGGATTGGCTGGAAAAACACTGGTCACTAGTGAATTGCAAGACGAAAACTATCTATTATAAGGACGACCATGGGGAGCAGCAGGAGCTACAAGGAATCAAACATCCTGTACAGATTCGACCCATTACAGCATCTCAGCTAGCTAAATGCATCAAGAAAAAGTGTCAAATTTATGCTATTCAGGTGGGTTACGCAAATCAGAAGGATAAAACAGCTATGCTGGGCAGCATTCCGGTAGTACAAGAGTTTGTAGATGTATTTCCTGAGGAAGTACCAGGACTGCCACCTAAAAGAGATGTGGACTTCACCATTGAACTGATTCCGGGAGCGGCACCCGTGTCACGGGCGCCTTACCGAATGAGCGTACCAGAGCTAACAGAATTAAAAATGCAACTGCAGGAGTTGTTAGACAAGAATTACATCCGTCCCAGCGTATAACCCTAGGGAGCCCCAGTGTTATTTGTCAAAAAGAAAGATGGAACTTTCCGGATGTGTATTGATTATCATCAGCTGAATAAGCTCACGATCAAAAATAAATATCCCTTACCTCGGATCGATGAACTTTTCGATCAAGTGAAGGGAGCAACGGTATTCTCTAAGATCGATTTGCGATCTGGTTATCATCAGATCAGAATTAAGGAGGAGGATATCGCAAAAACAGCTTTTAGAACGCGGTATGGGCATTACGAGTTCGTGGTGCTACCTTTTGGTCTGACCAATGCACCTGCTACATTCATGTGTTTGATGAACAGTGTGTTTCACAAGTTCTTAGATAAGTTTGTGTTAATCTTCATAGACGACATTCTGATTTACTCCCGATCAAGAAAGGAGCATGAAGAACATCTTAGAGTGGTGTTGCAAACTTTGCGGGAACATCAGTTATATGCAAAGTTTAGTAAGTGTGATTTCTTCAAGGAGGAAATACAATATTTGGGTCATGTGATCTCAAAGGAAGGAATTGCAGTGGACCCTGAAAAAATCAGAACTATAATGGAGTGGCCTATACCAAAGGACGTGGCAGATATCAGATCCTTCATGGGGCTAGCAGGTTATTATAGAAGGTTTGTGGAAGGCTTTTCAAGGGTAGCATACCCTATCACTTCCTTACAAAAGAAGGGGAAGGTATTTAAGTGGACCTCAGAATGTCAGCGAAGTTTTGAACAGCTCAAACATTTACTCACCACTGCACCTATCTTGAGTATAGCTGATCCTAATAAGGATTACGTGGTCTGTACGGATGCAAGTAAAGAAGGTGTGGGGGGAGTGTTAATGCAAGAAGGAAGAGTGATTGCATATGAATCAAGGAAATTGAAGGAACATGAACAGAAATACTCCGCTTACGACTTGGAATTGACAGCTGTTATCCATGCGCTGAAAATGTGGAGACATTATCTGTTAGGAAGAAAATTTCTGTTGCTGACAGACCATCATAGTTTGACAAACTATTTCAGTCAACCCACCTTGAACACGAGACAAGCTCGTTGGGCAGATTTCTTAAGTGGGTTCGATTTTGAAATTAAGCATTTGAAGGGAAAGGAGAATCGAGTGGCTGATGCATTGAGCCGAAAGGTGCAATGTGTGTGCAGACTTTCAGTCAGTAAATGGCAGAGTACCTTACTTGAAAAGATAAAATTAGCAGCTGATCAAGATGCGGAATATCAGCAAATTAAACAGCAAATACAGCAGCTTTCTGACAAGGAAATACAACAAGGATACGAGTTAGATGATGCCGGATTGCTGTATTTCCATAAGAGGCTGTATGTGCCCAATGAGAATGATCTTCGGAAATTGATTCTGGATGAATTCCATACCAGCCATTACACCGGACATCCAGGGTACCAGAAAATGGTTGTCGCACTTCGGAAGGAATACTATTGGCCAAAAATGAAAAAAGAGGTGGCTGAATATCTAGCACGGTGTCTAGAATGCCAGCAGATTAAGACAGAACATATGCATCCAGCAGGGTTGCTACAACCCTTACCCATTCCGGAATGGAAATGGGAGATCATTTCCATGGACTTTATAACCGGGTTGCCCCGAACAAAGAAAAATAATGATTCCATTATGGTAGTAGTGGATAAATTAAGTAAGGCAGCACATTTCATACCGGTTCAATCCACGTATAAAGCTGTGCAAATTGCTCATATCTTCATGCAAAATGTGTTTAAGCTGCATGGACTTCCGAAGGTGATAATCTCGGATCGTGATGTTAAGTTCACATCAGCCTTTTGGAGGACATTGTTTGCGGAACTGGGGACACAGCTGAACTTTAGTACAGCCTACCATCCCCAGACCGATGGGCAGACGGAGCGGGTAAACCAGGTGGTGGAGGACATGCTGAGGGCATGTGTTATGATGCGGCCAACCCAGTGGGAGGAATATCTCCATCTGGTTGAATTCGCGTATAATAACGGGTATCATTCATCAACACAGTTGAGTCCTTTTGAGGTTCTGTATGGGCGAAAGTGCCGCACACCCTCAAGTTGGGGTGGACCTGAAGATAGATTAAGATTGGGCCCGGATATGCTCAAGGAGATGGAAGACATGGTGAAGAAGGTGCGCAATAATTTAAAGGCTGCTCAGGACAGACAAAAAAGTTTTGCCGACCGAAAGAGAAGGTTCAAGGAATTCCAGGTCGGAGACCATGTTTTCGTAAGGATTCAAACCAGAAGAAGTGCCTTGCAGTGGAGTGGGTGTGCCAAGCTGGCACCACGCTATTTTGGACCTTTCCAAATTCTGGCAAGAGTGGGGCCAGTAGCTTATCAGCTTGCTCTACCAAGCCATATTAAGATTCACAATGTTTTTCATGTTTCCGTATTAAAACAATACGTCTACGATCCTAAACATGTGATTCAATGGCAAGGAATTCGGGTAAGAATTAAAGTTGGTCATTATGAATAAATTTTATTCTTAAACAGTGAATAACTAAATCTGTTGCTTTCGCAGGTCGAGCCGGAAGGCGAGGTTCTGGTCGAACCACTGACCATTCTCGACCGGAGAGAAGTGCAGCTGCGGAAACGGGTTATTATCCAAGCTAAGGTGCAGTGGCAGCATTACGGGCCTGAAGAGGCCACTTGGGAGGATGAGGAACTCCTTAAAAAGGCTTACCCGAATTTGTTTAAGAGAAACAGACATCGGGACGATGTCCAATCTCAGGAGGGGGAGATGTAATGCCCCCAGTAGAATGTAAATGTGGATTTTACTGTGGTAAAAAGACAATATAATAGTAGTTGTTGTTTATGTTTAAAAAGAAACAAAAACTGTGATAAACTACATTATTAAATAAATGGAGTATTTTCTTGAAATGCTGGCAGCCTCTGGGAGGTGTATTTCAAAGAAAAGAAATCAGTTGTCATAACTGATTTGAACTGCCCTCCCAAACAGGAAAAGTCCTGGGTGTAGGGAGGAAGTTCTGTGCTGTTGGGACAGACAGAAAGTGATTCTTTTCTAGAGACCAAAAAGGAGGAAAAGAGGATATACTGAGGAAATTGATTAAGTCTGGTAGGGACCAGATAACCAGGTACTAGGTGCTCAGATCTTGTTGAGGGCTTGAGGCCTGCAAGATAGCTCGGGGGAGAGAATTCCGTCAGAAGATGGATCTCATGGCTGGGTGGACGAGCAGACTCGAAGCACAGGTGACTGCTTGAGTATCTGATTGTGATTCTGTCAAACCAGGTACGGTTTCTAATTCCAGAATCCTTCTGCATTAAAGAGAAAGACTTATAAAAGACCACAGTATCTAAACCAGATATGCTATAGTTCTTTAGTACTGTTACAGTGTATTTGGAACCGCATAAATGTGGTAAAGATAAAGACTATCTGCTGATAGACCGGGTATAGGAACTGACTGACAGTTGAAAAACATATGAAGGGTTAGAATTACAGAATACCTGAGAGGCTTCTGTAATAACAAAGTTAGTTTATTCACTGTCTAGATGATTTATTAAATGTCTGTTGGAAGTGCAGTGTATGGCACGAATAGACAGAAATAACCATGGTAGTATATATGCAGGAAAGCTATGTTCAATGAAACATATAACTGAAAATATCCGAATCATAAATTATCATTACATTTTAGGAACCATGAAATACGAGTCTGGACCAACCTAGATCTCGGAGAGGGGTCCCGGCTGTAGCCGGAATGCACTATTGGAACAGAATGGAAAAGCATATGCCGATATATATACATAAACATGGTACATGAAAATACGAAAACAGTTACCCAGCTAAGTAAAGAAGTATCTTACAGTTACCTGGGACTTTGTCCCTGAATGTGAAACTGTGCGACTTAGTCGCAGTTCCTCCATAAAATAACTGCGAAGCCATTTTCTTAATGAGGAACGGCGGTTGGAGGATAAACCCTCAACCTCATATAAACCCTCATACCCGTGAGAACCTCATACTTCTGAGCATTTCGATATGCATAAACTAAAGAAATCAAACGGGAATAGCATCGTATCAAAGTACCGAGAGCATCCATATTAAACTAATAGAACCAGAACCGCATGCAATATATGTGAACCTGTGTATAAAGATCAACCATATACGTATGTCAACCGAAAAATACGAGTTCAATAGCGCTGAGATATACAGCGTCTATATGACAGAGCAAATATAATGTAAAGACAGTCAAATACCAATAGGCAAAATGGCATACATTAGATGAATATTTATAAACATAGACCAAAATGAAAGGCTTATGCCTTCTGAGAAACCGAATGAAATAACAAGTTCCTGTTGTGTCGTCCATTAAAAGAACACTGTATTATACCTCGGATATGGAGCAATATACATATACAGCAAATATAGAAGTAGCATATAACAAAGGCCTGGTGCCGTCAACTACAAAGAAAGTCTACGGCCCGGCCGAAGCTAGGAGTTTATTCAAAGATCTAAGACCCTAGTTCGACAGCTTAAGGAAAAACCATCTTGAACCATGAGGAGATAAGAAACGATACACGGGGTCCATCTGCAATTGAGCTTCCAGAAACTTCAAAACAACTAATCTATCATTTATAATATAACCTCGAGGGTTCTATTGGAGAATACCTCGACGAACCCAAGTGCAGAACCGGCAACTCTTGGCGGTCTGTAAATGAATATGGAAACATAACTCAGAATGCGATATTCCGAGCTCTCATAAAGGAAAAATAACATCAGTATGGGGAACCAACCTGTAACCGCCGGGTAGGTTGGGCTGTCGAACCATTACCTCGACACCGTGAACGGATCAAGCAACCCCATCTGAGTTCACCTGAAAAGGGAAGGAACCCATTAAACAAAACATCGTATAATGAAATCATAAGAATGCTATTCAAAGGTTTACAGAGTATGAATCACCTGAGCAAAGCCGGAACTGGCCCTCCACGACCCTTGGAGAAGTTGCAGGTGGTAGCTGTAAGCATGAGAAGATCGAACCAGGATCTCGGCAGAGAGCTGGACTGAATGAGTAATGCAAACAAATGAACCTCGACCTGGATTCCCGGAGTTTAAGTAATGACTCGAAACCCTCCGAATTACCTCCACCCTCCGATCGCCACAAGAGATCTGAACCGTTCAGATGAAGCGGGAAGTAGTGGCGGAAAGGCCAAGGTTCCCAAGGCCGAGATGTCACATGGCTATGTGTACCGGCCATGCCACCTGGCCAGCTGTGAGCTGATATTATCAATGCGGTAGATGAGTTAAGCCCGCCAAGACCGCAACCAGACCTCCAAACCCCGAGACTAGTAAATGCTCAGCATGCTGGGTAAGGGTTTAGGGGTTAGGTACAGATGCCAACAAACATATTACATCAAGTTATATCACCGCTTCACATCATAATGTTAATAACCCAGCCATTGCCCATGATCGATTTATAGCAGTTTATAATTTGTGATCCATGCGTAATATGAGGGTTGACTAAATGCCATTAGATAGAGCGCATGAGCTAGTACAGGGTGGCAATATAGGGCAACATAAGGTAGCATATAGTAATATATGGTAAATCAACTTATAAGCATGGTATAGGATTTAACATTCAGACCATAAAGTTAAAAATTTTTATTGCTATGTATATTTATGTGTAAAGGGATTGTGACAATAGGTGTTAGCTTATAAAAGAAAAATGAATATGTGTTAATAGATAAGGGGTTTTTAGACCTGAATGCATGATTGACAAGGAAAACAAAAGTGTAGGAAATTATTGGGTATGGATAGCAATTGTTAACGCTTATCCAAATACAGAGAAGTGAACCTAAATGTTCTGTAGGGTATTGTCAACTTGAGTTTTTAAGAGAGGAAGTTTTTTTGCTTAACCCTGACTCTGAATTTATTTCCTTGCGGTTGAAGAGCCTTGGTAACCAAGTCAGGGAAAATATTTGGGGTTCGACATTGCAAGCTAGGAGACCCCACGGTCCAGCTCGCTTCTAGTTAAAATAATGACACAGAAAGGTCATATAAGAAAAAAGGACACATAATGTGTTGGGTGTGGAGCCTGATTATCTTCTATATTTAAAGGTTTCAGCCGGATGTATACCCCAAGAAGACTGTAAACCCCTCCATGTGAAGGGGTGCGGGGGGGACTTATCCCCCTGCTAGGGTCCGGGGGCTGGCGGTCCCCCGGCGGGGGTTCGGGGGCAGCACCCCCGAAGCTAAAAATAGATGTAAAATTGCCTTGTAAAAGTCTAGTAATTTCTAGTCAATCTGGGCTGTTCATTAGGCGGATGATTTGACGATGGAAGTTATGTTTAATTTAGGGTTTTTTTCCCTAGAAGGCAACCCCTCACTATATATGAGGGAATTGTATTGCGTCTATGTATATTTCTATTCAGAGTGAGGAAGAGAAAGGAGATTGAGAGCAAAGAGGGTGTTACTGCGGATCTGTTATAGGTTGTATCTCTTCAATTTGCTGGATAATATAAAAGGAAGGACTGGTTGTTTCTCCGTGGATGTAGCCCAAACTGGGTGAACCACGTATATCTATGTCTCTCTTGTTTTATGCGTTTTTTGTGTTTATATTTTTGCAATATTTTATGTGTTCCATTGCTCCATAATATATAATTTTCTAACAACTGGTATCAGAGCCGAAGGTCTATTTGGCTGATAAACTCGCAGGAGAGAAGGATTCCTGGTTCGAGTGGGAGCAATGGCGGAAGATGGTAGGTTTAGGGTCGAAAAATTCAATGGCCAAAACTACTAGCTGGGGCAGATGCAGATGGAAGATTATCTGTATCAGAGAGATCTGTACCTACCATTGAGTGGAAAGACAAAGAAGCCGACGAGCATAACATACATAGAATGGGATATTCTAGACAGAAAGGCACTTGGAACAATATGGCTGTGCCTAGCGGCATCGGTAGCATTTAATATTTAAAAGGAAACGACAACACAGGGTTTAATGTCAGCATTGGCCAAACTAAATGAAAAACCCTCAGCCTCAAATAAGGTATTTCTTATGAAGCATTTATTTAATATGAAGATGTCAGAAGATGGATCTGTTGTAGATCATTTAAATGATTTTAATACTGTTACAAGTCAGTTAAGTTCTATAGGGGTAAATTTTGATGATGAAGTTAGGACTCTGTTATTTTTGTGCTCATTGCCAGAAAGTTGGAATGGTTTAGTTATGGCCGTTAGTAACTCTGTCTCTAGATCTAGTACTTTAAAGTTTGATGATGTTGTTGGTGCAATCCTTAGTGAGGAAATGCAACGGAAAAGCTCCGATCAGATGTCAGGTAATGCTTTCACTGCAGAGACTAGGGGAAGAAAAATGGAAGGAGGAAGGAGCCCAGGATATCGTAGTAAGTCAAGAAAAGGCAGATCCAAGTCTAGATCGGGGATAGTGCGCTGGAAATGCCGAAAGAAAGGACACCTGAAGAAGGACTGCAAGTCTCGGAAGGAAAAAGAAGGAGATGCGCAGCAAGAAACTAATCATGAAGCGAATGTAACAGGTGATGTGTTGCAAGATGCTTTGATTCTTTCATTAGAAAATATTATTGATGCCTGGGTGATAGATTCAGGGGCCTCATTCCATGCCACACCTGATAAGAAATATTTTCATGATTATGTTCAAGGAGATTTTGGACAAGTTAGATTGGGTGATGATAAACCCTGTAAAATCGTTGGAATGGGTACAGTTTTGATAAAACAGCAAATGGAAATCAGTGGCTATTGAAGAAGGTAAGGCATGTTCCAGATCTGAAGAAAAATCTGATTTCAATGGGGCAGTTGGGAGGTGAAGGTTGCGTAACTACTTTCACAGATAAAACTTGGAAGGTCACTAAAAGATCCCTGGTAATAGCGAAAGGAGAAAAGGTTGGTACATTGTATTTATGTAATGGTATTTCTAATTCTGTTAATGCTTTAACCTCTACAGGAGAAGATACAGCATTGTGGCATCATAGGCTCGAGCACATGAGTGAGAAGGGGATGCAGATTCTTCACTCAAGAAATTTGTTTCCAGGTTTGAAGCATGTTGATTTAAAATTCTGTGAGAATTGTGTTTATGGAAAACAGAAGAGAGTCAGATTCCTTAGAGTTGGGAAAGAAAAGAAGAGCGAAAAAATAGAGCTTGTGCATACAGATGTATGGGGACCTGCTCAGGTATCATCTCTTGGTGGCTGTCATTATTATGTTACTTTTATTGATGATGCAACCAGAAAAAACTGGATTTATTGTATTCGAAATAAATCTGATGTATTTGATACTTTCAAGAAATGGAAAGCTTTGGTTGAAAATGAGACAGGGAAAAGGTTGAAGTGTCTCAGATCAGATAATGGAGGTGAATATTGCAACAAAGACTTTGATAGGTACTGTTCAAAGAATGGAATTAGCAGAGAGAAGACAGTTCCAGGAACACCACAAGAAAATGGTGTGTCAGCGTGCAAGGTGCATGAGATTGCATGCAGGATTGCCTTTACAATTTTGGGCAGATGCTGTAGATACTGTTGTTTATCTAATAAACAGAGGGCCTTCAAGTTCCTTGTATGGTGGTATTCCAAAGGAGGCATGGACAGGTAAAAAGGTAAACTACTCATTTTTAAATACTTTTGGTTCTGAAGCCTTTGTCCACATTAATAAAGAAAATAGAACAAAGCTTGAGGCAAAATCAAAGAAATGTACCTTTATTGGATATGGTGTTAATGATTTTGGTTATCGCTTATATGATTATGAAAATCACAAAATCATTAGGAGTAGAGATGTAATATTCAATGAAAAGCTCTTGTATAAGAATCAGTTGCAGGAAAAGAAACAATAAAAAGAAAGCGGAGAATACACAGTGCTTGACGATATCACAGGAAAAGTGATGGTGCCTGAAAATCATAATGATCAACAGCCAGAACAACAACCACAATAGAAGCAAGCACTTCAAACACCTGAAAGTGGTGTTAGAAGATCTACCAGGATAAGTAGACCCACTGAACGATACTCTCCTTCATTATATTATGTATTGTTGACTGATTCTAGTGAACTAGAATGTTATGAAGAAGCAGTGCAGGTAGAAACTAGGAAGAAGTGGGAGCAAGCCATGAAAGAAGAGATGGACTCCTTAGCACATATCCAGACTTGGGACTTAGTCAAGTTGCCTCCAAGTAAAATAGCGTTGCAGAATAAATGGGTTTACAGGCTGAAGGAAGAAGATGGAGGAAAAAAGAGATACAAAGCCAGACTTGTGGTGAAGGGGTTTGCACAAAAGAAAGGTATTGATTTTGATGAAATATTTTCTCCTGTTGTTAAAATGACTTCAATCAGAACTATTTTAAGTTTAGTAGCAGCTGAAGGTTTGCATCTTGAGCAGTTAGATGTAAAGACAACCTTTCTCCATGGGGATTTGGAGGAAGAGATATATATGCAGCAGCCACAAGGATATGAGGTAAAAGGGAAGGAGAAACTAGTGTGCAGGTTGAAGAAGAGCTTCTATGGCTTAAAACAGGCTCCAAGGCAGTGGTATCTAAAATTTGACAGGTTTATGTCTGAACAAGGTTATACTAGATGTCACTCTAATCATTGTGTTTATCTCAAAAGGAAAAATGATGGTAGCTATATTATATTGTTATTGTATGTAGATGACATGCTTGTTGCAGGTTCTAACATGCAGGAAATAAATGTGCTCAAAAGGAAATTGGCAAACTCATTTGGAATGAAGGATTTGGGTGCTGCAAAACAAATCCTTGGTATGAGAATAACTAGAGACAGGAAGAATCACAAATTAACATTGTCTCAAAGTGAGTACATAGAAAAGGTGTTGAAAAGGTTCAATATTCAGAATGTAAAACTAGTTAGTATACCTTTGGCTAGCCATTTCAAATTAAGTAAGGAGGCGTGTCCCAAGACTCAGGAAGAAATGGCTCATATGTCTAAAGTTCCATATGCATCAGCAGTTGGAAGCTTAATGTACGCAATGGTCTACACAAGGCCTGATATTGCACATGTAGTGGGAGTTGTAAGTAGGTACATGAACAATCCAGGAAAATAACATTGGATAGCAGTGAAGTGGATTCTCAAGTATTTGAGAGGTACCACAAATCAAGCATTATGCTTTAGTGGTTCAAACATTGCTCTACAGGGATATGTTGATGCAGATATGGCATGTGATAGAGATAACAGGAGGAGCACAGTAGGGTATGTGTTTACTGTAGGTGGAACACTGTCAGTTGGGTTTCAAAAATCCAAAATGTTGTTGCACTTTCAACAACAGAAGCAGAGTATATTGCTACTACAGAGGCTAATAAAGAAATGATTTGGTTACAAAGGTTTCTGGATGAATTGGGCAAGAAGCAGGAGTTGGGCAGGTTATATAGTGACAACCAAAGTGCCATACATCTTGCAAAGAACTCTGCATTTCATTCCAAGACTAAACATATACAGCTCAAGTACCATTTCATACGATCAGCATTGGAATATGGACAGTTGAAGCTAGAAAAGATACACACTAGCCAGAATCCTGCAGATATGTTAACAAAAGTTGTAACCAGGGAGAAACTGAGAATATGCTTAGTTTCAATTGGTCTTCAAGTATGATGAAGAAGATGAGAAACAATCAGGTCCAAAGTGGAGTTATTGTCTAGCAAATGAAGCAATAGTGGAGTTGTTATAATCAGTCTCCAAGTGGGAGATTGTTGGGTGTGGAGCCTGATTATCTTCTATATTCAAAGGTTTCAGCCGAATGTATACCCCAGGAAGACTGTACACCCCTCCACACGAGGGGGTGCGGGGGGGGGCTTGTCCCCCTCACGGGGGTCCGGAGGGGTAAATCCCCCCTGGTTGGGGGGTCTGGGGGCTGGTAGTCCCTCGGCGAGGGTTTGGGGGTAGCGCCCCCGAAGCTAAAAATAGATGTAAAATTGCCTTGTAAAAGTCTAGTAATTTCTAGTCAATCTGGGCCGTTCATTAGGCAGATGATTTGACAATAGAAGTTATGTTTAATTTAGGGTTTTTTTCCCTAGAAGGCAACCCCTCACTATATATGAGGGAATTGTATTGCACCTATGTATATCTATATTCAGAGTGAGGAAGAGAGAGGAGATTGAGAGAAAAGAGGGTGTTACAGTGGATTTGTTGTAGGTTGTATCTCTTCAGTTTGCTAGATAATATAAAAGGAAGGACTGGTTGTTTCTCAGTGGACGTAGCCCAAACTGGGTGAACCACATATATCTATGCCTCTCTTGTTTTATGCGTTTTCTGTGTTTATATTTCTGCAATATTTTATGTGTTCCATTGCTCCGTAATATATAATTTTCTAACATAATGTTTATGGGAGAAGGGGTTATGTTCAATACACATAAGGAAAACCCTTCCATCCATGCATAATATATTGTATAATAAGTACATCTTATTATTAACACAATTTGGAACTAAAAGAGGACAAATATAGCCCTGTGCAAAGACTTAATCACTTTAGTTTTCAACAAAAGATGAAGACAAAAGAAATATTGTTCATTTACACAAAAAATACAGAAAGTAAATTATTCTTTTCCCTTATATACTTGATAATGATACAACTTATATATATATATACTTAAGCTACAACATACGACATGAAAAATAAATGAGTAGTATCCAAAAGAAAAAACTTTCCTTATTCATAAAGGTGTGAAATGTTCAAATACAACTAGTTTAAAAACCCACAACAGAGGTTAGTCGAAACGTTGGATACTCCCACAGTGACTTTAATACATTGCATTGATATTAAAAGAAAACCTAGAATTTAATTAACGACCTCTCTTTCTTAATAGAGAGAAGTCAAGGCTATGGTCACCAATAACTAAAATAAATCCAGAGACCTGAATGAGTACAGGACTTTAGCAAGACATTGAAGCACTCTAACAATAAGAGCCTTTGTTATAAAAAAAATGAGTATGAAAATCCTCTATAGGAGAATTTGACTGATAACCCATAAAAATTGGAGTAAATTGGAAACCTCAAATGAAAGAGATGAAACCTGTGAGTCCATTTCTCACGGCCAAAGATTAATCCTCCAGAAAAGATAGATGAATGGCATACTAAGAACCTAATATGTCGATAAGGGCACAATAATAACAATAGTGGGCTTCTGATTGAAAAAACAAATTGATGCAGGAGGGGAGAGCGGAACTGGTAAGAACTAGGGTTTCGAGAATATTCAAGAGTTGAACGCCATGAAGGGGCGCAAAGAGGGGAGCTCCACTCCCTCCTATAGACAAGCAGTAGCCAATCAAGGTAAGAAAATGTTGGAGATGGCTAGAAGTCTTTTAGGAGAGGGGAAAAGGAACATTGACGAGGCATAGGACTTCACCAATTCAAGGGAGGACAACTGCTTAAAAGGAAATGAGGAAGAGGACAAAAAACAGGAAGCAGAAATCAAAACGCAAAAGGGTCCATGTAAGCCTAAGGCTGAGGTCACACCCAAAGTAGTTTTAAATGATCCTGCACTGCAAGCGCATAGGGATCACATGCAGACCTATGCTATCATTTGTAAATTCATGGGATTATGGCCCACTGAGAAGGCACTGCAGGCGTGGATTAAATACCACTGGAAACCTAAAGGAGGCATAGACCTACATCTTGGATCAAAAGGTTTCTTCACGGTAGTCTTCACAAATATAGAGGACAAAGACAGGGTGTTTGAAGGAGGGCCCTACTTCTATGTAGCTACGAGCCTTTATATGCGGCCTTAAATGATGAATTTCGTACCAGAATGCGAGACTTTCACTTCAGTCCCAGTCTAAGTAAGACTCTATTCCCTACCTCTAGATTACTGGCAAATTGAATCTTTATCTGCAATAGGAAATAAACTAGGGCATTTTGTCAAAGCATCTGAGGCTACCAGAAGGGGAAAATACACTTCCTTCGCTCGAATATGTGTGGAGATGGATCTCTCTAGAGCTCTACCGGATGAGGTCATCCTGGAAGTTTTTGATGAAGAATGGGTGCAAACCGTGGATTATGAACATATTCCTTTCAGATGTCAAAGGTGCCATGAACATGGGCACCTATTTAGAGATTGCCCTCTTAGTAAAATAGAGACCAAAAGTAAAGCTACCACAGTGAAAGATACTGAAAGCTTTCACAAAATGGGGTATAGAGGAAAGGGGGGTAAAAGGGGGCCCAAGAAAAATCAAACAGAGGGGCAACAGGCCAGTCCGAACAGGTTCCAAGTATTAGAAGAAGAGGAAGAGGCAACAAAGGTAGATCAAGAAATGGAGGAAAGCCAAGGAGAGAAAGATAAGGAAGAAAATAGTGTGAAAACACAGGATACTTATAAACAGAAAGGGACTATGCTGAACAACGAGGAACTGGAAAGGGACCAAGAAATGACCCCGAGTGAGATGGAAACGGAGGATCATGAACTGCAGGATATTCTTGACAGAGAACACCTAGATCTGGAAGGTTTCTTGAAACAGGGGACCACGGGAGGGGTTGACTCATTACCTCAAGAAGAGTTTAACAGAGTGCAGCAGTTGTTCCTATGGAGAACCCAGACTAATGAGCTGGAAGGACAAAGACACACAGAAAGGCAGGGCAACGAAGGGGTGAAAATTATAAAAACCACACCAGGACTAGCTCCCAGGAATCCAAGAAGGAAAAGGGGCAGGAAAAAACTAAATGAGTTATTGATGGAATGTGGAAAACTAATGATAGATTCAAGTAAGATGAAAGATCTAACTAGCTACTCCTTTACAAATCTTTCATAATGAAGCTAACATCTTGGAATATCAGAGGTCTAGGAAGTAAAAGGAAACAAAGGTTACTCAACAATAGAATGAAACAAGAAGCTCCGGACATGATCTTTATCCAGGAAACTAAATGTTCCATTCAAAAAATAAAGGAGATACATAGCAGATGGCTCAATAAATATGAGTTTCTAGAAGTCAAAGCAGACAAAACAGCAGGAGGTATCCTTACTCTTTGGAACCCCCAAAAGATTGGCATAATAGATGCTGAGGCATCTAGGAATTATTTATCAGTGGTTATTCAGCCTGTGGGAGATAGGGAGATGTATTTAATTACAAATGTTTATGGGCCTCAAAGACCTGATGATAAACTTAGGCTTTTAGATTCTCTTGGGGAACTAAGAGATAGACATGCAAAAATACCATGGATAATGGGAGGGGACTTTAACATGATCAAATCCCTTACGGAGAAAAAAGGTGGGACTAGAACGTTAAGCAAAGACTCTATAGAATTTCAGAATTTTCTTGACAACATGAAGCTAGTTGACACAGATACGAGTAATGGCCTCTTTACATGGAACAATAAGAGAGGAGGAGAGTCTCAAGTAGCCTCAAAGCTAGACAGATTCCTTATCTCAGAGGACCTCATGCTCATAGGCATGGATATGATAGTGAGAATTCTCCCCTTCGGTGGCTTGGGCCATTGACCTGTCCAACTTGAGGTTCAAGGCATTGGAACCCCCAAGAACAAACCTTTAAGATTTGAGAATATCTGGCTCATCCACCCAGATTTTATCAGCAACATTGCTAAATGGTGGACAGAGGATTTGCAGATTCAGGGTACGAGAATGTTTCTACTACACAAACGACTGAAACATATCAAGCTCAGACTCAAAGATTGGAATAAGAATGAGTTTGGCAATATTTTTGAAGTGAAAAAAGTTGTCGAAGGTAAAATGCAGGAACTCAATCAAGCCCTCATCACGGATGGCTTTGATAGGGCAAGGAACGATCAAGCCACCAAGCTTCATCAGGACTGGGAGAATCTATGTAAACAAGAGGAGATATTTTGGAGACAAAAATCAAGGGTTCAATGGCTAAAAGAAGGGGAGAGAAACACAAGGTTTTTCCACAGATCCACTATGGAGAACAGGTCGCATAATAGGATCTCAACGATCAAGGACTCTGAAGGTCAATTACTCAATACCCATAAAGACATAGAAGTTGTGTTGGTTCAGCACTTTCGAAGTATCGCAGAGGAGACCATCTTAGACAGAGCTCATTTTATCAGGGACTTCACGAAGCACATTCCTAAGTTAGTAACAAGGGAAGATAATTACAATCTCAATAGGCTGGTGAATGAAGATGAGGTTAGTGAGGTTATCAAAGAAATGCAGAATGGAAAAGCGCCTGGCCCTGATGGTTTCAATGTCGATTTTTTTAAAGCTTGCTGGAACATTGTCAAGCAAGATATTCTGGATGTCGTGGAGGACTCCAGAATGAGTAGAACCATTCTGAAGGTGCTCAATACATCTTTCATCTCTCTGATCCCCAAACAGGACAATGCTCTGACTCCAGATAGATTCAGACCCATAGCCTTGTGCAATGTGGTGTACAAGATAATATCCAAAGTAATTGCCAATAGACTCAAACCCCTTCTCCCCACTCTGGTTTCTGTGGAGCAAACAGGTTATGTGGAGGGCAGACAAATTCTAAATAACATCATCCAAGCGCATGAGGTGGTGCATTCTTTGTTAAGTAATAAGAAGGCGGGAATGATTATGCAATTGGACCTAGCCAAGGCTTATGATAAGTTGAATTGGAACTACATCAGGAAGGTCCTTCTAGCCTTCGGATTTGACCACAATTGGTTCAGGTGGGTGATGGCCCTTGTGACTTCTTCTAGTTTTTCAATTCTGGTTAATGGTTCTCCATCTAAAACTTTTAAACCTTCAAGAGGCCTCAGGCATGGAGATCCTCTCTCCCCCTTTCTCTTTATCCTCATGATGGAAGGACTTGGTCGATCTATCAAGCATGCTAAAGAAGTGGGTACTATCCAGGGTCTCAGACTCTCCGAGACTGGACAGGCTTTGACCCATCAACAATTTGTAGATGATACTATGCTTCAGGGCATCCCCACGGTCAAAGAGGCGCTAGCATATAAACAAATCCTAAGTGACTTTGCCATGGCAGCTGGTACAGAGGTAAGCCTCTCCAAATCTAAAATTTTCTTCTTTAATACTAATATTGCTATTCAGCGGAATATCTCCAGAATTTTGGGCTTTCAAAGAGATGTGCTACCTTCCAAATACTTGGGAGTTCCACTAACTGACAAACCTCTGCACAAGAGTATCTGGGAGCCAGTGATTAACAAGATGCAGGACAAGACCAGGAAATGGACCATTAGATCTTTGAACTTGGTAGGCCGACTGGTGCTTACAAAAGCTATCCTTCAATCAATCCCCACCTTCATGCTTTCAGCCCTTCCAGCTCCAAAAGGAGTCTTGCATCAATTTAGAATCATTCAAAGAGACTTTCTTTGGGGTAAGGGGGAGGAGAAAAAGAAATGGGCCTTGGTAGCCTGGGATACTATTTGCAGACCTAAAAACCACAGAGGTCTTGGTCTGGATGACCCGGAAGTGCTAAACAAAGTTTTAGGGGCTAAACTATGGTGGAGATGGGTTAAAGATCCAGAGGCACAATGGGCTTGTATTTGGAAGGAGAAATACACTAGTAATTGGCAAAACAGTGACCTTATAAGGATGTCTGGCATCATAAAAGGCTCCTACATCTGGAATAAAGCGTGGGAAAATAGAAGCATAGTTCAAAAAAATAGTTTCTGGGAAATCAGAGCAGGAGATCTAGCTTTTTTTTGGGAGGATAAATGGCAACAAGAACCTATACTACTAAGAGAGGACTTTGTGGAGCTCAAGAATGATACTGACACCAAAGGACTACTTAGGGTAAAAGATTTTTGGGATCAGACTAGCAGTGAAGGAAAATGGCGTACCTGGAAGAATATGGAGTACAGGGATGACTGCCCCTTGAAAGTAAAAGCCGATGCACTTCTAACAATGTTGGACCAAAGGAAAATACTGGTATCAGAGGATCATGACCAACTTAGATGGGGCAATAATAATGAAGGCACCTTTAATCTTAAGGAGGCAAAGTGCTTAGTCCTGGAGCTTGATTCTAATGAACCGGATAGGGTTTGGCAGAACCTATGGAGACATCAAGGATGGATGAAAACCAAACTTTTCATGTGGCTGGTACATCATAAGAAAATTCTTACTTGGGAGAACATTAGGAAGAGGGGTGTTCTGGGACCTTCTAGATGCCAGCTTTGTGAGTCTCAAGAGGAAACGATGGAGCACCTACTCAACACCTGCATATTCACCTCCAACTTGTGGGATTCTTTTGCCTTCATTTTCAGAACGACAGACAGGAACATAGGGAGCATCATCAATACCCTTAAAAATTAGAGAGGAAACTTTTCTGATTATGAAATAATTAGCAGACCTTGGGCTTTAACTCCAAGCTTCATAATATGGAATGTATGGAAAGAAAGGAACAACAAAATATTCAAACATAAAAAAAAGTTCCTACCAGAGCATCATGACTCAGATCTTAAGTCAGATCAAGGAGACGGTGGGAACTTTATTGCAGACTCACCCAAAAAATCCCCCTTTAGATGCTAATATGCAGATACTTCTTTAGTTGGGTATGCAGGGGCTTATTCCTCAGGGCATGGACGTGAAGGTCAAGAAACTGGTCACTGAAAAAGACTTCTGGCATCCTCCCCCTTAGGGTTTTATGAAATTCAACATAGATGGAGCCTCAAAAGGCAATCTAGGTACTGCTGGTTATGGTGGGGTGTTAAGGGATGAAAACGGATGCATCCATTTTATTTTTCATTGCCATCTAGGAAGAGCCAAAAATAATATGGTGGAGCTAATAGCACTAGAACAAAGTCTAGATATCCTTAAGCAAGACAATCTTCAGAACATCATCATTGAAGCTGACTCTGAGCTAATCATCAATTCGGTCAAGAGAATCTGTTGTGGTTCAGCGACGGAAAAGGTCTCAAGACACTGGAGGTTGCTTCAGGTCTTTCAAAGGATACAGTTCCACCTTTTGCACTTGAGAACCGTAAGCTTCGCTCATGTGTGAAGGACGGCCAATAAATTGGCAGACATTTTGGCTAATAAAGGAGCTCTCTGCACCAAAAGTAGTGTCAAGTTCAGATGGCAAGAGATGCCACAGGGCAGTTTGAGGGAGAATTGTTTCATTCAAGCGGATGAGGACCATTTTCTCTATCAAAATAGAGTTGGTCATCAGCCGCAGAGACTGGGTCTTGCTGATATGGATCCAATATGAAGTGGTGTTTCAGAGGGGTTTTTGCAATATGGATGCAGGTCTCTACCAGCTTTCTCAACCCAAGAAAGCACGATCACAGGGGTCTTAAGTGGAAGTTGCTTGGCAGCCAGCGATTCTCGGAGGGTGGTAAGATGAATTCCTTCTTCCTGGGGATCAAGCAAATGAGGAGCAGAGATGTTGTGAAGGACCACAATCTCGGCTTTCTCAGCCAACATGAAACCCTCCGAATTGCTACCTGTTGTGTGGTTTATGGTATATGGTATATCGTGCATAGGAGTGGTTTATGGTATATCGCGCACCCTTAAAACCGGGAGCGGTTTTTCTGTGTTAAGAGCAATTCCACTCACCACTCTACACGTGGCCAAGGCAGGAGAGAGAATACCGCCCTCATCGAGCGATAATTCTCTGAGCTTTTTGATCATGCGATATGATCCTCCATCGTTGGATCGGGCAAGGATAATCGACAACTATGATACGACATGCTTGTTGGTGGGTCTGAGCGAGGCATTACTACTCGTGGTGTCAATACTGGCTGTGGGGTGGTTTATGGTATATCACGCGCCCATAAAGCCGAGAGCAATTTTTTTGAGTTAAGAGCGATTCCACTCACCACTCTACATGTGGCCAAGGTTGGAGAGAGAATACTGCCCTCATCGGGCGGTAATTCTCTGAGATTTTTGTCCATGCGATATGATCCTCCACCGTTGGATCAGGCGAGGATAATCAACGGCTATGATACAACGTGCATGTTGGTGGGTCCGAGCGGGCTACTCATATTTTTCTTTTATTCTCTCTGTTGTATGGGTCTCTGATTACTTCAACCTTTGGGTTAGGGAGTAAAACCTTAGGCTAAATGGTTCAGCCTCTGGTTGTTTGTATTATATGTAATTTCCTCCTTTTGGTTATTTGAAATAGAAGGCACGACTCTTGCATTAGCAAAAAAAAAAAGAACCTAATATGTCACATATAAGGAGTATAGTTAGATAAGAGGGTTTCTAAAGATGTCAACTATAAATCAACAACACAGGGGAGATTTCTTACCTATAATACTCTCTGTCGAGTCGTGCCAAACTTCTAGACCTGTTCAAAGAGGCAATCACTTAGAGATTAGCGAGCGAAATTCTCCTTCTAAAACAATATGAATAGGGAGAGATCTCTGCTAGATAAGATTTCAAAAGGTGAATACCTGGAAAGCTACCTCAAAACCCACACTCTTCCTCTTTCCATATCCGCATTGAAGACAATGAGACTGGACCTATAAGGGAAAATATGACAGAGAACGGGTCAAGGGATGTAGGAGAGTCGAGGCACAAAAACAAAGCTCAGTGTGTCAAAAACAATTAGAACGAAGGACAATTACTTGTGGGAGGAAATCCATCCTTGTTCAGAACCTTCACTACCTTGAACGAGTTGCAGAGCACTAGAAACCCTAGCTCGAAAGGAGCAAATGAAACAATGGTCACAAAGCTCGGGAGGAAATTAGTTACCACAACTAAACGCTGGTAAACCTCGACTATCAGATTAACCTCGAAATTAGGAATGGTAGATATGGCTCCAGGTGCCCGAATCGGGTAGAACCCTCCCGAATGCGATACATAAAATTTAATATGCAAAATGTGCCAAGTACTCAACCTTGGAAGTGGTGGACAATTATGTTTTCAGTTCATAAGTTTAAGTCTGTGGCAAGGGTTCACATCCTAGCTATGGAAAACCCCACCCCTAAGGGTTAACCAAAGAAACTTTAGGTTATGTTATATCGTTATTTATCCGGAGTACAATATGCATAAAACCTTATTATAATACTTTGATGCAGTAAGAGAAACATTTATGTGAACTCCATATGTAGTAAATAATTTGGTAGATGTAAAATTTATTTTATTAAAAAAATTTGTGTCTTGAGTACAAATAGCTACATGTAGTTAAATAAGTAAATATCTGATAATATTTAAAAAATAAATAAATATTAAATTTAAATTTATAAAATAGTTAGAAAAATCAATTTTTTTTATATATAACATTATTGATAATCATTTAAATTATTTTTCATGAACTTCATACTATATATTAATTTCAATATTTCATAAATCTTAAAAATAAATCTTAATTTTAAGAGAGATCGACATTATTACTACAAATACCCAATACTTCAGTTTCACCTAAAAAAGAAATTACAAAATTACTAGAAATAAAAAATTAGTAAACGATTTCTTTTACATTTACCTGTTGATTCCACTAAAATGAATATATATAAGATTTCAAATTCTAAAAATTACCAAACACGAAAAAAAAACATAAAACATATATAATTGTATTATCTCTTTTTATATAATTTAATCATTTTTAAAATTAAAATATAAAACATGTATAATTCTATTATCTCTTTTTATATAATTTAATAATTTTTAAAATTTTATTTAACATTAAAAAGATTTACATTCAGTTCCAAGTCAGGGAAAAAAGAAAAAAGGATTTGTTTAACTTCGTTGTCATAGAAGTGGCCATTTAATGCTGTCATATCAGTAATAACTAATTTATTGCTGTTGAAATCAATTCACAACCCAGAGGGTTAACTCTTCCTACAAGTGGAAGAGTCCATCTTTTATGGAAGAGTCCATCTTTTATGGCGTTACATTCAGTTCGGAATCAAGGAGTTACATTCAGTTCCAAGTCAAGGAAAAAGGATTTGTTCAAGTTAGTTGTGGAGTTGTCATAGAAGTGGCCATTTAATGCTCTCATATAAGTATAACTAATTTATTTCTGTTGAAATCAATTCACAACACAGAAGGAAGGGAATGGTAGTTTTGGTGGTTGGAATTATTTAAGTAGAGAAGAAAAAGATGATAAATGAAAACTGGTGTTATTGGACAATGGTTTGAAGTGGGTGGGAATAGCTTCCTGGATGCATCTAAAGTCAAATCCTGATTTATTATATAGATAATCATATGTGGTTTTGTTTAAGTGGTGGTCAGTTTCAGGATAGTGAGAGGAAGACTCACTCATAAACATTTCATGGTTGGTATTAAAAGGAATCAGAGAAAGATCAGGTATATTCAATCCCACAAGGTTCTCTCATGTCATGTACTGTAAACGTGCAATTGAAGAAATCCATAAAAGACAGCAAACAGTCACGAACAGGGCACTTTAGCCAGCCATAGCTGATGCCATATTTGATGACAAAACAAGATCGTTGAGCAGTGGGGGCTTACTGTGTTGGATAAGAGAATTTAGAGCAGGGGAAGGAGGCTCAAGTTGCAATTTGGAGACATAGATTCAAATCAGTGAGAGCCTGTGGAATCTGATTAATCAGGCCTCTGCTCAATGGATTTGAAGAAAAGGTTTGGTATCACAGCTCGGCCCATTATCTTGCTCGCCGAGATGTTTGGAGTGACAGCCTGCATACTCATCCTCTACTGGTGCATCCACTATAATGGGGGATTGGCTTTTGACAGCCAAAAAAAGATCAAAATCTTCAACGTTAGAAATTCTCCTTCTAATTCTCTTCTCTAGATGGGTTTAATTCTGTTCAGTCCAAGCCCTGAATGATTTTAATGTTCTCCATGTCTTTTATTCACTGTGCAGGTTCATCCAGTCTTCATGTTTGTAGGCTTCATCTTTTTGTCCAGCCAAGGTAAAACCAATCAAATCCTGAAATTGACTAGATGCTAATTTATCAGAGGCTGGGTTTGGAGCTGAACATACTATCTAACATTCCATGTGTGTACAGCAATTCTAGCTTACAAAATAATCCCTGCTAAAAAGGAGGTCCAGAAAACAGTGCATCTAGTTCTTCTGGGCAGTGGTATCATACTGGGAGCCATTGGAATATACGCAGTCTTCAAATACCACAACGAGAGCAACATTAAAAATATGTACAGCTTGCATTCCTGGCTGGGTATAGGCACCATTTCTTTGTTTGGGCTCCAGGTATATTTTTGTTATCCATTACTGTAGATATCTGAGTATGGTATTTCCCAGTGTTTTCTAATTTTTTAATAACAATTTGAATCTTGAATTTCATTATTTACATAATATTTTATATGATTTGATCATTAATACCTTCATATTTAAAATTTTATATATTTATTATTTCTAAAATTCTTGTTCTAACAAAGATTTGAACCTTGAATCTCATTATTTACATAATACTTTATATCACCAGTTTCATCTATTAACTTACATGCTTAAGACTTTATTTAGCCATGGTTTTAAAATATTGTAGTATTTATTATATCACCAGTTTCATCCATTAACCTACATGCTTAAGACTTTATTTAGCCATGGTTTTAAAATATTGTAGTATTTATTATTTTGTTGGGCTTTAAAGGTTTCAAAATATTCATCCTTTGGAATTTGTGTTGAGTTAACCAGTGGATTTCAGCACTGTTAGCATTCGTGTTCCCTGGCGCATCACAGCAGAGGAGAGATGCTATCTATCCATGGCATGTTTTCCTTGGGGTTTTCCTTTATTCAATGCTGATTGGAACTGCAGAGTTAGGAATCCTGGAAAGGCTCTCGTTCCAGGAGTTGTTGGGTGGCATAGACCGCTTCAGCTCACAGGCCATGCTTGTCAACTCCACTGGACTTGTTATTCTCATTTTTGCCATGTTGGTTGTTCTATCCACCGTTCTACCATGAAACCCTACTGGCAAATTATTATGTTTGTATAGATATATGCATGAACGTGTGTGTAGAGCTTTCTGGATGGCACCCTTTGCCATGTATATATAGCAGGCACGCTGTAATATGTAATGAGCAGCTCTAAATGGTTAATTTGTTTGTTTGATTGCTTGGAGTATCCATTATTAACAAAAGTTGCAGACAATTATAAGCGTCTCCAATCTGGATTGTGAATTTGTTTGTCTGCTTGTCTGGAATGCCGAGATACCGATGATTTGACCATATGGGATTTCTAGAAGTTGCAAGCAAAGGCTTTTGTTTCATTTAATTGAGTTAATACAGGAATTATGCTGAGAGTTTAAAGTGAACACTAATTGCACATGATTAGAAGAGGGTTGCAATAAATATTGCAAGTCAGGCTGTGCTAATGTTCCTTATAATATGAACAGGAACCAGCTGAAATCTATAGAATATGAAGTGGGATTATTGAGAAATGGAATCATAGTTATTTTATTTTAATATATATTTGTCTCAGATAGAAATATAAAATAAAGTGATTTATTATTAAAATTCGAACATTTCAATGCCGTTATGAATAGATATGAGTGCTTATGATGCATAATAAAATAATCTGCAATTTTTTTATTATATATGTTTTCCATGTTAGTGCAATTTTGTCAATTTTTGAAAGGGACCAAAATGGCATAAACTTGAACCCTTTCAGCAGATGGGGGTAAGGAATGGTAAAAGATTTCTGAAAAATGGGATTAATTAATTTCGTGTTCTACAGAATTCTTGCTGTTTTGACTAAATGTTAACTTTGTTTGGTTTTATATTTATGTGTAGAAAACTTAAATGAAGTTGGAATTTGGTAAGCTTTTTTTATTAATTAAATGATTAGATGTGGAGATGGTATTAAATGTTTAAAAGTAAATATCTAAGTGATGGAAAACTTATTTATTTATTTTAGAGTAAAATGTTAATTGGTTTTTTATTTTATAAAATGGAGTAGTTATAATAAAATGTCAATTTATTTTATAAAAATGTAATAGTTAGTATTTTATGATAATAAAATTATTAATGTGAAATTGTTTTTCATATATATATTTTAAAAAATAAAATTTTAAATGGATAATTTTTTTATTAATTCATAAGAGGATTACATCTTGATGAGTTCATTTGTTAGCATGTTAAGACCTCACCCCTATTGTATTGGTCATCACATATAAACAAAAGAAAATTGATAATAACTAAACAAAACTAAACGACCTCATGTTATAATAGGATTACACATTAGCATTGTTGGGATCTTGAGTAGTTAGTTACCATCTTCACCTAGGCAATGAAAATAATCATGAACATGGGATTCCATATGAACCATGTGATCTTCAAAGTTGTCCATCCGGTCTTGCAATCACTTTTGGTTGCGATGGAGAGATTCTTTCGAGTCAAGGATGTGTCATTGAATGTGTTGGATATCATTGAGAAAAATAATAACTTTATTCAGATCATTGTGGTGGTCTCGAGCCTCTTGGTTAACCGTTGCTTGCACAAGGAGAATTTGGGCTTCTATGCAGTCAAAATGGGGTGGTAAATCTACTCTCCCAGGTGAACCACCGAGAGGTTTCTCCAGCTCTCCTTCATCAACCAGTGGGCCCCCTTGTGGGTGATCTCCATGGCCCCTTTGGCCCCCATCACGCCTGGGTCTGCTTCTCTGCCTCTACATGGAAGGCCCTCGAATGCAGCTTCGCAGGCCCATAACAAAGAAACCCCCCACTACTAGACAAATAAATCATTTCCCACACCCGTGCATGAGCTTAGAAATGAGAGGGTATACCATCACCTCTCCTCATCTTTTCCAAGTAATAGATAACATCCCAAGACCCCCCAAAAGACCCTCGGAGATGCCACAATATGCTACAAACTCCTTCAGGTATAACAAATGACTAGAATTTGCACTGTCCATCCTTCTAGGCATGCAACACTTAGCGGAGAGGTGGACTACAAGAGAAGCCTTCACATGAATATCATGTCGAGCCTTGTCAATAAAATCCCTTTTCCAGTGAGTCCCTCCCTTTGTGCCTTGGCTTCGAGGAGCTGCTACCAACACCAACACCCAACACACAGTTGGGAAGAGAGACACATGAGACCCCCTCGAGGAAAAATGTCGTAAAAGGGAAAAGCACAACCACCAGGACCTCTCACACCAAGAGCATAACAGTAATTCAAACATGCATAACTAACAAATGAATCATGCACCCAGAGCATTCCACACAAAAGTTCTTACGGAACAGGCTAGAAATTGAATTACCTGAGACAACTTGGCAAGTCCAACACCTCCCCACTACATCACCAAACCAGTTGATGAAGCTCCTCTCTAAACTTTCCTACACTACAGACTAGTCGCGCTGAGACAATCAAATCCTGGGAGCGATTCGATCCTGAATCCCATATTACCACCTAAGAAGCAATTAAAAGCCACACTTCACCATTCTCACACATGTGGAACACAAATGAGGTCTCTTACCAACTAATGAATAGGCTAGGCTCTCCAGTAAGGCCACGCGTAAATTCAGTGCATGCATTTCTTTCTATAGAACCAATTCTTCTCTTGAATGTCGTAGGTATTAAAAGCCATACACTCTCGAGAATGTTCTTCTAGGCATCTTGAGGCTTTGCTTGCCCAACACATCTCAATGTCATAATTATTGTGTAAGAGACAATAATTACCTTTTTCCCGAAGATTTTCATATCATCACCCAAATAGAGAATAATTTTTAAAAAATAAATTAAAAATAATAATGGTTTTTAGAAAATAATATAAATTAAAAAAATCTAAAGTATGTAAGTATAAATAATTTAGGAAAAATATTTCAAAATTATTACGATAGGTAAAATATATACTATAAACCTTCCGAATTGTCAAGGAAAAAAGTAACTGAGATAACAAAGTAAATAAGTAAAGTTTAAAAATAGAAAAGAAATTAGAATTTAAAGGAGAAGAGGAAATTAAAAAGATAGAAAATTATTTTAAAAAGTATAATAATATATAAAAGGAAGAATAAAGTTAAAGAAAAAGGTTACATATAATATAAAAAAAGTAATTGGAAATGATATGATTATGAATAATGTTAATAATGATTTTTAATATAAAAATTGTATTTTTATTTATGTTATTATTATTAATTTTTTTTATTTTAAATGACTAAAGAAAATGGATTTTTTTTAAAAGGTTATATTTTTAGTAATGAAGTAATTACGGAGAAGTGAATCTTTCTATAAATAAAGCGATGTTATATATTAATTTATAAAAAATATTAAGTGTTTATATATATATGATTTATTTGTTAATTGTGGTTAAATTGAAATTATTTTTGGTGATTAGGAAGAATGGTTATTATGTCTTTATTTACATTCAAATTCTTGCAAATGATACGATGATGAGAAATATTGTTGTGATTTTACTTTTTTACTTTTTTTTCTTATTTTGATATTTATTTATCTTACATCTAAATTGTGTTGCATCTGTAACAACCCCGATGAAAAATTCAAGCTGAATGGTGGGCAAGACATCTTAGTGGGTGTTCATTTGATTGTTTATGGCTAAGGAAATTGGAAAAGACAATGGCTAACGCATTAAAGAGGCAAAATGACATTTTTAGGTATTTATTTATGAAAATAATGGAAATTAGGAGAAAAGGAAGGTGAAAGGTCACATGTTGCATGTGAGGAGGAAATTTAAGGAAAATAATGGAAAATGAAGAAAATAGAGGCCTCATTAATAAAAAGGCTTTTGAGGATCAGTGGGCAAGACTTGGTTAGTTCAGTTTTGGAGCTCTCTCATTATTCTCTTTCTCATACTCTTGGACACTTAGAGGTTTCTTGGAGCACTTTAGCATTGGAGCAAGAAAGGCAAAGAAGGCAAGAGGAAGCAAATATCAAGTAGGGAAAGGCAGGATCAAGTAGCTACAGCAGGCTTCATTGTAGGTATCAACTTGCATGTGTATTTTCCTTGCTAGGTTTGGCATGCATGGGATTGCATGTGTTTCTTTTCTACCATGGCATGGGTTTTGCTAGGTGTGACAGTATTTTCAGCCTAGCCTTGCCATTTCCTAATAGTTTTGATGAGATGGGTTCTCTCACGCGTTTTTTGGGGGATGGCCAGATTGGATTCGAAGCTGAGTGGGGTGGATCTCCAAATTGACAAACACATGGTAGTAGTGGTCCCTAAACTAGACTGAGGATGCATAAAGCCACTGGCCTAGTAACCCCTGAACCAGACTATGGGTTGTGGTAAAGCCAAATTGTGTGCCTCGGTGGACCTAGGAATCCTTGCCGGTGAATGGCGGGATATACTATAAATCCAAGAGGTGGATTTTCTCTCCATTGGGCCTAGTGATTCTGGGATGGAATGCATGATAAAGCTTGGAGAGTATGTCTTGGTGTAGGGCCTAGTGATCCTTGGATCAGACTGTGGATGCATGGTAAACCCTGAAAGACTAGGAGGCACTCAAATTCCTCATGGTGTAGGCGGAGAACTCCGGTGGCGTCCACATTGATTGGTGTTTTTTGATGTGTTCTATGAGTCCCACATTCATGCTTGAAATATGGCACGAGGGCGATTGGCTGAAAAGAGAGACTTGGCTCAACCAATCTATGGTCGGGTGGAACGTAGTAGTCCCATCACCGGTCGGTTCATTGCATTTAGTAATAAAAAATTCATTCCCTTGATTTTCATGTGCAAATGTACTGATACATATATGGATTTTGATGGCTGATATGTTTATTGTATTTATGTTCCTATTATGTTGTTTATATGCACATTTACCCCGGAGGGTGTTACAACATCTTCTTAGCAACTAAATCCTGTATATCTTTTATTTTGTAATAAAATGTCTATCAACTCCAATGCTTCTTTACTTTTATCAATAAATATTTACTTACCCTTTTTGCTTTAATGTTTGCATCATTATTACTCGAAGTCAATCTTATTACTTCTTTACATTTATCAATATATAGTCACCTATCTATTTTTTTCATTTACATCATCATCACTAGAAGTCAATCATATTATTTTTAAGAAATTTTTAAATTTTTTAAATTATTATTTTGTCATTCTTTAAATTATAGGTTTTGTTGTTGTTAATTTTAGTGGAAGTTTATCATCATTACCTTTTTCATCATCATTGTCATTATTGTCTTCATCTTCATTATTATTGTTGGCATTATTGTATCATCATTGCCCCGATTGTTGTCCTCAAAATTGTCATAGTTGTCATCATCATAGGCTTCATTGTCATCTATATTCTCTGTGTTAATATCTTCATTGTCTTCTATGTTGTCAGTGATAATATCTTCATTGTGATCATCGACATCCTCATTATGATGGTTCTCTTCATCTTTATTATCGTCCTCATCTAACAAGGCCACAATTTTTCCAGGAAAATAATGGAAATTTCAACATGATTTTGAGAAAATTCGGCATAATTTTTTGGAAACTTTGGTTACAATGGAAATTCCAACATGATTTTGAGAAAATTCAGAAATAATTTTTTGGAAATCTGCGCTACTCTCGCGTTCTAGATGGTGTTGAATCCATTTCCACCATAAAATAAATTCAAACGCTCCGAAGATTGGATATCTTGAAAATTTTCTCACTAAATTCTGCAAGAATTTCATCGTCTAAATAAAATTATCAGCATCTTCTTTATCATTATTATAATGGTTCTCTTCATTCTCTTCCTCATCATTTTTGTAATCCTCATTATTATCATCATCTTCACAACCCCAAATGACAAATCCCCTTATCATTATTATCATCATCCTTCCACACCAAATGTTATTCAAATTATAATACTAATGACACATGTTCACTTCCAAAACCCCCTTATCATTATTATCATCATCCTCCCACACCAAATGTTATTCAAATTATAATACTAATGATACATGTTCACTTCAAATTTTCCGAGAGAAATTTCAATTCTCTTTTTTAATAATTTGGAATTTGAAAGTTGGTTGAATTTTGATTACCATGATTATTATGATTATAGTGTCACTCCTTCAATTTAGATTTAGAATTTGAGGGTTAGTTGAGGTTCGTCATAGACATCAGTACATGATTATTATGATTATAGTGTCACTCCTTCAATTTAGATTTAGAATTTGAGGGTTAGTTGAGGTTCGTCATAGACATCAGTACATGATTATTATGATTATAGTGTCACTCCTTCAATTTAGATTTAGAATTTGAGGGTTAGTTGAGGTTCGTCATAGACATCAGTACATGATTATTATGATTATAGTGTCACTCCTTCAATTTAGATTTAGAATTTGAGGGTTAGTTGAGGTTCGTCATAGACATCAGTACATGATTATTATGATTATAGTGTCACTCCTTCAATTTAGATTTAGAATTTGAGGGTTAGTTGAGGTTCGTCATAGACATCAGTACATGATTATTATGATTATAGTGTCACTCCTTCAATTTAGATTTAGAATTTGAGGGTTAGTTGAGGTTCGTCATAGACATCAGTACATGATTATTATGATTATAGTGTCACTCCTTCAATTTAGATTTAGAATTTGAGGGTTAGTTGAGGTTCGTCATAGACATCAGTACATATAACTATAAGTGAATTAATTAATTGGACAGCTAAGAATTTGGAGGCATTTACTGTACATGAGTAGAATTATGATTATAGCGTCACTTTTTCAGTTTAGATTTAGAAGTTGAGGGTTAGTTAAGGTTCTCATAGACATTAGTACGTATGATTACAGTGAATTAATTAATTGGCCAGCTAAGAAGTAGAGGCATTTTTTCGGGACTTTCGAGGGAGTGTGTGAGAGGCTATGAAAGCGAGGGATTCAATAATTTCGTTTTGTTTTGAATGATTTTTTATAATTAAATCATTTTCTAATTTATTTTTTATTAGATTATAATTTAGATTTAATTTATTTTTTAAATAAATTAAGTTAAGAGATTTATTCTAGAGTTCAGATGTGTAATTTTGTTGATCTGTAAAAATGGAATTCGCAAATAGGTCATCCATGACGCCACTTGAGTAAAATTTATTTATTATGAGACCAGACAAGACAAGACAAATCTAATCATCAAAAACTTTCAGAATGTACAAGTGGACCACGCAGCAGCAGTTTCCTTTAAATCCCATCGAATCCACAGATTATTATTTATGGATTGATATGAGATTCTGTGTAGACACATTCAGCAGTGGAGTGGAGTGATGAGAAAAACAAATGGTGGGGGCAATACAATATTCCCTTTCCCAAACTTGTTCCATAACTTATTCCAAGTAACAAATGGTGGGAACAATAAATATTCCCTTTCCCAATAATGGTTTTAAAATATTGTAGTATTTATTATTTTGTTGGGCTTTAAAGGTTTCAAAATATTCATCCTTTGGAATTTGTGTTGAGTTAACCAGTGGATTTCAGCACTGTTAGCATTCGTGTTCCCTGGCGCATCACAGCAGAGGAGAGATGCTATCTATCCATGGCATGTTTTCCTTGGGGTTTTCCTTTATTCAATGCTGATTGGAACTGCAGAGTTAGGAATCCTGGAAAGGCTCTCGTTCCAGGAGTTGTTGGGTGGCATAGACCGCTTCAGCTCACAGGCCATGCTTGTCAACTCCACTGGACTTGTTATTCTCATTTTTGCCATGTTGGTTGTTCTATCCACCGTTCTACCATGAAACCCTACTGGCAAATTATTATGTTTGTATAGATATATGCATGAACGTGTGTGTAGAGCTTTCTGGATGGCACCCTTTGCCATGTATATATGGCAGACACGCTGTAATATGTAACGAGCAGCTCTAAATGGTTAATTTGTTTGTTTGATTGCTTGGAGTATCCATTATTAACAAAAGTTGCAGACAATTATAAGCGTCTCCAATCTGGATTGTGAATTTGTTTGTCTGCTTGTCTGGAATACCGAGATAGAGATGATGGACCATATGGGATTTCTAGAAGTTGCAAGCAAAGGCTTTTGTTTCATTTAATTGAGTTAATACAGGAATTATGCTGAGAGTTTAAAGTGAACAGTAATTTCACATGATTAGAAGAGGGTTGCAATAAATATTGCAAGTCAGGCTGTGCTAATGTTCCGCATAATAAGAACAGGGCCCAGCGGCTGTGCTAATGTTCCTTATAATATGAACAGGAACCAGCTGAAATCTATAGAATATGAAGTGGGATTATTGAGAAATGGAATCATAGTTATTTTATTTTAATATATTTGTCTCAGATAGAAATATAAAATAAAGTGATTTATTATTAAAATTCGAACATTTCAATGCCCTTATGAATAGATCAGTAATGGGATCTTCAAGGGGTGTTTGTTTCCAGAAACAATGTTGAAAGGTTTAAGTGCTTGCTATTTTCATTTTTAGGGAGGGTGACCTGTAAGTGGGCGGTTCAGGCCGATGACATCGCTGTAACTGGTGTAAAGTCAGGAGCGATAAATTCATTAGTTCAAAGTAGATACAGGTAGATTCAGGGAAGAAGAAGATTCAGAGGAGAGGATCCGGGGAAATAACTTTCCTGACTCTGACAAACAATTACAGAACACGGAGGGAGCGGCTGGAACGACATTGGTATGGAAGGCTGCTTTCAGCTCCAACATCAGATTCATGGTCCCCCCCGCATTTGAACCTCCTCTGTTCTCGCCACTCATTTCGGGAGGTTTGTTTTGTTTTTGTTGGTTTTTTGGCTTTTTTTCCTCTCTCTGGCCAGGGTCAGAATGCTCACCAGCGCCTTTTAGGCTATGATTTGGCCTCCTGCCAGTTATATGTCATAACTCTATTGGTCAGTTACTTACCACCTATCCTGTCTTGTTAGTGATCATTCAAGATGGCTCTTGTATCTTCATTGGTCTTATTCAGATATAGGCCCGAGTTTCACGGATAGGCTCTGCAATAACTTAGACATACGTTTTGTCTCTCTGGATTTTTCTTTTACGATAAGTCCTGCGCAGATTCAACATGCTGAAAGAAACCTTCCTTAAGATCAAAGAAGCTATATATTTTTACAGCCCTTGCACTGACATAAGTTTCCGCATTGGTAGATGGTGGTGTGTCATGCATTGTCATTGCTGTTGCATAGACTGTCAAGATGATCCAGAAGCATAGGCAGATTATCAGTCTGATGCGTCCTGGTTTCGAACCCGTGAACTCACAGGATTCAGTTCAATAGCTTGCCGGTTTTTTTCACCGTTTTCCGAACACTCCAATTTAAATCCTTTTCCGGTGTCTGCAATTCATAAAATCTGATAGCTGCCAATTGTCCTTCACCCATTCAAATGACATATTGACGGTGGAATTCGGCCATCCCTGTCAATTCATTAATTCTATAAGCCCCTAGAAGTTCAACTCCTCTGTCCTGGTAGTCCTTTTGGAGAGTTCTCGTACTTTCTTAGATCGCTCCATATCAGGTCTTTCTGACATAATCCAAAGGATCCCACCTACTGTACTCAGCTTTTCCCTCTCCTCTCTTGGAATTATAATATACTGGTCTCCTTGGCTATCAGATAATCTATGTCAACTGCCTTTTGCATACGGATGGTTATAGAATGACGGCTGAAAGTGACTCCCCATCCACTCAGGCACTTTTCAATGCTGCCATCGAGGCTGAAATTGCTCGTGAATCTGCCAACAAAGCAACCACTTGGCAGTCCACTTTGGAAGAGATGCTTCCGTCATCCGATAAGGCCTTCTCCTTTCAGGATTTGGACAACCAGGTCTCCCCAAAATTTAGCAGCAATCCGGATAAGGTCAGACGTCTGAAAAAATCATGTCACCCGATCAAAACCACCCCTCCCCCAAAGGCGCTCTCTGTTTCTGGTTCCACTCTGAAGGAGCGCATAGAGAGTCTTCAAAAGCTGGCACTTGTTGGGAAATGGCATTTCCCAGGAATGACAGATAATGAAATGAGAGACTGGTTATCTACTAGATGGACGGCTGTGATCGGTTACATGCCAGTGACCTCTCGATTGATGAACGATTGGTATTCATTTCATTTCTTAACCCCTGAGGATCTGGAAAGGATTCTTAATAAGGCTTGGGTTAATGGAAGGAGTTTTCTAGCCTTATCAAGGTGGTTCGTGGGCTTCGACCCACTTAAAAATACACCTTCCAACTGTATGATCTGGGTAAAGCTACCCAATCTCCCACTGGAATTATGGTCCGTAGATACACTTATGGAGATCGGAAACTCTGTCGGAAAATCTATATATGTGGATCCATGGATCAGAGGGGAGAAGGACAAAAGGGTTGCATGGGTGCTGATTGAGAAACCATTCAAAGGCGGCTACCCGAAACATATTATGATTACATGGGAAGGCACCTCAATCTGTCAGAGACTGGACTTTTGGGGTATTCCCTTTCGCTGCTCTCTATGCCATAGAACAGGCCATCTATCAAAAAATTGTAGTCGCAGGTTCAATCGCAAGCCCAAGCGGAGGCCCCTAATCAGGGATAGTCAAAAGGGTGCCGGTTCTATACCTCAGGATGCGGCTAGAGACCTGCGTTCCTCTCAGGAATATGCCGCTTTTTCTCCTCAGACATATGCGCAGATGTATCCAGATGGCCCGTCTGCGCCGGATTATGGATGCCCTTATATCCCTCAGCCACACAGTGATGTGCCAGTGCCGGCCCCTCCTCCCCTAAACAAAGGAGATTTTGTCGTCGGATCTCATCCCATACTGCTCAGTTCATCGTCCCTATCGCCCGCCTCTCCAGAGCCTTCGAAAGGCAAAGAGCCAATGCCCCCACCATCGTTCAACTCTCCCCTGTTGGAATCTCCGCTTAACAAAACAGATTCTGATATTGACCTCCTCCTCCTCAAGAACCCTTCTGTCCTAGAGCCTATGACCATCCACAAGCCCTCCTTTCCATCCATCAGCCCCAACTCGGCTAAAAATATAACTGTCCGCAAGAAACACAAAGGAGGAAGCCGACACTTCAGGGGCAGAACAATTGCTGCTGATTATGGTATTACCAATCTTTCTCTGGTTGAAATCCCAGTCATTGGTTCTGATGACCCACAGCCGCTTAGAGCAAGCATGGCTGGTCAGCCTTCAAATGACCTTTCTGACCTCCATGAACATTCGGGGATTAGGCGCTCTCCCTAAATACTTGGCGCTGAAGGAGATTTTTGTTTCTGCCCACTCACGTATTATTTTTATACAGGAGACTATGCATCCAAGGCAAATGTCCATCGACTTCTTCAGAAGGATGTTTCCGTCCTGGCATATGGTTGCATCCGATGCCGAAGGATTATCGGGTGGGCTGGCTGTGTTATGGGACCCGACATGGGTAAAGGCTAAAGCCTTCAAATGCTGTGCAGGTATTTTAATTTCAGCCCATGTCAGGGGTCAACCAAAATTGCTCAACATTCTGAACATATACGCACCCTACAAGAACAGGACATCCTTTTGGGATTTGGTCTTTTCCTCTGGGATCCTTGACATTGAATCTCTGCTGATCGCCGATGACTTTAACGCCACTCTGAATCCAGATGAATGCTGGGGGAACGGTAGAAAATATGACTCCATTGCAGATAGACTCCGCTCAGAGTTTCTGTACAGGAACTTAATTGATGTCTTCCCAGCTAAAATGTCCCCCACATGGGAGAATGGCAGAACTGGCTCGGCTTTTATTGCCAAGAGGCTTGATCGCTTCTTAATTAATGCCACTATCATCGCTGACCGGGGTATGCCTGCTGCAAGAATTGGAAACGACCTCACATCGGACCATCGCCCCATTTTCCTCGATTGGCTGGAACCGCTTCATAGAAAGGGCTACTCCTTCAAATTCAACAGGGTCTACTTGTCGGATGAATCCTTTAATGAAGCCATTAAAAAGAAGTGGAAAGAACTAAAACAGTCCGAGGCGCTATCTCTCTCCTCTTTCCGTGCAAAGATACAGTCCTTAAAAAGAGTGGCTAAGGAATGGACGATCTCACAGAAGTTAAAGGATAAACAAGAGCTTGCGGCCATTAAAAGGGAAATAAACACGCTCTCTGACACAGTAAGTTTCGATTGCCTATCTTTCGAACAACGAAATTTATTCAGGCTTATGGAGAAGAGGAAACAGGAATTATTACAAAGAAAGGAATCCTCGTGGCGTCTAAAAAGCAGGGCGTTGTGGCTCAAAGAGGGCCACTGTAATACCAGGTTTTTCCATCAATTTGCTAATGCTAGGAGAAGCAAAAATTCCATATGGAAAATCCAAGATAGTAATGGGGTTTATCTTCATTCTCAGCATGAAATTTCGATGGCGGCTACGAACCATTTCCAGAACCAATACAAGCGGAGGACGACAGACATATCCGACGTCTTCTGGGCGATTGAACATGTCCCTCTTATGTTTGATGAGGAGGCCAATTCTCAATTTTTTAAGCCCATATCCGAAGAGGAACTCCAAGCCGCGATTAAGAAATTCAAAAAGGACAAATGTCCCGGACCAGACGGCTGGTCAATCGAGTTCTTCACGCATTTTTTCGACATGTTCAAAGAAGATTTACTGGGGATGTGGACGCCACACGAATTTCTGGGCACATTAACAGTGCTTTCACTGCGACCTTCATTGCTTTGATTCCCAAAAAGGAAAGATCTGAGTCCTTTGCTGACTACAGACCCATCGCACTATGCAACATCCTGTTCAAAATTATATCAAAGATAATTGCTGAAAGATTGAAGCCTGTTCTTAATATCTTCATATCCAAGGAACAACACGCTTTCTTATCTGGGAGGGACATTCTTGATGCTGTTGCCCTGGCACAGGAGAGTCTTTTTACAGTCTCCTCCAATAACACAGACGCTGCCTTCCTTAAGGTTGATCTGGAAAAGGCTTACGATTGTGTTGATTGGGGTTTTCTCAGAATACTTCTTGCAAAAATCGGGCTGAAGACGCATGGGATCAATTGGGTGATGGCATGTGTCGAAAATGTGTCTTACTCTGTTCTCATAAATGGAATCCCGGCATCTTTTTTCCAGGCTGAGAGGGGGCTGCGACAAGGCTGCCCTCTATCTCCCCTTCTTTTTATTCTTGTCATGAACTCCCTCAGTGCACAGATAAACAGAGCCGTTGCCGACAAGCGATGCCTCCCGATCAAGATCAGTAAGAATATTTATCTATCACACAACCTTTTTGTTGATGACATTCTTGTTTGTGCCATGCTCCAAAAATCAAGCTGGCTCTGTTTATTCGAGATCTTCCACAAATTTCAGTCGGCAACGGGGTTGGTCATCAACAAAAACAAATCTATGTTGTATCTCATCGACACCCAACAGGAGCTGGCTCAATGGATTGCGATGACATTTGGTATTAATATGGCGCCCATTATGGAGGGTTTTGGGTATTTGGGGTTCCGCCTTAAACCCAAAGGGAACAGGCAGCGGGACTGGCTTTGGCTCGTTGACAGATTTTACAGCAAGATCTCCAGCTGGGAAATGCGGTTCCTCTCTCTCGGAGGTAGGCTCATCCTTGTTCAATCGGTTTTATCTCATCTCATTGTCTATTGGGCGCACCTTTTTTTCCTCCCGGCCTCCATTACCAGGAAAATTGTGGCCCTCTCGGCTAATTTTCTGTGGGGCGGTAGATCCAACCCATCAAAGATTCATTTGGTCAACATGCCATCCATCATGAGACCGAAGCTGGACGGTGGTTGGGGTTTACTTAATATGAAGTCCTTCGGTGTGGCTCTGCTTTGTAAGACTCTACATAGGGGTATCTTTGGAAATGGCATATGGAGTTCAATTATACAGCAAAAATATTTGAAGGACAGGCCGATCGCATACTGGTACAGGCGACAGATCCTTGGCTCGAAAAGAGGGTCTGCCATATGGTGCAGCCTTAGAAAGATTCAACCGTTTTTTATGTCATCTCTTAAATGGTCCTTCCATTCTGGATCTGCCATCCTGCTGGGTATTGACCCCACTGTCCTCGGTCTGGAATCCTCTCTCTGCCCTGAGCTCATCACCTTTCTCCACTCGAAGGGGTTTTTTACCTGGGACAAAGTGATCCGTTCTTGGTCCTCCTCGACGCCGATCTGGAAGGATGGCGATGAACTCGGATTGCCCCCTGCTCTGCGGCCCTCTTGGTCTGCTGCCACTCTCTGTTTTGATAGGAAAGGTACTTCCCAATCTGGTAATAAAGATGAGCTAGTCTGGTCCTGTGGGAACACCAACCAGGCCGTGCGTGTCAAAGATATTTATGCATCTATCCCCTCATCTCTCCCGGTGTTGCCGGGCCCCCCCTTTCCCTTCAAATTATGGAAATCCTCTGTTCAGCTCAAAGCTGTTTTATTCTCTTGGTTGGTTTTCCATAACAGGAACCTGACTTGGGAGGTTCTCCAGAGAAAAGGTTGGACTGGCCCCGGAAGATGTTGCATGTGCTGCCAAGCGCCAGAGACAAACTGCCATATGTTCTTCCAATGCCCGGCTACGTCACAAATATGGCTCAATCTGTCCTCTTTATATGGTTTTCCCTTACAGGTTTTCTCATCGGTTCCGGATGCATTCAGGTGGTGGTCGGATCAGAGACCTACATGGAGATCCTTATTCATTTTCACTTGCTGGACCTTGTGGAAATGGCGGAACGCCTGCATCTTCCTGGATTGCAGTGCTCCTCTCTCCTCCACCCTGTCCCTTATTTCTGCTATGATTGATCCATCCTAAACTTGCTGTCCTTTTACATCCGCCGATGTGCCTGCCCTTTATCTCCTGGAATGCTTCTACATTATGGTTACAGACTATTCTTCGCTTCCTCTTAGTCCTTACTGGCTCGCCCTCTTTCATGCTGCCGTTTTGGACAACAGATGATGTATTGTATATCTTTTCACAGGGTGTAAACGGCTGGGCTTCCTTCATACTGCCGTCGAGTCATCAATTTCATATCCTTTTTTGGATGACAGAGCGTTTATGCTCGGGCTGGCGGATTACCATGGCGTCCCCAACTCTATCCTACAGTCAACACATGTGCAGAATTAGCATGGAGGCGGACAACTTTTCCATTATAGGCATACAGGAGCTTATGGACGGTCTTCATGGATGATATATTTGCTCTTATGATTTTGTAACTCTGCATATATGCTGTTTCTATTTCACTCTTCCTCTATCTTTTTGTATTGATGCGGATGCTACAGGTTTGATGAGGATAGGACTCTGGGCAAACCTGTTCTGTTAGATTTGGATACTACATTGTAGATGTTCCTTGCGCTACAATCTGGTTTAGATGTTTTCTTATGATATATTCATATGAATGAAAATACTGTTTTTTTCTTCTGAAAAAAAAAATGAGTGCTTAAGATGCATAATAAAATAATCTGCAATTTTTTTATTATATATGTTTTCCATGTTAGTGCAATTTTGTCAATTTTTGAAAGGGACCAAAATGGCATAAACTTGAACCCTTTCAGCAGATGGGGTAAGGAATGGTAAAAGATTTCTGAAAAATGGGATTAATTAATTTTGTGTTCTACAGAATTCTTGCTGTTTTGACTAAATGTTAACTTTGTTTGGTTTTTATTTATGTTTAGAAAACTTAAATGAAGTTGGAATTTGGTAAGTTTTTTTTATTAATTAAATTATTAGATGTGGAGATGGTATTAAATGTTTAAAAGTAAATATCTAAGTGATGGAAAAATTATTTATTTATTTTAGAGTAAAACGTTAATTGGTTTTTTATTTTATAAAATGGAGTAGTTATAATAAAATGTCAATTTATTTTATAAAAATGTAATAGTTAGTATTTTATGATAATAAAATTATTAATGTGAAATTGTTTTTCATATATATATTCTAGAAAATAAAATTTTAAATGGATAATTTTTTTATTAATTCATAAGAGGATTACATCTTGATGAGTTCATTTGTTAGCATGTTAAGACCTCACCCTTATTGTATTGGTCATCACATATAAACAAAAGAAAATTGATAATAACTAAACAAAACTAAACCACCTCATGTCATAATAGGATTACACATTAGCATTGTTGGGATCTTGAGCAGTCAATTACCATCTTCACCTAGGCGATGAAAATAATCATGAACATGAGATTCCATATGAATCATGTGATCTTCAAAGTTGTCCATCCGGTCTTGCAATCACTTTTGGTTGCGATGGAGAGAGTCTTTCGAGTCTTGGATGTGTCATTGGTTGTGTTGGATATCATTGAGAAAAATAATAACTTCATTTAGATCATTGTGGCGGTCTCGAGCCTATTGGTTAACCGTTGCTTGCACAAGGAGAAATTGGGCTTCTATGCAGTCAAAAGGGGGTGGTAAATCTACTCTCCCGGGTGAACCACCGAGAGATTTCTCTAGCTTTCCTTCATCAACCACTGGGCCCCCTTGTGGGTGATCTCCATGGCCCCTTTGGCCCCCATCGCACCTGGGTCTGCCTCTACATGGAAGGCCCTCGAATGCGGCTTCTCATGCCCATAAAAAAGAAACCCCCCACTGCTAGACAAATAAATCATTTCCCACACCCGTGCATGAGCTTAGAAATGAGAGGGTATACCATCACCTCTCCTCATCTTTTCCAAGTAATAGATAACATCCCAAGACCCCCCAAAAGACCCTCGGAGATGCCACGATATGCTACAAACTCCTTCAGGTATAACAAATGACTAGAATTTGCACTATCCATCCTTCTAGGCATGCAACACTTAGCGAAGAGGTGGACTGTAAGAGAAGCCTTCACATGAATATCATGTCGAGCCTTGTCAATAAAATCCCTTTTCCAGTGAGTCCCTCCCTTTGTGCCTTGGCTCCAAGGAGCCGCTACCAACACCAACACCCAACGCACAGTTGGGAAGAGAGACACATGAGACCCCCTCGAGGAAAAATTTCGTAAAAGGGAAAAGCACAACCACCAAGACCTCTCACACCAAGAGCATAACATTAATTCAAACATGCATAACTAACAAATGAATCATGCACCCAGAGCATTCCACACAAAAGTTCTTACAGAACGGGCTAGAAATTGAATTACCTGAGACAACTTGGCAAGTCCAACACCTCCTCCACTACATCACCCAACCAGTCGATGAAGCTCCTCTCTAAACTTTCCTACACCACAGACTAGTCACGCTGAGACAATCAAATCCTGGGAGTGATTCGATCCCGAATCCCATATTACCACCTAAGAGGCAATTAAAAGCCACACTTCATCATTCTCACACATGTGGAACACAAATGAGGTCTCTTACCAACCAGTGAACAGGCTAGGCTCTCCAGTAAGGCCACGCGTAAATTCAATGTATGCATTTCTTTCTAGAGAACCAATTCTTCTCTTTTTAAAAAATAAATTAAAAATAATAATGGTTTTTAAAAAATAATATAAATTAAAAAAATATAAAGTATGTAAGTATAAATAATTTAGGAAAAATATTTCAAAATTAGTACAATACGTAAAAATATATACCTTCCGAATTGTCAAGGAAAAAAGTAACTGAGATAACAAGTAAATAAGTAAAGCTTAAAAATAGAAAAGAGAAAAGAAATTAGATTTTAAAAAAGAAAATTTAAATTTAAAGGAAAAGAGGAAATTAAAAAGATAGAAAATTATTTTAAAGATTATTTCAAATAGTATAATAATATATAAAAGGAAGAATAAAGTTAAAGGAAAAGGTTACATATAATATAAAAAGTAATTGGAAATGATAAGTTTGATGATATGATTATAAATAATGTTAATAATGATTTTTAATATAAAAATTGTATTTTTATTTTTATTATTATTATTAATTTTTTTTATTTTAAATGACTAAAGAAAATGGTTTTTTAAAAGGTTATATCTTTAGTAATTAAGTAATGGTGGAGAAGTGAATCTTTCTATAAATAAAGTGATGTTATATATTAATTTATAAAAAATATTAAGTTATTATTTATATACATATATATGATTTTATTTGTTAATTGTGGTTAAATTGAAGTTATTTTGGGTGATTAGGAAGAATGGTTATTATGTCTTTACTTACATTCAAATTCCTGCAAATGATACAATAATGAGAAATATTGTTGTGATTTTACTTTTTTACTTCTTCTTATTTTGTTATTTATTTATCTTACATCTAAATTGTGTTGCATCTGTAACAGCGTTAGTGAAAAATTCCATGGATGATGGGACACGTATTCCAAGCCGAATGGTGAACAAGACATCCTAAGGGGTGTTCATTTGGTTGTTTATGGATAAGGAAATTGGAAAAGACAATGGCTAAGGCATTAAAGAGGCAAAATGACATTTTTGGGATATTTATTTATGAAAATAATGGAAATTAGGAGAAAAGGAAGGCGAAAGGTCACATGTTGCATGTGAAGAGGAAATTTAAGGAAAATAATGGAAAATGAAGAAAATAGAGGCCTCATTAATAAAAAGGCTTCTGAGGATCAGTGGGCAAGACTTGGTTAGTTCAGTTTTGGACCTCTCTCATTATTCTCTCTCTCATACTCTTGCACACTTAGAGATTTCTTGGAGCACTTTAGCATTGGAGCAAGAAAGGCAAAGAAGGCAAGAGGAAGCAAAGATCAAGTAGGATCAAGGAGCTACAATAGGCTTCATTGTAGGTATCAACTTGCATGTGTATTTTCCTTGCTAGATTTGGCATGCATGGGATTGCATGTGTTTCTTTTCTACCATGGCATGGGTTTTTCCAGGTGTGACAGTATTTTCAGCCTAGCCTTGCCATTTCCTATAGTTTGGATGAGATGGGTTCTCTCACGCGTTTTTTGGGGGATGGCCGGATTGGATTCGAAGATGAGTGGGGTGGATCTCCGAATTGACAAACACATGGTGGTAGTGGTCCCTGAACTAGACTGAGGATGCACGAAGCCACTGGCCTAGTAACCCCTGAACCAGACTATGGGTTGTGGTAAAGCCAAATTGTGTGCCTCGATGGGCCTAGGAATCCTTGCCGGTGAATGGCGGGATATACTGTAAATCCAAGAGGTGGATTTTCTCTCCGTTGGGCTTAGTGATTCCGGGATGGAATGCACGGTAAAGCCTAGAGAGTATGTCTTGGTGTAGGGCCTAGTGATCCTTGGATCAGACTGCGGATGCATGGTAAAGCCTGAGAGACTAGGAGGCACTCAAATTCCTCATGGTGTAGGCGGAGAACTCCGATGGCATCCACATTGATTGGTGTTTTTTGATGTGTTCTATGAGTCCCACATTCATGCTTGGAATATGGCACGAGGGTGATTGGCTGAAAAGAGAGACTTGGCTCATCTAATCTATGGTCGGGTGGAACGTGGTAGTCCCATCATTGGTCGGTTCATTGCATTTAGTAATAAAAAATTCATTCCCTTGATTTTCATGTGCAAATGTACTGATATATATATGGATTTTGATGGCTGATATGTTTATTGTATTTATGTTCCTATTAAGTTGTTTATATGCACATTTACCCCGGAGGGTCTTAGCAACTAAATCCTATGTATCTTTTATTTTGTAATAGAATGTCTATCCAGCTCCAATGCTTCTTTACTTTTATCAATAAATATTTACTTACCCTTTTTGTTTTAATGTTTGCATCATTATTACTCGAAGTCAATCTTATTACTTCTTTACATTTATCAATATATATTCACCTATCTATTTTTTTCATTTACATCATCATCACTAGAATTCAATCATATTATTTTTAACAAATTTTTAAAATTATTATTCTGTCATTCTTTAAATTATATGTTTTGTTGTTGTTAATTTTAGTGGAAGTTTATCATCATTATCATTTTCATCATCATTGTCATTATTGTCTTCATCTTCATTATTATTGTTGGCATTATTGTATCATTATTACCCCGATTGTTGTCCTCAAAACTTTCATAGTTGTCATCAGCATAGGCTTCATTGTCATCTATATTCTCTGTGTTAATATCTTCATTGTCTTCTATGTCGTCAGTGATAATATCTTCATTGTGCTCATCGACATCCTCATTATGATGGTTCTCTTCATCTTTATTATCGTCCTCATCTAACAAGGCCACAATTTTGCCAGGAAAATAATGGAAATTTCAACATGATTTTGAGAAAATTCGGCATAATTTTTTGGAAACTTTGGTTATAATGGAAATTCCAACATGATTTTGAGAAAATTCCGAAATAATTTTTTGGAAATCTAGGCTACTCTCAGGTTCTAAATAGTGTTGAATCCATTTCCACCATAAAATAAATTCAAACGCTCCGAAAATTAGATATCTTGAAAATTTTCTCACTAAATTCCGCAAGAATTTCATCATCTAAATAAAATTATGACCTTATTAAAAAATAACTTTATCAACATCTTCTTTATCATTATTATAATCATTCTCTTCATTCTCTTCCTCATCATTTTTGTAATCCTCATTATTATCATCTTCACAACCCCAAATGACAAATCCCCTTATCATTATTATCATCATCCTCCCACACCAAATGTTATTCAAATTATAATACATGTTCACTTCAAATTTTCCGAGAGAAATTTCAATTCTCTTTTTTAATAATTTGGAATTGAAAGTGGGTTGAATTTTGATTACCATAATTATTATGATTATAGTGTCACTCCTTCAATTTAGATTTAGAATTTGAGGGTTAGTTGAGGTTCGTCATAGACATCAGTACATAGAACTATAAGTGAATTAATTAATTGGACAGCTAAGAATTTGGAGGCATTTACTGTACATGAGTAGAATTATGATTATAGCGTCACTTTTTCAGTTTAGATTTAGAAGTTGAGGGTTAGTTAAGGTTCTCATAGACATTAGTACGTATGATTACAGTGAATTAATTAATTGGCCAGCTAAGAAGTAGAGGCATTTTTTCGGGACTTTCGAGGGAGTGTGTGAGAGGCTATGAAAGCGAGGGATTCAATAATTTCGTTTTGTTTTGAATGATTTTTTATAATTAAATCATTTTCTAATTTATTTTTTATTAGATTATAATTTAGATTTAATTTATTTTTTAAATAAATTAAGTTAAGAGATTTATTCTAGAGTTCAGATGTGTAATTTTGTTGATCTGTAAAAATGGAATTCGCAAATAGGTCATCCATGACGCCACTTGAGTAAAATTTATTTATTATGAGACCAGACAAGACAAGACAAATCTAATCATCAAAAACTTTCAGAATGTACAAGTGGACCACGCAGCAGCAGTTTCCTTTAAATCCCATCGAATCCAGGATTATTATTTATTGATTCATATGAGATTCTGTGTGGACATATTTTTTTGCTATGATATGTTTTTTAAGTAGTTTAATTTAAAATTTGATTAAAAAACTATTACAATCGTTGAGTTATAAAATGTTATCCATTTAAAATGAATTGGAGGTGTTATCGCATACAATTTTTTTTATAAAGGTTGGTAATTTTTTTATATTTGGAGTTAAAAATTTGGTTTTAAAAGTTTTCCATGTTCTCGTTTATATTGATTTTTGAGAATATTGAGTTTTCTTCTTATGCTAACTTTCTTCTAACCAAGATATTTTTATATAAATTGGATTATCGTCTGATTTTAAGTCTCACATATGCTCTCCAATCTTAACTTCATCTATCCTTTCTATCAAGCTTTGTGAAGGTCATTATTCTTTTGGCGAAAAAGTGACTTTTTTCTAACCAAGATATCTTTATATAAATTGGATTATGGTCTGATTTTAAGTCTCACATATACTCTCAAATCTTAACTTCATCTATCCTTTCTAGCAAGCTTTGTGAAGGTCGTGTACTCTTCATTTGTCATCGATCCCATCTTTAGCTCATAGAATTATTTTTCCTTATTGTCATAGTACCTTTCTGACAAGTACTTCTTCTTGAAAAGTCTCTTGAACTCCCACCATCTCAAGTCATCTATCCCAATGTCTCCAACTCGCTTAACATCTTCCCACTAGATGTCTACTTTAGCTTTCAAGCTGAAGATAACTATTATGGCCTTCATGTTATTTGTGTACTCATGTAACTCAAAGAATTTGTTCATTTCAAGTATCCAAGCCTTTGCATCTTCTGACTTCTTCATATCTCCATCAAAAGTAGGTGGTTTTGATGTCTTGAACCCATCTGACAAGTATCCCCTATCATTTTTCCTATAAGGATGATAGCGATGATTATCATGATGTCTATTAGAACCAGAACTAGAATAATACCTATACTCATTGCCCCTCCTTTCTGGAGTGTCCAACAACCTGTCATCTCTCACTGTATCAGATCTATCCGAATTGTGCCTACTAGGAGATCTACTACCATATGCTTCATTAATTTTATCCTCATGTCCATGGTTGATTCGGAGCGACCCTTGTCGCTGGAAGTCTGACAAACTCTAAAGAAGTATAACATTCACCTATGCCTGCTTCTCTTGTGCCTGTATGATCTGGTCATTATCCGCCTTACAACTCCTTATCTCTTCCTTCAAACTTCTCAATGTAACTGCCAAATCTGAAGAGTTCGCAACACCATACTGCTCTTCGGATTCATAGGGAGAGTCTTTGTCGTCAACCATCTTGCTAGCCATTTGATCTTGCTTTCTGCAATGTATAATATGTCGGATAAACAAAATCACAATAAATCGATGTACCTCAGTATAAATCAGGGAGGATACCTTGTCTGCAACATGACCAAATCAATGTGATACATGTATAACATAATCATAACAGCATATCGACATACACAAATAAATGTATCAACACATAAAAACCACTCTAACTAGGATCCAACCATCAATGCAAGGTCATATCAACAATGCATGCTATGACCTCATGCATGACAACAACCAATACTCCACTATACACATTGCTACATGCAACCAACAACATGTATAAGCAATGCCTAACTAGCTACACATATGCATAAATGCATGTAGTTGAGAATAATTGATCAATCCTTATCATCAACCTACAAAACTGATCCATGTAATCAAAATACTCAAGGATGTAACCTAACATACAAGGATGTAAGTAGGAGACATTAAATCAACATGTAAGTGACATATAATCCATAGGAAATCAGTCACGTACTTATGAAAAATATGTTCCGAAATATCAACATCAAATTCTCCATGATAACCATACTGCAACCCTAATCCATCATTAAGCAAATGCAACAAATATATAAGTGTAAGAGACCCACATGCAACTGACATGCATGCATGACTAACAAATTCAACCCATCCAGTCCGAGAGTTGAACCATGCTCTGATCTGTAACACCCTCCTCCCACGTCCATGCAAGTAACCATGCCTACTGGGGTAAACATGAGACAAGAGGCTACTATGATCAGATTCGACCTCCTAAGTGGCCTTAAGGAAGTAGAATCGACAGAACATCACACGCAGTCATCCAACATCGTCAACAGAACCCTTAGGAGACGAGTCAGCATGTCCCTGGGTCCCACTGTTGTTCTGGACCTCTTAGACTATAGTCGTTCTCATGCTATGGGAAAGGGAGCAACCATAGACCAAAAGTCACTCTCATAGACCTACATGCTAGTGACTTTGGACAAAAATTGTTATTTCTGTGCCAACGACCCCGAGATTTAAGCCACTTTTTCAGGCCCATAGCCCAAGCCCCTGGCCAAAATGGAATGATAGCTTGAGATCAAGTAAAGTACATGGAAACAATGCAGCGAAAGCAATAAGCACAATAAGACCTTAACGAGACCCCTACTAGCCATGAAAAACATTTTATCAAACATATTGTCAACATGTAACCTACAGGTGTAAACAACATAATTAAGTATAGGGATCTCATACTTATATGAGAATCACTACAAACCATTGTTTCCTCATGTAATTTGCCGCATATTCATCTATTAGGTCATAGAAATATTATCCATTAATGTACAAGTAAAAACATGATGAGAGCCATACATCGTCGTGGTCACAAAATGTACATATAACCAACATAATAGGAACAAAAATACCATAAACATATCAGCCATCAAAATCCATATATACATCAGTACATTTCCATGTGAAAATCAAGGGAATGAATTTCTCATTAATGAATGCAATAAACCAACCGGAGATGGGACTACCACGTTCCACCTGACCATATAATGACTAAGCCAAATATCTCTTCAACCATTCACCCCCATGCCATACTCTAAGCATGAATGTGGGACTCAAACCAAAAGAACTCAACCAGGGAATATTGAGGCTAAACCACCTCACCCTCATCAATAGAAACCGGGCTTTACCGTAATCCATCCTGGATCACTAGGTCAACACAATGAACACGTCATAATAGTCTTTATCGTGATCTCCACCCGATCACTAGGCCAAACAATCATGGATGCCACCAGATTTCTCCACCTACACCATAAGGAATTTTCCTATCTCTTAGTCTCTCAAGCTTTACCGCAATCCAAACTTGGATCACTAGGCCCTAAACCGAGACTCACTCTCTAGGCTTTACCGCATATCCCAAAACTGGGATTACTAAGCCCAATGAAGAGCAAACCACCTCTAAGATTTACCGTATATCCCGTCATTCACCGGTAAGGATTCCTAGGCCATCCGAGGCAACATAAAATCTGACTTTACCGCAACCCATAATTAGGTTCAAGGGTTACTAGGTCACATATTCTATCATTTCGGATATCCACCCCATTCAGCTTCGAATCCATCTGGCAATCCCGCTCAACCAAACTCAAGAACCCCATCACACCGTGGCTATCCGGAAATGACAAGGCTAGGTTGAAAACACTGTCACACTTGGAAAAACCCATGTCGTGATAGAAAATAACCACATGCAATACCATGCATTCCAGATCTAGCAAGGAAAATACACATACAAATCGATACCTGCAATGCAACATGTTGTAGCTGCTTGATCCTACCTTTCCCTGCTTGATCCTTGCTTCGTCTTGCCTTCTTTGCCTTTCTTGCTCCAATGCCAAAGTGCTCCAAGAAAAAACTCTAAGTATGCAAGAGCATGAGAGAGAGAGAATATTGAGAGTGCTCCAAAATTGAACTGAAAAAAGGTTACCAACTGATCCTTAGAACCCTTTGTATGAATGAGACCTCTATTTTCTTCATTTTCCATTATTTTCCTTCATTTTCCTCCTCACATGCAACTTGTGACCTTTCACCTCCTTTTTCTCCTAATTTCCATTATTTTCAAAATTAATTGTGCAAAAAATGTCATTTTTCCTTTCCAAAGCCTTAGCCATTGCCTTTGCCAATTTTCTTAACCATAAACAACCAAATGAACACCCCCTAGGATGTCTTGCCCAACATTCAGCTTGGAATAAGTGACCCATTCATCTCTGGTTATTGTTTTTTTACTTTTGTTGCATGGAATTTTCACCAGGGTTGTTACACCTACTGGGTAGGATTTTAAAGGAGAAGCAGGTTGAGAAATACAACATATTTGCTAGTCTCGAGGATGTTAAAAGATACTAGCGTAACTAGAATTACCAGTTAGACATATTTGAAGAAAAACTTTCTTGTATTGAGATTCACTTCTAGTGTCAATCAACTTCACGCAATCCTCTAAGATCGAGAGCTCGAGATACTATTCCAAGAACCTCTTTAGATACTTGAGTATTTTAGACTAATTACTCCATTAATAGATAGTCAAAACATCTTGTATCCCACTGAACAAATTGAGACCACCTTCCAATAACATATAACCTCATATAAATTAATAAATATAAATGATTTACATAATTTTATAAAGCAATATCACTTTAATTTTAATAATAATAATAATACAACTTTGACCATAATAATAATAAAATGTTATAATATTTATTTATTAATATTTAACTATGTTAAAATAATCACATTAAAACATTAAAAAAACTTTAACATTTAAAATTATCTCGTAAATTTTTCAAGATTATGTTTTATCTTCAAGATTGTGACGTGAGTAACGACAAGTGGAAACCATAATATTTTCAAGGTTTCACTTATCTTATCTGGCACGTTGGTTCTCAGAACCATTTTAACTTGGTACTTATTTCCGATTAAGGTGTTAAATATTATTTATTCAGCAAAGTTTTAAAGGATAGGGAAGATATATAGAAAGTCTAATATTTTCAAAGTTCCCTCAGCTTACTTGGCACAATTATTCTACGGCATATTGGTTATAACAGTAATTTTTGGTACTCTCACACCCCAATTAACTTGAAAAACATTGAAATACTTTCTTGAAATGATATGTTGGAAAAGTGGAAACAATGACATTTGAGGATTATACTTATCCTCTTTATCACTTCAAATGATATGTTGGAAAAGTGGAAACAATGACATTTGAGGATTATACTTATCCTCTTTATCACTTCAGAGTTAAAAAAAATAAAAAATTGTTAAATAAGTAAGGCTAAGAAAATTATACTAAAAATAATAATAATATATAAGATAGTTTTATTGTTTTTCATTAAAATTAATTATATATATAAAAGAAATAAGATAGAGATAGAATTATTGTTTAGGAATCAAAAATAAAAATAAAAAATGAGTGTAAGAATTGTTTAGTAATCCAAAATTAAAAGGAAAAAATGAGTATAAGAAGAATAGATAACAAATTTTCAAAATTATTTCTCGAGCCAAAAATCCAACCAATAACATAACAAAGAAAGTCAAACATAGTTTCTTAGTTATAAAACTTAGTAATAAAATAGGAAAAATTTAAATAAAATCATCTAGAAGAAAGAGAGGTATCCACTTCTATGGGTTGGGCCTCATTCTTGCAGTGTTGAGCCTCATTAGGGCCTAGAGGTGGACCAAGTTCTATATGTGCAAGGGACCTTCAATATCCATGAACATCAATTTCAAATTATCTAGTTTAACCATTACTTGATCTGATGCTTCTCTGCAATCCACTAACACTTTGCTGAGAATAGTCTTGAGCGACCAATATAAGTCTATCATGTATATATAAACTTTTTTCCATCTCTAGTATTCCCAGTGTCAAGAATATAGGTGGCCAAGCTACTCAAAACTTCAACATTCAAGACCCCTTGTCACTCAAGTTGAACTTCCTCCTCGAGGGTGTTAAGTTCTAATTAAATTTCCAAGGGGCTATGCACTTGAAAATGTCAAAAGGAAAGCCTTTATCCGCAACAAAGCACGCAAGCCACTAGTTTCTCCCACACCTTCACCACCTCTACAGTAGCAAGCTCGTTGTCTCATCATAGTTGCAAATGGGAGGAAAAGGAACATAGGGCCATGTAGCCCCAGATCCAAAGGCAAAACCAAGTGCAACCAGGCAAAAAATATGAAACATTCAAATACAGTGACTAAGTTGTCCACAATGAGCAGAGAAAGGGAGGAGCAAGCAACAATTTCTAAGAAGGGATGGAGAAGAGGGAAGAATAAATTGCCAAACATCAATGTGAGGAGAGGGGAGCTACAAAAAAATCCATAACCAGAAGTAGAAATAACAATAGGGAAAGAAACAATACCAACAACAAAAGCAAGTCTCAAAACATCGTTAAAATCTTCACAACAGCAACACTAAAGCGTTGGTTAGTACACTTCATGTTAAGGCTCACAAACATTTAGGGTGGCGAGGGATCTGATATAAATACCTTCATTTAACACAGGTGACTAGCTAATAAGCTGACACGTCTAACCCACCATCACCTTACCTCTTCCATATAGAATCCTCATTGACGAATTCTACACATTTTAAATTTTTTTTTTTTTTTTGTAAAGTGAATTCTATTACTGGAAAAAAAGAGTTTACATCAAAAGGACTTCATAGTTCATACTAGTCTCCCCTCTGGGAAACCAGAGCACACCCAAAATTGGACCCTACAAAGGGATATAAGAGACATACATAACATAGCATAGTTGGCACAAAACAGGCCTATACTACGGATTTGGTTCGTGCGATCACAAGCACATTCAGTAACCAAAAGAAAGTCAATGACAAAAGTCATAAGATAATCAAGATATTGGCTCAGAGCCCAAGCCTGCTACCGAGATTAGGCTCGCTAGGTCTGTTGGAGGTCTAGGCATCTCCATAGAGATTCCCAAGTGTTGTTCAATGCGGGCCAATCAACAATCCATCATGTTGAGTATGCAGTCATTATGCTTTAGATGACCATGGATATGGTATACAGTCTGTAGCATATCCCTCCTCGATCCTTGGTTTTCCATTAACACTCTTTCTAGGAGTAATTTCACTGTCCACTAAAAAGTTTACAAATTACGTGGATTGATCGTAGTTTAGATCCAAACTTCTCATTCCTCTACAATTAAATTGAAAATCATTTAGCTACTACGTCTCTTTCTACCCAATTTAATTATACAAATTTTAAATTATTTATAAGTTAATCTATATTTTAAACGCGAATTATATAAAAATCTATATTTTAAACGCGAATTATATAAACAAATATACATTGTTTTATATCATATAACTGAAGGGCATAGAGCATATTTAGGATTTGACTAATACTAAATGTGATGGTGTGAATATGATACACACTTAAGTGTGTAGACTATATTATTTTGGCTACCAAAATACTTCATAGTTTTTAAATCTTTTATGATATTTTGATTGAAAATCATTTATCTACTACTTCCCTTTCTACCCAATTCAATTCTACAAATCTTAAATTAGCTGTAAATTAATCTATATTTTAAACACCAATTATATAAATAAATATACATTGTTTTCATTTCATATAAATAAAGGGCATAGTGCATATTTAGTTAGCTGTAAATTAATCTATATTTTAAACACCAATTATATAAATAAATATACATTGTTTTCATTTCATATAAATAAAGGGCATAGTGCATATTTAGTATTTGACTAATACTAAATGTGATGGTGTGAATATGGTACACACTTAAGTGTGTAGACTATATTATTTTGGCTACCAAAATACTTCATAATTTTTTAATCTTTTATGATATTTTGAAGGGTAATATAAAAGTTAGATGTATATATGGTGTGTTTTTGAAATATATAGGGTATAAATTTCTATATTGGAAAGTGTTTTTGGATTTTTAGAATTTTAGTTTAATCAGTATAATAAGAATTTATTTTTTATAGAAAATTTTAAAATATTTTTAATATTAATCACAAATTAAAGATTAAGATATTTGTTAAAAGTAGTAATGTTTTTTGTTTTTTTTAATTAAATTGATTAATTAAAAAAAATCATATAAATATGTGTCATATGAATATAAGTTAAAGTTTTTTGGCATATTATTATTATTATTATCTAATTTTAAGGTCACGGCTAAGTCAGAAATTAGTGTATGAGACCTCCTTGTTTATGGGACAAGGGATCTATCTCGGCGCAACGATTTGATTGCTAAGTCTACGAAGGCATACATACTCTACCCCCCTCTGATTTTGAACCTCTGACCTCTTAGGAGGAAACACATGCTCTTAACCATTAGGCCCACTCAAGCTGTAAACAAAGTAAACCATGATATTGGTCCATGTTATTGTAACAAAGTACTTTTATTATGTCCAAAGGTGCCCTCCCATCCAGTATGGAAAAAATGGTGTAATATTATGTCATGTAAAAAATAAAAATAAAAATGACTCTATGTTAGAATAAAAATAATTTCAAATTAAAATAATAAAATAAAATTTCTAGGTTATTATTATTATTTTTATTAATTTTTGTTATTTTTATTCATTTTTATTGGGTAGTTAAGGTAAAGTTACAAGTTTTTTAGTGTAAATCCATCTTAACTCAATATCTATTAAGTGTCATGACGTATCAAATCTTTCAAGATGTAAGTGTTTTTTTAGTGCAAAAAAGATTTGATCATTCTCAACACTTAATAGATATAGAGTTAAGAAAGATCTAAGTTAATAAGCTATAAATCTCCATCATAAAATGACCTGATTAATAATCTTGTTATATATATATATATATATATATATATATAAACTTATATATTAAGTGTTTAGACTATATTATTTTGGCTACCAAAATACTTTATAATTTTTTAATCTTTTATGGTATTTTAAAGTGTATAGAATATAAAAGTTAGATGTATATATGGTGTGTTTTCGAAACATATAGGGTATAAATTTTTGTATTGGAAAGTGTGTTTGGATTTTTAGAATTTTAGTTTAGACAAGGGATCTATCTCGATGCAACAATTTGACTGCTAAGTTTACGAAGGCATACATACCCTACCCCCCTTTGATTTTGAACCTCTGACCTCTTATGAGGAAACACATGCCCTTAACCATTAGGCCCACTCAAGCTGTAAACAAAGTAAACCATGATATTGGTCCATGTTATTGTAACAAAGTACTTTTATTGTGTCCAGAGATGCCCTCCCATCCAGTATGGAAAAGATGGTGTAATATTATGTCATGTAAAAAATAAAAATAAAAATGACTCTATGTTAAAATAAAAATAATTTCAAATTAAAATAATAAAATAAAAGTTCTAGGTTATTATTATTATTTTTTTTAATTTTTGTTATTTTTATTAATTTTTATTGGGTAGTTAAAGTAAAGTTACTAGTTTTTTTAGCCTAAATCCATCTTAACTCAATATTTATTAAGTGTCATGATGTATCAAATCTTTCAAGATGTAAGTGTCTTTTTTTAGTGCAAAAAGATTTAATCATTCTCAACACTTAATATAGAGTTAAGAAAGATTTAAGTTAATAAGTTATAAATCTCCATAATAAAATGACCTCTTAATGATCTTGTTACATATAATTTTGAATATATATATAAACTTTTTATAATTAATATTAATAATAATTTAAAATAAAATTATAATTCAATTCATTTTAGGATTTTTTAAAATTTTAATAATAAATATTTTAACACTTATTTGTTATTTAAGCTTTTAAACGTTTTCATTTACCTTATGTATTTTTTTTTTTAAATCTATCAATAACTTTTGCTTAATAAAAATAATAATCGAAACAAATAAATTTTTTGTATACACATGTAATTAGAATTTTTCAATTTCAATTTATTTTTGTATACGCCTGTGATTAGAATTTTTCAATTTCATTTTGTATTTAAAATTTTAAAATAACCAATAAAGTAAGTGAAAACCTTACCATTTTTAAAATATTAGCCGTATAAGATAAGGTAAATGGAAACCATACCATGACATTCTCAAGGTTTTGTATAGAATAGTTATACAAGTTATTTGAATTGGTTTAGACATACCTTTAATTGACTTGGCTAGTATTCAATAAGTTGAAAGTAAAGGTCATTGTTTTAAGTGGGTTAAAATAATAATTATGTTTGGAGTTTCAAATTATCACCATTTTCATATGATTAAATTTTTAGGTTGGTAGTTTTGTCTGCGAAGAGAGGGTGAGGGGAAGACTTTGGCCCCTTGGAGTTGCATGTATGTGAGGGTGGTGTGGGTAATAAGCCTCGTGTGTAAGGAAACAACATTTTATGTAGGGTGCGGGGAAATTTTATGTGTTTTTGTTTTTTAGTGTGAAGAGGTAGAGGTGGTTTTTGGAGCTTGGTCGCGTTGGTTGGTGGTGATACGTGCCTTTCAATTATGGTAGAAGCCTTTAATTTGTAAATCCATTTCACTTGTTCTAGTCTTCTTGTTATTCTTTGTGGGTGTCTTGCAGTGTTTTTTTGGTAAATTGGGGCTAAAGAGTCGGTTGTTGTAGTCGCTAAATGTTAATTGTCCCTTGTGTTAAATTATGCAACTAGGGTCAAATTCCACTTTGGACAACTCATTTGATGGAGATAATTATTGCATTAAAATCCTCTTTGTCAGAGGACCAAAATCAACCTAAAGATCGCTCAAATCAAACAAGGAGAAGTGTGTTTTTGAATTAAAACCCACACATGTGCAAATTGTCAAGGTTGGATTCAACATCATGTAGGCTCATGAGGCCCAAATGACATGTCTTTCACCCTCATCAATTCATATAAATACAAGAGACCTCAAACCTCATTTGGCACTTCATCACCTCATAATACATCTTCTCTCTCCTATTCCTATTGGTTCGTACAACTCAAATTTGGAGGATTTCTCTCACAGATGCGAAGGACAAGTGATTGTTTCTGATTGCGCTGAGTTGTAGGATAGTTGTAGGATTGTTGCAAGGCGTTGAAAAATGTTAACCAAGGTGAAGTTGACCTTATTTGACTCATTTGACTACGTTCTTGGGTGGAAAAGTACAATTTCAGCAAGCCAAATTGAAGGACACACAAATCGAGGAATTCTGAGCAGTTTGACTGTGTTGAATTTCTGGTTTGACTACAGAAAACTGTAGACTATGACAACATAATTTCTCTCTCTTTTGACTGAGTTTGACTGAGGTTTTGAGAACCAATTTGGGTAGATTTTTTACCAACATTTGAGTTTGAATTTGACTGAAGTAGTCTGAGCTCCTAAAGGACTGTGTTAACCATTGACTACAGACTAGTTAGGGATGACTTTGTTGTTGTTGATTGTTGTTGACTTAGGTAGATTACATAAATGTTCGATTTGACGATTGTTGAGTTCATCTCTTCGTCTCTAGTTTGGATAATTGTTTTATATTGACATTGGATATTGGCTAGTCAAAGTTTGACTTTGACTCTTGGATGGTGTACTTTCTCTACTGAACATTTGAAGACAATCTAATAGAATAAGATTTGCAAGGGCTTTCCCCCATGGGCTTTTCCCTTAATCATTGCACAAATATTTTGTCTCTTGTCTCTTGGTCGTCTTTCATTGTACATTTGTTGAATTTTTCTATCTACTATTGCTCTACTGTCATTGGATAATTGAAAAAGTAAAATTGTTAAATTGGATGCTACTGGTTATTGTTGGAGGGATAGTTGCAACATAGAACAAATTGATGAAAATTAACATGGTATCAGAGCTTAGGTGAAGACAAGACCAAGAGACATAGAGCAAGAGCATACATTCTCTAGTAGCTGATTGACAAAAGGGAAAAATATTTTGGTAAAAATGTCTTCCTCTTTCTTCAAGGAGCATGAGAAGTTGGGTGACTTATCTAACTTTCTTGCATGGAAAGTCGGGTTGAAAATCATAGTTGATAATAATGATGTTTTGGACATCATTCAAGGAAGAGTACCTGAGCCTTTGGAAAATGCTTTTGTTGTTGTAAAAAAAAAGCATAAGAAAGGTGAGTTAAAAGCAAAGCAAATTATAGTTGATGGCTTACAAGATAATATACGTGTATGTTGGAAATTTATGAAGGCCTAAAGATATGTATGATGAGATAGCTGGGATGTATGAAGTCAATAATTTGAATGAAATCATCTCTTTGAAATATCAACTCAAAGATACGAAGATGAGCAAAGGAGAATCTGTGCAATCATACATTATGACGATATCTCGTCATAGAGATCAATTACAAAGAATTGGGGAAACCACACCTGATAGGGAATTGGTGATTACAACTCTTAGAGGCCTCCCTCCCATTTGGTAAACCCTCATTACTACAATAAGCAACAACAATAACTTCTCATCATTTGATGTGCTTGTTGGAAAGCTCACTCAAGAAGAATCAAGGATGATATCTAGAGGAAGAATTCAGGGATCAAATGAAGGACATCCCGCTGCCTACGTTTCTCAAGGAAAGAAAAGGAATGCAAATAAGGGAAAGGGAAGTCCATGTAAATCAAGAAGACCTCCTCAATCTAATCGAGATTCCAAGGATTCAGGAAGGCAAGATAGAGATGTTGAGTGCTACAATTGTCATCAAAAGGGTCACTATGCTCGAGATTGTCCTGAAAAGAGATATGCTCCAAGAGGAAACTCTTTAAGGTCCTACAGCAATAACTGTGGCTTCAACAACAATAGGTATATGAAATAAGAGATGATAGAATAAGGAATGAATGAAGAGTCTCCCCTAATGATCGTGAAGATAACTATCATCCTCCAAAGAGCTCAAGGAACTCCAAGTATGGAGGCAATTATACTAATCAATCATAATATATTCTTATTTCTACATTATCTAGTTCATATCCTATAGATTCTTGGGGTAGTTGGTTTGTTGATAATGGGGCCCCTCATCATTGCTCTGGATATAATGAGTTTCTCTCTAATTTGGTAGAGAGGGAGACCAATTTGAACATTATTCTTGGTCACAATACCACTCATCTTGCAAAAGGATTTGGTTCTGTCAAATTTCATTTGAACCCTGGGAATCTGTCTTGCTTCATGATGTGTTATATGTGTCGCGATTAAAGAATAATTTGGTTTCGATATATTCTTTGGAGGATAAAGGAATAAGGGTTTCATTCATTAAAGGAAAATTACTTACTTGTCCTCTTGAATCCTATATGAGAAATGCCTTCCCATTGGGATCTAGGTTTGAAGGACTTTATAGAGTCACTGGAAGACCTCTTCTAGCTATGGTCCATAATACAATTATTCAAAGTGAGTTGTGGCATCGAGGGTTGACCCATCTACATATGATCTCTTCCAAAATTGAAGAAGTTGGTCTCTGGGATCCCTGATGTTCAAGCTCATCATGATGGAGTCTGCCTTGGGTGTGAAAGTGGAAAGAAGACAAGGGGACCATTCCCCTCTAGCAAAAACAAGAAAGAAGACATCCTTCATCTCATTCATTCTAATATATGTGGTCAAATTCCCATGCATTCATTTTGGGGTCATCTTTATTACATCACCTTAATCGACGATTTCTCAAGGAAGGCGTGGATAAAATATTTGAAGCACAAGGATGAGGCATTTGAAATATTCAAGGAGTTCAAGGCTTTGGTTGAAAATCATACAGGTAACAAAATAAAGATATTTAGGTCCAAAAACGATGAGGAATACATCTCAAATGAGTTTATAGACATTTTCAAGAAGGAAGGAATTAAGAAGGAGATACTTGTGCCTTACACTCTCAAGCAAAATGGAGTAACTGAGAGAAAGAACAGAGCCATTGTAGAAGTTGCCCGAGCCATGCTCCATGATCAAAAGCTGCCAAAGTTCCTTTGGGTTGAAGCAACAAACACAAAGATATGTGTTCAAAACAGGTTGCCTCATCAATCTTTGGACAACAAGACTCCCAAGGAAGTATTCACAGGTGTCAAGCCCAATATTAGTCATCTCTAATTTTTTTGCTGCCCTGTATACTTCCATGTGCCGAAGGACAAAAGAAACAAGATAGAAGTTATAGGAAGGAAATGTGCGTTTGTTGGATATAGTGAAGATTCTAAAGCATTTAGAATAAATATTTTTGGTCAAAGGAAGGTTGCATTTAGAGGGATGTAACATTCAATGAAGATGTTGCTCTTAGAAAAGTAAGGGACCTCCCCCCCCCTCCTCCTCCTAAAGACAATAGTGATGATATGGATATTCTAGAAGGTCCTTATGTGCCTGAATACGAGAAGGACATCATTGATGACCCCATAGATCCTATGGACCCCTTGGATTCTCCTCCAAGTGATCCTCCTACTAGGAAAAGACCACTTTTACTCAAAGACACATTGCAAGATGTCGATAAACATGTTGTTGTTCATGGAACTTTTAGGGAAAGAAAGAAGCCATGCATGTACCTAGCATATGTTGTAGCTATGAGAAATATGATTCAAGATGAACCTAGTACCTTTGAATAAGTCATGAAGGAACAAGTCTAGAAGGATGCAATGGCCAAAGAATATGAGTCTATTATGAAAAATGATGTATGTGATATTGTGTTAAGACCGAAGGGAAGATCTGTGGTAACCTCAAAATGGCTTTACAAGATCAAGCATGGGGCTGATTGAAGCATAAAAAAATACAAGGCAAGGTTCATAGCCTATGGATTCTCTCAAAAAGAGGGAGAAGATTACGATGATATATTTTCTCTTGCGTCCCAATATACAACCATTCGTTCAATAATATCCCTTGCACAAGTCAAGGATGGACTCTCCATCAAATTGATGTGAATGCCATTTTCTTACATTGTTTGCTTCAAGAAGAAGTGTAAGTTGAATAAACTCAAGGATTTTAAGTTCATGGCAGGAAGACCCATGTATGTCGATTGAAGAAAGCTCTCTATGAATTGAATCAAGCCCCCCATGCTTGCTATGCTCGTATCAACAATTACTTGATAAAGCTGGGATTCACAAGGAGCAATGTTGATCCAAACTTATACTTCAAAACGATCTAAGGTATGCCTCTTATTTTTGTATTATATATCGATGATTTATTCATGACAGGTGCAGAACCTCTCATTCTAGAATGTAAGAGGAAGTTGGCTTCCAAATTCGAGATGAAATACCTTGGTTTGATGCACTATTTCCTGGGACTAGAAGTATGGAAAAATTTGGGCAACATTTTCCTTTCACAAGGAAAATATGTTGTTAAACTTATAAAGAGATTTGGCATGGCTGAGTGAAAGTACTTGCCTACACTTATGGAGATGAATTTCAAGAAGTTGTGTGGAGACGTTGCTAGACCAAACCTTGCAAACCCTTTTGATTATAGACAATTGGTTGGTGCTCTGATGTTTCTTGTGAATACTCACCCCGACATATGTTTTGCAGTTAACACCTTGAGCCAGTTTATGAATGAGCCTCACCATGTACGTTGGGTCGTTGCCAAGCATGTAGTGAGATATCTACATGGGATTATTAACCTTGGATTGAGATATGCCATTGGAGACATTAGATTACATGGATATACAAATGCATATTAGGCTGGAAATGTTGTCGACAGGAACAGTACTTCCAGAATCTATTTTATTCTGGGATCTGCCATGATATCGTGGATGAGCAGGAAGAAGAAATATGTAGCCCTTAACACTATTGAGGTCGAGTATATTGCAGTTATTCTTACGAGTTGTGAAGCAATTTTATTGAGGAAGCTCTTGGAGAGATATTTGAGCAGGTTACGGACATAACAATTATTTATTGCGACAACAAGAGTGGGATTTGTTTGTTAGAGAATCTTGTTCCACAACAAGTCCAAGCATATAGAGATAATATATCATTTTATTCGAGACATGGTGCAGAGAGGAGCCATGAGACTTCTTCACATTTTGACAGATGAGAAGATAATCGATATCCTCACCAAGGCTTTTCCGAAAGGGAAGTTCTTAGTCTTCAAAGAGAAACTTGGATTGGTTGAGACAACCCTTCTAAATAAGTGACCCGACTGATCAAGAACAGTAAGTAGTGCTATTCCCCCCTGGTTGAGCTCCCACAGTGTGAAATGGAACTATAGGGCTCCTGGGGATGAGAGACCTCTAACCGATAGGATGTTGAGACCTAGGATCTCCCTTAGTCAGAGTATGCCCCAGTTAGCGTCCTACCCACTTTGTGGGATAACCTCTTCCATCTGGCCAATGGGTTAAGGGACTTGGGATAGAGCGTGATGCTTACCCCTTGCAATAGGTGGATCTTGCCTAAGTTGGTGGATGCATGTGTTCTACCATCAGACTCTTTAGGGTTAAGATGGATGATCAGGGACAATAGGATAGAGTGTGATCCTTACCTTGTGTAAGTTGATCTCACTTATTCTGAGAGACTTTGGCATAAAGTGTGATCCCTACGGTTGGGGTAGGTTGGTCTCGCCCATTTTATTTGGTTTTGTGTGGTATCCATATCTCCCCAACGATGATGACGATGATAATGATGATACTGGGTGGTAGCAGAGTCTCTTCGATGGTGATAGAGACAAGTTGGTAGCTGGAGCTCACCTGCAACATTTCTTCTTATTTAGATTCGAGAAGTTTCAACAAGAGACGAGTAGAGACAAACAAATATGGTGCATGATGACAAGATGACATGATGATCGATGGACATATATTGACAGGTGGAATTCTCCTTAGCTGAGAGGGAGTGTTAAATTATGCAACTAGGGTTAAATTCCACTTTGGACAACTCATTTGATCGAGATAATTATTGCATTAAATGCATCTTTTTGAGAGGGCCAAAATCGACCTAAAGATCACTCAAATCGAACAAGGAGAAGTGTGTTTCTAAATTAAAACCCACACATGTGCAAATTGTCAAGGTTAGCTTCAACATCATGTAGGCTCATGAAGCCCAAACAACATGTCTTTTCACCCTCATCGATTCATATAAATACAAGAGACCTCAAAACTCATTCAACACTTCATCACCTCACAACACATCTTCTCTCTCCTATTCCTATTGGTTCACACAACTCATATTTGGAGGATTTTTATCACACCTACGAAGGATAGGTGGTTGTTTTTGATTGGGCCGAGTTGCAGGACTATTGCAGGGCATTGACCACATTGAAGTTGACCTAACTTGACTATGTTCTTGGGTGGAAAAGTTTGATTTCATTTGGCCACATTAAAAGACACACAAATCGAGGAATTCTGAGAAGTTTGACTGGTGTGACTTTCTGGTTGAACGCAAAATATTGCAGACTGTAATAGTAGTCTTTCTCTCCCTTTTGACAGGTTTTGAGGACTATTTTGGGCAGATTTTTGACCAACATTTGAAGCCAAATTTGACTAAAGTAGATTGAGCTCCTAAAGGACTGTATTGATCATTTACTACAGATTGGTTAGGGATGACTGCGCTACTGTTGACTGTTGTTGACTTGGGCAGATTACACGAAGATCATATTTGACCTTTGTTGACTTCATCTCTTTGTCTCTGGTTTGGATAGTTGTTTTATATTGACATTGGATATTGGCTAGTCAAAGTTTGACTTTGACTCTTGGATGATGTACTCTCTCTACTGAACATTTGAAGACAAACTAATAGAAGAAGATTTGCAAGGGTTTTCCCCCTAGTGGGGTTTTTCCTTGCTCATTGACCAACTATTGTGTCTCTTGTCTGCAGGCTATCTTTCATTGTGTATTTGTTTAATTGTTATATCTACAATTGTTCTATTGTCATTGGATAACCGAAAAAGTATAACTGTTAAATTGGATGTTATTGGTTATTGTTGGAGTGATAATTGCAACATATAAAAAATTGATGAAAAATTAACACCTTGGAGTCTGGTATTTGTATCATGTTTTCTGGGGTTGTTTATTGTTGGGATTTATTTCAATTTGTTAGCTCTAGTGGTGGTTTTAGCTTGATATGAGTTTGCTGGTACCCAGGTTTTGTGGAGGGTGGTTTGGGTCATTTCGTGTGCTCTTTTGCAGGGAGGAGAAATCCCCATAGGGAAATTGAAGATCTATCTCACAACTTGACAATGCTGCCAAGGAAAAGGCAAAGGAGTTGGAGGGAAGGTGGTGGTAGAGACCAACATGGATAGAGAGGGGCAAGGCTTTTCTCTCATGACTCTATGGCGACATACTTCAATGCAATTCTGCCTGAAACACGCTAGGAAATTTGGGACCTAACGATTAAAGCGAGGGAGGAGAGGCAATCTATATTTGACTCTAAATAGCTTTAGAATTTGGCTAGTTGGGTGCCAAACCCTGGGCACACTAGGGGTAGAAAGGAGCAGTACCTAAACTTAGAGGTGCTTCATTGGAAAATGAAGACATTACTAGGCTTGGTATTGAGGGATAAATAGGTGGAGAAGTACAACATTTTCACCTTCGTGGAGGATGTTGAGAAATTTGAGGTTCTCCATGGATAAAATTGAAGCTCATCTCATGCATAGGGAAAGCCATTTCCCCTACGAATTTGATGGTGGAGACATGAAAGACCCTCTTGGCTCAAGTGTAAGGGTTATGACAACTGTGTCATCTTCAAATAAATTTGAGTAGTGATCTAGGGTGGTGGATGGTGGTCTATGAATGTCTTCTAAAGCTTCTAGTTTTTGGCTTTGGTAGGCCCTTGGTTGGCCTCTTGATCTATGCATTACGACGACATATTAGAGTCGTGGACATGTGCTTTTGTGTTGGGTGTGCATCTCTTATTCCAATTCTTAGGTATTTTGTCCTCTTGGGTGCTCGAAACACCAATCATTTTTTGGCTGAGGCGATTTGTGGTGAAGGTTCACTAGTTAGAGGTTTGGCGATGGTGTCTCCTCTTCAGTGTAATAGTGGTTGCAACGGTGCCTTCAGGGGTCTTCTGTCGCAGCTCATGGGATATTTCTCTTTGGATTCCGAGGAGCTAGTATTGTGTGGTATTGTTCTCTTGCTCAGACGTGGCTTTTGCTTGAGATTTAATGTTTGTTTAGAAGGGGCTCAGGTCTTGCAAGGCCCTAATGTACTAGCTATCAAGCCATGTAATGTTTAGTGGCTCTTATAGGTTGAGGTTTGTGCCTCAAAATTCTCTATACACTTGAGGTTATCTATAAAACCTAATTTTCTTAAGTAATATAAAACTTAAAAATTTACCAAAATAAAAATAAATAGATTCTACAAAAAAATTTCAGACTAATAAAAATAAGCTAAAATCAATTGAAAAGGAAGTGAGATGAATGACATTTGAAAAATTAAATCAAAGCTATCATAAAAATATCATCATACAATATACATTTAATTAATTATACAAATATTTTATACATTTAATTAATTATATAAATATTTTATTTATTTATAAATAAAAATAGATGGTTTATTTATGATCAATTTTTTTTATGCTCTTATAATTATATATGATTTTGTATACAATGTATAATAATAAAATATACTTTCCTATTGCAGATTTTTCATTTTCTTTCATATCATACCAAAATAGGTATCGACCGGGTTAGTGACTATAGTTGAGAGTAATTTTTATTTTTAAATTTTTTGCTTTGATTTATTGTTTAAAGAGTGAAAATTTAACCTATGTTGATATAACATCCGTTGATAAGATTTGTTGGTAATTTTCATGCATTATTTATGTTGTCTTATGTTTGTTTATTAGAGAACCAAATTGTATTATGAAAGTGGCATTGTTGAAATTTGGCAGTGATTAAACTAGAGTAAATTTTAGTTAACAATCATATATGGATGCAGTTTGAGTAAATATTATTTTATTTTATTTATTATTTATTTTTTCATTACGTGGAGTTTAGGTTAGCTCAATATTGGATATAAGAAGATTGATCCACTCATAATTGGTTGCTTATCACTAGGATTGTGTGAGGCTTATTTAATTTCCCCAAAATAGCTTCCATCTTCAACCTCTCTCTGAAATTTGAACCTATAAATCCCATGCAAATTAATTAGATTACATCTCATAAGCCATTTGATTTAATTTTTATTAATAGTATTATTTATGATTAGATGTATTGATACTGTGGTAAAAGAGCTTGGTTGTAATATCCCTAATTTTGATTTTTCATTGGAGGGGATCAATAAAGCTTATTGGGGAGGTGCTAAGCATAGTACAATTTTGTAATTTGGGCATTAGAGACATTTTTGGCGTATGGGACTTGGGAGAAATGGAAAATTACAACTCTAATGGAATGTGGGAGCCAAAAGAGAAGGAAATTTGACCCAATGGAATAATTCACTCTTCTTGGAGGAGAAAGAAAGAGAAAGAGTGCGAACTAGTGAAGAGTGGGGGCCACCAAGGAGGAGAGGGCCAACAATTATAAATAGAGCATGGAGACTCTCATTTGGATATCTTTTGGTAATTTTATAGTTCAACGCTAGTTCTCTTGAGTTGCTTAGCTAATACAACCTGTGTTGTTCAACATAAGGAATTTCTGAGCGAGAATTCCACTCTCATTTCAGAGAACCTCGAGTGTCTCCCTAGTGAGGAAATTTGGGGAGCTCAATTCAAAGCTTCCATTGGACATGATTGCAAGAGTTTACTTAGCAGTGCACATTTATTAGGCGTAGAGGTATTTTAGTGGAGCACATTGTGGGACCAAACGTGGGTTAGAGGCTCCAGACTTTTTCAGGGAATTTTCTTATTATTAGACCTGAGTTTGGACAACGATTCACCAAATTGGATTATAGGCTATTACCTAGGTCGATTTTCTATCCTTTGGCACGAGTACAAAAGTTATTAACCAAGTGTTGAGCATGGGTTTAGAGAAGTGGAGTCGGGAGAGATAAATGCTGGAAACAGGAGATATTTCTTAGAGGAGAATTTAGCTAAGGCTGGGAGAAATTTCCCGTGGTGGAGTTGGGCATAATTCAATGGTATTAATACTGTGGGGTGTTTTCTAGCCATATTGGGCAATTCGCACTTGTTGGGAATCACCGGGCATCGGTGGATTCAACCCAAACCCTTTCTTGTTTTTGTGGGTTTATTGAGAGGAGTTTGGGATTAATTTTACAGAGTTTTTTGAGCTGTTTAGAGGGCAAAAACCTCAACTCTACTCCAACAATAACACTAGTAATTTTTTGGGCAGTGCCCAAATTTTGTGGGGGTCGTTTCTATACTAGGGTCTGTGATATTTTTCTGAGTTTCTTGTGAGGAAGCTCCAGTTAATTTGCCATAATTTTATGAGTACTTTTGAGGGGTGAAACTCAGGGTCATTTCTCAACAACTGCAAGAGTTTCCCAATAGCAGGGCCCATTTTCTTCGAGGGTACTTTCCAACACATAGAGCATTGTATGAACACTTGAGTTTTTCCATAACTTGCAATAGCAAGCCCAAATTCCTTTTCTATAATTGATGTATTTATATTTTATAAATTAATACAATGGCTCAATTATTTAACCCATTTTCCTATTTATTATTTATAACTAGAATGCATAAGAGTTTATTTGTGGTAGCTTAACACATGTATTTGATATTTACTAGATATTTCATAGTTAAAACTATTACATTGCTTAAAAATTAAACATTAATAAAATATTAAAAATATTATAAGTAAATAGTCATATATACATTTTTTTTAATAATAATGTTTAATAATTAATATTTTATAGTAGCAAGAGCAATGATATAAAATTTATTCCATATGTATAATTTTTAAAATTGAACTAAAATGAATGAATGCATTATTACGTCAAATATATAACTAATTAATTGAGAATAACAAAAACTTAAAAAAGCTAAGCTATTTAATTAAAAATTAATATTAAGGAAAAGGTTTTGAATAAAAAAAATTAAAAAAAAACTTCAAAATGTATAATAGTAGACAATGCCCCTAATAAATGGTTAACGAAAGAGACGACAAAAAAAAACAACTTATTATCTCAATGAGGATATTTATTTTAATTTAATTATCAATAATTATTAGATGCATAATAGGAATTTAACCTCTAAAGAATATTTTAAAATATTTTTAATAGAAGTCACACATCTAACTTTGAGACATATATTAAAAATAGTTATGTCATACTGATAACAATTTCCATACTTAAAAATCTTGTTAATTTTTTAAATGTATATTTGTTTAATTCATATATTAATTTTTTATAATAAATAATAATAATAATAAAATTATAATTTAGTTTTTTTTTGTGATTTTTAAAAATTTTGATTATGAAATAATTGTTTTTATGAGTCGTTTAAATTTATATAATTTTAGTACTAACCAGAAAACATTATTTAGGGGAGGTTTTTGTATAATCATTTTCTGGTTTCTAGTAAATGCAAGTGAATAGAGGTTTCATTTAATGTTTTTCATTGGGTATGCTTCAACTATATCATCTCACTAATGCAATAATTTAACAATGGGAGCAATGTGCATACTTTAAAAAAATATTGTTTGAAATAATAAAGAACAAAATGTCATTTGTGAGTCATTTACATTCACAAGCATTGATATATTGGTACATGATGATACCTAGTGCATCAAGAGAGGTTTAAATATTTTGGAATAAAATCATTAAAATAATATTACAAATATGCCATATATTTGTATTATTGTCATCCCTATGTGCTCACTTAATAACAGTATCAATGCACACCCTGGACACACGTACTTTTTGACACATGGTTGCATTTTGGTGCTATACTTAGATTGAAAATTGCTTTTCTGATGAAGGAGAGTAATTTGGTTTTTATATCCTAAAGGAATCCCCATATCCAATCCAAGGTCTGGCTCTTATCGTATCACCAGCCACCACTTTCCATGATTCTTACTAATGGAAAAAGAGAAACCATTTCCATCGCTACAATATAAGCATATTTAATATATTTTGATGGCTTCCTAATCCAATCTCATAATGAATTAGTATTTATACATTTTTTAAATTATTACCTATCTTCATATACGCTGATTAGATATTAGTTTCCTTAAACTCTTGGTTACTGGAGCCTTTCCAAAATGATGAATGTTTTTTAATTCCCATTTATCATTTCCTTGGGTTTTAGCATGGATTTCCACTTAATTAGAGAAATACTTTAAATATTTTTTTTCCATACCCATAATAATCTACATTTTAACGTTTTGGTTTTCTCCGAATTCTCTTTGGGAATAAATTACGAGGAGTGTTAAAAAAACTATAATTGACTTCATAATTGATAGTACCAAAATGATCCTTTCACTTTTTAATCTAGATTGTATCATTATATTATTTTTTATCTATATCGATGCGTTTAGTGTGGAAAAAGTAGAGGAATTAGTTGACAGGTCTATTTTTGCTAGTGAGACCTAATTTGGAAAATTGGGATTTGAAGCCTCCTAGAAAGGAATCAAATGGAATTATTTGAGGGTAAATCGTTATCACTTAAGAGATGCACATATGTTATTCTACACACTCATATCTTTCCAACGACGTAAGAATCTCCTCAATCAAAGTGTATATGCAAAAGTTATGTCACTCAAAAGTTAACCTTCCTATTTTGATCACCATAATTTGAGAGGATGCCATGTCGCCCCATTATTCATGCAAAAGGGGCTAGCCACATGATCATGATGAAGAAGAATCTAGATGATTCAATATTGTAACTTTATTTAAGAGTTGGAGTCAAACTTAACTAGTAGTAGGCTATCAGATGTGTTATAATCATGCTACCAGGAGGAAGAGGGGTTTCATTCTATCCAAGTGCATTTTGTTCCATAAATGCGCAGAGAAGCCGAGAGTAGACAGGGAGAGAGAAAATAGATAGTGTTTGAACACTCTAGTGGCCCATGGTCCACAAGCCTCACTTCTTTATACTTACACACATTTCCATTTAGAGAAAGATAGTAGACGAGACTCATCTTCTAGTTGGGTTTTCTCCCGAAAGGGTTTCCTAGGTTATATCTTGTGTTAATTTGTGGTTTGTGAATTTTATTTCATTGTACTATATTTCCTTCACATTTTATCTATTGCATGCATAAGCATAACACAATAATTAATGAATATAGAAATCTAAGGAGAAATTAACCTTCATAATGTAGATTTCATATTTTAAACATAATTTTATCAAATCTATTGTGACAAATTGTCCAGTGGAATATACATGGTAGTTGACGAATCATACTAGAATCAGAGCCAAGTTTCTTTGAGTATATTTCGGGGAGTTGCAAGGGTTTCAAATAGACTAAGCCAAAAGTCATGAAATGCTAACCATGGCCAATGAATCTATTAATAACCCTCAATATCTCACAGAGTATAGGTTTGCTTGACTAAAAGCACAAATCAGATATAGAAAATGTAATATGATCCTCTTCATGGTGGCGTTACCTGTAACAATCTTTTGTTAACTCTTGATATTGTAATGATAAAAAATGACTATGATTGTAAAATAAATTTTATTTATGTTGGTCTAAAGACTAGGAAAGATGGATCCATGATCTAAGTGAAAGATGAGAAGTGGTGTTGACTGGTGTAGCTGAACACCAACCACCAGACCATTGGCAAAGACTTGGCAAAGTGTTGGAGATTTCCATATCCTTCCTTACTTCCATGACATGAAGGGGAGGGCAAGAAAATAGTCCCATCGAGGCATGAAGAGTTTGAAGTAAAGGAGCTAATGGAAAGAAAAAATAGGATCTCAAACAACAAAACATGGGGAATAAACAAAGATATGGAATGCTGGAAAGAGAGTAGCAGCACAAGAGCACACGAAGAGATGAGAGTTATGACAAATAATTCTTTTGCTCAGAGTTGTTGGGTGTGATCCCCAGTGTTGATGCATGGAAATTGTTAGACTATGGTCTACACTTTTGAAAGATCAGTGGGAATCTTAAAGAAGGAATAGGCTGGAGAGTGCTTATTGAAAAGGTTTGATAAACCACTAAGTTCTTGCTGAGAAAGCTAATAAAACACTTAGTACTTTCCAAGTAAGTTGATAAACTACTCAGGTGCTTGATGTAAGGTTGATAAAATAGTAGGCAACATGGAAATCCACTAGGGCGCTTGGTAAAAAGGGCTAATTAAACACTAAGTGCTTATTGAGGAAGATGATAAACCACTTAGTGTTTCCAAGTAAGCTAATAAACCACCTAAGCAATGTGTTATAGATCCTACAATGCTTTCCTTGAAAACACAACTGGTAAACCACCTATAAAGAAATCCCATACTCCTAAAAGAATGAGAAATACCCCAGCTGAAATTGGTTGGAATCCTTGAGAAAGCAATCCCTTGGATCATGGATATGGCTCGGGGGTGGACAACTGCAAGAAAGACTGTGGTGTAGTTGGCCTATGGTTGGGTGGTGAGTTGGAGTCCCACCTTCAATTTCTAACCATCTGTATTTGTTCAGATAAGTGTAATGTCTTGTGTATATACTGGAATGTGAATGAATTATTTGATATGTCATTAGTTGTCGTATGGTTTAAATTTACACTGAATGGTTGCAAATTGTTGCATGTCCTTGAGGACGAGTTATTTTATATGTTTTTTTGGCTAAGTAGGAATTCCAACATTATGAGAATGTAATGATTGTTTCTTGAAATACAAAAATGTACGTGCAAATATGACAGGTTGCATGAGGTAACTCAACTCACTGCAAATACTAGTGATATGTTTGTTTCCATGATTATGAACGTAATGGCTCATTTCTATACATAACACTGTACATTAATTCACATGTGAAGATGGTGAATTTTGTGTTGAAGAGTTAAAATAAGACTCTGCTAGAGTCATGGGTCTTTCTGTTAAGAATGATGCAATTTTTCTATGATTTGTTAAATTGTAGCAGGAAAAGGCTTCATTTGACTTGTGCCTTAGTCAAATGGAGAGATTTGAATTTCCACATTAGCAGGATGACTTGAGTTGCAATTAACAAGAGTGAAATGGCCAAGTCACTTATTTAAGTAAGCCAATTCGAGTTTGTGGGCAAGAAGTAGAGTTGTGCATGAGTTGATTGCTAAGATCTAGCAATCTAATGGATTTATAGTTAGTGAAACTCAGTTATCTGAGCTCAAGTCATGAACAGATTCAATATGAGTTCAGTTGAGTAGTTGTAACTATTGTTAATTCAATGATCTCTTAGTTAATTAGTTAATTTACTAAAAGTAAATGTAGTCATGCATGCAATTTAAATTGCATAGTTGAGTGGAGGGAAAAGGGATAATTATATTTTATTATTGTATACTAGTGAGTGTAAAAAGTTTGCATTGATTCGCCGAGGAATTCTCTTGGAATTGCGCAAGAAAAAAAGGATTATTCCTATTCTTTAGGATCAAGAATTGCGTAAGGAAATAGGAGGGGCAGGAGGCCTAGATTTGGCTAAGTATTTTCCAGAGAAGACTTAGGAGGAGATAAATATTGCAGTGCAGATTGAGCTTCAAGGATTGAAGCATTCATTGTAATAGATCCATATTATCATCTGATATAATACAAATAGAGGAGGGGTTTTTCCCAATTGGTTTTCCCAGTAAAAATTGTGTCCATTGTGATTAAATGATTGCATGTGTTTCTATTGCATGCTTTCCTTTCCATAGATTGAGTAGAAGAAATTTGTGTCTATTGATATTAGTTTGATTTATTTAGCATCTACAAATTTCGAGTTATTTCTACACGGTATTAGATCTATTGAAAACTACATAGAAACTTGATTCCTAATCATCTCTCAAAGAAATTTCGAATAGTAGATTTGTGGTGGAGGAATTTTCTTCAGTGCAGGAACAATGTTCTTCTATGGATTGAGGCTTGAGTATGCATTGGACGGAACTTCAAATTTCATTGTTTGGAAATAAAAAATGGAAGTTGTGCTGGATGACAATGGAATATTGGAGTACACCCAAACTAATATTCCAAAACAAACAACATCAGTTGCACAACAATTGGCTCAGTGGAAGAAAGATACAACAAAATCTTACCCTATAGGGAGTCAGATACCATGTGGTTTCGATTCTACATGGCAAGATGACTGCTTATGCAATGTGGAAAAACCTCACAGAGTTATTCGAAAGCAATAGTGATGCCAAAAGTTTGGCATTGAAAGATAAACTCAGGAACATTCAAATGCAAAAAAACGAAACCATTGTTTAGTACCTATCCAGATTCACTCAGGTCAGAGATGAACTTGGAGGAGTAGGATATATTCTTCCACCATCTGAGCTTGTGAGTTTAGCACTCCTTGTTCTTTTGAATTCTTGGCATAGCTCTCAGGATTCATTTAATGGAAGAGATAAGCTCCCAAATTGGTAGAGACTTTGGTCTAACTTGGTGTAGGAGGAGATTAGAAGAAATACTAGAGATGGAGTCTCATCCTCATCTAATCAGGAAGAATAATGTGCTCTAGTTGGAAAAGGAAATAATTCCAAAGGAAAGAAGGCCCAAGGTGAGGCAAAATGCAACTCTAACCATGGCAAGAAGAAAGACCTCAGTAAAACTAAATTCTTTCACTTCCATGAGTATGGACACTATGTAACCAAGTGTCCACATAAGAAATCTAGCAAGGAGTTTGAAGGAGAAACAAGAGGATATTCTCTCACATCACAATTTGAGTTGGATTTCACCCTCATTGCTTGCATGAAAAGCACAATAAGAGGGAGTGAGTGGTACCTAGACTCTGGTGCTTCATATCATATGACAAAAAATAAGGAGTTCTTCAACAACCTAGAGGAGAAGGACCTAAAATTACCCATAAGACTTGGAGATGATGGGAGATATAGTACCAAAGGGATTGGCACTGTCACCTTTAATATGAATTTAGGCTCCCATCTTCCCTTAAAGAATGTAATGTATGTGCTTGGGTTGAAGAAAAATATAGTTTACGTAGTTGTACTTGAGGGTAGAGAATATGATGTGGTGTTCAGTAAGGGGAAGCTTATTTAAAGCATGTTGCTACTGGAAAAGTAAAACAAATTAGTGTTCAAGTTAAAAATATTTACAATCTAGAGGTATATTTCATCATGCATGAAACTATATCTTCAGGAGTGATGTGGGGCGATCTAGAGCCTTAGTCCCAAAGTTGAAAAGATTTAGGCGGGGTTCATAGGAGAGTAGTAGAAGTTGTATTATACTCTTCTCATGTATCAACAATGTAAACTTTGAAATGAGAACTATAAACTCAAAACAATAACTCTATCCAAAAAACCGCCAAAAAACAATGAAAAGCAGTGCTAAAAGCGAAGAGTGTGTATATTGGAACGATGGTTTTTTTTTAGGGTGAATTTTCAACATTCTAAAAAAATGGCAGTAAAACCAATATTTTGTTGTTGCAAAAAGCAACTGTCTTTGAGGAAAAAACATACTAATGTTTTTGGTAAAATAACATTTTTATTTCCTAGGTATAATTTCAACATTTTTTAGTAATGACGATAAAGATAAAATAATGGGATCCGAAACACATTAAAATTCTATTAGTTTTCATCCATGTCGTTAAACATATAATAACATGAAACTAAAGATCGTTAAAATTCTAATTTTTTTCAACCATAACATTAAAGATACAAAAAGATTGGAAAATTTTCAACCATAAAATTAAAAAACCATGACATTGTGAACAACTTACATGACTAAAATTAATCAAAATGTCATTACTTGTAGATTGAATGAAACATACATTATATCTCTAAGTTATTGTTGCATTGTAGATATTCTAAACAATAAAAATCATCATAATTAAAACATATAATCCAAAAAACATAAAAATGACTCATAACTTCATTTAACACCATATGGAAATCAAAATTTTTATTTCAAGATACGATGCAAACATCAATTATATAAACTGTCTTAGACAATTATTCAAAATCACTCATATTTTCTTGCACACCATTAGAATTCACATCTTCAGATGAATGACTGGATGCAGATGAAGATGTTCCATATTCTTCTCTTTCATCAACTAGTGCCCCATCTGAGTCCACATGCATGGCCACCATTTTAGGTTTCAAAATACTTCTGGATCTATGACTAGTTTCAATAGACTCCCATCTCAACACTGTTCCTTTTGGTAACAACCTCTTCCGAATCTCTATCGTCTTGAAGTGAAGAGTTCCTCTCTTTGTTAAATTGAAGTCATAAACAAGTATGTCAAAATCCTCCAATTTTAAGAGGTTTTTGCGGCAACAATTTATATTTGTACCTTTTCTTATTCTCTTTCCGCCAATTTTTTTATCAACTACCATCTCTGGCTTATACACACCATTGAATGGGTGTCTATTTGTGGCATACCACTGTACTTCAACACCTGCAATATCTTCATTTTCTGTAATGACCTTTATAACCTTAGCAACCCATAATGGATAGCCATTGAGATCTCCATCTGCTAGCACTGTGATCATGCAACCCTCCTTAATATCCTGTACCGAACCCCTGTAAAGGTATTCCATGGCTTCACGTTGTGCACAAGATATTCTGGAACCAATATACATTTCTCTTTCCTCTGCCTGTGAAGAATTAATAATACCTTGATATTGTTGCTGTTCAACAATGTTTCTTTCCTCGTGTTCATTTGACACATTTTGTGGACAAATAAATGGATTTTTCAAATGTATATCTTCATTTGTTATTCTTGAAATGATATCACTTTGATTATTGAAAAACGACTCCCACCAAACTGAATCAACAATATCAAAGTACTCATATGTATATTTAATACATTTTTTAATTTCTTCTAGGCAATTAGAATAATTTATATCTCTATTCTGCTTGCGTGCATTATGAAATTCAACAATTGATTGTAAATACAATATATTTGATGCAAATATTGGATCATCTGGAATGAACTTCAAAAATGCCAAACCTGATGATGGTGCCCATTCTGAAGTAGTTGAATACTTCTTACCCCATATTAGTGTTTTCCCATCAATTTTTTGATATGAAATTGATGTTGGAAGCTAATGTCATTAAGTTGTTCAATGCATTTCTCCTCACCATGCGACCCCAAAATAAACCTTTGCATGTGAACAATTTCTTCCAGCACATCAAAAGTAGGCTCTGGCATGTATGATTTATTAATACATTCAATTAATGATTGCAAGCTCCCAACTTCCTTCCTCCTCAATGTGACTGAAAAATGACTGAACATCTGATCAATATGGTCATGAGTGTGCCCAAAAAGAAGGAAACCAACCTTTACCTTCTGAAAAATTCTCAATTCAACAAGCATGTTTAGATATAAAAAAACAATCTGATTTTTGTTTTCACGACAAGTGTTGTCCAATTGTAGATAAAAAGCTTCAGGAAGATTACCAGACCAATGAGAAAGCACATCATGAATTATGGTTATTGTTAGATTTGCATCATTATGAATATTTGGAGCTGTGAAGTATACTCTTGGCAACATTTTTTCATTGAAGACCATAAAACCGACCAAGTGACACTAAATAAAATTTTCCTCTTGTAAATTTTTGGTCTTGTGAACAAAATGTGGTAGAATTGTTTTCTTCTGATCCATACCATCAATTATCAAACCCAAATATTTATTCGGAATATCATAACACTACTTTTGATGCTTGTACAACTTTTTCCTTTCACTTGTTTGTTGTTTGCGATGCTCTTGAAGTGTTTTGACAATGAAATCTACACAACATAAAAGAAAGTCATTAAGAAATATGTTTTCATAGTTGATGACTATACAATTTTAAAAGTTGAACTTATGAATTCTTATCTCTTTCTGACCCTTCACATTTATCCCTTTTTGATTTAAGAGAAGCACATGTACTGCAAATCCCCATCCTTGTCTTCTTAGGAATACAAACATTGTTGAATTCTTTTTTCCATATCTTTAAAAAATATTGATATGTAATAAATCGACCATGTCCCTCAACACCTTCTGCATATTCTTTGTATAAGTTGTAGATTTCTTGTCTTGAGAAATTATCTGGAATATGTATTGTCTTTCTATTTGGCATACACTCTCCATGCTTTGAAAATAAATCTTTCATCCATGACATTACAGTATTTGATAATGGCCCAAACTGTCGTTTATGACATACTTCTGAATAAAATGTGGGATCCTTTTCCAAATTTTCTTTGATTCTTGACAAACAAAATATACCCATTGAATGAAAAATTTTGAGAGCTTCTCTATAGATAAATAAAGACCCAATATGATAATCATAACCTGACAATGTAGATTGCATGCACCCCACTAAATATGAATTTTGCATGCTTTTATTCATTGACAAATATCTCTTGCTTTTCTCTAATGCAAACTTGAAATCCATACGTTTCAAGAAATATTTTGACAACATTCACTTGAAATGAGAGCACTGATAGAACTTATTCTCGTCAAATATTCTTCTCTACTCCTTGTATAACTATAACATCTTGGATTGATATGAAAAGGTTTGCTCCTACTCCTCGATACAATATTTCTTGGCACCATCTTCATCATTGGATCATCATTTGTATAAGCATTTTCATCACCATTATGAGGAATGTTATCCTCACTATGATCATCTGTGCTCTTGAAATACTGACTTGGAGGATATTATTCATCTTGCCCTTCTTCAATGCTACCATCATAGTCCTTAGAATTAGGAGTAAATGGAAAATTTGACTCGATGTTTATTGGATATTCTTCATCATGTGCATTGTCAGTGCTGCTCTCATAGTCCATAGGGTTAGGACTACGTAAAAAATATGACTCTTTACTTATTGAAAATTCTTCATCCCGCCCTTCGTTATTGCTACTCTCATAGTCCTTAGGATTAGGACTAAGTGCTTCATCCTGTCCTTCATCACTACTGCTCTCATAGTCCTTAGGATTAGGACTAGGTGGGAAATGTGACTTGATTTATTGGAAATTATTCATCCTAGCCTTCATCACTACTGCTCTCATAGTCCATGGGATTAGGACTAAGTGGAAACCACGACTCTTTATTTATTTTAAAATCTTCATCATGCTCTTCATCACTGCTGCTCTCATAGTCCATAGGATTAGGACTAAGTGGACACCATGACACTCTATTCATTTGAAATGATTCATCATGTTCTTCATCACTGCTACTCTCATAGTCCATAGGATTAGGACTAAGTGGACACCGTGACACTCTATTCATTTGAAATTCTTCATCATGTTCTTCATCACTGTCGCTCTCATAGTCCATAGGATTAGGACTAAGTGGACACTTTGAAACTATATTCATTTGAAATTCTTCATCATGCTCTTCATCACTACTGCTCTCATAGTCCATAGGATTAGACTAAGTGGATACCGGGACACTCTATTCATTTGAAATTCTTGATCATGCTCTTCATCACTACTTATTTCATTGTCAATAGGATTAGGACTAAGTGGAAACCGCGATTCTTTATTTATTTGAAAATATTCATCATGCTCTTCATCATTGTTGCTCTCATTGTCGATAGGATTATGACTAAGTGGAAACCATGACTCCTTATTTATTTGAAATTCTTCATCCTGTCTTTCATCACCACTTCTCTCATAGTCCTTAGGATTAGGACTAAGTGTAAGATTTGCCTCTCTATTCATAGTGGAAGAATTTCCACGCGGCGAAAATGTTGAAGCTTCACAAAGCGAAACTTTACTATCAAAAGAATCCATGCCTTTCAAACAAAAGAATTTGAATGATACAAATGCACTCTCTCCTAATGATAATATATAGCTTAAAGAATGAAAATTTCCCTCCAAAGTTTCCTCCAAAAAATTTCACCGAAATTTTTCCCTCCAAAAATTTCATTTCATGTATTTTCCTCCATAATTTTCTCCGACAATTTATTGAAAATTTTTAACTAAAATTTTCATATGAAATTAAACTTTTAAACTAAATCTTTAAATTAAATTGTAAACTAAATCTTTTACCTAATTTAAATTTTTACTTAAACTATATAACATTTACTAGGCAATTGAATGCTTTTTAAATTTTTTTTATTATATCTTCTATCACACATTTAAAATGAATTGCTATATCGCCATAACCTGATTTATATGTTAAGTTTTCATAAAAAAAAAATAATACCACATTCACCATGCGGTAGAAAAATTCCGTAATGTTCGCTTTATCATAATTTACTATATCACCATAACAAGATTTATATGTTAAAGTCTCTATAAAAACAAATTAATACCACATTCATTGCGCGGTAAAATAATCATGTAATGTTTGTTTTATCATAGTTCCCTATATCGCCATGATTCGTTTTACATGTTATAGTTTTTATAAAAAAAAATTAATCCCACATTAACCGTGCGGTAAAACAATTCTGTAATTTCCGCTATGTCATAAATTTCATTATCACTATTCTTCACATCACATCAAGTATTTTCGAGGTTTGTTAAAAGACTTGGAGCAAATTTGTGGAGCAACTACATTGCTATCAACAACATATTCAACGGAAGATTATCGCATTTGAAAGGTTAGTTTCCCTTTTGTTGTGTGCAAGTTTTAAAATTCAATAGGTTTAATGATTTTTTTTTTTTAGAAATTAAAAATTTAGATGAACCAGATTTACCCGACAAGCTCATGGCAGGCAGAAGGCCACTATATCTGTAGTGGGTGTGGTGGGCTCAACAGGTTGGCGGGGTTGGAGGCCCAATTCCATCCACCCTCGGCGACCCGTTGGGCTGCGAGGGTGGAGTGGGAGGGGGCTGCACACAACCCCTCCTACCCCACCCCAGCGGCCCAACAAACCCGTTGGGGCCACTGGGGTGGGGCAAAGGGGCTGAGCCCCAGCCCCTCTGCCTCCACCCCCGGCAGCCCATTGGGCCGCAAGAGTGGGGTGGGAGGGTCTGCTCAGAATCGGGCCTCCACCCTTGGTGGCCCGTTGGGCCGCGGGGATGGGGCGAGAGGGCGCTGCATTTTTAATTTTTTTTTTTAAATATTATGTTTTACAAAATTATTTCTCATTTATCATTTTGTTTGTTAATTTAAGCTATTATTTTTTTGTAATTTACTGATTTTTATATATGTGTATTTTTTTGCAGGAAAATGGCATCAAAGAATATTTCTTTGAATCTTTTTGGACCAAAAACTGCTAAAATTAAAGGTGGATCCTCAAAAATCACCTTTGAACGAACCAAACCTGAGCTAGTAACTACAAATCTATCAAGTGCCTCAAACGATAATAATACGATTTCATACTGGAAGAAATCAAAAGAAGTGAAACTTACAGAAAATGTATGGTATGTGAAAGATAAAGAAGACAAAGATTTGTAGATATATCTATATTTTAATATCCCTAGCGATAGTGGAATTTATGAGGTGCTGGGAAAGGTCATAGACACATGTTTGATACTGGACACTAAAGTTGTTTATGTACTTGCAAAACCACCCAAGTCACATGACAAGATTAAATATCAGTTATCATTGTTGTTGTATGATATGAAAAAGGAATCTACAAAGTTGTGTAAACAAATTATAAATGACATTGCAAAAGACATGGTAAGTATTGTTATTTATATTTGTGTTTTGAGTTATTGCAATTGTATCATTATATTTTTAAAACTTAGTTTTTATTGACATATGATCTTTTGTTTGACAAAATTTTATTGTAAATATTTCAATTCTGTTGGGAGGCATTCATTTCATAGAGCAAGATATTATGAATGTTGTCAACAATTTCTACTCAGGGTCAGAAGAAGTTATGGAAAACAAGAAAAAAGTAGTAATTCATGATGCTACAAAACTACATCCAAGGGATCAGAAAAAATGCCTCTAGTGGATAAATCTATAAAAGGTAGACATGTTACTTTTGAAGATGAGAAAATTGAAACTAATGTTGAAGAATATGTTGCCATTACTGAGGATGACATTAGAACCGATGTTAGAAAGGAGAAGAGCCATAAAAGAAAAAAAGTAACAATGCCTGGGAATGTCTCTATTCTAGTTAATGATTGAGAATGTTAGGAGGAAGAAAATTAAAGTTGAACATTATCAAGTAGTCATTGCCAACAGTGAATATCTTAGTGAAGATTCAAAAGAAAGCAGGGAAATCATTACACGAGGAGCTGATTTAGAGGATGACATTTTTAAAACAAAACAAAATGCCATTCGACAGAACTTGACAAAGAGAAACTTAATTGAGGGTGGTCGTACATTTCAGCTTAATGTGAGATAAATCTATAAGCCAAGTGAAGGACAATGTAAATATCAAATCTGAAAGCCACACAACCTGCATGTTCACAACTTGAAGACATTGATGAGGTACAATCCATATGCTCATGTGGTTAATTATGTGCTTCTTGTTGATCCAGTTCAAGTTCCCAACAAAGAATCATTTGATAAGTCAAAATGTTTTAAATACAATTATTATGTGCTTGGGGGAACCATTCTGTAGAAGCTCAAAGGAAATTGATGGAGGAATATCCCAATAACCCACATTTTGAAACAATGAAATGTATCATTTATGTTGGTTTATCAGATACAGAAGCAAAGTTATTGGCATGAGACTATAATTCAGATAATGAATATAGGATTTCTATGACTTTCATCCAAAGGGTTAGATTTATTCATAGTGAATTTGAAGAAAAATGTGGTGGGGATAAGATAAATGTTACTATAGAATTCCAAAAGGAATGTTGTATGGAAATAGGCTATCAAATTGAGGAGAAAATCAGTTCAAAAGGTGACAGAGTAAATACTAATATATTCAGAAGTATTGATAACATTTTCCAGTTGGCATTTAGAACTGGAGAGATATGGGAATTGATTAATGATATTTTTAGCATGTGGGAGAACATTGGCATTAAAAACCAGAAGGTCAAAAGGTCTAAACCATTGATATGTAGCAACAGTAAATCAGGTCCTAAAATGAAGAAGCTTCCAGAAGATATGACTATCACACATTGGAGAGCATTGAAGGAGTGGAGGATGAAAAACTTGTCAAAGCAATCTTATCTTGTGTGCACTGTGAGGGGAATTATCATTGGAGGAAATTTCTGAGGAATTTCAAAAGTAAGTTTGTTCAATTAGTTTTACTTATTTCTAGATTATATTTTTATTTGAAATATGACATATTGTTCTTGGTACATTTGTATAAATGCAATTTGATGTAAACAAGTCTTGGAGGAGCTTGAAGGTTGGATGGCGACCCTGCAACGGAACGGCATGGCATGAGAAGAATGGTGGTCACGGGTACGGGGTCCTGCAGGCCGACATCGGTCTTGTAGCTGCCCCTGACACTCCTTGGTACCTGAGCCTCTAGCCAGCATATGCCACTTATTTTCCACACCCTCGTGCCGGGGTAGTTCTTTTTACTTTTCACTCTATCGTTTTCACTGCTAGGGTTCCGGTTGCAAAGAGGAGAGCTGTGCACAGGCTTGCTCTCGCACCCTCCCCGTCGGTTACCCGTCTGCATGCCCTGGAAAGGTTTTTTGCCTCCGCTTTCCTTGCTCAAGGCTAGTCCCGTTTCTCCATCGTGGTCGGTGCCGGTTTCCGACGGTTAGCTGGTTCCGAGGTGTTTTACCTATTCTTAACGTAGCTGTCACGATGGATATAGATGAGGTGGATTATTGGGACTCTCCGCTGGTGGAAGGCTCCATCTGGCGCTCCACGTTTGCGGCTTCCGGAGGTTTGTACAGTGAAAGTCTGTCTGGTAATTTCGACAATTTCCCTTAGTCATCGGACCCCGTTCACTCTGTTTCTGCTCAGCCGGATGAACCCTCCTCTTGGACGCCCTTCGCTGTGCCTTCCCCAGCCACCCTAGTGTTTCTCTCGGACTATTTTCACTCCTCTCCGAATCACGCGGGTCCTTCAGAGCTATCGGGTTTCCCATTTGCATTGCTGTCTGGCGCCTTACTTGAAGTACCTCCTTCGGCAACTCCCCTCTCGACCTCGGCTCCCTCCATCCCCTCGGGTAGCTTTTCCTCGGTTTCCCCCTTCCTAAAGCAGTCCCTGATCTCCCCCCAAACCCTAACCCTCCTCCACCGCCCGCAGCTCCGGAAGAGGAGAGGGTCACAACAAGCCTTAGGCGCATGTCCTCCCGATCCTCGAAGAAACAAAAGTGTTTCAAATCCAGGCCTGCAGACATTATCCTTCGGCTCGAAGAAGATATTCAGTGGGGGGATGCGATGGATTACGCGGACAAAGTCCTCGTAGGACGTATTAGAGGTAGGAATTATTCCGTGGACAGAATGAAATCTTGGGCCATGGAGATCTTGGGACAACACTTGGCAGACATCCCTTTCGTCCAGACATTCGTTCGCGGATGGTTTGCCCTGCGTTTTGCTGGGGCCGACCATACGAGTTGGGTTCTCTCTTCATTTTGGCATTTTGAAAAAGCGCCAGTTCTCCTCAAGAGATGGACGCCACTCTTCGACCCGGAGACTAAACAAATTGGGGTCGGGCCGGTGTGGATCAGGCTCTCGGGGCTACCTCTTCAGTACTGGTCTGAGGACATATTCCTGAAAATTGGGAACTCTCTGGGCACTTTCATGGAGTATGACAAGTCCTACCAGACCACAGGAATGATGGCCTATGCAAGGATACTTGTGCACTTAGACATCAGAGGTGGTCTTCAGGGAAACATCATCATCCAATGGAGATCTTTTTTGAGGAAATAGTTGTTGGATTACAAAGGCATCCCCTATCGATGCAGGAGCTGTCATCAGGTGGGTCACCTCTACAAAGCCTGTCCCCTCCTCAAGAAGCACGAGCAGGATCTCCAAGAGTAGGGACAAGACCCGGTGAATGATCAACCTCCTCCACAGGCAGCTGTGACTTAGATGGCGGAGCAGAATAAAACCCCGGACACAGTGGAGGCACTACTTGTACTTGCATTGAAGAAAAGAGGCAAGAACCCTATCGGGCCTCCCTCTCCACCACTGAGACGCTCCAAGGCAACAAAAGGCGATGTCTTCTCTTCAGGTATGTCTCTATCTACTGATGCCTCTATTTCACAACTTTCTGCTTCTTTATTATCACTCTCCTCCCAGTTGCCTCCCCTAGTTTTGATTCCCCCCCCCCCCCTCCCTACTCTCCCCCGACCTTGCTCCTGATTCCCGGCTCCCTCCCCTCCCCCATTGGACAGGACATTCCTACATGTCCTGCTCCCTCCCGACGCCGTCGCCCATATACACCTCATGCTCTCTCTCTTCCACCCCGATTTCCTCTCTCTCGCTTCCTTCCTCCTCGGTAAATTCGACTCTGAGGTATACTACCTAATCCATAGCTAAGCAGAGAGAGCCGGATGCCATAAGGCTGGATGTAGTCCCCCCCCTTCTCTCCCCCAGACCAGGAAGAGGCAGACCATCCAACCTTAACAAGGCAAAAGAAAAAGCGGGCGATGAGGTGGTCCAAGGTAAGCAACAAACCATAGAAAGGGTTATTAGAGCAAAGGACACCCTACCCCCCTCCTCTATGAAGCTTCTGTCCTTCAACTGTGGAGGGTTGGCTAGCCCTGAGAAAAAGTTAGCCATGAAGTGACTATTCTTATCCGAATTGGTTGATGTGATCCTTCTACAAGAAACCCTAAGCAAGGTGGAGTCGGTCATCCCCCTTCTGAACTCATGGCTGCCGGGTTGGACTTTCCATGCTCTAGACGTCTCGGGTTGTTCTGGGGGGGTTTCAATTGGGTTTAAGAATAGATCCATTGTACTGAAGAACATCTGGGGAGGTGGGGGCTTTTTGGGTGCGGATATCTACTCCAAGGACCTGGAGGAAGAGATGAGGGTCATCAATGTCTACGGTCCCTGCCACAATAAGGAGTCCTTCTGGCGAAGGCTCCTTAGCTCCTCTCTCCTCCAAGCTGACTATGTGATCCTAGGCGGGGACCTGAATTTCTATATGGGCTACATGGAATCATGGGGCCACATGGCGCAGATAGACCCACTATCTGATTTCTTCGAGCAGTTGTTAGAGGATCACCACTGGATTGATATCCCTTCTGCCAAGATCCAGCACACTTGGAAAAACAACCGTACTGGAAGCCAAAGCCTGGCTAGGAGATTGGACAGATTCATTATTAAGGAGGCATTCCACATTAGTCACTCCAGGGCCAGGCAATGGGTAGGCAGCGGGGGAATCTCGGACCATCGGTCCATCTACCTGGAAGTTGGTGATCGATCCCACAAGGTCTCAGCCCCTTTCAAATTCAATTCTACCTGGCTCCGGGACCCCTCTTACATGAAGCTCGTCTCGGACTTCTAGAAATCCCATCCAATCTCCGAGGAGGAGGACCCAGTAAAAGGCTTTATCAGTAATCTCAAGGAAATTAAGGGCTTATCCAAAGAATGGGCGCACAAGAAAAGGGAACAAGAAGACTTAATCTTAATCCAAGCAGAGCAGGCCATTGCGGATCTTGAAGATCATACGGAGGATACTTTCACCACCATGGAACAAAAAGAACATTATGCACACTTGACCAAGTTGAGGACTCAAATCCTCAAGGATAGAGAAGAAAGTTGGCGCCTAAGAAGCCGAGCGATCTGGCTCAAGGAGGGAGATGAAAACACAAAGTTCTATCACCGCTTTGCCAATGGGCGGAAAGCCATCAACACCATCTGGGAGCTTCAAAATGATCAGGGACATCAGGTCAATACCTCCAGAGAACCCGCTTCTTTAGCCACCATACACTTCAAGAATATATACGCGGCCCCGAGGGAAGCCAATATGTTAGAAATAATGCGTGTGGCTGAGCTATTCCCCAGGTTTGTGGATACAGAGGTAGGGGAGGAGCTAACTAAGGAGGTATCATTGGGGGAGCTAGAGGCTACCATTCAAGGCTTCCAAAGAGACAAGAGCCCAGGGCTTGATGGCTGGTCCATAGAATTCTACCTAGCTTTCTTTGAAATCTTGGGTCTGGATCTTCTTAAGATGGTGGAGCACTGCCGCCTCTTTGGAAAAATGGCCCCAGCTATCAAATCCACTTTCATTACTCTCATCCCCAAATCTGACAAGCCTGCTTCTTTTAATGACTTTCGGCCCATCTCGCTGTGTAACTGCCTTTACAATATCATAGCTAAAATCCTAGCTAACAGGCTCAAGCCCATCCTATCGGCTCACATCTCCCCTGAACAATTCGCTTTCCTTCAGCACCGCAGATACATGAAGCTGTCGGAACAGCCCAGGAACTCCTCCACTCGGTGCACTGCGAGAACTTGAAAGGGATGATCTTAAAGGTGGATCTATCCAAGGCTTTTGATAGAGCAAACTGGCTCTATATCCGCCTGCTACTTACACATCTGGGCTTCCCTTACATGTATATCAAATGGATCATGAGCTTCATTATTGACGTTTCATACAGTGTTCTTCTCAATGGAGCTACCACTCCATTTTTCTTGGCCGAGAGGGGTCTAAGGCAAGGATGCCCCCTCTCACCCCTGCTTTTCCTTCTTATCATGGAGGGTCTCAACAGATCTATAGGGGCCGAACACAAAAGGGGCAGAATAGTGGGGATAAAAATCATGGACAATTTCTTCCTCACCCACTTACTGTTTGTGGATGATGTGCTCATCTTCTTGAATGGCAGTATTGGTGACACCACAGCATTACAGTATGTCTTTGATCTCTTCCAGATGGCAACAGGAATGATTATTAACATTCACAAGTCCACTTTGACTGCCACAGGTTGCTCCCAGCTCGAAGTACAATTTTCTCTCCGCTGTTTCTCTTTTACCTTACAAGCTCTGGAGAATGGGCTGAAATATTTAGGATTCCGGCTAAAACCATCGGGCTACAAAATTGCAGACTAGACTTGGCTCATCTCTAAGGTGGAAAAGAGATTGAACACTTGGTACAACAGATATCTCTCTCGAGCGGGCAGGCTCACTCTCATAAAAGCTGTGCTGGAAGCGACACCGGTATACTGGATGACTCTGGCCTGGATCCCAAGGGGAATTCTAGCTAGGCTACAAAAAATCTGCAGTAGGTTTCTATGGAAAGGAAAAAAGTAGGGAAATCTCTTTGCCTGGGTAAAATGGGACACAATTGCTAGGCCCAAGAGATGGGGGCTGGGGCATAAAAAGGTTGGACCTCTTCGCCAAAGCTTTGGCTGCAAAATTGGGTTGGCAACTTATCACCACGCAAAGCCTATGGAAAAAAATAGCTTATGCTAAATACATCGCCCCTAAAAACACTATGGACTGGATTCAGAGGGATCATAGGGCCAGCAGCAACCTATCCATTATCTAGAAAGCGGTGCTAAACTCCCTCCCCTTTATACATGAAGAATTAACTTGGGGGATTCATGAGGGAAATGTAGTCTGTATAGGGGTGGACCCCTGGATCGGATGTAAGAATGCTCACAGGCTCCCGACAGAGGTGATAGAACTCCTAGCGGATCAAGGAAATTCTCATCTATGCCATATTGCTGATACGACAAATACCACTCTTCTCTAGCAGGCCTGGAAGTCGGCCCTAGACCTCCACCTCCCAGCCCATTGGCATTAGGCTTGGGAGGGATTCATCGAAGCTCTTACTCAAGCTCACATTAGGATAATGGAAGGAGAGGACGAAATTGTGTGGGCATTTAAAATTGTATGTTGATTTATACATTCATTTTTATTCATTTGTATACTATTTTTATTTTATAACTTATACATATATTTTTTTATTTTCTTAAAGATGAGGAAGGATGAAAATGGAGCACTAGATAGTTTCAGAACCTTTATTGAAAAAATTAAGATCGAAAGACTGAAGAAGCAGTGTCTTAGGAATGTTGAACTTGATCCAACTCTTATTCATTTCATTTGGAATGGGATTGAAACTATTCAATATCAAGTAATACAATGCGACTGTGAAGACATTGCTAAACTCATATCTAAAAGGGACTATCCCCTAGTTTTTGCAGATATTCCCCATGGTTTCAATATCCCAAACATTGACTATGATAGTGACCCTTATACTTCTCAAGATCTTAGTAAAGTGGTTATACTTCTCAAGATTTTAGTAAAGTGGTTGTGGGATTTTTAGAAGTCACATCATCACCATTATGGAGATTTGTGACATTTCATTTAGACACACAATTGGAAATGTTATTGTCAAGTTTCAAGGGGAAAGAAAACTCAAGGATGCAGCTTACATGGTAAGACGTTGAAAATGTATGTTTGATTAATGTTAAAAAATTCATTTATGTACAAGTTAATTGAACTTTTACAATTTCGTGTTACAGGAAAAAGTCAAATCTTCTTAACTGTGAAGAGCAACCATTTATACATGATTGTGAGATCATCCATATTGAGAGTTGGGCAAAAGATGATAACTATATGTTTATGCTTTTCAATCGGGTAGATGGAAAGAGTCATGGCCAAGTACTGGTTTATGATGCTGTTGTGAAAAAAATAACATATGAAGACAAAGAAGCAAAATGATAGATAGTTAATATTTATCAAAAACCACAGTCATTGATTAACTATCTTATAGACATATGTTCAAATGAAGGAGATTGGGTTTTGGATTTATTTTCTGGCTCAGATAAGTTTTATCATATAGAATTGAATTTCAATATCTTCTTTCTTAATTTATGTTATTATACTAATTTATTCCAATATTTATTTTGTGCTTGATAATTAGGTACAACACTAGCATGTTGCCTATAAAAAGGAAGAAATCACATTTCCATTGAAAAAGATCTAGTACAATGCATATTTATTCAGCAAAGAATAATGGTTTTCAATTTCTTACAGATGCAATGCAAGAAATTGGGTTGAAGAAAGGGGATTTTAGTGAATCATGTGTGGCAAAAAAGGCAAAGGAACCTCAACCACCATTACATGGAATGATTGGAAAGGCATACTTTGGGAGATTCGCAAACATCAAAGATCCATTAGAAGAGAAAAATGAGAAAAATGAAACAGAAAATATTGTGGAATAAGACAATGATGAAACTCTAGAGGATGAAGAGTTTGGATTACGTGATATTGTTGATTAAATTTAAGTTATGGTTGGAAATCAAGCTCATTTTTTGTAACTATTAATTAGTTATACTTGTAATGTTTTGACATTGACATTTTATGAGAAGAATAAGCATTCAATTAATGTTGTTCCGTGTTCAATATTTGTATTATGTGATTTTCGCTTTAATTTTTATGTGAATCATTATTTTTTGAAAAAAAGAGTGATTATTATTATTTTTTGACATGAAATTCATTAAAAAAACTATTATTTAACCATTTTTTGTTAAATTTTTCCTATAAAATTGTGATTTTGACATGTCATTTCTAACAAAAAATTATTAAATGTGTAATTTTTTAGTTATATTTATGTTCAAAATGGTTATTTTTATGTTAATTGTTAAAAATTATTGTTTTTTAGAGACAATTATTTGATGTGCATTGAAAAATTAATTAACGGTATAAATATGTAGAATATCGAGACTTTAAGATATCGATCTTCTTCTTTAACTATGCAAAAAAAATAAAAACCTCACTACCAAAAAAAAAAAAAAAAATGAAGAAGAAGACCACTTCAAATTGTTAAATTTAGAAAATAATTATTCACATTCAATACATTAGAAAATTTAAAGTAAAAAAATAGGTTTTTTTAAAAAAAGGGCCTAATGCAAAATCAACACTTTTTAAAATCAGCATGCAAATCACTAACATTCTAAAAACTAATGTACATAAAAAAAATCAAAGTGTCAAAAACTATGCTAAAAAGAATATGTGTATTCTGTATCACCACTTTTCAAAATCGGGTTACTTTTTTGCTACCTCAACAAAACAAGTAATTGTATTAGTTCCTATTTCAAAGTTTACATTGTTTATCATTACCCTTGTTGCAGGGGCCCACATTATTCAGTAGTAGGAAGATCAATGTCAGTTGATGCAGTCAGATCTTAAGCAACAGTTGCAGAGGCTAGTAGCGATTAGAGGCTCAAGAGACAGTTGCAGATCAAAGACGCAATTGATTCAATATTTTGGAAGCTTGTCAGTTGTATTTGTCACTGTAGCAACAACAATAGTGAGGGGGAGTGTTATTTGTGTTACAATACATTCCTACAAAGGAGTAGGATTGGGGTTGTGAAGAACCCTTTTCTTTCTAAGATGGAGTGTTAAATTGTAGCAAGAAAATGCTTCATTTAACTTGTGCCTTACTCAAATGGAGAAATTGAATTTCCACATCAACAAGATGAATTGAGTTGCATTTAGCAGGAGTGACATGGCAAAGTCACTTAGTTAAGTTAGCCAATTTGAGTGTGTGGGCAAGAAGTAGAGTTGTGCATGAGTTAATTTCTAAGATCTAGTGATCTACTAGAGTTATAGTTAGTGAAACTCAATTATCTAATCTCTAGTCATAAATAGAGTCAGTATGTGTTCAGTTGAGTATTTGTAACTGTTTTTAACTCAATGATCTCTCAGTTAACTAGTCAATTTACTAAAAATAGCCCTAGTCATGCATGCAATTCAAATTTCCTAGTTCAGTGGAGGGAAAAGGCATAATTGTATTTATTATTGTATACAAGTGAGTGTACAGATTTTGCATTACACAAGTGAGGAATTCTCTTAGGATTGCACAAGAAAATATGGGCTCTTCTTATTCTTTAGGTGTAGGAATTGTGCAAGGAAATAGGAGGAGCTTTGGCTAAGTATTTTCCAGAGAAGACTCAGGAGGAGATCAATATTGCATTGTAGATTGAGGTGCAAGGATTGACACAGTCATTGCAATAGATCTATATTCTCATATGATATAGTACAAACAAAGGAGGGGTTTTTCCTAGTTAGATTCCCCAGTAAAAATGACGTTCATTGTGATTGAATGATTACATGTGTTTCTATTGTATGTTTTCTTTTCCATAGTTTGAGTAGAATAAATTTGTATCTATTGATCTCAGTTTGAATTCATTAGCAACTACGAATTTTGAGGTATTTCTACATGATTATGCATATATGTACGCTTTATGATTTCTTGAGATTTACTGTGTGCACATGACATGTAGTTACTTGGTTAAGATCTAACAAAAGTGCTCTTTCTTTCTTGTATGATTAAGATCTTATGCAAGTGAAGTTTGATAAATGATCTATTAATAAGAAGTTTGATAGAAATTCGTTTCTCTGTGAGTTTGATATAAATTCAAATGCATCTAGGGACAGATAGACTTGGAGCATGATATGTATCAAAGAATTTGATGCTTGGGAAAATATCTCAAGCGCACTTATGCATGAGGCCCAGACCTAGATATGTTGATTAGTGTAAGACTGAATCTGAGGTGGGACGGAGGGAAGATGCATTGTTGAGAAATAGATGAATATGGGGGATCCAAAATATCTCGAGTTGTAAACACAAAAACTAGGAGCCAGATGTGAGCTAGGCTCGGATAAATGCACAAGAAAAGGATGTATGGGTTAACCTATGACTTGGAATTGAGGATTTTCATGGAGGAGATGGAGTTTAAAACTTGGAGAAGCATTTGGGGGTCTGAAGTGGTTTGCATGTTGGAAAATTAGTGTGCATCCATATTTCCCCTCAAACCAGATATAACACAAAATGACATTTTGCATGAAGGACTTGGCTTGGTGGGACCCACAACCCAAGTTGAGGTGGCAGATGCTATGTAGGTAGGGCAAGGTTACATTCATGTAAAAGTTGTATGGATTTACTACTGATGTGGTTCCTCTATGGCATGACATGTCATAGGTTGAATTGGCTTGGTTGAATGGCCAAAGAGTCCATTTTTGAGTAACACATGGCATCGTCATAGGATGTCATGTGGCAAGGTGACCTCACCCTGACGTCAACATGACATCTGCAAGGAGAAAGGGAGACACGTGAAAAGAGTTTGGATAATGTTTCCATTAGGTGGCACCATGGCTCATGCCATGTCAGAAGTAACAAAATTCACAAGGTCAATTTGGCATTGCAGGGATGGGAACATTATTGTTAAATGTTTTTGCTTGCGCTTTTCATTAGTTCATAATAAAGAGTGATAGACGAAAAAAAAATCATGGGATTGAGGTGAAATTGTCATCTCATTGCACCAGACCAGAAGGGTCTTCACCCCTTTCTTTGGCGCATTGGAACTGCGTGTGATAATGTGACAGACCATGTAGGTTGCTTAGCAGCACCACATGGCAAGGCACGATGATGTGGTAGGGTTTAAAGGGAAAATATTTAAGTGGGCATAAATTCCAATCCAAAGGTCAGATTGAGATAATAATTAGATTGTTAGAAAGCTCTCAATGAGATGAATGCGATGGTGGAATTTGTTTTGAGTTTTATGTAAGTTGGAAAAAGAGGATTTTGTAGCCCCATCTTCATAATAAACCTTGAAGGTTGGGTTAATTTTGATGTAACACCTTCCACTACCCGAGTAATATATAAGGGGGTGGGAGGGTGTGTTACATGATCAATAAGCTCAGAATATTTAAGGAATATGGGTGTTCTAACATGGAGGTCAAATCGAGGAGAAATTAGAAGATTGGGAAGAACCAAACAGGGAATCAAAGAAAGAACTCGAAAAGGAACAACATAGTTCTAGTGTTGTGAACCATTTATAGTTCCTATTCAAAATCAAAGTGAAGGTTGACATCAAGTTGTATCAAGGTGTGATTGTCACTTTGAAGTTAAATTATTGGTTGTAGAAACCAAAATTTTATTTTAGTTTTCATCATATAGAGGAAGAAAATAATATTTCATTTGATCGCCTAAAATTAAAGGGTCGTGTCCTAATCTGGTAAGAAATCCACACAAAGACCTTGAGGTTGGAGGCAGATCCTCCAATGACTAAGTGGAGTATTTGAAAACCCTCATAAAGTCATAATTTTACTCTATTAGATACGTAGAGGACTGATGTATCTAGTGGCATTACTTTAGGCAGAGACAGGGGTAGAGTGTACAAAAGTACACCATAGGATTTAGAAAGATGACCATAATGTTGGATATCTCCCCAAAGAAACCAAATTCACTCCTCAAGTATCTAGGGGGTCTACCTAGCCATCTATGGAATATGTGATGTTTTTCAAGCCCAAATTACACCAATGATGTTGTTCATAGACATAAAGGGCCAATGTATTCATTGGCATTTCTTTAGGAAGAGATAGAGATAGAGTGTACATGAGTACACCATATAATTTAGAAATATGGCCATAATGTTGGGTATCTCCCCAAAGTTACCAAACACACTCCTCAAGTATCTAGGGAGTCTACATAGCCATTTACAGAAGCAAGTTATTTTTTTCAATCCTAGATTAATGGACAAGGCTTGTGTATAGGCATAGTACTTGGAGAACATAGGCCAAAAGAAAGGAAGTTAAGTGGGTCGAAGCAGAAAGAGCACCAAGAAGCATCCATGGAGGGGAAGAAGAAGTTGAAAGGGGGAAATGAAAAAATGATAAAAACCAAAACACACACCAGTTCAAAGATCCCAACAACCACTACAACCATTATAATGTTGATGGTCATATAGAGGAGAAGTGTTGGAAGTTACATCTAGATGTCAACCTAAGGAACAAAGAGAAATATACTAAGAAGAAAAATCTCATGGCCACAAATTTGAGTAATCATGTGGAAAGTAGCTCAAATGTGGATGAGAATATATTTTTCCCATCAGTGTAGAAGGAGGTGAATCTGAGTAGCCTTTAACGACAGGAAAAGAATGAAAATACCATACTCTTCCATGTAAAGGTATAGGTCAAGAAGATAAATATTGATGCTATGTTTGACTTGGGATCACAAGAAAATCATATTGCACTAGAATTGGTCAACAAAGTAAGATTGGAAGTTTTTGATCATCCAAGCCCATATGCACTTGGATGTGTAAATAAGGATGTGAAAATAAAGGTAACAAAATAGTGCAAAATCATATTTTCTATCATTGTTAATTTTGTTGATAAAGTAGAACTAGATGTAGTTCACCTCTACATATGTGGAGTGGTGTTTGGAACTCCATATATGTACATGCTAAATACAATATTCATGTAGAGAGCCAACCAATATCGCCTCATCAAGAATGGAAAATCCTTCACCATCAATGTGGAAAGTAAAAAAATTCATTGGTAAGTTCCAACTAAGCCAAGAAATTGATTAGTTCTAGTAAGAAGATGTTTTACTGTTTTTAAGAGAAAATGAGTTTGTAAAAGAATTAGTAAGAGAAAGTCATCCCTAGAGGGGTGTACTAGGAAAAAAAACAACAACTGAAAGATTTTCTACAGGAATACAAGGGTGTGTTCCAGGATGCTAAATGGATATTGCCCAAGACGGAAGTGCAGCATGAGATCCAATTATTTTTGGACTTCCCATTGCTAGATGTCGGGTTTTATAGGAAATCCATTATAGAAGCAATTAAAGTGAAGAAGTAGTTGCAACAAATACTGGAATAAGGTGTCATTTAACCAATTACCTCACCATGTGGGTCATCCATCATCATTGTGTCAAAGAAGGATGGTACTTGGTGGATGTGTATTGATCACAGGGCATTAAACAAAATTACACTCAAGAATAGGTACCCCTTGCCTAGGATAGATGATCTACTAGATTAGTTGCAACAAGCCAAATATTATGCCAAGTTGGACTTAAAGTCTGGATATCGCCAAGTTTTATTAAGAGAAGAATATACCTCGAAGACCTCCTTCAAAACCGGACAAGGTTGTATGAGTGGTTAGTCATATCATTGGGCCTATAAAATGATCGAGCTATGTTTATGAGGTTAATGAATGATATATTGTGCCCTAATTATAGATTCATTTGTTATTTTCTATTTTGATGATATACTTGTGTATAATGCTAGCTGTGAGGAGCACATATCACTTTTGAAGTAGGTTCTAGTGACATTAAAGAAGAACTAGATGCTAGAAAATATCAAGAAGTGTGAGTTTGGATAATAGTCTTTGGTGTAATTGGGGTATGTGAAACATGGCAGGGTGAATCCATGAAGATGGTTTACACTTTTGGGCCAAATGTGGTGATGGAATTTCACAATTTTAATCTTTTATCAAATTGAAGCCCAAAAAATTCATATAAGATTTGTGAATTTTGATTTGGAGTAAAAAGACAATTTGTGGAGAAATATGTCTCTGTCCTAATGATATTTTTTGCAAAAATTATTAGTGTCATATAATCTATCAATTTTCCATTTAATTAAATTATTTTCCTTGCAATTTTTCATATGTCTTAACAAGTATGCATGTGTTCGTGCATAATAAATTAGTTTTCTATACACAAAGAAAAATAAATTATGCATATTGAAACTTTATTTTTTATGCAAAATTATATTTTTTATTACTTTTCAAAGTTAGTGAATTAATATTTGAATTGCATTTCTTAGACACATTTGTTCATGCACAATTTGTTTCTACTATTTAAATGAATTAAAACCCCAAGAGTACCCTTTTGAAGTGGACTTGTAAATGGAGAGAACGGTATTTTTTGAATTTTTTTTTTCGTTTTTTATATTTTATGTTATTGATTTTTCATTTAGTCCCTTTGAAACCGTCCAAAAAAAAATTCAAGCATAAAGTTTAAAAGAAATTAGATGAAAAGTACCATATTAATTTGAAAATGTCAAACTCATATGCCATTGGATAGATTATTCCTTCATGAATCCAACGTAATCAACTCCACCACCTAAGGAAACATATTTCCTTAAGTTCTTCATGCTACAAGATAGTGTTGTAGAGAAATTTGCAGAAGGGGAGCTAAAACTATGCTTTTTAGGTCCTCAACAGCTCTATTGAACACTCAAAAAGCTTGATCAAGTGCTTTAGGTAAAATTTGAAATAGCTCAATTGAGGGTTTGTTAACGAACCCTCAATCAATATTTTGAGATAGTTAAGCAAGGGCTCAATCGAGCTATAACTCGATCGAACCCTTGCAACCATAAACTTGCCACCAATTCAATAACCAAATATTAGTGGTATTGATTAGGAGTGTTATGGAGCTAGTAGCTCAATAAATCTCCTTCTACCACCTAAAAAGAATAAAAAAAAAATGCAACCGAATGTTCATTCATCGAAAAATAACACATATTGTCAACAAACATAAGAAATTGGAGAATTCATCTCGAAAAGGAGCTCAAGTGCCAAACCAAAAGGAAGCATGAGAAATTGCTAGAGAAAGAATGGGGAAAAGACAACAGATATTGAGAGAACAAGAAGATTATCCAATCCAACAAATCATGCAAACACATGTAATTCTTTGTCTCACTTCTCATATTACGTACTCCATATTGTATGCATTATGAAATATGATTCAAGAAAAGACAACAATGGAGAATGAAACAATAGAACGAAGATAAAATAAGTAGTGAAAGTAATACCATGTATTTAAAAATTGAGATGCAACAACTACTAAACAAAAATTAATTGGTGTGATTAATGGTTCATTTTAAATCGGAAACCACTTGAGTTCATGCAAATTGTGAACCACCTATAAATTGTAATGGTTGAGGGTAACCCCAAAAAATTAACATTTGATTTAACCAAATAAAACCATTATATTTCCATATGATTTACATGAATTACAATTCATGTCAATATTTACAAGAGGGATTAGCAAAAAGGGTTGTCACATAGGTGCTTCAAAACCTAGAAACATTAGTTTGATTGAAGCTCGATATCCTTGTAGGAGTTAAAAGAGAGAAAATGTGTCAAAATATAGAAGGAGCAACAATATCCCTCTTTCAAATGTGCATGTTGAGAATACATTCTTTGTTAAACATATAAAAACATTAAATATTTGTGTCATACATCATCATAATGTAATGGTTCCTTGAATCCTAAATGATGGTCCCTACCTTTTGAACACCTCACACATTTCTTTTTGCAATCCTCATGAAGGTTATGAGAATTTGTTCAATTGTGTTCAAAGACATACAAAGTGTAGTGTAGATTCATGCTTGCACAAAAAGGCTCATCTATTATTGCATATCACTACAATGCTCCACGAAAGGCTCATGATTAATCAATATTATTAATATATTATAAGTGAAAAAGAAATATTAGCATGCATGTATTGATGATATTCTAAATCTTTACAATGTTAATCTTCTTAGACAATGGCAATTTCTAATGTTTATTTCTAGCTAGTTGTTTCTCAACATGTAATCTTGAAACATATTGCAATGTATGCTTCAAAAGTAGAAAACAAGTTATGAATTTTTCAAGATTTGATTAAAATAATTGAAAAAATAAAATACATTGGATATCCTTCTTTGTGTGCATAAAAAAGGTTCCTAGTAGAATTTACATATAGGTTTTTTAATCCTCTTACCCCTCCCTATGCCCTACTTGATTGTTGTGCTAAAATTTCCATGTACATTCTCCCAAAAAAAGCACTCAAATATCTGGTGTCCCTCTTCACCACAAATGATAACAATGTTTCCATTGTTGATAACACCAAAGCATTCTTCCTTGTTCTCTAAATCCGCTAAAACCTTTATCTCAATTTATTTTTGTTTCCTTATCAACAATTTCCTTGTTCTTCTCATGCTTCTCATCCCAAACTTCTTCCACTTTTTGTTTGGAATTGTGAAAATCTTTGTAGTTATGATAAGTTATTTCTTTAAGAAAGTTCTTCTTACTATTATTTTATGGTAATTTTAGTTACACGTTTAACGCTAAATGATATGGTGCTTCTAATGAAGAAATTTTTTTCCAACTAATTTCATTTTGAATAGTGATTTTCAAATAGTAACATACTTAAAAACTAGTTGAATAGGTTCTTTCTTGTATGGAGTGTGTATTTATGTATTGTATTTTTTTTTAGTCACAAATTATCTTATAATTATTAATGCAGGAGCATGAGGCTTGAAGGAAAAAGGCTTCGAATTTATTCCAAAAATACAAAAAAAGTTTACAAGCAAAGGAGTGGGATCCTTTCGCTGTCAATTTACAAGTTTTCTAGATAAGATTTGAGCTAGGATTTAGGGATTGAGTGATTTTGTAATAAATTCATGCAGTTTAGATTCAGTTGAGATTCTCGAGGAGAATATCAACTAGATTAGATATTGTTTATGATTAGGCAGATTTGATCCAGTGTTTAGGTCTGATTGTTAGAATGAAATGGTATTTATGTAAGTTCGAAATGATTGTAAGGGAATTTTGACTGATTTGGCTTGCTTTGGCCATATAAAATTGAGTTACAGAAAATATATCTCTGTGTATTTTTGTGTGTAATTGGTCAATCCCGGAGGTGTTTCATCCCTCCAAAGTATCTCTGTGTATTATTGAATTTCCAGTTTGGCCTGAAAATTTAGAGTTCTGTATGATCTGGTGTGATCGTGTTTAATTTCTCTTTCGCCTTGCATAAGATCTGGGTGATTAGCGACTGCGGGGGTAAGAGTGTACAAATTTCTTGATCGTGGTTGAAGCCCCGCACTCACTCCTAGCTTTCGATCTCATTTTCAAAATTTTAGGTCACAGTCAACTGCGGGGGTTAGGCCTATTTTTAACCCATGTGCTAGTTGAAGACCCGTAAGCCGTAGGATTGATAGCCTCTTATATCCAACGGATATCGGATCATAAAGTGATCGGACGTTAATTTCAAAGCCGGACACGAAATTTTATAGATCAAGGGTTTATATTCCTTATCGGCTCCGTAAGGACGGTTAACCTTCGTGCAAGTACCTCAACCGATATCGCTGTTAACCGTTGGATCAAGTGCGCTTGATCAAATGGTGGAGGACCAATGATTAGATTTGCATCGCAATATTTCATGAGTGAATGAACCTTTCCCTTAAGAAAATGCTATTTGTGGTGTGCGATGCTTATAGGACTTGTAAAGCACTTATCATTTCGGCTAAAATTAAGCAGTTCTGCTAATTTAGCAGAATAGTCAAGTTTGGAGGTAGATGACTGATACTCCAAAAGAAATCCAAGAAGAAATTCCACCTGAACTTGCAGAAATCGTTTCCGAATTTGAACGATTGTCTATTACACCTACACCTAGGCCACCATTTGTGGTATCAGAGTAGCCTATTGACACTGAATAGGATCTCAAGGAGCAGAAAAAGAAATCCAACATAGCTTTCAGAGTTGGAGGAAGAGGTGGTGGTCAAATAAGAGGATGACCAGTTGCAAATGCTGAAGTGTTGGAAGCTATGAAACATATGCAAGCTAGATTGGAAGCAATGGAAATTGGAAGAGATGTAGATGTTGGAGATGTTAGTGAACCCGAAGTTGAAGTTGTAGAAGAAGAACCTACAGATGTAACTCTTGAAATGAGATTCTTTAAGTCAGTATTGAGATCCACATCCAAGCCTAGACTTGAAGTCTCAATATACACAAGAAGCTTAAGCCCTGAGGAATTGATAGACTGGATAAATGACATGGAGAAATTCTTCAATTATGAAGAAACAGAAGAAGGAAATAAGGTAAAGTTTGCTGTCACAAAATTGAAAGGACATGCAGCACTTTGGTGGGATGGAGTGTAGGTAGAAAGAATAAGACTTGGCAAATAACCAATTAAAAATTGGAACATGATGGTGGAAAAACTGAAAAGTAAGTTTTTACCAAGTGATTATCAGTAAACATTATTTAGACAGATGCAGAATCTTAGACAGAGATATTTGACAGTAAAGGAATACACAAAGGAATTCTACAAAGTGAGTATAAGAGCAGGACAAATCCAAGATACAAATGAGAAGGTTGCAAGATATGTGAATGGTCTTAGAATGAACATCCAAGATGAGATAAGTGTGTTGTCTCCTAAAACAGTAGAAGAGGCTTATCATATGGTAATGAAGGCTGAAGAAAAACTCATGAGGAAGCAGTTTGCCAGAAATGGAGGTACTTTCCAAGGAAGGGGAAGTCAAGGTTGTTATAGATCTGATCCAGAAATATAAGATAATAGAAATAAACCCATGAATAATAAGCAAGAAATAGATAGAAATGCTTCTTGATTGATATCAAAACCCTTAAGGTAGGGCAACACCATACATTCACTCCTTAAGGAAGGAGAACACTCCACAAGACATATGCCTGTTCATACAATAATTCCCTGACATCTCTCCATGTGGAGTCTCTAGCCTCTATATAGGCCTCATACATAAAGTACCATGGGTCATTACCATGGTTCCCTCATACCATCGAACTAATACCATGGGCCCATTACATTATTACTAACTACTTGTGGTCCCTTACATGATATGGGTTAGCCACCTTATTTATTAATATGGCCTGCCCATCCCATTATTACATTATTACCTTGGGTACCTCCCTTTGTACCCCATATTATCCCCCCTAGGTATACAAAAAAGGTGGTAGAGGAAGATCTACAACACCTAGAGATGGAGTGTCAGGCGGAAAGAGTCGATTGTGCGGACACAACCAACCTCCCTAGGAGCCTAAGACTCTCTAGTGACAAACAAGACAAACAAGAGCAATCCTTCTCTAAACATGCATTTACTATATAAGAAATCAAGTGTTTAGATCCTACCTGTAATCCAACGCTGTTGTAGCAGTCCAGCTCCGCTGATCCGGATGAGCTCCTCCTTCACTTTGAAACCTGCATACACTAACAATCAAACGATTAAATAGCACTTGATAATCTCATAGAATAAAACATATTTAACACATAGACCAAGGAGTACATGAAACAACTCATAAATAACAAGTTATTGAGAAGAATGGACTCATTTGCATTAATAGGTAACAAAAGGAACAAATACAACCTGAGCCTTGGTGTTGTGCAACTCCCTCCCAGGGTCCATCAAGAGTTCTCCTTTACTTTGACAAAGCTCACCCACTTCCAAATAGAACAAGCAAAGATGGCAATCTCTCCTCACAAGCTTCTAAATGGGAGTCCTAATTCCTGCAGCATTTACCCTTAGAAATGTATAGCTTTCAACCTCCTCTCCTTCTGGCCCAATGCCTGTATTTATAGTGCTCAAGAGGAAGTTAATCAGGTCCACCATCAATGGGATAATCCCCTCTTTGGATGGGATAGCTCCCTTATTGATGGGATAAGTTCCTCTTTGGTAGGAGTGCATGAACCATCTGGAGGCGCTCAATACACGTCGAACAACCTTCTAGAATGCTCTAGAAATGACCACAAGTGACTTTTTAAAGATGAAACTTGCGCATTTTAACCTTTACAGGGGGACGCACCTGCCCCTTTACATACAGAGCGTCCAAGGACGCAGCTTTTGTGAACATTGGGTGCGTACCCGCAGGTAAGGTTGAGAGAACCTGCGTACCCAGAGATAAATACATTTATAAAGACTTTCTCTCTTTTTGAAGTTTGACATGGAGAGCAGAGGCATAAGACTTGCCTAAGAGGATAGCATGACTGTTGATAGAGCCATACTAACTGTAAATAGCCATGGTGACATTTTTTGGTGTAACAGATTGCCCCCTAAAGTGCGAAGCCTGTAATAGATTAGGGTTTTGTATTATCTAGGAAGGGTGAAGCGCTTTATCATTTCAAGGATTATCTCGTGGAGAGCCTGGTCAGAACCTGCAATTTTCAACACAAAATACATGTATAAGATTATATCATCACTGAGGTAGGCATTCCCATACTCAGATTAAAACTTTAACTAACAGACTAACTACTCTGATACAGGAATGATCTTGCAGTACATCATAATCATAGACTTTTGTAGACACAGTATGGGCGCAGCCATCTGTTTATAATTAGTCTACTTAGATAATGAATACAAAACTCCTCGCAGCCTGGATGGTGGAAACTAGATCCAGGGTCTTCATTTCTACTTCCCGAATTGGTACGATTCTAGCCATGCGAATAAATGAGTTGATGTCGAACATGGTAGAAACCACTTGATTACCAGTCGATGATGTAAACTGTTAACAAGTGTGAGATATACCACCAGTAATGTCAATGGTTCTCAAAGTACCCAGTACAATCCATGAGATGTGAATGAATGAGTTGATGTCGAACATTTCACGGAATCCTTCGATCGAAAGTCAATGATGTAAACTGACGTCAAAGGCGAGAAACCTGCCATTGATGCATGCAGACTTCAAGGTACTGATGATTTCTAAGTCATCTCTCTAGATAATGTGCTGATGTTGATAGAAAGCGACCCGTTGCAGGCAAGCCCACAACACGAAATCATTTGTTCAAGTTGAAGAAATGTTGCTGTAAGGACTGACTCAGGGATGGTCAAATGGATGACAAGTATTTTGCAGATGAAAGTTTTGCTTGCAGACCTCTTGAACACATAACGACACGACAGATGGCTTGGTGATGAATAAATCAAAGTTAATCCCCGGAACCCGGCTGAAGACTTTCAAAGTGGTTTGATCAACTGTGAGGTAAAGGATTTCCCAACCCAGGTGAATGAAAAGTGTCGTGTTCAAGAGTGGTAATAAAGTTTCTTCTGAGACAAAAGATAACAAATAGGCTCATTCTTCTCTCTTTTCCCCCACCATTTCTGGCAAGTACCTCTTTATTTTTAACAAGCTTGAGGAGGATAACATATGCTTGATTATAAGCTCATCCTTCGGATGAGTCCAACCTAGTTTTGATTCGAACCCTAGGAAGGAGTGGTTCGTTCCTGTTTGTAATTGAACAGGTCCTTTACTGTGAAATGTTTAACGAGCCCAGTATAGGAGAAACTCGGCGTTTTTCAATTTTAGAGAGTCTGAAAAACTTAAGAAGACTCCAAGTTGAACTTTTTCGTAGATTTGTGTCCCTCAAGCCCGAAAAAGTATAAAATAATACCTGGGGGAATCGCTTGATCTTGCGACCAAGGAGTACTTTCATAATTAGTGCCACTGACCCGAAAAGTAAAAAGCGATCAAGGGCACGTCGTTTTATTTCCGTATCGAGTTTGAAACGACAAAAACCCGGCAATCTTTTCCTGATTTTACGGTCAGAAAAGAGCTATAAGGGGACCGTCTTTTAATTCCGTTTTAACGAGTGTAAAAGAAACGCTCGGCAATCTTTTCATTTTTTAGGAGTCAGAAAAGGGCTTAAAAGATGACTCTGAGGTTTCACTTTTTCGTAAGTTTTAACGAGTTCGAAAAAGGGATAAAAATGTACTCATGGTTTTCACTTTTTCGTAAGTTTTAATGAGTTAGAAAAAGGGATAAAAATGTACTCATATGGCCGACTTTCAATTTAATTTACAAGCAGGAAAAGACGGAAAGAACTCGGCATTTTCATTTGTTTTACGAGAATGAAAGATAGCAAAATAATCTCGGGATTTTCATGAGTTTAACGAGTCTTGAAAATAACCAAAATTGACTCGAGATAGGTTTCATTTTTACAAAAGCTTGAAACCGATAAAAACTATGCTTCAAAGTAGTTTCATTTTTACACAAGCTTGAAACAGAGAAAAAACTGTGCTTGATGCACCCTAAGCGTAACTACTAGAGCGCATGCCCCCCAGCTTCATTTCATTCAACCAGTTGGATGACATGAAGGTTGAGTTACGAGATCATTTGAAAGACTGACGTAAAACAAAAACTGAAATAACTAACCTAAATACTTAACATTTACGAGATCTTAGTCAATCTCTCGACTCAAGTAGAGGAGGATTTGTTTCATTTTTTAACGAGCTTGACACAGGAAAAGAACTATGCTCAGATTCGGTTTCATGTTTACGCAAGCTTGAAACGAAAAACTATGCTTGTTATAAGTTCACATGCCCCCAGCATAATGACGCAGAACGAGGTACATGCCCCCCAAGCTTCATTGCGTTCAATGAGGTGGATGGAATGAAGCTTTACTTTCAAGATCTTGGAAAGACTTGTGGGATATGTTTCATTTTTTAGTGAGGTTGACACAGGAAAAGAACTATCCTCAAACCCTTGTTTCATTTTTTAAACGAGCTTGACACAAGATAAGGAACTATGCTCATGACTACTCTCTACAATCTATCTACTTAACCTATCCTTGTTTCATTTTTTAACGAGCTTGACACAAGATAAGGAACTATGCTCAAAAAGTTCGCATGCCCCCAACATAATGATGCAAAGCGAGGTACATGCCCCCCAGGCTTCATTGCATTCAACCGGTTGGATGAAATGAAGGTTTACTTTCAATATTTAACTTGAAAAGGGAGTTGTTTCATTTTTAAGGAGGTTGACACAAGTAAAGAACTATCCTCATACCTGATTCATTTTTTAACGAGGTTGACTCAGTAAGAGGAATTATCCTCAAACCTGATTCATTTTTTAACGAGGTTGACTCAGTAACAGGAACTGTCCTCAAAACCCTACTTTCTACAATCTACCTAACAAAAAACTTTACTCTAAAAACCTTGATTCATTTTTTAACGAGCTTGACACAAGACAAGGAACTATGCTCATGATCCTTGTTTCATTTTTTAATGAGCTTGACACAAGACAAGGAACTATGCTCATGACTACGCTCTACAATCTACCTACTTAACCTACCCTTGTTTCATTTTTTAACGAGCTTGACACAAGACAAGGAACTATGCTCAAGACTCCTTGTTTCATTTTTTAACGAGCTTGACACAAGACAAGGAACTATGCTCAAAAAGTTCGCATGCCCCCAACACAATGACGCAAAGCGAGGTACATGCCCCCCAGGCTTCATTGCATTCAACCAGATGGATGGAGTGAAGGTTTACTTTCAATATTTAACTTGAAAAGGGAGTTGTTTCATTTTTAAGGAGGTTGACATAAGAAAAGAACTATCCTCATACCTGATTCATTTTTTAACGAGGTTGACTCAGTAACAGGAACTATCCTCAAACCTGATTCATTTTTTAACGAGGTTGACTCAGTAACAGGAACTATCCTCAAAACCCTACTTTCTACAATCTACCTATGTATCCTAAAATCTACCTGATTCATTTTTTAATGAGGTTGACTCAGTAAAAGAACTATCCTCATACTACCCTGTTTCATTTTTTAACGAGGTTGATACGGGAAAAAACTATCCTCGTATCCTGTTTCATTTTTTAATGAGGTTGAGACGGGAACAAACTATCCTCGCACACACTGATTCATTTTTTAACGAGGTTGACACAGTAAAAGGAACTTTCCTCGTTCACTCCCTGTTTCATTTTTTAATGAGGTTGACACAGGAAAAGGAACTTTCCTCACGACAACCTATTTCATTTTTTAACGAGGTTGGTACAGGAAAAAACTATCCTCGCCCCTGATTCATTTTTTAATGAGGTTGACTCAGTAAAAATAACTATCCTTTGACCAATTGATTCATTTTTTAACGAGGTTGACACAGTAAAAGGAACTTTCCTCGTACACACTGATTCATTTGTTAACGAGGTTGACTCAGTAAAAGGAACTTTCCTCACACACACTGATTCATTTTTTAGTGAGGTTGACACAGTAAAAGGAACTTTCCTCACAACTCCTTGTTTCATTTTTTAATGAGCTTGACACAAGACAAGGAACTATGCTCATGACTTCCAGTTTCATTTTTTAATGAGGTTGAGACTAGAAGAAACTATCCTCACTACACACTGATTCATTTTTTAACGAGGTCGACACAGTAAAAGGAACTTTCCTCGTTGCAGCCTGTTTCATTTTTTAACGAGGTTGGTACAGGAAAAAAAAAAAACTATCCTCACAACCCTACTGATCATGGCTTCCAACTAGAAGAAAGACATGTCAATGGACACACCTTGATCATGGCTTCCAAGAGGTCTTCATCAGAAGGAAGAATAGTTCTCTGGAAGCAACACATGTCAAGGGACTCAAAAGGGATAAGAACATCGTGTTCAAGTAATCCCATAGAGTTTTCCATGTCAATTACCAGATCTAAATCAACAGTGAGAGGCTCACTTACATCGGTAACTGAAAACATGGGACCAGTTGCCACATAATTAACCCGTGGCTGGGTAGATACCACTTTAGAATCAGGAACATTTAGGGGTGTCATATTATTGGTAGTTGAGACAAGACTAGGGAATGAAAGCTGAGCTACAGTCACAATACTGCCATTGTGAGGGAAAGACATCACGCGAAAGAGTGTCGATACGACCGCTTTCATTGCATAAACATAGTCTCGCCCAAGGAGTAAATTGAAATCCAAGGGACCTCGAACTACCATAAGATCAATACAAACAGTTTTACCTTCCAAGGTAATAGAAAACTTAGGAAGGATCCCTAAAGGTTCGCTAATGGTTCTGTTAAAAGCTTTCAGATTCTGCGTAATAGGCGCAAGCTGAGGGGAACCCAAAGCTTTCCAAACAGTTGAGGATAAAATACTAACAGAAGCACCTTCATCTACCTGAGTACGATGTATGTCCCTACCACCAGCCTTGACAATGATTTGGAAAGGGATGGAGGAAGGAAGACGAGGTTCTGTCAGTCTATTCCAATCAAAGGAAAAGACCTCAGTACTTGGAGGGGGTTCTATAGAAACAGGTGAAATGCCCCCCGACATAGAAGAATCTGATGTAACAAGAAGAACCTGAGTGGTATGAAGTTCACTTTCTAAAGGGAAAGTGGGATCGACCGAAGGTGAAATTGAATCGACCACTTGATCAACTAATGGATCATCAACCTGAGTGACATGAGTTTCACTCTCCAATGGAAGAGTGTGATCGACTATACTTGAAGTTAGATCAATCACTCCGTCAGTTGACGGTAGGTTGGGAGAAAGTTTACGGTAACTAGTTGGAAATTCTTGCTGTGGAACAATAAGTTTTTCCAACAATGTTGAGGCTTCATCCATGTGAGGGCAAATGTGAGTTTGATGACTCCCTTTGCATAACTTACAAGGAAACCTAACTTTACCCTTTTTCCCAGAAACCTGACTATCACTGGTCGATGGATCAATGGAAAGTTGATGAGGTTTTTCTGACCATACTTCCAAGACCTTTGGAATACCAGGACAATTGACAAGGAAGTGGTCACCCTTACAAAGCCTGCAAGGGTATTTGGGTTTACAGTGCATGTCAGAATTTTCCTCAACACAACTAACACTTACAGCCATGGTTGGTTGGTTGACTTCTTTCTTATCTTGCTTCTTCTTCTTCTTCTTCTTCTTCCCTTTCTTCTTCTTCTTAGCCTCCTGGTTACTAGCATCAAGGCTTTTACCAGGCGAAGAGGAAGAAATGGAGGAAGAAAAATTAGGCGAAGAAGGTAAAGGGTCAACAGAAGGTTGGTGATGTTGAGATGGTGAACTCTGTTGAGGTGAAGCATCCGGTTGAGGTGGAACAATTGGAGTACTTTGGGCCAACGAAGTTGAAAATAACCATATCGGTAATCCTATTGTAAATCCAGGTAATGAAAAAGTAGCCATATAAGGAGGACCAACATTTCCAAAGTAAGGAAAAGTACTAGGGTTCTCATTAGGAGGGGTTCCTAGGTTGGTAAATTCCGGAACATTTGCCATTATATTCAACTTCAGTGAATTTTATTAACAATTTTTTAAAACTAAAATTAACAATTCACAATGCACACCTAACAATTAAAATTCACAATTCACACCTATGGTCTCTAAAAGTAAAAACAAACAAATTAACACGCGCTATCAAATCTAGGAGTCAAACCATACACAAACAGTAACCTTCCGGACCGAAAACACTAGTTGGGGATGAAATCCAACATCGTAGAATTCAGTACAGAAGTGGCGGGTGGAACAGTTACCCCGACAACCTGCTTAATGAATAGACTGGACCAAGTTCCTCCACTTTAACCGTCTCGAGTGAAGTGAACCCCCCAGAAAATCCAAGTGAGTCTAGCCGACGTCTGCTCCAGGTACAGTGGGATCTTCCCTCCACCGTCACCTTGGGTAGAACCCTAAAGATAATGGTCACTAAGGTTACCAAAAGCAACAAATGCACCTGGGGGAACAGTCTACACTCCGACAGCACGCAAGGGCAGAGTATCAAGCTCAATCCCCTTGCCGGCTCCTTGACAATAATCCAAGGTTTACCGACAAGTGACCCCTGGCTCCTCGACAATGGTTAATCCGAGGTTTACCGTTTGTAATACGTGCGTGTCTGGCGTCGTTCCCAACGAAGGAGGATTGATCCCCTCACTGGTTCGGACACGAGCTCGTGCTTCTCCTTTAAGAGGAGCTTTCCCAGAGTACAAATGAAACAGTTGGATTTATCCTACCACAAGATGAGATACTTGTTTGGTTTTGCTGTCTTGGAGAGTTAATTACTCTCCTACTCCAAGACACTAACCTGATCTATGTTGGTGTTTCAGAGCCCTAGAAATGTAAAAATTACTAGATGAATTTTAATTAAGCGCTGTGTTATTAAGGCTGTTATTACTCAAAAGGGGTAAATGGAGATGAAACCAATGGTGTTATGACCCGACTCAACTGAATGCAATCGAATATGATAATGTAATCTTTTCAATTCGATGAATCCTAACTAAAGTAAGGAGAGAGTTTCCATTCACTTCCAACAATGCAAAAAACTGATCACTAAGAGAAAATATAACAAATTCTCTAATGCACTAATTTTATCAAGAAAAACTAATGCAAATCAATTCCAAACAATTTTTTAATTTTTATTTTTGTGTAAATTCAAATCAAAGAAAACTGATCTAAATCTACGATTGGTTTTTCAGAATGTAAACTATGCAATGGTAATCTTAAGCACAATTCACTTGAAAAGTATGCAAATGTAATCTATGCACATTTTTCATTCATATTCTGAAAATGAGAATTCTAATTATGCAAATGTGATCTATGCAAGAGAATTCTCAAACACAAGACGATTCTAATGTGATCTAAGAACCAATCAAGTGAAAATTGAGAAAATTGGGTGAGAGTTCCAAAGATCAAAAAAAATAAAAACACTCAAAGGCGATTAACACTCATACACAATTTAGCCCCCCCCAGCGAATGAGGTGGAAATTTTTTTTGCAAAAACGAAAGCAAAAAGATGCAAAATTGTGAAAGGACTGAGAGAAACCTCCAAGTAATGACCAAAGGAAATCAAATCAAGAATTTCTCAAAAAAGAGACTCAAAACACCCAATTGATGAAAGCTTAAAGCAGGAATGCCAATGAAACAAGCTTAGGTGAAGATCTTTGACAGGAGACTAATGGATCTGGGCAGTAAAAACTAAGAAAAAACAAAATATAAGAGCAAAAATGCAAAAAATGGAATTTTCTTAAAGTTTAGCAGGGGACGCAGGCAACTGGTTAAGCCAGGTGCGGGCCCGCTCTGTGCACACAGCGACAGTGCGTCCAGGGACGCACTGTGCAATACTCAGAGGGTGCGTCCTACTGGAAAATTCAAGAAAAACTAAATTGAATCCAACCCTAAGCTAACCCACCCAAAAACAAAGTCACAGAGCCAAAAACCAGAAAATAAATGACTTTTCTCAGATCAAAGTTGCATACAAAGGAAAAGACTTTCACATCAATGGAATCCCCAGCGGAGTCGCCAATTTGTCAGGCGGAAAGAGTCGATTGTGCGGACACAACCAACCTCCCTAGGAGCCTAAGACTCTCTAGTGACAAACAAGACAAACAAGAGCAATCCTTCTCTAAACATGCATTTACTATATAAGAAATCAAGTGTTTAGATCCTACCTGTAATCCAACGCTGTTGTAGCAGTCCAGCTCCGCTGATCCGGATGAGCTCCTCCTTCACTTTGAAACCTGCATACACTAACAATCAAACGATTAAATAGCACTTGATAATCTCATAGAATAAAACATATTTAACACATAGACCAAGGAGTACATGAAACAACTCATAAATAACAAGTTATTGAGAAGAATGGACTCATTTGCATTAATAGGTAACAAAAGGAACAAATACAACCTGAGCCTTGGTGTTGTGCAACTCCCTCCCAGGGTCCATCAAGAGTTCTCCTTTACTTTGACAAAGCTCACCCACTTCCAAATAGAACAAGCAAAGATGGCAATCTCTCCTCACAAGCTTCTAAATGGGAGTCCTAATTCCTGCAACATTTACCCTTAGAAATGTATAGCTTTCAACCTCCTCTCCTTCTGGCCCAATGCCTGTATTTATAGTGCTCAAGAGGAAGTTAATCAGGTCCACCATCAATGGGATAATCCCCTCTTTGGATGGGATAGCTCCCTTATTGATGGGATAAGTTCCTCTTTGGTAGGAGTGCATGAACCATCTGGAGGCGCTCAATACACGTCGAACAACCTTCTAGAATGCTCTAGAAATGACTACAAGTGACTTTTTAAAGATGAAACTTGCGCATTTTAACCTTTACAGGGGGACGCACCTGCCCCTTTACATACAGAGCGTCCAAGGACGCAGCTTTTGTGAACATTGGGTGCGTACCCGCAGGTAAGGTTGAGAGAACCTGCGTACCCAGAGATAAATACATTTATAAAGACTTTCTCTCTTTTTGAAGTTTGACATGGAGAGCAGAGGCATAAGACTTGCCTAAGAGGATAGCATGACTGTTGATAGAGCCATACTAACTGTAAATAGCCATGGTGACATTTTTTGGTGTAACATGGAGCTAGCAGTAGCTCAAGTCAGCATGCACCCACAGGAGGTGATGCAAGTGGCAGAGGGATTTTTTCCAGAGGAAGAGGAGGCAGAGGTAGAGGAAGAGAAGTTAGATGTTATAGATGTAACAAGCTGGGACACAGAGCTTATGAGTGCCCAGAAAATATAGGAACGAATCAGAGGAATGCAATTGTTGCAAAAACTGAAGAGGAAGCAAAAAAGGTAATAGACGAAGAGAATTTACCAGAGAAAGGGAATCTTTGGTAGTCAACAAAATTTTGTTAAAACCAGCTAAGGAAATTGTTGAACCAGCACAAAGGAAAACCTTGTTCAGGATTGTGTGTAAGGTTCAAGGGAAGTGTTGTCAGATGATAATAGACAGTTGTAGTATAGATAATTTGGTCTCCACAGAAGTGGTGGAGAAGTTGAAATTGAAAAGAAAGAAACATCCAACACCTTACAAGGTGTCATGGCTTCAAAAGGGATATCAGTTGGTAGTGAATGACCAATGTGAAGTGGAGTTGTAGTTGGGTAAATACAAAGACAAAATTGTATGCGATGTGATGACTATGGATGTGTGTCATATATTGTTGGGTAGACCTTGGTAGTATGACAGAGGACCTATGCATGATGGAAAGAAGAACACATACAAATTTAGCAACGATGGTGTCAATCATACATTGCTGCCAATGAAAGAAGAGGATACATCAAAGAAACCTGATCCAAAGACACTTTTGCTGAGTGGAAAGGAGTACTTGTAGCAGATGGAAGAAGATGAGGTAAGTTTTGCATTGGTTTGCAAACTCAAGGTAATAATTACTTCCACAAAAGTTTCTGATTTACCAATTGAAATTCAAGAGATGCTGGACAGTTATTGTGATATCATTGTAGATGATTTGCCTGATGAGTTACCACTCATTAGAAAAACCAATCATCACATAGATTTGATTCCAAGAGAAAATCTACCTAATAAAGTAGCTTATAGGATGACTCCCACAAAGAATGAAGAGATTAGGAAACAGGTTCAGGAACTGTTAGACAAGGGACTGGTTAGTGAGAGTTTGAGTCCTTGTGTAGTGCCAAAAGTGTTGAGCGCAAAGAAAAATGAAGGCTGGAGAATGTGCATTGATTCGAGAGCAATCAATAAGATAACAATCAGGTACACATTTCCTTTACCTAGAATTGAAGATTTGATGGATTGTTTGAGTGGAGCTAGATATTTTATAATGTTAGATTTAAAAAGTGGTTATCATCAAATCAGAATTAGAGAGGGAGATGAGTGGAAAACTGCTTTTAAGACCAATGAAGGATTGTATGAATGGATGGTAATGACTTTTGGGTTATCCAATCCTAGTACATTTATGAGACTTATGAATGAAGTTTTGAAGGAATTTATTGGTAAATTTGTAATAGTATATCTGGACGATATATTAGTTTACAACAGATCTAAGGAGGAACATGTGAGACATCTGAATTATGTCTTACAGAGACTACAACAAGAAAAGTTATTACTAAATTTAAAGAAATGTTCATTCATGAAGGAGGAGTTGGTGTATTCAGGCTTTGTTGTTTCTATTGAGGGGTTAAAGATGGATCCAGAGAAGATCAAGGCTATCATGGAGTGGCCTTCACCAAAAAGTGTCTTTGAGGTAAGAAGTTTTCACGGTCTTGCTAGTTTTAATAGGAAATTCATAAGGAATTTTAGCAAGATTAATGCTTTAATTATTGACACAATAAAGAAGGACAGACAACCATTTAAATTGACTACTGAAGCAGAAAAGAATGAAAAGACTACTGAGAAACCTATTTTGATTTTGCTTGATTTTAATAAAGCTTTTTAAGTGAAGTGTGATGCCAGTGGAGAAGCCATTGGAGCTGTTTTGAGTTAGGAGGACAAGCCTGTAGCTTATTTTAGTGAAAAGTTGAATGAGACAAAGAAGAAATATTCTTCTTATGACAAGGAGTTTTATGCAGTGGTGTAGTCTTTGAAGAAGTGGAGACATTACTTGATGTCCGAGGAGTTCATATTGTATTCAGATAACCATGCATTACAGTACATTATGCAACATCCAAAGCTTAACCAGAAGCATGCAAAATGGGTAGAATACCTGCAAAGTTTTAATTTTGTGTTAAAACATATAACTGGTCAATCAAACAAAGTAGAAGATGCCTTAAGTGGAAAAAGCAATTTTGTTCAAGAAAGTCAAATTCAGGTGTTGGGTTTTGATTTTCTTAAAGAGTTATATGAGAAAGATCTAGATTTTAAAGAGGCATTTGAAGCTTGTAGAAATCTTGTTTTGTTAGACAGAAGAAAGTGGCCGGATTATTCCCTGTAAGAGGGATTGTTGTTTAAAATAAATCAACTGTGCATACCAAGTTTTTCTACGAGGGAGAATTTGATCAAGGAGAAACATAGTGGAGGACTTGGAGGGAATTTTGGTGCAGACAAGACTTATGAGAAGTTGAATCAGTTTTATTTTTGACCAAAGATGAGGTCTGAAGTGGAAAAGTATGTGAGATATTGTAAAGTCTGTCAGTATGCAAAGGGAAGGAGTCAAAACATAGGTTTGTATGTTCCATTACCTATTCCAGATAGGCCTTGGGATATGCTAAGTATGGACTTTGTTTTGGGTTTACCAAAAACTCAAAGAGGAAATGATTTAATTAATGTAGTAGTCGACAGATTTTAAAATATGGCACATTTTTTTCCATGTTATATAACCAATGATGCTACTCACATTGATAAACTGTTTTTTAAGGAGATTGTAAGATTACATGGGTTACCTAAGAGCATTGTTTCAGACAGAGACACCAGATTTGTTGGACATTTCTGGAGGACATTGTGGAAGAAGCTTGGAACTAAATTGAGTTTCAGTTCTGCTTATCATCCTCAGACTGATGGACAGATTGAAGTTATAACTAGAATCTTAGGTAATCTTCTGAGAAGTCTTGCAGGTGAACATCCAAAACAGTGGGATCAAGTATTGGCACAAGCAGAATATGCATATAATGATTCTCCTAATAGGAGTACATGGCAAAGTCCATTCCATATAATCTATGGAATGCACCCAAGAGGAGTGTTTGAATTGAGAGACTTGGGAAAAGTTGAAAGGAGAAGTGCTAAAGGAGAAGATTTTGCTACAGAAGTTCAAGCAATACATGAACAGGTAAAAAAACAACTACAAGACAACAACATAAAATATAAGAGCAGAGAAGATTTGAAGAAAAGAGAAGTTAATTTTGAGGTTGGATATTTGGTTTTGGCACACCTGAGGAAGGAAAGATTTCCAAAAAGGGAGTATAATAAACTAAAGTTTAAGAAAATTGGACCATGCAGAGTCTTGAGGAAATTTTCTGCAAATGCATATGAAATTGAATTACCCCCTGATATTGGAATATCTCCAATTTTCAATGTTATTGATTTGTATAAGTATGAAAGTGAAAATGCAGATGACACATCAGAGGATTAAGAAGAACAAGAGATTGATTGGGTAAAATAGTTACCTATAAAAAAGGAATTGAAGCCAGAAAGGATTTTGGACAGGAAATTGTTGAAGAAGACAAGAGGACATGAGTATTTTCAGTATTTGGTCAAATGGAAAGATCAACCAATTGCTGAAGCTACTTGGATGATAGATTCCATGCTATAGAAGTTGGGAAGTTCTGTAGAAGAGCTCATGGATAGGAGCCCATTAAGAATTTTGTCGTCATGAGTATGATGTAGAAGCATGAGGCTTGAAGGTAAAAGGCTTCGAATTTATTCCAAAAATATAAAAAAAATTTACTAGCAAAGGAGTGGGATCCTTTAGCTGTCAATTTACAAGTTTTCTAGATAGGATTTGAGCTAGGATTTAGGGATTGAGTGATTTTGTAATAAATTCATGCAATTTAGATTCAATAGAGATTCTCAAGGAGAATATCTGGTTTTGGCACACCTGAGGAAGGAAAGATTTCAAAAAAGGGAGTATAATAAACTAAAGCTTAAGAAAATTGGACCATGCAGAGTCTTGAGGAAATTTTCTGCAAATGCATATGAAATTGAATTACCCCCTGATATTGGAATATCTCCAATTTTCAATGTTATTGATTTGTATAAGTATGAAAGTGAAAATGCAGATGACACATCAGAGGATTAAGAAGAACAAGAGATTGATTGGGTAAAACAGTTACCTATAAAAAAGGAATTGAAGCCAGAAAGGATTTTGGACAAGAAATTGTTGAAGAAGACAAGAGGACATGAGTATTTTCAGTATTTGGTCAAATGGAAAGATCAACCAATTGCTGAAGCTACTTGGATGATAGATTCCATGCTACAAAAGTTGGGAAGTTCTGTAGAAGAGCTCATGGACAGGAGCCCATTAAGAATTTTGTCGTCAGGAGTATGATGTAGAAGCATGAGGCTTGAAGGCAAAAGGCTTCGAATTTATTCCAAAAATACAAAAAAAATTTACTAGCAAAGGAGTGGGATCCTTTAGCTGTCAATTTACAAGTTTTCTAGATAGGATTTGAGCTAGGATTTAGGGATTGAGTGATTTTGTAATAAATTCATGCGTTTAGATTCAATTGAGATTCTCGAGGAGAATATCAACCGGATTAGATATTGTTGAAGATTAGGCAGATTCGATCCAGTGTTTAAAGATCTGATTGTTAGGATGAAATGGTATTTATGTAAGTTCTGAATAATTGTAAGGGGATTTTGACTGATTTGGCTTGTTTTGGCCATATAATATTGAGTTACAGAAAATATATCTTAGTGTATTTTTGTGTGTAATTGGTCAATCCCAGAGGTGTTACATCCCTCTGAAGTATCTCTGTGTATTACTCAATTTCCAGTTTGGCCTGAAAATTTAGAGTTCTGTATGATCTGGTGTGATAACGTTTAATTTCTCTTTCGCCGTGTATAAGATCTGGGTGATCAACGACTGTGGGGGTAAGAGTGTACAGATTTCTTGATCGTGGTTGAAGACCCACACTCACTCCTAGCCGTCGATCTCATTTTCAAACTTTTAGGTCATAGTCAATTGCGGGGGTTAGGCCTGCTTTTAACCGTGTGCTAGTTGAAGACCCGCAAGTCGTAGGATTGATGGCCTCTTATATCCAACGGATTTCTGGTCATAAAGTGATCGGACTTAATTTCAAAACCGGACCCGAACTTTTATAGATCAAGGGGTTATATTCCTTATCGGCTCCATAAGGACGGTTAACCCTCGTGCAAGTACCTCAACCAATATTGCTGTTAACCATTGGATCAAGTGTGCTTGATCAAACGGTGGAGGATCGTTGATTAGTTTCACATCGCAATATTTCATGAGTGAATGAACCTTGGCCTTAAGAAAATGTGATTTGCGGTGTGCGATGCTTAGAGGAGTTGTAAAGCACTTATCATTTCGGCTAAAATTAAGCAGTTTTGCTAATTTAGTAGAATAGTGAAGTTCGGAGGTAGATGACTGATACTCCAAAAAAAATCCAAGAAGAAATTCCACCAGAACTTGCAGAAATCATTTCCAAATTTGAAAGATTGTCCATTACACCTACACCCAGGCCACCAATTATTTGTATAAATATAGATATAGATTTTTTTCTCTCTCATGAAATCAACTTGGCCCTTCAATTTGGTAATCAATAGCTTGATTTTTCAAGAATATTCCATTCTCTCAAATTCAAAATATTCTCCATATCATTAAGTTGGTAATAATTCACTCAAGATGTATTTAGACTTCCTATATAAGAATACATTTTAATTTCTATTAGTCTTTAGTTCAACAACCTTGCAAATTATTATACAATATCTTCTTCATCAAGTTTTCTATCTTCATATCATTTTTGAGTTTTTCTCTCTTCGGCTTCTTTAGGTTTTTATTTACTCTCCAATTCCTCTAATTTTATTCTTAACACCTATTCTTTTTAAATAATTTTTCTATTTCCTTCTCTTCTCATAATCCCTTTTACTTGGCATTGGATTTTAATTGAAACGTTTGGTGAATGAGATATGAAAAAAAATATAATACCATCCTTGTTGCAGGGATCATTGTTAGTTTATGATTTATATAGTCTTTTGAAGACATGAAAAATTGTTGCTAAGAAGAACTAAGTTGTGAAACCAAATAAATCTTCAATCCTATCCACTAGTAAAATTTTAGGGTTATAGATCAATAGATCACCTTTATCACATACCCTTCAATCCTATTCCCAATTGGTTAAGTTTTTTCACTTCTTATACATGTGTTGGGGGGAGAGTAAAAAGTGACTATTACTCATGGGACTAGATTACTTAGGAAATAGGTATATTGACTTGTGTCTAAAACCCTAATCACTTTCATTCTAGTCAAATTCCCAATTATTTTATTGGAACAACAAGTAGGTTCACTTGAGGTTTTATTTCATACCTATTCATTGTTTACATGTTGAGCATGCAACATTTCATACATTTGCATTGTTCACATGTTAAGCATGTATCATTGAGGAGAAACAAGATGGGAACCTACACAAATAGTTGGGCTTTTTTACTGTAGCTAATCTAAAGTGAGGATTTCTATACTAAGTGTGAAAAATAATAATGTTGAAATAAGTGGATCAAAAGCTAAGGGAAATATCATGCTAATAAATGAAAAAATTCAAGAGGTAATGCTACTATAAAAAGAAAAATTGCAATGTATTTAAACACAAGCATATCAATAAAAAATGGTCTCATGGGCTCTTGGACTACCAATGAATGCATCTATGTGTATTCTAGTTACACCAATCTCATGGGATGAGGGAATTTAAAAAATAATATATAGTCTAAAAATGAAGATTAGAGGACAAAATATACCTTAGAAATGGTAATATTCCTAAGACAAGAATTGAAGAATCATGTAAAAATAGTTATATTTATATTTGGTAGTTATATTTATCAAGCTCTTTCTAATTTGGTAGTTATTGGTATTAGGATTTTTCTTTTTCTCACTTCAATTGGTATTGATTTGTTTAACATACATGAAAAAAAATACACTATGCTCTCAATATTCCTCTTAAATATATGAAACAAATGCATGACTAGTCTCCATAAATATTTCAAGAAGAAATTCAACACATATTGGATATATTTTCATTGAATTCTCTAATTGTAAGACATGTTGTAGAGAATAAAAAATGTTTATTAATTGTTGACATTGATTATGGAAAATTGGAATATGAAATCCTATTATGTCTTAGCCATGAGTAGGGATATTTAAAAAGCCTTCTTCACCAAATAGGAAATAATTCTTGGAGAAGTGATGCTGTGATACTAGGAGGTAAAACCTGAGGTATGTTGGTTATTTTACTCACTTAAAGGCTACCCACCACTTTGGTTATGATTCTATCACATATCCTTCGAGGGCCAATTACTTCTCCCCCATCTGGTGAAGGTACCATAGTGATTAGTTTTAGGTAAATTATCTTACCCTATAGGTGACCGTTGTGGGAAGAAATGGTACCTGGATTGGATTTAGGTGGCTTCTAGTACCCTCACCAGTCTCCATTATTATAACCAGTTTTCACCGAGTATATGAGTACGATCCATTTGACAGGATTGAGATCCCTGTCAGAGGTGGCATGCAAAAAGGTTCCATTGTATTGCATCAAATGGATAGGACTTGTAGGCGTCTAGGAATGTTTGTTGAGCGGATGTGTGGATTTCAAATTACTTGACACTTTTTTATAAAATCTTTATTTCATTTCTTGCATAATTTTTTCTTGTCATCTTAAATAAACATGTGTATGAATTTGGGAAAATGAATTGCATCTACTTGGCATCTCCCGACACTCAATTTAACAGTCATCATTACATACCTTGGCCCAAAAAACTAGTCCCGAAGCCTTCAAAGTCTTCTTCCCACTGAAGGGGGATTTTCTCCCCTTACAAATCACAAAAAGGTAAGCAAACATGCACCCTCTCGGGCATTGGTAGTTGGGTTTTATTTACTTGCAAAATTCTTGTTTCAATCCGTTCAAGGGACTCCCCCTCAGTCACCTTCTACTATTGAATACTTATGATTCGCTCCCTTTTATATTTTGTATTGCACTATGCAGGGATGGAAATTGATCAACCACATGAGGAACAAGATGTGACTTATCAAGTTGGTAAACCACTAAATGAACAAGATGTTCCATATCAAGCTAATCAAACACCATAAGAATGGGTTATTCCCTCTCAAGTTGATAGGATAACAGGGAGACGTAGTGGTTTGCAAAGGGGTCGAATATTTGCAGAAAATTTGGATGCAAGCACAAGAGAAGACCTTGGTGAGCCTATCCTTGATCACACTCCTAGAGAGAATGTTAGTAACATCATTCTACAGTATTTTCAGAAACATTCAGTTGTTGCACAAGCTTAGATATTGCATGGGTTGATCAAATATAAGAAACTAAAAAAGGCCACAAAGCTTTTGGGTATCCAAGATGTTAAAGGCAAGAAGACACATGTGAATGTCACTGATAATATATCAAAGGAATTCTCTATGTTTGGAAAATCAAGAAAAACCAATGTTTGAGTTGCTTGAAGGGAAATTACAATTTTTATTATTGCGCCGAGTATATCAAGACAACAAATGTTGGAAACAATGTCAAAATTTCTCCATGTCTCGAGACAAACATTACATAAGCATATCAAATTTAGGGTTCGAGTAAATGAAAATGATGAAGTCACTTGTTATGCTCTTATCACCAGGAAACTTTATTGAGACATGGTTACAACAAGAATCAGACCAATTGTGGTAGAGTTTTGGGAGAGCCATTCCTGTGCGATTCCAGATAGAAATAATATCATACAACATCACCTATCTAAAGGTGAGTATGTAAATCACGCTAAGCATGTTGTAGAATTGACATAATTTGCACTATTCGAGGAATTTCAGGAAATAAATTGCCATGTCAATATATCCACAAGCATATTTCAGAAATTGAAACCATGGTTTATTAGGCCTAATACAATCTGTGACACATGTTGTTGTTGATATCAGGTTGAATTCCAATTTCATTATGACCCATTTTGGAATTTTTTCAACAAGAAATGTCACGATGACCCTCCTTTTCTTGTAGCGTGTGATTTTGTTTCATCATTGTTGTGTAGAAGGGATCCAGAAGAGTTATTTTACAAGAAAAGATGTATAGGTGGGAGAAGATGAACTGAATGTGGTTATTTGTAATTGTTCCATAGGAACTTTCTTGTTGATCCCAACTAGTCTGTGATGTCAGATGTCATGGTCGCATGGAAGCGATATGGGTATGTCATGGTAAATAAACCATCTTCTTCAACTTTGGTGCCTAGGAGGATCAACTATGTTGAGGATGATATTCTTATTTAAAAATTTATGGGAGTGTTTTAGAACCATATCTATAAATATGTCAAACACTCACACAGGTCTAGGTGGCAAGCTTATGAATTTAAGCATTCTTGTGAGGCATTCCATCCAAACAAAATCTTATCAATGGTAGACTTTGCCAAGAATTACACATTTTCTCCTCAGGAAGAGATACAGAGTGAGTACAACCACTCAAACCAAGTGTCCATATTTTTACATGTTTTGTATAGACATACACAATTGAATGTTGATGGTAGAGATAACACTAATGAGTCACTTGATGTGATTAAGGAGTATCACTTCTACATCAGCGATGATTGTGAACATGACACATTTTTTGTGCAACATTACTTTGGATTAATTTATGAATCATTAGAAAAGGATGAAACATCATTCAAAAAGCACTGGATACGGTCAGATGGTTGTGTATGGCAATTCAAGTCAACACACAATTTTTATTAGTTGAGTCGACTACACAAGGAGACAAAAATTCAACATTCTTGGAGACTTTTTGAAACATGACATGGAGAGGTTGAGCATGATGGTGTAGGTTCTTGTGTGAAACAAGCACTTAGGAGGTACTAAAAGAGTCATGATGAAAATCAAATCAAATCATCAGTAGAGGTGGGAAACTAGTGCAAATCCCATTTAGGACATGAAGGTCACAAATCTATTAGGATTGTGTGTAGGTTCTTTTGGAATGTTGAACTTGGAGATGTGAATATATCCATTCCTTGGTATTGTAATGCTATACAAGGCACAAGGGAATTACACTCAATGCGAAGTAAAGACATGGGGGGGAATATTTTCCATCGAGACAAGAAAAATTGCATGTTTTGTGAGTTTTGAATTAGTTCAAATGGATGTAGACTTAATCAATGTGAAAAACATGGGTACGTGAAAGGATGGAAATATGTCCCTCTGAATCCAAAGGGACCTCATCTAATTCTAATGTGGAAAGAGATGCACGTTGAAGAGATCGTCGTTTCACTTGATCATGATTGAGTCTCTGATGTTATAAGGGAAGGTATGTGGTGTACGTCATTAACAATTCCATCTATAAATTGAAATCTCAGATGTATAACTAATACATATTTTGTATTTTTGTTGTAGGTGATTCCTTTGTTGTCACTTCCTGCTCAAGAAACAAAAAGAGAATGGCCTACTGTTTGATGCAATCCACACAAGTGAAAAGCAGGTTGGTGCAACCGTATGAAGATGGAAAATTCACATACCAATTTGGTGACATGGTTGTCATGGGTCATTTTTTGGAAAGGTGAAAAAAAAAGGTGGTCACATTATTTATAGAGATTTTATGCCTAAATATATATCTTTCCAATGCAATCATCTAGTCATAGTAGCTCATATCAATCTCACATAAATCAAAGCAAAGGCAGGTGAACCAAGGAGATGAAATATGGCAAAATATAACCATGAATGTATTATGGAGACTTGCATTCCTACCACCCATTGGCTAGATGAGTAAATGATGCAAATGGAAATCCATGAATCTGAGTCTATAGTAGTGAAGTGTAATCTAATCTAGAACAAGAGATCAACATATGAATTTTGTAATTTAGAAATGTGATAATTGAATACTTTTGTAAATTTGTAAATTTGAATGTGAATAAAATTCACAGAGAAATGTTCCCCTCTGATATTAGCTATTAGGAATAAAATTGTAGAGAAATAAAATCAAAATGAATGTGGAAATGAAGCATAGAATGAAGCCATATAAAGTAGACATCTTTTTAGATCACCTTCTTATAATTCATATCATCATAAGAATATTACACACTATTAAAAATAAAAAGGTATAGATAACAACAAATTAATGAATTTAATTCTAATATATAATCCATTCATTATTTTTGGCTGGATAGATCATTGTGGCTTCCTCATCACCCATTTTAGTTGACTACATTTTCATGTCTCCTAGAGATATAACTATGTTAGGTTTGAAAATGATGCATCAAGTAGTTGTTGTTGCCACATATCTGACATGCATCTAAGAATAATGTTTGACCAATGGCATTGTTTTCTAGCAAAATATGTCATTATCGTAATCCCATAATCACTTTTGTGGTGTGATGAATAGTAGATGAAATTGTTAATCATCAAACATTGAATTTTATGTACGTATTCATAGTTCATTGAATTGAATGATTGCCTATAAATTTTGTAAAGTGATATTCTAGAGAGGAGTTCTATGAGGAGGGCACCAAGCACCCATACCCTCTTGGTTGCAATGATTTTTAATTACAAATTATTGAATAACAACTAGTTTTGAAATTTTGTTAATTTATAACTTTGACCTAACAAAACTTATAAACATTGATTTTTTATTCATGGCCATGGAGATGTACTTTGATCCTAGACATACCTAGGCTTAATCTTTGTTGGGGGATAAAACAAGAGAAAGATTAACTTTCAAGGAGAACATGTTATTGGTGAGGGTGGAAAGAGTTATTGAAATCCTCAATTATCCATGATAGTATTTAGGCATGCCATCCCAATTTTAATTTGTGCAATGACATGACAAATGTAGTATACATGGAAATATATCAAAATATATATACTTTGAGATATGTACATTCAAGCCAATTTGGAATATGTAATTTAGACATATACATCTTTTAATGAAATATTTATAACTCATACACGTTGTTAATCTAACATACTCTAATCAATGGTAGAATTTCAACTCACTGGTAATACAAAAGATGAAAAGGAAATCAAGTTACAACTTTTAGTGCTTAAATGCTTCACTACAAATAAGGGGAGATACATCCACTATAATATACAAACTATACTAACTCAATCAAGCAAATATGTTGTAGGATTGATGAAAATAATCAACATAAAAGAAAGGAAAAATAGAAACATAAATGATCATTTTATAATCATCTAACCAGTTTCACAATGGTTTCAATACATGGGAAAAATCACCAAGGATCCAACATTTTATTCATTTTTCATCTTTATTTCAATAAATGATAAATAATTTAACCATTTTTTTACCATGTCAAAAGATCAGTTATGTTACAAATAGAACATTATTCTTTCTCAATCAACATATCACATTGGGGGTCTGAAATGCGCCTTTCAAGGAAAACTATTAAAATGGTAAAAGTATATGCCATGTTACACAAAATTTGAGGTGTTACCTAGTGGAGGATAATCTACATTGCCTCATTCATGATAACTAACTAAATAAGTTAGATTACTATAAATGTACATGATATGATGATTAAAAATAATAATGAAAGGTTTATCTCTTCATGCAAACATAATAAATGATATAATATTGTTATATTAGTTATTCTATAAAGTGCACACGAATGATACAAGTTTTAATATATAATGTAATATATCAATGACACGTAATATTATGCAATTTATGTTAGTTATATAGTAATAATATATCCCTAATAATATTATAATCAATACCGTATTTATAATATTTATAATTTGTTATTATGTATAATTTATATATTATATATTTAATTATTTAGTTATATATTATTATTATTATTATTAGTTATATTTTATTTAAAATATTTACTTTTAAGTTCAATCCATTTTGGAATATGTATTTTAAATATATACATCTTTTAATGAAATATTTATAATTCATTTATTTCAAGTTTAAATTTATTTGTCTTATTTAAATCAATTGATAGTATTATTTCAATTTATTTGTATTTTAATTAATTTATTTTAGTTATTTTAAATATCAAAGTGACTTGCATTATAGTAAGATTGTACTTATTTTCTTAGTTCCTGAAACTAGAAATCAAAATTAATATTTTGTAAAATTTTATTTCTTAAATGTTGTAGATTCCATATTCATGGCTTGATGGTGACTACATAATGCTTTTACTTCTCAAATCTTGTAAATTCCATATTCATTGGTTGATGGTGAGTCCTACATAATGCTTAAATCTTATACCATGGAGTTTTTAGTTGATTACATATGGATTTGTTATAACCTTTTATTTTTCAATACCATGGAGAGATAATTTTAGTCTAGCATATAATTAAAAAATATTCACAAAATAGATGATAAATGTCGTTAAATACAAAGTAAAGTTATATTTTAAAATATAAATATTAGTCTTTTAATTAATTTTAAATTACCATTGTTATTTTTTTAATAAAAGTTTTACTATAGATTTTTTTTAAACTAGCGAAATAATTAACATCCATAAACTATTAATAAACATTTATAAACTGAAATAATGAATGTATCCATAAACTATCCATATGAAAATATATGCAAAGTACATTACAGGAACATCCATCAACTAAAATAATAAGCATCCATAAATTGAAATAATTTTCGTGTATCCATAAATTGTCCATATCAAAATATAGAATGTATAGTACACATGTGAATGTGCCCTATGAAATGGGCCTGGAAATATACAAACTATGTGGTCTAAGTAGCACTACCCCTATGTGATTGTTGGTCAAACATGGCGTTCATATCCTGGTACCATAATACAACAAATTCAAATTCGAATTAATTAACATTATTTACAAAATAAACAAAATATAAAAAAATGATTTTGAACCATGTTTAATTACATATGAATTTAGTAACCTGACTCGAGTCCAAATGAAAGGTAGGTGGGATTTGGGTCTGATAAATCTCAGTTTGGTGCTCTTGTGCCTGTGTCTCGACGATTAGGGCTTGTGTCGATGGACCCGCATTGGAAACTCCTTCATACCCAACATCCCACTCATGCAACCACGTTAATGTATCCTGGACACCACTCTGCATCTGGGCCTGTGTACATAATGATAAAGACAAATTATAAGTTGTTTATGAATTAATCAACATGTATGTAACTTAAAAAAAGAAAATGTTGAAATCTTAGGAATAAAAAAGTTTACCTCAATTGTTGGTCCATGTGGCTCTAAATAGCGACTCTCCTCCATGTGAGTGTGATGAGGTGGAGGTGGAGGTGGAGGTGGAGGTGGAGGCTACCCTGAAAGGTCAACTGCTCCTCAGATGACCTCAAAACCTCATTCATATAGCCCCATGTCTACATGCTATCATGAACTTATTAATATAAACACAATCTGATATGAACTTATTAATATAAAGAATATATAATTTGACAAAAGAGTCAAACGTTTCATATATATGTACTTGTCTCGTGTCACGTTGGTTGTACACCTTCCAAGTCTCATAGATGGCATCATGATACATACATGCATATGGAAAAACCTAGTCAGGGGGTAGAAGCTCGAGCACTAAATCATCAACTAATGGAACTAGCGGGTCATGACACAACGATGATGGTATGCTCATCTCTCCATGCAATGTAAACTACGCACTAGACAATGTTGTCCACATGATCTCCACAATGGTATCCTTGGTCTCAACACCAAGTTGTGATAGCTCGCTAGCTCGATCAACAATACCATGATTTGAGATAGTAGTGGCACCAATCTCATAGGTGGTGATACATCCGTAGGGTCCCTATGAGCTCCAAGACAATCATAGCTACATCCCCTACCAAATCCACAAAAAATGATCAAATGTTGGTGTAATTTGGCCTCATATGTAGCACAAACTCTGCGTATAAATGTCGTGCAAAGTAAAGAGAGACCTGGTCATAGTGGGGGAACGGGCCTCAAGTTCCAATGAATCGGTCATAAACAAAAGGAGCCGCATCAACATTCTTAAAATAGCCGAGTGGAATTGGACCATGATGTCTAACACGGTGGCCCAAAGGGATGTCAAATAACTCCCCACACACATCAATTTCCTTAGTGGTGGATTTCACCGCGTCCTAGGTATATGTGCCTCTAACCTCCTATCGCCTAGTCCTATGTATGGCATGCAGGAAACACTCTATGGGCCCATCCTCCAATAGGTCTAGATCAACCAATTGACACTCTCCAACATTAAAGTCAAGTTATGTCTAGTAGACGAGTGTGCAGGGAGTGTACCCAGCTCTTGTGTAATCTAGGCATGTTGGGCCTTAACATCCTCGAGCGTGATAGTGGTCGTGGCATAATCCCATAGAGGGATTGATGTTGCATTGTAATCCTCAACTTTTCCCTTCTCGGGCTTTGCAAATCATTAACATAATTTAACATATATAGAAAACTTAACATAATAACACATACATTAAATTCAAAAATGTAAATTGAAGATGATTTAAAAATTAAAGACAATTTCAAGACATAAACATATAAAGTAAAGATGCTTTCAAAATGTAGGAGGCATACCTGTGATAGGTGAATATGGACTCTCTGTAACATTATCAACAGAGACAAAAACACTGCCTCTAACACTCCTACTAGATTTGGAGCTAGGATGAACTATGGAACATGAACTTTGGTTGGGCTACGTGATCTTTGATGAGCCCGACCATGTGTCACTGATATCCCCACACTTTGATGGCTTGATGATGCGGGAAATTTGGGAGAAGGCTTTGCATAAATTTAGGTGGAAGGGGTTTGGTTGTAAGAGTTATAGAGTTAATGAATAGAAGGAAATCAAAGTATAGAGGAATAGAAGTAATAGAGTTTTATTTTAAGTATGTAAGAGCTGTTTAAGCTGTATAAGCTTCCATCATAGACCTTTGGAATTGGAAAAAAAACTAATACATATAATACATATAAACTAATCCAAGAAAAAAATAGCATATAGATAGAAAGTTTAGATTGACTAAAGAATGTTGACAAGAAAACCATTTCTAAACTCAAGTATAATAATCTAGCCTTCCTAAACTTTAGAGCCCATTTTTCGATAATTTATGAATCAAAGTATCGAGTTCATGTAAATACAATTTAAAGAAGTGATGAAATCTAGCTTGATACTTTTTCCCATTTCTAAATAATACATTTTATTCATAGAGCATAAATATGAAAATATATGTAAAACATTGAAATAAATCCATTTGTAAAACTAATAAAATTCCATGCCAACCAAATACTCCATAATACAAGTTCTTATAATATTTGATGTCGACATGTGACATACTAGGTGCAAGCACATGGAGACAATGTTTCTAGTACAACACACTACATAATGAAACAATTTGGTACATTAGAAAATAGTAAAAAATGTTTTCATTCACTTTAAATGCGCTTTTGATCATGGATTTAATGTATTTATGAATGCATTGTTGAAACTTGAATTGTAATGAAATAAAAATATTGAAGCTAAATCAATTGATTCACTAAACTTGAAAGCCTCATGCAACCTACAAAGATTATATGACATAAAGTGAATGTTTTGAATTAAATGGGAACATGGGACTAACTGCCCACTCAAGGTAATTGGAAGGGCATGAAAGTTTATTACAGTGTGATGGTTTTGGTGTAATGAAAAATTTCAACATGGTATCAAAGCCTTGGCCCAAATTGGATTCCTTGAGTTTCCTTTGAAGGGGGTGGGGTGCGGGGTGTTGTAGTTATTGTCACACTCACCTCATGGAAACGCAATAGGTGGATTAAGCAGCACTATGAGAACTTCATTGGGAATGAATTGGGCGGACTAAGGGCCACTCTGGGAACTTGGTACTAACTTCCCACTCAAAGTAATGGTAAGGGTTTGGAAGTTTACTACAACCTCTGGGTTTAATACAGTAATCGTCAAAAAAGCTATGCTGATCTTACCAATAATTGTATAGATGGTGAGAAATGCTAAAACTTAGAACACTCTGTCAAAAATAAAAATATAAGGACAGATTGAGTTCACCCCACAATATGTGTCCATTGTGATTTCTCACATACCCACACAACAAATTTCACCAAAGAGGAACTACGTAACCATTATGATCAAACAAATTTTTGTCAAACTAATAAGTGGGATTATGAGAAAAGAAAACAGAAAGAAATAAAAGATAAGAAAAAGTTGAGTTAAAAAAAATCACAATTATCTCATTGGAATGTGTCTCAATTTACCCATATTTAAAGGAGTAGAAAAAATTAAAAAAAAATTATGGTAAGGAAATTTGAAGATGTTATAAATTAGGCTTTTGCAATTGTAACCATTATGATTAAATAAATTTGTCTCAAGCCTATAAGAGTGATTATGAGAAAATAAAATGCAAATACCTAAAAGGAAAAAGATAAATTGAATTTTTGATCACATTTAACTAATAAGCATTTTGCCTCAATTTACACATTTAAAATAGGAGAAAAAAAAGGATAAAAAAAACTTTACAGTTACAAAGGAAATTCTAAAACACTAGAAAATAAGTGTGTGCTATTGATTATTGCCATAGGGTTAACCACATAATAAAGATGATCAAAGACAAAGATTTATGTTGGTGCTTTTGTTGATTTTCAAATGTCCCTTGACATAGTTTTATGGTAGAAACTAAGGGGGAGTAAAAAATTTTTAGCTAGTTAGTAACATAGTTGATAAATTAAATAAACAAAAAAACCATTAAAAAACAACCCAAAACTATGAATATGCACAACTAGATATCCATAAAATGAAATGAATATATGAGAAAAAAATTACATAAAAACTAAATCTATAAACTAATAAAAACAAATTGAGATGAAAACAATAATTTAGGATTACTTAAAAAATATTCTAATTAAAATATAATTATATCCAATAAAATTAAAAATATAAGAATATCAATGTCAATTTGACTTTTATTAAAAGTGAAAAGATAAAGAAAACAAAGAAATAGATTATATGGAAAATGAAACACAAAAAATGGAAAAAGACAATAATCCAATGAATAAAACATATCCAAAATTCATATAAAACAAACAATGTAACTAAAGGGAAAAAACTAAAAATAAAAGAAACATTTTTACTTTAACAATAATGAAAATGAAAATATTAAAATTCAATTTTCCAAAATAATTTAATAAAAAATATATTTAATTGGTAAAAAAATAACAATATACACAATATTTTTTTAATAAAATAATTTATTTTTAATTTAAAAATAATATATAATTTAATAATTAAATGAAATTTACAAAAAAAAATTGTAAGCTTCTCAGGACTACATCTTTATCATGTCCAATATATCACTTTGATCAAGGTCGAAAATTGAACTGATGACTTCACATCAAAAAGTACCTTAACACAATACCTGATCACGTCTATCAAAAACCCCATGAACTAAAAAAAATCTATAATTTAACTCTTAAACTATTTTCTATATTATAATTTTTTATTTCATTTAAAAATAATACATAAAATATCATTAATAATTTATTAAAATACATATATTGAATCCCATAATACGTAAAACCTACACCATCTTATATTCCAGTGAGAAATTTTGTTTACAATCCAAATAAACTAAATCTATAATTTAATTTTTACTATTATAGTGTTCTCTAACCATCATAATTTTTTAATAAAATATATCTATGGGTTCTATCATTATGAATGAAGACCCCACCACTTCATATCCCACTGGATTGTGGTTAACAAAGCAAAGGAAATTAATGAATTATGACTAATCTATATATGAATTATAACTAATTATGAATTAATTGATTTTCATGGCACTCGATTACATGGTTGATATTAATTTGGGGATTTGTGTTTGTGTCATTATATACATATATGTGGTGTTTATTATTTTTTTAATGTTTGTAATAGTGCCGTTATAGAAATGTGGAGTTTACGTTTAAATTAATTTCTTCAACATGTTCTTGCCGATAGCCTTTTGGTTTGTTAAATGAAAATTGGATACATACTATCTCAGTTGTATCAAAATCATTTAAAAATCTTTATTAATCAAAATTTTGTAGTTCATTACTAAAAAATGATATAAGTTAAATAAACTCTATGCAGTTGAACATCATATATATATATATATTTATATTTAATGCTATAATTTAGTTAACCAATTAATAATAATGATTATATTATTTTATTTTTATTTTTTATTATTAATATTAATTATGTTAATTTAAAATTATTTCTTGTGATGTGTTGCATCTTTTTTTCCTTTGCAAACCTTGGCATCCTTGCTTTTGTATCCAATGGCTTTCTCAGAGGGGGCTCCTCCGCTGTTGGATTTTGTAGCTCCCTTTCAGGCTTTGATAGCATCACTTCTGAAGAAGTAAAAAACTTGAGAGACTTCTTCCAAATTTGTCAAGAGATGTGATATTATTTTGTTTGTGTCGCTACCCTCCTTCTGCCACTCCACCCTAGATTTTACGGATCACGCACTGATTGGTAAATTCATCGACATGTGGCTATCTCCCAAACCAATTGAGCAATGGAATGAAAAGAATTGAAGGAAAAAATGAAAGGCGGACTGGGAATATATGTAGTTGACAATGGATACTTCGCTTTTTTGTTCGAGTCGAAGGAGGACAAGGAGATCATTTTTTGGAATGGCCCTTATTTCTTTGAAGCCAAAGGGATGTATTTTAATAGATGGCCTCTCAACTTTGATTTGAAGGAGGACATCTCAAATTTCATCCCAATTTGGGTAATGATGCCCCGAATTTCTTTATACTGTTGGAGTGACAATTCCCTCAGAGCGACAGGGAATGGAGTGGGAAGATTCATAGATAGGGAATAACCTAAAGGATGGTAATTCGCCTGTGCGGGGATATGCATAGAGATCAAACTAGAGAAAGGACTTCCAGCTGAAATCTCCTTGACCATGGGAGAATGGAAACATTTCCAGGTGTTGGACTATGAGCATTTTAACTTCAAATGTCAGATCTATCATGATTATGGGAACTTCGCGAGGGCATGCAAGAAAGATAAGACGAACCAAAGAGAAGAGGTATAGACCTTGCAAGAGCCACAATGGAAAACAAAGAGAAAAGGGGGTAACAAAAAGCATCAAGCTCGAAATAAATCAAATTCTCCCCAAAGAAACTCTCTTACATCCACACCCAATCATTTTGGATTTTTGCAGACTTCAAATGCAAACCATTTAGTGGATCCAGAGAATCTTGCTACTCTGACAAAAGGAGAGGAAAATGAATTTGAAGTTCAAGAAAAGGGAAAATATTAGAGTTGCCAAAGGGGGGAAAGGAAAATGAGACAATTAATTCATTTGAAGGTTCCTTTGATAACCCAAGTCTACAAGATCTGGGATCTCCAAAAACAAATGATATTGAATCTGAACCTATCCTATCTAAGATTTGTCCAATGGATCCTCCTTCACTTGGGCCGATGATCACTGCTAGTAGCCAAAGGAAGATTATGACAAGAAACTCCTCCAATCCTTCAAGTGGGTAGGATGAAGCTAGCAGCGACGAAACATAAAATACGACCAAGAAAAAAGGTAGGCATTTAAAAAAGGAGCAGAGGGAAACTGAGGTAGAACTCAACAAGCAGCTAGGCAGTGAACCTCAAATCTTAGATATCTTAAAAAATTTAGGATCTAACTTGGATAATAGGACAAATGAATGGAGGTAATAAATCTCATTTCCCTCTGAAAAAATGATTTAATAAGTTCATTTCTTGGAATATAAGGGAAATGGGAGGCCCTAAAAAACCCCTCTCCATAAAAGATTCGGTTAAATTAGAAAATACATTGATCTTGTTTATGCAAGAATCAAAGTTAGAAGAATCTGAGCTTATAGAGGCATACAAGAGTTTTTGGAAAGATAGTAGTGGTCTAGCCTAGATTTCCAGGGGAGTTTTCGGAGGTCTTGGCATTTTTTTGAATAATGCAACTTTCTCAATGGTTGACTTTTATAAATCTCAACATTGAATAGTGGAAACATTGGAGGGTAAGGCTATAGAGGAAATATTTAAGATTTTGAATGTATATGCCCTAGTTGAATATGGAGAAAAGGTAGAATTTTATGACAACCTAATATTATTGAAAGATCTCCTCTAGCATCAAGATTCTATTGTTGGAGGTGATTTTAATACAACCTTGTACACAATTGAAAAAAATGGAGGATTTATTAGCAAAATGGGATCTACTTGACATAAAACCTTCTAGGGTAAACCTCACTTGGATGAATATAAGAGCTAGATCAACCCACATCACATCTCAGCTTGATTAATTCCTAATCCATAGCTCGTGGCTTCTGAAAGGCATGGATGTCTCGTCCTCCATCTTGGCTTTAGGAGAATAAGAGCATCGTCCCATTCTTTTAGAGATTAGAGGAAAATAGAATCTGGTCCCCATTCACTTCCGATACAATCCAAAATGGTTGAAAGAGGACGAAGTTTCAGATATCATAAACAAATCTTGGCAAATTCAAGTTTTGGGTTCCCCCTCCTTTGTCTCGGAATCAAAGTTAAAAGTTGTTAAACTTGCTCTTCGTTAGTGGGCTAAGGATTCCTATGTTCCTCCTGGTAAGAAGAAAGAGGTCATAGTCAGGAAAATGGAGCAACACATGGAAATCATGGAGAACAATGAGATAGAGGAATGACACTTGAAGAAAGAAAAAGAATGAACTCTCTATATTCTAAAGAAAGTAGGAAGAAGGAGGAGTTCTAGCATTTGGAGTCTAGGATAATTTGGCTTAAATCAGGAAAAGAAACATGACTTACTTCCACAAGCAAACAAAGGAAAGGGAGATTAGAAACAAGGCAAGAGAAATATCGACAGAAGGTAAAAGGAAAATATCTAACTTATCTAAAATAAAACATGAAGCTTTTATTTATTTCTAGTCTCTTTATGCTTCTACTGGTGAACTAGATTACTCCAAGGTAGAAGACTCCCTATCACCCTTTCTCCTTGATATATCAAAAGAAGAAAATCAATAGCTTATCAAGGAAATAGAAGAAAATGTGATAACTGATTCAATTTGTGTTGGTTGCAATATTTAAGGATATTTCAAGCATGCTTTCCCCCATTTTTGACCATTTTCCCAAATTTTAACCTACAATGTCACTAGTACAATTTCTCTCCCTCTCATAAAGAAGAAATATTTTCTTTGACATATTATTATGTTATTTTCTGCTAAGTATTGAATGAAACGATGCTTTCTTTGGGATGACTAACTAGGGTATCTCTGGAAGAGTTCTTCAGAATGTTTTTCTTTCAGGTATTTCCATAGCTATTGATAGCCATGGATGAACGACTGTTGATTTGTTACTGATACATGGTTCAATTTATTGTTACACCTCCGGTTTGCGATTTTCTGATGTACATGGTTCGAGTTGTTGTTGCACCATGAAGCCGCTGTTACACCGCGAATTGTCAAAACTGTAGCTACTATTTTCAAAGACAATTGTCAAGGGTCGTATAAATTAATTCCACGCGGATAGTTAAGAAGATCTGAGTAGTTATAATTGTGTCTAAACAAGAGTGGTGTAACCACAACAAATATTTATTGAAACAACTTGTAACAATTTATATCTTTTTATTATCTCTGTTAGTTTAATCAACATGAGAATCACAAATTCTCATGATTGATTTGTTTTCCTAATTTTGGGACTCTTAAAAGACTTTATAAAAAGAGCTTAGTCTCATGTGAAAGAGGGAACAAAACAGAGATAGTACCAACATTTTGATCTTGTACTCTTCAACTATTTTGAATATAAGCATATCTAGTGATGTTATTGCAATTTTTGTGTTGAATTTTTAACTAAGTTTTCATTTTCTTCCTGCACCCTGTTAGGGAGGAAGGGCCCTCCTCTTTAGCAGGGATCATAATGTTGTTAGGATATTTATCTCTTTTATGTGTTAAAGTGTGGATTTATTATTATTGTTGTACATGTTCATTATGGATAGATACACTTCTGCTTCCAGATTTATTGTGTGTTGTTACACAGATTAATCAATTCCATGTTATTTAATTCATGTTATATCTTTAGCTGATAGTGTATGGCGTGCCTATCTTTATTCTAAAGTTTTATGAAGTGTGGATTCTTTCCTTGCTGAGTGTGTTTCATTTCTGCAGTGTGCTTTTTAATTCCTGCAAGTTTTTATTTCCATTCTGCAAGAATGTTTAACGACATCTTTTCTTTTGTGTTTTACCTGGTTGTTACATGTATCAACACAGATAGTGCAGACACCTTTGAAATAAAAAGACTTACCCTGTTGATAATTAATGATTGTGGAAGTGATAAAACTGACCAAACATTTTGGCGTCATTGCCAGGGAAGGCTGTTAATTGATACAGTCAGCCAACACTTTCTTTTGAATTTCCTTTTGATAGAGTGTTTCTAATTTTATAGGCGTTGGGCAGTAAGATGAGAGGTAATAACCTGTGCATCACTCTAATATACCTAAGAGGGTTGTAATAATTAGAACACTTAGGGTGTGTAAATTTTTTAATTTTCTTTTGATAGCATGTCTTTAATTTTACAGGCGTTGGGTGGTAAGACGAGAGGTAAGAACCTGCACATCACTCTAATATACCTGAGCGGGCTCACCACTGTAATAATTAAGACACTTAGGGTGTGAAAACAATTACACATAGGGTCCATGTGTAGAATGTATGAGTGAAGAAGAAGCAAAACATAGAAACTCTAATAAATCTACAGGCAAAAGGGGTCATAAAAAGGACAAGAAAAATATTGATCAAGGGAGAAAACAATTTATCCAAGAATTGATCTCAAAAGAAGAGAGGGAGAAGTCACCACCACATAGAGACATATAAAAACAACCCCACAAAAAGTTGCTACTTCTACATAAAAAATAGGAATATCTGGTTTCTCTGTTTTAGGACCCATTTTCCTCAAACTAGCTTGCAAACTTCCGAATCTGTAAGCCTAACTTAGGAATGACACGAAGAAACCAATGGCCAACATTTTGGATTAGAAGGACAAGGGGAAACCAGTGGGGAGCATCAAGAACCAAAATCAGAAGAACATGCTTCTACTTCTCAATACCTAGACTCAAGTAGTGCATTAAAATAACTAGTACCAGAATAATCCGAGCCATTACCATAAGAGTCTCTATCTATAGAACATTCACTCATACAATCTCTAGAAAGATACTCACCATAACAAGAATCAAGAGAATTTCCAATGGGGGTTAACAACAACAACAGCAATAATGGGACATATTCCACTATTAACACTTTTGAATTTCCAATAAGTGATATAAGGGGAGAAGTCCCCATGAAAAATATCCCTCTATCAACCCTTCTATCTTTCTAGGGATTGATTGTAGAATATCCTGATACTTTTTCTTTTGATTTTGATGTTCTGTGCAGGAGTTATTATCACACTTCAGGCACTTAGAAGGTAAAATTATTTCCTGCCATGCTAAAAGGAAAAGCATTAATATGGTTTACGGGACTAGGTTCTCCCACTATCTGGACATGGGGAGATATGAAGACAACATTTCTTGAAAAATACCAGGACTATTGCATAACCAGAGATATAAGAGAGGAGATATTTAGAATGACACAAAAGGAAGAAGAGAACTTGGAAGATTATGTAGAGTGGCTCGATTATAACCTACAAAGGTCCAAACATAGTGATCTAGATCCAGATATTTTGAAAATAATATTCATCTATGGAATAAGAGATGATTGCCTTGACATGTTGAACATGTTAGGAAAATGAGATATATCTCAGGAACCATATGATGAGATAATAAAACTTTTCTTAAGGTGTTCACGAGGATCATCATGCAGAAGAAGTATGGCATGGGACACCTCTGCTAAAATACAAAAATCTGCGAATGGAGGTGTGACCAGAGCTGAGATTGGAAACCTGTTTGAGAATATTAAGACCAGTATTCTCAATACCTTATCTTCCTAATTGATGACAGAACAAGTAAAAAAGGCATGATATGAAGCTGACAAAGCTTTGGCTGTGTTCTGCCCAAAATGTAAAGAGAAACATTCCCTGAAGGAATGTAGAGTCAACAACATCAACTTGTGCAATATTTGTGACCTAGAGCATTCTATAGGATATTGTCTAGAGCTCCCAAGACTGAAAGAAACACTCAAAGAATCAAGTGAGGAGGTTCAGTCTTCTTACTTTATTGGGTCTAGGAATCCTTGACAACCACGATCATCAGGTATGTCTCAAGATTTTTCTTTCAATCTGTGGAATAATGTATATAATGCTCAACAATTTCCATGGCAGTATCCTACTCCTCCAACTCAATTTCCTTCACCATGGAACCAATGGTCTCCTTCTCCACCTTTTCAGTATCCTCCATCTCAATTGTATTCTTGGCCCCAGAATTGGAGGGGAAACTCTTTAGGCCCGATCCCTCCTGTGTTATCGGTGCAACAACAATTGCAACTTCTGCCTCTCTCATCATCTGCTAATACTCCTCCCATACATCCCCAATTACCTATACAGTCTAACCCTAACCCAAATAATAAGGTAGCTCAGAATATAGAAGCCCCCACTTCTTTCCAGACTTACTACATTACCCCTATTGGATGCAATGAGATCCACCTTCGATCAGGAAAAGTAGTAACTCAAAAACCTCCCATGTCATTACTGAAGAGGAATGTGAATCACCTAGGGATGATCCTGTGGATTTTGATGAAACTGCTACACCTGTAACAACTTATTCAAATAATGCTGACACATCTGTAACAACCAATCCAACTATTATAGTAACCAAGGATCCTCCATATCCACAAAGACTAGCTGAAACTAGGATGATTCCACAACCCAAATATGATTTTCTCAAGGAGTTAAAAAATCTACACATAAGGATTCCCTTGCTGCAAGTCATTAAGGATGTTCCCATCTATGTGAAAATAGTAAGAGACCTATGTGTTAAAAAACCTGGAAGGAAGCCAAAATATCCTGTTACCATCCATGTGATGCGAAAATTGTTGGAAGTAATGACTGGTCAACCTCTTTGGCCAAATACAATGACCCAGGGAATTCTATAGTCATTATTTATATTGATGGGAAGACCATTCCAAACACATTAATTTATTTAGTGGCAACAATCAACGTAATGACTAAATAAATCTTGACCAGTTTAGGATTACACAAGCTGAGAAAAACACCTACAGTGCTAGAACTAGTAGATAGGTCGTGTGTTAAACTTGAAGGGGTGGTGAAGGGCATAGTCATCATAGTGGACTCCTGGAGGTATCCAACATACTTCCTTATTTTTCAAACCAAATAAAATCTGGGGGGACATCCCCTGATATTGGGAAGGCCTTGGTTGGCCACTATAGATGCATTCATAGGTTGTAGGTCGGGCTTCATGACGATTTCAGATGGACAAGCCACAAAGAACCTCAACCTTTATCCTCCTGCAAAACCAAGTAAGGATTTGGAAAATCCCTTATGGGATGAATTTGAACCTGAATCAGATCATTCTTAGCCACTCCTCACTCTTGGTAAAGCCCAATATTTTAAGAATGAAACCAAGGATGATATTATTAACAACTTTATTAACAATTCCCTTGCTATTACTTCTATTGATGATTTAGGGGTAGAAGATACCATGGAAGACTTGAGTCTAGAACATATTAAAACCACCCCTAATCTCAAGAGCATCCTAGTTGAAATAGAGCCAGGTAAAAGTTTAAATATTAATCCTAATCTAACTCCTGAACAGAACATGATGTTGTTACAACTATTACAAAGACATAAAAAGGAATTTGCATGGGATTACATAGACATGAAAGGCATTCACCCTAACCTGTGTACCCACCACATCTACTTGAAAGAAGATTGCAATCCAGTTAGGCAACCACAATGACGCATGAACCCAACACTTAAAGAAATAGTAAAAGAAGAATTGCAAAAGATTTTAAATGCCAACTTCATTTATCCCATTTCCGATAGCCAATGGGTATCTCCACTTGTTATTGTTCCTAAAAAGAATGGAAAATGGAGGATCTGTGTAGATTACAGAGAACTTAACAAATCCACTCAAAAGGACCATTTTCCTTTGCCATTTATAGATCAGGTCCTTGACACCTTATCTGGAAAAAAATTCTTTTCATTTCTAGATGGGTTTAGTGGTTATAATCAGATACAGATTGCCCCAAAGGATCAGGATAAAACCACCTTTACTTTCCCTTGGGGAACTTTTGCATACATAGTTCTCCCTTTTGGACTCTGTAATGCACCAACAACCTTCCAAAGGGAAATATTGGGAATATTTGTAGATTTGCTAAATGACTGTTTAGAAGTATTCATGGATGAATTTACACCTTATGGTGATGATTTTGAACTAGCATTAGCCAATCTCGAAAAAGTGCTAGAGCGATGTGAGCAAACTAATGTTGCTTTAAGCACTAAAAAATGTCACATGATGATGAATGAAGGAATTGTGCTTGGGAATTATATTTCTGCTATAGGAATAAAAGTAGACCCTGCTAAGATAGAAGTAATTCTGAAAATTCCAACTCCCAAAACATAGAAGGAGGTACGTAGTTTTTTGGGACATGCAAGGTACTACAAGAGGTTTATAGAAAACTTTTCAAAGATTGCATCTCCATTATTTTCTCTGCTTACTAAGGATATGGAATTTGTTTGGATAGGGAAATGTGAATGTGCCTTTACAAAGTTAAAGTAGTGTGTATCAACAACCCCTATTTTGCAAGGACCAAACCGATATCTGCCATTTCACATAGCAACAAATGCATTTTATACTACTGTGGGAGTTGTGTTAGGTCAACTAGAAGACAAGAATCCATATGCCATCTATTACATCAAGAAGAATCCGACTCTAGCAAAGTTAAATTATACTGTTATAGAAAAATAGTTTCTTGTAGCAGTGCATGCCATTAATAAATTTAGGCACTACATTATAGGTTATCAAGTATTTGTACACATTGATCACTCTGCCATTTGTTTCTTAATGAATAAACTTGTTATTAATTGTAAGGTTACACGTTGGTTGCTGTTGTTACAAGAATTTGATACAACAATCTTAGATAAACCTGGAAAAGATAATGTAATGGTTGATTTTCTTTCTAGGCTAACTCTCAATAGTGATTGCATGCCTGTTTAGGATTCTTTTCCAGATGAATATCTTTTTTCTATTTCAGCTCACTCACTATGGTATGCAGACATAGCTAACTACCTTGTAGTAGGGATATTTCCACAACATCTTCCATCAAAAGAAAAGAAGAAGATTGTTCAATAGAGTGCAAGATACTCTTGGGTAGAGGGATACCTCCACTACATAGGGTCGTATCATCATATCAGGAATTGTGCGAGGGAGGATGAGATTTTTGACATCCTCAAAGCTTGCCACGAAGAATCTTGTGGAGGACACTTTGCTAACAAAAGGACAGGGCATAAAGTGCTTTCAACAAGATATTACTGGCCTACCATATTCCAGGATGCAAATATATTTGTAAAGGGGTGTGACAATTGTTAGATAATGGGTCAACCACTATGGTTAGATGAAATGTCGTTACAACCTTAAATAGTATTGGAACCATTTTAGAAGTGGGTACGACCAATTAATCCTTCATCTCAACAAAAGCCCTACATTTTAGTTTGTACAGACTATGTCACAAAATGGGTTGAAGCAAAGGAACTAACCAGGGAAATTAAACAGGTCGTTTCCAAATTTTTATTTGAAGACATTTTTGTTCGCTTTGGGGTACCTAGAGAAATAGTGACAGATGGGGGACCACATTTCACATCTCATTTGATCTAGAGGTTAGTTGAGAAATTCAATATCTGTCACAGAATTACTTCACCATATCATCCTCAGGAAAATGGTCAAGTGGAGAGCACTAATAAGGTTATATAAGGAATTCTCACTAATATTGTAGCCAACCACTGAAGGAATTGGGTTGAAAAACTTCCAGAAGCACTATGGGCATATAGAACTACATGGAGGAATATTATTGGATTTTCACCATACGAATTGGTGTATGGTAAAAACCCATTATTTCCCATTGAGTTTGAAATAAAAACACTCAAAACAACATTGCAGGTGAACTTGGATTTGACTACAACTTAGAAACATCAGTTGAACTAGTTAAATGAACTAGATGAGAAGAGATTGACTGCCCTCCAACAAACAAACATCATCCATGTGCATAGGGCTAAGTGGCATGACAAGTTTATAAAAAAGAAGGTGTTTTAGAAAGTCGATTGGGCTCTATTGTATGATTCACGATTCAAAGACATCAAGGGGAAGCTCTCCACCAGGTGGCTAGGTCCTTATGGGATAGACACAATCTTTGAAATGGGATCGTGAGATAAGTTACCATAGACAATGCTAAAATTCCATTGCTTGCCAATGGGGATCGTCTTTGGTTATATCATAAACCAACTTCAAAGGATTCATTTGTTAACATTTTCTAAGGATCTTATCTCCAAATTATGAGAGCATGGGAAAATTCTCCTATGCTGTCAAATTCTTAAATTTCAATAAGTGTAGTAGTTGAAAACCAAACTTTTGTTGGCAGCTGATACACCAAAAAAGGGAGAGAAAAATAATATATATATATATATATATATATAAAATCTGCGTTTGAAAACCTCTTGTTTGGCGGCTGATATACATTTTCCTTCTAATAAGTTCTGTCACATGATGACATTTATGATATATAATAGCATGCTTGTTAGAAGCCCATTTTTTATTTTATTTTATTATTTTGATAATTCTTTTATAAGCACAAAATTGTAATGCCCTCAAAAGAATACACTATCATAATAAAGTAATACTGCAAACATTATTCAACCATCATGGAAAAATTATTTCGTTGTTATAACTGTAACAACCGGTCCGATGAAGATAGCTATCGCATGAACCCAGTTGTAGCCGTCCGATTCAATAATCACCATCACCACCACACGGCTGTCGACATCAATCAAATCACCCACCAATAAGTCATCCAGAAAAGGAATATTGTTTCTTTCTTTATTTAGAAATTATGGCAGTTAATACGTCATTTCATTTTGATGACCGAGGACGGCCTTTGTATTTAAGTTGGGGAGGTTGACAAATCATTTTTTGATTTGTGACATAAATCGGTTTAAAGTGACAATACCCATTAATCATTATCACCTTGCATGATTGATTACCTCAGTATCCAAGTCAAATTTTTACACCTTTTGAAGTAATGATGAAATGATAACCCATGTGCAGAACTTTCCAACTTGATATCCCTTCTTATAGCCTTGATATTCGCCCCAACGTAGCTCTGCACCCTCATTGCAGAGACTTTTAAGGAATTGTGACGATAAGCAGGAAAACAACCATAAGTGATTGTGAAGGGTCTGTAACAGTGAAGGATGGGGGGAGCAACAGTAAGGCATGAATTAAATTCCATAGAGGCTTTGGAGAAATGCCCAGAAGCATACCAAATCTTTAGAGAAGTAGGGTGGATCAAATTCTTCAAGCAACTTAGGGGGTTGGATGAAAATGTTGCTTTGGAATTTGCTCGAAATTTGAGTAGGAGTTGAATAGAGGTTAGAGGCATAAGATTGGAGATTATAGAGGAAGTAATTTCCAAAGTAACAACACTTCGACCTGAAGGGAAGAGGTGGTTCAATTGGAAAATTAATGACCCAACTCTCAAAGATGAATTCTTGTAGGGAGAAGAACAATTGGTCAAGAAGGGAAGAGGAGTTGACCACCTTTCCCTTCCTTAGTCATGGAATGATGTTTCCTTGGTCATTATTAAGTACATTACATGTAAGGGGTGTGTAACGAATAAAATATATAAATAATATAAATATAATGTAAAAGATAATAATCATAAATAATAGTTAAGTTAATCTAATAATTAGGTTGAAGAGGCATGTCTAATAGGACATGACTCTTCATGAAGAGACGCTTGCGTGATATATAAGCAAGCCTCTTGTTCTCATTGTAAATCATTATCATTCATTCTTATTCTTATTCACATATTTAATATAATATTTATATCCTTAATGGATAATTTTATTTTAGCTAATTAAAAAAAAAGAAGAAGGAGGAAAAATATTTTAGCTGGCAAATAAATACACGCCCCCACAAACCCACTCAATGTCGACAATGACAATGGCGGATTTCCAAAAAAAATTGTTGGATGCAGAGCATAAGATAAATAGCAACCACGATGAGGTCAATAAAAGATTAAATGAATTCCAGATCAAGCTTGGGGAGCAAGCTGATGAAATAAAAAATCTTCACGATACGAAAAATCGAATAGAAATAAAGATGGAAAATTACCATGTTCAGATAGAAGCAGGCATCAAAGAGGTCTTAACAATGCTGAAAATTCTGTGTAAAAGGTCGAATTGTACCCCCGAACAACTACTAAAAGAAGGTGAAGAGAATCAAGAACACATCTCGTCAGATTCAACAAAGTCAACGGACTCTCATGAAAAAGTTGAATCCCCAAAAAATTCAGCGACACCCCACCAAGAAGCGAGTAACACAGCCTTTACAAACAAGCAACTCTGGGATAACTTTACCAATCAACACCTTTTTTTTGCTCAACCATTGGCAACATACCAGCAAAGGGCAAAAGTCGAGATGCCTAAATTCGATGGAAACGAAGAAAACAATGTTGCATGGATAAATAAAGCAGAAGAATACTTTGAGATATATGACATCAATGACGATGACGAAAAGCTCAGGCATGCATCCATGAAAATGGAAGGAGAAGCATATAACTGGCATATGTGGTGGAAAAAAACAACACACGTCTTTAACTGGAGAAAATTTAAAGATGCATTCTTTAAAAGATTCCAAGGTGTAAGAGAAGAAGAGTTCTTTTCAAAACTCATCAAGTTACGACCAGGGAAAATTTTAAGAACCCCCCCTAAATTTATAAATATAATAAATGGGCGAATCTCCATGGTATATAGGAGAAATGGAAGGCGATTTTATCAATAATATAATATGTATATATAATTTTTTGGCGAATCTCTCACCAGGCATGGCGAATATTTTACTCAATTATAAAATATACTCAATTATAAAATCTTGTAAGATCTTGGCGAGTCTTTCACTAAATAATAAAACATTGTAAAGTCCTAGTGAATCTTAGCATAGGCTACATGCTGGTTTAATTCCCCCATATAAATAGGCTACATTCCAGGTGAATACCATGGGTCAATACCATGTGCCATTTTGGTGAATACCATGGGTCAATACCATGTGCCATTTTTATTTTTATTAATTCTAATATTAGGGTTAATAATGGTTTTTTGCATAGTATTAATAACAATCTAGTCCATGGTATTTGTCCCATAGTATTTTGGCCATAGGTTTCACCTAAATATAACCCATTTTTTGAGTGTTTGTAAATATAAGGTGACTTATGGAGTAAATATAAAAAATTGTTTTATTTGTTTACCATACCTCTCGTTTATTTATATTTTTATTAATTTACCATACCTCTTTTACAAATATGGTATTTGGCCCATAGGATTCACTTAAATAAAACCTCTTTCTTGAGCCTTCATAAATAGAACGAGGGTTATGGACTAAATATAAAAAAGAGGTTTTATTTATTTATGATACGTCTAGTTTATTTATATTTTTATTTATTTACCATACCGTTTGAGTAAGTATAAAAAGACGTTTTATTTATTTACCATACCTCCACTTTACTTATATTTTTATTTGTTTACACCGTTACATGTATATAAGGTGACTTATGGAGTAAATATAAAAAATGTTTTATTTATTTACCATACCTCTCATTTATTTATATTTTTATTAATTTACCATACCTCTTTTATAAATATGGTATTTGGCCCATAGGATTCACTTAAATAAAACCTATTCTTGAAAATGGGCGAATGGATTCACTTAAATAAAACCTATTCTTGAAAATGGGCGAATGGAAGGTTGTAAGTCCTAATTTCAAGGGCTAAATTTACCTTTTTTACCCTCTCCCTTAAAATAAGGTGGGCTATTTGAGGTGATTTGTAAAAATGTACTATGATACAAAATATTCGCCCACTAAAAATTTAAAACCCCTTAATTTCGCCAAAGGGCGAACATTCGCCCCTAAATTATCCTTGGTTACGATAAAAAGGAAGTGTGGACGAATACACCCAAGAATGGGAGACCTTAGTAACACGAGTACCTGGGTTATCAGAATCTCGTCTAATTCAGTCATACATCTCGGGACTCAAAACCCATTTACAAGCAGAACTTGAGATGCATGAAATTACATCTATAGAAGTAGCAAGACGAAAAGCAAAAACAGCCGAAAAGAAATCTGAACCAATATTTTGGTCAAAAGCGGAAAAAACTTATGCAAGACGAAGGATACCCCAGTATGTGGACTCAAATAATACAAGATATGTTCCACCACATCGTCGTGAAGATGAAAAATATAATATGGAAATGCAAAGGATAAAAGAGGGTAAATGTAAACGTTGTGGTGAGAAGTGGGACCCAAAACATAGATGTGCTAAAGGAAAAGAACCAAAGAACCTATATAATTGTGAAGCAACCAATGATTCAAACAGTGAATATTATGACATAGAAGACACAGAAGACACCCCAGAATTCTCACCAGAATTAGATGACGGAAGTATTCCGCAAGTGTCATTATCAACTATGACAGGTATATCACAACCTCAGACTTTAAAGTTAAAAAGACACATAAAGAAGAACAACGTAGTGGTTCTCATCGACTCAGGTAACACACACAATTTTTTAGATGCAACCGTGGCAAGGAGACTCAATATTTTTTCATTTCCCTTACCAAACATGAAAGTGATGGTAGCTAATGGTAAGAAGATTGAAAAGGTAGGGAAATGCCATAAGGTCAATTTGCAGATTCAAGACTTTAATCTAGAGTCTCCATTCTTCACGGTACCATTAGGAGGAGTAGATGTAGTCCTAGGTATCCAATGGCTACGAACTTTAGACACTTATGCCGCCAACCATCAAGTACAATTTATAAAATTCAAATGGGGAGGTCAGAAGTACAAACTACACGGATTCCAAGCACTATAAAATCATGTTGTATCATCATCTCAGATGATGAAGCTGAGTCGAAGAAGAGCACTTGCTTATGCAGTACAATGTCACCAATTAGAAATGTTATCTGCAAATATGACTAGAGAAGAGTCACCAGGGATACAAGATCTGATTCGGAAGGATGAAAAATTAATTCAAGACCTACCTATGAAGAAGCCGCCTAATAGGGAAATTGAGCATACAATAGAAGTCAAGGTAGGGTCAGACCCTGTTAACATCAAGCCATACCAATATCCACATCACCAAAAAACAGAACTTGAGAGATTAATCCAAGACCTTTTAAAGTGTGGGAACTTGATCATCTTGGAATATCTGATCAAGTGGAAGGACTTACCTGAAGAAGATGCTTTCTGGGAGAATGAATCATTCTTCAACAACATCTGTCGTTACTTATGCTTTGAGGACAAAGCATTCTTTCGAGAGGAAGGCAATGTTATGTAAAAAATTAGTTAACTTTAGGTTTATTATTTAATTTTAGGGTTAATTAGACGAAAGGGCACGATCATAAGATCATGCCCTTTCCCAAAGGGTGCCCATGGTGGTATATAAGCCAGGAACCCCATTGTAATCATCATCATCTATCAATTCATCTTTTTAATAAAATATTTATATATATATTTTCTGTGTATCGAGAAGTGGAACTTTGTTCGCTTCATTTGGTATCAGAGCCACGTTTGGCTTATCACCAGGGCTTTGGCTATCAACCTATCATCAACCTTGTTGCTGTCATAATTGAAGCGTTTCGCTATATATTGGGAGATTCTCCATTTTTTAGGCCTTTGGCCATTAAAAAAAAAAAATAACCAAAAAAAAAATATAAGTAAATAAATTAAAAAAAGAAGAAGAAAATAAAAAGTAAAAAAACAAAAAACAAAATGGATACAAAATCTCATACCAAGTATATTTAAAGCTTTTTACGTGGAGAAGCCCGTGGTTTTAAAAACAACCCATGGTAATTGCCCATGGTATTTTAAAAAGTTAAAGGAAAAAAAAGAAAAAAGAAAAAACAAAAGGAATGCGTTTTACTTTTTACATGGAGAACATTTTAACGGAGGTTTTAAAAACAACCCATGGTAATAGGCCATGATATTTTAAAAGTTAAAGAAACAAGAATACAAAAGATCTTACGCGAAAGGTAAATATTACTTTTTACAGGAGGTTTTAAAAACAACCCATGGTAATAGCTCATGTTATTTTAAAAGTAAAAGATATTTTGATAACATTGGAGAAAAAAAAGTGTGATCTAAATAATTTTAATCGTTTAAATCTAAAGATTGTGACCGTACCAAGAGTCATGTCTCATCCAAATTTTCCGAGAAAAAATATTATTATAATTATAAAAAAGGATACTATATAAGCCTTATATAGTTACATATAAAAGGAAAAGTGGGTTTGCAAAAAGTATATATAAATTTCATATAATTATAATTTTATAATATATATAAATTATTATTATATAACTTTTTTATTAAAAAAGCGAACCAAAAAAAGAAGAAGAGGAGAATATTTGAAAAATATATATAGGAGAAATAAGTGATATTTTATAATAAAAATAGCTCCAGTTGACATATTGTTTATGTAAAAACATCAAGGAAAAAATGGAGACTAGTAATGAAAGGTTTCCTGAAACTCGTAGTACATGTGTTCGCACACTATTTAACATCAAAGGATCACTCGCAGGAAGAGACATCATAATCTCTATCAGTCCTACTGAAAGAAGTAATTATGTTAGTCCTAAATGTGCTAATCAATTGGTGATTCCCGAATCAAATATAGTTGAAACAATTTTTTTTGGCAAACAATAAGATATAAGCAATTTACACCTAAATATTGGAGATTATACTTTTACCTCACAATTCACCGTGCAAACCTTATCTTTTAACGATAGTGACATTGTTTTGGGATCACCATGGATGAAAACTCTAGGTTCCTTTATTCTAAATACTAAGAAGAAGTTTTTAACATTTTCTTACAAGAAGAAGAAAATAACGCTCCAAGATGTTACACTGAAACCTAATTCAGTAACGCCAGAAGATATATCGGATATTTCAAAAGTAATTTCTTAAGAAGGTAAAAAAGTATTACAAAATATGCAAAATGAAATTGACAAAATCACTATTGACAAAAATGAAGAAGTTTCTCGACTTAAAAACCATAGTGAAAAATTGCTGACGCAAATTAAGATACTAAAGAAGGATAAGAAGTCATTAGAAAACCAGGTACAACAACTTATCAAGAAGGAAGCATCAAATGTAGGAATTCAAGTTGATGACAAAACAACACATACCAATTCAGTGAATGTCACAACTCAGGAAGAAGACAAGCAAGTTGAAGAAAAGACGCGCGTGGATGTTGCAATTCAAACGATGAACATCCCCAATGAATGTTTCATAACAAACTCAACATCTTCGCCAGAAGAAAATATAAAAATTGTCGCATGCCCAGTAAGGAAAAATCAAACAAAAAAGGTTCCATATCGGCATCCGAATCATGAGAACAGACGAATCAACCATGCTACATATTTGAACAAGTCAGAACCGAAACAACAAACTGATGTTCCGGATAATAGTGATGTAATCTCAATCCAGTCTTATGCTAACAAGTCGTCACAAAATTCCAGTGATCAGAATGCTATACAGAAGATTAATCTAGGATGGTCTGATCCCTTCTCGGTGCGACAATTTTGTTTGTCACTAAGAAGATCATATCAACTTGTATCAACAATGATGACTATTCCAAAATAGAAAGACTTTCAAAGCCGAAAAAGATATCAAGCTTTTTTTCATTGACAAGCTTTGAGGACAAAGCTTTTTGAGGAAGGAGGCAATGTAATGAATAAAATATATAAATAATATAAATATAATGTAAAAGATAATAATCATAAATAATAGCTAAGTTAAGCTAATAATTAGGTTGAAGAGGCATGTCTAATAGGACATGACTCTTCATGAAGAGATGCTTGCGTGATATATAAGCAAGCCTCTTTTTCTCATTGTAAATAATTATCATTCATTCTTATTCTTATTCACATATTTAATATAATATTTATATCCTTAATGGATAATTTGATATTCCAAGTTTTCTAGAATAATTAATTAGTAGAAGGAACTTTGCTCGCTTCATGGTGCTCGACGATAGTATTCAATTATAATTTTCCGTTGTTGAGCCATATTCGGCATGGGGGATTGGTTAATACACCCTATTTCCTATTTGAATATTTAAAACATATGGTTTCAACGGTAAAAGTGGCCTTGCATCCAGAGAGCTGCATTACCAATCATGGTCTCATAAAGTTGATTGTGTTGGAAGCCCTGAAGAAGAAAGGAAGAAGTTGGGAAAAATTTATCAGTGAAACTCCTACAAATGCTCCGGGGGAAGCTGATACAACTAAGGAGTAGGGACAGTATTCGAGAGTTAGAGTCAAGAAAATGTCACTTGAGAAATCAGTGGGTGGCAAAGTACCAAAGAAAAGGGTTAAGGTTGTTTCTCAACCATAACCCTCACCACCAAAGAAGAAACCATAACCCTTGCCATCAAATAAGAAGCCAGAACCCTCGCCACCATCCAAGAAGAGACCAAGTGAGCAAGAAGAACAAAAGAAGAAGAAGAAAAGGAAACAGACCAAGCAGGAAGACACTTCTTCACCTGGTAAGGATGAAACCCGAACCTTGCTGCTTAAAATTGAGAAATTAGAAGAAGAAAATAAGAAATTAAAGCAGTAATTAGGAGGTAGAAAAATGAAAATGAAGGTTTTGGGTCTCGATACATTATCTTAGGTTGTTGACAAATTAGGATCAAAAACCACCCAGGGGCCTTTATGTATAGCATGTGTAGAGGGTTTGGCAACAATAGGGTATAAAATTTGTGTTGCAGACACCATCTCAGAAGGAACCCAAATGGAACCATGGGAGGTTGACACACAAGAACCCATTGACGATGTTGCTGATACACAAGAACCAACAGTTGAAACAGAGCACCCCATGAATTTTTACCTAGAAACTGACACACAAGAACCTGTCAATGATGTTGTTGATACACAAGAACTAGTAGTTGAGACAAAGGTTTTTAAGGAAGAAGAAGTGAGAGTTGTTCCACAAGAACCTGTCAATGAAGTTGCTGATACAAAAGAACCAACATCTAAGGCAGAGCAACTCAAAACATGAGATGTTGTTACACCCTCTACTATTATTAAACAAGAAATTTCACAGGACCCTGAAGTAGGGTGGCATTCAAAAAACAATTTGTTGGTATCAGAACTACAGAATTGGAAGCAATTGGCACTTTCCCTAAAAAAGGGAATGATTTCTGTGGAAGAACATCAGAAGGTTATTCATAACCTTAAGGATCAGTGGGCTGAGGAATTGCTGATAGAAAAGTTGATAAAGTGGGAAATGAGGAAAGCTGAGATGGAGAAGGAAAAACAGAGACAACAACTACAACAAGAGGTCAAGAGGTTGACCAAAGAGAAAGGTAAAATGTATGAGTTAGACCTAAACCTTTTGGGTTGCAGGTCACCATCTCCATCCTACCCGATCTTCTTGTGGGAAAATTTTTATTTTTTCCAATTGAAAGCTATTTATGAGAACATACCCTACGAGAGAAATTCCACTAAAAATTTTCTGGAGGTATCTCGTGAATGCGGTTTCGATGAGCATAGTTTGTTATGCGAACTCTTTTTACATAATATATTTTTTGAGCATTCTAGTTTACAGATGGTTGTAAATATCTCCCCCAATGTTGGAGATTTTTAGCTTCAGGCTTTCATATCTTTTATGAGAAATCAAATTGATTGACACCTTGCCACAAAATCATTTACTATGAATGAAGAAAAGGAAACCTTGATGGTAAGATTAGAACCTGGGTAGGTCACTACTGCGAGATGAGAATTCAAGAAGTTTCTCAGTAACCCCAGCATGATAGACCAACTATCCCTCTACAAGAGAAGGATTGTTGGGTTTTGTTTTAATATTCATGAACAATTGAAAAGTAGAGCATTGGCCGAGAGCCCGAGACGGTGGGAAGCTTGAAGTGATGCATTACAAGAAGGGATCCCTTTGGATACCCCAATTTCATGATTGATATTACTCGATTCCTTTAATATGTACGAATTGTCAAAATGATGGGAGATTTATAGATGGGTTTCAAATTCAAGTTTCCTTTGATTTTGCTCCCGATTGAGAAATACCAACCTCACTTGTTGTGTGTGGAGCATGATTGTTCAGAGGTCTTTGTTTCAGGCGGATGTATACCCCAGGAAGTTTGTACACCCGTCCACGCGGGCCCGCGGGGGTCCGGGGGGGCCGATCCTCCCCGGCTGGGGGGTTCGGGGGCCAATGGTCCCCCGGCGGGGGCTTGGGGGAAGCGCCCCTGAAGCCAAAAATAGATGTAAAAATGCCTTGTAAAAGTATAGTAATTTGTAGTCAATCTAGGCCGTTCATTAGGCGGATGATCTGACGGTAGAACTTATGTTTAGTTTAGGGTTTTTTTCCTAGAAGGAAACCTCCTCTCTTTGTATGAGGGCATTGTATTTGAGGCTGTAAAATAGATGTGTATTCTCTGAGTGAGAAACAGAGAGGCGAGACTGTGAGAGAAAACAGAGGATATTACAACGGATCTGCTGTAGGTTGTGTCTCTTCATTTTGCTGGATAATAGAAAGGAAGGATTGGCTGTTCGGGGTGGATGTAGCCCAAACTGGGTGAACCACGTATATCTGTGTCTCTCTTGTCTTATGTGTTTTTTTGTGTTTATATTTCTGCAATATTTTATGTGTTCCATTGCTCCATAATATATAATTTTCTAACAACTGGTATCAGAGCCGAAGGTCTATTTGGCTGATAAACTCGCAGGAAAGAAGGGTTCCTCGTTCGAGTGGGAGCAATGGCGGAAGATGGTAAGTTTAGGGTCGAGAAATTTAACGGCCAAAACTTCTCGTTATGGAAGATGCAGATGGAAGATTATCTATATCAGAAAGATCTGTACCTACCATTGAGCGGAAAAACAAAGAAGCTGACGGCTATGACAGATGAAGAATGGAACCTTCTCGATAGAAAGGCACTCAGAACAATACGGTTGTGCCTCGCTGCATTAGTCGCCTTCAACATTTCGAAGGAAACAAGGACAGAGGGTTTGATTCAGGCGTTGTCGAAGCTATACGAAAAACCCTCGACCTCAAACAAGGTATTTCTTATGAAACAGTTATTTAATATGAAGATGTCAGAAGGTGGATCTGTTGCAAATCATTTAAATGATTTTAATACAGTTACAAGTTAGTTAAGTTCTGTAGGGGTAAACTTTGAAGATGAAGTTAGAGCTCTGTTATTCTTGTGCTCATTGCCAGAAAGTTGGAATGGTTTAGTAATGGCCATTAGTAACTCTGTCTTTGGATCTAGTACTTTAAAGTTTGATGATGTTTTCGGTGCTATCCTTAGCGAGGAAATGCGACAGAAAAGCTCCGGTGAGACATCGGGTAATGCTTTGAGTGCAGAGTCTAGGGGAAGAAAAATGGAAAGAGGAAAGAGCTCAGGATATCGCAGTAAATCAAGGAAAGGCAGATCCAAGTCCATATCGGGGATAGTGTGCTAGAAATGAGGAAAGAAAGGACACCTAAAGAAAGACTATAGATCTTGGAAGGGAAAAGAAGGAGATGCACAACAAGAAAACAATCATGAAGCAAATGTGACAGGTGAGGTGTTACAAGATGCTTTGATTCTCTCTTTCGAAAATATTACTGATTCCTGGTTGGTAGATTCAGGGGCCTCATTCCATGCCACACCTGATAAGAAATACTTTCATGACTATGCTCAAGGAGATTTTGGACAAGTTCGTTTGGGTGATGATAAACCCTGTAAAATTGTTGGAATGTGTAAGGTTCTTGTAAAACAACAGAATGGAAACCAATGGCTACTAAAGGAGGTAAGGCATGTTCTAGATCTGAAGAAAAATCTGATTTCAATAGGGCAGTTAGGCGGTGAAGGTTGTGTGACAACTTTCATAGATAAAGCTTGGAAGGTCACCAAAGGAGCCTTAGTAATAGAAAAAGGCGAAAAGGTTGGTACATTGTATTTATGCAATGGTATTTCTAACTCTGTTAATGCTTTAACTTCCAAAGGAGCAGATGCAGCATTATGGCATCATAGGCTCGGACACATGAGTGAAAAGGGGATGAAGATTCTTCACTCAAGGAATTTGTTTCCGGGTTTGAAGAATGTTGATTTGGACTTCTGTGAGAATTGCATTTATGGAAAACAGAAGAGAGTCAGATTTCTTAGAGTTGGGAAAGAAAAAAAGAGAGAAAAATTAGAGCTTGTGCATATAGATGTATGGGGACCTACTCAGGTATCATCTCTCGGTGGCTCTCATTATTATGATACTTTCATTGATGATGCAACTAGAAAAACTTGGATTTATTGTATTAAGAATAAATCTGATGTATTTGATACTTTCAAGAAATGGAAAGCTTTGGTTGAGATTGAGATAGGAAAGAAATTGAAGTGTCTCATATAAGACAATGGAGGTGAATATTGCAGCAAAGAGTTTGATAGGTACTGTTTAGAGCATGGAATTCACAGAGAGAAGATAGTTCCAAGAACACCACAAGCAAATGGTGTGTCAGAAAGGATGAATAGAACAATCATGGAGCGTGCAAGGTGCATGAGATTGCATGTAGGATTTCCTTTACAGTTTGGGCAGATGCTGTAGATACTGTTGTTTATCTAATAAATAGAGGGCCTTCAAGTTCCTTGGATGGTGGTGTTCTAGAGGAAGCATGGACAGGTAAAAAGGTAAACTACTCATTTTTAAAGCCTTTTGGTTGTGAGGCCTTTGTCCATATTGATAAAGAAAATAGAACAAAGCTTGAGGCAAAGTCAAAGAAATGTACCTTTATTGGATATGGTGTTAATGATTTTGGTTATCACTTATATGATTACGAAAATCACAAAATCATTAGGAGCAGAGATGTAATATTCAATGAAAAGGTCTTGTATAAGAATCAGTTACAGGAAAAGAAACAGGAAAAAGAAAACAAGGAATATGCAGTTCTTGATGAAATCACTGAAAAAGTAAAGGTGCCTGAAAATAATAATAATCAACAACCACAACAATAGCAACCACCACAACAGCAACAGGCACCCCAAACATCTGAAAGTGGTGTTAGAAGATCTACCAGGATAAGTAGACCCCCTGAACGATATTATCCTTCATTATATTATTTATTGTTGACTGATTCTGGTGAACCCGAATGTTATGAAGAAGCAATGCAGGTTGAAAGCAGGAAGAAGTGGGAGCTAGCCATGGAAGAAGAGATGGACTCCTTAATGCATAACCTGACTTGGGACTTAGTCAGGTTGCATGCAGGTAAAAACACTGGTTGGTTCGAAACGCGTCGACAAATGACTTTTCATGTGATTTACGCCGAAATCTTTATCTAACCTAATATGGATCACAGAAGCCTAAACTCTATTATAAAAATAAATTGCAGAATAAATGGGTTTACAGGCTAAAGGAAGAAGATGGAGGAAAACAGAGGTACAAAGCTAGACTTGTGGTGAAGGGGTTTGCACAGAAGAAAGGTATTGATTTTGATGAAATATTTTCTCCTGTTGTTAAAATGACTTCAATCAGAACTATTCTAAGTCTAGTAGTAGCTGAAGATTTTCATCTTGAGCAGTTAGATGTAAAGACAACCTTTCTCCATGGGGATTTGGAAGAAGAGATATATATGCAGCAACCACAAGGATATGAGGTAAAAGGGAAGGAGAAACTAGTGTGCAGGTTGAAGACGAGCTTGTACGGCTTAAAACAGGCTCCAAGGCAGTGGTATCTAAAATTTGACAAGTTTATGTCTGAACAAGGTTATACTAGATGTCACTCTGATCATGGTGTTTATCTGAAAAAGCAAAATGATGGCAGCTATATTATATTGTTATTGTATGTAGATGACATGCTTGTTGCAGGGTCTAACATGCAGGAAATAAATGTGCTCAAAAGAAAATTGGCAAATTCATTTGCAATGAAGGATTTGGGAGCTGCAAAACAAATCCTTGGTATGAGAATAACAAGAGACAGGAAAAATCACAAATTAACATTGTCTCAGAATGAGTACATACAAAAGGTGTTGAAAAGATTTAATATGCACAATGCAAAACCAGTTAGTACACCTTTTGCTAGCCATTTCAAACTTAGTAAGGAAATGTGCCCAAAGACCCAAGAAGACATGGATTATATGTCTAAAGTTCCATATGCATCAGCAGTTGGAAGCTTAATGTATGCAATGGTTGCACAAGGCCTGATATTGCACATGCAATGGGAGTTGTAAGCAGGTACATGAAAAATTCAGGAAAGGAACATTGGATGGCAGTGAAATGGATTCTCAGATATTTGAAAGGTACCACAAATCAAGCATTATGCTTTGGTGGTTCAAACATTTCTCTACAGGGATACGTTGACGCAGATATGGCAGGTGACAGAGATAACAGGAGGAGCACTACAGGATATGTATTTACTGTTGGTGGAATAACTGTCAGTTGGGTTTCAAAAATCCAAAGTGTTGTTGCACTTTCAACAATAGAAGCAGTGTATGTTGCTGCTACAGAGGCTAGTAAAGAAATGATTTGGTTACAAAGGTTTATGGGTGATTTGGGTAAGGAGCATGATATGGGCACGTTATACAGTGATAACCAAAGTGCCATTCATCTTGCAAAGGACTCAACATTTCATTCCAGGACTAAGCACATATAGCTCAAGTACCATTTCATACGATCAGTGTTGGAAGATGGAGAGTTGAAGCTGGAAAAGATACACACTAGCCAGAATCCTGCAGACATGCTAACAAAAGTTGTAACCAGGGAGAAACTGAGAACATGCTCAGTTTCAATTGGTCTTCAAGGATGACGATGAAGATGAGAAACATCCAGGTCCAAAGAGGAGTCATTTTCCAGCATATGAAGCAACGGTGGAGTTGTTACAATCATTCTCCAAGTGGGAGATTGTTGTGTGTGGAGCATGATTGTTCAGATGTCTTTATTTCAGCCGGATGTATACTCCAAGAAGTTTGTACACCCCTCCATGTAGGGGGACTTATCCCCCCGCGGGGGTCTGGGGGGGCCGATCCCCCCCGCGGGGTTCCGGGGGGGCCGATCCCCCCCCCAGGGGTCTGGGGGGGACTATCCCCCCCGGCTGGGGGGTCCAGGGCTAGCGGTCCCCCAGCGGGGGCTCGGGGGTAGCGCCCCTGAAGCCAAAAATAGATGTAAAATTTCCTTGTAAAAGTATAGTAATTTCTAGTCAATCTGGGCTGTTCATTAGGCGGATGATCTGACGGTAGAACTTATGTTTAGTTTAGGGTTTTTTGCCCTAGAAGGAAACCCCCTCTCTTTGTATGAGGGCATTGTATTTGAGGCTGTGAAATAGATGTGTATTCTTTGAGCGAGAAACAGAGAGGCGAGACTGTGAGAGAAAACAGAGGATATTACAACGGATCTGCTGTAGGTTGTGTCCCTTCATTTTGTTGGATAATAGAAAGGAAGGACTGTTTGTTCGGGGTGGACATAGCCCAAACTGGGTGAACCACGTATATCTGTCTCTCTTGTCTTATGTGATTTTTGTGTTTATATTTCTGCAATATTTATGTGTTCCATTGCTCCGTAATATATAATTTTCTAACATCACTTTCACCTGAGCAGATATGATGAACGTTCCTGGAAAATTTAGCTTGTGTCTACCCAAGGGTATAGGAAATATGACGAATACACTGTTGGTGCCCATGATTTCACAAGATTGCATCAACAACATGATAGTGTCACAATAGTCGAGGACCCTGAAGATTCTGAAGAGAGTGCATGAGGACATGCAGTGGCTTCAGTTGGGGGGATATGTTGGGTGTAATATTTAAGGATATTCTAAACATCCTTTCACCCTTTTTGGCCATTTTCCCTCATTGGAACCTCCAATCTCCCTAGTATAATGTCACTCCCTCTGATAAAGAAGCAATCTTTTCTTTGACGTGTTATTATGCTATTTTCTGCTAAGTATTGAATGAAATGATGCTTTCTTTGGGATGACTAACTAGGATATCTTTGGAAGAGTTATTTAGAATGTTTTTCTTTCAGGTATTTCCATAGCTACTGATAGTCATGGATGAACGACTATTGATTCCTTGCTGTTACACGATTCAAGTTGTTGTTACACCTCGGGTTTGTCATTTTTTGTTGTACACAGTTTGAGTTTTTGTTACACCATGAAGCTGCTATTACACCATGATTTGTCAAAACTGTAGCTGTTATTTTCAAAGACAACTGTTAAGGGTTGTATAAAGTAATTCCATGTGGAAAGTTAAGAAGATCTAAGCAGTTATAATTATGTCTAAACAAGAATGTTGTAACCAAAACAAATATTTATTGAAACAACTTGTAAAATTTATATCCTTTTATTATCTTTGTTAGTTTAATCAACATGAGAATCATAGATTCTCATGATTGATTTGTTTTCCTAATTTTGGGACTCTAAAAACACTTTATAAAAAGAGCTTAGTCTCATGTGAAGGGGGGAACAAAATAGAGACAGTACTGACATTTTGATCTTGTACTCTTCAACTATTTCGAATATAAGCATATCTGGTGATGTTATTGCAATTTATGTGTTGAATTTTTAACTAAGTTTTCGTTTTCTTCTTGCACCCTGCTAGGGAGGAAGGGCCCTCCTCTTTAGCAAGGATTGCAGTGTTGTTAGGATATTTATCTCTTTTATGCGTTAAAGTGTGGATTTCTTATTATCGTTGTACATGTTCATTGTGGATAGATACACTTCTTCTTCCAGATTTATTGTGTGTTGTTACACATATTAATCAATTCCATGTTATTTAATTCCTATTATATCTTTAGCTGATAGTGTATGGTGTGCCTATCTTTATTATGAAGTTTTTATGAAGTGTGGATTCTTTCCTTGCCGAGTGTGTTTCATTTTTGTAGTGTGATTTTTAATTCCTGCAAGTTTATATTTCCATTTTGCAAGAGTATTTTAATTTTTATGAGAGTGTTTTACTTTTTGCAAGCGTGTTCAACAACATATTTTCTTCTTCATTTTACCTGGTTGTTACATGTATCAACACAAATAGTGTAGACACCTTTGAAATAAAAAAACTTACCCTGGTAGATAATTAATGATTGTGGAAGTGATAAAACTAACCAAACAATTTGGTCCATGGATCTTGACAAGGCTCTAGGGATGAATGGATTTCCTATAGGCTTTTACAGAGTTTTCTTGTCAGAGATCAAAACAAACATTCTAAGAATGATAAATGGACTAAGAACAAATGCAAGGTGGGAGGAAACAAAAATTCATCCTTTGTTTCCCTCATACCTAAAGAGTCCAATCCAATATTTTTTCTTGATTTCATCCTATCTTGCTTTTTAATGCCTCTTACAATATTCTTACTAAGATTATTGCAAGTAGGTTGAAGATGGTTTAGGGTGGATTTATCTAGCAAAGAAACATCCTAGACAACATTATCCTCATACAGGAGGTCATTCACTCAAGAAAGGAAAGGGGAGATCCATATTTTTCCATCAACGTTGACATGGAAAATTCCTGTAACTGGGTGTGTAATTACTTTCTCTATATTATTCTTGAAAAACTTGAATTTTGTATTCAATTAATCTCTTGCATAGGGCCTCCTTGGATTTCCCCTTTAATAAATGGCAGGCCTACTCCTTTTTTCAAATCTTACAGAGGTCTCTAGCAAGGTTTCTCCCTTTCTCCATTGTTGTAAATCATAGTGGTAGAAATCCTAAGTAGAACCTTGAGAAGGCCAATGTATCTGGAAATTTGTTGGGTATAAGTATTGCCAAAAATGTCAATGAATTAAATCATTCCCAGTTTTTCTGATGACATAATCTTCCTAGGAGGGACATCAAAAATCATTGCCAGAAGGTTCAAAGCAGTCTTAGATGTATATCTTAGTTTGTCTGGAGATCTGGTAAATAAAAGGAAGAGTCAGATTTATGGGTGGAATTGTTCATATTTGACTTTGCAGGAGATTGCTATAGCCTTGGAATTCTTGGTTAATATTGGCTGGAGGACTTTCAAATACTTGGGAATTCCTATTTCATTGGGGCCAAAATTCAAGGAATATTGGGAGGAAATTCTTCAAAAACTCAAAATAGAATACAAGGCTGGGGAGCAATGTGGTTAAATCTGGCTGGAAAATCCACTCTCATCAAATCTATTTTATCATCTTTACCAATATATCTTTGCTTGAGGCTCCTAGATCCAAAGAGAATCCTCACATAGATTGGAGTAATCCTTAGAAATTTTATGTGGAAAGGTAGAAAAAATAATAATCAGAAGTTCCTTTTGATTAATTGGAATATAGTTCACTTTCCAAAATAATTTGGAGGATTTGGGATAAAAGATCCAATGTTCATGAATGTTTCCTTAGGCGAAACAATTGTGTGGAAACTATGTAGAGTAGCAACTTCCATCATAATTGACAATTTGGGATTGTCAACCGGAAATGGAAGTAGAATCAATTTATGGAAGGACAACATTCCCTCGACCTTGCTATCCACGAAGCATAATGGAGCAGGTGTCCTGGTGGAATGGATGTGAAGAAAAGGTATAAAAATATAAAAATACATCTTGTCTTGGGATGGGATGGGAGCATGGTTAGACTAGAGTTTCCTAGGCCTTCTGACTCACTTAATTCCCCATTGGAAATCCCTATGTTCTCTTCTTAAATGATTTTCCCCTTTTACTCAAGACTCAACATACATGCATTCATGGCAGCCATGTAGGTCTTGACTATGCTTTGTGAGAGAAGGGTACAACCCTTTATTGAAAAGGTTCCCCACAAAAACATGGAAAAGGATTTGGCACGAGGACACTATCTCGAAGGTAAGTGCCTTATGTTGGGTGTTGATCCATGGGAAATTTTTAACGACAAAAAATCTCAAAAGACGAAATATATAGGGCCCCTCCTATTGTTCTTCATGCAAATATGATGAAGAAATGATACAACACTTATTTCATGACTACCCATTTTCACATGTTGTATGGAAATCAATGTATGAGAAGATCCATCATGACAACTCCATTCCTCGTAGTTGGATTGCAATGTTTGAAGCCTAGAAATTTAATGTCCCAATGGAAAAAATGAAATCATCATTAACTTGGCGTGTATGGGTTTCACTACCAAATTTTTTATGTTGGACGATTTGGCTGGAAAAAATTTGAGTAGTATTCAAAGAAGGATCTCCATCTCATCTTAGAGTAGCCATCAAGGCTCAATGTCTCCTCATAGAATCAATCTCTGCTAAGGGTATAAAATTTTCAGAACAAGAAGACTTGTTCCCAGAGGAAAAGAGTTGCCTTGAACTCTCAGTTCCAATTGATCATGTTTTCAGCTTCACATCATGGCCTAGGGATTACAACTTCACTTGATTAAGGATGGGGGTAAAATATTTTCAGGTTTGGAAGTAGAGGCATCCATATGAAACTTTGTACTTAGATGGGGCTTCCAAAGGGAATCTTGGGGTGTCAAAAGCAGGGGAACAATTTCTAGCCTCGAAGAACAAGAAGTATAAAGCTTTGCATGGGGCCTTGGAACTATAACAAGAAATCAAGAAGAATTATGGGTACTTTGGAAAGGTTTGGATTTGGCCTTAAGCAAAATAATTAAGAATTTAATAGTTATTGGGGACTCAATGGTTGTTATCAGGTAAATTTCCAAGGTAATATTTGGAAACCTCACAACTGTCCCCTCCATGGTTCAACGGATAGCCCTTTAGTGTGAAAAAAAAAAAAAAAAAATGAACATATCCTTAGAGGACTGAACGAAGAGGCCGATATATTAGCCAAGATTGGATCTCAGTTAGCGCAAGGACAAATAGAATTTTAGGATGGAACAAGGTCTTGGGCCCCAATTCCATGAACACAAATGATCCAAGTAGCGGGGGGAACTATTTGGAAGCAAGCCCCACCAGGGTCTCTTAGATAAATAATGAATAATGTATTGCAAATTTGATTTTTTTTTGGCAAAGTTTTGTAAAATCTATGGATGATATCAATGTAATAATGTAAGGAAAAATGCTCAGGGAGGCAATAAATATTTGGTATAGCTGTATTGGAACTATGAAGTAATTAATGTAGCATAGGAATGTACATAGTCTTTGCCATGGAATCCAACCTTTTTTTATAGTAAATATAATTGTTTTGTTTAAAAAAATATATTAATTATGTTAATTTAATAATAAAAAAGATCATAAATTCATTTTTATATTTAAATATATTGAAATAAAACTATCAAGATCGTTATAATTTTGTGAGTCTAAAAATATTGAAAATTAATTAAATATGAAATTAGGTAAAGTTATATCTTATATTATTAAGAGTGAAACATGTTAAAAAGGAAAGATGTCCATCTTTGACTTCTTCCTTGTATTACTAAATTTATAAATTTTTTCATCTCCAAGTATTTTGGGTTAGTTTGCTAATCACTTAAGGTGATGAACAACACTTTTAGTTTGGAATTTTTTGTTTGTAAATAAGTTTATTGCGCTTTCTAGCCAAGTATGGAAGAGATGTTGTAATGTCATGTCATGTTATGTTATCTAAACATTTTGACTTGATCAATTTACATAAAAATAAAAACAAATTTTCCATATACCCATTACTTTTAAAAAAATTTAACATAAAAAATATAAAAACAAGTCAAAGCATCACCTTAAATCAAAACATTGTTACAAAAAAAAAATCATAATCATAATCACTGTGTATTTCACATTATTTTAAACTAGTAAAAGTTTCACCTTTCTTTTAATATTTATACTCCTTGTTTCACATTATTTTAAACTGTAGAAATTTCACCTTTTCGTAGAATGTGTGTGTATATATATAAAGTAACTAACACAAAGCAAGTTGAAATGTTTTTAAATGTCAAAAGCAATATGGAAAACTTTCCCGCAATTAAAAATTCAATAAATTTACAACCAGTTTTAACATCCCACAAACAAAAAATTCAACAAATTTTCAACCATATTTTAACCATTTTTTTTTTTTGCCAAAACCAATGTTGAATTCTAGCAGAAACCATTGTCAAAAAATTATAATTGTTCATCATAACTCTGTGTAGGAATTGAAAAATGAAATATTTTTTAATCCGAAATAAAAAGGAAAACAATAACTTGTCAAAGCAGAAATCGATTGAACTAGGGTAAACAAAATTCTTTATATTTCATAGTTTAAATAAAATATCTTTTCAAACCAGAAAGCCATTAAAATCATCAATTACAAAAGATAATAAATTTTAGAATTTAAATTTAAAAATTTCAATAATGTGGTGGTTTTCTATGTTTTTTTTGGTGGTTTTCAATGGTTTTCTTGGTGGTTTTTGTATGGTGGGCTTTTGTGATGGTTTTTATTTAAAATTAATTCATGTCTTAACTTGTAAGAAAAAATGGAATAAGCATAAAATCATAGAAAACCTACCTCGATCTCCAAACATTTGGCTCCTCGATTGCTTGGTCGAGCTTTTGGCCCCCCTGTTGAGTTGTTGGACGACTAGATCAAGATTTTCACTCCTTGATAGAGCTCCTAATACCCTCGGTTGAGCTCCAAAATATGTGGTTTGTGCAAAATGGCTTGTGTTGACCATGACCAAGGACTTATAAAAAATGGCTTGATCAAGATATTTTTTTTAAATATATCATGCCAAGGTTCTTTTGGCGGGAAATTTGAAAAAATTGCTTGATCGAGTGCCCAGGTAACCTCTAGTTACATAGTAGCTCGATCGAGGGTTTTTTTAATTGCTTAATCAAGAAATATTTAAGCCCTCAAATAGCTCGATCGAGTGCTTAGAAAGCACTTGATCAAGTTTCAGATTCTTCACCCCAAACCCCTTGTGCTTCCTAAAATATGTAAACAAGCTTCAAAATTTCACCCGAAGGTGAGATGAAGATAGATACTACCAAGATGGGGGTCATCATGAGGTGACTAGTGCCTACTAATGTTTTTGAAGTCAAGAGTTTCATTAGGGTAGCTAAGTACCCGAGGAAATTCATAGACTCATTTTCAACAGTAGTAGAGTTACTCCACACCATAACATGAGTGGAAATAGTTTCCAGTGGGGAAAGGGTTAGTAGAGGGCCTTTGAGGAATAAAAGAAGAAGATCAGTCAAGCACCAAGTCTAGCATTACCAAACTTGCAGCGACCCTTCAATGTGTAAACATATGCGAGTGAGTATGCTACGGGAGTGGTCTTGATGTCGAGAGGAAACCCTATATGTTAGCATTTTGAAGTATTTCATGGCGAAATTCTCAGCTACCCTATCGATGATAAGGAGCTCTATGACCTAGTGCAAGATGTGAAGAAGTGGAAACATTATCTAATGGAAAATGAGATAATAATCCATACAGATCACTAACCACTACAATAATTGTAAGCCTAGAGTAAGCTACAATATACCAAACATTATAAATGGATGGGGTTTCGAAAATAGTTCATTTAGTGATTCGTTACAAGAAGGGTAGCACAAACAAATTGGCCAACATGTTTTCAAGGATAGCCACGTCAAAGCTGACAAAATTGGGAACTCTGATGCACATGGAGCCTTTCACCCGTGATGCATATAGAGAAGCATATTTAGAAGATGAGGAATTCAAGGAGGTGTTTCAACAATTTCATAGCCAGAGTCATGTGCACAATAGTAATAAAAAATTAATGACCATATCCATAACAAGTTACTCTATAATATGGATACATTATATGTTCTAAAGTTGAGAAACTGCAACTGATTAAAAAGGCCCACACCTCCAAGGCTACGAGTCACTTTGGTGTAGGGAAGATAATGGTCATCTTGTAGAGGTATGTATATTGGAAAAAGATGCAAGAACAAGTAGCCAGGCTCATAAGAGGATGCATGTTTTGTTGTACCAATAATCCTAGTAACAAGAAATAATGTTTGTATCATCCCTTACCTATACCCAACCATCCTTGACAAATCATTTCCATGGAATTTGTGGGAGGTTTACTAACATCCAAGAAGGGACATGACTACATGTTCATGGTAATTGAAAGATTCAACAATATGTACATTCTAATGCCCTATAAAAATACCATCAACATGAAAGAAGTAGTGACCTTGTTCTTTGGATAGGTTTGGGTGTAATTTGGGATACCAAGGAGCATCATTTCATATAAGGACACAATATTTCTCAATACATTTTCAACTACATTATGGGATAAGATGGACATGAAGTTGAAGAGGCCTACAACATTCCATCCATACACATATGGGAAAAGAGAAGTACTCAATGAGACTTTGGCGAAACTTTTGAGGGGTTATAATTATAAGCATCCAAATACTTGGGATGAAAATATGGTATATATATGTTGAATTTTACTTACACCCTAGGTCTGTTTTATGGATATAGTTAGCATACAAACACACTAATAGTGTTCAACCAAACAACTTTTCACAACAGAAATATAATAATAGTGAAACAATAAATTACACTAATTTTGTAGACCCAAAACTTGTTTTATTAGTACATCAATAAACAATCATAGGGCTCCCATAGCAAGGGATCATGGACCTTTATGCAACTTGATACAAGACTAGTATACAGTAGTATACTCCTAGGACTTGAGGTCATCTCCCTTTGACCTTCAATCTTCCCAAAACAACAAAGAAAAAATACTTAACTTATTTGTTATAGCATTCCTTCACTTCCAACCCTTTTTGTCCTCTTTTCCTTAATGTACATAGTTTTCATTTTCCCCCAAACTCATAGGGAAATGATTATAATTTTTCTGCATACCCAACTTCTCACAATGGAAAAATCCTTCAGTCCAGTTGAATTTATTAGATCCATACACTGTTGTTCACACTTTCATTAGTGAACATACTTCATAATGAATATTCATCACCCTTCCAACATAGAATAACAACCTTCTAACTCTTCCATAAACTTCATTTACTTATGTTCATAGTTCTAAGCCTTCTCAAGGGTCACAACCTTCCCACAGTGATGATTTTTCCAATTTAAGGCCTTTTGACCTTATTGTGCTTTGCAAGAGGCACTCTCAATCTCTTCATGTACTTATTCTAAGGTTCTTCCAGTTTACCCTGAGACATATTGAGGTCTCAGTCTCTTCCTCAGGGCTTCAACCCTCCTTCCTAGATAGAACAAACTCTTGGCCAACCCCTACTATGAGTTAGTCTACTCATAAAACACACAAAATTCCACTCAACCTTCTTCTATAGATGTCCATGTTATTAGATATAATCCAACTTGGCTCACTTTGAAGTTTTGTGTTGTCACTCTTGGATTTTGTATTCACACAAGGATGTGATGCCATGATGTGAGACCCCTCCACTGGTATCACAAATATATAGACTCTCTAAAGTTTCCTCTGGAGCCCCTTTTGTCCATCAAAGGTGTCCTCCATAATAAATATAATAAACAAAAAATAAAATTCAGTTCTAAGCTCATGACTTTGGGTCCAAAACCCACAAAATTAGGTACTTTTCCTACAAAGTGGGTCAAATCCTCACATCTCAAGTACCCATGAATTGTGGGAGTACCTACCAAGCTACATGATTTTCAACACTCCCTCTTATTGAGGGAGGCACTTCCATTTCTCGAAAGTAACTCATTAGGAACACAATCCCAATCTCTGGGACCCATCACTGCAACATACCCTATAGAATGAAAAACACTTTCCTCAAAAGTGTTCCTACAACCAAAAGCCTCTTGCTTATTCTTCTTCTTCTGATAGGCCTTCAATCAATTCCAAGTTTCCTTATTTCCCACTATAGAAGTTGCTTATGTTTCACTAACCATGCACTCTTCTTGGGTTGCATAATCTCCCTCTAACTCTGCAAACTCTCACTTGAACTTGAATTCCTATGAGTCTTAGAAGCCTTATTATTCCCTTGATATATAGGATTTCCCTTCAACTTGTATATACCACTCTCCCTAACTCCAATGACTACTCCTATGGAGTTAGAGCTCTGGGCTTGAGCATCACCTTTCCATCCTAGAAAAATACTTCAAAACCCTTAGGCCCAATTACTGAGACAAAAAATATGCTACACTTGAGCTCTGATACCCATGATACATCCTAGACTTGTAGTAACCCTCCTGACTCCATTCTTAATGGAACCATACTTGACCCTCTGAAAATCTTCTAACTCTTATCGCCAACCCCCACGTGCAATTTAGAGTCTGATTCAATTAGAGTCTCAAATACTTTTTGCGATTGTATCATATGCGTTGATGTTACACTATCAATGAACCATGCACCCTCATCAATGGTTCCCTTGGAGAAAATAGAGACTAGAGAAAAATCCTCATCGAAACTTCTTGCAAAGTCATCCTACTCGGTTGTTTGCAACCATTGCAATCTATTTCTTCTTCTCATTATCTCCTTTCTTATAACATGGAAACTTACTCGCATAATGACCATGCTACATGTGAAACACTTCAGCTTGCTCAAGTCCTTCTTTACTTTGTGCTTCATCTTACTAGAGAGAGCCACATTATCTCCATCAAACTTCCTCTTATGAAGATCCTCATCTCACATTTCCTCTTAGATGTAGTCATCCCATAACCTATTGCAATATGGTAACTTATCTCGAGCAACCATTCCTTTGATAAATAGATTCCATTCCTCATTGAATCCCTTCAAGTCAGTCCTTATTATATTCTAGAAGGTTATCACTAATGGAAACAAGCTCGTCATGAACTTGAGACACTCTCTTAATATACAAATCCACAATCTTTCCATCCATCATCTTGGTGTTCTTGAGCTTCTCCCTTAATATGATCAACCAGCTCTTGTTCTTATTCTGGAGAAAATCCTGAAGAGCCTTCCACATATCATGTGCATTGTTCTTCCTAGTAAGATGAGGTATCAAGTGATCCTTTACTCCATCTAGGATGATCAAGTTGGCCTTCACATCCAACTCTTCAAACTCAACTAACTCTTTAGGAGTTGTTGGATTAGCAAAATCCTTATTAGAAAACTCCCACATCTTGTTCACCAAAAAGACCAACCTAATCCTTTATTTCCAAAGACTATAGTTGGACAACCCATCCAACCTGCCCTCATACCTTAGACTAAAAATGAACTTTTTCGTGTTATTAGTCCTTCAACAAAAAATCAACCAACTCCCTCTTAGGCTGCTTCATGTACACTGATTCAACTATCCCTTCAAAGTAGATTTGCTACTGTGTTGAATTTTCCTTACACCCTAGGTATGGTCTATGGCTAGACTTAGCACACAAAAACACTAGTAGTGTTCAACTAAACAACTTTACACAACAGAAATATAACAAAAACGAAACAAGTACACAAATTTTGTAGACCCAAAACTTGTTTTATTAGTCCATCAATAAACAAGCATAGGGATCATGTACTAAGATCATGGCCCTTTATGAAACCTAATACAATGCTAGTATACAATAGTATACACCTAGTGTTTGAGGGAAAATCCTTTGAACTTTAATCTTCCCAAAACAACAAAGAACATATACTTGAATTACTTTTTGTAGCAATCCTTCACTTCTAGCCCTTTATTTCCTCTTGTCCTTGATGTACCTAGCTATCCTTTGCCTCCAAACTCACATGGAAATGGTTCCTTTCATTTCTCTACATACCCAAGTTCTCACAATGGACAAAACCTTCAGCCCACTTGCATTTATCAACTCCAAACATTATTTTTCACACTTTTATTATTGAACATACTTCTTAATGAATACTCAACACCCTTCCAACATATAATAGAAACCTTATAACTCTTCTACAGACTTCGCCTACTTTTTTTCATAGTTCCAAGCCTTCTCAAGGGTCATAACCTTCCCACAATGATGATTTTTCCAATCTAAGGCCTTTCGACCTTACTGTGCTCTACTTGAGGTTCTCTTAGCCTCTTCTTATAGTTTCTTTGAGGCCCTATCGGTTTACTCTGAGACATATTGATTTCTCGACCTCTTCCTCTGTTATGAAACCAACTCACAAAAAGATAGAAAAGATAGATAAACGCCTTCAAAATAAGCCTGTTCGAGGGGGAAACCTCCTTTACATTACACAAATGAACAATTCTTGGATGATACAAGTGAAAAAACCTCCTTTCTATATATAGGAGTCTAAGGGGTCACAATATAACCAAAGTCGACCTAACAATAATAATATAAGGCACAAAAATAACAATAGTGGGCTTCTATGGGGCACAATAATAACAATATGGGGACAATAGGGGCACAACAATAACAATAAGGGACACAATGACAATAGTAATAGGGGAATCATTAGTATTATAGGGACCTAACATGCCCCTCTCCTTCAAAAAAGTGTTGTCCTCAATGCTTGAGTAGTTCTGGATGCTTCTGTATAAAATTCTCATCCTCCCATGTGGAATCTTCAACAGGTAAGTTCTTCCATTTGATGAGATACTATGAAATTGATCGATTTCGTAGCTATCGAGTTCTTGTTTATTTGACTGCTTTAGGTTCCAATATGATTTTTTCTTCCTCATCAAGTTCTGGCAATATTTTTTGAACTGGGAGCTTGTCACCTATAACCTTTTTTAAGCATGACACATGGAAAAATGAGTGCACTCAGGAAGCTGTAGGAAGCTCCAATTTGTATGCAATAGTACCTATCTTTTGCAACACCTTGTATGGACCATAATACTTTGGTGATAATTTATTATCCTTCTTAGCTTGCTTGAGGGACATTTGATTATATGGTTGTAGTCGTAGGAATACCCAATCGCCTACATCAAAACTTCTTTCGCTGCGATGTTGATCTGCCTGCTGTTTCATTCTATTTTGTGCCAAGGTGAGGTTATCCTTTAAGAGTTGGAGAACTTGTTGTTGATTCTTGATGTGATATTCCACTGCTTGAACCTTAGAATTTTCTCTTACATATGATGTGATGGATGGTGGATGATATCCATAAAGTTCCATAAATGGGGTCATTTTTGTTGTAGTATGGAAGGAAGTGTTATACCACCATTCAGCCAAAGGAAACCATTTGATCCATTGTGTCTGTTTATTAGATACAAACCAATGAAGATATCCTTCCAAACATTTGTTTACTATCTCAGTTTTCCCATCAGATTGAGGATGATAAGATGAGCTATGAGCTAACTGAGTACCAAGACAAGAAAATAATTCTGTCCAAAAAATTCCAGTGAAAATGAGATCTTTGTCGCTTACAATAATCTTTGGGTTTCCATGTAGCTTTTGAATTGTTTCCATAAATGCAGTAGAAACTATACTCACTTTAAATGGATGAGATAATGCACAAAAGTGTGCATACTTGGTAAGTCTGTCAACTACCACCATGATAACACTCTTTCCTTCGGACTTGGGTAAACCTATGATAAAATCCATTGAAACCTCCTCCCAACATTGGCTTGGAATGGATAAAGGTTGTAATAGACCTGGGGTATTAATTTTTTCAACTTTATTTTGTTGGCAAACCAAACATTCCGCCACAAACTTTTGAATATCCGATTTAAGGCCATCCCAAAAAAATTCCTTCTTAACCCTGTGGTAAGTTTTTAGAAATCTAGAATGCCCTCCTAAGGGAGAGTTGTGTAATTCCCTAAGAATCTTTTGTTTGAGTTGGGAATTCTTAAATAGGTATAATCGATATTTCTACCATAACGAATCATTTTTCCAGATAAATGTATCAGATGTATTGGGATATTTTTGTAACTTTTGAATGAGTGCCCACACTTCTTCGTCATTCTTCCATTCATCCTTTGCTTCGTTTATCCAATCTGGTTGGATAATAGAAATGGTGCAAAGAAATGCTTCCACATCCTCATCCTTTCTTGACAGTGCATCTGCCACAACATTTTGCTTCACTTTTTTGTAGATGATTTCAAAGTCATACTCCAACATCTTTGTGACCCATTTTTGCTGCTCTTCTGAAGATAATCTTTGTTCTAAAAAGTATTTAAGACTATCATGATCTATTTTTACCTTGAAGTGTCTTCCCATTAGGTAGGGTCGCCATTTCTTAAGTGCATGTAGTATTTCCAACATTTCCTTCTCATAAATAGCTTTGTGTAAATACTTTCCTTTGATTGGATGACTTTCGAAAGCAATGGGTCTTTATTCTTGCATTAAAACAACACCAATTCCATTTCCTGAGGCATGACATTCCACAATAAAGGTTTTTGTGAAGTCCGGTGTAGCTAAGACCTGGGCTTGGCACATTGCCTCTTTAATATGTTCAAAGGCCTTCATTTCTTCTGGAGTCCATGAAAATGTATCTTTCTTCAATAATGTTGTTAGAGGTGCTGCTATTCTCCCATAATTCTTAACAAACTTGCGATAATACCTTGTCAACCTGAGAAATCCTCGTAGATGCTTTATGGATGTGGGGATTTTCCATTCCTTAATGATTTTAATTTTGCTAGGGTCTACCTTAACACCTTCATGAAATACAATATGACCCAGATATTCCACCTCTTGTACTCCAAAGAAACATTTGGAGCCTTTTGCATATAATTGTTTCTCCTCCAATAGTTTGAGCACCCTGTCAACATGTTGAACATGGTCCTTCCAAGACTTGCTGTAGATTAGTATATCATCAAAAAATACTAACACATATTTTCTAAGGAAAGGTTTGAAAATGGAATTCATCAAACCTTGAAATGTAGAAGGTGCATTGGTAAGGCCAAAAGGCATGACAAAAAATTCATAATGTCCCTCATGAGTTATAAATGTTGTTTTTGGAATGTCTTCAGTCTTCGTTCTGATTTGATGATATCCTGAATGAAGATCCAACTTGGTGAAGTAAATTGATCCATGCAATTCATCCAATAATTCATCAATGACAGGAATGGGAAATTTATCTTTAATAATGAGCTTGTTGAGCTCCATATAATCTGGACACATGCGCCATGATCCATCCTTTTTGTGAACCAATACTATTGGAGTAGAGAAAGAACTTTGACTAGGTTGAATTATACCAACCTCTAGCATTTCTGCAACCATACGTTCAATTTCACTCTTTTAGGCATAGGGATATCTGTAAGGCCTGATGTTTGGAGGAACACTTCCTGGAATCAAATGAATAGCATGATCATGATCACGAATAGGTGGGAGGCCTTTGGGAGTCTCAAATACCTTGGAATGATTGTCCAAGACTTTTTAAAGATCTGGAGAAATAGATGATTTCAATGTCGGACCTCTAGTGAACATAATTGCACAATTATGCCTCATTGTTCTTTCTTTAGAATCTTTGTCATTCCGTTAGAGCTGATTATCCTTCCCAGTTTCCCTACGACACCCCCTAATTCAACTCCCTTTCCTTCTGAAGAAAATTTCATGAAAAGTTCTTGAAAATTAAAAGCTATTGTACCTAAGGATTGTAGCCATTGGACTCCTAGTACAACATCAACACCACCCATTGGAATGGAAAGCATTGGGCTATTCAATACATATTCTCCCATGGATAACTTGATATTATGACACTTTATTGAGCAAGTTATGGTTCCTCCACTTGTAACCATCACTTGACACTTTGGTGCTAGATATAGGAAGCAATTCATTTCCTTAACTATCTTACAATGAATAAAATTATGGGTATTGCCCGAATCAATCAACACTATTACCCTTTTCTTCTTGATATGCCCTTCTATCTTGATAGTTTGAGGAGTGGTAATTCCAGCCAATGCATTACAAGATATGGTTGGATTCATTTCTTCTTTCTCTAGGGTTTTTTCTTGGTGTATATCCTCTTCTTTTGACACTTCTTGTTCCTTTTCTTCCTCCTCTTCACAATCTATGTAAAATAATTTCTTCTTAACAAACTTGCTTTCCATTTTTCTTGCCAACCTGAACGCCTTCTCCAATGAATCAGGTTCCCAAAGGTGAACCTCATGTTGGATGTTATCCTTTAAAGTCCCTATGAACACATCAATCCTATGCTCCTCTGGAATATTCTATCCTTATATTCAATTTTTGGAAGTGCTCAATGTGCTCCATCATTGAACCCTTTTGTTTGAGATTTACCAATTGGCTAAAGAAAGTGTTGCTTTTTGTATCCTCATATTGTTTTATCATTTCATCCGTAAAAATAGCCCAAGTGACAATTTGTTTATGAGAGCAAAGCCATCGATTCCATACAAAATGATTTTATTCCAAATATAAATTTGCAATGCATACCTTTTGTGTATTTTTGACATTATGGAGATCGAAAAATTACTCCATCTGTAGTATCCATGTTGCGGGATCCTTGCCATCAAACTTCCTCATACTGATCTTTGGAACATGGTGGTTCTTCGATCCAATGTTAGAGTCTATGAAATCATGATTAACATTTATTTTGTTCTCATCATGAGTTTCCTTTACTACTCTTTCACCATTAGTAAGCATTTCTTATAGATTTTTGTCAAATATTCCATCTTAGCTTCCACGTCATTCATCTTAGCTTCTACGCCTTTCTTTAAACAATCCATCTTAGCTTCTACGCCTTTCTTTAAACCATTCATCTTAGTTTCCACACCATATATCTTAGCTTCTACGTCTTTCTTTAAACCATCCATTTTAGCTTCTGTCACTTTTTGTGCGAGTGAAATTTGTTGCACTTGTTCTCGTAATTTTGATATATCATGTTGCATTTCTTCCTCTTCTTCATGAGTCATGCTAGAGCTTTCAGGTTTCTTACTAGGTGTTTCCATTTTCTTTCTTCGGGTCATCAATTACTGATAATAATGTTTCACTATTCCCTTTGAATTCCTTCAAACTAATTTTTCAAACCAAACTTATGCAGAAATTTAAAAAAAACTATACACGTTTTTTCACTTTGTAGGATCTCTATATTGAATAATTGTAACTCTGTAATTTCAGATCTCCAAGGTCTGAAAGTGGAACTTGTAGTATCCCACTGTGCCCTCTTTCTAATGGCACTAGTCTGATCGAAATTGGATTCTCCAAGAAAGAGTTATGACCCACCTCCCAAGATGACCTACTTATATACTTGTTCAGTAGAGCGAACTTTTACGACATTCTACGTGTTACTGTTTTGACCTTCGAACCTAAAAACAATACATAGAAAAGTACAGTCTGTCCTCTTCCTATATCTTCTTATGAAATTTCAATCTGATGCTTAGGGAGAAAGTTATGACGATTTTCCCAAGGTCACCTGTTTAGAATGTAATTTGGGAGTCTGCAAAAACCCTAACTTCCTCAGATTATATCTCTGAAAATATAGCGAGACAAGATCTGAAATTCAGACTTAAGCTTCACTAAGATTGCAGCTCAAATGGGTTTTAATTTCAGTGTATGAACCTGCGTAGAAATGAAATTATAGCGAAACTTCCACGATGACCTATTTGAGATGAAATTCTAGAGCTTGCGACAAAAGATCTGAAATTCGGACCCAAGGTTCAGTCTAATTTCTTCTCAAATGGGTTTTTTTTTTTTAGCTTCTGAAACTTCGTAGCAAAAAAAGTTATAGCGAAAATTCCGATGACCTATTGCGAGCAGCGAAACCCTAGAATCCAAACCTCTGATACCAAATGTTATGAAACTAGCTCACAAAAAGATAGAAAAGATAGATAAACGCCTTCAAAATAAGCCTCTTCGAGGGGGAAACCTCCTTTGCATTACACAAATGAACAATTCTTGGATGATACAAGTGACCAAACCTCCTTTCTATATATAGGAGTCTAAGGGGTCACAATATAACCAAAGCCAACCTAACAATAATAATATAAGGCACAAAAATAACAATAGTGGGCTTCTATGGGGCACAATAATAACAATATGGGGAAAATAGGGGCACAACAATAAAAATAAGGGATACAATGACAATAGTAATGGGGGAATCACTAGTATTATAGGGACCTAACATCTTTAGAGCTTCAACCCTCCTTCCTAGAGAAAATAAACTCTTTCCCATCGCCTAGTATGACTTGGTCTGCTCAGAAAACACACATAATTGTAGTAGGCCTTCTTCTAGAGATGTCTACATCCATAGATATAATCTGGCTTTGGTCTCTTTGAGGTTTTATGGCTCACTCATGGTTTTTCTATTCACACAAGGATGATATGCCATGATGTGAGACCTCTCCATTAGCCTCACAAATATATAGAATCTCTAAAGTTTCCTTAGGAGCCCCTTTTTCCATCAAAGGTTCCCTCCACAACAAATATAATAATAAAATAATAAACTTGGGTTCTAAGCCCACAACTTTGGATCCAAAATCCACAGTCTTGGGTACTTTTCTCACAAAGTGGATCAAATCCTCACAAGTCAAGTACCCATGACTTGTGGGAGTACCTCCCAAGCTACACGTTTTTTAACAATATACAACACTCTTATAATAGGGAAATCCACACTTCTACTAGCAAGTCCCCATTTGAAACTTGTTTTGTGTATTTTCCACCTTCACCTTTAGATATTGCAGATGGAAAACATGGAGTAATGGAGGATCTTATAGGGTATGGCTTAATGGAAGAAAAAAATGTTGATAAAGTTAGGAAAATCCATACATGGCTACAAGAGACACTGGAGAAACCATAAGAAAAATATAAGGCTAGGCATTATCAATACTAATAGAGAAGTCATTCAACGTGGGAGACATAGTATGGTTACTATTGAACAAGAAGAGGCTATAGGGTCCTTGTAAGAAAATCAAGGATTGGAAATTGTGTCCCTTTGAGATACTATAAAAGGTGGGAGATAACTCCTATAGACTCCATCTAGCTCCATACACACACATTTAATATGTGGTGAAAGTAGAGAATATTAAACTTTATGAGCCTTAAATTCTAGATCAAGAAGAGGTATAGGTCCTACATTCTATAGATGATTTGGACACCTTTCACTCAAGTAGAGTTGAAAGAGGATATAGTTTTTCAGAAGAGGTCTAGAACTACAAGATAGGGGAAACATGACCTTTGGAAAATTGGGTTGAAAGAACAACTTCCAAGCATAGCTAAATCGTACACGTATGAGAAGGTGGAGGAAAATTTTTGTGACCTCACTTAGTAGAAACTTTTGGGACCAAATTCCTTCCAAAATATGGATATGTTATTATATTTAGATCATTATAATACCTTTCATCTATATTGATGATTTTCAGAGTGGAAAAGGTGGAGGAATCATCTCACAAGACCATTTTTATCGGCATCATATAGTTTGGAAAATTGGGGTGTGAAACATTCTGGGAGTAATTTGAGGCATCAAACATAATCTTTTGGGAGTAATAATTTACCTCTTGATAAAAACACATTTTAGTTCTATTCTACATAGAAAAACCTTTATAATGGCACATGAATCACCTCAATTAGAGTCCATACGCAAAAGTTATGCCACTCAGAAGTCAACCTTCATGATTTGACTACCATAATTCAAGAGGATGTTATGTCAACCCACATTATTCATCAAAAATGGCATAGCCACATGATCATGATGAAGAATACTCTAGAAGAGTAGATATTGTATCTAGTTAAGAGTTGAAGGAGTCAATCTTAACCACTAGTAGGTTATTGGGGGGCGTTATAACTAGGCCACTAGGAGAGAAAAGGGTTCAATTATTTTTGAGTGCATTTTGTTCCATAGGTGAGTAGATTAGTTCAGAGTGGATAGGGAGAGAGAAAACATAGAGGGTTTAAGTACTGTAGCAGCCCATAAGCCACAAGCCTCACTTCATCGTACTTGCATCCATTTCCATTTAGAGCAAGAGAGTAGAGTGGCCTCACCTTCTAACTGGGTTTTCTCCCGAAAGTGATTACAAAGTTAGATCTTGTGTTAATTTGTGGTTTATGAGTTTAATTTCATTATTCTCTATTTATGCATATTTTATATATTACATGCATAAGCAAAACAAAACAATTAATGGATCCAAATATCTAAGGAGAAATTAACCCTTTTAGTGTATATTTTAGATTTTAAGCATAATTTTATCATAACTATTGTGATGAATTGTCTAATTGAATATCCGCGACAATTTATGGATCACTTCTCAATAAACATCTATTGCACCATAAGTTAATTCTTATGTTTACTTTGGCTATTAACCACCTCTAATGATTAATCCCATTGTAATTAGTCTTAATGAAGAAACCCAAGTACTTGAAACCCACTTATAGATCCAATTGTTTTAAAGGAAAGAGTTGAACGAATTTCCTAATTAAATCATCCCCCACCCTGCTAAAGGAAATATATTATTTTTTAATATTAACCCTCATACTAATGATTGAACAATATGGATGTAAAATATGTTTAAAGTTCCTAACATCTCTTTTTTAACCCTCAATGTTGATTAAAGAGAAGTTTTGTGCTTCTCTTAACCAACCTCTCGAATCTCACTATGGCGAGTGAGATAATGGGACAAGTCTGCCCTAGATTTTATGCCCTTTGATGTGACTGATTAAATGAGAATTTACAAGTATTCTATGATTTTAGTAAATTATTTAAAAGGAATTTAAGAACAAAAAGAAATTAAAATACAATATTTACAAAACAATGTCTGAAGTTTTATAAAAGCTTAGAAATATAAATATATGCATTAAAATATGTGAACATAAATAAAAAAATCAGACATGGAAAGTAGAAAACTAATTAGTGCTTTTAAGACTTTATGCCTCAAACAGTTGTAGAGCCTCAACTGTGTTAAACTTAGAAATAAACTGCCAATAAGGTATAAGATTTTGTGAGAAGTGTACACAAAAATAAAGAGAAAAATGTTGATTTTATTAAATAAAAAGGTGTGAGAGTGCATCATAATAGAAAAGGTAGATTCCTGCAAAGAACGACTGGCCAAATCAAATTCTAAACAACAACAATGTAAACAAAAATCATGTATAAAATTCGAGGAAAGAAAAAAAATGATGAACAATCTTCAAAACACCTTAAGATGCTATGATATAATTGTAGACAACTAGTTTCTCTGCAAAATTAATGGCTATTAGCATTGGTTAGATAAAACCAATTGATCCAAGAGGATCCTTAAAATGATAAAAGTTCAAAAATATTAGATGCTCATGAAACCAACGCCAAGTCGAAGAGCTCGGCGCGTTAATTTTGGTGATATATTCAACGCCAAGTCGAAGAGCTCGGCACGTTGATTCTGGTGGTATATTCAACGCCAAGTCGAACAGCTCGGCACATTGATTCTGGTGGTATATTCGATTTTGAAAATGGCCTTGGAATGAGGGGGAAAACATATTATGAAGTTTTCCTCCAATAGGCAATAAAATGGGCCATTGCAAGCCAAGTGGTAACCTCACATTATGACACATAGTGGTCAAAGTCAACACATAGGCGGTCAAAGTCAACACAATAAAAGGTCGGATGGGAAGATCGGGCTCGAACCCATCACTTCCCATACAACAATACAAAATCTTACCATCGGCCCATGATGGTATTTTATTATTCAATGGTGGCAGGTTATATTTAAAGTTTCAAATACATACAATGGGGGTTAGGGTTTTCGAAACCCACCAAATTTGGTAGGTCTGCCAAACCTCAGTTGAATTGGCAAAAAATAAAGGCACTACTCCAAAGTTATCGACGCGGGCATCAAACGATATGTCAACCATAAGCCAAAGTTAACATACACAGGGAGTTTGATATATTTCCAAAGTTAAACCTTTGGATATAATGAATACACCACGGTGATAACCGTGAGTCCAACGTTAAATTGCCACGGAGTCATATTGTGTTATTGCTGGAGATATGTCATAGTAAACCGTTATGTTATGAAACTACCCGGGCGCAGGTAACCGTTGGACCACTCCCATGCCATGGATGTCATTTCACCACCAATGTTTAAGGTTATATATTACAATGCCCATTTCCTAAGTTCATAACAAAATTCCACGGGGTTGATTATTATATCACCGTCGGACCTTTGAACTATATTAAAACGTTTGTTATAACTATTGTGCGAAGGTTTTAATATGTGATACCATAGGTATATGTTAAGTTATGGTATGTTCTATGCTTATAACAGTTTACTTCTTTTTCTTATTATATTCCACTGATTAGCAATCATATGTACATAAAGTAAAGTGCAGATAGAACATTAAACAATCGACAGAAAACAAGCCAAGACAAGAGACACAAGATGTGGCGGCTAGCCAGGGACAAACCCCACAATGTGTGGGGAAACCCTTTGATCAAATCTTCTTTTATCTTCAATAATTCAGCAGAGAGAAATAGTACAATAAATCTGATTCATATCAGCAGTAGCAAACCCTGGATCAACAACATCAGCATTAGCGGCTTCATTATCAAACTAGGGTAGACCATATCTCACAAACAGACCGTCGGATTGACTTCATTCCACCACCAAAAGTTTCAGCTTCCAGAGGAGGTTCAGATGAACCTACAGCGTAGTTCCAAAGAGGAGATCTTCTAGGCCACGCAAGTCAATCTTTACTTCTGCAGTTGCAGCTTCAGTTTCAGCAGTTTCCGGCTTCAAACTAGGGCAGTCGATATCTTGCAAACTGTTCGTCGGATTGACTTCATTCCACCACCAAAATTTGTGGCTTTTAGAGGAGGTTTCGATGAACCTACAACGCAGTTCCAAAGAGGAGATCTTCTAGGCCATGCAAGTCAATCTTTACTTCTGCAGTTGCAGCTTCAGTTTCAGCAGTTTCGGGCTTCAAACTAGGGCAGTCAATATCTTGCAAACCGTTCGTCAGATTGACTTCATTCCACCACCAAAAGTTGCGGATTTCAGAGGAGGTTCAGATGAACCTACAGCACAATTCCAAAGAGGAGATCTTCTAGGCCACGCAAGTAAATCTTTACTTCTGTAGTTGCAGCTTCAATTTCAACAGCTTCCAGCTTCACATGTGTGAGAGAGAGACCCATTTCAGCGCAGTAGAGAAGAGACTCATTTCTGCGCAGTAGAGAGAGAGAGAGATGTGATGAGATGAGTGAGTCCAAATGAGGAAAAGTCCTCTTATATTTATACACAATGTTGGTGGGTGAATAGATGCGACTGTTGGGCTTCTGAGCCTACATGAGTTGTAGGTCGGCTTGATAATAATTCCATAATCAAAATAAATTCATATCTCCATGAATACTTATCAGAATCGGATGATCTTTATATCAATCCTACACCTCTCGACGAGAGGAATCTAATAAAAATATTATCAACCATTAATAAGATGACCCACATGAATTTTTACCCTGGTTGCCAATTTTAACACTCCCTCTCAACCATGGAGAACTTCATCTGCAATCTGTCTATCGGTCGTTACTATTCATCCATCAAATGCATTGCCCTGTACAGCCTGACCCTTGCCCTGCTCTGCTCTATTCTGCCTGTTCTGCTTTGTCTTGTTCTTCCCTGCACTGATCTGTACTGGTTTGCTCTACTCTTGCATTGTTCTGTTCTGCTCTGCTTTTGTCCGAATTATGAAGAAGAAGAAATGATCGAGGATGTATCATACTGACTCAAAGTTAGTCTCAGAGTATGTACCACTGGTCCCAGACTAGTCTCAACCAACCCGAAGTCAACGTCATAGTGAGTACAACTCCACTGGTCCTAGACCAGTATCATCCTCCACTGACTCAAAGTCAGTCTCAGAGTGCGTACCACTGGTTCCAGACCAGTCTCAGCCGACCCGAAGTCAGCTTCATAGTAAGTACCACTCCTACCGCTGGTCCCAAACCAGTATCGCAGTCTCAGAGAGTGTATCACTGGTCCTAGACCAGTCTCAACCGACCCGAAGTCAGCGTCATAGTGTGTACCACTCTCACTGGTCCTAGACCAGTACTGCACTGACATGAAGTCAGTCTTGGAGTATGTACCACTAGTCCCAGACCAGTCTCAACCGACCCGAAGTCAGCGTCATAGTATGGTACAACTCCTACCACTGGTCCCAGACCAGTATCATTGATCCCAGATCAATGGAGGTCATCCTAGCGTAGGGAGTACGGTAGATACAACGATGCGTCCATCGGTACTACTATGGTCCCTAACTTCATTTCCCTGCTCATTGATTAGATGAGAGGTACTTCCCATGAGTCCCAGACTGCATGGGTAGGATGCCTCGACAGGAGAACTAATCAATCCTGTCCTCACAGGAGAACACATCAATCTTGCTACAATCGCCGTGGAGAACACATCAATCCAGGCTGCCATGGAAAACAAATCAATCCAGGCCTCACAGAAGAACTAATCATCCTACTACACAGGAGAGCGAATCATCTTGTTCCACAAGAGAGCGAATCATCTTGTCCCACAAAAGAGTGAATCATCTTGTTCCAGTGTGCACCACCAAGGGAGGGTGAGTCACCCGTGGTCATATGTTGCTCCAGTAGGAACCGCAAGCCCTCAGATCTCCCAGAGCTCAATGTATGCAACATGTAGGACCCTTGTACAAAGGTTTCTTGCCGACTCCAAGTCGTTTGGGAAAATCACAGATTAGATCTTTCCTCGGGGCTTTGGCAAGGTGTATCAACTTGTACATCATCTTAATGTGATGGAGCTTCCTTGCTCATCGACTTACCATATCCTAGATGATGTCTATCTGCTGGAGCAATTGACGAATACACGATTCCTCAATAATCGAATCCCACCTCCGGTTGTTACAGAGAATCACAGTGGTATCCAATGTAAATCCAAACAGCTCACTGAAGAGCTTTCGCAACCAGACTGCCTCACACGAGGTTATGCTAACAACAATATATCCTGCTTTGGCGGTGCTCAAAGCCACCGAATCCTGCTTCCTGCTCATCCAGGATATCGAAGCAGATCCCAAGGTGAAACAGTACCCGGAAGTGCTCTTACGGTCCACCACACTGCCTGCCCAATCAACATCAGTGTATCCAAGTAATCTCACATCTCCGGCAGTGTATCTTAATCCATGAGAGATTGTGTCCTGAAGACATCTCAAAAGATTCCTGGCATCAATCCAGTGAGGCTCAACCAAATATGAGCTCACAATGCTAACTGCAAAACATATGTTCGGACGGAGGTTCACCAAGAACATCAATGCAAATGAGTTTTTGAAACTCAGAGGCATTTCCCAAGTCTGGATCGACATCACTACCATATAACTTCTAAAATTTAAGATCCTCGAGGTAGTCACAGGCTTGCAGTCCATCATACCGAATCTTTCCAATATATTTACCACATATTTCCCTTGAGATAGGAAAATTTTCCTTGGCTTCTGCCACAGTTCAAGTCCTTGGTCCTTCATTTCAAATCCAGAAGCCATCTCCCTGTTACATTTTTGAATGAGAGGGTTTGCACCTATTAGAAAGAGGTCATCCACATACAACACCAGTATGAGAGGCTTGTCATCTTCAACCTTAAAGTAAAGGCTAGGATCAGCTTCACTCCTAGTGAATCCCAACTTCATCAAGTAGCTATCGGTCCTCTCATACCATGCTCGGGGTGCTTGCTTCAGCCCATAGAGAGCCTTCTTCAACTTGCATACATGAGATTTTCAATCATAAATCTCAAATCCTTCAGGTTGCTCCACATAGACCTCTTCTTTGATAGAACCATGCAAGAACGCGGTCTTAACATCCATATGATGTAGGTTCCATCCTTGTGAAGCCACAAGGGCTATGATCAAGCAGATGGTCGTATATCTGGCAACAAGTGCAAATATCATAGTCTATACCTCCCATCTGGGATAAACCACGAGCAACAAAATGAACCTTATGCTTTTCCATACTTCCATTTGCTGCATGCTTTATCTTGTAAAGCCATTTTGAAGTAACAATTGTCTTGTCCAGGGTCTGGGAACTACTTCCCAGACATCATTCTCCATAATAGAATCATATTCTATGGTCATAGCATCCTTCCATAGTTAATGCTTGATGACATCTGAGAATGATGAAGGTTCATTTTGTATGATCCTGCTCATGATGGTCAGGTATCCCTGATACCTATTAAGTTTCTTACTTTGATGGAAGGTTCCTCAGGGTGCAGCATGTCCTTCAGCATCATCAAGTATCCCCCTAAGCCATGAAGGCCTCTTCCTAGAAGAGGAAGGCTCATGTGGATGAGGATCAATCGGATCCATGGGTTCTTCTACATCAGGCATTGATTCATCATCCTTTTCTTTCGGTTCCTTGGTGTCAGCTTCTTAAGATCTCCTCAAAGTCGGAAGATTGTTCACCTTGCTGAGAGCCATATCTTCGTCAAAAGGTGACATCATGACTAATTACGACTTCCCTTTGACTGGCTACATAGATTCTATAGCCTTTAGTATTTTCACCATAGCCCACAAAAATTCCCTTCTTTCCATATGCACCCAATTTATTTCTTTTCTCTTTCGGCACATGAAAATATACAGGGTTTCCAAAAATTTTAAAATGAGAAACATCAGGTTTCTTACCGGTGAATTTTTCTTTAGGAGTCTTGGAACCCAATGCTTGATGAGGGCATCGATTTTGTACATATACGGCGGTGATTGTAGTTTCAGCCCATAGAAACTTTGGAAGTCTTTGATCATGTAGCATGGCCCGGACAGCTTCCATCATCGTGTGGTTCTTCCTTCCCACCACACCATTCTACTCAGGAGTATGTGGTGTAGTAATCTCCCTCTTAATGCCAACCTCAAGTATGCCTGAGTAAACCAATTGTAATATATCGAAGGTCTTGCTTTGGCTTGAGGGCAATGGTCCCCTTTTGAGCTTTCCTTCGGTACATCCTGGACATACACCTTCTTTCTCTACCCAGAATTCAGGCATCCCTGTCACCATTTGTCTTACACCGAGTATAGCTTTATAATGAAGGGGGGAAAACCTCTAATGCCAAAGTTCAGACTGAAGAGATGTGTCATAAGACATGACACCTAGCAGACTTCCATCGACCTGATATAATGAATCAACACTAAACCCAAGAGTAAAGGCATATTTAACATTATTTTTCCATATACGTACCTTTCCATCGCTGAAGGTTACCTTGTAGCCTTTGTCTTCCGTTGCCAAGATGGACACTAGGTTCTTTTTGAGGTCAGGTGCATTTAATACATCCTATACTTTCTAGCCTTCTTGAATGGTTGTCCTCTTGCTTGATTCCCAGCTCTCCTCTTACCTTTGCTATTAAATTTGTCATTCCTTTGATTGCCATCAGAGGGATTTTGATCATCATCCCAGTGTGAGTACTTTCTATTAGGGCACTTCCTTGCATAGTGACCTGCTTCATCGCAGATGAAACATCGTCCTTTTATTCCACCCTTAGATCCATCCTTTCCTTTTGATTTAGACCCAGAATTATTTCTTCTCTTAGCATGAGAGGAAAAAGCATCAGGAGTACCTTTAGGCATGGGCATTTCTTGCTCTTCTTCCCTTGTTTCTTCTTGAATGCATCTAACCATTAATTCCTCGAAACCAGGAATTACATTATAGTTCAGAAGAGTAGTCCTGAACACGTACCATTCGGATGGTAATCCTCCAAGAGTCGTGAGTGCCATTTCTCTATCAGTAATAGTTTCCCCAATAGATAGGAGATCATTTTTGATCTCGGTGATTCTTAATAAGTATGCTTGCATACTTTCATCTTTACCCTTCTTGATTCAGCTTATTTCTAAGAAACAAAACTTGATTTGCATCATTAACTTTAAATAAACTCACCAGTCTATCGTAGATTTCCTTGGAGGTGTCCAGTTCAGAGATGTAGGCCACCAAGTGCTTGTTGATAGAGTCCCGGATGATCTTCTATTGTTTTGACTTCTCCATTTTTTCATTTGTTCTAGGCAGCAACAGATGCATTTGATGGAGGCTCAACAATATTGCCTCTCACATGATCCAACACTCCTTGATTCTCAAGGGTTAGATCAATAGACATCTTCCATCCGTGATAGTCAGCGTTCTCATGGAGCTTGTATTTGGCAGAAAAGAGTGTTGAGGACCCCATAGTTCTTTTAGAATAGCCTTGCCAATCTTGTCTTCGATGATTGCTCTTGCTCTTGCTCGGGCTTTGTCTTCACCTCAGCTCTGATACCATGTTAAGTTATGGTATGTTCTATGCTTATAACAATTTAATTCTTTTTCTTATTATATTCCACTGATTAGCAATCACATGTACATAAAGTAAAGTGCAGATAGAACATTAAACGATCGACAGAAAACAAGCCAAGACAAGAGACACAAGATGTGGCGGTTAGCCAGGGACAAACCCCACAATGTGTGGGGAAACCCTTTGATCAAATCTTCTTTTATCTTCAATAATTCAGCAGAGAGAAATAGTACAATAAATCTGATTCATATCAGCAGTAGAAAACCCCGGATCAACAACATCAGCATTAGTGGCTTCATTATCAAACTAGGGCAGACCATATCTCACAAACCGACCGTCGGATTGACTTCATTCCACCACCAAAAGTTTCAGCTTCTAGAGGAGGTTTAGATGAACCTACAGCGTAGTTCCAAAGAGGAGATCTTCTAGGCCACGCAAGTCAATCTTTACTTCTGCAGTTGCAGCTTCAGTTTCAGCAGTTTCCGGCTTCAAACTAGCGCAGTCGATATCTTGCAAACTGTTCGTCGGATTGACTTCATTCCACCACCAATTTTTGCGGCTTTTAGAGGAGGTTCCGATGAACCTACAACGCAGTTCCAAAGAGGAGATCTTCTAGGCCACGCAAGTCAATCTTTACTTCTGCAGTTGCAGCTTCAATTTCAGCAGTTTCCGGCTTCAAACTAGGGCAGTCAATATCTTGCAAACCGTTCGTTAGATTGACTTCATTCCACCACCAAAAGTTGCGGCTTTCAGAGGAGGTTCAGATGAACCCATAGCGCAGTTCCAAAGAGGAGATCTTCTAGGCCATGCAAGTCAATCTTTACTTCTGCAGTTGCAACTTCAATTTCAACAGCTTCCAACTTCACATGTGTGAGAGAGAGATCCATTTCAGCGCAGTAGAGAAGAGACTCAGTTCTGCGCAGTAGAGAGAGAGAGATGTGATGAGATGAGTGAGTCCAAATGAGGAAAAGTCCTTTTATATTTATACACAACGTTGGTGGGTGAATAGATGCGACTGTTGGGCTTCTGAGCCTACATGAGTTGTAGGTCGGCTTGATAATAATTCCATAATCAAAATAAATTCATATATCCATGAATACTTATCAGAATCGGATGATATTTATATCAATCCTACACCTCTCGACGAAAGGAATCTAATTAAAATATTATCAGCCATGAATAAGATGACCCACATGAAGTTTTTCCCTGGTTGCCAATTTTAACAGTATATTTTTAATTGCGCTAAATGCAAAGCCAATCCCAAGAGGGCCGCGGGTTTGACCCCAGGACCTGGTGTGGGCCTATAAAACCCTATGCCAATGCACCATTAGCGAGGGAGTTAAAAGAGGACTCTGTGGAATTTGTGTTATTTGTGCCTGTAAAATGCCTTTTGAGGCCTAAGTTGGCCAATATTGGGCCTTTTTGAAATTTGTAAGTTGCATTAGAGAGCTGAGGCAGAGGCCTACCAATGGACAGTAGCCATTGATAACCGTGTGCACAGTTCAGAATGGAAAATTTTGATGTAAAGAGACTTATGAGCATTTTTAATATAGCGGATGCTCACTTGGAAGCGGACCCGGAGATGTAGTCCAGGAGGGACAAACTCCGTCATCAAATATCTTGAGTTTGCTTCTTATTTTCTCTTTTGTTTGTGCTTATGTTCAGATTTCAAGTTTAAGTTTAAAGGAACTTAAAAATCAATTTTCTCTCACTCGTTCATATAGAAGAAACCTTATTTAATATTTGGTGAAATTGAGAAAATAGTCAATTATGTGTTTTCAGACCATATTTTAGTATCAGAGGAAGGGTGATCATGTATAAGTAAGATATTTTCCACTGTGAATGTTGATTAGATCTAGGTTGTGACGTGGAGAAGGGAAACTTGAAGAGATAAATCCAGCGATTGGAAAGAGGAAAGCCTCACAAAAGATGGTAGGTTCAAATGAAGGAGAAGATCCTTAGACAAAGAGTGAGGAGAAATTTCAACAGATGTTCCTTAATATGCAAAGGATGATTGCAGAACTTTATGAAGACAAGAAGACTAGAGTTGCAACTTTGTCTTCTAAAGGCACAAAAGTGAAAAAGGGCAAGGAAATCTGATGGTAATGAACCTCCTTCTCCTCCTCCTCCTTCTTCTTCTTCTTCCTCATTCTCTCATCATTCCAGTTCAGATTCACACTCACAAAAGAATAAAAAAAAATCTCCAATATTGAAGCTTGATGTTAAGTTTGAATTACCAATATATGATGGTGAAATGAATCCTGAAAAGTTAGATAAATGAATAAAGAAACTTGAGGTGTATTGTAGAATTCATAATATTATAGATGAATCAGCAAAAATTCAGTTAGCTACACTTAGAATGGGAGAACAAATTTGATTTGGTGGGAAAGAAAAACTCAATCGGATTTGAAGCATAAAGGTAAAATTATCTCTTCATGGTCTAAGTTTGTTAAAGCTCTTAGAAATAAATTCTATCGTCTAGGATATATGCAACAAGTTGTAATGGATTGGAAACATATAAGGCAAGGTAAATGACAGAGTGTGCAAGATTTTACACAGAAATTCAGGAAAAATGCATTAGCACTTAATGTTCCATTAAACACATGGGATACTTTGTTAAAGTATATTGGAAGTTTGCATTCTTATTTGCGACATACTTTGCTTATGTTTAATCCAATTGACTTTGATGAAGTGTGTGTATAAGCCATTCATATTGAATCAGGTGGCAAACCTTTTCAGTCAAACTTTTCAAAGAAACCATTCAATCATTCAGAGAACAAAGATTCCAAAGAAGGAAAAGGGAAGAGCAAGTTGAAAGGGAAGAAATCGACAACAACTAAGAAAGAAGGAGAAAGGCCTACTTGTACTCATTGTCAGAGGGTTGGACATTATGACTCCAAGTGTTGGAAGCTTCATCCGGAACTTAAGCAAAAGAAGTTCCTTAAGAAGAAGGGTGAGATGAAGGCTAATGTTGCATTCCAACAAGATTTGGGATCCGACTCCGGTGATGAAAATAAGATAACAACGATGGGTCTGACAGGTAATCCTTCTAATCTAGCTCTAGTTCTACTTGTTTTGCATCTTCTTCAAAATCTAATGATGGGATTGAAGAAAAGAAGAGAGTTGAATTGTTTAACATAAGGATTATTCAAAGCACACTAAGATAGATTTATTATTTGATAGTGGACCACAAGAAAATTTAATATCTGAGGAGCTAGTAAGGAAATTGGGATTGGAAACTAAAAATCATCCAAAACCTTGCCCTTTAGGATGGTTGAAAGAAAACATTCAGATTCAAGTCACAAAACAATGTCATTTAAGGTTTGCAATTACAACTAATTTTGTTGATGAAGTTGAGCTAGATGTGATTCCTTTAGATATATGTGGAGTTGTGTTGGGTAGTCCTTATCTTTATGATCGAGTTGCCATATTTCATAGAAAGGATAATAAGTATCATCTCTTTAAAGATGGAATTGAATAAATTGTAAGTCAAATGAAAAGACTCATAAGTTTAAGTAAAAAGTATGTTCTCATGTTTATTAAAGAACAACCTAAAGATAAGTATGATACTTTCCAAGGGTGTGATTCTTAGTTTAAGGACAAATTGGTTGAAATAGTAGATTCTTATAAATAATTGTTTAAAGAACCAAAAAGTCTACCTCCAAAATGAGAAATACAACATGAGATTCAATTACAATTTGATGCCCCTCTTCTGAACATTGGCATGTATCATATGTCCGTTATAGAAAATGAAGAAATGAAGAAATAATTTTAGGAATTGGTTGATAAAGGCTTCATTTGACATAGTTCTTCTCCATGTCGATCACCGATCATATTAGTCCCTAAGAAAGATGGAACTTGGAGAACATGTGTTGATTTTAGAGCCTTAAATAAAATTACCATTAAGAATATGTATCCTCTTCCTAGAATCGATCATTTTCTTGAACAATTAAAGAATGTTGTTTACTTTACAAAACTAGATACAAGAAGTGGTTATCATCATATTCATATTGCAGAGAATGATATATGGAAAACTGATTTTAAGACTAGACAGGGGCTTTATGAATGGTTAGTTATGACGTTTGGTTTATGCAATGCTCCAACAACTTTTATGAGAGTTATGAATGATGTGTTTTTTCCTTTTATTGATAAGTTTGTCATAGTTTATTTGGGTGATATTCTTATTTTCAATTCAAGTTTGGAAGAACATGTAAAGCATGTTAAACAAGTTTTTGATGTGTTACAAAGAGAGAAACTATATCTCAAACTTTCTAAGTGTGAATTTGGGAAAACTTCCTTTGTATATCTTGGTTACATAGTTGTAGGAGGTAATCTAAAAATAGATCCAGCTAAAATTGATGCAATTCTTAAGTGGCCAAGACCCCAAAATGTGACGGAAGTTAGAAGTTTCTTGGGTGAGTTCCGTATTGGAGGAAGTTTATTTCTCATTTCTCTTTTATTGCATCACCACTTCATGCTTTAACAAGTTCTGAAGTCTCCTTCAAGTGGGGAGGAAAACAACAAAAAACATTTGATACTTTAAAGTAGAAATTATGACAACTCCAATCTTAGCATTACCAGACGTTCAACAACCATTTGAAATAGAAACTGATGCTAGTGGGTATGCAATGGGTGCAGTGTTATTGCAAAAAGGAAAGCCTATTTGTTTTCATTCAGAAACATTTTCTAAATCAGTTGCTAACTATCCAACATATGATAACGAATTATATGCATTAGTGTAAAGTGTTAAGAAATGGAAACATTGTTTAATGGGAAAATAAACAGTGATTCATATAGATCATCAGCCACTTTAGTACCTTAAATATCAAACTAAGTTGCAACAGTTTCAACATTATAGATGGATGGGGTTTTTGCAGTATTTTCACTTAGTAATAAAATATAATAAAGGTATCACCAATAAAGTAGCTCATATTTTATCAACACCTTCTTTGAATGCTTCAGTTATTTTGCAAAATAGTTATTTAGCACATGAAAGTTACATTGAACAATATGCTGAAGATACTGATTTCAAAGATGTTTATGAATCACTAACTCATGGTGCTCAAGTGGAAGAAGTGAATTATCATTATCATGAAAGGTTATTGTACCATCTTGGCAAGTTGTGCATACCACAGGGAGAAAGAGTGCATGTGATCAGGGAAGCACATTCTTCTCGTGTTTCAGGGAATTTTGGTGTAGGTATGACAATGTCACATTTACAAAGGTATTTTTGCCTCGAATGAATGAAACAATTGCTAAGTACGTCAAAGGTTGTGTCACGTGTTCAACAAGCAAACCAAACAAAAGAAAGTTGGGTTTGTATATGCCACTTCCAATTCCTTCTAAACCATGGGACAATATATCTATGTATTTTGTAGGAGGACTTCCAATGTCTAGAAAAGCGCATGATTATTTGTATGTTGTGGTTGATAGATTTAGAAAAATGTGTATTCTTGTTCCATGTAGAAAGAAAGTTACTACTGAATGGATCGCACAATTGTTCTTTAAAAATGTATGGGTTCATTTTAGGTTGCCTACTTCTATCATTTTAGATCAGGACTCTCATTTCATGGAAGAGTTTTGGTCCACTTTGTGGGGACTCATGGACACTAAGTTGAAAAAGAGAAAAAATTTTCATCTACAAACCAATGGGAAAACAGAGGTGATGAATAAAATAGTGGTACATCTCATAGGCTATTGTAGTAAGCATCCTAAGTTGTGGTATGAATCCTTACACTATGTCCAACATGCTTATGACCAGGCCTTGCACTCTTTTACAAGTATACCTTCTTTTGAGACATGTTTTGGGTACCTTCCAAAATCCCCAATGGACTTCATGTTTAGTGAAGAAGCTAAGGAGGATGGAAATGGAGATGTCGACAAAGTAATCAAGTTCATTCAAAGAATCTAGAAGATTCATGAAGTAGTGAAGGATCAATTGGAGAAAAGTCAGGCCAAGTACAAAATGCACCAGGACAAGCATTAGATGGATCATCATTTCCAGGTTGGTGATCAAGTATGGCTTTACATCAACAAAGAGAGGATGAAAGGTGAAGGTAAAAATTTGAGACCTATCAGATATGGTCCTTTTGAAATTGTTGAAAAGATTCGGCACAATGCATTCTGGTTGAATTTTCCTCCATATATGTGATCTGAATGTGGAATATTAGTTTTTTTATGCTAAGATCCTCATCATAATAAAAAAATGTGCTTGAGGTTTGTACTCCAAAATAGCAAGTAAAAACATGAGTTTTTATGTGTGTTTTCTTATGTTAATTTCATGAAAAACTTTAAACATAAAATCAAAAACTGAATGGAAGCATTCATCAATCAATAATACACCAACCATTGCTAAAGGAGTTCACCTCTCCTAGGCTACATCTCCTTGGATCAAATCTAATGGCATGACCCCTTCTCATTATTCTCAATGTTTAGAAAAGAAGAGTACATTAAGTGTTGAGAAATGGAATGGTTAGTTTCTCCTTCAAAGAAACAAAATTTTGCAAGAGTTATCACTCCAAATAGATGTTAACCTACAATCAAACATGTAAAATTTTAGCAAACAAAGGCATCTTGTACCAAGACCCCATACTCCAACTTCCAAGAGCATCAACAATACCACAATCCACTTGAATTACATAAACACGTTTCTCCAAAACACATAGAGAAAAGAGGAATAAAAGCTACAACACTGATGTAATAGCTGTTGAAGAAAGCACATGGAGGCTGGAAAACCCCTGCAAGGTCATCTCCATCTTCAAACTCCTCTATAAACTGATTCAATACTCTAGTTGACCATGGAACCCATAGACTTCAATCTACAGGAAGCCTATTTAGAATTTCTCCTTTGATTCAGAAACCTACCCCAATTTGGCCAAAAAATGGAGAATTTATGACCCCTCCTAGTTTCTCCACTATTCGCTCCACAAATTGCCCAAAATCTGGCACCGAACCTTCATTTTTGCCCAGATTTTTGCTAACGGGCCACCAAATCCACGAAATCTGGGCGGATTTGTTGGACGGTTAATATGGCCACCGAGGTCTAAAATGTGGAAATTTAGGGTCATATGGGGGGCCATGCGCCCACGGGCTAGCCCCTTTCCTCTGGCGGCCACTTAACCGTTTGTGGCTTAACGGTAAGGTGTCACATGGGGCGGTGATGTGGCTCTCCGTGGAAGTTTCGGTGGTAGTCAGCTCTAGGCGGTGACTTTTATTGTTAACTTGCGGTCGTTCACATGGGGAATCGTTGTGGGAAACCATTGGCAATTCCCCTCCCCCCATGCCACCGACGACTTCAACACAAAAATAAGTTGCCACCCATGTATTTTAAGTCACACACGGTAGGCGAGGCAGTAACATTGTTTGTTGGTAGTTGGGAGGTCACGGGGTTGAACCCCAACCTCTGCCTAGACCTGCCATAAAAATTTGAACGGCTCAGGGGTGACATGTGGCAGTCCCCAACTGGGCCACGTGTCGCCCAATTATTAGTCCAAACCACCATAGACCAATTAGAGCATGCCAATGAGATAGAATATTTTGAGAATATTCCAAGAATATTCCCCTTGCGACCTAGGTGGTATAGATGCCCAATCAACATCTTTGTCAGCCACCTGCAAATGTTTTTACCTGTTTGAACAAACGATCAGAACACAATAACTTTCTCATACAACGTCGGCTTTGAGTGAGACAAATTGTGCTAGATTCAGGATGAGGAGAACTACACATTCATTTAGGTTCCACACTGATCCGAAAAATTTGCATTTTTGGAAAATTTTGAGCTCTTGATCACTCTTCCCCACTGAAAACTTTTGGTCCCCAAAAGTTTACTTTCAATTGTTCCACATTTGAAGGTACAATTCCCTCACTTTTCTAAACTCAATCCAATTGATGATTGTAGTTCTTTGTCTTGTATTTGTCTTGGCTCTTTCTCAAGTTGAACTTGAAATATAACTCGACCAAAGAATTCAAGTTCAATGTTCTTCTCTACTTGTCCATGTCGCTATGACCATCCACAACAACATCCTTCCCAAGAAGAATTCCCATGGCGATCTTCTGCGAAATACTTATCAAGGATAAGATACCAAAAATACTTTGATAAATGAACCACACAAGTTTCACATATTGAATACTTGTATAACTGAGTGCTTAACACATTTGTAGCATACTGAATGTGCTGCAACTACTCATACACCAGTTTTAAAATTCTTTCTTAAACTACAAATAGAAATGCATCTTATAAGATGGAATAAACTTGACTGCCAAAGTTTCCATTCAAATTGACTATCAGCAAGCCAAACTAGCATAATAATGCCAAAGAAAACATGGTTGCATATAAGTGATTTATTTATGAACATCACTTTTACAAATTTCCCAACTACGAGAATATCCAACTAGTGGAAAAGAAAGATTTACAAACTTCAACTGCATAAATAGTCCACCCATTTCTTACCCAACCAGGTAAATGAACCCTTTATTTGAACTTTTTCTTCTTCTGGAGTTTCTTCAGGGATGGTCGCATCTTGTGCCACTTTTTATTTTGTCGCTTCTTCTTCTGGTGCTTGCATAATTTTCTTACCCTTGTCAGGATGAAGTTGTGGAAACAATTTTGAACACTTCTCGACCTAATACCCATTAATATTGCAGTGAGTGCAAAATTTCTTTTGAGCTTCTCTTGGCTCACATGTCTTTAACCTTGGATGAGATTTTCTCTTTTCGGTCTCAATTCCATTAGACATAAACATATTCTTGATGATTTCTTTCCTTTTATAGCACTTATCTACACAATGGTTAGATGAAAGGAAAAAGGTGCATGGAAACACATTTCTCAACATGTTATTCAAATCAACATGTTGTTTTCCATTATGAAAAGAATTTGAATTAACAAGACGATTATACCTCTTTTTGTTGTCCTTTGGCTTATGCTTCTTGCGTGAGGAACTTGCATGGAAAGAAGAACTTAGCTTCGTTTCTTCTTCAACTTGTTCATCTCTCTTTGGAGATTTTTTTCATTTCAAGTCCTCCTTATACTTGAGGAACCAAGCGGGTACCAATTCTGGATGCAAATCCCAACATCTTGCCTCTTCATGTCCTCTCTTATGGAAAAAGGAACACAATACCCATGAGCTGTCACTAGAAGATCATTCTTCTTTTGCAACATAGCCTAAGCCTTCATATTTAGGCCTCTCCTTTGCCTCAATTGAATTTTTAATGCCTTGATGGTTCACTCCAAGGCCTCCTCCCTTGTAACCCATCTTGGTCAATAGCTCTAATCCAATACATTTACTCTGTTTTTCAAAGGCTGCAAATGAATTTACATCAACACTTTCATGTAAATAAGAAGCATGTAAATGCTTACCATTTAACTCATCTTTTGATTGAGATACAAAGATGTTTTCAAACTCTCTTTTGATTCTGGATGTGTCCTCTTGCACTCTTTGGCTCTCTTCTTTCAACTCCTTGAATTTGGTTGCTAATAGAACCTCATCCTCCACAACATGTGGAAAAAAGGTACAAACTTTCCCATATTCCTTATTTGAGGTACTTTCTACACTAGCATATTGCATAAAAGTTGTAGAAAAACATGAAGATTGTGGAGAAGATGGTGGTTTATCACCATTCTTATTACCTTCCTCTCTTAGAGAACATTCTCCTCTTGGAGGTCTAGAGCTTTCACCTTGCAATTTGGTATTCCTCTCTTCATAGAGGATTTTCACCATTTTTTCCATGTCTAAGAAAGCCTTTCCAAAAGCCTTCACATCCTCTAACATTCTTGCAGACTCTCCTCCTTGGGACATTCTTTTCTTGAAGCTTATACTACAACTTGAGGTAGAACTGGTGGTAGAGATTGTAACAATCTTGCTTTCCTTTCGAAAACCTTCTCCCCACTTGAGATTCAAAACACATTCACTTGAAAACAACAACCAATTCCTCCTTGAAAAAAGAAAACCTATGCTATGATACCAACTTGATCTGAATGTGGAATATTAATTTTATTATGCTAAGATCCTCATCAGAATACAAAAATGTGCTTGAGGCTTGTACTCCAAAATAGTAAGTAAAAACATGAGTTTTTATGTGTGTTTTCTTATGTTAATTTCCCGAAAAAAAATTAAAAATGAAATTAAAACACTGAATGGAAGCATGCATTAATCAGTAATATACCAACCATTGTTAAAGGATTTCACCCCTCCTGGGCTACATCTTCTTGGATCATCTCTAATAGCATGACACCTTCTCATTATACTCAATGTTTAGAAAAGAAGAGTACATAAAGTGCTGAGAAATGGAATGGTTAGTTTCTCCTTTAGAGAAACAAACTTATGCAAGGGTTGTCACTTCAAATACATGTTAGCCTACAGTCAAACATGCAAACTTTTAGCAAACAAAGGCATCTTGTACCAAGACCCCATACTCCAACTTCCAAGAGCATGAATAGTAACACAATCCACTTGAAGTACATAAACAAGTTTCTCCAAAACACATAGATAAAAGAGGAATAAAATCTACAACACTGATGTAATAGCTGTTGCGGAAATCACAGGGAATATAGAAAACCCCTGCAAGGTCATCTCCATCTTCAAACTCCTCCATAAATTGATTCAACACTCTAGTTGACCATGGCACCCATATACTTCAATCTGAAAAACTCCTATCTAGAAGTGCTCCTTTGATTTTGAAACCCGCTCCAATGAGTCTAGAATGTCCAAAAATAGCTACCTAGTCTCTTTTTTTTATCCAATTTGGTCGAAAACTGGAGAAGTTATGACCTCTCCTAGTTTCTCCACTATTCACTCCACAAATTGCCCAAAATCTGGCACCGAACCTTCATTTTTGCCCAAATTTCAGCTAACGGTCCACCAAATCCACCGAAATCTAGGTGGATTTGTCGGAAAGTTAATTTGGTCGCCAAGCCCTAAAATGCGGAAATTTAGGGTCATATGGAGGGCCATGCGCCTAGGGGCTAGCCCCCGGCGCTGGCCCCTTTCCTCCAACGGCCACTTAACTGTTGGCAGCTTAACGGTAAGGTGTCACATGAGGCAGTGATGTGGTGGTCTCCGTGGAAATTACATTGGCCGTAAGCTCTAGGTGTTGAATTTTATTGTTAACCTGCAGGTGTTCACATGGGGAATCGCCAAAGCAAACCATTGGCGGTTCCCCTCCCCCCATGGCTCCGACGACTTCAACACAAAACTAAGCTGCCACCCATGTATGTTAAGTCACACACGGTAGGCAAGATAGTAACACTATTTTTTTGGTAGTTGGGAGGTCACGGGGTCGAGCCCCGGCCTCCGCCCAAGCCTGCCATAAAAAATTTGAACAACTTGAGGGTGACATGTGGTAGTGCCCGTCTGGGCCACATGTCACCCCAATATTGGTCCAAATAAAAAACCATAGACCAATTAAAGCATGCCAACGAAGTGGAATATTTCGAGTTTGAGGAATATTCTAAGAATATTCCCCTTGCCACCTAGGTGGTACAGATGCCCATTCAACATCACTATCAGCCACTTGCAATTTTTTTTGCTTGTTTGAGCAAACGATAAGAGCACAATAAATTTCTCATATGACGTCAGATTTGAGTGAAACAAATTGTGCTAGATTCAAGACGAGAGAACTACGTGGTCATTTAGGTTCCACACTGATCCAACAACTTTGAATTTTTGGCAAATTTTGAGCTCCTGATCAATATGCATACATATTCAGTTGTAAATGTTGAAAATTTGTTGTATGAACCTCCTATGATCATGGATCCAGAGGAAAATGTTCAAATTCCAACTGTAGATGATTTTTCACCTGAATATATGACTGAGTTACATGAAGATACCATCTTCGATAAGAAGGTCTGCACTTCCAGGCAAGGAGATGTAGAGTATCTTCGAGTGGGACTCAACAGTATGAATATAAGAAAAGTAAGTTGGATGGAGATCAGAAGGGTGATGGAGTTGTATCCTCACCTCATGTCTGCTTAAAACCAAACTTTTGGTGGTCCAAAAGCTTCTATTGGAGAGGAATGATCCAAGAGGATACTTGAAATGCTCAAAGTTCAAAAATATCATATGCTCATGAAACCAATAGCAAGTCGAAGAGCTCATCATGCTAGATCTAGTGGTATATTCGGTTTCAAAAATAGCCTCGGTATGAGGGAGAAAACGTGTTCTGAAGTCTTCCTCCTACTGGGAAAAAATGGGCCTTTGTAGGCCAAGTGGCAACCTCACATCATGACGTGTGGTAGTCATATTCAATGTAGAAGTGGTCATAGTCAAGGTAGTTAGAGGTCAGATGGGTAGATTGGGCTCGAACTCGCGACCTCCCATACAACAACACAAAGTCTTACCGTCGACCCAAGGTGATGTTTTATTATTCAATGGTGGCAGGTTATTTTTAAAGTTTCAAATGTATATAATGGGGGGTAGGGTTTGTGGAGCCCGCCACATTTGGCAAGCCCATGAAACCCCAGTTGAATTGGAAACAAATAAAGGCGTTACTCCAAAGTTATCGACGCGGGCATCAAACCATATGACAACCATAAGCCAAAGTTAACATACACAGGGAGTTTGATAAATTTCAAAAGTTAAACCTTTGGATATAACGAATATGCCATGGTGATAACTGCTAGTCCAATGTTAAATTGCCACAGAGTCATATTGTGTTATCACCGGAGATATGTCATAGTAAACTGTTATGTTATGAAACTGCCGGGGAGTAGGTAACTACCAGACCACTCCCATGCCACGGGTGTCAACAAATGCCATGGGTTGCAATGTCATTTCACCGCCGGTGCTTTGGATTATATGTTACAATGCCCATTTCCTAAGTTCATACTATGGTTATAACAAAATTCTATGGGGTTTATTATTATATCACCATCAGTCATTTGAACTATATTGAAAAGTTTGAGATAACTATTGCATGGATGTTTTAATATGTGATACCATATGTATATTTGTAATTGAGCCGAATGCAAAGCCAATCCCAGGAGGCCCATGGGTTTGATCCCGGGACCTCTTGTGGGCCTATAAAAAACTATGCCAATGCGCCATGATCCAGGGAGTTGAAAAGAGAGTCTGTGGAATTTGTGTTATTTATGCCTGTAAAATGCCTTTTGAGGCATAACTTGGCCAACATTGGGCCTTTTTGAAATTTGTAAATTGCGTTGGAGAGCTGAGGTAGAGACTTATCAGTTGACAATAGCCATTGATGCATGTTTGCACAATCCATAATGGAGAAATTTGATATAAAGAGACTAATGAGAATTTTTAATACAACGGACGCCCACTTGGAAGCGGAGATGGAGATGTACTCTAGGAGGGACGAATTCCATCATCAAATATCTTGAGCTTGCTTCTTATTTTCTCTATTGTTTATGCTTATGTTCAGATTTCAAATTTAAGTTTAAAGGCACTTAAAATTAAATTTTCTCTCACTCATTCACATAAAATCTGTTAGGACCCTATACTACTAGTGTAACCCGTTATTCTATTAGTACAACACACTTATTATATTGATGTACACATGTAGTTCCCATATTTTTACTATTGTGCCCCATATAAGCCCACTATTGTTATTATTGTGCCCTTACATTATTATTGTTATGTCGGCTCTGATTATGTTATGACCCCTTAGACTCCTATATATAGAAAGGAGGTCTTTTCATTTGTATCATCCAAGAATTGTTCATTTGTGTAATGTAAAGGAGGTTGCCCCCTTGAAGAGGCTGAATTCTAAGGCGTTGATCTCTCTTTCTATCCTTTTGTGAGCTGGTTTCATAACATTTGGTATCAGAGCTTTGGATTCTAGGGTTTTGCTGCTCCCAATAGGTCATCGTGGAATTTTTGTTATAACGTTTTTTTCTGCGACGTTTCAGAAGCTAAAAAAAAAACCCATTTGAGAAGAAATCACACTTAACCTCGTATCTGAATTTCAGAGATTTTTGCACTATATTTGCGGAGATATGATATGAGGAAGTTGGTCTTTTTGCAGACTCCTGAATTACATTCCAAACAGGTGACCTGGAGAAAATCGTCATAACTTTCTCTCTGAGCATCGGATTGAAATTTTGTAAGAAGGTACAGAAAGAGGACGGATTGTAGTTTCTTGTAGATATTTTTTTAGAGCAAAAGGTCGAAACAGTGACATGTGGCACTTCATACAAGTTCGCTCTTCTGGAAAGGTCTATAATAAGGTCATCTTGGGAGATTGTGCATAACTCTTTCTTGGAGAATCCAATTTGGATCAGACTGGTGGCATTGGAAAGAGGACACAAAGGGCTACTACAGGTCGCAATTTCAGAACTTAAAGATCCGAAAGTAAAAAGTTACAGTCGTTTCAAGATCGAGCTCCTAAAATCAAGAAAAAGAAAAATGAGGAAGTTTGATGGCAAGGATCCGATAAATTGGATACTTCAGATGGAGCAATATTTTGATATACATGGTGTACCACTGTTACAAAAAGTATGTATTGCATCTTCATATTTAGAACCGGATCAATTTTTATGGTATGAAGGGCTTTGTTCTCGTAAACAACTTGTTACGTGGTCAATCTTCACGGAGGAAATGATAGCACATTATGAGGATACAAAGAGCAACACCTTCTTAAGAGAAACACCACAATAATTGGAAAGAGTAAAAGGGCTTTGTTACATAGTGGAAAGAAAAATTATGGAAACCAGGAAGCATGCCCTTCAAAATTATAAAGATGGAAGTGTTGTTTCTCCTAGCCTTCCACAACCTACAAGGGTCACACCACAACAATTGGAAGAAAAAAGAGAAAAAGGGCTTTGTTACAATTGTGATAGAAAATGCACTAAAGGTCATAAGTGTGCTGAGAAGAAATTATTTTACATAGAATATGAAGCGGAGGAAGAAAAGGATCAAGAAACATCAAAAGAAGAAGATATATGCCAGGACCCCACCCCAGAGAAAGAAGCAATGAATCAGACCATATCTTGTAAAGCATTGGCAAGAATTACCACTACTCAAACTCTTAAGATAGAAGGACATATCAAGAAGAAAAAGGTGCAAGAAGTGAAAGATCACATCGAGAAAGAAGAAATGAGTCCAACCATATCTTGTAATTCATTGGTCGAAATTACCACTCCTCAAACTATCAAGATAGAAGGACATATCAAGAAGAAAAATGTTCAAGAAATGAAAGATCACATCGAGCATCAAGAAATGAATCCGACAATATCTTGTAAAGGATTGGAAGAAATTACCACTCCTCAAACTCTAAAGATAGAAGGACATATCAAGAAGAAAAAGGTTCAAGCAGTGAAAGATCACATCCAGCATCAACAACAAGTTCTCCAAATTTTAAAAGATAACGCCACTTCTGTGCAAAATCAAACGAAACAACAGGTAGATCAACATCGTAGTGAAATTTTTTTTGATGTAGGTGATTGGGTATTTTTATTGCTACATCTCAAGCAAGCTATTTATGAGAAGGAAATGTTGGCAATAGTACATGCACTTAAAAAATGGCGACCTTACCGAATGGCAAGACTCTTCAAGGATGAGGATGTGGAAGCATTGTTTTGTGTTATTTCTATTATCCAACCATATTGGATAAATGAAGCAAGGGATGAATGGAAGAAGGATGAAGAAGTATGGCCACTTATTCAAAAGTTGCAAAAGATCCCAATTCAAACAATATTGCCAGAAATTGAAGAGGAAGGAAAAATCATATTGGAACCTGGAGCAGTCACAGAAACAAGAACCCAACAGCTACGAAATTGATCAATTTCAGAGTATCTCATCAAGTGGAAGAACTTACCCGCTGAAGATTCCACATGGGAGGACAAGAATTTTATACAGAAGCATCAAGAACTACTCAAGCGTTGAGGACAACGCTTTTTGAAGGAGAGGGGCATGTTAGGCCCCTATACTACTAGTGTAACCCCTTATTGTTATTAGTACAACCCACTTATTATATTGATGTACCCATGTAGTGCCCATATTGTTACTATTGTGCCCCATAGAAGTCCACTATTGTTATTATTGTGCCCTTACATTATTATTGTTATGTCGGCTCTGATTATGTTATGACCCCTTAGACTCCTATATATAGAAAGGAGGTCTTTTCATTTGTATCATCCAAGAATTGTTCATTTGTGTAATGTAAAGGAGGTTGCCCCCTAAGGCATTGATCTCACTTTCTATCTTTTTGTGAGCTGGTTTCATAACAAAATCAACCTTAGTTAATATTTGATGAAATTGATAATATAGTCAATTCTGTGTTTTCATATCACTAGACCTTCAAAAAACAAGTAAAAATGATATATAATCAAGTTATCAAAAGTAATATGTCCAAAGGATGAGTGGATTTTCTCATTAAACAATATATTCCCTTCGAAGAATACCTACTACCACCATTTGGTTCAACCCTTTATAACTCACAAAATATCAAAATCAGAAGGAATGAATGAAAACTTGAATTTAGTGCATACCTCTCATAGTAGTCTTCTCTCCCTTATTTCATATCTCCCCCATTATTTTATGCCTCCTCAACGTGGTTAGATAGTTGAATCACTTTGGTGATTTGTTAAAATATGTTTTCTAATCAATTGTTTATTAGAGTTTGAGAGTGGGAATTCTAAAAGGAAACGTAAATAAATAAATTTTGAATTATGATACTAAAGTTTTCTAGTAGATGGGACACTCATTTTTCCATAACATAAGTCATCTAATACGATTTTTAACCATAAAAATAACATCATTGAAAAACATCTGTGCCACAAAATAAATAAACCATGCTGCCATATAATTGACATAAGAAAACACAACCTATGTACATAAAAACAAAACCATCATTAACCATGCATAGGTATGCTGAAATAAACAACATTAAACAACAATATATAACCTCCTTGTGTCTCCCTAAAAGAACCCTTGTTTCTCCATCATGATAATTATTTGTGTATAAATATATCCTTCACAATGTATGTGCATCCTCTTGATAACATATAAGATATGTATCATAAAAAATCCTTAAATATTCCATTCACATAAATAATTGTTGTAAAAATATCCACATAAATATACAAAACTTTCATATGTCTATATAAACCTGTGCAGATAAGCCAAACAGTAGAATAAAACAACAATATCCATTTATGCATCAAAATCAAACTGAAAATATCCATGAATTGTCATATTAATCTCTGAGAAGGAGCACTTTAAGCATGTTGCTCTTGCTATAGGGGATGAGATGTCACCGAGTGAGAGGAAACGTGAGAGGAATCAGACTTGGTGACTTGGGCCTTTTGTCTTTCATTGCCTATAACATGTTGAGGTGGATTGGTCTCATGTTTGTAGGACTAAGCAATAGGCTAAGAAAAAATTGTGTTATTTCTAGAAATTTGAGCAGCTGATGGAGGAGATTTGATTTGCGTGATTAGAAAGTTGAGGTGCTGCTTATGGAGAGGGCACAACATGTGAAGAAGATGACTATGGGTGATGTGACACATTTTCCTCAGGATAAGGAGGAGGCAATGAAACAATAGGCCAACTTTGGATATAACATAATGGTTGTGCATATATACCATCTTGCCAACCATCATTATTGGGAACTACAAGAGCGGATAAAATATAGGGAAACACATGGATTCCAATACTTGCTCTATCATGAACAGGAGGCTACTGATATTGAGCCATGGTTTGGGTGATAGGATGACCAATTAATTCTAATATTCCAGTTTGGAGTAGCTTCCTTAGTTCCTCCAAATTTCCATCAAAATGAATAGAAACCCTTGGTTTTCTTTCCCTTCTCATTCCTAGATTTTTGTCCCTATTCTTTCTTCCTCTACCCCTGTTTCTGTTGTAAAAACTCATGTTGTAAAGAAAACAATATGCAAGTCATGCTAAAATGAATACTTCAACATTAACAAATGTACTATTACATGAGTTTCAAAAAGAAACAGTTGGGAAAGAAAATTGCAGGAAAATGGTGTCATTATTTAATCAACTGTGAACAAGATATGCCTAAAATCAAAATAGATTTGCACAAGGTCCCCCATGTAAAAGAGGAACAACACACACACACACACACACACATACAAACACACACATAGTGACTTAAGACTGCTTTCAAAACTTTGCATAGGTTTAGGGAATCATAAGAAAATAAATTGATGATATAAACTTATGTTTAATAAGTAGAGGAAACGGTAGATGATGGAAATCACCTTATGTGAAAAATGCTTCACACATATAAAATATCACAATGAGAGATAAACATAATTGTGCATATGAGAAAAATATTTTGGTATTGAGATAAGGGTTATAGAAGTTTTGTCATCAAATGATGTACCCAAGTTAGAGATATATCTACAAGATAACTAGGTAAAAGCATAACAGAGAAATTTATACATATATCCCTTTGTTTGATGAATCAAAGCTATAAAAACAAATAAAATTCACTTTGTAAAGAAAGAAAGAAAAGGGTGTTAAAATAATTTGTGCATGACAGCTTTCCCAAGTGCATGAAAAAACAAATAGTTCTAGTGCCACGATATATTCGACAAGGTTTTGTGCCTGAGACTTAGTCTCAAGGGCTCCCCTATCATTATATGTTGCAAGAATATCATGTAATCTGGGTAGGGATTGATCTACAGAAGAGAAAAAACCACTTTAAAATCATAAGAAGAGTAAACCTCATGAAGATTTGCATATGTGAAAGAGATAAAAAACCAACAATTTCATCATGCATGGATTGGAAATTCTAAGCATTAATTAAATGGATCACTTAGTTAAACAATCATAAAAAATAATAGAAATAATAAACATTTCAGAGTAGATTTTACACATAAGGGTATGAGAAACCCATGTCTTGGTAAAAACCCTTAATATTTGAATAAAATTTGGTAATTTAGGGTTTTACCCTTTATTACCATTCCATGTAATTGACATTGAATGAAATTATAGTTTTTATTCTTTTGGTGAGAGTTGTAGTATCAAATAAGATAGAGTGCTTTTGTGCGTGAGGTGTAGGCCTAATAGGCTCATATTTGTGTGGTGCAAAAACATTAAGTAAATAGAACTTCCGGGAAAAACAAGGTTATGCAGGTGACTCTGTGACTAGTATGCAAGCATGAAATTTCCATTGATAGGTATTTAACTTCACGAAAAAATAACAGAATGCACATTTATGAAGGTTAATTCAATTATTTTAAATTTCATGATTACAGGTGATTCCTGAGACGTTATTAGTAATTGAAGAACACGCAAAAGGAAATATAAGGATTGGGTGCTTAAAAACATCATGCAAGTTCCACATATCAACTACTGAAGTCATTTAGTTTTTCTCATTCATACTTGACAATTTCGTTTAGAAAGACAAATTGCAGTGTTTAAAGTAGTTATCCCTAGTCCAATAGGCTATCTTGCCACTCCTCAACCCTTAAAAATGGTTATGGAGTAATTTTCTGAGAAAGAAAATGAAAGGGGAAGAAACAAACTTATTGAATACCCCTAAAGATTCATAGAGAGAGTGCAAATGACATGTTGAATGGAAAAGGCCAAGAGATTGGTGACGAGTTAATGTTGGAGTAATGGAGAGAGCCGACGCAGATGGTTGTGGCTTGATTGCATACACAATGGAAAAAACCATGTTGAATATGAAACAATTTTAATTTAGGTCATTGCAAATAAAAATACACCATGTAAATGATGATTTTGCTGACTGGGGTGACATGTTGGGAACGTCTTTGGATAGCTGAATGAGGAAGATCGAATGAATATTGTCATTATCGAATGAACATTGTCGTGCGTCAGCAAAAGGTGGAGCACCAGACATAACATTAATGCTAAATATTAGGCAGGGATCCAGAAAAGACTAGGCATTAACACTCATTTACAATGACAACTGTGACACTGTTCAAACCCTAATATGCAAGGTGAAAAATTAGTCACCATCATTTCCAATCAAGCTCAAAACAGTGCCACATAAAATGCCAAAAATAACAAATTGTAAAACAATGGCCTTCTATTCAAACATATCAACGAAGTAAAAAAAAATTGTGCCACCTGTGACATGTCTCAAGAATTCACCGAATCCACAGTTTCAACATTTAAATGTATATCTTATCGCCACCTTTATCATAGGATATAAATCAATGTACATGCTTTAAATGTAATTCATCCTTGTAATGAAAGCATTGAATGTTGCCTTATAGAATTAATATTTCATTTGCAAATGTTCCCTACCAAACACCTTATAACACATATTGTAATGTGATAATTATGAAGCATATAAGATATAAATAAACCCAACCCCCATTTTATTTTTTCTTGGTAAGGGAATGGGAAGACACTCACAATGGCTTGTGTAAGTTTAATATTGACATGCGTCAACATTAGCGACTCCACAGAGTGGTTTGCATAGTGCAAACAGGAACTCAGAAATCTTTGGTGGTAAGATTGATAACTTAAACTGTGAATGAGTAGGATGTAAGCTTATCATTAGGGGATAGAAAGAAAGGGATGTGAGGTGTGGGATGAAGAAGAAAACACCTAAGGTGGTCTATTGCATGCAATGATAAGCTCTGATAAAGATTATTCAAAATCTGACTCTTGGATGAATGGAAGGGTTAGGATTTTCCATGTATTAAAGATTTTGTTGATGACATGTCAAATATGTCAGCACATGAATGTTGTAGAGAAATATAGCTTAAGACACATTATATCAGCGAAGGTGTTACTGTCTCATTAGAAATACTTCTCAATTTGACTAAAAAACATAGACATTTATCAGTCTTATTTGAAATCAAATAAAACAAGACTTAAAGGTACAAAAGTATAAGGAAGTGAACATAATAAAAGAAAAAGGAATTTAACTTGACAAGGATACAAAATAAAAGTAAAGACAAAACTAAATCAAACTAAAAGTTAATGTAAAATGAGTTAAAAATCAAGAAAGAAAACCAAAAAAAGGTAATGAAAGAAATATTTACAAGCAAGACTAGTGATTTTGATGATTTATCCTTTGGCTACCTCTATGTATGAGTTGATATGAGAGCCATTCGTAGTGTATGGCATAATGCGATTATTTTCATCTTTTAAAAGGTAGGAATTGGACCCAATGATTGCAACAATTTTGAAAGGGCCAATCCATGACTTTTGAAATTTGTGACATTTACCCATTTTTGCATGTGTTTAGTCCCACCACAAAACTTTTTGATTGATAATGAAATTGACAGATTTGGATTTCTTATCAAAGTGTTTCTTTACTTTTTGCATTATGTGTTTTATATTATCAAGAGAATGGTTGCGTTGTTCTTCTAGGGCTAACAGGGCTAACACACTTTGAGGGATATCTGTAGAATTAAGTTCATCATCCTACATGGCAAGATGTAATGAGGTTAATTCAAGTTCAATAGGCATGACTGCCTCTTGCCCTTACACAAGCTTGAAAGGGGAAGTGTTAGTCATTGATTTCATGATTATGTGATCAACCCATAAAGCATATTTCAACAATTTTTTCCAATTACGAGGATTATAATTTATGATTTCCTTTAGAATTCGAATCAGGCTTTTATTTGTAGATTCACGGAACCATTAACTTAGGGGTAATTGGTAGAAGAACTAGAGTGTATAATATTGTATTGATCACAAAAATTGATGAATGATGTAGAAAAAAATGTTGGGCCATTATATATTATTAGATCAAGAGGGATACCAAATCAAGACAAAATGTTATTCTCAAGAAATTCAATGACTTTCCCATCCCAGACATTCTTCAATGGAACAACTTATGCTTCATGAAATAATCAGTGGTAGTGAGTATGAAGATGTTCCCTATAGATGAGGGAGGATTGATTGGTCCAATGAAATCAAGACCCCATTTTGAAAATGAGAAGTCAGCTACAACAGGTTGTAAAGGCATGGCATGCAATTTTTCTTTACCAACAACTTGTTGACATTGTTTACAACTCTACACATATTTATATGAGTTTGAAAAGATTGTTGGCCAATAATAGCCATATATAAAAATTTTATGTGTTGTAGATTTGACCCCAGAGTGATCATCTATATGCATCCCTCCACTATTGGAACCATTAGACAATGCCAAAACACCATTAACAGATTCATCATTAACACACCATAAGAATAAACCATTGAAAGATGTTCAAAAAAGTATGTTATTAAGTATTAAATATTTGGAAGATTCCAAGTGCAATCTTCTCCTTTGAGTTTTATCAAGAAGATCAAGACATATTTTTATTCTACAAATAATAGATCAAGTCCTTATACCGAGGTGATATGTGACAAAAATTTTATGTTCATTGATTAAAAACAAAGTAGATAAGGATTGATCATCATTTTCTAGCTCACACGACTGAGGAGATTGAGTCAAGTGAAGCGCTAGATTGTGTCCCTTTATATTTTTGGTAACGATAATTGATAGATCTTTTTGAATTTTGGCAAGCCAATGAGCAAGTTTTCTTGAAATATAAGTTTTAGAAAGCATAAATTTACCATTAGGTAACATGAATCTGACCTCTGTATGCTTGGTTGGGATATAGTACTAAAATTTATCAATTTCTTTAACAAGAGAAAATGTATGCATTTCAATGAAAGAATATTTGAATTCATCATCAGAAAGACTTTAACTCATAAAATGAATAGGCTATTCTATAACTTGATCATTTTATTGCATAAGGATGCTAGAAATGGCCTCCTCCGTGGAATTGGTGTAGATAGAGAATTATTTAGAGAAGTTTGGCTTTGCTAGTACTGGTGAAGATGCAATCACTTATTTTATGGCAAGAAAATATCTTTGTGCCACATCATCCCACTTAAAAATACAATCTTTCTTTAAAAGGTTATGAATAGGTTTAGTTATTTTATAAAAATCATTGATAAAACCGCGGAGAAAATTTACCGTTCCCATGAAATATTGGATTTCCTTTTTTGAATTGGGGGGTGGGTAAATTTTTTATTGCGTCAACCCTTTCTCGATCAATGCTAATTTTTACCTCAGATACAATGTGTCCAAGAAGCTTACCAGTGGTGACTCCAAAAATAGACTTCTTAGGATTAAGAGATATACCGAATCTTCTACACCTAATGAAGACTCTTATTAGATGTTCAAGATGATCTTTACGACACTTTCAATATACCATCATATCATCAAGATAGATCTAGATGATATTCTTGATAAGGTCATCGAAGGCTAACTGCATAGCCCTCTCGAAAGTGGCACCTACATTGATCGAGTCAAAAGACACACATTCATAAGCGAAAGTTCCCTAATGAGTGGTGAAAGTAGTTTTATATTTGTCCACCTTTTTCATGCAAATCTGGTTTTAACTAGAAAGGCCATCTAAAAGGGACATCATCTAGGATCCCACCACTTGTTGCAAAATATGATCCATGTTAGGGAAAGGAAATTTATCTTTTACACTTGCCTTATTTAAAGAACGATAATATACACATAAATGTATGTCACCTTTATTTTTCCTCATATTGACCAAGTTGAACACCCACTCTGAATTTTTAATTGGAAAAATGATTTGATCTTGAAGTAACTTATCCAGTTATTTTCTGATAGTGGCTTTGAGAGTAAGATTGACTAGTCTTTGTCTCTACTTAATAGGTTTTGCAGCTTGTTTTATAGTATTTTCATGTTGAATGATGCCATGATCAAAACCTCGAAGGTATTTATAAGACTAGGTATAGAGATCAAAAAATTCTTTGAATAGACTAATCAAGTTTTCCTTCTCTTCTTTAGTGCATTGGGCCCCAACTTGTAATATCTTTGGATCATCATGTGTTTTAATGTTCATTGAGATGGTTTCTCCAATTTTGCATTTGTATTATTCTCCATGGTTTTCTTTCAAAATAGGGGTATCAATTGGTGAGAAAGAACTTTCTAAAGGGGAAAGTATGTCTAGGTATCTGTTTTCTTTCAAAATTATGTAATCTCGTCCTCTTTAATAGGTTGATTTTGGATAAAAGCAAAAGTGATTTTGTCATAAGGGGAGACTTTTCATTCCTTATCATTGTTTGGGAGATGAGGCCTATAAAAATATTGTAAAATGAAATTGGTCCTTTCACGTAAAATATGACGAGAAGGACTCACTGCATATACGACTAACCAATCAACAAAGGAATTGAGTTCCCTTCAAACATGAGTAATGTTGAAAGCTAAGAATTCAAAAATAATTTTCCAAGCGATATGATTATATCTCTTGATGAGTTTGTTATTAGCACTACTAAATATAGGGCTAAATTCCAACAACAAAGTCCAACGATATGGTCCATACTCTCACAAAATATAAGAAAAATGTCATTTTTTGTGTAAAGTCCCCATGTTCGTTGCAATTATGATGGCCAATTTCTAGCAGTTTAAATTGCGACGAACATCATATAGGGTGTCACAATTGTGACCATATATTTTGTTCATCACAATTTCTATGGCCTATTTTATGAGCCAGAATTGGGACGAACAATATCTGTAGTCGCAATTGTGACGATAGATGGCAGTTTTCATTTCGACATCTATTTGACTATTTTTTTCATGGTCATCTTTGACTTTTTTTGTAAGCTTGGTAGGACTACATCTTCATCATGTCCAATATATCACCCTGATCGGGGTGGGGAATTGAACCGGTGACTTCACATCAAGGAGTGCTTTAACTGATCACCCTATCACCGTTTATCCAAGACCCCGTGGAAATGGTCATATTTGACTTTGAATGGTCAACTAATGTCGCAATTGCAATGACAAATAAATATATAAATATCTTGCATGTATGAGATGTTGCAACATATTTTCTATAACTATAATAATTTTGAAAGGTTATAAGGTTTTTTTCATGAAAAAAAATTAGACTTTGTTCTATATAATTGTTTTGTGGTTGGGAAGAATGTCAGAAAATATTAATAGGTGGGGAACTAATCAGATAGGGTTCAATTATGGGAAATGCTATTTCCCTTGCAAAGTTTGTGGGTGCATAGGTTCGTGGAGAATATCATATTAAATAGTTGATAGACATTGTAGGAAGATGTGGCACATTGAAGGGGGGAACCAATATCATCTGATGGTAAGTTATATTTTATGAATGATTATATATATTTTCTTTATATTAATTGTATTTGTAAAAAAAAATGTTGTTATAATATTAATTATTATGCAGACTAATTTCACATGATTGTTTGTAATTATTATAAAGTCAAGGTGCCCCCTTTGGTATTATGATTTGAATTCGCCAAGTAGTAGCACTAGAAATAATGTTCTACAAGTTGAGGAACGATATGAAGTGAATATGGAAGATCAAGATAATTATCCTATGGAAGAAGATGACAATAATAATGTAGTTCAAGATAATGGGATAAATCGATTCATCCAAGACTTCTTCGGTGATGAGAACAACGATGAGTCATTTGTAATGATGAACATGTTCTAAAGAAGGAAACATCACCACTTTTAGAAGGCTCAAAAGCAAATATTCTCTCTGATACATTATTGTTGGTGAACTTAAAGGTTTTGAATGGTTTTTCACCAGACCTTCAAAAAACAAGTAAAAATGACATATAATCAAGTTACCCAAAGTAATGTGTCCAAAGGATGAGTGGAGTTTCTCATTAAAAAATATCTTCCCTTCAAAAAAGACCTACTGCCACCTTCTGGTTCAACTCTTTAAGACTCACAAAATATCAAAATCAAAAGGAATGAATGAAAACTTGAATTTAGTGCATACCTCTCATAGTAGTCCTCTCTCTCTTCCTTCATATATCCCCTATTCTTTTATGCCTCCTCAAAGTGGTTAAATAGTTGAACCACTTTGGTCATTTGTTAAAATATGTTTTCTAATCAATTGTTGATTAGAGTTTGAGAGCGGGAGTTCTAAAAGGAAATATAAACAAATAATTTTTTATTATGATACTAAATTTTTCTAGTAGGCGGGACACTCCGTTTTCCATAACATAAGTCATATAATACGATTTTTAACAATAAAAGTATGATCATCGAAAAACATGTGTGTCACAAAATAAATCAAGCGCGCTGCCATATAATGCACATAAGCAAACACAACCTATGTACATAAAAAGAAAACCATCATTAACCATGCATATGTATGCTGAAATAAACAACATTAAACAAAAATACATAACCTCCGTGTGCCTTCCTAAAAGAACCCTTTTTTCTCCATGATGATCATGATTTGTGTATAAATATATCCTTCACAATGTGCTTGCATCCTCCAGATAACATATAAAATATGCATCATAAAAAATCCTAAAAAATTCCATTCATATAAATAATTGTTGTAAAAATATCCACATAAATATACAAAACTGCCATATGTCTATATAAACCAGCCTAGATAAAGCAAAGAGTAGAATAAAACAAAAAATATCCATCTATGCATCAAAATCAAATTGAAAATGTCCATGAATTGTCATTTTAATATGTGAGAAGGAGCACTTTAATCTTGTTTCTCCTACTATAGGGAATGGGATGTCACTGAGAGGAACCATGAGAGGAATCAGACTTGGTGACTTGGGCCTTTTGTCTTTCATTGATAGTAACAGGTTGAGGTGGCTTGGTTGCATGCTTGTAGGGTAGAGCAATAGGCTAAGAATTTTTTTTGATATGTCTAGAAATTTGAGCAGCTGATGGAGGAGATTTGATTTGCGTGATTAGAAAGTTGAGGTGCTGCCTATCAAGAGGGCACAACACGTGAAGAAACTAATTATTGGTGATGTGAAACATTTTCTTCAGGAGGAGGAGGTGACAACGAAACAATAGGCCAACTTTAGCTAGAATGTAATGGTTGTGCCTAGATAACATCTTGCCAACCATCGTTATTGGGAACTGCAAGAGGGGCTAAAATATAGGGCAACACATGGATGCCAATACTTGCCCTATCGTGAACAAGAGGTTACTGAGGTTGACCCATGGTTTGGGTGATATGATGACCAATTAAGTTTAATATGCTAGTTTGGAGCAGTTGCCTTAGTTCCTCTGAATTTCCATCAAAATGAATAGAAACCCTTGGTGTTCTTTCCCTTCTCATTGCCATATTTTTTTCCATATTCTTTCTTCCTCTGCCCCTGTTTATGTTGTAAAAAATAATGTTGTAAATAAAAGAATATGCAATGAATGTTAAAAGGAATACTTCAACATTAACAAACATACTATTACATGAATTTAAAAAAGAAACAATTGGGAAAGAAAATTGCAGGAAAAAGGTGTCATTACTTAATCCATTGTCAACGTGATATGCTTGAAATCTAAGTAGATCTGCACAAGGTCCCCCATGTGAAAGAGGAACACACACACAACACACACACACACACACACACACACACACATACACACACACAATGAATTAAGACTTCTTTCAAAACTTTGCATAGGTCTAGGGAATCATAAGAAAATAAATTGATGATATGAAATTATGTTTAATAAGTAGAGGAAATGGTAGATGATGGCAATCCCCTTTACTTATGTGCAAAATGCTTCACATATATAAAATGTCATAATGAGAGATAAACATAATTGTGCAGATGAGAAAAATATTTTTTCATTGAGACAAGGGTTATAAAAGTTCTGTCATCAGAACGATGTACCCAAGTTTGAGATATATCTACAAGATAACTAGGTAAAATCATAACAGATAAATCTATACATATATCCCTTTGTTTGATGAATAAAAGGTATAAAAACAAATAAAATTCATTTTGTAGAGAAAGAAAGAAAAGGATGGTAAAATAATTTGTGTGGATGCCAAGAGCCAGTTTTCCCAGTGCATGGAAAAGCAAATAGTTTTAGTGCCACGATATCTTCAACAAGGTTTTGTGCCCGAGACTTAGTATCAAGGGATTCCCTATCATTATATGTTGCAATAATATCATGTAATTTGGGTAAGGATTGATCTAAAAAAGAGAAAAAAACCATTTTAAAATCATAAGAAGAGTAAACCTCGTGAATATTTGCATATGTGAAAGAGGAAAAAGACCAACCATTTCATCATGCATGGATTGGAAATTCTAAGAATTAATTAAATGGATCACTCAGTTAAAATGATCATAAAAAATAATAAAAATAATAAACAGTTCAGAGTAGATTGTACACGTAAGGGTATGAGACACAAACGTCTTGGTAAAAACCCTTAATATTTGAATAAAATTTGGTAATTTAGGGTTTTACCCTTTGTTACCATTCCATGTAATTGACATTGAATGAAATTATAGTTTTTATTCTTTTGGTGAGAGCTGTACTATCAAATAGGACAGAGTGCTTTTGTGCTTGAGGCGTAGGCCTAATAGGCTCGCATTTGTGTGGTGCAAAAACATTAAGTAAACAGAACTTCTGGGAAAAATAAGGTTATGCAGGTGACTCTGTAACTAGTATGCAAGCATGAAATTTCTATTGATAGGTATTTAACTTCATGAAAAATTACAAAATGCACATTTATGAAGTTTAATTCAATTATGTGAAATTTCATGATTATAGGTGATTTCTGAGACATTATTAGTAATTGAAGAATAAGAAGAAGGAAATACAAGGATTGGGTGCTTAAAAACTTCATGGAAGTTCCACATATCAACCACTGAAGTCATTCAATTTTTCTCAAGCATACTTGACAATTTCTCTTAGAAAGACAAATTTTAGTGTTTAAAGCAGTTATCTTTGGTCCAAGAGGCTATCTTGCCACTCCTCAAGCCTTAAAAATGGTTATGGAGTAGTTTTATGAGAAAAAAAAAATGAAAGGGGAAGAAACAAATTTATCGAATACCCCTAAAGATTCATAGAGAGAGTGAAAATGACATGTTGAATGGTGAATACTAAGAGAGTGGTGATGAGTTAATGTTGGAGTAATGGTTAGAGCCGACGCAAATGGTTGTGGCTCGATTGTATACACAATAGAAAAAACCACGTTGAATATGAAACAATGTTAAATTTGGTCATTGCAAATAAAAATACACCAAGTAAATGATGATTATGCTTACTGGGTGACATGATAGGAACCTCTTTGGATAGATGAATGAGGAGGATCGAATGAATATTGTCGTGCATCAGCAAAAGGTGGAGAACCAGACATAACATTAATGGTAAATATTAGGCAGGGATCTGGAAAAGACTCGACATTAACACTCATTTACAACAACAATTGTGATACTGTTCAAACCTTAATATGCAGGGTGAAAAATCAGTCACCATCATTTCCAATCAGGCTCAAAATTGTGCCACGTAAAATGCCAAAAATAGTAAATTGTAAGACAATTCCCTTCTATTCAAACATATTAACAAAGTCGAAACAAATTGTGCCACATGTGACATGTGGCAAGAGTAACTCACCAAATCCACATTTTCAACATTTAAATGCATACCTTATCGCCAAATTTATCATAGGATATAACTCAATGTACATGTTTTAAACGTAATTCAACCTTGTAATGAAAGCATTGAATGTTTCCTTACAAAATTAATATTTCATTTTCAAATGTTCCCTACCAAACACCTTATAACACATATTGTAATGTGATAATTCAATATCATAATAACTACAACCACATGACATACATATTATATATAACTTTGTCCACATATGCTGTTCATGAAAATGCAATCATTGATATTCATATGAGGATGCTTTGTAAAGGTATAAGAATTTGACTATCACAACACAATTTTTTTCCATATAAACGTGTATGGAATACCTTTTGTTGATAATGACTTAATGAATAAGGCATTATAAATCCTTCATAGACCTTCAACATTACGAAGCATATAAGATATAAAATAAACCCGACACCCTTCACATACTTGGAGATGTTATATATATATATATATATATATATATATATATATATATATATATATATATATATATAGATATATAAGTATGGTATCATGCGGATATATGTTCAAGCCTCCCACCTTTTTTTATCTATTATGCTCATAATAGGAACTTTTGTCTCCATGAAAAACATGGCCACAAATAGAACATAAAAGGAACTGTGAAACATCTACTACTCAAACATGTCAATAGGTTTTCTTAAGATAAGGTCCCACCTACTACTTTTGATTTTTATTATGTATATTTCTTTTAAATTTTGATTTTAGTTTTTCTTGTTAAGGCAATGGGAAGACACTCACAATGGTTTGCGTAAGTTTAATATTGACATGCGTCAACAATAGCGACTCCATAGAGTGGTTTGCATAGTGCAAGCAAGAACTCAAAAATCTCTAGTGGTAAGATTGATAGCTTAAACTATGAATGAGTAGGATGTAAGCTTGTCATTGGGGGATAGGAAGAAAGTGATGTGAGATGCGGGATGAAGAAGAAAACACCTAAGGATGTTTATTGCATGTAGTGATAAGGTCCGATAAAGTTTATTCACAATTTGACTCTTGGATGAATGGAAGGGTTCCTTATCCCTGTATTAAATATTTTTATGATGACATGTTAAAGATGTCAGCATATGAATATTGTAGAGAAATATAGCTTAAGACACATTATATAAGAGAAGGTGTTATTGTCTCATTAGAAATACTTCTCAATTGTACTAAAAAACATAGACATATATCAGTCTTATTTGAAATCAAAGAAAACATGACTTAAAGGTACAAAAATATAAGGAAGTGAACATAATAAAAGAAAAAGGAATTAAACTTGGCCAAAGGATAAAAAATAAAAGTAAAAACAAAACTAAATAAAACTAAAAGTAAATGTAAAATGATTTAAAAATCAAGAAAGAAAACAAAAAAAGGTAATAAAAGAAATATTTACATGCAAGAGTGGTGATTTTGATGATTTATCCTTCGGCTACCTCTACATATGACTTGATATGAGAGCCATTCGTACTGTAGGGCATAATGCGGTTATTTTCATCTTTTAAAAGGTAGGAATTAGACCCAATGATTGCAACAATTTTGAAAGGGCCAATCCATAGCTTTTGAAGTTTGTGACGTTTACCCTTTTGTGTGTGTGTTTAGTCCCATCGCAACACTTTTTTATTGATAGTGAAATTGACAGATTTGGATTTCTTATTAAAGTGTTTCTTTACTGTTTTCATTTTGTGTTTTAGATTATCGAGAGAATATTTGTGTTGTTCTTCTAGGGCTAGTAGGGGTAACACCCTTTGAGGGATATCTGTAGAATTAAGTTCATTAGCCTGAATGGCAAGATGTAATGAGGTTAATTCACGTTCAATAAGCATGACTGCCTCTTTCCCTTACACAATCTTGAAAGGGGAAGTGTTAGTATTTAATTTCACGATTATGTGATCAACCCATAAAGAAAATTTCAACAAAATTTTCCAATTACCAGGATTATAATTTATGATTTTCTTTAGAATTCGAATCAGATTTTTATTTATAGATTTAGGGAACCATTACCTTGGGGGTAATTGGTAGAAGAACTGGAGTGTTTAATCTTGTATTTATCACAAAACTCAATGAATCATGTAGAAACAAATGTAGGGCCATTATATATTATTAGATCAAAAGGGATACCAAATTGAGACAAAATGTTATTCTCGAGAAATTCAATGGCTTTCCCATCCCAAGCATTCTTCAATGGAACAACTTATGCCCACTTCATGAAATAATCAATGGTAGTGAGTATGAAGATGTTCCCTATAAATGAGGGAGGAATGATAGGTCCAATGAAATCAAGACCTTATTTTGAAAATGAGAAATCAACTACAACAGGTTGTAAGGGCAGGGCATGCAATTTTTCTTTACCAACAACTTCTTGACATTCTTTGCAACTTTACACATATTTATATGAGTTTGAAAAGATTGTTGGCCAATAATAGCCATATCTCAAAATTTTATGTGTTGTGGATTTTACCCCAAATTTACCACCTATATGCATCCCTCCACAAGTGGAACCATTAGACAAAGCCAAAATACCATCAACAAATTCATCATTAACACACCGTAAGAATAAACCATTGAAAGATGTTCAAAAAAAGCATGTTATTAAGTATTAAATATATGGAAGATACCAAGCGCAATCTTCTCCTCTGAGTTCTATTAATAAAATCAAGACATATTTTTATTCTACAAATAATAGATCAAGTCCTTATGCCGAGGTGATATGTGACATAAATTTGATGTTCATTGATAAAATGACAGAGTAGATAAGGATTCATCATCATTTTCTATCTCACAAGATTAAGGAGATTAAGCCAAGTGAAGCACTAGATTGCATCCCTTTATATTTTTGGTAATGATAATTAACAGATCTTGTTCTTGAATTTTGGCAAACCAATGAGCAAGTTTTCTCGTAATATACTTTTTATAAATCATAAATTTACGATTAGGTAACATGACTCTTACCTCTGTATGCTTGGCTGGGATATAGTGCTGAAATTTATCAATTTCTTTGACAAGAGAAAAGGTATGCTTTTCAAGGAAAGAATATTTGAATTCATCATCAGAAAGACTTTAACTCATAAAAGAAATAAACTATTCTATACCTTGATCATTTTATTGCATAAGGATGCTAGAAATGCCTTCCTCCATGGAATTGGTGTAGATAGAGAATTATTTAGAGAAGTTTGGCTTTGCTAGTACTGGTGCAAATGCAATCACTTATTTCATGGCAAGAAAATATCTTTGTGGCACATCATCCCACTAAAAATACAATCTTTCTTTCAAAGGTCATGAAGGGTGGGGGTGGGTAGATTTTTTATTGCTTCGACCCTTTTTGGATCAATGCTAATTCTGGCCTCAGATACAATGTGTCCAAGAAGCTTACCAGTGGTGACTCAAAAAATAGAGTTCTTAGGATTAAGAGATATACTAAATATTCTACACCTAATGAAGACTCTTATTATATGCTCAAAATGATCTTTATGATACTTTGAATATACCATCATAGCATGGAGATAGATCTAGATGATATTCCTAATAAGGTCATCGAAGGCTAACTGCATAGCCCTCTGGAAAGTGGCACCTGCATTGATCAAGCCAAAAGATACACATTCATAAGAGAAAGTTCCCTAGTGAGTGGTAAAAGTAGTTTTATGTTTGTCCACCTTCTTCACGTGAATCTAGTTCTAACTAGAAAAGCCATCTAAAAGGGACATCATCTAGGATCCCACCACTTGTTGCAAAATATGATCCATGTTAGGGAATGGAAATTTATCTTTTACACTTGCCTTATTTAAAGAATGATAATATACACATAAATGTATGTAACCTTTATTTTTCCTCATATGGACCAAACTAAACACTCACTCTGAATATTTAATTGGAAAAATGATTTGAGCTTGAAGTAACTTATCCATCTATTTTCTGATAGTGGCTTCGAGAGTAAGATTGACTAGTCTTTGTCTCTACTTAATAGGTTTTCCATCTTGTTTGATAAGATTTGCATGTTGAATGATGTTGGGATCAAAACCTCGAAGGTATTTATAAGACTAGGTATAGACATCAAAAAATTATTTGAATAAACTAATCAAGTCTTCCTTCTCTTGTTTAGTGCGTTGGGCCATAACTTGTAATATCTTTGGATCATCATTTGTTTTAATGTTTATTGAGATAGTTTCTCCAATTTTGCGTTTGTATTATTCTCCATGTTTTTCTTTCAAACTAGGGATATCACTTAGTGAGAAAGAACTTTATAAAGGGGAAAGTCTGGCTAGGTATCTATTTTCTTTCAAAATTATATAATCTCATCCTCCTTAATAGGTTGATTTTGGATAAAAGCACAAATTATTTTGTCATCAGGGGAGACTTGTCATTCCTTGTCATTGTTTGGGAGATGAGGCCTATAAATATATTGTAAAATGAAATTGGTCCTTTTAGGTAAAGTTTGATGAGAAGGACTCATTGCATATACGACTAACTAATCGATAAAGGAATTGAGTTCTCTTCGAACATGAATAATGTTGAAAGCTAAGAATTCAAAAATATTTTCCCAAGTGATATAAGTATATATCTTGATGCATTTTTTATTAGCCCTAGTACATGTAGGAATAAATTCCAACAACAAAGTTTGATGATATGGTCTGTACTCTCGCAAAATACAAGAAAAATGTCAATTTTTGTGTGTGTAAAGTCCCCACGTTCATTGCAATTGTGACAACCAATTTCTGGCAATTTGAATTGCGACGAACATCATATAGGGTTTCATAATTGTGACTATAGATTTTGTTGGTCACAATTTCTATTTCCTATTTTATGAGTCAAAATTGGGACGAACAATAACTAAATTTTCATTCTGACATCTATTTGACTGTTTTTTTCATGGTCGTCTTTGACTTTGAATGGTCAACTAATGTTGCAATTGCAACGATAAATAAATATATAAATATCCTACATGTATGAGATGTTGCAACATATTTTCTATAACTACAATAATTATGAAAGGTTATAAGGTTTTTTTCACAAGAAAAAATCAGATTTTGTTTTATATAATTGTTTTGTGGTTCGGAAGAATGTCATAAAATATTAATAGGTGGGGAACTAATCAACTAGGGTTCAATGATGGGAAATGTTATTTCCCTTGCAAATTTTATAGCTCAATAGGTTCATGGAGAATTTGATATGAAATAGTTGATAAACATTGTAGGAAGGTGTGGCACATTGAAGGGGGGAACCAATATCATCTGACGGTAAGCTATATTTTATGAATGATTATATATATTTTCTTTATATTAATTGTATTTGTAAAAAAATTGTTGTTATAATATTAATTATTTTGCAGACTAATTTCACGTGATTGTTTGTAATTATTATAAATTCAAGGTGTGCCCCTTAGTACTGTGATCTGAATGAACTGAGTAGTAGCACTAGAAATAATGTTCTACAAGTTGAGGAACAATATGGAGTGGATATGGAAGATCAAGATAATTATCATATGGAAGAAGATGGCAATAATAATGTATTTCAAGATAATAGGATAAATCAATTCATCCAAGACTTCTTCAGTGATGAGAACAATGATGTCAGTTGTCATGATGAACATGTGCTAAAGAAGGCAAAACCACCAATTTGTGAAGGCTCAAAAGCAAATATTCTCTCTGCTCCATTATTATTGGTGAACTTAAAGGTTTTGAATGGTTTTTCAAAAACTTGTATGATAAAAATCCTAAGGTATAATGTAATATGTTTCATCACATGAAAGGTTGATTTTTTTGTTTTTTTTAGTGTTCATTAATATGTAAAATAAGAATTCAATATTTATGATTAATGTTAATTACACTAAATAGTGATTTTTTATGTTGTACTAGATTATTGGGCGAATTTCTATTATCATTTCCAAATAAGTTACCTTGCACATACCAAGATTTATATGTTGTTATGAAAGAAATTGGAAGGGAGTATCAAGCTATAGATGCATGTCCTAATGATCATATTATATATTATCGACAACATGCATCAAAAACAAATTGCTCAAAATGTAACTATAGTAGGTATCAAAATGATAAAATAACAAAAAAGGTTCCTCAAAAGTTTCTTTGTCATATTCCTATAATTCCATGTTTGTAGCGATTATTCAAGTGTGAAAGCATAACACAATATATGGATTACCTTGCATGGAAGATAAGTGGAGATGGATTTCTTTGAATGCCTTTAGATGGTTATGCGTTTCAGAAAATTGGGGAAAAATGGCCCCATTTTTAGGATGAAACTTATAATGTTAGGATTTCATTGCTAGTTGATGGTGTTAATCCATTTGGAGAGCTCAGGTCTATTTATTTAGTGTGGCCAATTTCTATTATAAACATGAACCTTCCTCCTTGGATGTCAATAAAGAGGGAGCACATTATACTGACAATGATTGTTCCAGGTATTTGTATACATTAAATTTTCCAACATTGTAAAATTTTCATTTATGATCTTGTTTGTTGCATAATATGATATATTTATTTATTTACTTATATGCACATGTTGGTAGTAATTATGTGTAATTTCAAACAATTAGGGAAATATTAGATCAAATATATGAATGTATATATTGAGCCTCTTATCGAAGAGTTAATGACATTATGGGCTGACATCACTATGTATGACATCTGTAAACCAATAAGGGAGAGGAAATTTTCTATGGAATACTTTTATGGACAATTCATGATGCCCCAGGACTAACACATTTTTATGGAATGTAACATTTGATTGCACTGTAATAATATATAATTATTTCAATTAGATCACAACATGAATGTTTTTTAAATAATACCTTCATTTATATTTCTTGGCATTAATCCATCTCTTGTAGGCCTTCAAATAAAGGGTAAATTTGCATTTTCAGTTTGTGGTCCTAAGATGAAATCTCGTCATTTAGAAAGTTTAGGGAAGGAGGTGTTTGATGAGTATAGGAATTTCCTCTCTAGGAACCATAGGTATCATACTAAAAATCATATTTTCTATGGGAAAGAATAGACTAGATTAAAACAATGAAGAATTAAATCTCACCTATGGAAGTTGATATATAACATAAATCATTGTGAAGAAAATGGGGCACTTCCACGAGGACTGAAAAGTTATCCTACTCCATTCATGAGGTTGCCATACTATGAGCACCTAACAATAGCTCATTTGTTTGATATAATGGATGTCAAAAAGAATGTGACAAAACCTTTTTCATGGATCATAGATGGTAGGAGGGATAAAGAAAAAATCCTCAAAATTTTTAATGATGTTGTGGAAGCCAATCATGCAATGAAAAGTGGGATACAATCAAGTAGCAATGGAGGTCGAAACAACATTCCATGGTTATTAATAGAGAAGCAATGTGATGATCAAAAAGGGGTCATTCCAAGAATTAAATTTCCCACAATATTTTCTTCAAACATAAATAACATCTTAACAAAAAGGTGAATTTGGTGGAGTAAAAAGACATGATTGGCATACCTTCATTAAGGTAACTATTTTGGTATATATATTTCTATATTGGTATATATACATGTTTATGGTTTTTTTTGTCTACTTTGTATTAAACAAATAATGATTTAATTTTATTGTTATAGTATGTTCTACCTCTATCTTGTAGGTTTAACCCTGTATAGAAATTACCTTCATACGAATTCTAAAAACAGAAAATAAACAATGGTGAGAGCATAAAACATAAAACATAAAACATATATAAACAAATATTTTCCCCTAGATCCCAAAACAGGGACTACCAGATTGATTTTTCATTATATTCTTTTCAATGTTACAATACATATATATACATGTCGAAGCATCCATAAAAACCAATCCATTTACCCTGGATTAGAACATAACCATAGTTCCCTTGACCAAATCTACAAGATACCATGGGCAGAAAACCATCATCCCCAAAACCATGTGCAAAACCCATGCACAAAACCATAGGTACGTCCGCCCACCTAATATAGGGTCCAAAAACAAATTTCTAAGGGTGTTTCCCTAGACCCTATAGAGGGGGGCTACCGCCCCCCTCAAATCCCCCCGACAGGTGGGCTTCTGCCCCCAATATGATCCCTCTGTTGTGCCCAATGTAATGAAGGGAGAGCTAGCAACCCCCCTCTAACCCCCCAATTTCGCGCGTGGAGCTAGTTGTGGAAAGAATATAACACATACCCAACATTCTCCCACTTGTTGTTTTCTTTCCATAGAGGGGGTCACAGGAGAGCTTTGTCATTGGTCTATCCCTGCAAGGCCCATTGTTTCTCTACGCCAAGAAAACTTCTCAGTGCTCACATACTTTTTAATGCATTTGCAATATTCTTCAAAGTTTCCACCTTTACCAGCAACACCTTTTTTTCCTCAACCATATCCATCACAAATTGATTTTGAACATCAATGTGCTTTGCCTTTGAATGATAAGCAAGTTTCTTTGCAAAGAAAATTGCACTCTGTCTATTCTAGTATATCCTTATAGCTCACTATACTAATCCCATACTTGAACACAATCTCTGCAACCAAACCACTTCCTTGCTTGCATGAGTGGATGCCATATATTCTACCTCCGTAGTTGAAAGTGCCACTACAGACTGTCTCTTACTCATCCAACTAACTGCACCTCTAAATAGGTTAAACACATACCCACTTGTATATCTTCTTTGATCCAGATCTCCAGCCCAGTCTGCATCAACAAAGCCGTTGATCCTGGCCTTCCTTGGTAGCACATAGCATAATCACTAGTGTCATGCAAATACCTGAAAACCCACTTCACTGCTATCTAATGATTCTTCCTAGTTTTTGACATAAACTTGCTCAATACACCCACTGCATCTGCAATGTCTGGTTTAGTACAGACCATTGCATACATTACACTACCGACTACACTTGTGTATGGAACATGGGACATGTCCTCTTCCTCTTCTTATGTCATGTGACATTGTTCATCATATAACTTTACACCTAAAAAAATAGGAGCCTTCATTGGTTTACTATCCTGCATATTAAACCTCTACAATATTGTCTCAACATACTTCCTCCAGTTTAACTAAATCTTTCTCTTTTCTCGATCTCATTTAATTTCCATGCCCAAAATATAGTTTGCAGCACCAATATCTTTCATGCCGAATTTGGAGGACAATTGGGTCTTCAATTCGTGGATAATTTCTTTGTTATTTCCAATTAGAAACATATCATCCACATACAAGAACAAATAAATAACATGATCACCAATTAATTTAAAATGCACACATTGGTCGAAACAATTCTTATGCAACCTTACTCTATCTCTGGAAGTTAGCCAAAGAAAGGGGGGCGCGGGAGCAGGGAAGAATGATCAGAGCTCAGCGCGCACAGGGGTTATCTGAATACCTATGAAGGGTGGACAAGGAGGGGGCTCCACTCCCTCCTACAAGGAGGCCCTGGCCAGCAGGGGGAAAAAGCCTCTAGAAGATGTTAGGGAAACAGGGGTGGAAGGAAAGAAGAGCACGAAAGCGGGAACAAAAGAGCCCACAAAAAAGGATCAAAACCGTACAAAAGACAAGGTGGTAGAGGACAAACAACAGGAAACCAAAGACAAGAAACACAAGGGACCCTACAAACCCAAAACGGATATAACTCCTAGGGTGATTTTAAATAATCCGGAGCTACAGGCGTACAGGGAAAATATGGGGACATATGCCATCATATGCAAGTTTATGGGACTATGGCCCACTGAAAAAGCTCTACAATCATGGATCAGATACCACTGGAAACCTAAAGGAAGCATAGATCTTCACCTTGGGTCTAAGGGTTTCTTTACGGTGGTGTTCACAAATATTGAAGACAAGGATAGAATATTTGAAGGAGGGCCCTACTTCTATGCTGCTACAGGACTCTACATGAGACCTTGGGTTATGAACTTTGTACCAGAAAAGGAGACTTTTACTTCAGTTCCGGTTTGGGTAAGACTCTACTCTCTACCTCTTGATTACTGGCAAAATGAATCGTTAGAGGCCATAGGCAATAAATATACTTCCTTTGCTAGAATTTGTGTGGAAATGGACCTATTAGGAGCTTTACCAGAGGAGATAATCTTGGAAGTTTTTGATGAATAATGGGTACAAATAGTAGATTATGAGCACATTCCATTCAGATGTCGCAAATGCAATGAACATGGACATCTTTTTAGAGACTGTATGCTCAACAAGGAAACAAACAAAAGCAGAAGCAATACAGTGAAAGAAGAAGATAGCTTTCAGAAAGTGGTTAACCAAAGTAAAGGAAGTAAGAGAGGTTTGAAAAATCAGTAGCGAGAGGAACAACAGTTTAGGAAAAATAGTTTCCAAGGGCTTAAGAAAGAGGAAGAGAATATTAAAGAAGAACAAGCAATGGTAGGGAGTTCTGCAGAAAAGGAGGAAGGGAAAAACCCAGTACAAACACAAAATGATGAGTACCAGAAAGAAGCCACCATGAGTGATGTAGAACAAGAAATGGATCAAGGAATGACCCAGAGCGACATGGAGATGGAGGATCACAAACTACAGGAAATCTTGGAGAAAGATAATCTAGATCTAGAAGGCTTCTTGGAACAAGGAACCAAAGAGGGAGTGGATTCATTACCTCAAAAGGAGTTCCACAGATTACAGCAGCTGTTCATCTGGAAATCTCAGAACAAAGGATCTAAAAAGCTAAGGAAGAATGAAAAACAAGGTAACGAAGGAGTGAAAGCAATGAAAGCCACATCAGGATTAGCACCAAGAATCCCAGGAAAGAAAAGAGGTTGGAAAAAACAGAACGAGCTATTGATGGAATGTGGGAAGCTAATGATAGATTCAGGTAAGATGAAAGACCTATCCAGCTACTCCTTTAAAAATCTTTGATAATGAAGTTCACTTCTTGGAATATAAGAGGTCTAGGCAGTAAAAGAAAACAAAGATTATTAAGTAACAGAATGAAACAAGTGGCCCCGGATGTGATCTTCATTCAGGAAACTAAATGTTCCATTCAAAAGATAAAAGAGATTCACGATAAATGGCTCAATAGATTTGAGTTTTTGGAGGTCAAAGTAGAGAATACAGCTGGAGGTATTCACATGCTTTGGAACCCCCAAAAGATTGACATGATAGATGCAGAAGCATCTAGAAATTATCTTTCAGTGGTCATTCGGCCAATGGGAGATAAGGAAATGTACTTGGTTACAAATGTGTACGGCCCCCAAAGGATGGAGGATAAACTCTTGTTTCTTGATTCACTGAAGAAGCTCAGGGAACATCACGCAAAAATCCCCTGGATCCCGGGGGGAGATTTCAATATGATAAAAACGTTGTCGGAAAGAAAATGAGGAGCCAGAATTATAACCAAAGATTCTTGTGCTTTTCAAACCTTCATAGATAGTATGAAGCTCGTGGATATCACCATGAATAATGGTACCTTTACTTGGAACAATAAAAGAGGAGGAGAGTCTCAAGTGGCATCCAAACTGGACAGATTTATAATTTCAGAAGATCTTATGATCAAGGACAAGGACATAGTTGCGAGTGTTCTTCCCTTTGGAGGCTTGGATCACTGGCCGGTTCAACTGGACATTCAGGGTATTGGCAAACCCAACAATAGACTTTTCAGATTTGAAAATATCTGGCTCTCCCACCCAGGCTTCTATAACAACATTGCTATCTGGTGGGCAGAAGATTTGGATATTCAAGGCACAATAATGTTCCTTCTTACAAAAAGACTCAAACACATTAAACTCCGGCTCAAGGAGTGGAATAAGAAGGAATATGGCAACATTTTTGAAGAGAAAGAAATTGTGGAAGGAAAAATGCATAAACTCAACCAAACCCTGATTACAGAGGGTTTTGATAAGGAGCGGAATGAATTGGCAACTAAATATCATCAAGAGTGGGAAAACTTATGTAAGCAAGAGGAAATTTTTTGGAGGAAGAAGTCCAGAGTGCAATGGCTAAAAGAAGGAGATCGCAACACCGGATTCTTCCACAGAGCCACTATGGCAAACAGAGCTCACAACAGGATTTCTACTATTAAGGACAAGAAAGGTAACATGCTCAGCATGCATGAAGAAATCGAAGCTGAACTAGTTCAGCACTTTCGGGGCATTGCTCAGGAAACCTGCACTAACAGAGATCAATCTATCAGGGAGATCACTAGGCATATACCTAAGCTAGTCTCCAAAGAAGACAATTTCAACCTCAACAGACCAGTGTCAGAAGAGGAGGTCAAGGAGGTCCTTAAAGAGATGCAAAATGGCAAGGCACCAGGTCCGGATGGGTTCAATGTAGACTTCTTCAAAGCCTGCTGGAATATAGTAAAACAGGACATTCTGAGCGTGGTGGAAGACTCAAGGAGGGATAAAACTATCCTAAAGGCGCTTAACACCACCTTTATCGCCCTGATCCCTAAACAGGATGTAGCCCTAACTCCTGATAGGTTTATACCCATTGCCTTGTGCAATGTTGTCTACAAAATTATCTCCAAAGTGGTTGCCAATAGACTCAAACCCCTTCTTCCTACCCTGGTGGCAGTGGAACAGTCAGGATACGTGGAAGGCAGACAAATCCTCGACAACATCATTCAAGCTCATGAGGTGGTTCACTCGTTGACAAACAATAAGAAAGCTGGTATGATCATGCAACTGGACATAGCCAAAGCCTATGATAAGCTAAACTGGACATACATCAGAAAAGTTCTTGTTGCTTTTGGGTTTGATCATAACTGGATCAGATGGGTTATGGCCCTAGTCACTTCACCCAGCTTTTCAATCCTGGTTAATGGTTCACCCTCGAAGACTTTCACTCCTTCAAGAGGCTTAAGGCAGGGAGATCCACTCTCTCCCTTTCTTTTTATAATCATGATGGAAGGGCTGTGGAGAAGGATCAGACATGCCAAGGTAGTGGGTTCAGTCAAAGGTATCTAAATTTCTGAAGAGGTTTGTGCTTTAACACATCAACAATTTGTGGATGATACTATGCTACAAGGGATCCCCACGGTCAAGGAAGCTCTTACCTATAAGAAAATCCTGAAAGACTTTGCCATGGCTTCAGGTTTGGAGGTAAATCTCTCTAAATCAATTTTTTTTTTCTTTAATACTCACATTGCTATTCAAAGAAATATTGCCAGAATTCTGGGCTTCCAAAGGGAGCTCCTCCCCTCGAAATATTTGGGAGTTCCTCTCACTACCAAACCCTTACACAAGAGCATATGGGAACCTATCATTAACAAATTTCAAGACAAGGTCAAGAAATGGACCTATAGATCTCTAAATTTGGCTAGTAGGTTAGTGCTAACCAAAGCTATCCTTCAATCCATCCTTGTCTTTATACTATCTATTCTACCAGCTCCTCAAAGTGTCCTACATCAGCTTAGATCCATCCAAAGAGACTTCCTAGGGGCAAGGGGGAGGATTGTAAGAAATGGGCCTTGGTAGTTTGGGATAAGATATCCAAACCTAAGAGCTTTGGTGGGCTAGATTTGTATGATCCTAATTTACTCAGCAAGGTTTTAGGTGCAAAATTATGGTGGCGATGGGTTAAAGAGCTAGAGACGCAATGGGCAACCATTTGGAAAGAAAAATATGCTAGCACTTGGCATAACCATGATCTAATAAGAATGTCAGGTCACAGAAAGGGCTCACACATTTGGAACAAAGCCTGGGATAACCGGGGTTTGGTCCAAGGAAACAGCTTCTGGGAAATCAGAGAAGGAAATCTCAGCCTGTTCTGGGAGGACAGATGGCAACAAGAACCTATATTATTAAATGAAGACTTAAGGGATCTCAAGGAAATCACTGATAGCAATAGAATTTCTAAGGTGAAAGACTTTTGGGAGCAAACCAATAACAATGATAAATGGAGAATCTAGAGGAATTTTGATTTTAGGGATAACAACACCCTGAAGGCTAAAGCAGAAACTCTTAAGGAAATGTTAGATCAGAGGAAGATTCTGAAATCTGAGGGCCACGATCAGCTGAGATGGGGCAACAATAATGAGGGGGTTTTTAACCTCAAGGAAGCAAAGCTCATTCTCCTTGACCTTAATTCTCAATTTCCAGACAAAACCTGGCTTAACCTTTGGAGACACCAGGGCTGGATGAAGATTAAACTTTTCATGTGGCTCATTCAACACAGGAAAATTCTGACTTGGGACAATATTAGGAAGAGGGGCATTTTGGGACCTTCTAGATGCCAGCTTTGTGAAGGGCATGAGGAAACTATGGAGCACCTTCTCAACAGCTGTAGGTTCTCCTCTAGTCTGTGGGACTCTTTTGATTTTATTTTCCATCAAACGGATAGAGACAAAAATAACATCTGCAACACCCTGACCAACTGGAGAAAAGATTTTTTAGACAATGAATTTCTCGCCACAGCTTGGGCCCTCTTTCCGAGCTTCATTGTTTGGAATGTTTGGAAAGAGAGGAACAACCAAATCTTCAAAGAAGTAAAGAGAACTTCCCAATGCATTTTTGAGTTGATCTTAAAACAGCTCAAGGAAATGGTTAGCACCATAGTGCGAAACCTCCCCAAGAACCCTCCTTCGGCTACTGACCTGAGAATTCTTTGTGAACTGGGCCTGCAAGGCATCTCTCCTCAGGGTCTGGATAGAAATCTAACCTCCCTGAGGGATGCAAAGAATTTCTGGCATCCTCATCAAAAGAGTTATCTGAAATACAACATATATGGAGCTTCAAAAGGCAACCCAGGTACAACTAGTTATGGAGGGGTACTTAGAGATGAGAATGGTAGTGTCCTCTTCATATTCCACTATCATCTGGGATAGGCTACTAATAACTTGGCAGAATTGATGGCTATGGAGCAATGTTTGGATTTCCTGAGTCAGGAAAACAGGCAAAATGTGATAGTGGAGGCTGACTCTGAACTTATTATCAATTCAATCAAGAAAATTAGCGGGTGTTCTAAGCCAGAAAAAGTCTCAAAAAATTGGAGACTAATTCAGGGATTTCAATGGATTCAACACCACCTTCAAAGCCTCCAGTTGGCTTTAATCATGTCTGTAGGTCGGCAAACAAATTGGAAGATTTGCTTGCCAACCAAGGTGTCATCAGCACAAAGATTAGAGTGGCATCAAATTGGCATGAGTTGCCTTAGAGCAGGTTAAAGGTGGTTGTACAGGAACATGCAGAAAATGATAAGTTGGAGTTTAGAGATAGAGCCTTGGACTAGGGATCAAATTGACTCAACCTTTGCTTTCAACATCTGCATGCGTCATCATTTTCGGATAGACGGTTCTGTGGCATGGTGGACACCTAGTCTGGTCGCTCATATTCCCAGAGTAAACGAGAGGAAGATCTCTGTTTATCGTGGGGAATGAAATGAGTCCCTCAGATCTTCATTCAGTGACAAGCCCCTCATCTATTCAGGGTTCCAGGTTCAGGCAAGGGAGATCCACAAGCGCAGGAAGAGCCCTATTTTTTCCGGCGGCTGGTCTTTTAAGAATTTGGAGTCTCGGCATGGTTTACCGCCCCCCAGGCGGTTTATGGCTGATCGCACAGCTTTCTTTTGGGAAGCGGTTTTGGAGAATACGCAGCGATGCCACTCACCCTCCAACACGTGGCAGGGAGAGGGTTCCGAAAACCGCTCTTCCCCGCTCACTAACGTCGGCCCTTCTTGTCCTGAGCGATATCAACATCATCCGTTGGATTTAGTCAACGGAGATCAATGGTTGAGTCGGTTCTTGCAACTTGGGGGGCAGGACCATTATACTTTGGTCTTTTTGACGGAGCGATTTCCTCCTCAGCCGTCGATCTTAATGCCTTTTTTTGGACGACTCAGATGATCAGGGCTTTTCCGAAAGCAGTGATGTCGGAAAGTTCACGGGCTTTCCGGGAGCCAGGGTGAATTTTTGTTTGTTAGTCCTTGAGTTTGGGTTTCTTTGTAAGACTGTAAGGTTCCGACCTGGATGTCTTGTTTTCCTTGCATGTAAAAATTTTTTTAGTTTAATGAAATAGAAGGATCCACACTTGCTTTAGCAAAAAAAATAAAATACACACATTGATCTTCTTTTCTTCTAGTGAAGCCAAGTCCCTATATATATGTATCAAATTTTTGATACCACATCACTAGTGATTGTTTTAACCCATACATAGACTTTTTTAACCTACATACGAGTTCTTTTTTACCCTTCACCACAAAGCCTTCAGGTTGCTTCATGTAGATTTCTTCTTCAAAATCCCCGTGAAGAAATTTTGTCTTCACATCCATTTGTTCTACCTCAAAATCAAAAGCAATAGCAACATATACAAGTAATATAATAGAAGATACCTTAGCAACAGGAGAAAAAATATCACCAAAATCAATTCCCAACAGTTGGGAATAACCTTTTTCTACCAATCGAGATTTTTATTTCTCCACCTTTCCTTTTGCGTTCATCTTCTTCTTAAACACCCATTTTCTTCCAATGGGTTTCCTTCTAGCCAGAAACTCCACCAGATCCCGAGCCTCATTTTTGTCCAAAGATTCCATTTCATTAACCATGGCCTCTTTCTAGAGTTTACCATCCTTTGAATCTACTTCCTCCTTGATGGTTTTGGGATCATCATTAGTAATAGATAAAGAAAAATTTGAATTGAAAGAAGATGGAATATACCTTTTTGGATGCCTTCTTTCTTGAACTAACCTTCTCAGGATTGGAGTTTGTGGCTCTTTGGCTTCCTCTTCTGTTATAGAGTATGATTCTTCCTCCTTTAGCTCAAACTCTATCTTCTCAGGTTCCTTTGCTAGAAGTTCATGTTTAATAACATATTTCACCTCTCTAAACACCACATCTCGATTTTACACAACCTTCCTTGTTTCTGGGTTCCAAAACTTATAACCTTTTAAACCATCCTTATACCCAATAAAGATGCACCTTTCAGATTTACTATCCAACTTGGTTCTTTTCTGCTTTAGAACATGTACATATGCATCACATCCAAATACCCTTAGATGTGAAAGAGAGGGTTTCTTACCAGTCCATACCTCATGTGTAGACTTATCCTCCAACGTTGATGAAGGTGATCTATTAACCAGGTAACATGCAATCTCCACCACCTCTGCCCAGAATTCCTATCCTAACCTGACACCACTGAGCATGCTTCTTACCTTTTCCATCAACGTCCTATTCATTATTTTTTCAACTTCGTTTTTCTAAGGTGTGTATGGAGTAGTATTCTTCCATGCTATACCGCACTTATTATATAACTCTTCAAATTCTTCTTACAAAACTCTCCACCATTATCTGTCCTTAGCACCTTTATCTTCTTCTCTGTCTCATTTTCCACCAGAGCCTTAAATTCTTTAAACCTGTCAATGACTTCAGATTTCTTCCTGAGGAAATATATCTATGTATTCCTTGAGAAGTCATCTATGAATGATACATAGTACACATACTTACCCAATGATGGAACCGACACAGGTCCAAACACATCACTATGCACAAGCTCTAATATCCCTTTTGCCCTCTTAACGCTAGAGGGGAAAGTCACCCGATTTTACTTCCCATATAGAAAATGTTCATAGAAATCAAAATCCAGAGAGAAGTTAGATATACCTTCTACCATACCATTACCATGAAGTATTCAAAGGCCCTTCTCTCCAATATGTCCAAGTGTTTGATGCCATATCATGTTCTTTTCTCCAAAGACCACAAGGTTTCCTTCTCCACTTTCAAGAAACACAAAATTGATGCACCCATCAATAACAGTGTTGCCCAGAAGTTTGTACAGAATTCCATTCCAAATTCCTTGCATCAATCCCAATGCTCCTTGAACCATCTTTCAAGTATCTTTCTCGAACATTGTTTTTACACCTGCATCATCCAACGTTCTTATAGAAATCAGATTTTTGGCCAATGCGGGAATATGCAGAACACCCGAATGTGTTCTAATTCTTCCACCTTGCAAATTCAACTTGACTTTTCCATATCCATCGATTCTATCCTTCCTGTCATCCCCTAAGAAGACACCACCACCATCATATTTCTCATATTCATAGAACCACTCCCTATGGGGAGTGAAGTGAAAAGATGAACATGAGTCAATCAACCATGCCTCATGATCTACATGTGTACTTGAAGAAGAAGCCAAGAACACATCCCCACATTCATGTGAGATGGTTATTGCCTCTGTGGAAGGAGCATCATTAGATCCCTTTCCTTTCTCAGGAGATTTATATCTATAGTCCTTTTTGAGGTGTCCTTCCTTTCCACATTTCCAGCACACGTTTACATGTTTTCCTGGAGATTTAGATTTTCCACTCGAGGAATTATTTTTGTTTCTGTTGTGGGATCATCCTTGTACAGACAATGAATCTCCATTCTGGTCCTCCTTATTTTTTCATCTCATCTCCTCCGACAGCAAGGATGAGACTATTTCATAAACTTCAATGTAGTTGTATTGCTACCTATTGCAAAAACCAAACTATCCCACGAATCTGGTCGAGAAAAAAACAAACTGATGCACTTATCTTCATCTAAAATTTTAATATCAACAGATAAAAACTAGCTTACCATAGTATTAAAGGCATTTAGATGCTCTCTCACTGAGTCTCCATCCTTCATCCTCATGTTATACAACTTTTTCCATAGGAACAGTTTGATCACCAGAGACTTAGATTGGTACAAAGTACCTAACTTGTCCCACAAAGCCTTTGCCATAGCTTCCCCTGATACATTCAACAATACTGAATCTAAGATACACAACCATATTATGCTCTTTGATTTTCTATTTAACTTCCCCGAGTCTTCATCTAACATTTTCATTGGTATAGTACCCGAATCTATTATGATCCACTAATATTTATCCACCAGCAGATCCTCCATCTTGAGTTTCCACAACTCAAAACTCTGAACATTAAATTTCTTGATCTCTATCTTTCCATTGCTTTCCATCTTCTTTCACCACAAGAATCGATCCTACAAATCTCCCACTGAACAAGGTGTTCCACAGGCCCGAGTAAAACCCCTCAGCAGCAAAGGTATCCCCTTGAAGCTGAAACAACTTTAATTCCAAATGTAGGTTTTAAGCCTATATAGAAATTACCTGCATACGAATTCTAAAAACAGAAAATAAACAATGGCAATAGCATAAAACTTGAAAAACATATACACCAATTTGATTTTGCATAATTCATTTGTTTCCAAATGAGCTATGTTGTCGCGACTCGACAAACATTGCCCCAAGCTCAGAGGACCCAAACCGTGAATACTCATTTCTTTGTTCTTAGTGACAATTCTTTTTCCTTGAGCTTGGAGGACTCGATGAAAATTTCCCCGAGCTTGGAGGATTCGAACTGTGACTACTCCTTGCTTTTCCTAGTGACAATTTTTTGCCCTGAGCTTAGAAGACTTAATGAACATTTCCCTTAGCTCGGAGGACTCAAATTGTGACTTCTCCTTGCTTTTCACAGTGATATTTTTTTCATTGATCTCAGAGGAGTCGATGAACATTTCCTTGAGCTTGGAGGACTCAAATTGTGACTTCTCCTTACTTTTCCCAATGACAAATTATTGCCCTAAGCTCAGAGGACTCGAACTATGATCTCTCATTGATTTTCTTAGTGACAAATTGTTTCCCTAGGCTCGAAGGACTCGAACCATGACTGCTCCTTGTTTTTCCCAGTGACAAATTTTTTTCCCTGATCTCGGAGGACTCAAAGTTGTGACTACTCCTTGCTCCAAAATTTTTTCCCAGTGACAAATGTTTTTCCCTGAGCTCCCATGAGACTCAAATCATGATTGCTCCTTTGTCCAATTTTTTTTCCTAATACTCCTTGCTCCAAATATTTTACCCAATGAATTTTTTTCCCTAAGCTCTAATGAGACTTACCATGACTACTCCTTTCTCCAAAGTTTTTTCTTAATGACAATTTTTTTTCCCTGAGCTCTGATGAGATTGTAACCATGGCTGCTCCTTTCTCCAAAAGAATTTCCTTGATCTTTGATGAGACTCCTTGCTCCAATTTTTTTTCTTTGAGCTTCACGTTCGATCCTTTCTTGTTGCTCCTTGTTTGATCCTTTCGCCTTGCTCCTTGTTCGGTCCTTTCTCTGCATTGTGAGATGAAGAGGTTGCATTGCACCTGCCTGTTCAAGCATTGTATCAAAGGAGACAAAAAGATGCGATCAATATTACAATGTAAATCAAACCATAGTCTCGTGACTATTTTCATTCATTTTTTTTTAATTAAAATTTGAATCACGATTATAGTCTTTGGTAAAAACCCTTCCATGAGTATTTTGATACAAATTTTATTTGAATGAAATTTTAACAACGATTACAGTTTGAACTTGTTCATTCTTTTATACCCCACCTTCCTCCTTCTCCCATCACTACTTCTTGAACCTTCTCACTGATACATTTTCTACTTCACTTGAATCAAACAACCTTTTCCACCCATAGATTCAGTGTGTAAATTTGACTTGGTCCCTCGACTTGGTCATTATTCCTAGTGGAGAATGAAGGTGGTTGACAATGGTTGTTTGCAGCTCGACTCATGAGTCACTGCCTATGGTTTTCAGACCTATGTCAAAAGGAAAAGACCAGTCTAAGGAAATACCCAGTGGTAAGAAGCAATGTCATTGACATAATTGATGAGAGAAGAGTTGAGATCCCCTATTCACAAGCGATAATGCCTTCTGTACCCACGCGATATTGCTAGATTGGGTATGAGCCCATTTTCCAATATTCCCCATCGCTAACAGAAACCAATGAGTTAGATTGATAATTTGCTAGATCGTTAAGAGATAAAGAGTATCTTCCCAAACTCGAATGGCTCGGCTTGTGAGCTACTCTCTAGAAACTCATCCTTTAATTCGACCCAGAGATCAACCTGAAATTTCCCTCTCGCATATTAGTCACCCTCATTCTCTTTCTGTGGTCACTACAGTTCGGCCCATGAGAAATCGCATGAGCTCAGCCTGTTTGCATCCTGTGCTCTTTCCTTTGGGGCATAAATCATGGTGTAAACCTACTTGGTACTAAACCGCCAACCAATGAACCAACCACGGGGTCTGGATTTAGTGTGTAAATGCTACATATGCTATACATCTCAAACCATTGTATCAATCTCAGATACTTGGATCTATCCAATAGAATTTCACCATAAAGTTCATATATGTACTTTATAATTTTGGTCAATTCACCACAGATTTTGGATAGGAAACATAGACCTTGATCAAACCGCCACAGAGATTCAGTTATGAGTTATAGACTTCGAGAAATGCAACAAAAAATTGAAACCATGTTACAATACTTCAGATCAAGCTCTTAGATCATTGCTATTGATGTCAAGTCCCTTGCCTAGTAACAATTTTGATCCCAAAATGGTGAGTTCTAGTTTTGAAAGTATAAATTTTGATTCCAAAAGTGTTAATACTAAATTTCTACAATGCATATTTTGATTTCAATATTTTGAATTTATTTTCTAATGTGTATAAAATTTCTAAATCCAAGATTCATGTATAATTGTTGAGAATTTTTTTTAATGTATGAATAGCATCATAATGACATACATTTCTAAATATATCAAGATTGAAGAGACATAATAAAGTAAAAACAAGTATAGCAATCATTGCAATGCAGATTTCTACCTTTTTCACAAATATTTGAGGCAATGTATGATAAGGTTCCATATAAACAAAATGATGACTATGAGTTAGTTCTTTTACCAGCTTCCTCACATTAGCTAGAAACACCATAACTTGTTTTAATTGTGTAAAATTTATTGACGAAACATGTATCCCAAATGATAAGAGAGCATTAGAACTACTAATTTATAAGTTCTTATAGGATATAAGGCATTAAAAAATTAGAAGTGTAGAAGTGTTTAGTTCTTCATTCAAATAAGCTTTGTTTGTTGATGTCATTATCACTCCCTCAATTTTATTCAACTTGTTCTCGTTGGACCTCATTTGCCTCAATTCCCTTCAAATTTACTTTTATTATCTCTCCATTTTATCCTATCTTTGATGACCATGCCTATATGATGTTATTCATATATGGAGACGATTAATTTTGTTCCAACAACTCATTGTTGTGTTCTTTAAAAAAAAAAAACTAACAAAACTTTGTTTTTCCTTGTTGTTCTTACGGGCATCCACAAATGAATCACTATTTTGTATGTCTTATTGGCAACATCTAAATATATATAGACATTAGCCTTTATCCTACCCAACCATATTTCATAATGTGGGCTTGATGATTGCATTATGATCATTCTAACATCTTCTCATAGAGAGAATTCATGTCTAGATTTGTCACATAAGAGGTCGAATGTAGTGATTCTCAATAGTATAGACATTACCAATTAAGTAAGTTTCCATGAATTCATGTGTGGTTTTTATGATCATTGCTGCTTATTTCTTGCATTATGAATGGCTAGTAATTACTTGTTGAGTGCTCAACGGTAAAAAAAAGTGTGTCCATGGATTTTAATATATCCTCCCAATAAGTTATCTTTAGGATGCCAATATTTTCTGCCTCGGTTATCACTCCCTTTCGTTGATAATAAAATATATGCTTCCAATCCTTATTTATTTATTCCATATTAGAAGGTATATTTACTTATATATTTGATAATTAAGGTTTTCATGTAAGTAAGTTTGGATGGCCTTCAAGAGAATAATTCCATAGTTTAACAACCACTTTCATCCTTAATAGGGGATTTATATTGCATAATAGGCATGTAGTTAATGAGTTGAAATTTGAAGTATTGAAATCCTTTGATACCAGTTATCTTGAGTTACCATCAAACATGTTTGGATCCATGAAGCTTGGAAGTTAGCACAAATTCTCTTCTTGAATTTTCATTCTCGAGACACACTTCCTGAATACCCTCACTCATCGATCCCAAAGATAATTTATAAATACAATAATTTCTAAAATGAGGTGTAGTGTGCATGCTTTGAAAGAAAGAAATTTCATTAGATATTTTGACAAACTTTATATTCAATTTAGTTTTAGAATATGAATTCATTCAAGAATTGCAAAATTCTATAGCTACACTAGAGACTTAGTTACAAAAACCTATATTTTTCAAGGTCTTCAAGATCTGTCATGTTAAGAATTTCAAATTATAAAAGCATGCAAATGGATTAGTAGCAAAAACCCTAGTCACACTATTGACAATCCTTTTATTCTTTTATTTGTTGACCTCAAGACTTGTTCTTCATATGCAATGAAATACTTGGTGTGCTACCTGTTAGTGTCGGTCTTGAAAGCCCTCCATCAGTGATCAAAGCTCTTTGCATTTGCATTAGTAGGTGTCTCATCAGTGTCAAAGTTTGCATCCCGTTAGGCATGCCATAACCCTGATGGAGGAGCTGGTCTACTTATACCCCTCTTGGCTTTGCTGGATCAGGTCATATCAGTCATTGAGCTTTTCAAGCTTGTCTTGTTTTGTCTTAAGGTCAAAGGTCCTAGGTCTAGGGTTTTGGTCATTTGTCTCAGCAAGGTCATGTCTTTGAAAGTCCTTGAGTGCCCAGCAAGCCAGAGGGAGGTTTGTAAACATGTTTCTTTGATATTTTCATCATGTACAGTTCATTTCTAACCTTGGATTTAAAAACTCTGTTTTTAAAGCCAAGGTCATGTTAAATTTTTGTAAAAAGAATGAAATTCCAAAAAGTCTTCAAAAAGGCAGCAATAACCCTGGTCCCCTTGCCACAGTCCTTCAGATGATCTACCTGCAAAAAGAGTCAAGGCAAAGCACTCAAAAAGTCAAATTCAGAGTAAAGGAAACCAAGAAATCAGTGTTTTAAAAAGTGTCAAAAATAAACTTTATAAAGTGGGTTTATGGATGAAATTTTTTCAAATGAAGTTTATAAAAGGTCATATTCCCTCCTTTCACTCTCATTGTGCATTCTAAAGCTTGCAAGAGAGGTTTTGAGAGAGTGATTGGCAAAAGGAGCAAAATCGCAGTGATTTCGGGTAGCAGAGTGGTGCGCGACCCGTTGAAGGTGGTGCGCGACCTGTTGGGCGGTGCGCGACCCGTCCAGAACCTTTCCACAGTGCAAAATTACTACGGGCGCGACCCGTTGGGAGGTGCGCGACCCGTTGGGAGGCCTGCGCGACCCGTTGAGCTGTTTGCCTCCAAACTTCAAACAAATTTCTCCATCTCCCTTCAACTCATCTCAATCGGTCGAGGTAGGCTCTTTATGCATGGTTTTTGAGATTGGTGATGGATGCAAGTCTTCATGCTATGATTTTAACCTCAAAACTTGCAAATGAATGGATTTATATGGCTACAATGTTCATGCCCAAATTGTGTTAGGGTTTATGATGTTTCAAGTTGTTTTTTCCCTTCGGTTGATTTCCTTTCCCTTTCCTTTTTCCCACACTCATATGTACATTTCCTTTTCCCATGATTATTTTATAAATGACATACAAATCCCCTTCCCATCCCTAAATCACTAAAACTAAAAACCCTACCCCTCTCCCAAAGTATCAAAAACAAAACAAAGTGAAACCCTAATTCCCCTCTGCCATATGCACATGCAAGATAACAAAAAATGTTGGTAAAATGTCAACATCTTTGGTATATGGTTTCCCTTTTGTTTTTTCCCTATTAAACATGTATGCATATGTGCCCATGTTCACTTGTATGCATGTTTTTTCCCATATGTAATACTCTTTCCAAATGATTTCCCTATTACAAATATGTGTTCCTATATGAATATGATTTGCAAAATTTCCCTTAAAAACTCCCTGTTATTTTTATATATTCCCCATTCCTGGTTAAAAAGTTCCCTCCCCTAACAATTCCCTCATGTTTGGTTCCCCTTGAAACAGCATAGATTTCAGCACCTTTTGCGCGGAGACAGCAGTTTAGTTTGTCCACTTTGCTCCAAAACCATGTCAGAAACCGAAACTTATGAGCGAAGTGATGACCATTCATCATCTACAGAGGTTGAGGAACAGAGGAGGCCTCGTAGAGGGGGTAAGGGAGGACATCATAAGCGGGAGGAGCCTACTTCTTTGGCAGAATTACATGCCTGTCCTTTGGCAGTGAATTGCTTCCAGTACATGTCTTGCTATCAGTTTTGTGAGAGGATCTCTCAGATTCAGCATCATAGAGAGTTGGCCCGCTTGTTTGTCTTACACCTCCATGATGGTCATGTCACTCTGGTAGGGGTGCACTTCACATTGACACCTGAGGTGATCTCACAGGCTACAGGGATACCAAATGTGGGTGAGGTGTGGCCTAAGCGCAGATTACTTGATTTTGTTCACTTTGAGCCCTATGTCCGGCCATCATTTGTGAGACTTTTGACGGGTGTTTTCCCATTCAGATTTCTCCGGAGCGAGTATGCTCCCCTCATGAGACTTATTATGCATTACTTTATATGTGAGGGCAGATTTTCACAGGTGTATTCATATCACATTCACCTTTTGATGCATTTCACTCGAGTGAGGATGATGAACATCCCGGTCTTCTTGTTTCATAACATTCAGAAGATGGTGCCCATGTTGCAGAGGAAGACCCCGGCCCAGCAGTACAGGAGCCTTTGCCATTATGGTTTGATTCAGCTAGTAGTATTGCATCAGTTGACACAGCAGGGCATCTCATGGGAGGAGTTCATCTCTCGTGAGTTTTTCACAATACCACCTCAGCCACATCAGGAGGTCATTCATGAGGAGGGAGGACCATCTCAGCAGCCTGATGCTCCCGTCACCCGACATGTCAGCTCCACTCCTTTGGTCACCTATCAGAAAGGCCCAAGGGCCTTATTTGCAGCAGCTAGGCGAGTACTATCTCCACAGCAGGTGGAAGGGGTCTCGCCTTCATCTTCAGATCAGCGAGTGTTATCTCCACATTAGGTGGAAGGGGCCTCGCTTTCTTCATCAGCACAGGTACTGCAGAGGGGCAAAGAGCCCATGATTCATGAGGATCCGGTGATTGATCTTGAGGTCAGTTCTCCTAGCCAAGAGGCGAAGGAGATCATTCAGCATCTCAGGGCTGAAAATGATGTTTTACAGAGGAGACTTGAGGGTGCTCAATGGACCATCACTTACCTGGAGCAGCGGAACACACAGCTAGAGGAGGAGAAGGCACTTGATGAGCTATGGAGGATTCGTAGCGACCGAGTCTTGAACCGTAGGAGGCCCGGTGATCCATTGCCTGCTGACCGAGAGTCACTGCTCATTCAGGAGAATGCCCACTTGGAGAGGCTATTGGCTAAGGCCAACCAAGAGAAAAAGCTGTTGAGAAACATGAAGAATCACTATTGGGCAAGAATGCATGTATGCAAAGCCAAGATGAAAATGTTCCAAAGGAGGTTGTCCGAGGCTCTTAAGCGGAGGAAGAAGACCAACACACTCTGTATCTTGGCTGAGGCATCCCTCAAGGATCATGGCACTCACTAGCATCATCTACAGCACAAATCCCAAATTTTTTTGAGAATTTTGGGTAATTTTGGTATTTTTGGGAAATTTACAGGTTTTGGCTTCTCAACGGGTCTCACCCCCGCTGAGACCCTTTGTCATCGTAGCTCTGTTTTGCAAAAACTCAACATTTCTAGATTTTTCATGCAAAGTTACACATGCCTATGGATGGACTTGAGTTTTTATGGAGTTTTGGGCCTCCAAAAGGTCAAAATACAGGCAAAATTTGACTTTCTGCCCCTTTTTTGAGTTGCAGAAGCAGTCTTGGGAGAATTGACTTTTGACTGGGGAAATGACCTCCAAATCCAAATATTCCAGTTGGGTTAGAAAGTAGACTCAGAGACCTTTCCAACGAGCTATCCTGTACCTCATTCTAACACCGGGAAGGCCTCCAAACAGAGCTCCAAAGTGCGCGACCCGTTGAGGAAATGTGCGCGACCCGTTGAGGAAATTGTGCCAGATTTGACCAGTTCAGCCCAGAAAACGCAGTTTGGCTCCAGTTTGACTTTTTGAGGTGGATGGTGGTCCTCTTGGATGTAATTATGACACTTTTTGGATACTTTTACTCTTGTTTATCTCTTCTAGAAGTTTCTTTCATGTAAAGGGTAAAAATTGACTGTATGAACTGGTTTCCAAGTTTATAGAGGCAAGTTGTTTTGACTGCCTATTTTCTAGTGCTTAGTTTAGAAGTGGTTCAAACAGCTCCTAGGATAGTGAGCTCGACCCATGGAGGCAGGGAAAGAGGTTAGATCATCTATATTATGTAATTTCTTGCTCATTTTCATGGTTGGACTCTTGAGGGAGAAGCTATCATTGTATATTTTCACTGTATCTCTGCAATTTTTGGCTAAGGAAGACCAGGGTTTTGCAGTCATCTTTGGGATTCTTGTGGACTCATGTGTTGATGGTGTGTTTCTCAATGTTCTTGTAAGCTTTGTTATGTGATTCATTTCCTTTCTTTACTGCTGCACATTAAACAAATGAAGTGTTAAAGTAGGAATTCATGCTAGCCATGCTCTGCTTTTAAATTTGTTTATTTTCCATGTTTTCTACTGTCTAAAGGGAATTCAAAGTCATTGTTTGCTCTCTTTAGCTCCTCATCTTTCATTCCTGATCATCCATCTCAAGTTAAGGCATCAATACTATTTCCTACCTCGCCCCAAGGAACCCCCTGCAGAAACTGTGTCCAATCCCCGCACCCAAAATTGCAATTCCTCAATTTGCCACCAAAAACCCTAAAAACCCCAAATCAACCTTTATAATCAGTTTACTAGCCTAATATCAGTGTTACCTTGTTGGTCATCTCATTCTATTGAAAAATCTACCGAGATTGACCGGAGAGAGCCTTCTCCTGCCCCGTAGGGCTAGCTACGAGGCTGAATGGTTTGATGTAGCTTTGAGGTTTGCCTTTTTCAGCCTGAGGTGAAATTTCAAGTGCTAACATACTGGCGACCATACTGGGGAGAACAAACTTGTTTGTGGGTTGATGTGTTTGTTTCATAAGTCTTAGACGGAGCCTGAAGTTACGCCAGGTAGCCTTCGAAAACGCTCCTGCTTTGCATCAGCGTTAGTAGATAAACGATGCTTCAGTCAATCTCCGTGAGCTTGTGAATACGACCACTTCATTTGCATTTTACCCCAGTACATGTATCAAGTTCAGATCTGACTGTTGATAGTGGACAACGATCAGACACTTGAAAGGCTGAAATCATTCACCGGCGACTCCTTCACTGAAAAATCCAGACATCAATGCTTCATGGTGACTTCACTGCAGAGAGATCAGTAGCTTTGAGATTTTCAAGATGGATCGGATTGCAAGAAGATATGCTCCCTTGAGTCGAGATCACATCCCCGGTTTTCCAAATAAAATTCCAAAGGTAGATTGGTCAAGGAATCTGCCTATATTTAATGATGATGGTAAGAAGGATGCTGCTTTACATCTAGTTAGATTTCATATGCATATTCGCAAGTTGAAGGTTGATTTTCCTGAAGATTGCTTGATGAAGATATTCTTGGCCACTCTGGAAGGTGCAGCCCAATCATGGTATGAAAGTTTGCCGCCTGCTTGTATTTACTGTTTAAAGGATTTTCATGCTATGTTCATTGAAAGATATAAGGACTCTTATCCATCATTGAATTTAGTTCAAGACTGTTGCAAGCATGCCTATAGTTTTATTGAAAGCCTTGAGAAGTTTTATGAAGATGATAATTTCATGGATGAAGAGATCATGGAAGCCCTGTATGAAAATCCGTTTCAGCAGCACATAGAAATCTTAGAGGATACTTGTCAAGATCAGTATGTTGAAGATGGCCATATGGCTGTAATTGATGAAAGAGAAGAGCTTGTTTCAGATCTGCCCACAGAAGAAGACAGCGTGCAGGGTAGCCAAGATTCAATTTTAGAATGTAATGCAGTCAACTCAGCTATTTCAGATCAAAATTCAGATCATGGTGACCAAGAATACCTTGTGTTGAATCCTATAAAGAAGAACTCGACTGTTGAGATTAGCTGGCATGAAGAAAACGAAGTTACAAATATAAGTGCTCCCACCTCACCGGAACTAGATCTTCATGAGGAGGTCATTCAGTCAGCTCATGAACAACAAGGTGAGATCTTTGCTCAAGCAAGTGAAAAAGTTTTTCTGCATGAATTTGTGGTAGACGATATAAATGATCATCTTGTGCTTCAAGGACCATCTGAAGTTTCTTCTCTTATGATTGATGAATGTAATGAGAATCTGGCTATCATATCATATGAGGATGACTTACCATGTATTCAAACTACAAAAGATCAGATCATTCAGAATTCCATTTCAGATTCTTCCTCATATGTCTCATGTTTTGAAATGTTATTTCAAGAGGAGATCTGCTCATCTACTTGTTCAGAATTTTTTGAGGACCAGGAACATACTCTTTCCAAAGCACATGATGAAGGCATATCAGAATTTGAAGTAAAGGATACCTTGTTCTTTCAGCAGGAGGTGGCAATGTCAAGTCTTCATGTTTTCCAGGATCCAATGGCAGATTTGTTGCAGCCAGCAGTGATAGTGTTTATTGCAATATTCAGTGATGAAGGAGAATATGGTCAACTATGTTTTTGGATGCCCAGTGATAGGTTTGTATTGTTGACCAGAAGATCTAATCAGGAGAATCAATCAAGAAGGCATCTGCTTGATTGGTTGCATTGGCATTTTGATATAGTTTGATGTATATAGTCTTGTAAGAAACACCGGTGGTTGTCATCATGATTTCACATCTTGATGGACTGCTGCCCTTCTCTTGTTTTAGTTAAGTCAGTCATGAGTCATTTGTGTTTGGTCTATTGAGTGAGTTTTTTCAAGTTATTTCAGTTTGCCATCGAGTCGGTTTGAGTCAAGCTTCAGTTAAGTTTCAGTCAGTTTTCAGTCAAGTTTTCATTCAATAAATGTGTCAAAGTTTTGTGTCAAAGGTGTAAATAATGACTCCATCGCCCAATGGTTGCAAGCACTGGTCTGCTCTCCCAGATGTCTAAGGTTCTTGGCACCTCCAAGGAGCTACCATCCCCATTGGAGCCAATGTTAGTGTCGGTCTTGAAAGCCCTCCATCAGTGATCAAAGCTCTTTGCATTTGCATTAGTAGGTGTCTCATCAGTGTCAAAGTTTGCGTCCCATTAGGCATGCCATAACCCTGATGGAGGAGCTGGTCTACTTATACCCCTCTTGGCTTTGCTGGATCAGGTCATATCAGTCATTGAGCTTTTCAAGCTTGTCTTGTTTTGTCTTAAGGTCAAAGGTCCTAGGTCTAGGGTTTTGGTCATTTGTCTCAGCAAGGTCATGTCTTTGAAAGTCCTTGAGTGCCCAGCAAGCCAGAGGGAGGTTTGTAAACATGTTTCTTTGATATTTTCATCATGTACAGTTCATTTCTAACCTTGGATTTAAAAACTCTGTTTTTAAAGCCAAGGTCATGTTAAATTTTCGTAAAAAGAATGAAATTCCAAAAAGTCTTCAAAAAGGAAGCAATAACCCTGGTCCTCTTGCCACAGTCCTTTAGATGATCTACCTGCAAAAAGAGTCAAGGCAAAGCACTCAAAAAATCAAATTCAGAGTAAAGGAAACCAAGAAATCAGTGTTTTAAAAAGTGTCAAAAATAAACTTTATAAAGTGGGTTTATGGATGAAATTTTTTCAAATGAAGTTTATAAAAGGTCATATTCCCTCCTTTCACTCTCATTGTGCATTCTAAAGCTTGCAAAAGAGGTTTTGAGAGAGTGATTGGCAAAAGGAGTAAAATCGCAGTGATTTCGGGTAGCAGAGTGGTGCGCGACCCATTGAAGGTGGTGCGCGACCTGTTGGGCAGTGCGCGACCCGTCCAGAACCTTTCCACAGTGCAAAATTACTACGGGCGTGACCCGTTGGGAGGTGCGCGACCCATTGGGAGGCCTGCGCGACCCGTTGAGTTGTTTGCCTCCAAACTTCAAACAAATTTCTCCATCTCCCTTCAACTCATCTCAATCGGTCGAGGTAGGCCCTTTATGAATGGTTTTTGAGATTGGTGATGGATGCAAGTCTTCATGCTATGATTTTAACCTCAAAACTTGCAAATGAATGGATTTATATGGCTGCAATGTTCATGCCCAAATTGTGTTAGGGTTTATGATGTTTCAAGTTGTTTTTTCCCTTCGGTTGATTTCCTTTCCCTTTCCTTTTGCCCACACTCATATGTACATTTCCTTTTCCCATGATTATTTTATAAATGACATACAAATCCCCTTCCCATCCCTAAATCACTAAAACTAAAAACCCTACCCCTCTCCCAAAGTATCAAAAACAAAACAAAGTGAAACCCTAATTCCCCTCTACCATATGCACATGCAAGATAACAAAAAATGTTGGTAAAATGTCAACATCTTTGGTATATGGTTTCCCTTTTGTTTTTTCCCTATTAAACATGTATGCATATGTGCCCATGTTCACTTGTATGCATGTTTTTTCCCATATGTAATACTCTTTGCAAATGATTTCCCTATTACAAATATGTGTTCCTATATGAATATGATTTGCAAAATTTCCCTTAAAAACTCCCTGTTATTTTTATATATTCCCATTCCTGGTTAAAAAGTTCCCTCCCCTAACATTTCCCTCATGTTTGGTTCCCCTTGAAACAACATAGATTTCAGCACCTTTTGCGCGGAGACAGCAATTTAGTTTGTCCACTTTGCTCCAAAACCATGTCAGAAACCGAAACTTATGAGCGAAGTGATGACCATTCATCATCTACAGAGGTTGAGGAACAGAGGAGGCCTCGTAGAGGGGGTAAGGGAGGACATCATAAGCGGGAGGAGCCTACTTCTTTGGCAGAATTACAGGCCTGTCCTTTAGCAGTGAATTGCTTCCAGTACATGTCTTGCTATCAGTTTTGTGAGAGGATCTCTCAGATTCAACATCATAGAGAGTTGGCCCGCTTGTTTGTCTTACACCTCCATGATGGTCATGTCACTCTGGTAGGGGTGAACTTCACATTGACACCTGAGGTGATCTCACAGGCTACAGGGATACCAAATGTGGGTGAGGTGTGGCCTAAGCACAGATTACTTGATTTTGTTCACTTTGAGCCCTATGTCCAGCCATCATTTGTGAGACTTTTGACGGGTGTTTTCCCATTCAGATTTCTCCGGAGCGAGTATGCTCCCCTCATGAGACTTATTATGCATTACTTTACCTGTGAGGGCAGATTTTCACAGGTGTATTCATATCACATTCGCCTTTTGATGCATTTCACTCGAGTGAGGATGATGAACATCCCGGTCTTCTTGTTTCATAACATTCAGAGGATGGTGCCCATGTTGCAGAGGAAGACCCCGGCCCAGCAGTACAGGAGCCTTTGCCATTATGGTTTGATTCAGCTAGTAGTATTGCATCAGTTGACACAGCAGGGCATCTCATGGGAGGAGTTCATCTCTCGTGAGTTTTTCACACTACCACCTCAGCCACATCAGGAGGTCATTCATGAGGAGGGAGGACCATCTCAGCAGCCTGATGCTCCCGTCACCTGACATGTCAGCTCCACTCCTTTGGTCACCTATCAGAAAGGCCCAAGGGCCTTATTTGCAGCAGCTAGGCGAGTACTATCTCCACAGCAGGTGGAAGGGGTCTCGCCTTCATCTTCAGATCAGCGAGTGTTATCTCCACATCAGGTGGAAGGGGCCTCGCTTTCTTCATCAGCACAGGTACTGCAGAGGGGCAAAGAGCCCATGATTCATGAGGATCCGGTGATTGATCTTGAGGTCAGTTCTCCTAGCCAAGAGGCGAAGGAGATCATTCAGCATCTCAGGGCTGAAAATGATGTTTTACAGAGGAGACTTGAGGGTGCTCAATGGACCATCACTTATCTGGAGTAGCGGAACACACAGCTAGAGGAGGAGAAGGCACTTGATGAGCTATGGAGGATTCGTAGCGACCGAGTCTTGAACCGTAGGAGGCCCGGTGATCCATTGCCTGCTGACCGAGAGTCACTGCTCATTCAGGAGAATGCTCACTTGGAGAGGCTGTTGGCTAAGGCCAACCAAGAGAAAAAGCTGTTGAGAAACATGAAGAATCACTATTGGGCAAGAATGCATGTATGCAAAGCCAAGATGAAAATGTTCCAAAGGAGGTTGTCCAAGGCTCTTAAGCGGAGGAAGAAGACCAACCCACTCCGTATCTTGGCTGAGGCATCCCTCAAGGATCATGGCACTCACTAGCATCATCTACAACACAAATCCCAAAATTTTTTGAGAATTTTGGGTAATTTTGGTATTTTTGGGAAATTTACAGGTTTTGGCTTCTCAACGGGTCTCACCCCTGGTGAGACCCTTTGTCATCGTAGCTCCGTTTTGCAAAAACTTAACATTTCTAGATTTTTCATGCAAAGTTACACATGCCTATGGATGGACTTGAGTTTTTATGGAGTTTTGGGCCTCCAAAAGGTCAAAATACAGGCAAAATTTGACTTTCTGCCCCTTTTTTGAGTTGCAGAAGCAGTCTTGGGAGAATTGACTTTTGACTGGGCAAATGACCTCCAAATCCAAATATTCTAGTTGGGTTGGAAATTAGACTCAGAGACCTTTCCAACGAGCTATCCTGCACCTCATTCTGACACCGGGAATGCCTCCAAACAGAGCTCCAAAGTGCGCGACCCGTTCAGGAAATGTGCGCGACCCATTGAGGAAATTGTGCCAGATTTGACCAGTTCAGCCCAGAAAACGCAGTTTGGCTCCAGTTTGACTTTTTGAGGTGGATGGTGGTCCTCTTGGATGTAATTATGACACTTTTTGGATACTTTTACTCTTGTTTAACTCTTCTAGAAGTTTCTTTCATGTAAAGGGTAAAAATTGACTGTATGAACTGGTTTCCAAGTTTATAGAGGCAAGTTGTTTTGACTACCTATTTTCTAGTGCTTAGTTTAGAAGTGGTTCAAACAGCTCCTAGGATAGTGAGCTCGACCCATGGAGGCAGGGAAAGAGGTTAGATCATCTATATTATGTAATTTCTTGCTCATTTTCATGGTTGGACTCTTGAGGGAGAAGCTATCATTGTATATTTTCACTGTATCTCTGCAATTTTTGGCTAAGGAAGACCAGGGTTTTGCAGTCATCTTTGGGATTCTTGTGGACTCATGTGTTGATGGTGTGTTTCTCAATGTTCTTGTAAGCTTTGTTATGTGATTCATTTCCTTTCTTTACTGCTGCACATTAAACAAATGAAGTGTTAAAGTAGGAATTCATGCTAGCCATGCTCTGCTTTTAAATTTGTTTAATTTCCATGTTTTCTACTGTCTAAAGGGAATTCAAAGTCATTGTTTGCTCTCTTTAGCTCCTCATCTTTCATTCCTGATCATCCATCTCAAGTTAATTCATCAATATTGTTTCCTACCTCGCCCCAAGGAACCCCCTGTAGAAACTGTGTCCAATCCCCACACCCAAAATTGCAATTCCTCAATTTGCCACCAAAAACCCTAAAAACCCCAAATCAACCTTTATAATCAGTTTACTAGCCTAATATCAGTGTTACCTTGTTGGTCATCTCATTCTATTGAAAAATCTACCGAGATTGACCGGAGAGAGCCTTCTCCTGCCCCGTAGGGCTAGCTACAAGGCTGAATGGTTTGATGTAGCTTTGAGGTTTTCCTTTTTCAGCCTGAGGTGAAATTTCAAGTGCTAACACTACCGATATCAAGAATCTCTTATATGTCATTGTCTCTACTCTATATTTATGCATACCCTTTTAGTATCTTTCAAAATATCATTTCCATGACCTAGAAGGCTTAACATTATAAACAATGTAATGCACAAACATTATATGTACCTTTTCAATTTTACCTGTCAACAAATATCCAATCCTTTTGTAACAAAGATTGTCATATTATTTTAATAAAGGTGCTTCATGTCTTCAGTCATCCAACTAGATTATGAACCATATAAATTTCTTCCAGCTGGTCGAATAGATATATATATATATATATATATATATATATATATATATATATAGGATGAGTATCATAGTGGCTTCTTATACTTCTGCCATTGAATTTTTATATCTTCATAGTCCTCCTTATAGAGAGATATGACATTGCTTCTTAAATTGATAAGTCTACTCCTTAGTGATTCGAGCTACAAATCCTCGGTCTATAACCTCAGTGATGATCCATTTGAACCAAACCCACAAAGCTTGGATTAATATTCAAGGCTTTGCATCGACAAATATATCTTGGAACAATACTATGTTCTTCATGTATCTTTAGATGATAGACATTTGCTTAAGTGAGGGCTATTTTTGTATTATTAAAAAGATGGTGTCTCTAAAATTTGCATCATTATTCTTTTTAGCACTCTAAATTATACCATAGAGAATCATATGGAAAGAGATATATGTCATAGAACTTGGATTCCACCATTGCAGTCACAGGTTCAAATGTATGTTTCTTGTATATGCTATTATAGATAGTTTTCCCAATCATTTGAGATTAAATGTAAACTTTGACACTTTAGGTCACATTACATGGCTATAAGGTATTTATTAAGTTTCGTTAAGCTTTTTTTTTTTCTCATTGTATATTGATCCATTTCATTCAATTATTTAAAACATGCTTTGACCAAGAGGCTTCAATCTACATTGGAAATTTCTTCCATCTTCCTCCATAGATCTCAATGTAAATTGTAGAAGGATTTGAATCTCATGCTTGGGTTCATCATAAGTGCTCGTCCATGTAGCTTGTATTTGCATGATAAGAGAACATTGTCACTATCATAGATGTATAAAGTGTCCATGTCTCATAGACGGTCTAGATACCTCTTGGTTAACACATTCTCGACTTTATAGATTTTATGTAGGCCTTTGTTCACTATTAACAATTCAGATTGTAGTATTTCTTACAACTGTCATTTCATAATTTAAATAATTCATAAGTGCTCCCATAGGTTATGATTGTTATGCCTATGGTTGCCACAATTTCTTTTCATGTCACAAAACTACAGATACTTTACAGAACTTCGCTAGCCTTCCTTTCATGCTTGAGTGAGTGTATATAGTCTTACTACTAAATCTTGGTCTTGAACTATATTTTTGATAACAATACAATTAGAGAAAGAATGTAAATTTCAAACCTTCCATAGTTTTGTAGAGTTTGAACAAGCAGTATACTATAGACCTTTTCATATTGTCCTTTATACAAAATAATATCCTTAAGGCAATATATGTCTCAGAGCTCCAGTATAATCACAGATTGCCACAAAATTTGTATGGTACTTCACAGAGACAAATTTCATGTACTTTTAAATAATAAACTCTAGTCTCCTATCGATCTCATCAGGCTGGAAGGATTAGACATAGCATGTAGTAAACCACTTACTTGTCAGAGAGAAGAATTTGTTGTAATGATCCCTTTCAAAAGTAATTGATGATTGTTGCTTCAAGTTTTTCTCCTTTTTCCTTGTAACTGCTGCAATGATATCTTCAAGGAGTCTTCAAATAATCCAATGAACTCAAGTCAACCCTACTCCAAATCTCTTCCACTAAGCCAAATAAAAAAAATTCAATGCTGGTCAAATTTCTAAATTTTCATCATCCTCTAAAAATTCGGCCCCTAAAATTTTGACCTTGTAACAACTCTGAAAAACCATAGAGAATACTCACATGTGTGGATAGAAAAAAAAAAGACTTTCTCTCTCCTTTTACTTCACTCTCCCTCCTTTGGCTTTGCTGATTTTCTTCTTCTAGCTTGCACATAAATCAATGTGATTGACAAAATGTGGAGCACAAGGGCCAATATATAGTTGTTCGACCATATGAAGAGATACAACTTATGGTTTGGATGACTTATCCATCTAGACGACCTACTCAGTCTTGTGAAGACACAGACTCAAGAATACATTTCTTTTCTTTTCTTTCAAAAAGTCCAAATATTAAAACCAAAAAACCATTCAAAGATTAGTTTTCATGTTTAGTTTTCGAAAATAAATCATTGTTTTCATTATATGATTGATTTTATGTATATTAAGGATATATTATATGTGTTTCATATATTACTCTTATTTGTAGTTAATTGTTGCATATATTTATTTTAGTGGTGTGAGAATCCATTATAGCTAGGGTTCTATGGATTTTCTTTAGAATTTCATTCTTTGTTACTATTTTGAAGAACACTATTAATTAACAAAATCCTACTATCCATTACACTCAGAGCATTGAAACATAAAGAACTAAGCAAATGTATGTTGTAATGGTATAACTAAGCTTTTAATTTTTTTGTTGAAAACCAATCATTCAAGTCCAGGGAGACCGAATTCGCAATCAAATGAGTCCCACACAATGACTAGGGGAGGGTTTCACATTACCACTCACCTTCTAGGAGAGCCATATATATGCTATAAAATTTGTATAGTTTGCATATTAGGTACTAGTGAGATTCGCTAGTGTTTTTCAACTTCAAGATGCTTTTCCATCCTTAAAATTTGCACTACACTCCACATAGTTGTATTTTGTTGCTAGACTTGTATAAGGCTATACATAGACAACAAAGAATTATCCTCATATTCATGGGTTATTTATAATGGTGTTTGACCATTTGTATGGTATTGGGTTGTGTGCTAAATGGAGAATCTAATGGTTGAGTGCATACTTAACTTGTTTTTAACTTCTATGATTGTTTTGGCCCTCTCAATGTTTGTCATTTTATGGTGTAATTAATTTGGACTTACCAAGCTTCAATATATTTTAGCATTTTTTGTAATTGTCTAATATCCTATATGCTCTTACTAAATCATCACCTTAGTTGTTGTTCAATTCATTTGTCTAATCCTTTTTACCTCATTGTCATTATCTTATTCATCATGCTTTGATGAATCCTCTTCATATATGTATGAAATATAATACTTATGAAGGAACTGATATGGAATTCCTTTACATGAGAAGATAATATATATACATATGAGCATTTCTAAGTATTAGAATCTGAATTATACTTTGAATCTATACATATAAAACCTAGAAGTGGGAAATTGATTTTGCTTCTTGATTATCAAGCATTTCTATTTGGTGAAGTAACATAAATCCTTATATTTGCTAGAGCAATCATTTTTAGAAAATTATGTTGTAACTTGATTTCTTTTGTCCTAAGGAAGGAAATTGGTTCTATAAGTCAAACTCCACAATAGAGTGTGTCAATTTTAAAAAAGGTTGAAGTGTTGGTTACATATTTGAAAAATAAAACTTGAATTATAGGAAAAGAAAATGTTTTATTTCGATGAAGATATATTTCAGAAATATTGGTAAGGGTTGAAAAGAAGGTAGGAGATTATTTGTTTAAATAATTAAAATAACTTAATATGATATTAATTATTGTTTAGATAATCGAAATAAATTTTCTTTTGTTTAAATATGTAGTCAAGGGGACATGACCGCAGTGATCCTGATTGGTTTGATAATGATGAGTTGTTCATTTCACCTGAGCCATTTCTGACAATCAATAAGCTTGTGGTTAGAATGAACAAAGAACTTGTTCATTTGATTCACATTACAAATAAAACTCTTGAGTTTAAAGATATGATCAACATCTTCAACCAACATCATCTTCAACCAACATCTTCAAAGATATTGAGTAATCGAAAAAGCATTTTAAGGGATTTTTTTTTGTTTTTTTTTGTTTTTTTGTTTTAACTTTTACATTATCTAATCAAAAAAGCATTTTATTTCTTATATAGGATTTTTTGGCAAAGATCACACCACAACACATGACCACCACGAGCCAACTTTCAATGGCAGAGAATGTCATACGTGAGGATCATCTACCAGAAGAGGAGCACAAGGAACCCATTCCAATAGCGTTGACTAGTGCATGAGGTAAATAATTTTGTTGCAAAGATATCTTTAGTATTAATGAACTACTTTAATGATATTGCCTTTGAATGAGTTCTTTGAATCATTGGGTAGACTCACCTTTTCTTCATGTAGAAAGAGGATTACAATTAAAAATATTTAATTTCAAATGGTGTATTAATTATAACTTTATTGTTTCAACTCGAGAGCATGTAGAGGACGAGGCTGCACAAGAAGAGGAACATATGGCTAAAACTAAAACTATTCCTCTTGCCTCCACTACTGAAGTAGGTAAAGAAAACTCTAATGGTATTTTTATCAATGAAATACTTGTAATGATAATAGCGAAAAGTATCAATTTAGCATTTATTTCTTGTTATAGCTGATGATCCACCCATCTTGTGACAACCTTGATGATGTCAACAATACATGATCAAGTCATCAAAAATAAAGAAAAGAAAAAGAAATTATTGCACTAGCTATATAATTAGAAACATCATGTACCGTATTATGAAAACATATTTTTGATGATAAAATTTATTGAAATGAAGTATTTTGTGTTTATGATTAATGAATGAATGTTATATGTTAATGAATGATTGCTATATGTTTCTTTATGTAAAAAACCACATATGTTTCTTTATCAATTTTATGTTTTGCTAGTGTGTTTGTATGAATCTTAATGTGTTGATATCAACTTTTTAATAATGGATAGATTGGGTACAAGGGAATGGAGAGTGATGGGCGGTTGAAGAGGGGCCATAAGATCTTCCACCCTCACGTGGCTAGCCCTATTCAAGAGAGAATAATTTAGGATTTGGATAGTCTTGGAGAAAACCTCCCTCATTCCAACAGACGAACAACTAAGTCAATGTTGACTTCGTTCTTGCTCCGTCAAATTGAGGAATGTTTACTCCAAGATTAGAATACTCCAATAAATTATTCTTGAAACCAAAAGGAGCTCATTTGGGCATTCATGTGCCTCAACCTTGTCTAATTTTTATTTAGTCATAAAAATGTTTCTTATTTATTTTATTATTTTGCTTATTCTTTATTTACCTTTAACAAATTTTATGTGTATTTTAGGTATTCTTATTCTAGAAAGTTTTCATCCACAAATGTAACATGGCTGGAAAGAAAGTGGAAAAATTTATCCTCTTGAGTAACCATTCCCTGTCAGGTGTGCACCCTACCTTTTTCATTTCATAAAATATATCCAAATATTGTGTATAATGTGTGATTGTGCTATTGTTATTCTTATATTTTAGATTTTTTTAATATTGCTTTTCTTGCAAAAGTTTATCAAACTCTTGAAATATTCAAGCACTAGATCTTGCTATTGAAATTCTAGTGCAAGAGAAAATTTCTTATCATGATAATTACTTGTGATAGATATGTGTATGCTTTTCTCTTAGTATTCATTTCATTTAGTTAAGTCATTAAGAAATTAGACATTAATAATATAGGCATTCAAATAGAGATCACAAAGAAAAACAAATTAGAGATAAGACACACCATAAATTAGGCCAGAGGCCAGGGAAAAACCCATAAGTGGAAAACCTAGCAATCATTTCGTTATAGAAATTTTTGTCAACCAGATAAATCTAAGTCATATAAAAACTGACTAGTAGAAGTCAACTTTGCTTCTCCAAAGTCTCTAATCACTACTTGAACTCATGACCTAATTCTAGTCTTGCTTGCAAAGGAATGAACCTACATGCCCTTCTCTAGGGATGCCAACCCAGTATGGTGTTGAATCACAATTTTATTCAAAATTCTCTAAAGAGACAAATATCAACTCCTTGCAATGTAGGATTTTGTAATATACTTATAATGTCATAGATTCATATCATTCTTCGGGTTTCAAACGGGAATAATTTATTCTTAGATCTCAATAGTAGGGTTGATAATCCATGATTTAATAGCAATAATAGAGCCCCTATTTGAGCTTAGATCCTACCATGGCTTCAGTTACTGATCGATATGATGGACTCGATATAGATTTATAGCCCAGTATAATAATCACAGATTCATAGGCTGGTCCACGTTGGCCAACATAAATAGGACGGTAGCTAATCACTCCAGGGTATAATAATAAAGATACAGGTAGGGTTAGGCTTTACACCAGGGACATGCTATCCCACCTAGGCTTGATAACCCCTATTCATTAACCCAAAATACAGGGATGTTTATCAGACACATGTTAATTCCCTATACTACTAGTGTAACCCCTTACTGTTATTAGTGCAACCCCCTTATTGTATTATTGTGCCCATATAGTCCCCATGTTGTTATTATTATGCCCCATAGAAGCCCACTATTGTTATTGTTGTGCCCCTACAATCTTATTGTTATGTAGGCTCTGATTGTATTGGGACCCCTTAGACTTCTATATATAGAAAGGAGTTCTTGTCATTTGTATCATCCAAGAATTGTTCATTTGTGTAATGTAAAGGAGGGTTCCCCCATGAAGAGGCTGATTTTGAAGTCATTGATATATATTTTCCTCTATTTTGTGAGCTGGTTGGATAACATTTGGTATCAGAGCTTTGGATTCTAGGGTTTTGTTGCTTCAAACAGGTCATCGTGGAATTTTCTCTATAAATTTTTTCTATGAAGTTTCAGAAGCTAAAATTAAAACCTATTTGAGTCGAAATCTTGATGAAAATCGGTTCCAAATTTTAGATCTTGTATCGCTATATCTTCAGAGATATGATCCATGAAAGTTAGGGTTTTTGTAGGCTCCCGAATTATATCTCAAACAGGTGACTTGGGGAAAATCGTCATAAATTTCCCTCTTAGGATCAGATTTAAATTTCATAAAAAGTTACAGAAAGATGACAGTATGTAGTTTTATGTATATCGTTTCCAGGTCCGAAGGTCAAAACAGTGAAGCGTGGAACTTCGTACAAGTTTTTTCTACTGAACTAGTCTATAATCAGGCTATCGTGGAATATTTGCGATAACTCTTTCTTGGAAAATCCAATATTGATCAGACTGATGGGGTTGGTAAGAGGACGTAGAGGGCTACCACTGAAAGAAATTTTAGACCCGGGAGATCCTAAATTACAGAGATACAATAGATTAAATATCGAGTTCCTACAAAGCGAAAAAAGGTGTGTAGTCTTTTTAAAATTTTGCATAAGATTGGTTTGAAAAATTAGTTTGAATTAATTCAAAGGGAATAGTGAAGTATAATTATCATTAATTGATGCCCCAAAGAAAGAAAATGGAAACACCTAGTAAGAAACCTAAAATCTCTACCATGACTCATGAAGAAGAGGAAGAAATGCAACAAGATATATCAAAATTACAAGACCAAGTGCAACAAATTTCACTCTCATAAAAAGTAAGAGAAGCTAAGATGGATGGTTTAAAGAAAGGTGTGGAAACTAAGATTATTGGTGTGGAAGCTAAGATGAATGGGGTAGAAGCTAATATTGATGGCGTGGAATCTAAGACAGATGGTTTAGAAGTAAACATTGAAGATTTGAAGAAAGACATGGAAGTTTTGAAAGGAGGTTTGGCAAAGCTGCTTCAAGAAATGCTTCCTAATGGAGAAAAGGTAGTAGAGGAAACTCATGATGAGAACAAAAGAAATGTTAATCATGATTCCATAGAATCTAATGTTGGATTGAAGACCCACCATGTTCCAAAGATCGATATGAGGAATTTTGATGGCAAGGATCTTGTAACATGGATACTATAGATGGAGCAATATTTTGATCTCCATAATGTGCAAAACACACGACAGGTACACATTGCAACTTTATATTTAGAGCCCAACCAGTTTGTATGGTATTGATGGCTTTTCTCTCGTAAAAAAATTGTCACTTGGTAAATTTTTATGGAGGAAATGATAGCACATTATGAGGATACAAAAAGAAACACCTTCTTTAGCCAATTGATAAATCTCAAACAAAAGGGTTCAATGGTGGAGCACATTGAGGAATCCAAAAATTTAATATAAGGGTAAAAGATATTCTAGAAGAGCATAGAATTGATGTGTTCATAGGGACTTTAAAGGATAACATCCAACATGAGGTTCACCTTAGGGAACCTAATTCAATGGAGAAGGCATTCAGTTTGGCAAGAAAAAATGAAAGCAAAATTATGGCAACAAGGAAGCCTGCCACTCACAACTATAAATATGGAAGTGTTTGTTCCCCTAGCCTTTCACAACCTAAAAGGTTGACACCACAACAATTGGAAGAAAAAAGATAAAAAAGGGCTTTGTTATAGTTTTGATAGCAAATATACTAAAGGTCATAAGTGTATTGAGAAGAAATTATTTTACATAGATTATGAAGAGGAGGAAGAAAAGGAACAAGAAACGTCAATAGAAGAATATATACACCATGAACCAACCCAAGAGAAATAATAAATGAATCTGACCATATCTTGTAATGCATTGGCATGAATTACCACTCCTCAAACTCTCAAGATAGAAGGACATATCAAGAAGAAAAAGGTAATAGTGTTGATTGATTCGGGTAGTACCCATAATTTTATTCATCGTAAGATAGCCAAGGAATTGAATTGCTTCCTATATCCAACATTGGAGTGTCAAGTGATGGTTGCAAATGGAGGAACCATAAATTTCTCTGGAAAGTTCCATAATATCAAGCTATCCGTGGGAGAATATGTAATGAATAGTTCAATGCTTTCCATTCCAATGGGTGGTACTGATGTTGTACTAGGAGTCCAATGGCTACAATCTTTGGGTACGATAGCTTTTAATTTTCAAGAACTTTTCTTGAATTTTTTTTGGGAAGGAAAGGAAACTAAATTAAGGGGTATCGCAGGGAAACCGAGAAATATAATAAACTCTAACAGCATGAAAATTCTTCTAAAGAAAGAACAACGAGGAGTAATCGCACAATTATGTTCACTAGAGATTCCCACATCGAAATCATCTATTTCTCTAAATCTCCAAAAAAAATTGGATAATCATTCCAAGGTATTTGAGACCCCCAAAGCCCTCCCACCTATTCGTGATCATGATCATGCTATTCATTTGATTCTAGGAAGTGTTCCCCCAAACATCAGGCCTTACAGATATCCATATGCCCAAAAGAGTGAAATTGAATGTATGGTTGCAAAAATGCTAGAGGTTGGTATAATTCAACCTATTCAAAGTTCTTTCTCTACTCCAATGGTATTGGTACGCAAGAAGGATGGACCATGGCGCATGTTTCCAGATTATAGGGAGCTCAAAAATATTACTATTAAAGATAAATTTCCCATTCCTATCATTGATGAATTATGGGATGAATTACATGGAGCAATTTACTTCACCAAGTTGGATCTTCGTTTAGGATATTATCAAATCAGAATGAAGATTGAAGACATTCCAAAAACAACATTTAGAACTCGTGAGGGTCATTATGATTTTTTTGTCATGCCTTTTGGCCTTACAATTGCACCTTCTACATTTCAAGGTTTGATGAATTTCATTTTCAAACCCTTCCTTAGAAAATATGTGTGATGATATACTAATCTATAGCAAGTCTTGGAAGGATCATGTTCAACATGTTGACAACGTGCTCAAACTATTGGAGGAGAAACAATTATATGCAAAGAGCTCCAAATGTTTCTTTGGAGCACAAGAGGTGGAATATTTGGGTCATATTGTATCTCATGAAGGCGTTAAGGTAGACCCTAGCAAAATTAAAGCCATTAAGGAATGGAAAATTCCCACATCCATAAAGCATCTATGAGGATTTCTTGGGTTGACAAGGTATTATCACAATTTTTTAAAGAATTATGGGAGAATAGCAACACCTCTAACAACATTACTAAATAAATATGCATTTTCTTGGACTCCATAAGAAACGAAGGCCTTTGAACATCTTAAGGAGGCAATGTGCCAAGCACAGGTGTTAGCTATGCCAGACTTCACAAAAACCTTTATTGTGGAATTTGATGCCTCAAGAAATGGAATTGGTTTTGTTTTAATGCAAGAAGAAAGACCCATTGCTTTTGAAAGTTGTCCAATCAAAGGAAAGTATTTACAAAAAGCTATTTATGAGAAGGAAATGTTGGCAATAATACATGCACTTAAGAAATGGTGACCTTACCTAATGGGAAGACACTTCAAGGTAAAAATGGATCATGATAGCCTTAAATAGTTTTTAGAACAAATATTATTTTCAGAAGAACAACAAAAATGGGTCACAAATATGTTGGATTATGTTGAAGCCCCGAAAATCAAGTCGACAACAAGGGGGATACCCGCCGGGTCCGGACCTTGGTTGGCAACTCCTTATCCGTTTGGTATAGCGGGTCCGACTGGGGATAATGGGACCATTTTCCCAATCTATGAGTGTGTGTGTGTAGAATTTGATGTTGTTGATCTAACAGTTCCTATCTAAGATATTCTAATTCAAACTTTAATCTAATTCTATGCTATTGTAATCTAATAAACAACACATCTAAATCTATACTAACCCGGGATGTAATTCTTATATTATGCGATCTAAAGAGATTTCAAATAACAATTGGTAATAAAGATCATTCAGCGATTATAGGAAAGGAAATCAATCAAGATGAACCACTTCGCATAAAAAGTTAGACGAAACAGTTGTGAAAAGCATATCGCATAATGAGCTATTCATACATTAGGCATAAATAAATAGCTATCACTGTACAAAAGTGCCAAATGATAACTCAAGCATTCATGCAATAATACATAAACAACTAAAAACTGTATATCACTTTAACATATAAGCAGAAATGGTCAAGAGATAAAAGTACCATTTATGACTAGTCCTACTCATAAGCTTCAAGCAACAATGATTTATCTCTCCTTGCTCTAACATCCACTAAGAGTACAAAAGTGCAACATCAGTAGCAGATATCAAATGCAAACATCAACAAATCTTGATCCATTCATTCACCAAAACCTCCTCTGAGGGTGCAAAAGTGCATGTTCTGAGGACAAGTTTTTGATAAATTTCTGGACCGTTCTCTAAATGCATGAGAAGGGTTTAAATACTATTAACTAAATAACCTAATTACACAGATTCAGGCTACGGTTTAAATGACCGCCCTTTTTCTAAGCAAAACTATTTCTAAAAATTAAATCTAATAGCTAACTATTTCTGCATTTGCTCCTTAATGTTGCGAGCATTCAATATTAGCTTGGGTAGAGTCGAGTGACCGTCTTCCGCTTTTGGTTGAGCTAAGCAAACAGAAATGGTAAGAGTTGGCACCATCTTTTCAGCAAAATCGATGATATACTCGAGAGTCATCCTCTGGCTATGTGGATTTACTGTGTATGCCCAGTAATAATCCAAGTTCAACTTGGTTAATCCTCGAATTGCTTCTGCCTTTTCTTTTAGCTTTATGTTTCCAGTTTGTTCTTTACCATTGCTTTCTTGCGTTTTCCGGGCTTACAAGTGACTGAGCAGTTAGAGGATTTGCTTTTTGAGCAATTTTCTCAACGATGCGCGATTAGTGCTAGGCGCTAATCGCACATCAGAAACTGCCTTCGTTCTTTGATCCGAGCCTCTGATGCATTTTTCGCCTTTAGTGCCTTTTCCTTCACCGGGTATAAGATTCAAATTTTTTAAAAATACTGCTTTCATGAGATTCTGACCTTGAGCATTAAACCGCCTGTTGATATCAGCATTTTTCAATTACTCATTCAGCCATGGCTGTGAATGAAAGATCTGTAACGGATAGCTCAGCAGCGTTCTATGAATCTGCGGCTTTGTTGCATGCAGTATCCGTTTATGAGGGCATCTTTTCTCTGTCTCTGAGCATTGGAGCTTTACCCTTTTCCTTCATGGCTTCCTGCACATTGGTTCTATTTTTTTTTGTTTTTCATTCCTGCAGTTCACACATGAGGAGAGAGTAATGATAATAAAAATCGACAAGAAAGCTTTAAGATCTAGGGATGTACAAAAACATGCCACCTGACGTAACCTGACTATTCGAACAACACAGAACAGTCTTTCATTAACAACTGGCGTATCATTCATTAATTATCATTAAAGCACGTATCCAGTTCTTGGTTTATGGAAAGCTTTTCTTGAATGTTGAGCCGGGGAAAATCTGCGATGGAATGTTTCTGCGATTCGCATCGCAGCATCGCAGTATCGCATTATCGCATTACCGCAAATTTCATTATGATGTGTTATCGCAAGGTTGCTTGATCACGCTATCGCAAGATCGCGGATCGCAGTATCGCGCTATCGCAAAATCGCAGATCGTTACAATCGTTAAATGGTTATGTGTTTTTCATGCGACATTGCGATATGCGATATGCAATATCGCATATCAGATATCAGCGATTTTTTTAAGGTTTTCCAATGTGAGAGTTTCTTAATGCATGCGATGTGATAGAATTCGCATCGCACTCTCACAATTTATCTTTTTTACTCATAAGGAAATGTCCTATCATTCTTCGCGCGATGCGATGTTTCTTAAGGAGTAAAATATATGAGCCTTAATTGAATTTTTTTGAATTTTTTACTAAGGGTCCCCACTTACCTAGTGTTATTGCTAATACTAAATAAGGAGGGGGGTTGTTGATGGCCACAACAATTGGCGATTCACTTGGAAGAACTAGTTATCTCTGTTTTTCTATTGAATTTTTCAAACTTCCAAAACAGAAAATTTTTCAGAAAATTAAACTTTATTATGGAAAGATAAAGTACATTATTCTCTAAACCGTCAATGATATTTTGTTTCAACCTTTTTCTACTTTGATTATTTGCTTCCTCAGGCTAGTCCTTGTATTTACATTAGCCATTACTTGGTCTTGTAAAGATAAAACAAAGTCTCCTCTGTAAACCAGTTTTAAATATGCTCATTTGTCGTAGGTAGAGCCTCTGCTACCAGCAGGCGTTTATAGCCTCAACAGGGTTACTTGTTACCTAGCAATGATCCTATATCCTAATTAAGGTGACCTACAACTTTCAAAGAAAAATCCATATCCACACTTATCGCTTTGATTTTCTTTTTATTCTGAAAGAATAATGTCTTGGTTTGGTAGCCAAATTATGACACAGTCATTCACTTGATTTATAACTTTGCTGAACAAGATGGCTCGTGATGAGACCCCTTGTCTTTTGATTGCAACAATCTTGAGTCATTGCCCTGTTGTGGTGTACAGTATTGGCGAAGTCAGCAAGTTATAATATTTGTGATAATGATAAGCCGGCTCGTGATGAGACCTCTTATTCTTCAAGATAAAGTGTATCCTTGGATCATTCCTCTGAAAGTTGCAATTTCCTTAGCAAGCAGGAATTCATTGTTTCCTTAAGATAGCTCTGGACGAAAATAATAGAGTTTTTGGAAACAACTATTCTACAGAGAATCTTTATTTTGTTATTGATACCTTCATTGTACTGAGATAAAAAAATTTCTTCACTAAAGGTTGCTTTCATCAAATTTTTTGAAGTTGAAACTAGTATCATATCTAGGCTAAAGTTTTTAACTGTATCTATCAATAATAAAGATCAGTTTTCCAAAAGATTTGCTATTTATACAAGCGAAAAGTTCAAAATCTGAAAGAGAATTGGTGTCTTTTTCGTAAATTCGTAATGTAACCACTCACAACTGGTTTTATTATGAAAAAGAAAAACAACTATTCTACAAAAATAGAAGAATAATCTTCTATGGAAAATATTTCTTGAGAATTTGTCCATTAACAGGCAAAGGATCCCTCTTACCTGCTAAATCCTATAACGCAAACATTGATGGACCTATGAATTCTACAATATGAAAAGGACCAAGCCACATCCTTTGAAATTTTGTATGTTTTCCCTTTTCTTCATGAGTCTTGTCCCACTTTAAAACTAAATCTCCCATCTGAAAATCTTTTCTGGTCATTATGTTTGAATCAAAAGAGGATTTTACTAGTGCTTGATGATGAGCATGCATTTTCCTAGCTTGTTCTCATTGTTCTTCTAATTTAATTATTTCCATTTGTCTTAGTTGTAAGGAGGAAGTGGGTACTTCATCAATGTATTGTACTAAAGACAAAGAGGGAATTGCTAAGTGAGTCGGAAGAACCACTTCTTTTCCATAAACTAAATTAAAGGGAGAAATGCTGATAGAAGCTTTTTGCGTTATCTGATCTGCCCATAAAGCATATATCAAAGCCTTGTGCCAATTTTTATGATTTTGATCAATTTTTATTTTAATAATCCTGATTAGGTTTTTATTTGTTGACTCAACTAACCCATTACCTTGCGGGTAGTAATTGGTTGAATATTTAAGTTTGAATCCTCTTTTAAGTGAAAATTCAGTCATTGCATTTCCAGAAAAGTATGATGCATTATCAAACATTAAAGCGGATGGCAATCCAAACCTGGTGATTATAAATTGATCTATGAACTCAATGATATTTTCAGAATTAGCCATCTTGAGTGGAACTGCTTCTACCCACTTAGTAAAATAATCTGTTGCTGTGAGGATGTATCTATGTTGCTTAGAAGAGTGAGGAACGATCTCATCTATTATGTCCAAGCCCCATTGACTGAAAGGTTTCTCGATGTTTACTGGCTGTAGTGGCAGGGACGGCTTCTTTTGTTTTCCATCAGTAGTTTGGCAGACTTGACATCTTCTCACGTAACTGTGTGAGTCTTTAAACAGCGTGGGCCAGTAATATCCTGTGCGTAAGATTTTATGTGCAATAGCATCTCCAACATAGTGTCCACCTGCCGGCCCATCGTGGAGTTCCTGCAAAAATTTTTCAGCTTTAGCTTTCTCAAGACACCTAAGAAGAACATAATCATAATTTTTTCTATAAAGAATATCATTTATGAGCTGATATAGTTTAGCTTTCAACCTTAGAGCTCTTTTCTTAGTATGATCAAGGTGTGAAGGAGCATACCCGTTCTTAAGATAATAGATGATATCAGCATATAATGATTCTGCATCGTTTAGGCTTACCTCACACATTTGTACCTCTTAAGATGGAATTTCAGAAATTTGCGATGCTCCAGCCAACATTTTGCAGAAGCCTTGACCTCTTACAATGTTTGCTGGTTTGATCTCAATATCATATTCCTGTAAGGCAGTAACCCAATTGGCCCTTTTCTCACCCACATCCTTCTGTACTAGAAGATTCCTTACCGCTGGAAACGGTACTATGATCTTAGTATGGGTTTTAAGTAAGAAAGGTATGAAGTATTTGACCGCTTTAAAAACAACATAACCTTGTTTCTCCACGTCTAAATAATTTAGTTCAGCACCCTGTAAATTTGAGCTAAAAAACACAATTGGAGCTTCCGCTTTTTCTTAATTTGCTTGAGTTATAATCGTAGCATATGACTTATCTGAGGCAAATGTGTATAAAATAAAAGGTTCTGAAAAATTTGGAGTTGCTAAAGATGGAGCATTAATAATAGATTGTTTGATCAGGTTGAATGCTTCATGTTCATCTTGACCCCATTTAAAATTTGAATTATTTTTAATCATGGTTTGCAAAGGAGACACGATTCGTGAAAAATCTGGAATGAATCTCTTTACAAAGTTGATCTGACCAAGGAAAGATTGCATGGCTTTTTGGTTATGAGGTAGGGATATTTCAGAAATTTCTTTGATTTTGTCGGGATCATTGTGAATACCGGATTTTGACACTATGAATCCTAGAAGTTTCCCTTCACTTAGCGCGAAAAAATATTTCTTTGGGTTAAGTGAAATTCCATACCTTAAACACCATTGAAATATTTGTTTCAGGCCTTTGAGATGGTCGCTTCGCTTCTTTGAGTACACTGTTATATCATCCAAATAAATTACTACAGATTTATTGACTAAACCTTTGAATGCGATGTCCATGGCTCTCTGAAATGTGGCACCAGCATTAATCAAACCAAATGGCATCTTTCGATATGTGTATGTGCCCCATTTAGTTCTGAATGTGGTTTTCAATTGATCATCAGGATGTACCAACACTTGATTGTATCCTGAAAATCCATCCAAGAAAGACATTAATCTGAGCCCGCCACTACCTGTAGTATCTATTCCATAGGTGGTAGAGGGAAATTATCTTTTTGACAGGCTTTGTTAAGGTTCCGAAAGTCAATGCAAATCCTAATATCTCCGTTTTTCTTTCTAACAGGTACCATATTGGAGACCCATTTGGCATGTCTGACGGGAAAGATTATTCTGGCTTTCAATAATTTATTGAGCTCATTTTTTATCTGATTTTCTAAATTGGGGTGGATCTTTCTCAGCTTTTGTTGGACAGGTTTTTCATTATCGATCATGGGAATAGTATGCTGGATGATGGAAGTCTTGTATGCTTTCAGTTCATCATGATTACAGGAAAAAACATTTTTATATTGTCTCAAAAGATGAATATACGCTAGTTTCTCTTCAGGGGCTAGGCCGAGGCCTAGATTAATGTTTTGAGGTTTAGCATTGGTCCCTAGGTTTACTAATTCATAGTTCAAGGTTGAAATTTGGAGTTTTGAATTGGTAGAACTCTTAAACCGATCTTTCAAATCGTACAAGTCTTCTAACTTGACCACCGACTTAGGTATAGCATTATTAGTGCTATTTTGTTGCAATTGTCGATCGTGCTGGTCTTCGTCAATTATTTGATTGGAGTAGGATCCTTCAGATGTGAGGAAAATTACGATATCAGGATCGTCATTGAATACTCTCCAATTTGTGATGTTGTCAGGAATGGATGGTCTAAAGATTAATTTTATTGAGAATCTATCTGGACTAAAATCTTTGGACGGAATAAGCTTAGAAGCTACATTAGCCAAAAGGTCTGCACTTGCGTTTTGGAGTCTGGGGATTGAAGAAATATTAAACGCTATGAAATGCTTAGTCAGATCTTGTACTAAGGATTGATAATGTTTTAAATTACCTGATAAGCAATGTATAGTGTTACGTACCTGTTTAACCACAATCTCAAAGTCTCCAAAAACTTGAAGATACTTGACGTCTAACCTGATTGCTTTGTAGAGGCCTTGAACCAAAGCCTCATATTTTGTTGTATTGTTTGTGCAATCGAATTCGAGTTTGCATGTGAGCATGATTTTATCTCCTTCTAGACTAATCAGAACGCATCCTGCTCCTTCTCCTTCGTTAGATCTAGAACCATCAAAAAGTAATTTCCAAAACAAAGATTTATTTACAGGTTTATCTAAAAAATTGATACATTTCGAACTATCAGTTCGAGAAATTTTTTTGACTTGGGACAAAACAAAGTGTTCTAAATAGGGTGACGCATGAGAATTGAAATTTCCGAAGAAAGAATCTACCGAGTAATTGCCAATAATGCTGTTGTTATACGCTACTGGTTCATTTTATCCCTCTAATTCCGTTACTATGTACTTATGGTGTAGCTCTCGTTCAACTTTTATTTGATTCGGTTTACCATTGTAGGGCAGCCACATGTGCGACCAGTCGGTTGCGAAGTATCCATGGAGTTTTTTTGACCAATCCCTGCTAAGAATTAAGCCATAGAATTCTGGGATATCGGCAACTAGAATGTCAATAACCTGACATACCTTTGGGTTGGATGACAACCTTATGGTTACTTGATTTAGTTCGCCAATCACTTTGACTTGAGATCGATCTAGCTGAACTATGCGCACTGCGGATTTCTGTGGTTGAACATTTAACTTGGCACATATAGATTTGGGTAAAATATTCGATGAAGCACCAGAATCTACCAAACAATTGTGCACATTTTTATTGAAGATTTCATAAGTAAGGAGAAATGGGGGAGTGTGAGATCTTGATCTTCCTCCAATTAGAGCGGTGTCATTTGGATCAATCTTATTGATCGCATTAGTTGGAGGTCTTCCCATGTTATGGGAAGCTTGAGAAAGTATAGCGGCAGGCAAAGGTGCAATTGGAACGGCATGTAATTCTTTCATCATTATCTTCTGTTGATGTTTCAACTTGCTCAGTTCGTAAATGGTGATGTTAGCCCTAGTCTTCTTCATGTCTTCAATAATATTGTACTCCATTTCATCCGACACTATCAGTGTTTTAGATGGAGTCGTTTCATCTGTTTGGACTGGGCTGGTTTGAGTCACTTTAGATATCGTTTTCTTTGTCGCGAATTTATCCTTTAATGCAGAGTTTGCACTCTTTGGCTTAGGGGTAGTTTGGGGAGGATCAAGCTGATTTTTGCTTCGTGTGCTAACTGGAAATACTTCTTGATCTTCTTCTTGTGGGAGGATGAAATCCCACATTCCTTGTAATTCCACAACTTCTTCGTCATCAGTTTTCCCTTCAGTGGCAATTTCCTCTTCCTCTTCCTCAGATTCAACATTTGAAATGGCATTGGGTGGCTTTGAATCTGTTGAAGGACCTCTTTTAAAAGCTCTATAGGGCTTTTTTGAAGAAGTTTCTACTACTTGCTTTTTTATGTCGACCATTTCATTGGACATGGTCTTTAGAACTTTCTGCAATCCTTCCAAATGAAATGGATCTTTTGCTTGTTTCTTCTTGGAGTCTTCCTTGAAGGTGACTTTTTTGGATTTACGTTCCTCTATTGCGGATTTCTTTTCTAGGGCTATTATTCGTTTCTCTATTGCTTTTGCTTCTTTCATGTTCTCAGCTAAGGTTGTTTTATTGGCCCTGTCCACAAAGATTGATATGTTTGATGGTAGAGCGGTGATATACCATTCACATCGTACTTCTTCGCTGGGCTGGGAAGCAGTAGGAATTTTGTTGAAAATTTTAATGAAACGTAAATTGAAATCCTTGATAGGCTCTCTAGTTTCAGCTTTAAGATTGGATAGGTCATTGATTAATGTTGCCATAGACCTGTCATCACCAAACTTGGTTAGGAATTGCTCCTGGAAGATGTCCCAACTTGTGATGGATCCGGAGGGTAATGAAAAGTACCATGACCCGGCTGTTCCTTGCAGTGTATAAGGAAAAAGCCGAACAACAACATCTTCATTAGTAACCCCATTGAGATTAATGGAAAGCATGAAATTGTTTATGTGCTCTTCTGCTAGCATGCCTGCCTCGGGATTGAATTTAGGCAGCGATTTCTCAGGATGGGCTGGTATTTGACTCAAGGGTGTAGGCATTAAGACTGCCCGAAGGTTATTCCATGGAGACCGGGCCATTATTGAACTGCTAACAGAGGAAAGTGCAGAAGATGATCCCTGCGGCTGGGAGGATGAGGATACTATGATTGTAGATGATTGAAGAGGGGTTGTGGGGGTTCCAGTGGATGGATGGACGATGATCTGGAGTGGAGGTGTGGATGGTTGACTTCGTGGTGAAGTAGTTGAGATGGACGATGTTGACGAAAGAGTCTCACTGTCAGACTCTTTAGGTGATTTCCTCGCTCTTTTCCTGGTGGGAAGAGGTAATTCGGTTGGCTGGACGCCAAACTTTTCACTCTTTAGCCTGGTTAGGGGATGAGCAGGGTTGTACTGTGAAGTCACGCTGCCTTGAGATTTATCAGACCTCTGAGGAGAAATGGAAAATCGCTGAAGTTTGTGAATCAGGGATTCGACTTCAGGAAGTTCAATGGTAGATTGTTCTGAAATATCAGGGTGTGTAGCAGCGGTTGATACTCAAGCGACTTCTGACTCTGGATTTAAATGTAATGGAGAAGTCGGGGGAGATGATGAGGGCGATTTACTCTCAGAATGGTATTCAGATTTGGATTTACTTTCCATTCATAGTTCAGGCCCTCCTTCTAGCGCCAAATATGTTGAAGCCCCGAAAATCGGGTCAACAACAAGGGGGATACCCACCCAGTCCGGACCTTGGTTGGCAGCTCCTTATCCATTTGGTATAGTGGGTCCCACTGGGGATAATGGGACCAGTTTCCCAATCTATGAGTGTGTGTGTGAAGAATTTGATGTTGCTGATCTAACAGTTCCTATCTAAGATATTCTAATTCAAACTTTAATCTAATTCTATACTATTGTAATCTAATAAACACCACATCTAAATCTATACTAACCCGATATGTAATTCTTCTATTATGCGATCTAAAGAGATTTCAAATAACAACTGGTAATAAAGATCATTCAGCGATTATAAGAAAGGAAATCAATCAAGATGAACCACTTCGCATAAAAAGTTAGACAAAATAGTTGTGAAAAGCATATCGCATAATGAGCTATTCATACATTAGGCATAAATAAATAGCTATCACCGTACAAAAGTGCCAAATGATAACTCAAGCATTCATGCAATAATACATAAACAACTAAAAACTGTATATCACTTTAACATATAAGCAGAAATGGTCAAGAGATAAAAGTACCATTTATGACTAGTCCTACTCATAAGCTTCAAGCAACAATGATTTATCTCTCCTTGCTCTAACATCCACTAAGAGTATAGAAGTGCAACATCAGTAGCAGATATCAAATGCAAACATCAACAAATCTTGATCCATTCATTCACCAAAACCTCCTCTGAGGGTGCAAAAGTGCATGTTCTGAGGACAAGTTTTTGATAAATTTCTGGACCGTTCTGTAAATGCATGAGAAGGGTTTAAATACTACTAACTAAATAACTTAATTACACAGATTCAGGATACGATTTAAATGACCGCCCTTTTTCTAAGCAAAACTATTTCTAAAAATTAAATCTAATATCTAACTATTTCTGCATTTGCTCCTTAATGTTGCGAGCATTCAATATTAGCCTGGGTAGAGTTGGCTGACTGTTTTTCGCTTTTGGTTGAGCTAAGCAAACAGAAATGGTAAGAGTTGGCACCATCTTTTCAGCAAAATCGATGATATACTCGAGAGTCATCCTCTAGCTATATGGATTTACTGTGTATGCCCAGTAATAATCCAAGTTCCACTTGGTTAATCCTCGAATTGCTTCTGCCTTTTCTGTCAGCTTTATGTTTCCATTTTGTTCTTTACCATTGCTTTCTTGCGTTTTCCGAGCTTACAAGTGACTGAGCAGTTAGAGGCTTTGATTTTTGAGAAATTTTCTCAGCGATGCGCGATTAGTGCTAGGCGCTAATCGCGCATCGGAAACTGCCTCCGTTCTTTGATCCGGGCCTCTCTGATGCGTTTTTCGCCTTTAGTGCCTTTTCCTTCACCGAGTATAAGCTTCAAAATTTGTAAAAATACTGCTTTTGTGAGCTTCTGACCTTGAGCGTTAAACCGCTTGTTGATATCAGCATTGTTCAATTACTCATTCAGCCACGACTATGAAAGAAAGATCTGTAACGGATAGCTCAGCAGCGTTCTATGAATCTGCGGCTCTGTTGCATGTGGTATCCATTTATGAGGGCATCTTTTCTCTGTCTCTGAGCATTGGATCTTTACCCTTTTCCTTCATGGCTTCTTGCACATTGCTTCTGTTTTTTTTGTTTTTCGTTCCTGCAGTTCACACATGAGGAGAGAGTAATGATAATAAAAATCGACAAGAAAGCTTTAAGCTCTACGGATGTAAAAAAACATGCCACCTGACGTAACCTGACTCTTCGAACAACATAGAACCGTCTTTCATTAACAACTGGTGTATCATTCATTAATTATCATTAAAGCGCGTATCCAGTTCTTGGTTTATGGAAAGCTTTTCTTGAATGTTGAGTCGAGGAAAATCTGCGATGGAATGTTTCTGCGATTCACATCGCAGCATCGCAGTATTGCATTATTGCATTACCGCAAATTTCATTATGATGTGCTATCGCAAGGTTGCTTGATCGCGCTATCGCAAGATCGCAGATCGCAGTATCGCGCTATCGCAAAATCGCAGATCGTTACAATCGTTAAATGGTTGTGTTTTTCCTGCGACATTGCGATATGCGATATGCGATATCGTATATCGGATATCGGCGATTTTTTTAAGGTTTTCCAATGTGAGTGTTTCTTAATGCATGCAATGCGCTAGAATTCGCGTCGCACTCTCGCAGTTTATGTTTTTTACTCATAAGGAAATGTCCTATCATTCTTCGCGCGATGCGATGTTTCTTAAGGAGTAAAATATATGAGCCTTAATTGAATTTTTTTGAATTTTTTACTAAGGGTCCCCACTTACCTAGTGTTATTGCTAATACTAAATAAGGAGGGGGGTTGTTGGTGGCCACAACAGGTTATGACTTTGAAATCATCTACAAAACTGGGAAGCAAAATGTTGTTGCAGATGCACTCTCGAGAAAGGATGAGGACCTGGAAGAATTGTTTTATGCCATTTCTATTATCCAACTAGATTGGTTAAACAAAGTAAGGGATGAATGGAAGAATGACGAAGAAGTACATCTAATACTTTTAGCGGGAAAAATGATTCGTCATGGTACAAAGATCAATTATACCTATGTAAGAATTCCCAACTCAAACAAAATATTCTTCTAGAATTGCACACCTCTCCCTTAGGAAGGCACTCATGATTTTTAAAAACTTACCATAGGGTTAAGAAAGATCTTTGTTGGGATGACCTTAAATATGATATTAAAAAGTTTTTGGTAGAATGTTTGGTTTGCCAACAAAAGAAAGTTGAGACATTAAGACCCCAGGTCTGTTACAACCTTTATCCATTCCAAGTCAACATCGAGAGGAGGTTTCAATGGATTTTATCACAGTTTTATCCAAGTCTGAAGGAAAGAGTGTCATCATGGTGGTAGTTGATCGACTTACCAAGTATGCACACTTTTGTGCATTATCTCATCCATTTAAAGCCATTACAGTTGCTACTGCATTTATGGAAACAATTTAAAAGCTACATGGAAACCCAAAGATTATTGTAAGCGACAGAGATCCCATTTTCAATGGAAATTTTTGGACAAAATTATTTTCCTTTCTGGGTACTCAGTTAGCTCATCACTCATCTTATTATCCTCAATTTGATGGGAAAATTGAGATAGTGAACAAATGTTTGGAAGGATATCTTCGTTGCTTTGTATCTGATAAACAAACACAATGGGTCAAGTGGTTGCCTCTATCTGAATGGTGGTATAACACTTCCTTCCATACTTAGCAAAAATGACCTCATTTATGGCACTTTATGGATATCATCCATCGTCCATCACATCATAGTTAAAAAAAAAATCTAAGGTCCAAGCAATGGAAGATCACATCAAGCATCAACAAAAAGTTCTCAATCTCTTAAAGGATAACCTCACATTGGCACAAAATAGAATGAAACAATAGGCATATCAACATCACAACGAAAGAAGTTTTAATATAGGAGACCAGGTCATTCTACAACTATAACCATACAAAAAAAAATCTCCCTCAAGCAAGATAAGAAGGATAATAAATTATCACCAATGTATTATGGTTCGTACAAGGTGTTACAAAAGATTGGTACTATGGAATTCAAATTGGAGCTTCCTGCATCTTCCAAAGTGCACCCAGTTTGCCATGTTTCATGCTTAAAGAAGGTTATAGGTGAGAAGATCCCAGTTCAAAGAATATTGCCAGAACTTGACGAGGAAGGAAAAATCATATTGGAACTTAAAGCAGTCACAGAAACAAGAAATCGACAGTTATGAAATCGATTAATTTCAAAGTATCTCATCAAGTGGAAGAACTTATCTGTTGAAGATTCCACATGGGAGGATGAGAATTTTATAAAGAAGCATCCAGAACTACTCAAGCATTTAGGACAACACTTTTTGAAGGAGAGGGGCATGTTAGGTCCCTATACTACTAGTGTAACCCCTTATTGTTATTAGTGAAACCCCCTTATTGTATTATTGTGCCCATATAGTCCCCATGTTATTATTATTGTGCCCCATAGAAGCCCACTATTCTTATTGTTGTGCCCCTACAATACTATTGTTACGTAGGCTCTGATTGTATTGGGACCCCTTAGAGTCCTATATATAGAAAAGAGGTCTTGTCATTTGTATCATTCAAGAATTTTTCATTTGTTTAATGTAAAGGAGGTTTCCCCCTCGAAGAGTCTAATTTTGAAGTCGTTGATCTATCTTTTCCTTTATTTTGTGAGCTAGTTGCATAACATTTGGTATCAGAACTCTGGATTCTAGGGTTTCGCTATTTCTAACAGGTCATCGTGGAATTTTCTCTATATTTTTTTTTCTATGAAGTTTCAGAAGCTAAAATTAAAACCTATTTGAGCTGAAATCTTGATGAACCTTGGTTCCAAGTTTTAGATTTTGTCTTGCTATATTTTTTGAGATATGATCCATGAAAGTTAGGGTTTTTGTAGGCTCCCAAATTATATCTCAAACAAGTGACTTAGGGAAAATCGTTATAAATTTCTCTCTTAGCATTAGATTGAAATTTTGTAAAAAATTACATAAATAGGAGAGATTGTAGTTTTTTTTGTATCGTTTCCAGATCTGAAGGTGAAAATAGTGACATGTGGAATTTCGTACAAGTTCACTCTACTAAACCAGTCTATAATCAGGCTATCGTGGAATATTTGGAATAAATATTTCTTGGAAAATCCAATATTGATCAGACTGATGGGGTTGGAAAGAGGACGTAGAGGGCTACCATAACATCAAATTTCAGACATGGGAGATCCTAAATTATAGAGATGCAACGGATTCAATATTGAGCTCCTACAAGGCAAAAAAAGGTGTGTAGTCTTTTTAAAATTCCGCATAAGATTGGTTTGAAAAATTAGTTTGAAGTAATTCAAAGGGAATAGTGAAGCATAATTACCATTAATTGATGCCCCGAAGAAAGAAAATGGAAACACCTAGTAAGCAACCTGAAATCTCTACCATGACTCATGAAGAAGAGGAAGAAATGCAACATGATATATCAAAATTATGAGACTAAGTGAAACAAATTTCACTCTCATAAAAAGTAATAGAAGCTAAGATGGATGGTTTAAATAAAGGCGTGGAAGCTAAGATGAATGGGGTGGAAGCTAATATTGATGGCGTGGAGTCTAAGAAGGATGGTTTAGAAGTAAACATTGAACATTTGAAGAAATACATGGAAGGTTTGAAAGGAGATTTGGAAAAGCCGCTTCAAGAAATGCTTCCTAATGGTGAAAGGGCAATAGAGGAAACTCGTGATGAGAAGAAAAGAAACGTTGATCGTGATTCCATAGAATCTAATGTTGGATTGAAGACCCACCATGTTCCAAAGATTGATATGAGGAAGTTTGATGGAAATGATCCCGTAACACGGATACTACAGATGGAGCAATATTCGATCTCCATAATGTACAAAACACACTTAGATTTAGAACCCAATCAGTTTGTATGGTATCAATTGCTTTTCTCTTGTAAACAATTTGTCACTTGGTCAATTTTTGTGGAGGAAATGATAGCACATTAGAGGATACAAAAAGAAACACCTTCTTTGGTCAATTGATAAATATCAAACAAAAAGGTTCAATGGTGGAGCACATTGAGGAATTCCAAAAATTGAATATAAGGGAAAAGATATTCCAGAGGAGCATAAAATTGATGTGTTCATAGGGACTTTAAATGATAACATCCAACATGAGGTTCACCTTTGGGAAACTGATTCAATGGACAAGGCATTCAGGTTGGCAAGAAAAAATTGAAGCAAAATTATGGAAACAAGGAAGCCTGCCACTCACAACTATAAATATGGAAGTGTTTGTTCCCCTAGCCTTCCAAAACCTACAAGGTTGACACCACAACAATTGAAAGAAAAAAGAGAAAAAGGGCTTTGTTACAGTTGTGATAGAAAATACACTAAAGGCCATAAGTGTGCTGAGAATGACTTATTTTACATAGATTATGAAGAGGAGGAAGAAAAGGAACAAGAAACATCAAAAGAAAAAGATATACACCATGAACCAACCCTAAAGAAAGAATAAATGAATCCGAAAATATCTTGTAATGCATTGGCATGAATTACCACTCCTCAAATTCTCAAGATAGAAGGAAATATCAAGAAGAAAAAGGTAATAGTGTTGATTGATTTGGGTCGTACCCATAATTTTATTCATTGTAAGATAGCCAAGTAATTGAATTGCTTCCTATATCCAGCACTAAAGTGTCAAGTGATGGTTGTAAATGGAGGAACCATAAATTTCTCTAGAAAGTGACATAATATCAAGCTATCCATGGGAGAATATGTAATGAATAGTTCAATGCTTTCCATTCCAATGGGTGGCGTTGATGTTGTACTAGGAGTCCAATGGCTACAATATTTGGGTACGATAGCTTTTAATTTTCAAGAACTTTTCTTGAAATTTTCTTGGGAAGGAAAGGAAGCTAAATTAAGGGGTATCACAGGGAAATTGAGAAAGATAATCAACTCTAACAACATGAAAAAGCTTCTAAAGAAAGAACAACGGGGTGTAATTTTACAATTGTATTCGCTAGAGGTTCCCACATCGAAATCATATATTTCTCCAAATCTCCAAAAAGTTTTGGATAATCATTCCAAGGTATTTGAGACCCCCAAAGCCCTCCCACCTATTCGTGATCATGATCATGCTATTCATTTTATTCGAGGAAGTGTTCCACCAAACATTAGGCCTTACAGATATCCATATGCCCAAAAGAATGAAATTGAACGTATGGTTGCAAAAATGCTAGAGGTTGGTATAATTCAACCTAGTCAAAGTTCTTTCTCTGCTCCAGTAGTATTGGTACACAAGAAGGATGGATCATGGTGCATGTTTCTGGATTATAGGGAGCTCAACAAGATTACTATTAAAGATAAATTTCCCATTCCTATCATTGATGAATTATGGGATGAATTACATGGAGCAATTTACTTCACCAAGTTGGATCTTCGTTCAGGATATCATCAAATTAGAATGAGGACTGAAGACATTCCAAAAATAACATGTATAACTCATGAGGGTCATTATGATTTTTTCGTCATGCCTTTTGGCCTTACAAATGCACCTTCTACATTTCAAGGTTTGATGAATTCCATTTTCAAATCCTTCCTTAGAAAATATGTGTGATGATATACTAATCTATAGCAAGTCTTGGAAGGATCATGTTCAACATGTTGACAGGGTGCTCGAACTATTGGAGGAGAAACAATTATATGCAAAAATCTCCAAATTTTTCTTTGGAGTACAAGAGGTGGAATATTTGGGTCATATTGTATCTCATGAAGGTGTTAAGGTAGGCCCTAGAAAAATTAAAGCCATTAAGGAATGGAAAATTACCACATCCATAAAGCATCTGTGAGGATTTCTTGGGTTGACAGGGTATTATCGCAATTTTGTTAAGAATTATGGGAGAATTGTAGCACCTCTAACAACATTACTAAAGAAATATGCATTTTCTTGGACTCCAGAAGCAACGAAGGCCTTTGAACATCTTAAAGAGGCAATGTGCTAAGCATAGGTGTTAGCTATGATAGACTTCACAAAAACCTTTATTGTGGAATGTGATGCCTTAAGAAATGGAATTGGTGTTGTTTTAATGCAAGAAGAAATACCCATTGCTTTTGAAAGTCATCCAATCAAAGGAAAGTATTTAAAAAAATCTATTTATGAGAAGGGAATGTTGGTAGGCACTTCAAGGTAAAAATGGATCATGATAGTCTTAAATAATTTTTAGAACAAAGATTATCTTAAGAAGAACAACAAAAATTGGTCACAAAGATGTTGGGTTATGACTTTGAAATCATCTATAAAAAAGGGAAGCAAAATGTTGTTGCAGATGCACTCTCAAGAAAGGATGAGGATGTGGAAGCATTATTTTGTGCCATTTCTATTATCCAACCAGATTGGATGAACAAAGCAAGGGATGAATGGAAGAATGGTGAAGAAGTGTGGAAACTCATTCAAAAGTTGCATCAAGATCCTAGTACATCTGATACATTTAGCTAGGAAAATGATTATGGTACAAAGATCACTTATACCTCTGTAAGAATTCCCAACTCAAACAAAAGATTCTTCTGGAATTGCACACTTGTCCCTTAGTAGGGCACTCATGATTTTTAAAAACTTACCACAGGGTTAAGAAAGATTTTTTTTGGGATTGCCTTATATCTGATATTAAAAAGTTTTTGGCAGAATGTTTGGTTTGCCAACAAAATAAAGTTGATACAATTAAGACCCCATATCTGTTACAACCTTTATCCATTCCAAGTCAACATTGGGAGAAGGTTTCAATGGATTTTATCATAGGTTTGCCCAAGTCTAAAGGAAAGAATGTCATCCTGGCGGTAGTTGATAGAATTACCAAGTATGCACACTTTAGTGCATTATATCATCCATTTATAGCCAATACAGTTGCTACTTCATTTATGGAAACAATTCAAAAGCTACATGGAAACCCAAAGATTATTTTAAGCGATAGAGATCCCATTTTCAAAGGAAATTTTTGGACAAAATTATTTTCTTTTCTGGGTACTCAATTAGCTCATAGCTCATCTTATAATCCTCAATCTAATGGGAAAACGGAGATAGTGAATAGATGTTTGGAAGGATATCTTTGTTGCTTTGTATTTGATAAAAAAACTCAATGGGTCAAGTGGTTGCCTCTAGCTGAATGGTGGTATAACACTTCCTTCCATACTGTAGAAAAAATGACCCCATTTATGGAACTTTATGGATATCATCCATTGTCCATCACATCGTCTTTAAAAAAATTCTAAGGTTCAAGAAGTGGAAGAACACATCAAGCATCAACAACAAGTTCTCAAATTCCTAAAGGACAACCTCACTTTAGCGCAAAATAGAATGAAACAATATGTGGATCAACATCGCAATGAAAGAAGTTTTGATGTAGGCGACTGGCTATTTCTAAGACTATAACCATACAAAAAAATCTCCCTCAAGCAAGCTAAGAAGGATAATAAATTATCCAAAGTATTATGGTCCATACAAGGTGTTACAAAAGATTGGTACTATGGCATACAAATTGGAGCTTCCTGCATCTTCCCAAGTGCACCCAAGTTTCCATGTTTCATGCTTAAAGAAGGTTATAGGTGAGAAGATATCAGTTCAAACAATATTGCCAGAAATTGATGAGGAAGGAAATATCATATTGGAAATTGAAGCAGTCACAGAAGCAAGAAATCGACAGCTACGAAATTGATCAATTTCAAAGTATCTCATCAAGTGGAGAACTTATCTACTGAAGATTCCACATGGGAGGATGAGAGTTTTATAAAGAAGCATCCAGAACTACTCAAGCATTGAGGACAACACTTTTTGAAGGAGAGGAGCATGTTAGGTCCCTATACTACTAGTGTAACCCCTTATTTTTATTAGTGAAACCCCCTTATTTTATTATTGTGCCCATATAGTTCCCATGTTGTTATTATTGTGCCCCATAGAAGCCCACTATTGTTATTGTTGTGCCCCTACAATATTATTGTTATGTAGGCTTTGATTGTATTGGGACCCCTTAGACTTCTATATATAGAAGGGAGGTCTTGTCATTTGTATCATCCAAGAATTGTTCATTTGTGTAATCTAAAGTATTTTTTTCCCTCAAAGAGGATGATTTTGAATTTGTTGATCTATCTCTTCTATTTTATGAGTTGGTTGCATAACAACACATGGTTAAAAAATTGATAAATTTGTGGTATAAGTCAATCAACTCGATTAGGAACACCAAGAGCCTATAATCATATTCTCATGTTAAAGTAAGGCTTTACACAATCCATGCCCATGATAAGTCAAGCATCTACTACTTTGTATCCCTATCCCACTCCACCAAACACACCTAATTTAGGTGCTACCTACTCCCGCTTTAATGCCTACATACTTAGATGGTTAGGATATAACCCATAATGTATTTAGCTACAACACTAAGACAACTACCATAAGAAATCCATAAGTGTTGCCTCCATTTCTTAATGCTAATGTTTTTTTGGTTACTCCTTAGGAACAAGAAAATCTAAATCAAATCCCTACTCTTAATCCCAAACTGGATAATATGTAGAAAATGGTAGAGAAATGAAGTTTTGACATTCTAAAGAAATGCAAGTTCCTCATAACCATCCTCAGCATACTACTATCAACTGAAACTAGAACTTCCATTTCCAAAGGACAAATTGATGGTGGAATACTAGACCTAATAATTTAGGTGTTCCCCACCCTTCCAATAATGAAAATTAGGTAGGATCATGGCGGGATCCCCGTAGTCGAGGTGAATAAGGAAGTGGAGGTCATATTTACCAAGTAGTGAAATTTCATCGTCCAAAGCAAGCATTATTAGGAACGCTTAATTTTAATCCACCGACACTTGATCCAATCCCATAGATAGCATGCCTTTAGGTCGAGCACTCGATCAACTATAGATATTATATCCCTCTCCCAATAAATTGGTTGAGCGCAAATCAAAAGCATGTTAGAAACAAAGAAATATCTCATTCATGTGTATTGTAATGCACTTTGGGAACATAGATAAAGGACTAATTATGAGATAATATGTAATGATTTTTATTTTTTAAAGCTCATATACTATATTTAATTAACACTGAATTTACATCGCACAACAAACTTCTCAGAATGTCATGGCCCACTGGTATGTAAACTAGGAAAATGTAGAATGATAGGATTGAGAATATGTCCATCATGTTAGAAACAATGGAAACCAGAACACTATTGAGAGGGGGAGTGAATCAATAATGTAACCAAATTATACAAATTTCGACAAATTATGCTTTTCGATCACTTTAGAAATCATTCATGAAACAGCAAAATAACACTGTAAATCATAAAATCATGATCATCAACAAGCACATGGGAAACATATACATAAGACACCAATATTATTTTTATTTCTTTGGAAACTACAAGATTCAACTTGATTATATCATTTCTCCACAAGGTACTACTTGTAGGTTTATCAACTGCTATTGAAAGGAACTTCTATCCCTGCTCAATTATCAATCTTCACTGAAAGGGACTATTGCCCCTGCCCGTTTATCATCCATTGTTGAAAGGGACCCTTTCCCTTACTCATTTATCAACCTTTTCTAAAAGGGGCTCTTGTGCCTACTCGTTTATCAGCCTTTGTTGAAATGGACTCTTGCCCCTACTCATTTATTAGCCTCTATTAAGAGGGACTCTTTCCCCTGAAATGAAGGCTACCATTTGTTGGCCCTGTTAATTCATCTTTCATCCATTTTCAAACTAGATCCAATAGACCACTTTCCTTCATAAACAAATAAATTTTTCAACCTCAACTTCTCACAAAAACCATCATACAAACACCTTCAACAATTTCTGATTACTGATCAAATCACCAACTTTACCAAGAGTATTAATCACCAATCACCAAATCATTATTTTCCCTTTCAAACACCTCTTAGACACCAATATTGGTCTCTAATTCACCTATGATATATAACAAAATTGTACTTCTCCGTTGCACCAACAACCTCTAATCAGTTACTTGAATTATGCTTTTAAACAAAATTGGGACTAACATTTTTGGAAATTGAAGCTTAGTCATCTTGCACTTTGGTCTTTGCATGGATTGATTATTTTTTTCCCTTTTCCTGTTCAACTGTGTCTTCTGAATCTCCTCTTCAAGTTATCATTCACTGCTCACCTTTTGTTGCTTGAAAAATTGAGCTTAATGACTTAAATTTGCTATTATGGATTTTAAGCTTTAATTTCCTTTCTCTCAAATTCTTGAATGAATCCATTATTTTTTCCTTTGTTCTCCTTCAACTCAGCCTTTTGAATATACTCTTTAAGTATTCAATTATTTCTTTGTTATTTCTATGAGAAAAATTGAGTTAAATTGTCATTTTTCTCAATTCTGGTGAGTTACAGGATTTAGCAGAGGTTCTTCTATTTTTAGAGAGCTCCAACTCTGGTTGAACCACCAAATTTTCCTTTAATCTCATTGATGTTACTATATTCTGTTTTTATCCACATTCATTTATGGTTTAGCAATTTTTAACGTCCTCCTTTATTTTATTTGGGAAAAAACACCAAAATCAAGACTGTAGATCTGTCATTCTAAGCTACTGACTCATCCATGCCAAATCCGAAAGGATTTCCATTAAAAATGTTGCCTATCATATAGCCACGGGCCATTTTATTTTTATTTATAAAATGATTGCATATTTAACTTTGTGGGCCCCTTTGCGCTTTTATTTTAGCCCCAAGTGCTACTAAATTTATAACTCCACGAACTAGGAAAAACCAAAACACATGGTTACAAAATTGATAAATTTGTGTTATAAGTCAATTAACTTCGTTAGGAACACCAAGAACCTATAATAATATTCTTGTGTTAAACTAAGGCTTTACACAATCCATGCCCATGATAAGTCAAGCATCTACTGCTTTGTATCTCTATCCCACTCCACCATACACTCCCATACTCCTAATTTAGATGCTGCCTACTCCTACTTCAATGCCTACATACTTAAATGGTTAGGAGATAACCAGAATGTCTCTAGATTCACCACTCACACAAATCCCATAGGAAATCCTAAAGTGGTGCCCCCATTTATTAATGCTAATGTTTTTTTGGGTACTCCTTAGGAACAAGAAAGATAACCCAAATCCACTCTTAATCCCAAACAGGATAATATGCCGAAAATAGTACATAAATGAAGCTTTGACATGCTAAATAAAGGCAAGTTCCTCATAACCAACCTCAACATAGTACTATTAATCGGAACTAGAACTTCCATTTCCAAAGGACAAATTGACGATGGAATATTAGACCTAATAATTGAGGTGTTCCCATTGTGCCAACAATGCAAACTAGGCAGGATCAAGATGGGATCCCAGTAGTCCAGGTGAATAAGGAAGTGGAGGTCATATTTACTAAGAAGTGAAAGCCCATCGTCCAAATTAAGCAGTATTAGCAACACTTCAATTTGATCCATCGATACCTAGGCCAGTCCTGTAGATAACATGCCTTTAGGTCAAGCACTCGATTGACTATAGCTACTATCTCCCTCTCCCAATCAATAGGTTGAGTGTGGATAAAATTCATGTTATATACAAAGAAATATCTCATTCATGTATATTGTAATTCCCTTTGGGAACACTAATACATGACTAATTATGAGAGAATACAGAATGGTTTCTCTTTTTTTAATCTCATATACTACATTTAATTAACACTAAATTTACATCGCATAACAAGCTTCTTAGAATGTCATGGCCTACTGTTATGTAAACTAGGCAAATGAAAAATGTTAGGATTGAGCATATGTTCATCATGTTGGAAACAATGGAAACCAAAACACTATTGAGAGGGGGGTTGAATCAATAGTGTAACCAAATTATACAAATATTCACAGATTATACTTTTTGATCACTTTAGCAATCATTCATGAATCAACAACACAATAATGTAAATCATAACATCATGGTAATTAACAAGATCATGGGAAACATATACATAAGACACTAATCTTCTTTTTATTTCTTTGGAAAATACAAGCTTCAACTTGATTATATGATTTCCCCAAAAGCTACTACTTGTAGGTTTATCAGCTGCTACTGAGAGGAACTAATATCCCTACTCAGTGATCAGTCTTCACCGAAAGGGACTATTTCCCCTACTCATTTATCATCCTTTGTTGAAAGGGACCCTTGCCCCTACTCGTTTATCAACCTTTGCTAAAAGGGAATCTTGTGCCCGCTCGTTTATCAGCCTTTGCTGAAATTGACTCTTTCCCCTACTTGTTTATCAGCCTCTACTGAAATGGACTCTTGCCCTTGAAAGTCAAGCTACCACTTGTTGGCCCCATTGATTCATCTTTCATCCATTTTCAAACTAGAGCCAACATACCGCTTTCCTTCATAAACAAATAATTTTCGCAACTTCAACCGCTCACTAAAATCACCATCAAACACCTTCAACAATATTTGATTACTAATCAAATCATCAAATTTACGAGCAACATTAATCACCAATTCATTATTTTCCTTTTCAAACACCTCTCAGACACCAAGATTGGTCTCTGATTCGCCTCTGGGCTATAATGACACCGTACTTCTCCATTGAAGTAACTAATAACGATGGTTGAAAAATGTTATCCAGGCACAACCATTATGTTTTGTCCAAGGTTGGCCTACTGTTTCGTTGCCTCCTCCTCCTCCTCCTGAGGAAAATGTGTCACATCACCTATAGTTATTTTTTTCATGTGTTTCACCCTCTCCACAGGAAGCACATCAACTTTCTAATCTTGCAAATCAACCTCCTTCCATCAACTGATCAAATTTCTAGACATACCACTATTCTTGCTCAACCTATTTCTTAGTCCTCCAAGCAAGCAACCAAGCCACCTAAACTTGTTTCCAATAATGAAAGACAAAATGCCCAAATCACTAGGTCTGATTCCTCTCTTGATTCCTCTCACTTGGTGGCATCCCATCCTCGCCAGCAAGAGAAGCAAGCTGAAAGTGCTCCTACTCAGAGATTAAAATGGAAGTTCATGGATATTTTTAATTTGACTTTGATGTAAAAGTGGATATTATTTGTTTTTTGTTATTGTTTGGCTTATTTTCACTAGTTTATATAGACATATGGTAGTTTTGTATATTTATATGGATATTTTTACATCACTTATTTATATGAATGGAATTTTTGAGGATTTTTTATGATGCATATCTCATATTTTATCTGCAAGATGCATACACATTGTGAAGGATATATTTATACACAAATCATGATCATGATTGTATAAATTAATTTCTAGATTTGCAACTGCTCGTGAATTTTTAATCAAAATCACAAGACAAAAACCTACTCTACTGCTCTGTGAACATTATTTCACAATTTAGAACAAAAATTTTAGACATGCAAGAAGAAATCACACACATGCAACAAGTATCTATATCTAGGGAAAGAAATCTGCTAAAAACCCCAATGCCTCTCGCATTAATCAAATGAATAAAGATGTATTAAAATTTCTATGCTCAACTGAGCTCACCTTGCAAGTGCATAATCTATCTCTCTACTCACTGAAGGCTTCTGACCTAGACTTACTCAATTTATGCCTTGGCTTGATCTCTTATTTCCTTGCATTGTTCCTTGAGGAATTGAGCCCCTATTATTTAGGAAATTCCTCAAATTTATTGTGCAATTCCTTTAGGATGATCATTTGACTGCATGCAACCCTGTACACTCAAGACTAGTCTACAATTGATGTTACATTGCCTTGGAATCTCCACCTGGCTTGAGGAACTCGAATTCTTTGCATGCACTAGTTATTTTGTGTTGATTGATCAGTTAACTATATGATCACTGAGTTTGACTAAAGTCCCATTGCACAACTTGAACTTCCACTACTTCCTCCAACATTTGGAAATAGTTTAAATGAAAACAAACTTATATAACTAACCTTGATTGCTACATATTAGCAATCACACATGCTTAACTGAACTCTAACTCCTCCAACTCAAATTTATTTAGTAAACTAGATGACGATTTTTTTCACTAAAGTTAAAATCATTCAAGTTGTTTATTGATGTGGAAATTCGGGTTTTCTCAATTTAATCAAGGAAAAATAAAATTGGGAATTTATTGTTGCATTTTTCAACACTCCCTCTCAGGAATAAAGGGATTATCAACCACCCCTATCCTACACCTATGGAACTTGAACTCATCTCTTGACAAGGTGTTTATCCAGATGTCAGCATATTGTTCCTCTGTCAGAATGTACTACAACAACATTATCTGCCTCTACAAACAATCTCATAAATGGTGATACCATATATCTATATGCTTGGATCGATTGTGAAAATAGGATTTTCAGGTAACTTGATGCAATTTTGATTATCACAGTAGATCACAGTTGGATCCATTGTCTGACCAAATAATCCAACAAGTATCTTTCTCATCCAGATCGCATCACATGTTTCTTGAATTACAACCATGTATTCTACTTCTGCAAATTTGAGTGCCACATATATTTGCTTCCTCTTATACCAATAAATCATTGTAGATCCAACATTGAAAATTCCACCTGATGTACTCTTTCAGTCCGATGGACTCCCCGCCCAATCTGCATCTGTGAAGCCACATAAATTCACTCCCTCTATCTGTCTGTACCGAAGTCCAAACAGGGTAGTTCCTTTGAGATACCATAGAACATGCTTAGCTACCCTCAAAAATAATTTGGTTAGCCTAACCATAGCTTGGATCAGCTGGTTGACTGCATAACACATATCTGGTCGTGTGTTCACAAGATACATTAGTGAACCTACCAATTGCTGATAAATAGTAACATCCACTTCCTCACTTGAAGTCGCATCCTCTTTCCTCTAGTGTGTCACTAGAGGTGTCTCCATGAGTTTGCAACTATCCATGTGAAACCTCTGAAGTATCTTGTTGGCATACTTTCCCTGAGAGACAAATAGTTCCCCATTTCCTTGCCATACTTTCAATCTTAGCAAGTAGTGCATGAGACTCATGTACTTTATTTCAAACTCTCTTGCAAGGTCCTCCTTGTAAAATCTGATCAGCTGCTCATCGCCAGTTAAAATAAAATCATCAACATATAAGAAAATTGTTGGCATTATGATTATGGTATGGCTCTATGATTCATATGTTGTACTTGATGGCAACTCATACAGGTGGCAAAACTCTGATCAGGCTCTCAAAATGATAAAAATTAAGAGGTGTTGAGCCTTGAAAATGTCATTCATTTCCATTACACTTTCACTATTATGTCCATTATATCACCTCCATTTCATCTCCATTTCACTACTATGTCACCACATTCATCCCACTTTCATTATCATTTGGCCACCTTTATGTTTTTCCAATATTTATTATTTCTAAGCCTTTTAAGTGAATTTGCGGTTAAACATTAGAAAATAATGTGCATATGCTTATACCTAACAAATGGGTTGAGATTGTTGACATGTGTAGGTTGAAAGGAGGCTTCTAGAAGACCCTTATGTGGCACTCTAAGGCCAAATTCGAATTTGGTTGGAAAGAATCATGGGATCATGAGGATATGTGTCACATCTCCTAATTGTATTGTAACTCTAAAAAGACATGTGTCTTATCAGTTCCTATTTTGATTAGGACTCTAGAGGTAGAGGGAGAGATTCATGGACTATCATTAATGAGATGACTCTCATCTTTTTGTATAAATAGGATATCTCTCTACTTCATTTGTTAGTCTTTTTAGTCCCTAGTTCTAAAGTATGTAGTTCTTCCTTGATGGCTTTTGAAAGCTTTGGAGAACTTTGTTGTACTTTGTACTTTTGAAGAAATTGAATAAAGCTTTGATGTTCTCAACATGGAAGGAGATGTGAAGTAGATGTCATGGAGCATATTAGGATGTAAGGTAGAGTAGATTTCATTTTGTAAATATTGCTTTGTAGAATGTAAGGTAGATTAGATTTTTCATTCATGCAATTTTAATTCATGCAAGTGTGTTCAATTTTGCTTTGATTTCATAACTAGTGGTATGTGTGATCATTCTATGTTGCTGACCTTTATTTTTCTGCAGTTTGATTTTCATTAGTATCATTTCTTTAACTTGCACTTTACTTTCTGCTCTTAGATATCAAGTTGTTCATCTATTGATGGTTCTTTTTCCATAATCAAATAACTTTATTGGAGCCAAAATATCACTTAGTACAGCTTGGTTTAGTTTGTTTTAAGACTCACATTGCTGACTTGTTTATAACTGTTCTCACATGATAAATCTAGCTGAAAGGCAAAAAGGTTAAGAAAAGGTTAAAGTAGTGTGATTTGTCTCCTTTATGTAGTGTCACTTAGATTTCACATTGCTTAGATTAAGTTGAAGAGTTAAAATAGTGTGAGATAGTTGTTCTCACTTTTAATTGAATTTAATATAGATTTCATTTTCATTTTAAATCAGCAGCAGAGATACTGGGTCGGTGCCATTAGTCCTTTATTTGATGTCTTTATTTTCCTTTAAGCATTTGATTTCATAGGTGGTAGAGGGACCCTGCCTTGTATAGTTTTCATTTTATTTTTGCATTTTATTTCACCATGTATATTAGCTGTACATAAATTGCTTTCAATTTGATTGTAGATTAGTGATGCACATAGCCTTTTAATGAACTAATGACGTGATAGAATCATCTTGTCCTTTTGCTGAAGCAGCAAGGATACTGGGTCTCATAGTCATTCTCTCATTATTTGATTATTGCATTTTATTTCGATTGAACTAGTTGTATATTTACACTTTTGTTTAAATACTAACTCCATCAATAACATGTTTTAAGTTGCATTAAACACTTTAGAAAAGCAACAAGAACAAAACCCCAAAAACAACATAAACTATAAAATGACGAAGTAAGAGAAAGGTTAACTAAGCACATATGGTGCACCACATTTCATCAGTTTACGATACCCGGATTGATAATTTATGTAGAGCAATTTAAGACGTTAAATTTACTAGACATATTGGCGCCGTTGCCGGGGAAGTGTAATTAGGAGACCTTATTTCTTACATCTGAAAAAAAAAAAAAGGTTAATAATTCTTGAGTATGCTCTCCTCTTGCACTTTGTGTGATCTGGAGGATCAGAAAAAGAATTGTTAAGAAAAAATATAGGAGACAAAATAAACTTCATCACTTCAATTGATTCAAGAAAAAAAAATAAACTTCATTTCATTTCCATTTTCACTCCATGCCATCCATTTCATTTCATCAATAAAAGTTATTTCCCCATGATCATTTCCATTCAGATTGCCTAACTATCTCTATTTAGCTAAGTGGTTGCTGTGCCAAGTTTCCGCAGCTGAAATCAGTTTCCGCAGCTGTAATCAGTTTCCGCAGCCACCACTCTGTTTTTCACATTTACAGTCAAGATGTTAGTGCAATAAAATGAAAATGCAGGTATGACTAAGCAATATAAAAATTCAAAAATTCAGAGAAAAAAAAAATGCATATAGAAGTGAGTTTATATCATAAGGATGGTTGGTATACATGCAGCAAGATGTGGCACCTGCAGGTTTTTCTTTGGCTCTGCTGTACTTCACAGTCTTAAGTTTTGGTACCTTGATGACAACAGCCTTAGAATGGAGAGGTATTCCAACCTATGTGTTGGGCCTTGCCCGTGCAGTAAGTGCGATCATTGGATTCAGTGGCTTTGGTCCATTTGGATTCAGTGGTGGATTTTGTTGCCATGTGTGGCTTCAATTTGGGTTCAAAAGCAACAACTATCATCTTGGATGTTAATGGGAGGAGTGGCTGCATCTCGCTTGGGACTATGGATGTTTGATCTTGCTGTGGTGCAAGAAATGCAGGATTCTGTCCCTGAATCAGATCGTGGTGTTGTAGGTGGTGTTCAAAACTCTCTTCAATCATGCATGGACTTGCTGGGTTATGTCATGGGAATGATTGTCTCAGACCCTAAGGACTTTGGAGTGTTAATACTTGCCTCCTTCCTATCAGTTTCATGTGCAGCGCTTCTCTATTCTCTTCATACATATCGTATATAATTGATGATGATTTTGAGCTTCTTGTAATTTTTGAACCTGTGTAATACACCTGCAGAACAGTATATCAAACAAGAAAAACGAATGCAACAATAAAAACATCAACTCAGAAAGAATGCAGAACAGAGAATTGTTAACTCAGGAAAAATGCGTAAACAGCAGAAAAAATGTCAAACTTCAAACGTTTGATTTGACCAAACAGAGACGAATTTAGAAAAACTAAAACATGGGTTTTTTTTCCAGGTGGGTTAATTAGATAACCCAGAAACCGTTTGAAGAAATTTGTGGCGGTCTGGGAGAAATATTCGGTTCTTTGGAGCCTCTTTTTTGCCGCCGCGTGAAAAAAAACTGGATTTGAATTGATTAACTGATAGTTGAATGCGTGATTCAATTTCGCGTGCCTGAGGAAAGGAATTCTAATTGGGAATCAACTGCATGCTGGCATCTAAAACCCGATTACACGCCTTCCATCTTATTAAATTCAAACCTGTTTAGAGACGTATTCCAATTGAACACGACTCTCTGTCATTAAATCCCATCAAGGACGCTGCTCCCTTCAAGATCTTTCCCATTGCCAGAAGCAAGGTCCTCTCGATAAGAAAATATCATCATTAATCGTAACTTCCTGAATGGAAGGAATCGTGTGGGAGAGCTCAGAATTCTGAGGGCCGTAAAAGTGAAGCCAGTTATACTGCTGTTGCTAAGTCAGTTCTAGCACTGATGGTTATGTACTTGTGAATTGCTGGTTCTTTCTTTCTACCTGAGCAAAACCAGCCTGTATAGAATCTAGATCATATTTGTTGTTTGAGATGACATCTAATCAGGAGGAAATATGTGCAGATATTTTTTTTAGATTTTTATGATGAAGCAAATCAACGCATGCATTTGTATCTTCTTGTGAATTCATCTTGGCTGCTCATCCTCTGTTTCCGTTTACAGTTCTTGAACACTCCCGTATCCATCTTCCATTTTCAGCCATTGTTCTTCCATCAACCTTACAACATAACCGTCTTACCTCTGTTAAACCTTCAGACGCAGTTGAATTCCAGATTGAATTTTAAACAGAGTAAAGGATGGGTCGGTTACTAAGGGCAGAACCGAAAGGGCCAAATAGTTATGATCATGGTTATAGGCTGTTTGTCAAATTATAAATTCATCAATAAAACTGTTTTGCTCCATTCACAGAGTTCCTACATGCAGACAATGAAAAAAAAAAATTCAAAATTGATGATCGACTGTTTTAGCCACTTTCCGCAGCCAGCCCAACTTTCCGCAGCTAGCCCAACTTTCCGCAGTTGTTTTGTTAAACTCTAGGTTGCAGGTGTCATCAAGCAAAACAAGTCACATGGGTAGCTGGGGGAATGTTGGTACATGGATGGTGTCCTATTCATTCGATCAAATTTGATGAAAAAGACCCCAGTCAAAGGGAAGTCAAATTGTGTGTTATCACTAAGTCGCCACACTGAGTCACTGCATGTCAAGAAAAAATAATAATTTTGAATCAATGAAATGAACAAGTTATTTGCTCACTTTTCTGAAGGTATTGATTAATTTTGGACTGATGATGAAAGATGAATGGCTAACTTTGTATTCAATATTTTTAGCTACAGAACCGTGCACATTCCGCAACTAAATTCCAATTCCGCAGCTGTTCTCCAATTCCGCAGCCAGAAAAACCTCATTGTTCAAATCAGCCTGACTTTTTCATACAAAATCAGATTTTGATGATTTAAGTACCATTGGAAAGATCTCAACAAGATCTACACAATGAGAAATCCATCATTTTAGTTTGAAATGGCAAATAATGAAATAAATTGCTGAAAAGAAGCAACATCAACTTGAGGCACTAATTCCAAATCAAGTATAGATTCTTTTGATTTTTCCTTTGAGAACTTGTTTCATTATACAAATTCTTAGTTTTGTGTGTAAATATCATAACTAGAGATATTGGCCATCTCTCTCCTTTGATAATTTTACATTCCATTGTAGAAGAAGTATTAGTTTTTTTGCAGGTTCTAGGAGGAAGGACAAATGACTACAAGAGAATGGTGTCTCTCTAAGAGACCAATTTGTTTCATAAGAGGATGATCAACAACAAAGAGGAAATACGCTGATGCAAAATCAGATCCAAACACTTGAAAAACTTTCAGATACTATTGTCTCCATCACATCCATCCATCACATCCATACTCCATAATAAACCATTCACCTTATTCCACTTCATACTTTCCACTTACATTCACATACACTTTCCATCTCTTTTTGTCCATTCATAACCCACAAATAAAAGCAAGAGGCTCATTCATATGCTTATTGCCCATTGCCATTTCTACTCTCCATTGCCATCTTCCATTTTCATTCTCCATTCCTTGTCATTTTCATTCCGCAAATAAGCCCTGCTTCAATGCAAATTATTGAGTCCATAGTCCTTTGAGTCTAATTTCTTTGTAAAAACACCTTGAGGCTTGCATGCCTTAATGGAAAGTCCTCATGCTGACAAACAATGGGAATACATTAATGTCCCTTGTTCGTTAGATCTTCTAGGTGACTCGACATCAGCAAATTTATTCGTACCTAGCAAGATGTGTTTGGGCATCTTGACTCTCATTGTCACCAATGGTGAGAGTTCTCGTGTTGACTAGTGGCATCCATTAATGGCCACTAAGCCAACAATTTCCTACTATTTTCGACATCAGAACATCTTTTCACATAGTAGGAATTGTGCCAATGAGTTTTGAAGACATGAAGACTATTATTTTCAGCATTTTGGAGCAGATTCAGCAAGTTTTAGTAGAAGCAATAAAAAGTCATCTTATCTCTCTATCCATGACTCCTCTTGTTCAGCCACTTGAAGAAGAATATGATCAGAAATTTTTAGCCACTACACATACAACTCATCCATTCCAAAGGGTAAGTGAAGGTACGGCATTTTCTAACTTTTGACCATAGAATTCCATAAAAAGCTAGAATGATAATTGTTGGAGAAACATTTCTCTTCCTCATTTCATAAAATTGCCAATACCATCAGTTGGGGGGGGGGGAATACATTCATATTCATATCTTGCCATGTCCATATCATATTCAGGAGCTCACATACTTCCAACATATATTAATTATTACATTGCTATTATGAGCATACAATGGCTTTTGAAAAAGTGCTTAAAGGATAAATTGGATACAAACAAAATCATGGTTGTCACACAAGAACCAACCATCATGCAATCCAATAAAGATATACTTTGCAACAATAATCAAAATATCATTATGCAAAGTTCAAAGATCAAAGTAGAAGGCAACAACAAAGAAAAAAAATGGTTGTAACACAAGAACCAACCATGTTGCAATTCAAGTAAAACACTTTGCAGAAATATGAAGTTATCAAATGATATCATGCAAAGTTAAGCCAAAGCTCAAGGATCAAAAGAGTTAATGTAATATATATTGCATGAGGACATGCAATAGCTTCAGTTGGGGGCTATGTTGAGCCTTGAAAATGTCATTCATTTCCATTACACTTTCACTATTATGTCCATTATATCACCTCCATTTCATCTCCATTTCACTATTATGTCACCACATTCATCCCACTTTCATTATCATTGGGCCACCTTTATGTTTTTCCAATCTTTATTATTTCTAAGCCTTTTAAGTGAATTTGTGGTTAAACATTAGAAAATAATGTGCATATGCTTATACCTAACAAATGGGTTGAGATTGTTGACATGTGTAGGTTGAAAAGAGGCTTCTAGAAGACCCTTATGTGGCACTCTAAGGCCAAATTCGAATTTGGTTGGAAAGAATCATGGGATCATGAGGATATGTGTCACATCTCCTAATTGTATTGTAACTCTAAAAAGACATGTGTCTTATCAGTTCCTATTTTGATTAGGACTCTAGAGGTAGAGGGAGAGATTCATGGACTATCATTAATGAGATGACTCTCATCTTTTTGTATAAATAGGAGATCTCTCTCCTTCATTTGTTAGTCTTTTTAGTCCCTAGTTCTTAAGTTTGTAGTTCTTCCTTGATGGCTTTTGAAAGCTTTGGAGAACTTTGTTGTACTTTGTACTTTTGAAGAAATTGAATAAAGCTTTGATGTTCTCAACATGGAAGGAGATGTGAAGTAGATGTCATGGAGCATATTAGGATGTAAGGTAGAGTAGATTTAATTTTGTAAATATTGCTTTGTAGAATGTAAGGTAGATTAGATTTTTCATTCATGCAATTTTAATTCATGCAAGTGTGTTCAATTTTGCTTTGATTTCATAACTAGTGGCATGTGTGATCATCTTGTCTATGTTGCTGACCTTTATTTTTCTGCAGTTTGATTTTCATTAGTATCATTTCTTTAACTTGCACTTTACTTTCTGCTCTTAGATATCAAGTTGTTCATCTATTGATGGTTCTTTTTCCATAATCAAATAACTTTATTGGAGCCAAAATATCACTTAGTACAGCTTGGTTTAGTTTGCTTTAAGACTCACATTGCTGACTTGTTCATAACTGTTCTCACATGATAAATCTAGCTGAAAGGCAAAAAGGTTAAGAAAAGGTTAAAGTAGTGTGATTTGTCTCCTTTATGTAGTGTCACTTAGATTTCACATTGCTTAGATTAAGTTGAAGAGTTAAAATAGTGTGAGATAGTTGTTCTCACTTTTAGTTGAATTTAATATAGATTTCATTTTCATTTTAAATCAGCAGCAGAGATACTGGGCCGGTGCCATTAGTCCTTTATTTGATGTCTTTATTTTCCTTTAAGCATTTGATTTCATAGGTGGTAGAGGGCCCCTGCCTTGTGTAGTTGTCATTTTATTTTTGCATTTTATTTCACCATGTATATTAGCTGTACATAAATTGCTTTCAAGTTGATTGTAGATTAGTGATGCACATAGCCTTTTAATGAACTAATGACGTGATAGAATCATCTTGTCCTTTTGCTGAAGTAGCAAGGATACTGGGTCTCATAGTCATTCTATCATTATTTGATTATTGCATTTTATTTCGATTGAACTAGTTGTATATTTACACTTTTGTTTAAATACTAACTCCATCAATAACATGTTTTAAGTTGCATTAAACACTTTAGAAAAGCAATAAGAACAAAACCCAAAAAACAACATAAACTATAAAACGACGAAGTAAGAGAAAGGTTAACTAAGCACATATGGTGCACCACACTTCATTAGTTTACGATACCCGGATTGATAATTTATGTAGAGCAATTTAAGACGTTAAATTGACTAGACAAGAGGTCCGCATGTGCTCTATGAAAAGAGTGCGTACCTGTAGGTACGCCGTGAAGGGACTGCGGCCATACATGCAGGTCACTCGTTCATGAGGTGCGTACCCCCAGTTCTCTTACTTCAAGGCAGAGAAGCGCGCTCACGTGGGGTTTCTTATGTTTGGCCCGTGGTATTTAGCCCGCCGTTCTTGATTCTATGGTTTTGGCCCGTGGTATTGTTTTATATTATTATTATTATTGAGCCCCATGTTTTTGGGCCCCTTGTATTGGTTATCTATGGTATTGATCCATGATTTTAGGAAGAGCTTGCCTTTATAAAGCAAAGGAGATCACTTGGCTAAGCATCTTTTGCAAATTGAATATCTTAAGATCTGAAATATTGGGTTATTGTTTTAAAAGCTTGATCTATATAAAAGTGAAGACGAAAGCGAATCTATGAAGGGGGATCTCTCGAGCGCATGATCAGATCTGAGCATCTGACTATCTGTGGCACACTGGGGGGACTGCCAATTCGGCCCTAATCAGAGGTACGTAGGTGATTAACGGTGCAAGTGCGTGGGTACGCAGAGCAGAAGAAGGAGCAGTGCGTGGGTACGCAGAGCAGAAGAGGGGGCAGTGCGCAGCGCGACAGAGGTTCAGGTGCGTAGGCACAGTGAAAGTACGTGGCGCTTCAGAAGCCGCAGGTGCGTAGGTACGCAGCGCGATAGAATCTGTGGGTGCGTGGCTACAGTAGCAGTACGCGGCGCGATAGCATCTGTGGGTGCGTGCCTACAGTAACAGTATGCGGCATGATTAAAGAAACAGTGCGTGGGTACACGGTGCAGCAGAAGGCTCTCTGTGGGCATACGGAGGGGAGCAGAAGGTGAAGTGCGGAGCCACGCAGGCCAGATAAAGAAAAACTTCGGATCTGTCTTAAGACTTTTGTTGGCTGAATTTTTCTGTTGATAAGGTGCTCTGGGTTTAGTTTACTGTTATTATTGATCTGGTTACTGCAGTTGACTAGGTGATTTACTTGTACTTGATTATCTCTTGATGTTTATGGATCCAGTTTGAAAATTTATGAAAAGTGGTCCTTGAAAGAAAAGAAGTAGGGGGTTGTAGCTCCCTTCCAGGAGAGACTGGAAAACGAGAGAGAGTTGTAGCTCTCTGCAGGTTGCAGCCTGCGTACTGGTAAAGGACTGCACCAATACAAAACCATGGTAAAAGGAGTTTCTAATTTGAAAGAAGATAGAGACATATTGGAGCAGGTGGTTTTCACCCACATTGGGTTTCCACCTTATATCTGGTGTTCTTTGGTGTGACTATCTGTTTTTCTTGTACATGCTCATTATTTTATGGTACTGACATGCAAAAATAATTCAAAGTATAAATAAGGAAGATTTATTAAAAGAACTTGATAATACTGATTCACCCCCCTCTCAGTATTATTTCCAACAATTGGTATCAGAGCAGGTCCTTCAGAGAAGCTTGATCGCTTGAAGGAAGATCATTCATCATGAGCAACTACGAGAGGGAAGCATCAATCAGGCCACCAATCTTTGATGAGACAAACTTCAATTATTGGAAGGTAAGAGTTATTGCCTATCTTAATTCTCTTGGTACAGAAGTTTGGGATATCATAGATACAGGCTACACTTTTCCTTCAGCTACTCCTACAGATTCGGCCGAGAAGAAGAAATATGAAACAAATGCTAAAGCAGTCAATACTCTGCTAGGATGCTTATCTCAAACAGAATTCGTAAAGGTTATGCAATATAAATCCGCAAAGGAAATATGGGACAAGATTGTCTTGAGCTACGAAGGAGATGAACAGGTAAAGCGTGCTAAACTTCAAACCCTCAGGATTCAGTATGAAAATCTCAGAATGTATAATGATGAAAGTGTGGCTAACTATTTTCTTCGGGTAAATGAGATTGTTAATTGCATGAAGAACTTGGGTGAAGAAATAAAAGAGGCTATTGTGGTTGAAAAAGTTTTAAGATCATTGTCCCCCAAGTTTGAATCTAAAGTATCTGCAATAGAAGAAAAGGAAAATCTACGAATTCTTACTATGTCTCAGCTACACGGAATTCTAACTGCTTATGAAATGAGAAAGGGAGGTCCATCAGACAGGAGAGAAGCTGCTTTCAAGGCTTCAGGCAAAGGAGACTACTATGAAGCAAGTCACGTGCCAGAAGAAGAAGAAGAATCAAATTTTGTCAGAAATCTTCAACGGGGTACTGGAAGGTTCAGAGGTAAGTTACCTTTTAAATGTTTTTCTTGTGGAAGAGTAGGCCATTATGCTGCGAAATGTCCTCATAAGGATAAGATTGACAAAGGAAAGGAACCTGCTAGATGGAGCAAGAAACAGAATGCAAATAAGTAAAGCTACTACACTCATGAAGATAGTGATGGTCTATCAAATAGTGATGAAGATGAACGAGGTAATGACTATAAACTTTTAATGGCATTTGAAGATGATGATTACATGGATGCTATAGATGTGGATAGATTTCATGAAGAAATTTCTAGACTCAAGACATGTATAGAAGAAAAGAATATGATCATTGATACTCTACAATTTCAGATTGATGAAAAAGAAAAATATCTTGAAAAGTTAGAAGGTGAAATTGTTGGTCATAGAAAAGAGATTGAGAAAACAAAGGCTATTAATCTTAAGTTTGTCAAAGGATCTGAAACTCTGGATGAGATCATCAATGTACAACGTTCTCCACTAAACAAGACAGGTCTGGGGTATAATGGAGAAACTTCTCAAGCATCCACCTCAAAGAGTTATCTTGATGCAGCAAGAAGGAATGAGCAAAATCACAATGGAGATCACTAGGTAAAGCAGGGACTAATTACAAACAAAGACTATCAGGCATACCAGGGGTAATTCGTCTTAAGGATGAACAAAAGCTACAACCAGCCACAGGTAAAATCCTCTCAATTTGCTTCAAGAATGAATGACAATAGAAATTACAATCGTTTCGCCGGAAGATTTGATAACCACAGAAGTTTCTTCAATGGACAATGCTTTTCTTGCCATAACTTTGGTCACAAAGTAGCTCAATGTGTTGCATATAAAACGATCATGACTAGAGAAGCTCAAAAACAAAAGTATGACCGGGATTACAAAAAGGACCTATAACAACTTTTCGGTTCTTGAAAATGAAGTTGAATGTTCTATTTGCAATAACTTTGGTCATGAAGATTCTGAATGCAGGAGCAGGTTTCAGCAGACAAAGGAACAAGCCTCAAGCACCAAAACATGGAGAATAAAGGAACCAAAAACAGAAAGATGTGGGATAGCATTCTATGCAGAGGGACAGGAAAATCTATGGTACATTGACAGTGGATGTTCGAAGCATATGACAGGTGATAAAGAAAAACTTGAATCATATTCTGCTTTAGAAAAGGGAAAGAAAGTTTCTTTTGGAAATGATACTCCTGTAGCTATAAAAGGAAAAGGCACTGCTCAGTTAAAAGAAAAGGTCAAAGCTGGAAATGTTTTGTATGTTGATGGATTGAAGCATAATCTTCTGAGTGTCAGCCAGATGTGTGATCAAGGAACCGAGATGATATTTAGATCAAATGGATGTCTTGTTCGTGATCTTGATACAGGTAAAGCGGTGATCAAAGGTAAAAGAACTCCAAATAATCTATACATATTTGAAGAAGGACAACAACAATGCTATCTAAGCAAGGATGATGAACATTGGTTATGGCACCAGAGGTTGGGGCATCTAAGCTTTTCACAAATAAGGAAAGCATGCAAATATCAGGCAGTTCGCGGTCTTCCAGATATCGAAATTCTAGACAACACCATATGCAAATCATGTCAGTTTGGAAAGCAAACCAGAACTAACTTTCTAGAGAAGGAAGGATCAGCTAGCATGCCTCTTGAGCTTGTACATACAGATGTATGTGGACCATTCAGGAAAAGGACACCTCGAGGAGAAGAATACTTGATATTATTCATTAACGATTTCTCCAGGTTTGTCTGGTTAGGACTTATGAATCACAAAGATGAAGCATTCGAAAAATTCAAATCCTTTAAAGCCTTGGTTGAAAATGAATCAGGATACAAAATTAAGTGCCTCAGATCCGACAGAGGTGGGGAGTTTAACTCAAATGAATTTTCCGATTTCTGTGAAGAACATGGGATAACAAGAGAATTCTCTACAGCTAGAACTCCTCAGCAAAATGGAGTAGTGGAAAGAATGAACAGAACAGTCCTACAAATGGCTCGTGCTATGCTTGATGAGTCTGGAACTCCCGCAACTTTCTAGGGTGAAGCTGCATATGCTGCGGTTGTTATTCTCAACAAAACAAATGTCCGGGTGAACAGCACTCAAACTCCTCATGAGCTCTGGTATGGTGAGACTCCTTCGGTAAAGCACTTCAAAATCTTTGGGAGAAAATGCTATATTAAGAATACTGATGAGCAACTTGGCAAACTTGAACCTAGAGCAGATGAAGGCATTCTTCTTGGTTATTCTCCACACAGCAAAGCATACAAGTGCTACAATAAAAGACTTGGAAGAATTGTTGACAACATTGATGTAGTGGTTGATGAGAAGGGATACATTCCTAGGCAAGTAAATCATGAAGATATCGAAGAAGATGAAGACTACCCTCAAAGACAAAATGATGAAGAAGAAGAACCTCAAGAAGAACTAGAGGAGTAGATAAGGATAGAAGAGAAGACTCCATCCATATATGTTCAGAAGAATCATCCAGAATCTCAGATTTTGGGGCAGAAAGAAGCAGGTGTACAAACAAGAAGAACAATTGCAGAAGCTTCAAGCTATTTGGCATTACTCTCTTCCACTAAACCACAAAATGTGAAAGAGGCATGCAAAGATGAATGTTGGGTCAAAGCAATGGATGAAGAACTTGAGCAGATCGAAAAGAACAACACTTGGGAGCTGGTTCCTAGACCAAAGGATAAGAATGTTATAGGGACAAAATGGGTCTTCAAAAATAAATTGAATGAAAATGGAGAAGTAATTAGAAACAAGGCCAGACTTGTTTGTAAAGGGTATGCGCAGCAAGAAGGAATAGATTTTGAAGAAACCTTTGCTCCTGTTGCAAGACTTGAGGCCATCCGAATGTTCCTTGCTCTCTCAAGCTTTCAAAACTTCAAAGTATTTCAAATGGACGTGAAATCAACCTTTCTGAATGGAGACTTGGAAGAAGAAGTATACATTGAGCAGCCAGATGGTTTCATTCTTGGAAATGATCCAAATCTTGTATGCAGATTGAAAAAGGCTCTCTATGGTCTCAAACAAGCTCCAAGGGCTTGGTACTATCGCTTGGACAAATATCTTCATCAACAAGGTTTTTCAAAAGGATCAGCAGATAGCAATCTTTATATAAAAGTTGAAGACGACAAATTGCTAATACTTGTTGTGTATGTAGATGACATTATCTTTGGGAGCAATGAAGAAGCTATGAGTCAAAGCTTTGCCTTGGTAATGCAGAAAGAATTCGAAATGTCCTTGCTGGGAGAACTGACATATTTTCTTGGTTTGCAAATCCAACAAAAAGAAGGAGGGATCTTTTTGTCTCAAACCAAGTATCTCAAATAGATTTTGAAGAAATATGGCATGGAAGATGCAAAACCAGTATGTACACCCATGGTCACAGGATGTAGCCTCAGTGCAAATGATGAATCAGCAGCAGTGCATCAACCAACCTACAGATCTATGATTGGAAGTCTGCTTTATTTGACAGGTACCCAACCAGACATAATGCATGCAGTAGGAATAGTTGGAAGATTTCAGGCAAATCCAAAGGAAACTCATCTTCAGGCAGTAAAGAGAATCTTCAAATATCTTCAAGGAACTCAAAATTATGGCTTATGGTATCCTAGAGATACAGATCTCACACTTCATGCTTATACAGATGCAGATTAGGCCGGAAGCGTGGATGACAGGAAGAGCACAAGTGGTGGTGCATTCTTTATGGGTTCTAGATTAGTATCTTGGTTCAGCAAGAAACAAAGTTCGATTGCCTTGTCTACAGCTGAAGCGGAATATGTTGCTGCTGCATCTTGCTGCACTCAACTCCTTTGGATGATGCAGACCTTGCAGGATTTTCAAATCACTTGTATACCACCCATCTCCATCTTATGTGATAATACAAGTGCAATCAGCATTTCAAAGAACCCAGTCATGCATTCAAAGACCAAGCACATACCGATCAAGTATCATTTTCTCCGGGAACAAGTACTTGAACAAAAGGTCAAGTTGGAGTATGTTCCTTCTAAGGAACAAGTTGCTGATATACTCACCAAACCATTGCCCAGGGAGACCTTTGAATACCTCAGGTAAAAGCTGGGGGTTGTTGATGCATCATCATGTTGTTGAATCTCTTTTGATTGACGGCTGTACGCAAGGTTCATCTGGGGTATATGCGTACACTTGTTGGGTTGCGGATTGGTCGAAGATCGAATGGCACAGGTTCAGGGGGAGCATATAATGCATTGTTGGCATTATGGAGGAAGTACATCATGGATGCTGGTCTGAATATTGCTGCAATATGTCTCTATCTCTTTCATGGTCATTTATGGTGTTTGGCTCTTCTTTGCAGATTTGGTTTATATTCAGGGGGAACATGTTCTTAGGGGGAGCATGACCCTTTACCCTTGATGTCAAAGGGGGAGAATGACGTTGAATATTTTGAGGTTGCCATCAAGTCCAAAGGGGGAGATTGTTGGCATTATGATTATGGTATGGCGCTATGATTCATATGTTGTACTTGATGGCAACTCATACAGGTGGCAAAACTATGATCAGGCTCTCAAAATGATAAAAATTAAGAGGTCCGCATGTGCTCTGTGAAAAGCGTGCGTACCCGCAGGTATGCCGTGAAGGGACTGCGGCCATACACGCAGGTCACCCGTTCATGAGGTGCGTACCCCCAGTTCTCTTACTTCAAGGCAGAGAAGCACGCTAACGTGGGGTTTCTTATGTTTGGCCCGTGGTATTTAGCCCGCCGTTCTTGATTCTATGGTTTTGGCCCGTGGTATTGTTTTATATTATTATTATTAATGAGCCCCATGTTTTTGGGCCCCTTGTATTGGTTATCTATGGTATTGATCCATGATTTTAGGAAGAGCTTGCCTATATAAAGCAAAGGAGATCACTTGGCTAAGCATCTTTTGCAAATTGAATATCTTAAGATCTGAAATATTGGGTTATTGTTTTAAAAGCTTGATCTATATAAAAGTGAAGACGAAAGCGAATCTATGAAGGGTGATCTCTCGAGCGCATGATCAGATCTGAGCATCTGACTATCTGTGGCACACTGGGGGGATTGCCAATTCGGCCCTAATCAGAGGTACGCAGGTGATTAACGGTGCAAGTGCGTGGGTACGCAGAGTAGAAGAAGGAGCAGTGCATGGGTACGCAGAGCAGAAGAGGGCACAATGCGCAGCACGACAGAGGTTCAGGTGCGTAGGCACAGTGAAAGTACGTGGCACTTCAGAAGCCGCAGGTGCGTAGGTACGCAGCGCGATAGCATTTGTGGGTGCGTGGCTACAGTAGCAGTACGCGGCGCGATAGCATCTGTGGGTGCGTGCCTACAGTAACAGTACATGGCGTGATTGAAGAAACAGTGCGTGGGTACGCGGTGCAGCAGAAGGCTCTCTGCGGGTATACGCAGGGGAGCAGAAGGTGAAGTGCGGAGCCACGCAGGCCAGATAAAGAAAAACTGCGGATCTGTCTTAAGACTTTTGTTGGCTGAATTTTTCTGTTGATAAGGTGCTCTGGGTTTAGTTTACTGTTATTGTTGATCTGGTTACTGCAGTTGACTGGGTGATTTACTTGTACTTGATGATCTCTTGATGTTTATGGATCCAGTTTGAAAATTTATGAAAAGTGGTCCTTGAAAGAAAAGAAGTAGGGGGTTGTAGCTCCCTTCCAGGAGAGACTGGAAAACGAGAGAGAGTTGTAGCTCTCTGCAGGTTGCAGCCTGCGTACTAGTAAAGGACTGCACCAGTACAAAACCATTGTAAAAGGAGTTTCTAATTTGAAAGAAGATAGAGACATATTGCAGCAGGTGGTTTTCACCCACATTGGGTTTCCACCTTATATTTGGTGTTCTTTGGTGTGAGTATCTGTTTTTCTTGTACATGCTCATTATTTTATGGTACTGACATGCAAAAATAATTCAAAGTATAAATAAGGAAGATTTATTAAAAGAACATGATAATACTGATTCACCCCCCCTCTCAGTATTATTTCCAACAAAAATAATCAACAATTTACCTTCTACCAAAATATGATAGAGTTTTGCATACGCTTCACTTTTGGTGAAGCCCAAACTAGTGAGATAGCTATTGATCTTAGTGTATCAAGCACAGGGTGCTTACTTGAGACCATGCAACCCTTGCTCAAGTCTGCACACACAAGAATCTTGATCAAAACTATCGAAGCCTTCTGGTTTCTTGATATACGCCTCCTCTGATCCGGATTTAAACAGGAACGCAACAAATTACAGAGATAACCATATACACAAAGATGCAGCGGAAATAATACTTCATTTCATTAATGGAAAATACTGAAATATGCTTACAACCAGAAATGGAAATAAACCAGCTAGGGCGATGGTAGCTTATCTCTGAGAAGAGATGTGGTGGCTACATGCCTCTGAACTGTGTTACAATGAGGCTCGAAGGCCTATTTATTGTTGAGAAACAATGGAAAACCCTTAACATTCCAAAACCTAACCCTAGGAGATGAAACGCCAAACTATGGGCCCCGTTTGGGGGTAAGTTGGTACATCAACTTCCCGGGGTCGTAACTTTGGCATATGATCTCCGTTTGACACGTACAATAGCTCATTAGAAAGATCTATCCGAGCACTATCATTGTTGGAACGGGAAACATTGGTCCATGGACCATGTTGCCCCTGGATTCCCCAAAAAAACGTCGTTTAGGGCCTCAAAACGGCTCCGAAAGTTCAGGACCCGAAAAACTGCTAAAAATAGTAAGTTGTGCTACAATTAAGGAAACTGAAAATGCTGAGAAAGACAATGGTGGGTGTCCAGGTGGACTTGGCAGGTGGCCACCAATATCCACCTGGATCATTCCTCCCCCCTTAGGAAGCAATGGTCCCCATTGCGTTGAGCTCCTCCATGAGATGAGGAAACTTCTGCTGAACTTGTTCCCTGGTGAGCCACTTTCCCTGCTGAAGGAGTTGGCCTGCTTTGACAACTCGATACAGTTGGATATTCTGTTGGCGAGTGTTCTTGATCTTTGTGTCCATGATCCGATCAGTTGCAGCTTGTTCCATGCAATCTGGATTTAATTCTGTGGGTTTGAGCTGTTCTGCAATGTCGGATGTGTCTAGCAATGGTGGAAAGTATGGCCGAAGGCGGTCCACATTGAACACTGGGTGCAGGCCAAGGAATGGGGGAATGCTGAGCTCAAATGCATTGTCTCCCATAGCCTTAGTAATGGTGTAAGGACCATATCGGAGTGGTCTCAATTTCCGATAGGCTCCAGTAAGGCATTCCTTTTGCAAATGCAACCAGACTTTGTCGCCCACCTGAAACTTGTGTGGCACCCGGTGTTGATCATGTCGCTGCTTGTACTTGGCATTTGATTTCTCAAGAATGTCATGGACCTGCTGGCGAATATGTTGGATGCGCTCAATGATGCTGGTGGCCTTATCTGTTTTGGACTGGACATGAGCTGAATTCATGTGAGTAGCTACAAGGGGCATGGCCACATCAATGGGGCATAGTGGCTGGAATCCCAAACCCACCTGAAAAGGGTTATGGCCAGTGGAGCTGTGAAGAGCTCGGTTGTAGCTATGCTGAACATAGGGGAGGCTCTCGTCCCATGTGCGTGGATGCTTTGAGTTATACATGCGTAGAATGTGCACAATCATCCTGTTGACAACCTCTGTCTGGCCATCAGTTTGAGGATGGAAGGCTGTGGACTTCGTGAGTTTGGTGTCCAGCATTGACCAGAGACTGGACCAAAATGTGCTGAGAAACCGACTGTCCCGATCTGAGATGATAGACTGTGGGATCCCAAAGTGTACCCACACTCGTTCAAAGAAGAGTTTAGCAGTGGCTTCTGCTGTGATATTCTTCTGGCAGGCCATCATAATGGCCATCTTCGAGAACCTGTCGACGACCACAAAAACACAGTCATTTCCATGCTTAGTGGAAGGAAGGCCTGACATGTAATCCATGGAGATGGATTCCCAAGGTCGACTAGGGGTAGGCAACGGGGTATAGAGGCCATGCTTCTTAATGGTTGGTTTGGCAATGGCACAGGCAGTACATGATCGGATGTACTTCCCAACATCCTGTCGAAGATTCGGCCAATAGAAATAATTTTGCAGTACTGCAACTATTTTCTCGACCCCGAAATGCCCAGCAGCCCGACTGTAGTGTGCTTCCCAAATCATCTTGGCACGCTCGCTTGAAGGAACACAAAGGTGCCCGAGGTGGCATAATAGGGCGTCCTGGAGGTGAAAATCTGCAACATGCCGACCCTCCAAGAGTGTCTGATATGTGTGGCCGAATTCTGGGTCGCTTTTGTAGAGAAGTGGCCAATCAGCAGTCTCGTTCCCACAAGAGTTGAGCACGGTGGTTAGCGCCATGATCGGTGGCTGACTGAGGCAATCTGCAACATTATTGGTGCTGCCCTTTTTATACTTGATATTCAAGTGAAACTGTTGCAGGTATGTAGACCACTTCTGATGGCGATCATTCTGCAATTTCCCTTGGGTCTGTATGAACTGCAGAGGTCAGTGGTCTGTGTGGATGACTGTTTCCTTCCCCAAAATGTAATGCTTCCATTGTTGGCAGGCCTGTACAATGGAATACATTTCTTTATCATAAGTGGGGTACTTCCGGACTGTGTCTGAAAGTGTTTCACTGTGATATGCCACTGGATGTCCATGTTGAGTAAGGACTGCCCCAATAACATAGTCAGAGGCATCTGTCTCGACCTCAAATGGTTGTTGTAAATCTGGTAACGTGAGCACTGGTGCTGTGCAGAGGCGATCCTTCAATTCCCTGAATGCCTTCTGTTGAGATTCAGACCAAAAGAATTTTGCTTTCGCCCCGCCCTTGGTGACTTGACTCAAGGGCCAAGAAATATGAGAAAACCCCAACACAAACCTGCGGTAGAAGTTGGCAAGACCTAGAAAGCTGCGGAGCTCTGTTAGAGTGGTTGGAGAGGGCCAATCCCGAATGACTTGGATCTTGGCCGGATCGACATGTACCCGCTGTTCATCAATGATGTATCCCAGATACTGAACCTGGGTCATGCCAAAAGTGCATTTCTCCAAATTGGCACATAGCTTGTGTTGCCGCAGTGTTTGGAGAACCTGTCGGATGTGGTGGAGGTGCTCTTCCCAACTCTGGCTGAAGATCAGAATATCATCCAAGTATACTACTACAAAGGAGTTGGTGAATGGCCGCAAGATGTCATCCATTAGCCTCATAAAGGTTGCAGGAGCATTCGTCAATCCGAAAGGCATGACCAACCATTCGAAGAGGCCCTCCTTGGATTTGAAGGCAGTCTTCCACACATCGGAGGGTTCGATTGGTACCTGGTGATATCCTGACTTCAGATCGATCTTGCTGAAATATTTCGCCCCCTTTAGTTGGTCTAGGAGGTCATCAATCCGCGGGATCGGGTACCTATTACGGACAGTGATCTTGTTCAGCGCCCGATAGTCAATACAGAGTCTCCACGTCCCATCCTTCTTCTGTACCAACACAATCGAGCTCCCACAGGGCGATGAACTCGGACGGATGTGACCTTTCTGCAGGAGCTCCTGAATCTGCCTCTTGATTTCATCATTCTCCAGAATGGAGCGCCGATAAATTGGTCCATTGGGTAGCGGCGCACCTGGGGTCAGATCGATGGAGTGCATGACTTGACAGTGCAGAGGAACCCCTGCCGGGGAGGTGAATATGTCCTTGTACTCCTTCACAACCTTGTCCATCTGTAGTTGTTGTGCAGAGGGACCCCGTTTGGAGGCCGCGGCCACTGTCTTCTTCTTTCCTTGAGGGCGTATCATCAGGAAAACAAATTTCCTAGTTTTGGAAATGATCTTACTGCATTGTTTTGCAGTAATCAAAGAGATGGCGGCAGGTGGTGCTACCTCTGGTATCATGAACAACTTATTTCCCAATGTAATACTAACAACACGGGGCCTTGATTCATACACAGCATGTCGCTTCCACAAGTATGGTTGTCCTAGTAATACATCACAAACTTCAAGGGGAGCAATGTCACACAATACCTCATCCGTGAAGGGCTTGATGTTGTATGGAAGGCGACACTGCTAGCTTACGCGAAGATATCGTCCTTGGTGAAGCCACCCAATGGTGTATGGTTGTGGATGTGCTGTGGTCGGTAAGCCCAACCGCTTCACAACCTCTGCCGGAATGAGGTTCTTTTGACTCCCGCTATCAACAATGAACTGTATCGGGGAGCCCTTTACCCACATCTGGGAGTGGAAGAGACGCTCCTCCTCCTCTGGATCTTCGGGTTCATTTTTCTGGATCTTTGTGGTAGCAACAGTGGCGCTGGGATCCGCATCAATGATCTGCTTCCCTTTTTCATACCCCTTATCAGGTTCTGACTCAGAGTCGGAACATGCATCTGATTCTGAAACCTTTAGCTCAGCCACCAGTGACTGCTTGGCCCGACACTCACTTGTGTTGTGAGTGAAGCTCTTATGGAACTCGCACCATTTTCCAGTGTCCTTTCTCGGCTTCGCGGCGCTGTTCTTTGCTTGCGGCTTCGGCTGGTTGTCTTGGGCTGTCCCGCCTTGGCTTTGTCCTTTGTTCTGTCATTTAGGGGCACCTTTCCCCTGCTTTGGATTCGCAGATCCAAAGTCTCGCTTCTTTTGTTTAAACTTTTGCTCGATCTTGACGGCATATCGGTATGCTGCGCCGAGCGAGGGGATGTTTAGGAATTGTATTTCTTCCTGGATGTACTTGTGCAGGCAGCCACGATATTTGAGTATCAAATGTTGCTCCGAATCCTTGATACCCAACTTTGTGTGAAGGGTATGGAAAATATTGGTGAACTCCGGCACGTCTTGGTCCCTTCCCTGCCGCAGCGTGGTCCACTTTATGTATTCATCCTCATAGCTTCCGACAGGGTAGTACTGCTCCTTGATGGCATCCCGGAACGAATCCCAGGTGGGTGCGGCTGAAAATAGTGAGCCAGTACTTTCATCCTTCTGCTCGCAGTAGGTTTCCCACCAGTCCTTGACGTGGGGGGCTGTTTTGAGAAGAGCAAAAACAATCTTTTCCCGCTCGAAAATTCATGAACAGAAAAATAACCCTCTAGCAGATTTAACCATTTATCTACGGCATCTGCGTCTATCTGACCCTCGAATATGGGGATTTCAAAATTAACTTGTACCTTAAAGGGTGTGGCGTTTCCAGAGTAGCTGCTGGAAGCCGATGCGTTGCTTCTGGGTAGCCGCTGAAGGATCTGGGCAAAGCTGTCCATCATCGCGTTCCGTTGTCGCTCGAGGGCTTCTTCGAGCAAGATTTTGATGGGATCTCCTGCCCCCTCGTCTTTCTTCTCGTCCGCCATGGGAGGCCGTCGGGATTTGCGAGGCTGGTCTTGCAAAGGTTCAACCAGTTCAAGCCCTAACTCCTTATATCCCGACCTTGTTGGGGACATGCAAAGAAAAACAGAGAAAAAGCAGACCGCTCTGATACCACTGATCCGGATTTAAACAGGAACGCAACAAATTACAGAGATAACCATATACACAAAGATGCAGCGGAAATAATACTTCATTTCATTAATGGAAAATACTGAAATATGCTTACAACCATAAATGGAAATAAACCAGCTAGGGCGATGGTAGCTTATCTCTGAGAAGAGTTGTGGTGGCTACATGCCTCTGAACTATGTTACAATGAGGCTCGAAGGCCTATTTATTGTTGAGAAACAATGGAAAACCCTTAACATTCCAAAACCTAACCCTAGGAGATGAAACGCCAAACTATGGGCCCCGTTTGGGGGTAAGTTGGTACATCAACTTCCCGGGGTCGTAACTTTGGCATATGATCTCCGTTTGACGCGTACAATAGCTCATTAGAAAGATCTATCCGAGCACTATCATTTTTGGAACTGGAAACATTGGTCCATTCCACCATGTTGCCCCTGGATTCCCCAAAAAAACGTCGTTTAGGGCCTCAAAACGGCTCCGGAAGTTCAGGACCCGAAAAACTGCTAAAAATAGTAAGTTGTGCTACAATTAAGGAAACTGAAAATGCTGAGAAAGACAATGGTGGGGGTCCAGGTGGACTTGGCAGGTGGCCACCAATATCCACCTGGATCATCCTCCTCAATAAATCCATTGAGCAATGTTGTTTTCACATCCTTCTGGTGGATCTTCCACCCCATATGTGTAGCCAAAGAAAGAATTGATATGATGGATTAGTACCTTGCTACAGGAGAAAAGGTCTCCTCATAGTCAATCCATTCAACATGAGAGTACCACTTGTCCACAAATATGGCCTTGTAATCTTATATGCTTCTGTCTACTGCATGCTTTACCTTAAAGATCCATCTTGAACCTACAACTGATTTGTCTACTGGTCTTGGGACCACTTCCCAAACACTGTTATTTGCAATGGATTTGTACTCCTACACCATTGCATCAACCCATACAAGCTGCTCTACTGATTCCTCGAAAGAGGATGGCCCAATCTCTACAATATTAATAATTAGAGCCATATATCTAGTGTACCAATCTGGTGACCTTCTCTACCTACGCTGATTTGAAGGAGCACCCACATTCTTAATCACGTCCTACCTTCTCTGGATGGTTCTGATTGAGTGGTTTTCTCCATTCTCTTCTCCTCAATTTGTGGTTGCTCCAGAACTTCCCGAGGTTCCTCCTTTGGAGCTAAATGCTCCTCTTTTGGTCGGATTTGAAGCTCCCTCTCAAGGGAGCACCACATCGCTTTCTCCTCATCAAATTTTACATCCCTTCACAAAACTATCATTCTGAGGGATGGAAAGTACACATGGTAGTTGTGGGGAGTTTTAGAGTAACCCACAAATACCCCCAATTCTTCTATCGACTCTAGCTTCTTCCTTGCATCTTTGAAGGCATGGAAGTAGACAAAGGCTCCAAAATTCCTGAAGTGCGATACATCCGGCTTCCTCCCCGTGAAATATTCCTCTGGTATAATTTTGCCTAGAATCTGATGAAGACTCTAGTTCTACAAATATTTTTTTTTGTTGCATGCCTTGACCCACAAGTGTAGAGGTAGGTCTTCATCATGCAACATCGCCCTCGCTGCTCCCACAATGCTATGGTTCTTTCCCTCAGCCACTCCATTTTATTGTGGGTTGTGGGGTGTTGTCAACTTTTGTCGAATGCCTTCTTTTGCACATAAATTTTTAAATTCATTCGACACTCACTCACCTCCATTATCCATCCTAAGAGCCTTCACCTTCTTGCCTGTTTCTTTCTCTACCAGTGCCTTGAATTATACGAGCTTGGAGAATGTCTCATCTTTCTTCCACATGAAGAAGATCCAGCACTTTTGTGTGAAGTCATCAATTAAAATGGAAAAATATTTAAGCCTGGTAGTGGAGGTTGTCAATAAATATCTACATACATTAGAGAGGATCCTTTATAGGACTGCATGTGCTTTGTTGTCCTGATCATGGATAGTGGATTTTGTGTACTTCCCCAAAGTAAATCCTTTGCATACGTCCTGCTGCTCAATGTAGAAATTAATGTGTAGATTCAAAATTTCTCATCAAATTTACTTAATCACAAGACTTGACGCTACTCTACTTGATCTGCGGAAGTTAATTCACCATATAGAACACAAATCATAAACATGCAAAAAGAAACATCACACATGCACAAATATTTATCTAGGGGAAAGAAAATGCTCAAAACCCCTTCCTATCTATATTGCATTAATCTTAGAATAGAGATGAAATACATATGTTGACTCAAGCCTGAGCACACCCTACAAGTGTATAGTCTATCCCGCTGCCTCACTTACTGACTCTACCCAACACTTGGCTAATTTCAAGCCTTCCCAAGCTCCTAATTCCTTGTGTTGTCCTTGAGGAAATATGCCCATATTAAATAGGAATTCCCCCCTATTTGCTTGTGCAATTCCTCTGGGTTGATCATCTGACCAATACAATGAACTATACACTTAATCTCATATATAATTGATCGTACATTTCCTTGGAATCTCCATCTCAACTAGGTAACTTGAATTCTTTGCATGTAAGAGCTAATTTAGGCTAATTGATTAATTAATTGGATGATCATTAAGTGTGGTTGAAGTTCCAATTTCATAACTTGACCTCCCATTAGTTCCTCCAATAGTTAAAACTAGTTTAACTGACAATAACTCAATTTAACTGAATTAAATTGCTACAACTGAAGTTAACTCAACTTAGGATCCTAAAATTTAGGAACCCATTGCACACAACAGAACCCCATGCCCCTAACTTAATTTAACTGAGCTAGGCTCCTATTTTTTGGGAATCAACTCAAGTAAAAAGAAGTTCAACTCATTAACTCAAATTTATTGTTCTTAACCAAGTGACAAGAGTCATGTCACCTCAGTTAACTACTCCAAGTTGTCTGCAGATGTGGAATTTCATATTTCCTCAATTTTGATTAAGGCAAAAATCAAAATTGATACTTTCTTGATACAATTTCAACACCCAATTCTCCTTTGGGGAGGTTTGTGGTTATCTGCTGCATGATCTTCAAAGCGCCATGATGCAAATGGGAAAGTATTCTATGCCAAAGTCCACCGACATTATGGCTCTATACCTTCTTTTCCTTTGTGCTCAATGCAACACAATCCTCTACATATAGCTTGTATAGGTTATTCACATGAACCCTGATCCACTTCACCTATTCCGTGGCTATGTGTCTCAAGAATTCCTTTCCTTTGTTGAATATCACATTATAACCATGGTCTTCCAAAACTACAACAGAGACGAGATATTTCTTTAGGCTCGGAACGAACATGACATCCTTGAGTTTGAGGGGGGAGTCTGACTCCCTATGAAAGGTGATTGTACCAATCCTAGTCGTGTTGCACCTTTTGTCGTCTCCCATATCAATGTGCATCTACAAGCTTTTCTCTTTTAAGTCACTGAAAATGTCTTTATTCCCTGTCACGTGGAACGAGGCACCTAACTCAAAGTACCACGTGCTCCCCATCATCGTGTTGGCTATGCATGCAATTAGGGTAAAGTCAAGCTTGAACTGTGAAGCCAAGGCTTTCCCTGCTATTAGATGACTTATGTTATGGAACAAGGATGGTCCCACCTACTATAAAGCTTTAGTATCATAATTAAAAGTTTATTTATTTACATTTCCCTTTACAACTCCCACTCTCAAACTCTAATCAACAATTGATTAGAAAAAATAATTTAACAAATGACCAAAGTGGTTCAACTGTCTAACCACTTTGAGGAGGCATAAAAGAGAGAGGGAGCTATCAAGGGAGAGAGAGAAGACTACTATGAGAGGTATGCAATAAATTTAAGTTTCCATTGATTCCTTGTGATTTTGATATTCTGTGGATCATAAGAAGTTGAACCAAAAGGTGGAAATATATAATTTTTGAAGGGAACATATTGTTTAATGAGAAAATCCGCTCATCCTTTGGACACATTATTTTAGGTAACTTGAGTTTCTATTCTTTTTACTTGTTGTTTGAAGGTCCGATTTTATCTAACTAGTGCTTAAAACCATTAATTTTGCAGAGAAAGTTTTTACCTACCATTATATCAAACCATCTGAAGGTGTTTTGAAGACTTTTTCCTCATTTTCATTTTTTTCTTTCCTGTACTTTTGTATATGATTTTTTTACATTGCAGTTGTTTTGAATCTAATTTGGCCAATGGTTCTTTGTAGGAATCTACCTTTTTTATTCTATTTTGTTCATAGAAATTTTTATTTAATAAAATCAAAATTTTTCTCTATATTTTTGTGTATAATTCCCGCAAAATCTCATACCTTATTGGTAGTTCATTTTCTAATTTTAACACATTTGAGGCTCTACATATTTTTGAGGCCTAAAAGACTTAAACATGTTGATTACTTTATATTTTTCCATGTATGATTTTTTATTTATTTTTGAATATTTTAATGTATATATTTATATTCCTGAGATTTTATAAAACTTCAGAGCTTTTTTGGTAAATTTTGTATTTTAATTTCTTTTCCTACTTATATTCCTTGTAAATAATTTCCTAAAATCATAGAATATTTCGAACTTCTAACTTAATCAGTCACAACAAAAGGCATAAAATTTAGGGAAGACATGTTCCATTATCTCACATGCCCTAGTGAGATTTGAGGTGTTGGTTAAGAGAAGAACACAACTTCTCTTCTATCAACAATATTTTGGTAACCATACTGGGGGCGATTAGTGCCCTACTCTCTCAAATCTATCTTGAATTCATGACTATTAAATCTATTAACAACCTAACCTTGGATTTTGGCTTCATGGTCAAACTAATATTTCTCACTCCTTCTTTGATTTTATTATGTAGTGCGTTGCTTCTAACGAAGAGTGTATGAGAAAGTGGGGTTTAATTTCTCAAGATATTGAATTAGAAGAATGTGAGGAATTTGCGTGAATATGAATACATCGATGTTAGCACCTCGATCATTAATAATAAATTGATAAAAAAAATCATAACCCTTGAGCTTTCAAATCTATTGTGATAGATGACCATCTGATCCAATCAACTACCCAATCTGGTTCCATAATTGAAATACCAAAGACACATTACCAATTCTCACCTTGGATACATTCTATTCAATTCTCCAAATATTGATCAATTAAATCATGATTGGGTTGTGATTGCATGGGAAATTGAAATCATTGACAAACAAGAGATCTTAATCAATCAATGACATGAACTTAAACGCCAATTCCTACATGCCCCTATCCAATAATCTTCACATGAGTGGTTAAACTTGAACCTATAGACATATTAGAGGTGAAATTCCTAAATATACTCCTATAAAGGAAATCCAAAGATGAATATTCGTCTTAGAATTCGAAGCCTGATGCCGACACTAATAAAGTTTAACTGACTCTTCTAGAACTATCTCTCCTGCAAAACGCGTAATGCCCAGGATGTAGGTTCAATCTTCTTCCGAAAACTAGGGGTCCACAAACTTCAGGTATTCCTCGTCAGGTTTAGGTTCAATTTCCACTCTCGCTATCTCCATTGCATCAATTTATTCATTTGTCACTCCTCATAAGTCAACCAAAAACCCTGCAAAATTTATTTGTAAGTATGGCTTATTCCAATTTGAATAAGATCTTAACAATACTCCTTTCCATGTGTAATCTCCCTTAAAATTAGCACCAACCAATGCACCCCTTCCTAAATTTAAGTACCATCTACCTAAATTCTCAATTGGTTAGATCATCAGTGTGAATCCGCATTTAATTGCATTTTCCAATGCTTGCCACAACATTATGGAAAACGATAATGACACATGTATGCGATCATTTGTGAATTCCCTTCAAGGTAAAATCGGTGTTGTTTTATTTGAACTTCCTACCAAATCCTTCCACACTTGGGAAGAACTGTGCTATTGGTTCAATTCTACTTATGGGAAACCTAGAAACCCATCAACCTCTTATCTCATTATAATAATGTATCTTTTTGAAAAGGAGAAAAAATTAAATTTTTAACCTTCATTTCACTAAATTTATAATTAGATTCCTAAAATTAATCTTCCTCAAAATCAAGCGGCCATGATGCAGTACTATAGTGCATTACCCCCGCCTTACCGTCAGCGGATGGAAGATAAAAGTGCTACTACCCTTGAGTTTTCCCTCCAAATTTGTCTAGAATACAAGGAACAACTTCATAGGAATGATTTTCCTTTAGAGGGTCAAACCAACCAATCTAATATGACATCCATCCTTCAACGCATGCAAGACCAATGTGCTCCCACATATTTTTCAAAAATATTGTGACAAACTCACTATGCTTGCAACGTCACTATCATTGAAATGGTCTTCGCAAGACCGACACACTCACGATTTTTTCGAAGAACCTACCATAGTTGCAGAAACATTTACATGGGAATGATGTTTGAAGAGCGACAACATTGGCAATTTAAAAAAAAAAATACTAGTATGTAAATTAGACCAATGCAAAATCTTAAGATTGAGCATACGTTCATCAAAATTACCAAAATATTCATAAGAGGTCTATCAAAATAAAAACTAAAGTATGGGCTGCTCCACCCTATACACTAACTTAGCAAGAAATAAAAACTAGAGCTAGTAGGCTAAGACAAAATGACATAATTAGCTAACATCATCATAAAACAATATGCAAGTAAAAAAACCCAGATAATTAGATTATGTTTTACTAACTATAGGTTTATGAAGAGAAATATAATAATTCAACCACCAAACAAGAAGAGGAGTTGGGCTCTATGATTTTGAAAAGGGATGAGCTGCCCCAATCCAAAGGCATGTGAGATAATGCAATACATTTTTCAACATATGTTGTGCATGTCCTATGCATTTATATGAAGTATTTTGTATGCATTTTAGTTGTAAAGACTTGAGTCTAAGGTATGCCCAATGGCTATAAATAATAATCTTTAGGCTTTATATGGTTGGAGTTCACCAAATACTTAGAGTCTAAATCACAGACAATCTAGCACAATTCTATATATTGGTTGCATTTTCTAATCTATATTAGTCTAACAAAATTCTAACATATAATTAGTTGTCATTTCATAGCAATTTGGAATTATGATGAAAATTTAAGTACATATGTGTGCAATGTCCATGATGGGACTTATGAATTGTCCTTCCCATATTTCCCACCAACGGTTGTAACCTTGAATGGGCTAGCAATCGTTTTTCATCGTCATCTCAAAATGACACAACAGATCAAAATTTATCATGTCTATCATCATCACTTCACACTATCTCATAGATGAACCCTTCTATATATTATATGCATGAATTTTTGACATGCCATCCCCTCTACCTAGCCTATGTTTAATTTTGACAACAAGTGAATAAAGGAACTTTCCTCGACCTAACTTGCCGGCCTCCTAGTCATATAAGAGAACCATATCTCCTTCTGAGAAGATTCTAGGCTTGACGCTTTTGTCAGATTGCACTTTGATGTGTCTTTTATGGGCTTCATTGGCTAACCTGACATCGTGCCAGGTTTCATCCAAACAAGTTAGTTGTAAAAGATGCTCCTCCTTTATGGAAGTAGAAAGAAGAAGTTCGATAGCTAGTTTCAATGATAGAATTTCGTATTCGATGGGGAGGATAAATTCCCAATTTGGCAGCGAATTCGATCATCATATGATTCCAAAAGTGCTTCTTGTGATCTATTACTATTTCTTACAAAACACCAAACCTAGAAATCACGTGGTTGAATAAATTATATGCAGTTGTTTCACCGATATTATTGAATGTAGGCATTTCTTCAGCCCACTTAGTAAAGTAGTTAACAACGAAAATGATGTAGACATCCCCCCGACCGAGTGAGGGTTACATGTCACAAAATCGATGCCCCATTTCGCAAAGGGACTAATGACAAAAACAGGATGCAATGAAGCAAGCAGAGAATGGAATTTTCGATCATAGATATGGCAAGCATGACATTTCTAGACTACGAGGATACAATCATGGAAAATGGTGGGCCAATAGTAACTAGTGCGTAATCGTTTTTGAGCGGTAGTGTAACCTAATAATTGTCTGTTGCATGCCCTTGAGTGGCATTATTTAATAATTTCTTGGCCTCCACAAGAGTGAGGCACCTTTGTAAACTTGTATTGATACCACGACTGTAAAGGGTGTCACTGATAATCACATAGTTTTGGGATTGGTACCGGATAGGTCACTGATCTGAGTGAGAGGTATTAGGATTGAAAGTTTGGGTCTAGATATAGATGAGAAAATCTCCATACCATGGGTTAGATGAAGAGATCTGGAACAATGAGTCGTCTACGCTAGAATCTTCAGATGTAGATTCATCATCAAGGGAAGGGAGATCACACATTAGTTCGACAAAAACTAAGGATTTCTTTGACTTGGATTTGATGAATTCCAGGTTGAAATCTTGGAGAATAATGATCCACTTAGAGGATTTGCCCCTCATAAATTTACGTTACAATATGTATGTCATAGGGTTGCAATCCAAACTGACCGTAGTTTTGCGAAGCAAGATGTAATGGTGAAATCTCTGGATGGCTTCAACAATCGAGAAAGCTGACTTTTCCACATGAGTATACTGGATCTCGATATCATTGAGGTTCCGACTTAGATAATAAATGGGATGTTTAATCCCCATATCGTCTTCCTGGACCAACACCATAGCTATGGTTTAGATGGCGACAACAAGGTATAAGAAATAGTCACACTAATAGTCGGGGGGATATAAGAGAGATGCCCGAACTTACATTTTTCAAGGCATCAAACACTTTTTTAGCAACGTTATCCCAATGGAATGGAATCAATTTTTTTAGTAAGCGAGTAAATCCTTTGGTAATTTTAGCATAGTTAGGGATAAACCTCCTCAGGAAGTTGGATTTCCCTTCGAGTCTTTGTAACTGAACAAGAGTGGAAAGCACAGACAATTCAATGATTTTGTAGAAATTTAAAGGATAAATATGAATTCCTTATTTCGAAATAATGAAACCAAGGAGTCAACCAAAACCTACACAAAACACACATTTGTGCGGATTAAGTCAAATGTAACTCTAATGTTGACAATGGATAATAATGTCAGATGAAGAACAAGAAGCTCCGATGTATAAATTTTGACTATTCCTGGTTTAATAAAAATAACGACTATAATGGTTTCTTCGATATTCAAAAGGTTCTTTTCAGAGTCGATCTCATGAATGGAAACAACAATTGTAAAGGGTTCGACAAAATTAGGTAGGTACAAAGCGCTCAGATTATCTTTAATGGTATCTGGGAAGGAGGAACGATGATGATGTTTGTCCCACGGTGCGACGTCTCACATCATGATCTCCATGATGCTTTCACCAATATAGAATGTACGTGAGAAAATATCGGAGGGCGGGCCATAATCTAATGATCGATCTACCCAATTAATCGAAGAAAAACTATGGGTTTCACAAGATGATTAGATTGCTTCTTAATCTTTCTCAATGGCGCTAAGTGGCGTTCGGTCACCAAAACTTTTGGTGCTAGTTTCATTAGGCACAATCCATGGATTGGCTAGGATCGTAGATGATGATATCATGTTGATATAAGAAACTAAAGTGGAGGAGCTAGGATGGGGAGGGCAAAAAATTTCCCATAAGCGATGAATCGTTCAATAAACCAACTCCAACATGCTAATGGGAATGTAGGGCTTCCCCTACAAGAGGAACATTTCCAGTAACATTGAAACCAGAGGCAAAAAAGGTGAGTGGATGTATGGCCATGATCTCACCTTTATGAGGAAATTCGATCATTCAGAAGTAAGTTGAAACGACAACAGCCATAACATAAAACCATGTACGTCCCAATAGAATATTATAATCCAAAGGTCCATAAATAACTTCTACTTCAACGAAGACAAATTTTACTCCTAATTCCACTTGGAGGGAGTTCAAAGTATCACAAGTTTTGTATGTACTTCCATCAAAGGCTTTTAATGTGGTGGTCGTTTGACTCAGTTGGGGTGAACCAATCGCTTTCCAGAAAGACAAATACATGATCCAGGTCAAGGCTCCCTTGTCCACAATATAATGATGAATGTTCTTACCATGAACAACAAACTTGTTGGCTTGAGGGGGCCTGACCCTGGTTCAACGTTAATTAGCTAAACAGATCCCTACACTACTGGCCCTTTTGGCATCAGCTCGCAGAGCACAGACCGAAGTCTCACTCAAAGTAGTATGGGGGGATGCTGGAATCAAGTTTCCACACCCTGAGATGGTTGTGATGTCATTTGATTCCCTCTATTCCTGCCTTCGCGCAAGTCACTTCGCTCTAGGGTTGGTAGATGAGCCTTCTCTTTCATCCTTCAATACCTCCGTGAAAGGGCTTATATGTCCTTCGCGTAGCCCTAACTCTTGATCTATACCCTTTCGCACTGCCAAGGCAACGTACAACACAGATTCCTATATTAGTCCAAGTGTCTTTCTTATCTTATTATTTACTCACAGTTAGCACCGTGTAAACAAATATTCTTATATGCGTTCAGTTATCTAACATAATCATACACATTCGCACATCACATAAGCATTATAAATGAAATTCATACATAGAATGATAATATGCATTAATCAGAACAAAGACACAGAAATTGAAAAATACTTCTCTTTATTAATATCTTCCAAGTGATTACAAACTCTATTCACCCTGCGCACACAGTTGTAGGGGTCTGCACACTCAGCTATGGACTTCCACCCTAAGCCTCTGCGCACTCAACTGCAGAGCCTCTACCTACACTATGACCCAAAACTTAGACTTCTTACTTCAGAGCTATCACTCTCTTACATTGTCTATCCCCCTAAATACTTAGAGCTTAGCTCTTTTTATACAATCCCATGATCTGTGGACCATGGGTAGGACTCTTATAGCTGACTTTACTTTACAAAACTAAGTTCAAACTACCCTTTTTCACACATGACACCTTCGTGCTCTGCGACCAAAAAATGCGGAGTCTTTACAATATTGTTACAAAATTTGACTCAAACATGGGATTTTAGCCCCAAAAATTCCCTTGGGGTATCCCGCTCAAAACAAGCCCCCAACACAAACATCATGACTCGCCCTTGAGTTACTCAGTAGGTGTAGAGATCTTTGCATGAAGCCCTTCTAGTTCGACCCATATGACCGCTACCTTAGCCATGCACTGAGCCGTTGCCTGCTTCGTGTCTTCCATTGTCTTCTTAGTCACTGCTCCTGCACTGTTAGCTTGAAGCTTTTGTTACGTCTCTTGCAAAGTCGCAAGCTTGCCCTCAATATTTCATGTGACTGCGTAAGCTTCCTCCAACCAGGGTTTTAGTCTCACCTTCAACACTGCTTCCTTGTGCAGCACTGCGTCCACCTATTCCTTCAACTGCTTGGCCTCCTGCAGCTTGGCTAGCCTCTGTGTCAATGCGACGGTTCACGTTGTACGTTTAACCTTGTCATAGCATTGTTGTAGCTCACACGCTTCCATTTCTAGCCTTTGTATATTGGAGTCCTACTGCAAGCTTGTCAGGACCTCAAATGATTGCTCAAACCACTACGTGCAGTCTGCTACTGCACTATCCACCACTGCTACTACCTTTGTGATAACGGTCGCCCGCTGTTACTTTACTTCTGGTAGTGTTGAAGGCTGTGCCCTCAACTGTAGCTCTATAATTTGCAAGTTCAACTCCAACTGAACCTATGCCATCTCAGTCTTTGTGTTGCGCACCCCTGTGGCCAACTTGTGGTTGCGTACCTCGACTAGCTCCTCCTACAGAATGGCCAACTCTGGGACCATTCAAAAGGCCTCCTCAAAGACTTGCATAATCTTCTTGCTCTGATTGGTCACCTCGGTCTTAGCAGCGATGGAAACATTTCTCTGTAGGACCATCTGTTCGTTATTGATCCACTGTTTGCTGATTACTGTTGAGTCTTGAAAATGTCATTCATTTCCATTACAATTTCACTATTATGTCCATTATATCACCTCCATTTCACTACTATGTCACCACTTTCATCCCACTTTCATTATCATTGGGCCATATTTATGTTTTTCCAATATTTATTAATTCTAAGCCTTTTAAGTGAATTTGTGGTTAAAAATTAGAAAATAATGTGCATATGCTTATACCTAACAAATGGGTTGAGATTGTTGACATGTGTAGGTTGAAAGGAGGCTTCTAGAAGACCCTTATGTGGCACCCCAAGGCCAAATTCGAATTTGAGTGGAAAGAATCATGGGATCATGAGGATATGTGTCACATCTCCTAATTGTATTGTAACTCTAAGAAGACATGTGTTTTATCAGTTCCTATTTTGATTAGGACTCTAGAGGTAGAGGGAGAGATTCATGGATTCTCATTAATGAGATGGCTCTCATCTTTTTGTATAAATAGGAGATCTCTCTCCTTCATTAGTTAGTCCTCTTTAGCTGAGAGTTTGGAGTTCTTAAGTCTTTTTAGCTTGTGAGTTTGTAGTTCTTCCTTGATGGCTTTTGAAAGCTTTGGAGAGCTTTGTTGTACTTTGTAATTTTGAAGAATTTGAATAAAGCTTTGATGTTCTCAACATGGAAGGAGATGTGAAGTAGATGTCATGGAGCATATTAGAATGTAAGGTAGAGTAGATTTCATTTTGTAATTTTGCTTTGATTTCATTATGTCATTTGATTGCTTTCAAGTTGATAGATTAGATTTTTCATTCATGCAATTTTAATTCACGCAAGTGTGTTCAACCGGTTGATAGTAGGTTAATAATGCACATAGCGTTTTAATGACTAATGACATGACGGGATCATCTTGTCCTTCTGCTGATTTATTTCTTTTGAGTTCTAATTCCAGCATTGTTATTTCTTTCAGTTTTGTTTTGCTCATTTACTTTCATGCAATTTAGATATCATATTACTCAACTTGTTCATGATTGCTTCCCATAAGGTAGATTGAGCTGAAGGGTAAAGGATCAGAAGAGTTGAAGTAGTGTGATTAGTTTCCTTTATGCAATTTAGATATCATATTGCTTAACTTGTTCATGATTGCTTCCCATAAGGTAGATTGAGCTGAAGGGTAAGGGATCAGAAGAGTTGAAGTAGTGTGATTAGTTTCCTTTATGCAATTTAGATATCATATTGCTTAACTTGTTCATGATTGCTTCCCATAAGGTAGATTGAGCTGAAGGGTAAAGGATCAGAAGAGTTGAAGTAGTGTGATTAGTTTCCTTTATGCAATTTAGATATCATATTGCTCAACTTGTTCATGATTGCTTCCCATAAGGTAGATTGAGCTGAAGGGTAAAGGATCAGAAGAGTTGAAGTAGTGTGAATTAGTTGCTTTGCTTTCAGTCTTTGAGTTGCTTTAAGTTCAGTTTTTACTTTCTTCAGTTTTCTTTTTATACAGCAGCAAGGATACTGGGTTTCATAGTCACTAGCTCATTGATTGGTTATTGCATTCTATTTTGATTGAAGTAGCTGCATATTTACACTTTTGTTTAAGTACTAATTCCATCAATAACATGTTTTAAGATCTTTTGAAGTGCTAAGTTTTGGAAGTTACCATTAGGGACATAGGCCTTGTCTTGAAATCTCTATCCATACTTGTCCTTTAAAAGTATTCTTAAGACCTTAGAATAGGATTTCCATTTGCATTAGACACTTTAGGAAACCAACAAAAACAAAACCCCAAAACAAAATAAAATCTATAAAACAACGAAGTAAGAAAAAGGTTAACTAAGCACATATGGTGCACCACACTTCATCAGTTTACGATACCCGGATTGATAATTTATGTAGAGCAATTTAAGACGTTAAATTGACTAGACAATTACCTGGAGGGTGCGGTGCTCACGGGCCCTTAGTTCTGCTATTATTCCATCCTACAAGAGGTGGAGTACTTCACGTGGAAGCACTGCCAGGTTCAACCCAACTCCCTTCAGGGTGCGGACAGTGGGCCCGTCAGCCTCATTTTCTATGGTCAGTGCTCCATCCGGTAGCACTATTGAACTGGAAGTATTCTTCTGTAGCATATCGACAGCCTCTGAAGTGCTGATAGCTAGGTTTTTAGACATTGTACCTTCCTATGACGCATGGGTCTGCAACTCCTGCAATCCTGTCTGGATGGCCCCTAAGACGATTTGTTGCTACTGTTCAAACTTTTGCAGGGCCTCCGTGGTGACATCCCTGACTGTGTCACCAATATCATGTAAATCACCTTCTTTCAATGTGATGGGATCCAACGAGGTCTTGGTCGCCTTTGATTTCTTCTTGGACCCTCCCTTCTCCAGCTCTCTTGGATGCTTAATGTGGGTGGGCGTCTCCTAAGGGTCTACACCGTGCTGTTCTATTTCTTCTTCTTTTGTCTCAGGTGAAGGCGACCTCGCGCCTTTGTCAGAGCTCCGCCCTGTTCCACCTGTCTACCTTCCTACTTGCTCTGCCTAGGCCTTATTAGTGGCCTCCTTTTTCCTTTTCTTGACTAGTTGTGCCATCTTTAGTTTGGCCTCCTCCTTCTTCTGTGTGGCGGACTTGTTCCTGCCAACTGCCAAGTCCCTGGTAATGCGCTAGTCCGCAGGCCATTCATGAAGCACTGCATCAATGGCATCATCCATGGCAAGATACAGAAAGTCATACCACTTCTGCACAGGGTCCATTCGCGCCCTGATTGATACTCGATCGAAATCAGCTTTGAACTAGGCGTAGTCCAGTAGGTTGGTGTACACTGTGGGCAAAAATCACGGCTTGCGATTGATGACCATCCTAATGTTGATCTCCATCCCGAAGATCTTGTTGTCTTTGACTCGCTGCGCATCCTTGGTTTCCCACAGCGAAGCGTACTTCGCTACTTTAGGTAGGTTTGGCACGACTGAAGGGAAATGACTATCCTCTGGTAGCTCCCACGCTACCAGAACAATTGACAGCAAGAGCCATGCAAAGTGGAATGTATTTTTGAGCTCTTGTTCTTCGCAACAGTTCACCAAGAACTTTCTGCGAAGGTAGTCCGACCAGTTAAACTAGACTCCTTCTTCGTATTGTTGTGTGAGCGCGACGACAGGTGCCAAAACCTCATCAGTACGACACTTCCACATGACCTTCCCACCGAGGATCTGTGTGGCTACCTTAATAGCGAGGTCACATATGCTGGAGATGGCGTGCCCTCGTGGCTTCTTCACCAGCTTAAATTTTTCCTTCGTTGACTCTGCGAGAGCCTGCTTGCCACCCTTGCCGCCAAAGATCATCGCTAGATTCTACCTATATACGACAGGCATGTTATTCAGTGAATCAACCTATCTGTGATGGGTATCGGCTCCTCTAGCCATAGACACCCATCATGCACCAAGCACAACAGTTGCTTGATAACCAAAAATGTCACCGGGGTGCGATTGTAGTGTGGCACCCAGAGCAGGTTGAGCAACCTTGCCTTTTCTACCCTGATGAGCCACCTCCATAGCTCTAAGGTAGTCATTCCCGTATTTGTATCTATGATAAGGAGCATTAGCTGCTCGGTCACCAGGTGTGGGAACTTCTCGTGGTCCACCAAGTCCAGTCTTCTAGTTTCAATAGCGGCACTCGTGACAAGCGTAGACTATTGAAAACAATTTTGTCCGGCAACAGAGGAGTTTGCAGGGCAGTCTTACTCTCATCAATGTCCTTTGAGACCTTGGACTTAGGCTTGCATGGAGGGACATACTCTAGCAACCACGTAATAGTGTCCACACCTTGGGCTTCAACCTCCTCCACTTCCATTCCCACATCCTCAACGTCCATCGAGATGTCTTCCTCCTCTGGTTCTAGGTTTATAGCCTTGCCTTTCTCCTGTAAAGTGGGATTTGGTGAGTTTCTCCTTGACGATGTATGCACTGGTATGGCAGGTTGCTTACCCTTCTTTTCCTTCACAGTCTCCTTAGTTGGGGTTGGATTTGGTCTCAGCATTCCCAACAATTTAGGGACCTCTGCCAATACTTCGGCTACCTTCGGAGCAGCTACTTCTGCCTCTCTTTCCATTTCCTGTTCCAGCACCTTTACTACTTGTTTGGTATGTATAATTTCTATGGGTGCTGACATAACGCTTTCTAATAGTGCTCGAGTCGTCTCTAGAAAGTTCACAAATTCAAGAGTCTTCTTGAAAGTCTCGAAGAATTCTAGGTTCATGGGTGCTTGAGAGCTCAACACCTCAATTTGCAAAATGCCAAGTGTTTCTTACTGGACAACCACTTGTAATTTATAGGGCATTTTGAATTCAAATCTGATCATCCCCCCAAAATCGGTTCATTAATGCCGGATTGGCGGCATATTTTCAAGGATTTGAGCCGTAAATTTCGTCTTAAATGCCAGCCACCCACTCCATTTGGCCTCACTTCTGCCATCAAATCATGAACAGTGATTGTAAAGGTCACTTTCTAGCCGACCTGTGTGATTTCTCCTTGGGTAGCGCAACTCCCTCCACGCTACCGCAGACCTAGTGACACTTCCATGTGTCACACCATTCTCCAATCGCGTAGCTACCCAAACTGGGCAGTGTAGTTTATAGTCCCACACCTCATTTCTGCTACCTGGAGCGCTAAGACTATGCAACCTGCATCTAGTCACATGGCCGGACCATTGGTGTATGGATTCAAGTGACTATTGTTCACCTTTCCTTGGAAGGGATCACCATTCAATTTGACTAGCTGTACCGCTCCTCCGTTGGTAATCTCCTTAATGACATAAGGCCCTAACCAGTGCATCCTGAACTTCCTTAGAAATTTATCAAACCGATTATCATATAATAAAACCAGGTCCTTTAGCTTAAAGGTGCACAACTTAATATGTTAATCATGCCATGCCTTTTTGCGCTGCTTTTGGACCTGTTGGTGAAATCCAGCTAAAAATCTCTCTTCCTCAAGTTCATCCAGCTGTGCGAGCCTCTCCACCAAGGCTCCACGATCCATCATACCTACAAGTGCTGCTATGCATAGACTAGGCACAATATATTCCATAGGCATTACCACTTCCACCCCATACACAAGCCTAAAGGGGGTTTGTCCAATCAACTTCTTGCATGTCGTTCGATAAGCCCACAGTACTGCAGGTATGCATAGGTCTGAATCACTTCGCTGAGCATTGCAAACCTTGATCAATGCGTTTTTGAGCACCTTATTGAATGCTTCCACCGTCCCGTTAGCCTGTGGGTGATAAGGTGTGCTCTTCTGGTGATATACCTAAAATTCCTCTGTCAGTGCGCTAATCGTCTCATTCAGGAAGTTCGTACTATGATCACTCATCAAGATCTTCGGACATCCAAATCACGTCAATACATGCTCAAAGAGGAACTTTGCAGCGGTCACACCTGTGCAATCTTTCACAAGATGTGCCTTCACCCAACGATTCAAGTACTCCATCGCGGTGATAATATACCTTACTCCCGTCTTCCCTTGGGGTTGAATGGGTCCCACAAAATCTATCGCCCACTTCTCAAAGGGTTGCAATGTCATTTGTGGATTCAAAGGCATCTCATTCCTCCGCGATGGCCTTCTAGTCCTTTGACACACATCACACGCCTTACAATATGCTTTTAAGTCTTGATGGAGGGTTAGCCACCACAACCCTACGCGTAGAATCTTCTGCACGGTTTCTCTTCCTGCATAATTTCCTCCTGCGGCGCCCCCCTGAGCGTCTGTGAGGATGCTGCTTCTTTCGAACTCAGGTACATACCATCGCAATATCTCATTAGTCCGAATCTTGTATAGATTCACAACAATGTCAAAGAAATTTGCCATGCGCACCACTAATTCCTTCTTCTACTAGACAGTGTATCCTTCCGGTGCAGTACCTGTTGCTAGGAAACATATTATATCCTCAAAATGACAATCTGCGGTGTGCACTACAAATAGTTGCGCGTTAGGCAATCCCTCCTCCAAATTAGTGGGCTCTGAATCCCTTGTTTCGATGTGTAGTAGATGGTCTGGTCCCACATTCAGTCGTCTCGGCTTTACAATAACTTCAAAATCATATTCCTAGAACAATAAGAGCCACCTGCAGATTCTCCCCCACAACACAAGCTTATTGACCAGGTACTTCAATGCAGAGTGATCTGTATACATCTTAAAATGCCCTCCTAGCAAGTAGTGCCTAAACTTTTGGAGCGCATACACCATAGCTAGCCCTTCGCGTTCAGTGGTGGAGTAGTTCTTCTCCGCTTTGGATAATCTTCGGCTTGTGAACTTGATAGGATGGTCCAAACCTTCTCTGCCAACCTGTGTTAGTACTACTCCTGGCGCTATACAAAATGCGTCGACATGTACATGAAACTCTTTTTCCAATCTGGGAAGACTAGAATCAACGCGGTGACCATCTTTTCTTTCAATACATCCCAGTTCTTCTTACAGTCATCGTTCCAACAGAATGTGACATCCTTCTTGAACAATTTCTCCATAAGCGCGGTGATCTGGGCATAACCTTTGATAAACCTTTTGTAATATCTCGTATGTCCTAGGGTAGCGCATAGCTGCTTCACACTCCTCGGTGCTTCCAAGTTCAGTATCACCACGATCTTCACGGGGTCTACCATCAGTCCTTGTTTGCAAACCACATGACCCAATAGGGTCCCAAATGGAACACAAAACAAGCACTTCTTCAGATTGAGCGTGATCTGGTATCTTCGACAGGTATCCAACATCAGGCGTAGACTTGCTACATGGCATTTCACCAGCCCAAATATAGTACAACCATAAAAGTATACCTCTAGGAACTTATGAACAAATTCCTTGAATGCAGAAACAACTACGCGTGAGAAGATCGCAGGTGCATTCTTCAATCCAAACGGCATTACAGTGTACTGAAAACAACCCCACTCAGTCACGAAGGTCATTTTTCTCCTATCCTCCAGTGTGATTTTGATCTGGTGGTACCCAGAGAACCCATCCATGAAGGAATATGATTTCTGGCCACCTACATTGTCCAACACTTCATCAATAAATGGAGTCGGGAAAGGATCATGTACACAAGCATCATTAAGCTTTTTGAGATCCACACATATCCTTATTTCATCCTTCTACTTCTTTTCCTGTACCACCATTGGACTTACCCAGTCATATTCTTCCATAGGCTCAGTAATTCCTTCAGCGAGAATCTTGTCTAGCTCTAAGCGGACCTTTTCTTTATATTTTGGATTGAGACGGTAAGGCCTTTGCTTAACCGGCTTCGCGTCTAGCTTTAATGTGATCTTCATCATACCTAGGTCCCTGATTACCCCCTTTAGATCCGCGAACTTGGTAGGGAATAAATCCTAGTATTCACAGAGCAATTCAACGACCTTATCAAGCGTCGCATCTTCCTAGTAGTCTCCAATCTTCGCGAATTTGGGTCTTTCCTCTGTACCAATGTTTACTTGTTTCATTTTCAATGGCGTGGTTATATCAGGGTTCTCAATATGTGGTCCTTTAACCTTGCGGTGACCTTCTATTTCCGGAATGTTAATCTTCCATGAATCCTTGTCCTCTTCTTTAGCAGTTACATTATAACATTTTAGCGCGTGAATCAGCTGAGTAGCCCATTCAGGTTGAATTAGGTCTAAAGGATCCTGTGGTATCCTAAAGATTGCTACTTTCACCTCTTTTAGCGCTTCATCAATACTGTCAAACCCGTCCTACAAACTGAATGTCATCATGAATCCTTCACGCAAGATATCCCATTCGCCTGTCCCATGGCGGAGCTCGGTTTCTACATACCAGTTCATTGAGACAATATCCGGGGTGTGACAAAACAAGTGGACCCATTTAGGTTGGGGCTTTTCTCCATAAGCCTGGGTCCACTTGGCCAAATGCACGCGCGAATCATCCTTCCCATCATACTTGTCTGTCATTCGCATCTTAGGTTTCCCGAATCGTGTTCTCATCATCCTCCTACATTCGCACTAATCATCAAAACTTCCTTTATGCGTACCCGACCATCTTGCGGGTGTAGCACGTAGTGCCCAGTCCAATGCCTGGAAGCACTACTTTTCTGGTACCTCCCTTTCAAATGCATCCAAAAAGATATCTATCTCATTCAGGCCATCATAACTAGGCAGATTTCTTACCTCTGAGGACACACAGCACAGCGACCGGGTGTTCATGTTACATCTCAGTGTAGTTACTTCGTGTAACCGATTCTGCCAGTGCTCTAGTTCTTCATTAGAGTTTGATGTGCATGAACTCTCTTGAACCCATGTAATTCATCCATCCGCTGTTGGATTCACCCAATCTTGATCTCATGCTATTATCTTATAGATACAATCAAAATCATCATCGCTCTCATAATCACGGACTGGCTCAGTATAGCATGATCCTTTAGCAAGATCTAGGGGTACTATTACACAGAGCTATTTCTTCTCAAATATCATCTTTTGCTTCTTTAGATTGATTACCCCGTTCATATCAGTAGCCCAGTCAATTCCTAGGAACACAGGATAGGGGTTGTTGTCATCCACTATCTCTATTACTTCAAAATCAGCTAGCGTGCTCACACCTTCAATATCCACAGTCACCCCCTGCAGTCGTCCCATGGGGATGATCTTCTGCTGATTCACCATCCTTAGCTGAATCAGAGACCATTGCAGCACGGGTCTCCCCATCCGATCCCAAATCTGTTTCGGTAGGACGTTCGCATCTGACCCCAGGACTAAAATAACCTGATCCATTTCATACTCTCCTATTTGTGCGGTCAGTCTCATCTCCCATCCCATTCTTGTCTTATGCTTGCCAATCCTTCGTACTACGCATGGCTCACCTGGCACAGTTCCAATGCATCTATTGATGAGCTCTTATAGCCCTTTCACAACCTTATTATCGTGCAGTAACTTCATGCATGTCTCTAGGAAGGTCATGAGAATAGAAGGGTCCATCTCCTGATCAAGATTATCCTTGCTTCCTAAGGTGGAGGCCTCGGCGAAGCTCTTCTTAGATTCCATGAAGGTTTCACGTGCGTGCTCCAAATTAAACTCAACCTCCTTCACTGGAGCTTTGGGAACCCATGTACTATCTTCTGGCTATTTCCCCTTGTCATCTCCTATCGCGATTCCACTTCTGAGCACTATATTTATGTTTGGATCCACTTCACGTGACTCAGACCTCATCATCTGCAGGTTCTGAGTAGGCGAAGGGGGTAGCACCCCTTTGTCACGTATCCTAGCTATCAACGTAGGACAACCTTCTGTTTCATGATCAAACAGGGTGCAATACTTGCACGACGGACGTGTTGGATTAGTGCAATCGCCGGAATAGTGTCCCGGTCCTCTGAAATTGTAGCAGATCAATTGTCCTCAACCTCTGCCAGGTCCTCCTTGGCCTCGGCCTTTTCCGCGCCACTGAAATCCTGTCTGCGCAACCCCTACGATCTGGTCAATAGGCTGTGTTTCGGCCTGAACCCTGTAGGTGGGTCTTCTATCAATCATCAACTCATAGCTCCTACAATTACGCTCATCATGTCCTACCGGCCTACAAAAATTGTAGAACAATTGTTGCAGTGTCTCCACAAATTTTTGTAACAAGTGATAGTTATCCGTGGCATGTTTTCCTGCTACCTAACAAATAGCGCACCATAATGCAGGCCCCGCGCTTGGTCCTGCTTGAGCTTATGGCCTCAAAGGCATTGGTCCTCCTCCTGTAATGTAGTTTGCAAAGACCGGACAATGGTATTTTTCATGTCCCTGACTTTTTCATTTCAGACACCATACCTCTTCGCTCACCTCTAGTCGAATTGTTCTGTCCTGCTTCAATATTTTCATCTAAAGGCAAAGTTTTTTCAACTATGCATATATCTGTTGAACCCCCAAATTTGGATCTTGCATCGGTGTTTCATGCAGCCTCATTACAATCTCCAAGGCCTCTGCCTGAGTTGTTATCTTCTGCTGTGACAACGCAACCCTTAAGTGTGGCAGGAGTGAGGCCACAAGCCACTCGTGATGTTGCCCGTTTGTTAGGTTCATGTTAGCTTCGCAGATTGTACATTTCAACCTCTGATCAAGTTCCCAAGGTGCCTTGCCTAGTCGCATCACGATTTCTTTGAACCTTACAATAGACTGTACTTCAGATTTAGGCCTACTGAATTCTCTATTTAGTGTTGTCTAGATGTCTACCACTCCATCATTCGAGTTATCAATAGCATACTTGATATATCAGGTTAGTGCACGACCCTACATGGCACTGACAAATGTCACCTTCTTCATGTTGTCATCTATAATGCCTTGAGTTTCCCATACAGCTTTCAAAATGAACCAGAATTGGTCCGGGTCCTCATTCCCCAAGCCTTTGAGCAAAGGAAACTTCACTGAATTTTCCATACTGAACTATAGTGGAGGCAGAGGTGGTACGGGTGAAGTTGGAGGTGATGGTGGTGAAGTCAGAGGCGGTGTGGGTGGAGGTGGTATTCGTGGAAATCCTTGTCTTATTAACTGAATAGCACTTCGCAGAGAAACCTTCGATATCCTTTCCTCATCATCTCATGGAGGTGAAATTGATGGACTATACTCTGGACCCCTTTTCCCTTCATTTCTGTAAGTTTCTCCGCTTTGCGTAGCCCCAAACATCAAGGTAGTTGCAGAACCCATTTTTTGCACAATAACATTTTAATCCAGTTATTCAAAGATTTCACGTACTTACCTCACGGTCCTTTGAAAAAATGTCGCTCCACCTTGGTGTAGCTGACTAAGGTGTCGATCGCAAAATTCAGTTACAAATCCTCCTATGACGTGATAAAGCCAATGATCGACAACGCGGGTGATCTTATCCTCTGATGCTTCCAACCTTCACACTAGCTCTGGGGTCCACACGATATGACCGTCAAGTTTCCACCTTCCTTGGCTATCTGCTAGCTTCGCGATCCACTCATATAGCTAAATCGAAAATGAGCAGAAAAAGATCTCGTGGATCTCTGTATACAGGTACCTGTCTAGCCACTGTCCTTTTGTTAGTCACAGGTTTCTATTCTCTTGTGCCACGAATTCATGGATCTTCCTATCCAACCAGTCTCCAATCTCTTTCTTCGTTGGATTCCAGTGATACGACATCACACATCTCTTATGCAGATTCTGGTCCTGGCAACGGAACCATTTGTTTGCTTGAGGGGGCTTGACCCAGGTTTAGCATTAATTAGCAAAACAAATCCCTACACTATTGGCCCTTTCGGCATCAGCCCGCAGAGCACAGACTGAAGTCTCAACTGAAGCAGTATGGGGGGATGCTGGAACCAAGTTTCCGCACCCTGAGATGGTTGTGATTTCGTTTGATTCCCTCTGTTCCTGCCTCCACGTAGGTGATTTGCTCTAGGGTTGGTAGATGAGCCTTCTCTTCTGTCCTTCAATACCTTCGTGAAAGGGCTCGGTTGTCCTTCACGTGGCCCTAACCCTTGATCTATACCCTTTCGCGCTGCCAAGGCAGCGTACCACACATATTCCTAGATTATTCCAAGTGTCTTTCTTATCTTATTAGTTACTCACAGTTAGCACCGCATAAATAGATATTCTTATATGCATTCAATTATCCAACATAATCATACGCATTCGCACATCACATAAGAATTATAAAGGAAATTCATACATAGAATAATAAGATGCATTAATCGGAACAAAGACACAGAAATTGTAGAATAATTCTCTCTATTAATATCTTCCAAGTGATTACAGACTCTATTCACCCTGCGCACATAGCTGCAGGGGTTCGCGCACTCAGCAATGGACTTCCACCCTAGGCCTCTGCACACTCAGTTGCAGAGGCTCTACCTATGCTATGACCCAAAACTTAGACTTCTTACTTCAGAGCTATCAATCTCTTACATTGTCTACCCCCCTAACTACTTAGAGCTTAGCTCTTTTTATACAATCCCATGGTCCATGGACCATGGGTAGGTCTCTTACAGTTGACTTTACTTTACAAAACTATGGGCGGAATACCCTTTTTGACACATGACACCTTCGCGCTCCGCGACCACAAAATGTGGATTCTTTACAATCTTATTACAAAATTTGACTCAAACATGGGATTTTAGCCCCAAAACTGCCCTTGGGGGATCTCGCCCCCAACAGAACTGGATCATAAAATCTTGCTGAGCTGGAAGTCGAGGCATATAGTTTTCATGGGAGAAAAATGCTAGGCTGGAATTCGATGGATCCACACATCTGATAGCTGACAATAAGGCCTTCTTTTGGGTGGGGTAGCTTTGCAACACCTCAAGAGTCGACATAGCCAAAGGAGATTGAGCCAATTTTTCAAATACGTTGTAATTTTGGGTGGCTCTTGAATGAAGGTTGAAATTATACTTATGGATAACACCCTTCAGAGGCTTGATAGTCAATTCTATAGGAACCAAAGGTGGAATAGGATCAGATGAAGGTGGTGTCAAATTGGAAGGTTGATTAGTAGCCTAACCGTTTAGTGGATTCATATTACCATATTCCTTATTTTGAGTGGCCACCAAGACATAGGATTCCATATTTGAGGAGAAAAGCATCAAAATCATGTTAGAGGAAGAGGCATTCTGGGAAAAAATATGGGTCTCCTAATTGGGAAATGGGTCTATCAATAAAGTGGGAGAAGTGGATGATTTAAGGAACTGATTCACTTCAGCATGATGCGGATAATCACATGTAAAGTGATCCTCATTACACATGGGGACTTTTGAGCTCTAAAATGGGCCTCCTAAGGAAATTATAAAATAATAGTGGAAATAATAAAATAAGTTTAGATTACATCATCAAATTTTAGAGGGAAAAAAAATAAAAAAACTATTTTTTCAACTCATATTTTCAACTTATCTCCCTATGGGTTTACTCAAATTTTGAGTGGAAACACTCGTTGGATGCAAAATTTGATTCTTCATCCAAGGAGTACCCATGTTGCATACTTTCGTTGGATCTTGCTACACGAAAAATGAGAAATACGTTAAAACACGTGATTGTAATCGTGTTTTTTCATGTATTTCTCATTTTTCATATAGAAGGGTCCATCAAAAGTATGGAAAATGGGTACCCCTTAGATGAGGAATTAAATTTTGCGTCCAATGAGTACTTCCACTCAAAATTTGAGTAAAAACTTAGGGAGATAAGTTCAAAATGCGAGTTGAAAAAGTAGTTTTATTATTTTTTATTATTTTTACTTTTTTACTCCAAAAATGGTGAATCATCCCCCATGGTTGACATTGTAGAAATTTTGAATAATATGACGCTTATTCACAGAGATTATCCTGATTATACACTATTTCAGAATGCATGCATAATACATAACCTCCTCTACGTTGATCATCAATTTTGCGGAATTAAAAACAATGAAACATCAATAGCATGCGCACATTAACACAGTATGTAATCTGGGGAAAGCATACAGCTGAAAACCCCACACTATCTGTATATTATATTGATTGAGAACATGTAACAATACATAGTACAATACTCCTCACAAGTACTCATTACTATCTCCACCTGTTACACACAAACTAGCTCAGATCTGAATCAATCACAGGTTCAAATCTCCTCCACTGCTTGCCTGCCTCCACTGCGCGATCCTGTATGAGAATGGATGAGAATGGCTGATCCAAACTCGTATTTCCCTTGGCTGAACCATGCAATCCTCATTGGCAATACTCAATTCATTGATTGTGCAAATCTCATGCACAACTATAGTCACAACTGACAGCTGTCTTGCCCTTTCACTCACCTCTAACACTTGTCTCCACTGAATTGTCCATGCACTGAGTTAACTGATGTATTCTTTAGTTGATTTATGAGTTAATAATTAGTGAATTAATTAATAATTAATTCACATCACTCATCACTAGTGTATTATGCAATTAGACTAAACACAACTAGTTCAACTAAGTCAAATTGAACACAACTCCATCAACTCCTCAATCAACTCCACCAAACACAATCACTTGAGTTCTAACTGAAGTCCATCATGCGATAGCTCAACTGACCCATAAGAAAAGCGTATTTCCTTCTGGCAGTTGCATGTGCCACATCCATAGCTCAAACTAAAGTGCTCCAAGAGGATAAGATAATGTTTATAGTCCAAATATTATTAAGAGCTAATAATATTCGACTGTTATATTTTTAGCCTAGCAGTCTAAAAATAGACTCCACCCATATGTCTAAAAATAGAAGTCCATCTCTTTTTACCAACATGACCAATCATCCACAAATAGAATCCTGCAACTCATAGACCATGATCCATATGTCTAAAAATAGACTTTGGGCCAAAAATAGCCTACGGGCCCACTTAGTGAAGGTGACTTCTTTTCACTAAGCTCCATCATCTTGTTGCATTTTCAACACCCCCTCTCAACAAGATATGGATTATCTGCAACCCCTATCCTACAACTCTGGAATTTTTTGCATGTAACACATTTGCTCGGTCCACTTGCTCCAACAACACTTGGAACAAAAACACTCCCAACTGACCACTCTGTTGGGCTAGGAACATACTCTGATGCTAAAGCTCTACCTACTGCTGACAAGTGCTCCCTCTCTGAAATCTACGCTACTACAACATCTCCATGCATCTCGCACCATTGCACACTTCTCTGTGCCACCTAGCACTGTGCAAAACACTTGTGCCTCTCGCATTGCTGCAGCTTGCTAGCTATGCGTTGTCCTGGGATTCCCTACGCTATCGCTCTCACTACCGCTCCATCTGCATCTGTCTCTACCCAATTAGTTAGTTCGTGCTACTCCACATCGGGGCTCCCATAGCAAGGTCTCATCCAAGAGGTTGGTTACCTCAAGGATCCTGCCCCTCCTCCTTGGGACGATCACTCTATATCGCCCCACCTCCTACCTGGAGGTATGGCTGCATGTAATCCCTCTGCCCACCTGGCTCGAAGTTTCCACCTACTGGAGGTCTCTGCATGAGTAGATGTCTCTACTCGATCTCCTCTCAGCTTCCCTTGTTGTGGCTGCTCCACAACCTCCTGAAGCTACTGCACCAATCGTGGCTCCTCCACAATCGTCTGAGACTTCTTCTGGCTCTGCATGTTGAGAGGTAATATATGCTCCCTCTCAACCACCAAGTCTCCATCAGTTGCCTCGCTTCTCAAGGCTTTGCATGCATCTTGAACCTCAAGAGCATACAGGTTCTTGACCCGTGAACCAGTCTACTTCACCTGTCCAGTGATGATGTGTCTAAGGAAAACCTTTCCCTTACTAAAGACTACATCACAGCCTCTGTCTTCCAGCATTGCGATCGACACCAAGTTTCTCTTCAGTCCTGGTACATACCTGACATCGGTCAAGGTAAGGTGAGCTCCATGCTCCCTCTGAAAAATAACTGTGCCTACACTTGAGACACTATACTTCTCATCATTACCCATCGCTATGAGTATCTGGAGATCTTTCTCCTCCAAAGTACTGAACAAACTCTTGTCACCGGTCATGTGGAAAGAAGTTCCACTGTCAAGAAACCAACCACTTCCCACCATGGATGAAACCATGCATGCAAAGAGTGTGAAATCCAACTCAAACGGTGAAGCAAGTGCCTCACTTTCAGATCCTTCCCCGGATCCCTTCTGGGATTTCCTCCGTGGACAATTTGCAGCATAATGGCCCACCTCATGACAACGAAAGCATCGCACTTTCGATTTGTCAACCTTCTTCCCATCATTGGAAGAATTGGATTCGGAAAGAGAACTCTTCTCCTTCCCCTTATTTGCTTTGGCAGCCAAAGCGCAATTTTCTTCATCAGATGCCTTTGATGAAGATCCGTCGCTAGTATTCCGCCTGATCTCCTCTTGCACAAGATCCGACCAAAGTCTCTCCCATACTGGCAATTTCTCCCGACCATTGACAGAGTCCTGATAGGAATGCCAACTCTTCGAAAGACCAAGAAGAGCCAAGCTCACCAAGTCCTCATCATCAATAGTCACCCCCACACTTCCTAGCTCATCCCGACATTGGGTGAACTTTGTGAGATACCTGGGCATACTGTCTCCATTCTCACACTTCATTTTTCTGAGTTTATCCTTAAGCACCAAATTCCTTTGGTCGCTCTTGCTTTGGAATAAATATGTCAATGCTCTCCACATCAAGTATGGAGAAGCATTTCCATGCAGGCTGGATACGATGTGATCCTTCACGCCCTCCAACAGAATCCTTCGACACTTTGCTGTCTTCTTTTGCCAAACCTCAACGTGAGCAGCATCAGTAGGCCTTGGAACCTCAGCCTCTATGAACTCCTTCAGCCCATTGTCATCTAACACCGCATCCATCCTGTCTTTCCATGCAATATAATTCAAGCTGCCTTCAAGGGCATACTCCAATCACAATCCGTTGAAAGACATTTCAACTTTGACACCAAGAAAACACTGCTGCAAATTCGAATTCCACCAGCTCAAAACTCAACCGCTTCTGATCTAAAATTTGTGAGAACAAAGTATTTCTTGTACATAGATTGTCTGTATGGGCTTTTACCAGATATCTCACCTTCCAAGAGAAGGATGAATCCAGAGGCTACCTGGCCCGATTACAGACTCTGCCTGAAGAAATAAAATGTAATCACTTTCTGAATAATAGATCTGATGATCAACTCCGCTCTGATACCATGTAGAAATTTTGAATAATATGACACTTATTCATAGAGATTATCCTGATTATACACTATTGCAGAATGCATGCATAATACATAACCTCCTCTACGTTGATCATCAATTTTGTGGAATTAAAAACAATGAAACATCAATCGCATGCGCACATTAACAGAGTATGTAATCCGGGGAAAGCATATAGCTGAAAACCCCACACTATCTCTATATTATATTGATTGAGAACATGTAACAATACATAGTACAATACTCCTCACAAGTATTCAGTACTATCTCCACCTGTTACACACAAACTAGCTCAAATTTGAATCAATCACAGGTTCGAATCTCCTCCACTGCTTGCCTGCCTCCACTGCGCAATATTGTATGAGAATGGATGAGAATGGCTGATCCAAACTCGTATTTCCCTTGTCTGAACCACGCAATCCTCATTGGCAATACTCAATCCATTGATTGTGCAAATCTCATGCATAGCTATAGTCACAACTAATAGTTGTCTTGCCCTTTCACTCACCTCTAACACTTGTCTCCGCTGAACTGTCCATGCACTGAGTTAACTGATGTATTCTTTAGTTGATTTATGAGTTAATAATTAGTGAATTAATTAATAATTAATTCACATCACTCATCACTAGTGTATTCTGCAGTTAGACTAAATACAACTAGTTCAACAAAGTCAAATTGAACACAACTCCATCAACTCCTCAATCAACTCCACCAAACTCAATCACTTGAGTTCTAACTAAAGTCCATCATGCAATAGCTCAACTGACCCATAAGAAAAGCGTATTTCCTTCTGGCAGTTGCATGTGCCACATCCATAGCTCAAACTGAAGTGCTCTAAGAGGATAAGATAATGTTTATAGTCCAAATATTATTAAGAGCTAATAATATTCGACTGTTCTATTTTTAGCCTGGTAGTCTAAAAATAGACTCCGCCCATATGTCTAAAAATAGAAGTCCATCTATTTTTACCAACATGACCAATCATCCACAAATAGCATCCTGCAACTCATAGACCATGATCCATATGTCTAAAAATAGACTTTGTGCCAAAAATAGCCTGTGGGCCCACTTAGTGAAGGCGACTTCTTTTCACTAAGCTCCATCATCTTGTTGCATTTTCAGCAGACATCACTAACTTGAATGTTATTGGTTCTTATAAAGTTTATTTTGGTTGTATATTTTTCTTAGGATGCCCATTTTAGACCTCAAAATTCCCCTAAGGAATCAAGCATGGGTATCGAGGCTTTCATTTCTCATCGGAAGATAAATTTGTTTGTTTATTCTACAGTGAGGAATCTTTATTTTTCTTACCTTTACCTTTCTTCTTTCTTCCAGGTTGATGTTGAGACTTGCCTTAATCAGATGAGATGAAATTTATCTCAGAAGCAGAAGCTACAGGAGGATGAGATGGAGGGTTTTGTGTAGGAGAGGCAAAGAGAAATACCAGATTGTCTACTCTCTAACTACGAACTGGAGGAACCGATAATGCCATCGACAACATGAGATTCTTTACTAGGTGGAGGAGGAACAATATTTGAAGGTCTTGGAGAGTATGGTATCTTATCATAGAGCGTGCTTGATTGGGTATAAACCATATCTAAATATAAGCACGAGCAATAACTTTCTCTTTGTTCACGACTCCACCTTTGGCCACATATTTTGTTATGGGAGCTAACAGACACTTGAAAAACCATTTTGCTAACAACTGATTGGGAACATAAGTCTTGACCAATTGGTGACGGTGTCTCTACTCGTGAATGTGATCCGAAAAGTGAGTAGAGTCTGATTGTTTGAAGTTAGTCAATAGTTCTGATCGAGTTTCATATCTGATGGGAAACTGGAAATGTGTGAGCAACATAGTGGCTAAAGTGTTGAAGTCATGAAATGACGCTATAGGTAGTTCAATATACTATTTAGCTACAGTACCGGTAAGAATTTGTTGGAAAAGACGGAGTTGAATGGAATCATCGTTAAGTGAACTGGATGAACACCACAGATGATATGTCATAACATGCATCAACATGTCTTCTCCAGGATTCCCATTAAACTTTGGGATATCCAAAGGAAACTTAGTGGGAATAATCGACCACCATATTGAATGAGAAATGGGGTCATTAGTAAGCCGAGTTAAATATGGTAATTCAAGAGTAGCCACAAAAGGCAACTGTTGATTAAAGTATGGGGGAAAATGACCTGGATATGAAGGGATAGTCTGAGAAACAAGCACTTGGATTTCTGGAGAAGGAGGGTTCTAATAATAAGGAACCTGGTTACCAGGATATGGAGGGTTCTAATTACCAAAATTCAAGTGGTTTTTTTCCCAGCCCTAGGATGGTGATAAAGTTGTTGGAATGGTTAGGTTTGGATTTGCTGGCCTTGAAAAGGAACTTTATGTGATCCATATTGTTTCCTGATTGGGGTTTGCATTGCCCCTTGGTACACGTTCGATTGAGACTGCACCAAATTTTGAAGAACTTGACTTACTGAAACTTGAGGAGTACCTTGTGCAAGTGATTAAGAAGGTGAGGAACCTTGTACAGGTTGACGAATCAGGATGTGGGGGGAGCCAGACACTACTGGAATGGGCTGTAAAGGTTGGTTCACATATATTTGAGCTTGTTGAGGTGTTGATGGATAGGTAGGAATTTGCGATGAAGATGGTACAATTTTAGGATTCAATAATCGATCCCAATATGCACGGGTAAAGTAGGTTTCCAAACACTGGAAGCCATTTCAGGATAAGGAGGACTATAACTAAGTGGATTACCATATTGAGGTCTAACAACAATAGGTTGCCCCCCTACCATGGGAGGAGGGAATGATGGAGGCAACTGTGATGCAGATGGAGGGTACCCAACATACAGAGGGTTGGGCTGTTGAGGGTAGCTATGCCCACTGATATACGGGCCAGCCTGCTGCTCTATTCTAGGTGTATATGGAGGAAGAGGAGCAGATTGTGTGGCATTCATAAGAGAAGTACCAAACATTATTCCTAAATTAGATGACATGGGAGAGGTTCAAGGACTGGAAGCCAGAACAAAAAGGTACCAGATAATGACTGATGGCCAGGCAGGTCGAATGTGCCACAATACAAATGAGCTTCTAATGATGTTACGAACATAAAGGAGGATGCGACACTATGTCTCAACCATAGTGGTGGACATGGGCTGAGAGTTTGAATCAATTCTAGTTATGGTTAAAAATACCAATCAATATTGCCACAAGAAATCTGCGGGTAAGCCCAAAGAATTAGGTAAAGGAGATTTTGTCGGTAGTTGAAGAGACGAAAGAGGATTGGTTTGATATAAATAAAGTCCTTCCAAATGAACATGATTAGAAGGACGAGACTCTTCTTGAGGGATCTCTTCAATACCTATAAGTCTGTATGTAAGAGGCTCACCATCAGGCCCAAGATATATTGGTTATGTCTGAGACAAAGGAAGAGAGGGAAAAGGTCCCAAAGACTCAGGTAAAGATGGATGAGGTTCTTCAGGTTCAATAACCTTAGGAAACAAATTTTTTGACTCAGGGAGATCAGATTTAATGACCTTAGGTAATAAAGTTTCAGGGAATTTTGTTTCAATTGTGTCAGTGTCACCAACATGAATAGATGTAATCTCGGATTTGGAACTCAAAGGGACAAATGATTCTGGCTGATCAATATCAGGAGGAGGGCCAGAAGTAGTTCCCGATGTTCCCGATTTGGTATTTTTCATTTTCCTATGCCTTGGAAGACGGTTAGAAGTAACCTCTAGAGGAAGAGGAGGATTATTTTTCATTCTACATGAAAGACGGGGAGGGAGATTTTGTTCTTCCATGTTGGAAAATAAATTTTATTAACAAAAAAATAAATAAATAAAAAAGAGGGTAATCTAGGCATAAAGGATTACCAAGCAATTTTGAACTACAATATACACCTTGACAAACCAAGGAATTAACATACGACATCCAATCTCCCCGAACGATGTTTTTGATGTATTCACAGCATACAAGGCGGAAGACTTTGTTACCTATGGATGAATAGAAACCTATTGGGGACTCCCAAAATATACGCGATGGTACGTGGGAGTGCAATCTGTAGTAGTGTTGTCTAATGCATAACCATTCAATGAGAGATTCCCATATACTTTACATATGTGGAGCACCACCAATATACCCGAAGTTACATGGAGTATGGTCCTATACACTCACATACGTGGAACAAGATTCACCGTGGGATACAATGCTCGTAAACACTAACAACTCCTATGTTTAACGATGCCGGAACATGTCTCTAGCCTAGACCTCTAAATGTTTTCATTAATTTTACAAATTATCCTTAGGTTGATTCAAAATTTTTTATTGTTTATCTTCGATTATGTTTTAGTTTTAGGGCTCACCATGAATGTCACCTGAATATCCCAAAATGCAAATCTCGCATGAGAAAATAGAAATCCTTTCTCTTTCAATGAAAATATAGTTAATGAAGGGAATAAATAATCAAGATGAAACATAAAATATGCAGCAAACAAGATGCAAGATGCAATTTCCTTTTTGATGCAACTTTTCCTATGCTAATGCACATGCAAAACCCTAAATTTCGATGAAAATTTTTCTTTTCATCACACTTAATTTTTGGAATGGAGAAAACTAAGAAGAAAATGCTCAATTACTTATTCAATTACACTTTTCAGAATGAGGACTAAAACAACAATTCATCCAAGCAACCAATAAATAAACGAAAACAATTTGCAAGTGACCAAGTGATAAGAATAAAGAAAAATCAAAACCAATTCTTACCAAAGGTAAATAACACAAAAGCAAAAAAAATGGGCTTTAGAGAGACCACAAGACATTGAAGACTCAGGGGAGTTCAACTGGAAGTAGGCTGACCAAAGATAGGCTCAATAACCATGGAAATATTCATGCAAAAACAGGGGCCAACAATGGTGCAGAAGAGGCACCGGTGCATTGCAACGTTGGTGCAGAGTCGGCCAGGGTGAGGTGCAATGCTCTGTCAAAGATATAGGGGGTGCGTTAGGCCTGCGAAAGAGGATTATGGCACACAAATTGAAAAAAAGTCTCAATGAAATCACTTCCTAGCCCTGTTCTTGGTTGGATGATACAACAAAGGTCTGTCAAGGAGGTAATCAAACACAATGGACAAGGAAACCATGAAGGGAATACTTTCTTCCCCAATGGATTCGCTAATTTGTTATATGATATTTACAATTCCGGACAAAAGTATCTCCCCTAGGTCAGTGGCTAACCTAGAACAAGAAAGAGACAAGGAGCACAATGCTTTTCCTTAAAGTAAATAGATGACAAAGTGAGGCCTACCTGGAATCCTTCGCACACTTCGTTCCTTATTTAGCTTGGAATCTCCAATTCTAGCTCCGAATACCAAAATTAGAACCTGCATAGTCAAATAACACAAGCCAACAAACTACGAGATCTATGCAGTATCATCTAAGTAATTCATTCAATAGATCAACATGGTATTGAAATATATGAAATAACAACATCACATATAGGAAAACAATGAATTCTTTGCATTAATATAAATGGAAGAATATTACAACCATAAGTAGAAGTTGATCTTGTAGAAGAGCTCCTTCAAGTTGTTGACTTGTCCTTTCCTTGTCACAATATGCACCTCCAATCACCCTAAATGTATGGGATGATGACCACTCACTACAACAACATAAGGGCATAATCACTCTCCAAAAGCAAATACCCAACCACATAGAAGGTTGGGAATATATAGAAAGTATGGTAAGTTGGGAATTCTTATCTAATTACCAATCTAGGGTAAGAGATCCACCTTTTATGGAGGGATAGGATCAAAGGATAAGTGGTGAAAAATCCAATCTAAGGAAGGATAGGATTCGAATGTTTGATCCAAGGTAACTAGTTGGAAGAAATTTTGGAAACTCCTAGAAGAGGAAGCTTCCGGAATCTCGATCATTCTCTTGGATTTCTAGGACCAATGCATGTGCAAAGGGGAGAAACCTTCTAATGACCAACACATTCCATAGTGGATCAACCTACTAGTGAATGCACCCTAGTAGGCTTACAAGGAGCGTTGGTCCTTAAACTAGCTCAGATGAAGCAATTTAGGGTTGAAACTCTATGAAATGAAAGGTACATGCTTAGGGCTTTATGCAAGATGGTGACAAGGGGGAATAGGATGTTGATTGATACCATTAGGAGGCTCATTGATCATATGTGATAAAATGGCCTATAAAAACTAGTAGGTCACCATTTGAGACTTGTTTTGCATACTTTCCACCTTCACCTTTGGATGTAGTATATGAACAATAAGGAGGGTGAGATTTCACCTGCGCATTGATTTTTTTTCCAAATTTAATTGGAATCGTCATGTGGCGTGATCAACTTGTTTAATTTATGCAATCTCTAGCACTTCCATTCTTTGTTGGTTGGGTCTGCATCGCTGGTCCCTCTTGCTGCTGAATTTGAATCGATAGGTCCTACCTACCCATTCGCTACGTTACGAAATGCATTAATGCAGGTTAGATTGTGGTGCTTGTAGTTAGGTCATGGTGTTTCTTCTGCCATGGAGGAAACATCACTCGCTATTGGACATTAGGATGGATTTGAAATGTCCAAGAGTGAGGAGAACATGATACCCAAATTTCTTTAATGTCCCTCTGTGCTGAGAAACCCAACGATGAAGCGGAAAATCACAAGGGGATCCTTTCGAGGTATCAACAGTAAAAACCATAGTCAGAAAGTCACAAGACCTAAACAAGAAAAAACATGGAAGAAGTAGAATGTAGCAGTGTGTAAACACTATTCACTTAGTCGTTATTGATATTGGAATGAATAATTGTTCTTGACAGTATCAGTGCCCAAATTTTATTTCAAAAATTGATTCCACATTATTAGAAATTCATATGTATAACTTTAGACTTTTAGAAGACAAGAAACAACCTTATTTTTCAAAAATTGATTCCACATTACTAGAAATTCATATGCATAACTCTAGACTTTTAGAAGACAAGAAACAACCCTATTATTTCTCGCTTTGGAGAGGATTTGTCATTTTAATTATTTTTCAGGTAGATCTCAAGAGTCTAGATGATTTGTACAATCATTGAAATTTTGAGTCTAGATGATTTGTACAATCACTGAAATTTTGAATTTTGAATTGCTCTAAGAGAATTTTTAATGTGCTTGTGGAGTGTACTATATGTTGAACATGCACCTTTAGATGTGCATGTTATTCATATGTATGTATCCTAGTTTGTTGCTCGATAATGTATTTCAAAACTACTTGATGTGTCTGAATCCGAAAGAAACGTATGATGCAGAGTTTTCAAGAAGTTTCTAATGTGTCTGAATTCAAGATAAAAGCTAGGAGAAGGCTTATATTAAAATGGCCTAGGACTTGCGCCTAGCTTTGTTTCCCGCAAGCATGGGATGAATCAATAAGCTCAATTTACAATGAGATATCACAAAAATAAGTACAAATTGATTGCATTAATGTGGAAACATATTCTTAAGGGGGATTGGACCTGGGTCTCTGCCATGAAAGTGCATTTCATTTACCACTTAACCACAGCCCATTTGATTTATTTGATAATTAAATTCAATAATAACCCATTCTGAAAAGTATTTTTAGGCATCCTTTTTCAAAGTTTGGCCATTTCATTTCATTTCCTTGTTAAGTCATGGGTAACAGTGGCTTATTTTAGTTACACCTTTGCATTTAGAAAATCTCACATGTAGTTTTACTATAATTTATAGTAAGATATCATGGCAGCCATCATCTTCTCTATCCTGAAATATCAATGGAAATTCCCTAAGCATTTGATCTGTGCATTGTCCATACTCACCTTTCCCAGCCATCCTTGTTGAAAGCCCAGTGTAAATAATCTAGTATGTTTCAATTGATCCAGGAAGGAATGCACCGTTGAGGTCACTAATATACGCCTTAAAACCTGAGGCAGTTGCTAACTGTGACCACATGTTGATTCTGTGAGCTATCCCGGTTACTGTTTGGAAAAAATTCTCACTTTCCTGGCTCACGACGAGTACAACTTGTTCCACTAAAATCATAGTTATCTTAAATTTAATCTGGGTAGATAGTTTATAAATGTTTATATGTTCTCCTGTACAACGCCAGAAAAAATAAAAGTGGACACTATTAATAAGCTTTTGTGGCAAATAAATTATTATACTAAATTTTATGTCAAAATAGAAAAGTTCAATCGCTTCACTATTTTTGACCATGGATCGAGGGTAAAAGAGTCAATAGAGCATTAAAATCTATTTTTGACCATGATCGAGGGAAGAGTCAATTAAAATTAGAGATATGTTGGACTTGTTCAATGACAAGTATATTATCAATTTTAAGTTGGCATAACTTTTATTTTCTGCTACTTATTAGGAAAAAATAAATAATATATTAGCACCCGAACTTTCAAACTTTTATGAAGTGAAAGTTATGCTTATAGAATGGTAGAGATGTGATTATAGGTATTATGGAATTCAACATGGGTAGTCACATTAATGTAATTTAATAACATAAACAAATTGAAGGAAAGTTATAATAATTATTAGTGAGAAAGTTGTAACAACTGTTATATTATATAATGTAAATTTAACGCAACAAAAAATGAAGGAAAGTTATAATTAATTTAGTGAAATTAATTATAATATTAAATTTTAATATTTATAATTAAAATAATTAAATTATTTTCAATTTTAGTTATTTTATTTAAACAATATTTTATTCATTAAATTTTATTTGATATTTTTATTCAAATAATAATAACAAGATATTGTTAAAGATTTCGGAATTAAATTGTGTAATATGTGTTATCTGTTCAACGTTTCGGATGGTAACTCCATCCATCATCAAGGACCACAGAGAGCCTTGAAAATCTCTATTACACAGTTTTATTCCGGAAATCTCTAACAATATGAGAAACTGTTCCAATCACTAATAATAAGATATTTAAAGTTAATGTAATTTATTATCAAATTTTAATATATTCTAAAACCTCCTATGTCATGTAATTAGTGTGATGATGATATTCAAGCTATTGTAAAAATAAGGTTTGGACTTACATCAAACCAAATTGAAAGTTATCTTTAACGATTCCTAGTTGGATTGCAAATATTTCACTAAGGGCTTATATACCTTTGGTTTATAATATCAATTCTTTAGTTTTAATGTTGTCTCGATGTTAAAATCAATCATGGTCAACCATAGTCAACCATGTTCTGATTTTGCATTGTAACAAAGATTGTCTCAATTTGAAAATCAACCATGGTCAACCATGTTTCAATGTCACATTGTAACAAAGATTGTCTCAATATGAAAATCAAGCATGCTAAACCATGGTAAATCATGGTCAACCATGTTTTAGATAAGATGATGACCACTCACTACAACAACATAAGATGATGAACACTCACCCTAAATGCATGAGATGATGACCACTCACTACAACAACATAAGGGCATAATCACTCTCCAAAAGCAAATCCCAAACCACATAGAAGGTTGGGAATATATAGAGAAGTATGGTAAGTTGGGAATTCTTATCTAATTACCAATCTAGGGTAAGAGATCCACCTTTTATGGAGGGATAGGATCAAAGGATAAGTGGTGAAAAATCCAATCTAAGGAAGGATAGGATTTGAATGTTTGATCCAAGGTAACTAGTTGGAAGAAATTTTGGAAACTCCTAGAAGAGGAAGCTTCCGAAATCTCGATCATTCTCTTGGATTTCTAGGACCAATGCATGTGCAAAGGGGGAAACCTTCTAATGACCAATGCATTCCATAGTGGATCAACCTACTAGTGAATGCACCCTAGTAGGCTTACAAGGAGCATTGGTCCTTAAACTAGCTCAGATGAAGCAATTTAGGGTTGAAACTCTATGAAATGAAAGGTACATGCTTAGGGCTTTATGCAAGATGGTGACAAGGGGGAATAGGATGTTGATTGATATCATTAGGAGGCTCATTGATCAGATGTGATAAAATGGCCTATAAAAACTAGTAGGTCACCATTTGAGACTTGTTTTGGATACTTTCCACCTTCACCTTTGGATGTAGTATATGAACAATAAGGAGGAGTGAGGGAGTATCTCACATGGGATGCTTTAAGAGGAAAAAAAATTGTTAAGAAGATAAGAGAAATCCATTTACAAGTACACGATGCATTGAAAAAGAAACAATAAAAATACAAGGCCAAACATGATTAGCACATGATAGAGAGATCATTTAGAGCGGGAGACAGAGTATGGTTATAATTTAGCAACGAGAGGCTACAAGTTCTTGGTAAGAAAATAAAGGATCTTGAGATGGTCCTTTGGAGATATTGGAAAAGGTAGAAGATAATGACTATAGACTTATTCTACCTCTATATATGTGCATTTATTTAGTGGTGAATGTGGAAAATCTCAAAGCTTATGATCCTTCCATGTTGGGTCAGGAAGAGGAGTAGGTCCCACCTTCCATCAAGGAAATAACTCTAGATGCTCAGGTAGACTTGAAAGAGAATATAATTTTGCAGAACAGGCTCACTACTACATGATAGGCGCATCATGACCTTGGTAAAATGGGTTGAAAGGAAAACTTCTAGGAAAGGCTAAATGGTACTCTAGGGAGAAGGTAAAGGAAAATTCTCTTCATCTCATTTAGTAAAGCTCTTGGGGAATAAATCCATCCCAAAATGGGGAGATATGATCTAGAGTGTATTACTATATAATTTTCCATCCATCTTGATGCTTCTAGAGTGGAAATATTCATCTTGTAGGAGTAATTTTATCACCAGGATCCAATTTGGAGAATTGAGGTCTAAAATCTTCTAGAGCCAGGAGACCTTAAATGACATTTTTTTGGGGGTAAATCTTTCCCACTTAAGAATTGGACTCTCTGACACTATTCTACAATTAGATACCTTTTAAATAGTGTAAGAAAGTCATTCATTGGAGTTTGGATACAAAAGTTATGCCTCCCCAAAATTGACCTATTTTGTTTAACCAAAATAGGATCCCATGTGAACCCTGTTACTCATGGAAGAGGTGCTAGCCACATGAAGATTATGAAGAGGGCTCTAAAATGTTCAAATTTCTAACACTAGTTGAGAGTTGAAGCAGTCAAGCTTAACCCATAATTCGTTATCAAGTTGTGTTATAACCAGTCCACTAGGAGGAAAATGGGTCCCATTAATTTTGATTATATTTAGTTCCATAGTAGAGAAAAACAACTTGGTAGTGGGAGTAAGATAGCGTAATACAGGGGATTTATGTTTTGTAGTAGGCCATGAGAAATAAGTCTTAGGTAACTCCATAAAGAGTTCCTACTCCTTTGTACTTGCATTATTTCCATTCTAGACAAAAGAGACTACAAAAAGATCACCATCTAGTTGGGTTTCTCCTGAAAAGGTTTCCTAGAGCATATATTGGTGTTCATTGTGATTGGTGTGTATTTGTATTCCGTTATTCTCTATTATCTACATTTCATTTATTGCATGCATAAACAACAAAATTAATAATGACAAATCTAGAATCTAAAGGAATTAACCCTTCATGGTATAGATTTGAGTTTACTTTAATAAATTTATTATGGAAACCTGTCTAGTGGAATATCCATGCTAGCTTATTGATCAACATGTTTCTTGTGCACCTCATTTTCCATGGCTATATCTCTACATTAATCATTGAGTTGTTGCAGGTGAATAAGGCGCTCCTCTAAGGCAATGGTGTTAAGGAGGATCTCAATAACTATCTTGAGTGAAGGGATTTCACACTCATCTAAGAGGATTGTTTTCACCACATGAACAAGTTGGAAAATCATGAACCCTATGGTAGTCTCCATATAAGTCTGTAAGCTTAGAGGGTCGAGAATAACATTAAATGCCGGTTAGATTTTCCCATATTAATGGTGCACTTGAGAATGGTCTTCAATGACTTGTTTACCACCTCTCATCTATGAATAATAGGGTGATGAATGTTATTGATGGAACCCCAACTTGATTTCCAACTCAAACATCATCTCATTTTGGAAATGACAATCTTGCTAAGTGACAATCACTTTGGGTACACCAAATCTAGTTATAATTTGGTTGAGTATGATTAATGTTACTATCTAGCTATAATTCAAAACATTTTATGTGGCCCTTGTTCTATTTAATGAAGTAATTGCTGACTATGATCATATACTTTTCAACAACAACAATGATATATTATGACAGGTTGATAGTTTTTTAAGCGATAAGATTTAAGGATTGATAATTTTACTCCATGGCATTGTTCTATTTAGTGAAGTAATTGATGACCATGGCCATATACTTTTCAACAACTGCAATAATATATAATGACACGTTGATAATTTTTTAAGCGATAACATTTAAGGATTGATAGTTTTACTCCATGGCATTGTTCTATTTAGTGAAGTAATTGATGACCATGATCACATACTTTTCAACAACTACAATAATATATTATGACAAATTGATATTTTTTCAAGTGATATAATTTAAGGATTGATAATTTTACTCCATGGCATTGTTCTATTTAGTAAAGTAATTGATGACCATGATCATATACTTTTCAACAATTGTAATACTAGAGAAAATTTTAGGGGCTAATATTCATAGGTGGGCTAATTTTTCATGTTTTACAAAAAAAAATTCGCTAATTTCCATTTCTTTTTAAAATGATTCGCCCAAATTTTATAGTATAAAATTATTCCACCAACAAATTCGCCAAAATTTTATAGAGACTATAAAATTATTAGAAATTTGAATATTTTTACAAAAATATCGTCAAATATTTAATAGATTGGAGCTTATGAATTACAAGATTTGCCAAGATTTCTAAACTTCAAGATAAATTTCCATCCTTAAAATTTTCCTATGCAATACTATATTATGACATGTTGATAAGTAATTGATGACCATGATCATATACTTTTCAACAACTACACTACAGGTTGATAACTTTTTAACTCACTAACTTTAGCGATTGATAATTTTACTCATGACATTGTATTATTACCGAAGGCTCCCCTATTTCAATCCCAGGTGGATGTACTAGTGTTGACTTTTAATTTTTGACAAATGGACGACGTCGATTGTGTTTAAAGGGAATGCTTCGTTTGAGTCTCGAAGGACGGATGAGATTTCACCCGCGCGTTGATTTGTTTTTTTAAATTTAATTGGAATCGTCATGTGGTGTGATCAGCTTGTTTAATTTATGCAATCTCTAGGGCTTCCATTCTCTGCCGGTTGGATCTGCATCGCTGGTCCCTCTTGCCGCTGAATTTGAATTGATAGGTTTTACCTACCCAATCGCCACGTTACGAAATGCATTAATGCAGGTAAGATTGTGGTGCTTGTAGTTGGGTCATGGTGTTTCTTCTGCTATGGAGAAAACATCACTCGCTATTGGACATTAGGATGGATTTGAAATGCCCAAGAGTGAGGAGAACATGATACCCAAATTGCTTGAATGCCCCTCTATGCCGAGAAACCCAACGATGAAGCGGAAAATCACAAGGGGATCCTTTCGAGGTATCAACAGTGAAAACCATAGTCAGAAAGTCACAAGACCTAAGCAAGAAAAAACATGGAAGAAGTAGAATGTAGCAGCTTGCAAACACTATTCACTTAGTCGTTATTGATATTGGAATGAATAATTGTTCTTGACAGTATCAGTGACCAAATTTTATTTCAAAAATTGATTCCACATTAGTAGAAATTCATATGCATAACTCTTCTAAAACTCTACACTTTTAGAAGACAAGAAACAACCCTATTATTTCTCTCTTTGGAGGGGATTTGTCATTTTAATTACTTTTCAGGTAGATCTCAAGAGTCTAGATTATTTGTACAACCACTGAAATTTTGAATTGCTCTAAGAGATTTTTAATGTGCTTGTGGAGTGTAATATATGTTGAACATGCACCTTTAGATGTGCATGTTATTCATATGTATGTATCATAGTTTGTTGCTCGATAATGTATTTCAAAACTACTTGATGTGTCTGAATCCGAAAGAAACGTATGATGCAGAGTTTTCAAGAAGTTTCTAATGTGTCTGAATTCAAGATAAAAGCTAGGAGGAGGCTTATATTAAAATGGCCTAGGATTTGCGCTTAGCTTTGTTTCCCGCAAGCATGAGATGAATCAATAAGCTCAATTTACAATGAAATATCACAAAAATAAATACAAATTGATTGCATTAATGTGGAAACATATTCTTAAGGAGGATTGGACCTAGGTCTCTGCCATGAAAGTGCATTTCATTTACCACTTAACCACACCTCATTTGATTTATTTGGTAATTAAATTCAATAATAACCCATTCTGAAAAGTATTTTTAAGCATCCTTTTTCAAAGTTTGGCCATTTCATTTCATTTCATTTCCTTGTTAAGGCATGGGAGACAGTGGCTTATTTTAATTACACCTTTGCATTTAGAAAATCTCACATGTAGTTTTACTATAATTTTTAGTAAGATATCATGGCAGCCATCATCTTTTCTATCCTGAAATATCAATGGAAATTCCCTAAGCATTTGATCTGTGCATTGTCCATACCTTTCCCAGCCATCCTTGTTGAAAGCCTAGTGTAAATAATCTAGTATGTTTCAATTGATCCAGGAAGGGAATGCACATAATCTAGTATGTTTCAATTGATCCAGGAAGGGAATGCACCGTTGAGGTCACTAATATAAGCCTTAAAACCTGAGGCAGTTGCTAACTGTGACCACAGGTTGATTCTGTGAGCTATCCCGGTTACTGTTTGGAAAAAATTCTCACTTTCCTGGCTCACGACGAGTACACAACTTGTTCCACTAAAATCATAGTTATCTTAAATTTAATCTGGGTAGATAGTTTATAAATGTTTATATGTTCTCCTGTACAACGTCAGAAAAAATAAAAGTGGACACTATTAATAGGCTTTTGTTGCAAATAAATTATTATACTAAATTTTATGTCAAACTTAGAAAAGTTCAATGGCTTCACTATTTTTGACCATGGATCGAGGGTAAAAGAGTCAATAGAGCATTAAAATCTATTTTTGACCATGGATCGAGGGTAAAAGAGTCAATAGAGCATTAAAATTAGAGATATGTTGGACTTGTTCAATGACATGTATATTATCAATTTTTAAGTTGGACATAGCTTTGATTTTCTGCTACTTATTAGGAAAAAATAAATAATGTATTAGCACTTGAACTTTCAAACTTTTATGAAGTGAAAGTTATGCTTATAGATTCGTCTGTGTTTTGGAAATGGTAGAGATGTGATTATAGGTATTTTGGAATTCAACATGGGTAGTCACATTAATGTAAATTTAATAACATAAACAAATTGAAGGAAAGTTATAATAATTGTTAGTGAGAAAGTTGTAACAACTGTTATATTATATAATGTAAATTTAACGCTACAAAAAATGGGAGGAAAGTTATAATTAATTTAGTGAAATTAATTATAATATTAAATTATAATATTTATAATTAAAATAATTAAATTATTTTCGATTTTAGTTATTTTATTTAAACAATATTTTATTCATTAAATTTTATTTGATATTTTCATTCAAATAATAATAACACGATATTGTTAGAGATTTCCGGAATTAAATTGTGTAATATGTGTTATCTGTCCAATGTTTCAGATAGTAACTCCATCCATCATCAGGGACCATGGAGAGCCTTGAAAATCTCTATTACACAGTTTTATTCCAGAAATCTCTAACAATATGAGAAACTGTTCCAATCACTAATAATAAGATATTTAAAGTTAATGTAATTTATTATCAAATTTTAATATATTCTAAAACCTCCTATGTCATGGAATTAGTGTGATGATGATATTCAAGCTATGGTAAAAATAAGGTTTGGACTTGCATCAAAACAAATTGAAAGTTATCTTTAATGATTCCTAGTTGGATTGCAAATATTTCTCTAAGGGCTTATATACCTTTGGTTTATAATATTAATTCTTTAGTTTTAATGTTGTCTCGATGTTAAAATCAATCATGGTCAACCATAGTCAACCATGTTTCAATGTCACATTGTAACAAAGATTGTCTCAATATGAAAATCAAGCATGGTAAACCATGGTAAATCATGGTCAACCATGTTTTATCATGGTCGACCATGGTCACATTATGATAAAGGTTGTCTCTTGGTCCAACATCACATTCTGACAAACATGGTCATCCATGGTCCAATGTCACATTGTGATAAAGATTGTCTCAAAATGAAAATCAACCATGGTCAAGCATTCTCCAACATCGCATTGTGACAAAGGTTGTCTCAAGCTCAACCATAGTTCAACCTTTCATTGTGACAAAGATTGTGTCAATATGAAAATCAATTGTGGTTAACCATGGTCAACCATGTTTATTTAATGTTTTATAATATTTATCTTAGAGTTTATATACCTTGGGTTTATAATATTAATCCTTTATATTTAATATTATTCCATTGGGTTTTTAGTATTCATCCTTTGGGTTTATAATATTTATCTTAGGGTTTATATACCTTGGGTTTATAATATTAATCCCTTTGGTTTAATATTATTCCCTTGAGTTTATAATACCTCAGGGCTTTAAAATTACTCCATTCAGTTATAATATCAATCTCTTTTGTTTATCAATCAAAGGGTTCATATTTCTAGGGTATAATATTATTCATAAGATTGATAATATTAATCATAAGGTTTAATATAGATCCCTTGGGTTTATAATCATGGTTTACCATGCACAACCATTCTCCACTGTCACATTGTGGCAAATATTGTCTCAATATGAAAATCAACCATAGTGAACAATGGACAACCATGGTCAAATGTCGCATTATGACAAAGATTGTCTCAATATAAAATTCAACCATGGTAGAACATGGTCAACCATGTTTATTTTAGGGTTTTTAGTATTTATCTAAGGGTTTATATTCCTAGGATTTATAATATTAAACCCTTGGGTTTAATATTAGTCCTTAGGGTTTACAATCCCTCAATCATCATGAACCATGGTGAATAACCATTGTCACATTGTGAAAAAGATTGTCTCTTGGTCCAATGCCACATCATGAAAACCATCGTCATTGGTGGTCAACTATGGTCCAATGTCGCATTGTGACAAAGATTGTCTCAATATGAAAATCAACTATGGTCAACGATGGTCAACCATTGTTCAACATCACATTGTGACAAAGGTTGTCTCAATATAAAAATCAATCATGGTCAACCATAATCCAATGCCACATTGTAACAAATATTATGTCAATATGAAAATCAAACGTGGTCAACCGTGGTCAACCACATTTATTTTAGGGTTTATAATATTTATCTTAGTGTTTACATACCTTTAATTTATAATATTATTCTCTTCGGTTTAATATTGTCTCGATGTTAAAATTGATCATGGTCAACCATGGTCAACCATGTTCCAATGTCGCATTGTGACAAGGATTTTCTCAATATAAAAATCATCCATGGTCAACCATGTTTCAACGTTGCATTGCAACAAATATTGTTTCAACATGAAAATCAACCATGGTCAATCATGGCCAACCATGTTCAATCATGGTCAACCATGGTCATTAACCATTGTCACATTATGACAAAGATTCCTTTGGTCCAATCACATTCTGACAAACATGATCATCCGTGGTCAACCATGGTCCAACGTCACATTGTGACAAAGATTATTAAAAATATGAAAATCAATCATGGTCAACCATTATCCAACGTCGCATTATGACAAAGGTTTCTCAATATGAAAATCAATCATGGTAAACCATAGTGCAACGCCACATTGTGACAAAGATTGTGTCAATATGAAAGTCAACTATGGTAAACCATGTTCAACCATGTTTATTTAATGGTTTATAATATTTATCTTAGGGTTTATATTCCTTGGGTTTATAATATTAATCCCTTAGCTTTAATATTATTCCCTTTGGGTTTAATATTATTCCCTTGGGTTTATAATACCTTGGGGTTTTAGAATTAATCCCTTCGGTTTGTAATATCAATCTCTTGAGTTTATCTATCTAAGGGTTCATATTCATAGGGTATAATATCATTTATAAGGTTTGTAATATTATCATGGTCAACCATGCGCAACCATGGGCCAATGTCACATTGTGACAAAGATTTCTCAATATGGAAATCAACCATGGCCAACAATGGACAACCATTATCAAACATCAAATTGTGACAAAGATTGTCTCAATAGGAAAATCAACCATGGTAAAACATGGTGAACCATATTTATTTTAGGGTTTATAGTATTTATATTAGTGTTATATACCTAGGGTTTATAATATTAATCCCTTGAGTTTAATATTAGTCCCTTAGGTTTATAATTCCTTGGGTTTTTAGTATTTATCCCTTCGGTTGATTTTTCGCTTTGGTTTATAATATTAATCTGTAAGGTTTATTAATCTAAGGGTTCATTTTCCTAGGGTGTGATATAAATCCTTGGGTTTATAATCATGGTCAACCATGGTCCAACGTCACATTGTGACAAAAATTTTCTCAATATGAAAATCAACCATGGTCCAATATAGTCATTTGACAAAGATTGTCTTGACATGAAAATCAACCATGGTAAACCATGGTCAACCATGTTTATTTTAAGGTCTATATTATTTATCTTTGGGTTTCTATACATTCGGTTTATAATATTTATCTCTTCAGTTTAATATTATTCCCTTGGGGTTTTAGTATTAATCCCTTGGGTTTATAATTCGCTTGGGTTTATAATATCAATCCCTTGGGTTTATATACAACTTGAGTGGGCCTAATGGTTAAGAGCATGTGTTTCCTCCTAAAAGGTCACAGGTTCAAAAACTAGAGGGGGGTAGAGTATGTGCCTTCGTAGACTTAGCAATCAAATCATTGTGCAGAGGTGGGCCCCTTGTCCCACAAACAAATGGGTCTCATACACCACTTTGGTGTCTGGCTTGGCCGTGACCTTAAAATTATATAATAAAAATAATAATTAATCTAAGACTTCATATTCCTAGGGTATAATATTATTCATAGGGCTTATAATATTAATCTTTGGGTTTAATATAAATCCATTGGGTTTATAATCATGGTCAACCATTGTCCAATGTCACATTGTAATAAAGATTTTCTTAATATGAAAAACAACCATAGTCGAAGTTTGTTGAGCTTATAATATTGATCCCTTGGGTTTAATATTGTTTCCCTTGGTTTTTAGTATAATCCCTTGGGTTTATTAATCTAAAGATTCATATTCGTAAGGTATAATGTTATTTATATGGTTGATAATAATAGTCATTAGGTTAAATATAAATCCATTGAATTTAATTATTTAACAATAATTAATATAAATTAACTAATTAATTAATTAAAAATAATAAAATAATTATTAATTATTTTTAAAATAATAATTAATTATATTTTAATAATAATAATTAATTAATAATATTGTTTTATTTAATAGTATTAAATAATAATGCTTATTAATTTATAGGTTATTAATTAATTATATTACTAATAATATTAATATTTTTATTAAAATTAACAATAATATTTATATTAATATTAATAATATAATATAATTTATTATTTATATAATTATCAGATATCAATTTTTTGGGATTCAACTACGTTAAGTAAGTCATTCATGTATGATCATTTCCATGAGAGGTAGTCGTAACAGACAAATTTCTCATGATTTTTGAATAGTCCACTTAGCACTCATTGCATCAGGTGATGCTTAGGGGTGAAGAAGTGGAATTGAAACTAGTGAAATGAATCACATAGCCTCAATCATCACTTTCGGAGCTATTAATATTATAAATATTAATATTATTATTGTTTTTGCTACTACTAATAATAATAATAAATGATGATGATATACATATAATATTATTTATTTTTTATATTATTTTTTTGTTCGTATAAATATTTATATTTTTATTAATAATATTATTGATATTAATATTATTCTTTATTAATAATAATTAATATTTAATAATATTATTATATGATTTGTCTATTTTAACCACAATAAAAATATTATTATTATTATTAATTTATTTATTTATAATAGCTATTGTTAATTAAAGATTACTATAATGATTATACTATACTATTATTGAATAATTATTACTATTTATTTAATGAATTATTAAATTAACTATTTATTCATTAAATAGTTTATTAATTAAATAGTTAATGAATTGGTTAATAATGTATGAAAGATAAATCAAATATTCAATATAATAATGATAATAATAATATTTTTATTTTAATAGTTTTTGGTATTATTTCCCGTAGAAAAAATCGTAATTTTATTCATAAGACAAAATTACATTTTGTAGATGCTGAAGAGCATATGTAGATATTTTGTTCCAGCTTTCACCGAAACCAAAAAGCTGAAATAAAAGAAAAAAATAAAAATTTGATGTAGCTATTGTTTTCTCCCTTTCTTCTTCTCCACCTTTTGCCATCCACTAGTGTTGGGGGTGGCTGTTACAATGGATAACTGATTTTCTGTTGCTCTTGTGGGAGAATCCTTGTCCAACTCCGATCCTTCTGTTCCATGAACTCTCTTGTTGCCGAGTATTTTCTGTCCTGGTTGCTGGGAAACTTGTTGCTGCATGGGGTTGTTGGGGGCTTCCTCTTCTTTTTGTGTGTTGTCCTGTACTATTTGTTCGTCTTCTTCTGCATTACTTTCTTGGTATATGTTGGTAGTTTCTGTGTTTTTTTCCTCTTCTATGTCATTTGTTCATGTTTCTGAAAACTGCCATCCTTTGGGCTTTGTTGGCTGTCTTCTTTTCCTGTCTTTTTTGTTTTGTGGGCACCCACTTTGTAGATGACCAGTTTGTCAACATAAGCGGCATCTGAAGATAGTGTTTTCATAATCAAGTGGCTATGCCCATTGCTTTTTGTTGTGGAGTAAGAGGATGTGGTCTGGTAATCCTTGACTGAGATCAACCTCCACACAGATCCTGGCAAATGTAATATCCTCAGAGAGGTGCTCATTGTCTACTTTTAAGAATTTCCCCAAAGCGTTGCCAATACTTGCTAATACTTTGAAGTGCCAAAAATGTAGGGGTAGGTTGTATAACCTAACCAAAATAGGCATTTTGGAGACCACCATGGTGTTGGGGTCAAATTCTGGGAACCAAGATGCCATAAAAAGTCTGGCATTACCCCAGAACCATGGTTCCTCGTTCAATGCATAGTCCTTGTCCTCTACTGTGTTGAATTTGACAATAAAAACCCCTCTTGAACAAAGGTGGATATCGCAGTTTGTTGTCCATATGGAGTAAATCCATTGACGAAGGGCATTCGACTTGGGCCAAAATCCATTAAACCTGCAAATCACTGCTTTAGATGAATATTCATCATATATTTCATTTACCCCAGGTATAACAATTGTTATTGCCAGGTTCTGAGTTGTCTGCTCGATGATGTAGGCACCAGGGATTGGAGTTTGCTGTTCTATTTGTGCTTTTGATTCCGTCTTCCCTTTCATCGCATCTTTGAAGGATTTTGAGCTCGTGCATGTGGATCCTCCGCGAAGCCTTGTGCTAAGGTAGATGGTTGAGTCGTTGCCTATGCCATATTCTTTTAGTTTGTGCTCCTCCTGCAACACTTTTCCCGTGTAGATCAGGAGTTGTTTGCATGATGGAATACCTATCATTTCTTGTATCCTCTGTTTTAGTGTTTTTATGTCCTCCGGGCTCCCTATCTTGATGCAGACTGTGTTCCCTTCCATAGATCTGATAAAGAGTGAACTTTGTTTATCCTCAGGCATTTCAGGATCTAATTCCTCCATATCTATCTTAACAGATGCGAGTCCCTGAGTTAGATCTAAGCTCTAGGGCTGTGATTCAGTGCAGAAGAGTGCCTTTGTGCGAGCATGCCTCTAGGTCTGAGCTTGGTGTGGGTTGATCCATCTGTTTAGCACCAGATCTATTAGATCATTGGCAGATCTGAGATTAATACACCCTTCCATGATGAGGGAGATCGATCCAGGGCCATCCACAACAGAGATTCCTCGATGAGAGGAGTGTAACCTTATCGGATTCCATGCGATTTCAGGGAGCACCAAATCTGTGGTATGGTGTCGGGTCCCCCAGAGATTGATCAGCTCCGGTACCCTAGAGTCGCGCCCATAGATTTGGGAGACCACCTGCCCCAATCCGCATAACTCTGCCGAAATCTGGTGACCGACCCTCATGCTAATAGCGTAGGGTTGACATTTATTTTTTGCCCTGTTTGCGTGCGCGGGTTCGTCAATGTCAGGCCTGCTACACACCTTCAACACATTCGGAGGGGGAATGGCAACGCTGCCCCCTTCTGCGCCTTTGCTTGCTGCAGTGGCCACCATTGATCCCTGCCCTCTAACCGATCTCTCCTCATTCGGTGATATTGCAAAGGATTCCTCAGATTTGGAAATCATGGATGCCGAGAAGTACTACTTATGCTGATCTGGGAATCTAGATCTATGGTGATGGTAATGACCATGAGTTCGAATCCCATTGGGCTTTGATGCTCTGCTTCCATGCCTGTCCAGAAGCCTTGCTTGTTCAACTGCTCTATTACAGACTTGTCTCGGTATAGATCGCCGCCTATCCGCCGGGCTCATGCAGATTGCAGTGGAAGCCGGGGAAACGCACAGCATATCGATCGCCATATCCCTCTCTCCTCCATAGTTTTTGGTATTATTATTTTTATTGTTATATATTTATCAGTGATATATATCAATAATTTTAAGCGATATCAACCACATTAATATTTTTAATGTGGTTGTGTTAATTTAGTAAAGTAATTGATGATCATGATCATATCTGTTAGAACAACTACAATAATATATTATCATAAGTTGATAATTTTTTAGCTATAAAATTTAAAAATTGTTAATTTTATTTCAAAATATTGTCCTATTTAGTGAAGTAACTAATACCTACGACCATATACTGTTTACACAACTATAATAATTATTATCTAATTTTAAGGTTTTCAAATACCCATAAAAAGAAATAAATGATTTTATTTAGTGAAATAATTGATAACAATGATCATATACTTATGAGCAACTACAAAATTTAAAGATCGATAATTTTATCCGATGATGAAAAAGATGACTCACAACTACAAAATTTAGAGACCGATAATTTTATCCGATGATGAAAAAGATGACTCACAAATCTAACTAGGAAAGTTTACTGCGGGTGGTAGAGCTCTATATTCACATCCAAGTCAATGAATTTGGCTCAATTAGTTGTAGAGTTTTCAGGGAATGATCATACTTCGGATCCTCCATTGCCGAGTGGCCTTTTAATGCCCTATCATTATTTCTCGTCAACATTGTAAACTTAAGTTAGTTGTAGAGCTGTCATGGAATGATTATACTTCGGATCTTTCATAGATTTTACTGGTCTCGTGGCATCTTTCTCGTCGATGAAAGATTCAGTCTAACGAATCTAGTGCCGTCGAAATTAAGCCACTGCAGAGAAGAAGGGAATGGTTGTTTTGGTCGTCTTATTTAAGTAAAGAAGAAAAGGAGAAAACCTGCGTGAACTGGGTGGCAATAGTTTCCTGGATGATTTATTTTATGTATCATGATATAGGCTTTTGCTGAAGTGGCTGCCAATTTCAGGAGAGTGGCAGAAAGACAGAGTCTTACACATTTTATTCAAAGGAAACAGACAAAGATCAGGAATATTTAATCATTAGCAAGGCTTTGTCATGTCATTTAATTCAAGAAAGTCATTCAAGAAAGAAAACACTTATGAGCAAGGCTCCTGAGGCAGCCAAAGGTGAGTGTCAAATTTGAGACAAACAAAATCTTTGAGCAGTAGGGGCTTACTGTGTTTGGGAAGATATTTTAGAGCACAAAAAGGAGGGTTAAGTAGCAATTTCACACACAGACATTCAGAACAAAGAGAGCCTGTGGAATCTGATTAATCAAGCCTTTGCTCAATGGATTTGAAGAATGGTTATGGGTTTGGTATCAGAAGTATACCCATTATCTGTCTCGCCCAGGTGTTTGGAGTGACAGCCTGCGTATTAATCCTCATCTGGGCCATCCACTATGACGGGGGATTGGCCTTCCACGGCGAAAATAAAGTCAAAATCTACAACGTTAGAATTTCTACTTCTAAATCTCTTCTCTAGCTGAGTTTAATTCTGTTCAGTCATGTCCTGAATAATTTTAGTGACCTCTATGTCTTTTCATGAACTGTGCAGGTTCATCCAGTCTTCATGTTTGTAGGCTTCATCTTTCTTTCCAGCCAAGGTAAAAGCAATCAAATACTGAATTTGTCTGGAGGCTGATTTATGAGAGGCTAAATTTGGAGCTGAACATACCACCTAACATTCCATGTGTGTACACAGCAATTCTATCTTACAAAATGGTCCCTGCGAAAAAACAGGTCCAGAAAGCAGTGCATCTGGTGCTTCTGGGCAGCGGTATCATACTGGGAGCCATTGGAATATCTGCAGTCTTCAAATTCCACCACGAGAGCCACATTCCAACCATGTACAGCTTGCATGCCTGGCTGGGTATGAGCGCCTTTTGTTTGTTCGGTATCCAGGTAACTTTCTTACTTATCCAGGTAACTTTCTTACTCATTATTTAACGTTTTTTTGGGAAATTTTTGGGCATTGGGTAAGGTTCAGGAAGAATTTCAGTTCTAAGGCAAGAGAGTGACAGTTGGTAATACCAATCTTCTTTATAGACTTATTTATGAGCCAAAAATCCGTCTATTCTACAACTTAAATATTTATAAGACTTTTCCACCTAAAAAATTTGAGCTTCTGTGAAGGCCATAATAACTATTGGACTCAATCACTTAAGCTAAATTTAATTATTTTATATAGATAAATTTATTGGTTATTATATATATGTATTTCTTGAGTAGGTTTAATAGTTAAGAACATGTATTTTTTTTAAGAAGTCACAGAATAAAGTAGAATACATATACTTTTATACATTTCTCAATCAAATTACTGGAAAAAAAAAGAAGGTCTGATCCCACAAACATAGAATTTCATACACTAATTTAATGTCGAGCTTAGTAATGACCTTAAAAATACATAATAATAATATATATATATATATATATAATTATAATTATATATATAGATCGATCTGGTATTCAAAATAATGCTACAGTATTTATTTTGTAAGAAAACTGAGATACTTTATTTTTATATTCTTCATGTTAATATTCATTCTTTGGAATTTGTGTTGAGTTAACCAGTGGATTTCGGCACTGTTAGTATTCGTGTTCCCTGGCGGGTCAAAGCCAATGAGGGCGGCTCTCTATCCATGGCACGTTTTCTTTGGGGTTTTCCTCTATGCAATGGTGATTGGAACTGCAGAGTTAGGAATCCTGGAAAGGCTCACGTTCCAGCAGTTTAGTGGCCTAGAGCGCTTCGGCTCACAGTCCATGCTTGTCAACTCTACTGGACTTGTTATTCTCATTTTTGCACTGTTGGTTATTCTTTCCATCATTGTACCATGAAACCCTACCGCCATGAGTAAACGTCTGTGTAAAAGTCTATGGATAGTACTTTGTGTCATGTTTAATGATTTGAATACAATGATTTAGTTGACTTCAATGTCAAAATCTTCTTTCTATTTCTAGTAACAGTGATAGTGGCAGACAGTGATAAGCAGATCTGAAATTGTTAACTTGTTTATTTGATTGTTTGGGATAGGATTTCCATAAGTTGCAGCCAAATGCCTTTGTTTCATGTGATTGAGTTAAAACGGCAATCTTGGTTAGAGTTTAAACTGAATACTATTTTAACATAATTAGAGAGTTGAAAAATAACAGACTGCTAAATCAGCTCAAATTAATAGAATAAGAGGTGGTATTGTTCATCTTTGAGAAAGGGAATTATAGCTGTTTTATTTCAATATTTGAGAAATAGGATCATAGCTTTTTGTTTTTGGTTTCTTAATATATCATCAAACATTCAATTAGCCAGAATATCGTTATGATTTAGTATGAGTTTACTACGCATAATAAAATAAAATAATCATATATATATATATATAAACTTTAATTTTAATAGAAATTTAGTAAAAATATTTTGTATAAGTTTTTTAGATTTTTTAAAATTTTATTGGATTAATATGAATAAATTTTTAGTTTTGATGATGAATAAACACTTACATATCATACTGGACCGTATATAAACTTCTCAATTCAATAAATATCATGAATAAAAAAACATAAAACCTTAAAAAAAAAAAAAACATAATTTAACTTCAAATCAGAAGTGTTGATAATAAGGTTTCAGTATTTGCGAAGAGAATATTGGAATTGGAATTTGCAGAACCTAAGGCTCCTCTGGGAGCGGGCACAAATAGTTTAGACACTTCTCCTCCATTTTCAGTATGCAAAAGCTTTGTTCCTATCGAGTAGCATTAGCCATCTAAATAGCTTTATTTTCATGGGTAACTCCTTTTGTTATATATTTTTATGTTAGTCGTATGGTTTCGTAGTGTAATTATAACTTTTCTATAAAATAATATAAAATAGAAATTAATTGATGGGAAATAATAATAATTACAAAATTGTTTAGAAAAGGTGATGCAAAATTTATATTTTTTTTTTGAGATTTAATCTAAAATAATTCATGATAAAGAGAGAAGAGTAATGATAGCAATAATTTTATAAATTATTATAAAGGTAAAGATAAAAAAGTGATGATAGTAATAATTTTATAAATTATTATAAGGAAAGGACAATAAATAACAAGTAAATAATTAGACAGTTAGGGAAAAGAAAAAAGTAACAAGTAAATAAAAAGACAATTAAGGAAAAGAAAAAGTAACAAGTAAATAATAAGAAAAATGTTGAAAGAAATAAAAATAAATAAATAAAGAGGAGATGAATTAGTATCCTATAAAGGAAATTGAGAGTCGATTCGGATTAAGAGGATTGGAAGGAGGATTAGTCTCAAGCTACGGGAGCAAGCTGAATGAGGGTTTGGAACAGAAATCTAGGGTTGGTAACAATGGAGGAGCAAGGAAGGGTGGAACTCCACTCCCTCCTACAGTCAGGTTGTTGCGAACAAAGGCAAGGAAGCGGGTTCGAATCGATTTAAGAAACCAATGGAGGCAGAAATGGAGGAAATAAACACAAAAAAACAGGTAAACATTATATTTCATGAACAAAAAGAGAATCAAGAGGAAGTCAGTAAGGAGAAGAGAACAAGTGACAACAGTCAGAAAGCTGGGCACAAGACGCTGATAGGACTCCTCAAACCTAGGTCAGCCATTAAACCTAGGGTTGTTTTAAATGATCCAGCGTTACAGGTGCATAGGGATCACATGGCGGCATACACAATTATTTGCAAATTTATGGGAATATGGCCAACAGAGAAGGCTTTGAATGCTTGGATTAAAAACCACTAGAAACCAAAGGGGGACATAAACCTTCACCTTGGGTCCAAGGGAATCTTTATAGTGGTGTTCACAAACCTCGAGGATAAAGGCAAAGTCTTCAAAGGAGGACCATATTTCTATGCTGCTGCAGGCCTCTACATGCGACCATGGGTGATGAATTTCGGCTCGAAACGAGAGACATTCACTTCTATACTGGTATGGATAAGACTCTACTTCCTACCTTTAGATTACTGGTTTCCAGAATCATTAAAAGCCATAGGAAATAAATTAGGTCATTTTAAAAAAATATCAGATGCAACTCTGCGAGGAAAATACACATCATTTGCCCGCATATGTGTAGAAATGGACCTATTGGGAGCACCTCTGGATGAAATAATTTTAGAAGTCTGTGATGAAGAATGGGTGCAGGCGATTGATTATGAACATGTCCCATTTAGATGTCGTAAGTGTCATGAACAAGGACACCTCTTCAGAGACTGCCCACTAAACAAATTGAGGGACAATATTAAAACCAACACAAGCAAAGATCCTGTAGGCTTTACCAAGGTAGGAGGCAAGGGGAAAGGAGGAAAAAAGTATTAAAAGAAAGCTAACGATGATAAGCAACCAAGTCATAGCAGTTTCAAGATTTTAGAATGAGGGAACAATGGAACGAGCTAGGCTTCGAAGGATAATCCTGCAAAGAAGGAAAAAGATGATAGCATGGAGGATATACCTTATAACAACATACTAGAGGAGGATTTGCCAAGCACTATGGAACTTGGTAGGGACCACGAGATGACCCCAAGTGAAGTTGGTATGGAGGACCACGAACTACAGGAGTTTCTTGAAAGGGAGAATCTTGATCTAGAAAAGTTCCTGGAGCAGGGAACCACCAAAAGAGTTGACTCTCTACCACAAGAGGAGTTTGACAGAGCGCAATAGCACCTCCTCTGGAGATCTCAAGCAAAGGGTTCTAGGGTCAAAAGCAACCATGATAGCTAGGAAAACATAGGGGTAAAACTGATGGAGGTAACATCAGGACACTCCTCCAAGAACCCAGGAAGGAAAAGAGGAAGGAAGAGGCAAAATGAACTATTGACAGAGTGCGGGAAACTCATGATTAACTCAAGTAAGATGAAGGAACTTACCAGTTACTCATTTACAGACCTTTCAGAATGAAGCTCACAATCTGGAACATTAGGGATTTAGGAAGAGAAAACAACGAAATCTTAGCCATAAAATAAAAGAAGAAAAACCAAATATGGTATTTATCCAGGAAACAAAATGTTCAACAGAAAAAATCAGAGAGATACATAACAAATGGGTTATTAAGTACGAGTATCTAGAATTTAAAGCAAACAACACAGCAGGAGGGATTCTCACTCTTTGGAATCCCCAGAAACTTGGAATCCTAGATGCTGACGCATCTAGGAACTACCTTTCGATGGTGATCCAACCTTTGGGTGACAAGGAACTATATATAATCACAAATGTCTATGGCCCTCAAAAACTTGAAGACAAAATCAAGCTTCTCACCTCCCTGGAGGAGCTGAGAGAGAGACATCCTGTTACACCTTAGATTCTGGGAGGGGACTTTAACATGATAAAATATCTGACATAATAAAAAGGAGGGACCAGAATACTAGGCAGGGACTCCATTGCCTTCTAGAACTTCCTAAACGACATGTGACTAGTGGATACTGAGACAATAAATGGTACCTTCACCTGGAACAACAAGAGGGGAGGGGCTTCTCAAGTTGCCTTTAAACTAGATAGATTCACAATCTCAGAGGACCTCATTCTCACTGGTCTTGACTTGACTGCATTAATCCTTCCTTTTGGAGGCTCGGGTCACTGGCCAATCTAGCTAGAAGCTTCGTTCATAGGCTCTCCGAGGAACATACCTTTCAGGTTTGAAAATGTCTGGCTCACTCACCCTAACTTCATCAGTAACATGAGAAAATAGTGGGTGGAAGACATGCTTGTTCAAGGTACAAAGATGTTCCTTCTACAACAGAGACTGAAACACATCAAACGCAGGCTTAGAGAATGGAAAAAAAAATGAATTTGGCAATATTGTCAAAGCTAAAAGAGAAGTTGAACAAAGACTACAGGGAATTAATCAGATCCTTATCAAAAAGGGCTTTACCGAGGAAAGGAAAATGCAAGCTGACTCTCTTCAACAGGAATGGGAAAATAGATGTCAGCAAGAGGAGACATTTTGGAGACAGAAATCAAGAGTACAAGGGATAAAAGAAGGGGAAAGAAATACAAAGTTTTTTCACAAGTCTATTGTGGCTCACAGGGCGCATAACAGGATTTCAAAGCTCAGAGACACTCAAGGGAAAGAGCTCAGCACCCACAAAGAAATGGAATCGACTCTGGTTCAACATTTCCAAAATATAGCTGAGGAGCCACCCTTAGATAGATCACTATTTATCAATAATTTCACAAGGTATATTCCAAAACTTGTAACCAGGGAAGACAATTACAATCTAAACAGGCCAGTGACTGAAGAGGAGGTCAATGAAGTTATCAAAGAGATGAAAAATGGGAAGGCTCCAGGCCCGGATGGGTTCAATGTAGACTTCTTCAAAGCATGCTAGGAAATATTCAAACAAGACATCCTTGATGTTGTGGAGGACTCGAGAAGTTCCAAAAATTTTTGAGGGCGCTTAATGCATCTTTCATAGCTTTGATTCCAAAGCAAGAAAAATCTATGACACCAGATAGATTCAGACCCATACCTTTATGCAATGTGGTGTACAAAATTATTTCTAAGGTAGTTGCAAACATAATCAATCCCCTTCTTCCTACTCTTGTATCTAAGGAGCAAACTGGATATGTGGAAGGAAGACAAATTCTAAATAACATCATTCAAGCTCATGAGGTGGTTCATTCTCTTAAGATCAGTAAGCAAGCGGGCATGATCATACAGCTCGACCTAGCCAAAGCTTATGACAATCTAAGTTGGTCATACATTAGGGAAGTACTAAAAGCATATGGCTTTGACCATAATTGGATAAGATGGGTTATGACCGTTGTCACCACAACTAGTTTTTCTATCCTTCTTAATGGCTCCCCATCCAGAACCTTTAGGCCCTCGAGAGGCCTCAGACAAGGAGATCCTCTCTCCCCCTTCCTCTTTATTCTCATGATGGAAGGATTAGGCAAAGCAATCAAATCAACTAATGCAGAAGGGAGAACCCAGGGTCTCAAACTAACCCTGAATGGGGACACCTTGACTCATCAACAATTTTTGGATGATACCATGTTGTAGGGTACTCCCACGGTCAAGGGAGCTAAAGCTTTCAAACACATCCTGAATGATTTTTTTATGGCAGCTGGCACAGAGGTAAGTCTTACCAAATCAAAAATTTTCTTTTTTAATACTGACATTGCTATTCAAAGAAATCTCTCCAGAATCCTCGGCTTTCAAAGAGATCATCTTCCCTCCAAATATCTGGGAATACCTCTCACTGACAAACCCCTGAGCAAGGAAGTGTGGGAGCCAGTGACTAATAAACTACAGGACAAGATTAGAAATTGGACAAGAAAAGCTTTGAATTTAGCAGGAAGGCTAGTGCTTACAAAGTCTATCATGCAAACCATTCCCATCTTTATGTTTCAACTCTTTATGCTCCTAAAGGATTTATACAACATATCAGGAACATGCAGAGAGATTTTCTTTGGGGCAAGGGGGAAGAGAAAAATAAATGGGCTTTAGTAGCTTGGGAAAAGCTTTGTAAACCCAAGACCCATGGAGGTTTGGGACTTCACGACCCAGAAACCCTAAGAAAAGTCTTGGGGGCTAAACTTTGGTGGAGATGGCTAAAGGAAACGAGAACCCCTTGGGCCAAGCTTTGGAAATAGAAGTATGCAAACAACTAGCAAGAAAGGGATCTGATTCAGATGATGGGGCTCATCAAGGGCTCCCACATTTGGAACAATGCTTGGGAGAATAGAGCCATAGTATAGAAGCATAGTTTCTGGGAGATCAGAGATGGAAACATAGCTTGGTTTTGGGAGGATAATTGGCAGTAGGAACCTAACCTGTGTAGAGAAGAACTAGCCATTCTCAAGAATGACACTGACAATAAAGGCTTATTCAGGGTAAGTGACTTCTGGGATTAGACAAGGGACAAGGGAAAACGAAGAACATGGAAGGACCTAATTTATAGTGAAGATACCCCTTTGAAGGCCCAGGTAGAAGCTCTTGCAATAATATTAGAACAGAGAAAGATTTTGACTTCAGCTTCGTCTGACCAATTAAGATGGGGGAGAAACAATGAAGGAAACTTCAACCTCAAAGAAGCCAAAAAAATAGCCATTGGGCTTGACTTTCCAAACCCTGATAAGACATGGAAGGACATATGGCAAAACCAGCACTGGATGAAAATCAAACTGTTCATGTGGTTGGTGCAAAAAAAAAAATTCTGACTTGGGAAAATCTTAGAAAAAAGGTTTAGCTGGTCCATCTAGATGCCAGTTATGTGGTCTGCAAGAAGAAATGATGGATCACCTACTCAACCTCTGCCCATTTACATCTACCTTGTGGGATTGGGTAGCCTCAATCTTCAGACAAACCGACAGGGATGGATATAGTATCACTAGCACTTTGAAGAACTGGAGGAAAGACTTCTCAGAAAATGAAATAATCAATAAAGCTTGGACTCTAATACTAGGTTTTTTGATCTAGGATGTCTGGAAAGAATACAATAATAGTATTTTCAAGAACAAAATTGGCTCAACCCAGAGCATCATAGCTCAGATTATAAGACAACTCAAAGAAACTGTGAGCACCCTTCTAAAGAAACCCCCGAGAACCCTCCACTAAGGCAGGAGGCTTAGATACTCTTTCAATTGGGTCTCCAGTTACCTGCCCCCCAGGGCATAAGCAAGATAGTAAGACATGCAACAATGGGAAAGGACTTCTGGCAACCACCTCCTCAGGGATTTTTGAAATTCAATATAGATGGGGCCTCTAAAGGAAACCTTGGGGTGGCTGGTTATGGCGGGGTTATAAGAGATGAACAGGGTTACATACAAATCATTTTTCATAGTCATTTGGGGAAGGCCACAAATAATATGGCGGAACTCATGGCCTTAGAGCAATGCCTATAAATCTTGATTAACTCCAATTTACATAATGCCATCATAGAAACAGACTTAGAATTGATAATCAATTTAGTTAAGAAGATAGGCAATGGCACAACACCAGAAAAAGTTTCAAAGCACTAGCAGTTACTGCAGGTCTACCAACGAATTCAATCCCACCTGAAAACCCTGAGAACACTAAGATTTTTTCACGTGTGCAAACAACCAATAGGTTAGTGGACCATCTGACAAATGAAGGAGTGCTTTGCACTAGAAACAATAGAAGCTATGCTTGGGAGGCGATAGCCTCAGGAAACTTGTGGGAGGACTGTAATAGAAAGGCGATCGAAGACAGGGAGCATTATCAAGCTATGAAAGATAAGTAGTAATTAGACCTATGGAAACAGAGGAAAGTGAACCAATCACAGAAAAGAAACAAGGGGTATACAACAGACAGGTTGACGAGTAGTTGACCATTGATTGCAGGGAAATCTGGCATCCAACAGATTTCGGGTGAAAAAATGCTCAGAAGATAAACCTTCAAATGGACCTGAAATACTTTAGAGCAAAGGTTAATGCCACTCATCAGGTCCGATTGGAAAATTATCGAGTGCGCATGTTACCAGCCCGAAATCGGCTTAGGACTATCTGATCTACGAAGGTGGGATCGCACAGTATTCGTGCCATCAAGATTATCGATAGTTAACCCTAAACCGGACCCGAAATTGTTTAGAATGGTGGTTTTGATTTCCCATCGGGTCCGTAAGAAAAGTTAAGGTACGGGCAAGTTGGTGACCCGAAATCAATCTTCACCATTGGATTTATGAGGACTGGTTCACTTGGTTTTCGGGCTACTAAGTAAACCAATGCTTATTGCTTGTTTTTAGTTACATATTGTTGCACTAAGGGTCGTAGGTTTTGTGGGCCTCGACTTCAAAGGCTTTTGGGTTCTTCGTGGCTGGAAACTTTGGTCTATCTGTGGTCCCAAAAGGACTTTAAAGCCCTTTATTCTTCTCTTTAGGGTTAAGAAGGCAGGATTCTTAATAGTTGCTTTGAGCGCTAGTTAAGAGAGTCAAACCTTTTGTAAGTTTTTTTGAGTTAGGTTAGGGGTTGTTATTCTTAACCCCATGCTTTATGTACATTATGTAATTTTCTTGATTAATGTAAGGTATCACTCTTACTGGATCAAAAAAAGAATTAGTATCCTATAAAAGTTAAGAAAGTAAAACTTAAATTAAAAATATAAAAAATACAAAATACAAAGGAAAAAGAGAAAAAATAAAAAATATTAGAAATGGATTTTTATATAAAGGAGAAAATAATAAGGAGAAAAATATCATATAAAGAAATGAGATTAAAAGAAGTAGCAAATAAATAGAAAGTTAAAAAATTTAAAATATAAAAAAAGAAGAAGAAGTTAGAATCCTATAAAAAAAAATAGGAAAGTAATATAGAGAGCAGGTGTAAAATGAATAAATTTAATTTTTTCAAAAATTTAGCCCAAAATAATTTAGAAAAAAAAATTCCCAAATTAGTAAAATATAAAGAGAAAAATGAGTGAAGATAATTCTAGTTTCATAAATTGTTGAGGAAATGATAATGGAAACAAGTGTAATATGTCACAGTGCTTAGTACTGCTTATTATGGGGTGAATGTGATCATATAACTCAGTTATATCAAGTGTATGATTTAAGCACTACAGCCTTGGCGGGGAAGAATGAAATTGCTAATAATCTATTACATTATAACATAGTTTTATGGAAAAAAGGGTCGGAAACAATTAAATAATTAAACTATCAAGAAAATATTATGATTAATAAAATAGATTAATGGAAAAGGGTGAAGAAATATTGTTAAAAAAAGAAAAAAGAAAAAAGAAGAAGAAGAAATTGTTATTAGAAAGAATACAACAATTAATAGAAAGCAAGCAAAGAATGATTATAGCTTAATAAATAACTATTGGTAAAAATAAGTATGATAATGAATGGAAATAAAATATTAATTATGGAAAAATCCATATATATATATATATATATATATATAATTAATTAATTAATCTATGAGGGAACTGTGATATCCCCTTGACTATGTAAATATTTTAATTACTCTAGTTTGGACAACTATTTATTTTCTTAATTTAAAAAAAAAAATACTATTTTGCAAGTTAGTATTTTTTGAATGAAGACAACAGTTATGAGTAAATATTATTTTACCTAATAATCAGTTAGGGAAACAATTACTTGTTCCTAACTAAGTTCTTGAAACTAATTTCTTAAGGATTTAACCAAGAGATCAAGAGGATAGAGGTATCTGAGATCAAGGAGAAAGAGGGAAGAGTTACTAAGGAACATACTGTACTGAAGGGTCAGGCAGTCTTATAAGGCCATGTCTGGTTTGGACCAGAGGGCGCTAAGACTAAGTCTCAAGAAAATAAAGAGTTGTTGTGAATAGGAAACCTCGGGGGGAGTCTACTGAAGTAGGCCTCAAGGTTGGAAGGAAAAGATACAGAGAATTTCAGGTCTAGTTGCAAGTTTGAATCAGGAATATTTCAAACTAGATAGTGGTATAGATAAGTAATAATATCAATTCTTATTAAGTAGATTTTGTCCTGATTATGATATAGACATAATGATCATTTTCAGTAATTCAAGAATGAGATAGCTTGATTAAACTATAGTTAACTGTCATATTAATATATTGACATTGTATGACTCAAGAAAAGAACAGAAAATACTAGTATTAGTAAAGTTCACGAATTTCAGAGATTTAGAACAAGTAATGCTATAAGGTTCCACATAGTTATAATTATGAATATAAACGATATAACTAGAAGACAAACTTCATTTTCATTATTGGAAAATTGTTCCACAGGAATTACAGTATGTAAGAAAGAGTAACAAATCTTCTGTTAACAAAAAGAGAAACAATAGGGAGATTTTCTTTCTCTATAAACGAGGAACTATTATAATAGGTACTAATTATAAGTAGTTAACAGAACAACCAATTCGGAAAACTCAGAAGAAGCAGGGAAATATTCGAACTGTAAATATGCCCATAACCAAAACATTAGAAAATGAGTCGAAAATGAGGTATGTAGCCTCACCACAAAATAATTAGGAATCCACAAAAATCCCTAGTCGAAAAGCAAAAACATAGATTTCAAATGTTCTCTCAAATAACAATCCCAGTCGAAAAGCAAAAACATAGATTTTGACTATTCTCTCAAATAATGCAGACAATACTCGATATAGAATCTCCGTAAATCTCTTCAAAGCATTAATACATTCGAAATAGAAAAATCAGAGGTGATATTCTAAACTACAAACCCTTGTGGCTGGAGGCAATAGGGCATTTGTAGAACCTCTGAAATAATTAAATATTCTACCAATCAAACAAAGAAATACAGGCCGAGATCTAGCATAAACATAGGAATAATTTCCAGAAAGAAAATAAGTAACAGGAACGAAGTTGTATTCCAAGAAATTCTTAAGGATGTAAAACAAGATTACATATATTTCATTCAACAATCTCGGTACCAAATTGTAACTATTCCAGCCAGGGTTCGAATCGCTTCACCCTTGGTATAATTAAAAATATACAAATAACTAAGCGGTCGAAGCCGGGTAGATCTAGAAACATGTTCATTGCTGAAAGGCCTCAAAAACTCAAAACTAAATTTAAAAATTATAGAGGGTAATCAATATCGTAGTCATGGCAAGGAGAAGTGCCAAAAACTCTCCACGAAGCCACACTCTTAAACTTCTAATTCAATACAGAACTCTTGCATACCTGGGATATTAATAAACCAGTCCCCAAATCAAATTGAGGGCCTTGCAACAGGCTTGACCCGTAGCTTGTCCATTGCATGGCCTCTGCAAAACCCTCCACCCCAACTGGGTGGAAAAAGCAAGGATTAATAGACTGTTCAACAAATGTAACAATAGAAAACAAAAACCACAAGCAAGAATCTCCATTAGAATTACCTGGATGGTCTGAAGGGGTGAGTCGTCTGTAGATAAGTTCACACCAAGAATGCCAGCAGACTCCTTATAGGAACTTGGAATTGTAAATAACCCTAACAATGAATACAGGGAGTAGAAAAGGAACTTAGAGCTCGAAAAAAACCCTAGCAGAGGGTCCTCAAACTATGAATACAAACCGACCTAGAAGATACCACCAACCCAGAAGATACTAGGAGCATGAACCAAAGAGGAAAAATGACGAGCAAACATACCCATTCGAGGGTTAGACAAACCAAGAAACCCCTCCTCCATTCGATCTAGTGGAGAAACTGATGTCGTTGATCCAGAGCGAATTCCAAGGTTACAATGTACGAGGTCCTGTAGTAATAACTCCAGCAAGGCGCCACCTCCACCTAGGCCGAGCAACGATTCAGCCAAAGTTAATGCCAGGTAGTGTGAACCATAAGGTAAGTATAGAACTGGACCTCCATCAATGGTGGTAAAATCTTACAATACAGGTTCATTAATGTAGAAAAATCATGAAAGTAAACAAGTGTACTCGATAATCTGAGCCATCATGAGTGACGGACAAATGTCTTCATCTCGAACTTATATCACGATGTAATTCATAGATTAAAGTGTGAGAGGTATTCACAATGTAAATTTGAATAACATTTTCTATCATTAATAAAGTTTTCAATTACTTTGATTGTGTGTAATAGATTCTACAGAATGATTATGTCTATATATATCAAAAGAGATTCCAGTATTTTAGGAAATATATATATATATATATATATATATGCTTAGTAGATGTGTCACAACAACTTTGTTTTTAATTTTCTTAAATAATTTTTAATTATGATTATTTGATTTTAAACCAATCCACTAATGAAAAACTAAAAATTCAAAAATTAATTTTCAATTTCTAAAAAAATAATATTTAATTTTACCAAAACTTTATAAACTTCGCAAATAGTTTTTAAAATTTGCAAATTAATTAAGGATCAAAACATTTTGACCCAAACTCATTACAATATACTCCACTACAGGTAAGTATAATAACAAGTAAATAAAGAAAAACTTTAAGAAATTCAAAAGATAAAAACAGTAAATTATATCTATATATATGAAAAATGGAGGAAAATATTCAAAATTATTAAAAAATAGAGTAATAAATTTAAAAATATATACATTAAAGATATATATCATGAAGAGAAATATATCATAAGCTTAAAGCAAATTAGAAGTAATATATAAATAAGTAGAAAGTAAAAGAGTTTAAAAGATGAAAGGAAAAGGAAATTGAAATGAAAAATAAGATTTAAATTAAGAAAAAATAATATAATTAAAATAAACAAAATTAATGGAAAAAAAAATTAAATTTCAAATTAATATATAAAAAATAATAATAATTACAATAACGCAAAATTAATATTTTTTATTTTTAAGATCCAACCAAAATAATTTAGAAAAAGTTTTCTATAAAGAAAGAAATGAGGGAAAATAATATTCAATTCATAAAGTCTGAGGAAAAGGATAATAAGAATAATAAGTGAAGAAGTAGAAATGTGAAATTTTTAAAAGAGAGGAAAAAAAATCAAAAAAGAAAAGGGAAAGTGGAATATAAATAAAAACATAAAAAATAAAGAACGAATATAAAAAAATAAAATATATAAAGGAGAAAGAATTTTTTTTTATTTATTTTTTCTTAAAAAATATAATAATTTTTTTTTTTTTTAATAATAATGATTTAATGGTTAAGCAAGAGGTGAGTAAGAGTTAAAACCCTACATCAATCATTTGGTCTATCCTTATTTGACATAATAATAAATAAATAAATAAACACTAAAAATATAAAGAAAAATATATCATATAAAAGAAGGAAATTAAAGAAGATAAGAAGTTTTTTGCATTGGCATTAATAAGTTTTGATCCCATGAACTTTGGGTTAAGCCGACCAACACATTTACCATTGGACCAAGCCACATAAGAAGTATCAAACAAATAAGCAAAAACATTTTTATCTTTTTATTTTTTTTATTTTTTTCTTTTTTTAACAAGATCAGATAGTTGTTATGTTATCAAAAAAGTTTTTGGAGCAAGCTCCTTTTAAATTCCATTGTTCTGATATGATAAACTGAGTGGTTAAATAGGCACGTAGACCTTTCTTCTGTGCTTGGTATCAAAATCTCAGAAGTTTTTTTTAGCTATGTTAGAGTACTGTTTTACATATTGACCCACTAAGAAAACAAATTTACATAACATATTTCACAAAAATGTATGGTTTGTAAACTGGGAGAGTATATTCTGTGGCCTTTTCCATATGTTTTGCATTTTTATGTTCCTTAAGTTTGCTATTCCTTGTGTTGTTATTTGTTCTGGTTGCTGTCCCTTGTTGTTGTTCCAATGACCTGTTGTTCCTTTGGTTTGTTTTTCTTTTGTCTGTTGTTCCTTTTTCTGGTTGTTGTTCCTTCTTCTATTGTTCGTTCTTCTTGTTGTTCCTTGCTGCTATTCCTTCGGCCTGCTATTCCTTCGTTCTATTGTTCCTTCGGCCTGTTGTTCCTTCGGTTGTTGTTCTTTCTGCTGTTGTTCCTTTTGGTTGTTGTTCCTTCTGGCATTGTTCCTTCTAGTTGCTGTTCCTTTTACTGTTGTTCCTTCATCTTCTTGCTATTCCTTCTGCTGCTATTCCTTTGGCCTGCTGTTCCTTTGGCCTGCTGTTCCTTCAGCTGTTGTTCCTTCTGTTGTTGTTCCTTTTGGTTGTTGTTCCTTCTGGCGCTGTTCCTTCTGCTGCTGTTCCTTCTGGTTGTTGTTCCTTCTACTGTTGTTCCTTTGTCTTTTTGTTGTTCCTTCTTCTGTTGTTCCTTCAGTCTGCCCCGATTTTCCCCAGTGCCTCTGCTTTTCTCCTAAAATTTGTGATCCGAGTTGCCATCACTGACATCTTTCATGTGTTGTTCCTCGTTATCATGATTTTTCCTTTGACTATCTGAGTTTTTTTGAATTTCCTGATGGCTGCGGATTCCTTGTTGTGCTGTACATTCTCTTCCTTGATGTTTCTCTCTACTTCTTCTGCATTGTCCTATTGTATACCAAAACTTCATTCTTGTCATTTTTTGATGGGAGTTATGGCACACTGAGATAGTATTCCTCCTGATTCTCTCTGACGATTCCTTCTTCCTTCTCCACAGCCTGATTTGCATGATGATCCACTTGCTTATTATGCATCCTCAAGACGTGTTTGAAGGTTGCATTTCTAGATCCTGCTAAATTCCTTCTAGTTCTTTGAATGATTCGGCTCATAAACTTGTTGTTGGGGTTCCTGTTTCGAGCCATAATCTCGATTATGATGGCTGAGTCTCCTATGATGATAGGATTTTGAATTCCTTTTTTTTGAATCAACCTTGTTCCCATCAGTAAACTGTATGCTTCCACCTGATTATTTGACATTTGTCCCAATCCCCACTCATAGGTGTTTTTTTCTCCATTTCGATCATAAATTATTCCACCCGCTCCTGCTTTTTCGGGATTATTCTTTGAGGCTCTGTCAAAATACATACAATGTCTATTCTGAGTTTTCTTCCAGCTTTCCAACTCCTCTTCCATCATTCTTAATTTCCATTTTCCTTTTGTATTTTCTTTTCTCTGACCTTTCTGCCCATTGTTGTCTATTATGGCCTTGCTGAGCCAATCCCTTTCCTCTTGTTGGAGAATGCTATAGTCCGTTGGTGCAGTTCCTTTTGCGTTGAGAATTTTAGAAGTCATTCCCCAAGTTTTGGATAGTGTTTTCCCAATTCTTGGGTTTTGATTTTTGAAAATGCTCTTGTTTCGAGCCAACCAGATTTGCCAACATAGCACTGTTGGTATACATTTCCATATTCTTATAATCATTACTTTCTTCTTTGTTTCATAAGGGTAAGCTTTCTCAAAGTTTCTGAGAAATTCTGGCAATGGTTTTTCAAAGCTTAAGTTAATTTCCAATGGTTGTATTAGCTGCTTCCAGCATTCCTTTGAGAATTCACACTCTTGGAATAAATGTTGTATGTTTTCTTCCGCTTGCCAACATAAAGGGCATCTTGATGGCCCTTGAATGCACCTTTGTTTTAAATTTTCTGCAGTCAAGATCTTCCCTTTTAACAAGGTCCATATGAAAATTTTTATTTTTGGCAGGCTTTCTGACTTCTAGGCTAGTTTCCAGGGGTCCCATTCCCGATGATCAATTTTCTCTTGGAGGATATTATATCTAGATTTAATTTTGTATTACCCATTGTTTGGATCCCATAGGTAGCTGTCTTCCTCATCATAGTGGGTAGGAGCTACCCATTTTAAATGTTGTTTGATTTTTTTCCATTGTCCTTCTAGGTTTACTGGAATGGCTGGAATTTTCCACTCCTGCCACTCCTTCTAGTTCCATAGAGAGATTGAATGGATAATGTTGTATCCATTTTCTTTTAGCCATTCTTGAATGCCTTCAACTTCCAGGAGATTTCGGATTTGATCTTTCCCCATGATCTTGTCCTCCCATATCGAAATGGTTTTCTTGTTACTTGGAATTTTTGAGATGTGGCTTCTCATTAATGGAATTACCTTTTTTACTAGATTCCATACTTGGGAACTTTATCTGATTGGGTTGATTCCTTCCAACAACTTTTCTTTAGATCCATCCATGTATTTGTTAATTAATATTTTTTTCCACCAGCTTTCTTTACCTGTTATGAGTATCCACACTATTTTCATACCAAGAGCTGCATTCATTAGTCCAGGCAGTCGAATAGATATCCCTCCCTTTTCATATGGTAACACTACTTGATCCCACTTGACCAGGCTAAACTTCTTGTTTTCCTGCTTCCCACCTTGCCATAGAAAGCTTCTTATAATTAACTCCATCTGTTTATGGACGCTTGTTGGTGCCATCATTATAGAATATTGATAAATCGACAGTGCTGTAAGAAGAGCTTTAATTAGAGTCACCCTTCTAGCCATATTTAACCACATCATTCCCTAATTTTTATCTTAGCTTGCATTTTTTCGATTTGCTTTGTCCATATTTTGGCTTTCATGCTCTCTTTGGAGATTGGGAGTCCCAAGTAGAGGAAATGGCTCCATCTTTCTTGTGCTGGGATTTCCATGATTTGGGATATCCTTTGCATAATTCTAGGCGGAACATTCCAGCCATAGATCCTGCATTTAGTGTTGTTTAATAGCCCACCTGACACCTGTAGGAATTTATCCAATGTTTTTTAAATATTCTGGCTATTATTGTTGATGCTCCTCCCAGCAGCAGAGTATCATCCGCAAACAAGGAGTGATTTATGGTTTTTATTCCTTTTGCTATTCTTATCCCTGTTATAGCTCTTTCTTTCCTCTGGGCTTCCAGAGTTCTGCTTAAAGTCTCTGCCATTATTATGTAAAGAAAAGGGGAAAGAGGGTAGCCTTGCCTAAGACCTCCTATGCTTTGGAAGAAATCGTTGGGTCTTCCATTTATGAGAGGGGCTATCCATGGAGTGGAGATGCATGCCTGAATCACACCTGTTATTTCTTCTGAGAAACCAAGTTTTTGGAGGACAACCATGAGATAAGGGTGGCTGACCCTATCAAAGGCATTTGCCATGTCTAGTTTAATGATCATGCCTTTCTCTTGCTTATGGATACTAGAATGGACAACATCTTGGACAATTATGACATTATCAATGATTTGCCGGTTTGGCACAAACCCTCCTTAGTTTTCAGATATGATTTGAGGTAGCACTTTCTTGATTCTGTTTGCCACTAATTTGGTTATTATCGTATAAGATGAATTACATAGAGAGATGGGCCTGAATCTATTGAAAGTAATGGGATTTGCCTCTTTTGGGACAAGAACTAGATAGTAGGATTTTGTATTGCCTCCCATCTTTTTTTTTGAAGGTGTTTTTCACCATTCTTATGAAGTCCTTTCTTATTGTGTACCAGTGTTTTTTGAAGAAAGCTATGGTGAAACCATCTGGCCCTGGTGCTTTATTCAGGTGTAGACTCCATATGGCCTCCACTATCTCTTCCTCTGTTGGCTCTTTACACAAAACTACATTTTGTTCTCTCTTTATTTTCTTTTTTGTGTGCTGCAAAATTTCTTCATACTCAGCCGTTTCATCTGTGGCTAACAGTAGATCTTTGAAATGCTTGTGGGCTACTTTTTTTATTTCTTCCGCTCCTTTAATTTCTTGATTTTCCACTTGGATCTTTTCTATCTGATTTGTGGCTCTTCTAATCTTCATAGAATTATGGAAAAAAGACATGTTCCTGTCACCTGCCTTGAGCCATAAACTCCTGGACTTCAATCTAGCCTCTTCTTCGTCTTTCCTATTTTCCCTATAGATTTCCCAAAAGATTTCTCTCTCTTTTAAATAGTCTTGCCTATTTTCCTCTTTTTCCTCTTTCTCCATTTGCATGTTGTCCATTTTCTGTTGGAGCTCTTTTTTCTTTTCTTTTTTTTTTGTTCCTCTATTCTTGCCCATTCTTTTAACTTGGCTCTTAAATTTTTTATTTTTGTCTCCCATATGTAGTGGGGTGAACCTACTACTCTTGGTTCCCATACTGTTTTTACTAACTTGCTGATTTCTATGTTGCTGTCCCAGGTTGAGTTGTATCTGAAGGGGAGCGGGCCCTAGTTCTCCAGCTTACCCAGAGCTATTAAAACTGGTTTATGATCTGAAGCAGAGGTGTGGATGATTTTTGATTTTATAGAGTTGTATTCTGCTGCTATACTTTCTTGAATTAATATCCTATCCAGCCTTTCTTTGATATTACTTTTACCTACTCTTTTGTTGTTCCAGGTGTATTTCCCATTATTTGGGGAATTTCAAAAAGGTTATGCTCCTCCATAATTTCTTCTAGAGAGTTCCTAGAGGGGTCCGTTTGATAATTTCCTCCAAATTTTTCCTCAATACTTCTTACCAGATTTAAATCTCCTCCTAAAATCACCTTCCCTGTTTGATTTTCCTGTAAGATTTCCTTCAAAGAAGCCCAACACTGTTCTTTATCCTTATAATGATTGAGGGCATAGATGTTTATGACCCTGTGCCTCTCCCTTGTACTGATTTTCTTGAGGTCCGTTGTTATCCAATGTTGATCTGTTTTCTTTTGAATCAATTCCCATATTCCTTTTTTCCATATTGTGCATATGCCTCCAGATGTTCCTATTGCCTGCATGGCTTCCCCTTCATACTTCCTAAACTTTTTTTGAGATTTTTGGTGTTTGGATTGCCTTCCTTTGTCTCCTGGATCATTAGAATATCTGTGTTTTCATTTATTAATATATCTCTTGCTACATTTTCCTTAATGGTTGAACCCATTCCTCTACAATTCCAGGAGACTATTATCATTATTTACCTACTTGGTGGTACACTGTGCCCTTCCCCTTGGGTTGAATTCTCTCATTGTTCCCTATGCTCTTCCCTAGGAAAGTGTCCATAGGTTGCTGCATTCCTAGAGCCATTTCTTTTGCTGCTGCTTCGTCCCTTAGTTCCTTGTTTGTCTTCCTTCCCACTTTTTTTTGATTTTCAGTATTAGGGAGTGCTTCCTTTGCTTGCTTTTTGGTTAAGATTCTGTCTACTGAGGGGGGCAGAGAGAGGTGGGGATTTGAGATTCTAGGGGAGTGGGGAGAAGGGTTAGGGGAATGAGGAGTTCTAAATCTAGATCTAGATCTAGATTTGGAACGGGGAGATGGGGGAGCAGAGAAATCCAATGGATCGAATGGGTTTGCAGTTGCAAGGTCTGCATTCGGCGAGATAGGTTGGGCTTCTGTGGATGTTGAGGGCTGCGAAGAAGAGTGGTTTGGTTGCTTGTTTGCAGTTTTTTTCTTCTTAACCTATTCCCATTTATTTTCCAGATCCTCCGTTTTTTCACTTTCATTTTCTTTTTTTTGTACATCTATTTGTGAAATGACGGTATTAATAAATTGAAACTCGAATTATGCAGTTAGACAGAACGAATGTGAGAGTTATTGGGGAGTTGAAATATGTGTTGATTCGAATGACTACCAAGCCTCAATACACTCAAGTCATTGATATAGTGGTAGTGGATATACTGAGGCTTATGGGATGCTGCTTAGTAGGGACTGGTCATAAAATATAAATGGATATTTCTCAACTGATTGGTCCCATCTTTTGTTGCCTCAGAGGGGAAAGTGTGATATGCTGAGAGTGGACCAGGAAAGATACATGAAGTACGTGGTAACAGAACCAAACAACCCCAATGAACCTGTAATTTTCTATAACTCTATCCTTGGGAATTATAATTCCAATGTTTATGCCACGGAAACCTATTTCGGGGAATGCTATGCAGAAATAGTCAAGGAGGCTTTGACAAACACATAGTTGGAAGAAATAATTAAACACCCCCACAATCCAACTGATGAGTTACCTTGTATTATAGTAGATGATAGGAATAATTTCATAGGAAGTAGTCCTTTTAGAGTAACATTAGAGTTTATTTTTGGGACACTTCACTTTGATGACTCTAACTGTCTTGAAAGTGCAGGCGTTGGGAGCATTTTCATTGGCCCACTAGGGAACCAATGCCTAATGGCCAGCCAGTTGGAATGCGTGCACACCAGTAACACAACAGAACATGAAAGCTTGATGGAAGGCTTGAGAAGAGCCATTGAAAGGAATCTAAAAAGTATCAAAGTTTTTGATGACCCATAGATAATGGTGAACCAGGTAAAGATAAAGATACACTACAGTCTGCCACACCTGGTGAGGTACCAACATGAGGTATGGAGTTTAATTGGCAATTTCGATTCTTTCAATGTCACACACATACCTCGAAAGTATAACCACGATGCCTATTTGATGGGTGTTATGGCTGTGAAACTTTTGCCTAAACTTAGATTAAACAAGAATAAATTTCATGTTGAAGTGATTTTCAGATCATTCATAACTGATAACATCTCAAATTGGCAGGTGTTCAAAGGTGATAATCAAATCCGTGAGTTCCTACATTGTGAGAGAACACTCAAAAACATGGCCATTAACAAAAGGGAGCTTGACAAACTTATAAACAGAAGTGAAGATGAGGTGATATCTTTCATTGAGAAATTTATTTACTTTTCATCTCTCATGAGTGAGCCAATAGGTAAGCACAAAAAATTACAACACTCATGGCTGAGCCCATTCCAAGTTGTGGAAAAATTTGGTCATGGAATTTACAGATTGAAAACCTTACAGGGAGAAACTGAAAAACTCCCTGTTAATGGCTAGCATCTCAAGAGATACTTCCAGTAGCCACCAAAGGGTGGTTACTTCCTAAGTAGGTTAGAATCCATTTTCATTTTTACTTTCCCTTTCTTGTTTTTATGCGACTTCATTTTATTCCTGTTTTCAATTTCAGCTTTTTTCAGCCATCTGATTTATGTCCTCCAGCCTTGTTTTCACCTCTCAAACCTCTTCGGATTGCTTCCATTCCCTGCCTTCGGCTTTTACACCCCTTATTAACCTACTCATAAGCCTATTGATCCTAAATACATCATTACCTTGCAATCAAACAAACTTTCAATCAACTCATGAGAACTTGAAAATCAGTTGTAGAATTCAAACCAAGCCACTCACTGGCATCTGTCAAGAACTAGGTGAGATCTGTTGATAACCTAAATATTTGGAGCATGTAGGGGCATATTTATAAAACAAGAATGTGTAACTACAACTGGATTGGCATGGAGGGATGCTGCATTTTGAATAAATCCCACTCAGACCTATCATATAATTGCCTATAAGGTTTACAATCATTCTCCATTGGTCCCATCCACCACACTAAATTGTCCAATACCTATTACTCACAAGTAAACCTCCTTTCATGGGCTAAGCTCACTGTCATATACCCTGTGGCAAATCTAATTGTGCTCTAGTCCTTGTGCCTGAAACTGGAAGGACTTATCTAAAAAGAAATGAAATGTCAAGTCCTTGTGCCAATCTGGAAGGGCAGGTTGTTTGGGAAGTCGGTTAGAGTAAGGATTGTTGCTGGGCTTAAAGTACCGGTTGACACAGCAAGCCCAATCTTGCTTAAGAGGTTTAAAAATATGGCATGATCCATGACTGTGCCCCACTCAACCAGTGAAAATATAGCACTGAAATTCTCATATAAAGTGCAAGGTAAACATGTCAACATCAAGTTTGATGAGCAATAAAGCGCTGAGGTACACACCTAAACAGGTATGGAAAAACCAGTGATAGCCCTAAAAGGATTTTTGAAAGTGGGAAATAGGTAAAGGAAGGTCAATAAACCCCATAAAATGACCATTGGAGAATGCCTGTCAAAACCCTATTAGTCAATAGAAGCTATTTGTCTTTATCCCATCTGAAGAGAGTAATGTTGAAGTGGAACCCATGCCTGTCCCTCTGTATAGTTTTCATTTCAAGTTTATCTTAATACTCTGATGTGTTATTGATCCAAGGTTTATTTGGAAACAGAGATAACTGGTTCGCCATTTGTTGTGGCCACAACCACCACCCTATTAAAACTTGCCCTGGTAGCAATTTTGAATGGGTCCCCCTAGAATTTTAATCTTCCACCTCTCCGAATGATTCGCTTTATCCTAGAGACTTTAACTCGTTTCCAAGTCAAATCTTCAATTTCTAAATGGCCAAAATCCCCTTGAATAAGTCTCTGTCGCATGGTTCATTCGTGACCCAGTCTTGCCTTTCATTCACATCTTTCATCGGGATTTTTCTCAATCATCATAATCATTCATGGCACATTTATACTTGCACATATAATCACCCCTACCCTTACTATGGTCATTTGCACACTCAACATCGCAAAAACCCCCATCTCATCATTATTCCTGTTGTGGCCTTTCATAAGCGAAAATTCTCAAAGCATGCATAAATCCCTTTTTGGGGCCTATTGCAATTAACACAATGTATTCATGGCTTCCGGACCCGACAGGCTTTATTAACCCAAATGCATATATTTCGGGTCCGGAGCCCCGTCAAGCATCGCATATCGTCAAAGCCCATGCCTTATGCACAATACATGCAGCGATATGGCGGACCTGCCGAACCTTTGAAATGTGATACATATGTATTTTTGGGTCTGAGGCCCCATCGCATATCGCAATCGGCCAAGGTCCAAGGTTTATATATATATATCTATATATATATATATATATATATATATATATATATATATATATATATACATATATAGCGCGCCTTGTTAACTGGACCCGCCTGCATTATCAACCGCAATCTATATTCATTTCGGGTCCGGCTCCCCAATCGCATATCGCATACCAGCGGAACCAGTGCCTTATACACAATACGCGCCACAATATACCGGACCCGACGATGTTTATAGGCCCCGATATATAAAATTTGAGGTCCGGCCTGAGTGATCAGGGCGGGATTTTCTTTGTTTTCCCGTGTTTTCCAAATTTTCTGAAATATCAAAGGGATCGGGTTTTCAGTATAGAAGGCAGGCCTAGGGAGTCCCGATAGTGTAATTACACATCATGGAAATGAAAATCATGGATATTGTGACCCGCGAAAGGGCCGATGCCTGATTTCGATTATGTGAGGCCCTCGAAAACAGTGCCAAGCCTATGGATTAAGCAGGAAAATTGTGTATTACATGTATTTTTGCACGTAAATCCCTTTTATTTCACTCTTGTTCCTGTGGTATCAAATGAAGGCATTATTTGTATTTTGTGAGCATGTTTGATAGATTCATCGCAATCATTGCTAATATCAATCATTTCTGCAGGTAAATTCAAGTAGACCTGATAACGGAGAAAAGTGATGCATATCAAGATGACACCTTTGCACCACTGGTGTCGAGGTGCCAAAGATGTAGTCTGCGAAAAGGGAGATGGACCGTCGTAATGCATGATGAAGGCTCACTCCGTGTCAAGGGAAGCACAATGCCAATCCCTCAAGATGTCACTCCTTCCATAAATGCCTCAAAGCGGGCCAGATGTGGGTATGATGAGAGCAGCTTCTTCAGTTTCCTTCAAGGAAAAGACAGAGAATGATAGCCACACTGAACAGGTGCTAAGAAATGATACACAGTCCTCCCCTATTCCAATGGCATCCATCCATTTCCCCAAGAAGGAGAACGCTCCACCAAGGGTGACCTCAGCGTGTCTGCAGTTTCACCCACCGTTTGCATTTGTATATGTTGGTCTATGTAACGACAAGAGGGGAACTGAAAGGTCATGGAAGGCGGAGGGTCATTCAGGGTTGCATAAATATTACCTCTGGATAGGAGATAAGGGCTTTTTGGCTTGGAGAAGAACAGTTTTGATTTATTGTGAATAAAGGGGACTATTTGGTTCAAGGAGGAGCCATAGTTTCAGACTCATTATATTGTCTTGGATCAGAGTGTTGTTACTGGCATGAATGTAAATGTGATGTGTGGCTATGCATATTGATGACTTACAGTTCACTATTAATCTTGTTGAATGTGATTCAGTTTCATGGTTAGCTTGGGAATGGTCTCTGATTTGAAACTAATTTAAACATCAGTTGCAAGTTTTAATTCCATGGAAGAATGTGGATTCCTACATGAGTGATTGGATTGCAATTTGGCTTTAATATAGTCTTGTGCAGCTGTGAATTCAATGATTGATTCATTTGGACTTGAATTTATGCATGATGTTTAACCTTCTTTATCATTCTCTTGCAGAACATATATGTGATGTTTAAACCTCTATATTATGCTCCTGCAGGATAGATTAGGATAGCTAGGACTAGATTAGAGTAGCTAGAAGTAGTATAGATAGGATTTAATACACAGAGGTTATTTGTTTTATCTTTGTTGATCTAATTGAAGTCTTCGTTCCAGAAGTAATCTTTCAACATGTTCAAATAGTTTACGGGGTCCCTTAAAACCCGTTGGAGCTAGCCATTCCAAACGAATGTAGGTCTAATTGGGGCTTGTGATCGGGTTAGTTCCTTTTGTTGGCATCATGCACATTTGCCATGTCAACACAAAGCTAAGTTATTAAACTTCAAATTATGTTTTTGCTTTAGGGAGTTGAAATAGGGAGGTGTTCAAAAGTAATTTCTTTGGAAAAACAGTTTTTTTAGTTCATCACACCTTTGGATCTTCTAGAGATAGTGTGTTGCTTATAAGAGTCATCTAGGAGGTCAACTAAGGATTTGACTAGAAAAACAACCAAGCCTTTGATTAGTTAGGTAGTTAGAATTGAATAAACAACTTGGGTGAAAAATAAGATAAAAATTAAGGAGGTAAATACGTTCTTTAACCAATCTTTGTGGACCTCAACATCCTCACTTCAAGGGAATTGATTTTTTTTCCAACTGAAGGAATCACTCTTAGGCATACATAGTCTTGCCTGATATTAGACCTTGAAACTCGTGGGGACCAAACCTCCCCACCTAACTGTTGGATAATAGTTGCGGGACCAAAGGGAATTGATTACATTTGGTGATATATATAATGGCCCAATGGGTTGATCCATGAGTGTAATAATCATGTATCTTTAATGGAAATATTTGGTTTCTTACAGAAAATAAAAAAATAAAAAAATTATAACCCAATGTGCTTATGTGTTGTAATAGTGTGTATACACACCACCTCTAGTTTGGAATACTAGTTATATTAAATACCTAATATTTTGATTCTCTAAGACTTACACTAGTGCTTAGTTACAATAGTGTTAGGAATAAAATAAATAAATAAATAAAATCAAAATGAAAGTATAAATAAAAGATAAAATGAAACAATACAAAGGAGACACAAATATATGTGGTTCACTCGATTTGGGATATCTCCATGGAGAAATAGCCAGACCTTCCTTTTATTCCATCATGCAAAATGAAGGGATACAACCTAGAACACATTTTCTACAACGTCTTCTTCACTCTCTCATAGTGTCCTCTCTCTCAATTACAATGCTCTCTCAGTAATATGTAGTTACCTCATAAAACTAAGGTTTCCTTCTAGGGTAAAAAACCAAACATAACATCTATAATCAGATATGTGACCTAATGATGAATGGTCCATATTGAATACAAAATTACAATATTTTACAAGACATTTTTTCCAAAATTTTCCCTTTAGGGGTGCTAGTTTTGAACTCCCACCAAGTGGAATCCATAGAGTTATTGTCACCCCTCTTAGACCCCTCTGGTGAAAATAGTAGGGGGAAACCTCCCCTACACATCTTGTTAAGAACTAGGGTTCAAACATAATTAAAAAGTAATATCTTTTAATTGGGAAGCTTATCAAAATCCACAACCAACAACCTCTCACTTGGAGACTAAATACAACAACTTCACTTGCACCTGTTGGACTATAATCCAACTTTGGACCTAGAAATTTTATGATCTTCACCATCATGCTTTGCACACAATTTAATTCTAGTATAAACTTAGTTTCTCCTTGGCTATTTCCTTTGTTAACATGTTTATATGATTCTAGCTAGTATGTGTCTTTTCCAACTTCAATTGTCCATCTTCTAAAATTGATTGTATGAAATGGTACTTGAGCTATATATTCTTAGTACTAGAATGGAAGGTTGATTTTTTTACAATATTAATGGCACTCTCACTATAACTATGCAACCTACTATTATCTTACTTCTTTTACAATTCCTACATGATCCTCTGTAACCAAATCATATCTTTACTATCCTCTATAGCAACACCATACTTTTGTTTTATTATCGAAAGAGCAACAACTCTTTATAATTTCAAGATCCAACTTATAGTAAAAGAATACCTCATGGTGCTCCTATTACTATCTATATAATCTACCATATAAGAGTTAACATATCCTTATAGAACAATACTTGAAACTCCAAAGAATAATTCTTGAGTAGTAGTACCTCTCAAATACCTAAGAATCTACTTTAATTCCTTCTAATTCTCTTTACCTAAAATTTTCATATAACTTTTCATAATTCCCTTTGGATGTGTAATATCTAGCTTTGTGCACACCATCACATACATCAAGCTCCCAATTGCTAATGAATATGTAACCTTGGACATGTAATCTATATCCTCTTATGTCTTGGGACACATCTTAAACAATTTGAAATGGTTAGAAAAAGGTGTACTATGCACTTTTGCATCTTTCATTTTAAATCTTTTGAACACCTTTTTCAATGTGCTAACTCTAGGACAATGTTAAGTTATGAATTTTCTTGTCTCTTATTATCCCCATATGAAGGATTTTCTTTACACCACCCAAATACTTCATAGAAAATGAATTAGCTAATTTTCCTTCAAGCATATTTATATCCTACATGTTAGACCCTGGAAAAAAAATGTCATCTACATACAATAATAAGATATTATAACTTCCATTTTCTAGTCCCTTTAAATAAACACAATGGTCATAATGACATCTTCCATAACCTTGTTATGTCAAAAAACCCATAAAATTTCAAATACCACTACTTTGGAGCTTGCATTAAACCATACACGTTATTCTTCAATTTGCATACTAATTTTTCCTTCCCTTTGACCTCTTTCCACTATGATTATTGCATATAAATCTCTTCCTCTGTATCCCCATTGAGAAAAGTTGTCTTTACATTTATCTTCTCAAGATGCAAATCTTCTACTACCCACTAATCTTAAAATAGTTCTAATTGAAGTCATTTTGATTACAAGAGAGAAATATTTCATCAAAATATATACCTTTCCTTTGTGAAAACACCTTTACAATAGGTCCAACCTTATACCTCTTTTTTTCATTCATCTTCTTCCTTCAACCTATAAACCCATTTATTATTCAATGGTATTTTGATTGAAAGTAATGGGGCCAAGTCCCAAGTTTGGTTATGTACCAAAGAGTCCATCTCTTATTTCATTTTGTGCTCCCATTTCTTTATGGTTTTTCCCTACATTTTTTCTTCATTTCTTTCTAGTTCACCAAAATTGGTCAATGATACCAAAACAATGAAGAAGAGTATTTTTCAAGGGGTTTACTTAACCTGGTTTATCTTCTAAAGGAACTTGTAGTATTTTGAGGTACCTACTACTACTGTTTTTATTAAACATTTTGATTTTATAACACCTTTGGAATTTATTTTTCTATGATTTTATCAAACATTGTGAATTATATGTTTTTCTTTTCCTATTTATTTTTAAACAACTAATATTTGTAAATGACCTTCTCATTGAATACCACATGTATATTCCTAATTATTTTGTGATTTTCATAATCCTAGAAGTGTTTCAATTGGGTGTACCTTAAGTAGTTGTGAGGAATGATTAGGATCCTCCGCATCTAGGATCAATTTTGGGAGGTGACATGATGAGATTGGATGTAATGGTTTTAATCCTTATTGTTGAGAATTAATATTCCCTTGAGGACTAAAAAAGAAAAAAAATAATAGTCTCCCATATGGAATATAAATGTATTGTCCACTTAAAAAAAAAATCCATAAGTGATATCCAAAACCATTAGCTCCATGTCTAATAAAAGTTCACTTCTTGGATTTTTCCTCAAGATTTTGTCTATCTTCTTTATCAATATAGACAAATGCTTCACAACCAAAAGTATTCATAAATGAGTACTTTACCTTTTTACATATCCATGCCTCCTATGGAATTCCATCATCTACAGAACTTGAACACCCTCTATTTATCAAGTAAACAAAAATATATATATCATTTTCCAAGACTTGCAATGGAAATCACGTATGTAATCTCATACTCCTTGCATGCTCGATGATTTTCCTACTCATCCTTACTAACTTACCATTTTCTTGTGGTGTTCCGGGAAGTGTCTTCTATCTATGAATCCCATGGTATGAATAGTAACTATCGAACTCTTTATTGTAATATTAACCTCTATTAACTAATCCAAGACGTGTCAACTTATTTCTAGTCTCATTTTTAACCAAAATGTTTAATTTTTTAAAAGTATAAAAACATTATAATTTTCTAATCCAATAAGCCCAAGTTTTCCTAGTTAAACCATTAATAAAAGTAACACAATAATAAGATCCACTAAGAGATGATGCTTAATCCTTTTATGAACCTTGTGCCTTAAAAATGATAAGAAAGAAATATTCACAATCCACATCAAAAGGGAAACCTCATTTTACTATGAACAAAATGTATAAGACAAGATTTCATGATCCTAAGACTAGTTCTCCTTAGTATATATATAGGAGACAAAGGGTAAAGTTATAATCAAATGAAGCCATGAAAGGTTTTAGCCAGTGTAGAAATACAAATTTAATCACTCAATAAACAGAACTTAATAAGGGTTTTTAGTGTTAAAATGGGGCTTGTATATGGCTTAACATACACCCCCTTCAAACAATTGTTTTCCTTGACACTTTACTATATGTGGGCATTTATGTATGAACAACACAACTTTCCACATCGCCTATTCCATTGGGAGGTTCTTCCATTTTATGAAGTACTCAGTAATTGCTTGATTTCTAAGCTATGTAACCCTTGTTTCTAGGATTGTTTCTAGTTTTAATATGTTTTTCTCATGTTCATTAATCTTTGGTAAAATATTTTGGACTAATATTGTGTCATTAATTGCCTTCTTTAAGCAAGAAACATGGAAGAATAGATGTACATATGAAGACGAAGGCAACTCCAATTTCAAAAATATACTTCCAATCCTCTACAACACCTTATAGGGTCCATAATACCTCGTTGCTAATTTATTTTCCTTCTTTTGTTGCTTGACGAACATCTATTTATATGGTTGTAGTATCAAACATACACAATCCCTTTAAATTCCCTTTCATCCTAGATGATAATCCACTTGTTTTTTCATTCTATATTGTGCTATAGGAAAATTTTCCTTCAACAGTTTGAGAACATCTTGTTATTACAATATGTGGTCCTCTACTGCTTGAGCCTTTATTGTCCCTTTCAAGGGTATGTGATGGATTGAGGATGATATCCATGAAGTTCCATAAATGGTGACATTTTCTATAAAGCATGGAAGGATATGTTATACCACCATTCTTCGAAGGGAAACCATTTGACCCATTGTGTATTTTTATTTGATGCGAAGCAATGTGGATATCCTTCTAAACATTTATTCACAATTTTTAGTTTTCTTATCTGCTGGCACACAAGTTTTTCTCTCATCACATCAATATAATGAAGGATTTTACTAATATATATGTGCTACGAATGGAATGTTGTACAACATTGATCACATCGTCACCCTTGTACAGTCTCCACATCATCATTATGGTAAGTCAATGACAAGTAAATTTCTTGTCACTTACTTGAAATTCTAATTTTAAGGATGATATGACCTCATGTCACACCTGTCCAGTACGGTTGTTACCATTAATTTGGGGGGTAGTGATGACTGTATCTGACTTACGGTACGCATTATCACCATCTTAATTTAGTAATTACCCATTTTACAAGAAATCATATCTTTACCCAAATCTAGATTACTGACTAGACCTTGCATTTATAGTGATAAGTCACCATTACTCTTTCCATTATTTTTGAAACTTGATGTGACTTTCATAATTTATTCCCAATAATCGTCGAATATGACACAAAATCCCAAAATTGTCGAGAAGGTAAGCCAATTTTAGTAAACTAATACTCTCTACCTCAACAAACATTTTGCATGAGTCAAGTGTAACTCTGTAATAGTTTCTGAGCAGCTATGGGAGGAGAAGCAACTCGTCATGAACCCAATTTCATTGGTGCTCTATTACACCATTTGGAAGCCTTAGAAATATTTTGAAATTCAGGTTGGTTATCCTATTTTGAGAAGCTACAAGGGTTTAATGAACGTAATTCTTTGGAATATGCATAAGCCTTGAATGAGCAGGACTGAATGGTTAGAGTCAGAATTGTTGTTATCGAGGGAGCTATTGCTAGGGTGACAAGTTTGCATCAAATAGGAATGCGTTGGTTTTGTAGGAAATTAGCAATCCCAACAGCCAATTCTAAATTTTTACATCAAGGTGAGGAGATAAGGCACAAAGGAAGAGGAATTGATATAACATCCCTTCCTCATCCTTGGGATTATGTAGATTACTTTATTTAGAAACTTATTATTTGTGAAGGGTGTTTTGGGTTTCTATTTCATTACCATTTACAATAGGATAGATCATTTTCATAATGGACAGTTAATTAATATGCTCTACCACCTGTTAAAATCGTTACAACACATGGAAAAAGTTGTGTGAGTAGCACAACATCGAAAAACTTGCTTAACTAACCATGGGCTAATAAAATTGATTGTAATTAGCACATTGAAATAACAATAAAACACATGGACTAGGTTTACAGCAAGATTGCATGCACCACCTCCTAAAGATGAAGAGAGTGAAATTGAAGAATAGAGAGAAAAGATTTAATTAGAAGCACAAGAGAAAAGTGATGAAACAACACCAGAAAAAGTTGAAGCAACACTAGAAAGTGTTGAAGTGGTACCAGAAAGTGTTGAAATAGCATCAGAAGAAAGGGCAGTTCCACCTCCTAAGCCTTGTCGGAGGGGTCTTCGAACTTGGCATTCTAAAAAGAAGGCTTGCACTGAAGGACCAGTGGATATATCTAGTGGGAAACATGAAAGTGTTGAGTATTGTTGTGATTGTTGGACCTGCCAACACGTCAGGGGATCTCCCCAATAACAAGTCCCAACTAGACCTCAAACCGTTTAGAGTAGCAGTCCCAATAGTGGGTAGTAAAGTTATGCCTTGACTGCGATATCACGCAGAGGTAAGCAAGATATCCTTTTCGGAAGCAAGTGTGTAACCTTGCAATGAATCAAGAGAGATGCATGGGGAGGTTATAACACACGGAGGGAAAAAGAAGTGTATCCCTAAGAACCCTGTAATAGTATGTAGCCTGAAAGGAATACATGAGTTGGATGACATCACAAACTAGAAAGTAGAATAGTCGACAATCCAAAGTGATGAGTTAAACCAACAACAAGTTTCAATAAGATTCATACAATCACATACGGAATAGTCCATACATCATTGCGTAAGTAAAACTACATACATTAAGGTAACCAGAATAATCGAAACTACAATAATAACATATGCATGAAATGGGTTGGCTCTGTTATAATGAAAGTGAAAGTTTCATCCATACATAAAACCATGATAGCCACTAGCCCCAATTGTGGAACGTTATAGTCAACACCACCTACTCCTCCAAAGAGACGTACTTGCTCTACACTGTGGAGAAGCTAAGGCTTGTCATAATACTCTTCAAGCCCTCTCTAAGCAATTCTTAGCAAAATCTTGGCTCCCAAAAGCCCATTCTATGAGTTATTAGGTTCTATTTATAACAAAGGGTGGGTTGACCCTTGACATTCCCCTTTTTAACTCTGTGACTACCCTCATGACTCTTCAACTTCATTACATAACTCTTTACATTACATATGACTATTTTGATTCCACTAATGAAACTTGGAATTTTCACTTTACATCATGTTTACAAAAATGATACATTTCCCACATATACCCTTGTGTGACAATTAATTCAGCTAGACAAGACGACACTAAGACTCAGACAATTGTGGAAAGACCAGCTCATTAACCTCCTCTCCATGATCCTCAATGACGAACTGATGCCATGCTTGATAATGTGAAATTGTGTCCACGTACTCTTTGATGATGCCTTTCTGGGAATGAACTCTAGCTTCCATTGCTTCTCGGTATACTTATTTGGAACCTCCATCCAACTCGTCCTGTAACATGCACAACTTAGTCCTGAGCAAAGTCGGACCAGCGATGTACATATGCATGTTATCTGCCTGACTTGAAGATCTCCGCTGGTGGCTGTGAGCATCAACTGATCAAAGTACGCATCGAGCTCCATTCTAATTTGGTTCTTATATTTGGCCTTCATGAGTGTACCAATCAACGAGGTGCCATACTTTCTCACCATGACATCCAAACTCGTGTACAACCATGTATATGAAGCCTCAACACTGGTGATGAGTGGCGAGAGTTCTTCATATTTCTATATCAGACTCTAGATGTGTGCTTTTTGTATCTGTACCTGTAGCTTCATCATCTTGTACAAGTGAATTGGGGCTCCCATGTACATCGTTTTCCATGTTTGTACAAGATCAACTACGACATGTATATCTATGAGCGTTCATGCTATCTTGGTGCAGCGCAACCGATGACCATGTAGATGGAAAACTATCTTGTGCACAGTGACGAACCTATCATATAGTCTCCCCTTGACTGTCTCAAGAGACGATACTTCAACAAGTATGGCTTTCTTCATCTCTACTCTGGTGGATCATGTTGATTGCTCCTCCCTTTGTTTGACTGCTTGCAGCTCCTTATCTATGCACTTGTTTTCTACTTTCAAGAACTTAACACTCGAGCTTGTGGCTTTGGAATAAGCCTTTGTAGCATTGACCAAGGTGGCTAGATGTCTCCATACATTTGACACAATCACCCGTTCTTCAAAGTTTTTCGGGTGATGCATGATCATACGAGATGCACGCTCTACATGCTTGTACAGCTCTGTGTTTTGACTCATCAAAGGCTATGTTGTACACCTCTGTTCCTCGATGATCCTCAAGGAGAATGGTATCCCCTTGTCCAATAGGGACTTTCTCTATTGTTGGAGCTAGTGAGGCTTGTAGAGTGGCCTCAGTTTCTCTTAGCATGATGTCAGCATCCTAATCCTATTCCAGCTGCTCCATCTCCATGTCCATCTATTCTACTATCGTTAATCCTATGGAGCAAGTTCGTGTTCCTATGGCTTCTCACCCTGTTCCTCATCTGTTGTTGGTTTGGAGTCTTCAACCTATATCGGTGTAGTTTTCACTCTCTTTGCCCCTTGCACTTCCTCCTGTTACTGTTCCTATTCCTATTCATGCTCATGTTGTGCTTCTTTCTCTCTTATGCACATCTCTTGTTCTTCTTTGAGCTTCTGATGGACTTCTTGCAACATCCTCTCTGCATCTTCCAAGTCTTTTCTTCTCTCTCTTTCTTTGTGCTACCCTCCTGTCATGTTGTCACCTCTTTGCATATATCTCCAAAGCTACCTTTTCCACAAGTGGGTCTTCCTTAAACTTGTAGCTTTGCTCCGTCCTTGTGCTTTAGGAAACCTTCCTCTTGCCTTTGCCTTGCACAGATTTTCTGCTTGTTGTTTCTATTGTTGGTGCTCCCTGAGGTTTTGTTGCCTTGAGTGCTACTAGCCACTCTACTGATATGCTGACCGGTTCATTGAGCCTAGAGGAGTTATAACAATATCTCCATGGGTCTTCCTTTGGCCAATGACATGCCCCATGGATCCAAGAGTAGTACACTCTCACACAGTGGTCCCTACATAAACCATGTGGATCATATGGATTGAAACTCTTGGTGCCAAACTTAAACTTCTTGAAGTCTACAACCTCAACATCTACTTTTTTTTTACTCCCGATAACGTACAACCCAATTCGCACAGGAAGCATAGGCCATGGTGCTTTCTTCTTCCTGTGCAATCCAGCTGATAACCCTGTCAAGATGTGGTATGTAACCTCCTGCATGACCAGCTTTTCTGTGGCAAACCTTGGCAACACATACAAAGCTTTATCTGTGTTTTATATATTAATGAAGGTGCCCTCGAGTGAGGCATACCAATATGTAATGTTTAGCAATGCCTCCATTGCTACATGGGACATGCAGGGTGGAGCTTGTTGAAAGATCATCATGTATAGAGGGGCGATGAAATGGTCAGATATTCTAGCCATGACTCCTTGGTAGCTGCAGTTTGAGAGAAATTTTCATTATAAATTCACAACACTCTTTGAAGGTGTCCATGCCCAACCCATGCTAGGAAACTATTGACGAGAACAAATTGCATCCAGTGGGTAGGCAGACATGAAGAATATTGCTTGTTGATCCTTGGGCAGACTCTAAGCATTGGATACATGCACTTTCAACTAGAGATCCTACATGTCGAAACATTTGAACAGTTTTCCTTCACTTACTAGCTGATCCAACATAACAACCCAACTCTGTAGGAAGGTCTCTATACTCCCTTGGCCATACAAGTGACATGCAAAGATGACCAAGAACTAATATGCCTTCCTAAGTGTCTTCGTCGTGTATATCTGGTTGGTTGTCATCCTGAACTTTGATTTCTCTCTTACCCAACACTTAAAGATGTCTCTTGTGTTCGTGCTATTGTTGGGAGTGTAGAATGATGCATGCATCTTGCTTACCGGTAGTGGAAAATGGTACATTTGTTGATAATACTCCGTATTGAAGGAAGCAAGCTTTGATCCATGGACACTGCTCAGTATCATTGTCTCAGGATTAGTGTGTGAGACAATCCAGTGCATCACATCTATGCATGGGAACACAGAAAAATTTCATGCAACCTTTTAAAATCCTGACTTATGGATGTTCACATAGACCTCTCGGTCCTCTAGATTCTCCTTAAAGATGCTTGGGAAAGTAGTATTGATGTCTTTCCATGTGATCTTGATGTCCTTCTTAATGAATAGGTGTTTGTTTGTGTACATGGGCAAGCTCATAAACCCCTGGTCAACCACGTCCCAAGTACTGCTTTCAACTGTGTCATTTGATCCAACTCTTTTGGAGGCCATGATACCTGTTTTGCTGAGAAATTTCTCAAAAACCTGTAGTACCTGGAGATACAGAAGATACTCATGGTGAGACAATGTCAGCTAAAACATCAAACAAATTGAGAAACATTCGGGCAACAAACTGGTGACTGTTGGGCAACATTACGCAACATTGACTTTGGGAAGCTTGGAGACTATCAGCTGGAATTTCTCAGTCCAGTGAGGCTGACTACTAATTGAACCTACATAATGCATAGAATAGTCAGGCCAAGTTGTTGGCTGGAATTGTGGATTGCGCAGTTCTAGTGGGCAGGATTGGGCATTGCCTCCCAAGATTGTGTAGAGCATAGCTGGGAGACAGTGTGGGAAACCTCTGCACAATTCCTAGAGGCAAGGCAGAGCCTTGACTTCAGGAATGCACAGACCATGCTGAGAGAGACAAGATTCAGGCCAAGCTATCCTAGATCTTCCCAATTGCAACCTGAAAAGATGAAGGACTGAGTGTGTGTGTGAAGCTGGTTCAAATTTGAGTGAAATAGACATGCATGAAATTCAAGCAAGTGCATAAATTATTCAGATGACAAAGACAAGAAGCTCATGAAGTGGGTCGCCACAACAATGACAGTGAGTGCAGAAAATAGTGTTATGCATGCGAGACTAAGGAAAGGTAATGCAAAACTTGAAACAACACTTCTATAGGATAAAACACATCGAAACACGAGTAGTCGTTCAATAAAACCAAGGAGAAACACTAATGCAAGATGAAAACTAAAAAACGACAAAAAAGTGACAAAAGGCATAAAATTGAAACTTACCCAGAAAAGTTGTGCTGACTATGCCGAAGGTTCCTAGATGCCTTGGGAATGCCAATGATCCAATATCGAATGTGAAGAATGATCTCTGAGGCGGTGATTAAGTAGATTTGGCAAAATTAGGGTTTATGATGTGCATGCCACAAGTCTAGGAAAAAGTGAAACTTGGCGGGGAGTTTCTAAAAATGGTTTTTCATGTAACTCCTGCTACTAAAAATAGATCCATAAAATCTAGGGATGCTTTTTCACGTTTTCTTTTCTATTTTTACGAGAAAAACTGCCTGTCATGCAAAGAAGGATTATGCAATTCTGGAGGGAATTGGGAAACCTACTGGTACATGCGACAGACAGCCATTGAGGGAAAACTTTTGTGTTGTTTTGGACTAAGTTGCCCGGGCTCGCTGGCTAACCCTACACAATTTTCCAGACCATTGATGTTGGGCTGCTCTAAGTATTTCTGGAGAGCAGTGCAGCTGCCCAGTTCTATGCAATTCCGAAGAATAGTGTAGCTAGCGTAGGTTTCTCTGTGCATTTATGGAGAGCAGTGTATATGGGCAAGTTCTCTACATTTTTAGATGGAAATGTAGCTAGCCTAGCCTGCTCTGCACATTTCTAGAAAGCAGTGTCAGATGACTAGAACTACGCATTTCTAGAGAGTAGTGAGGACTGGCATTCTCTGCACAATTTCTAGAGCAAGGTTGGCTAGCCTGCTCTACACAATTTCTGAGTGCAGGGCAGCTGCAGGGATACTTTGCACAATTCTTGAGGGGAAGAAAATTTTTCCTCTAGGTTTGCGCAGTTTTGCCTGACAACCGATTGACCGAGTAAGAATCAAGTGTTGGGTGTGCTTGTGGTTAATTGATGGGACAAGTGAGTTGATTCACATGCTATTAATGATAGATGAAATAAAATAAACACAAGTACCTGATCAGTGTAGGATAACTACGATAATTTTGAGGAGGGAGGCTCTAAAATGAAGCAAAGGCAAAATTTTGGAGGGTGGTTGTAGCTGCTACAACATTGGCAACACACTGGTAGAACTCTAGCTCTCTATATGGACCTTATTTGTGAAAAGCAAGTATAACTCCTCTGGAAGTATTGTTCGATTCTTCTATCATCATGGCTTCAACACTAATATTGAGTTAAAGATATAGTCCCTTCCATCCTCTTGATTAGTCAGCACACGTTCCAAGCCAAGTCAAGTCAATTGTTTTGATTAGGGATGATGGGTGTGACAATTTCTGAATCTACACATTAGAAATCCTACTGCAATCACTGGTTTATCATCTCCTACTTGTTTTTACATTCAAAAAGTTATTTAATTATTTAAATAGTGATGAAAACACTATTTCAGTCTACACATACATACAGATCATGAACTGAAATAGAACGAGACAAATACATAAGGGACGCCATTGATTTTGGACAATATTCCCCAGAAAAACCTAATGTGGGAAAGTCAGTGCAACATATAGAGGGTTTGTATTGTTAAGCATATTTATTAACACAACTAGGGTGCCAAATTTGGCTCACCCAATAGAGAATAAACCCAACCAGCATCTGGATGAAAAATCCCCATAGGTGACTGTGTTGTTCCCAGTGCTAGGCAGCGATGGTTGTTCTAAGATCTGCGCTGAAACTGCCTCACCTCCTTTAGGAGTTGCTCACTTCATCACTGTGAAACTGCGTCATTGAGACCCCTTATTCTCCACTGTGACACTAAGTCACTGCATCATTGCGTCACTACAACACTGCGTCTATGCATCATTGCGTCACTACAACACTGCGTCTATGCATCATTGCGTCGTTGTGACACTGTGTTAGAGCTCTCCCTCTGTGATGTCTCTCTTGCTGCTTCTCTGCCTCCCTGTATGTATTCTCAGCTTTGGACTAAATTCCCTCTATTGAACTACCCCTCTCACTGCAACTCAGGTCACCTATTCGATTTTCTCAGTAAACCATGCCCCAGAAAAATAAAACTCATTGATCTATCAAGTGTATCTCCAACTGACCCTCAAGCCTGCTCTTATACTTTTCCCATTGATGAATCAACAACCGATATTAAGTCTCTAATCAATAGATAAGATTAAAACATACTTGGTCCTCATAACTTAGAATTTTCTCACCCATATTCTTATTAATACCCATTAATATTTTTATTTTACTAAGTTTAGACTTAGGAACCCATTAAAAATATTAATTATTTTAATAACTCCTCATCTGGGTGAAATTTCTCCAAACAATTTCTGGGTTTTGGATATCTCATGTGTTCTAGACCCTCCACAAAATTTTGGAGCTAGATAACATTTGATGCTACCTAAAATAAACACTCCCTCTTAGTGAGGAATGTGCTCTAGTAACACTTGTCAACATAAATACTACATTGATCCACTGCATTGATCCTCTGTTTTGTTGATGCTTGGCCTGATTCCCTTCATCCACTGCACTTCTTCTTCTTGTACTGCTTCCCATGACTCTACCACTATCACTGTTACATATGTACTACAACTCCCTCTCAATATGTTGCATCATGCTGCCCATAGCACCGCCACTGCTAACTGCTGTAGTAAAACTCAGTTGCTGAGAAGTAAGCAACTGAAACTTCACCCAAAAAAGGACATGCTGGTCAGTATGGATGCCTCGTGATGTTGAACCTACCCTAGCTACTAATATGTGTTGATCCTCTGTTGCTATTGTGCTGCTGCAAACTACTCTATGCCTCTCGCACTCCTACAACATCCACTGCGCTGCCTCAGATTTTGGCACTCTAGCTCTGCCACTGTCACTCCATCACACCTCACTCCAACCGACACCTGTAGTTTTGCTACTATTTTTAAGGACTCCTATAGCCGTATGTGATCCAAGACTTTTGGAACCTCAAGGATCTTTCCCTTTCCATGCAGTCCTCTTGACTACAACTCCATGTCGCCCCACCTCTTCTCCAGAGGTGCATGAGCACTCATGGCACAATCATCATCCTCGCTTTCCTTTTCATCCTTTTCTAGAGTAGCCTTCGAGTCAGAAGCCTCCTCTTTTCCCTTCTTCCCGGGGCACTGAGCGGCGAAATGTCCAAGTTCCCCACACTTGAAGCATTTGACCTTGGAAATATCCTTCTTCTTCCGCTTTTGTTTCCCTTATTGTCACGGTGATGTGAGAGTTGCATCCTCCTCCTCCTTTGTCTTGACCCGAGCTCCTTTGCCGCTACCCCTCGCCTTGGTGAACCTCCCGATCTCTTCTTGTCGAAGAGTTTCCCACATCTCCTCCCAACTAGGGAGAGTCACTTTTCCCAAGATACTTTAGACAAATGACTCCCAGTCCTTAGTGACTACATTCAGGGTAGTCCTGACGATGAACTCAGACTTTGGTATAGACCCCACGAAATTCAATTGGTCTCTAATCCCTTGCAACCTAAGGAGGAAGGGATCAATCTCTTCTCCCTTCTTGATCTGGTACTGTCTCAACTAATTTTCTAATAACATCTTCTGTTGGTTGGAAGTGCCCTAGTACAATATGATCAGCGTTTCCCACATATGCCTTGTTTTTTCCTTCTCAACAATGTGTTTAACACATGATCTTTGACCCCATCTAGGATCATGCACTTGGCCTTCGCCTAGGCCTACTCGTACTTTAATGGATTAGCGTCAACTGGAACAACAACTACTTTCAAGGCATAGTCCTTGATGTGATGTTTGTCTAGGATTTCCAAGATCTTGGCCTTCTAAATGAAAAAATTGGATGCTCCATCTAATCTGTCATGATCCCTCAGTCTATTGACCTTCATCTCTACTAAAAAAAATATAGGACTGTTCTTTTCTCCCTCTCCTGTTGCTTAATCCAACAAGACTCAGATCTGGATTTCTTTGGCGTAAGAAACCCTCTAAGAAACAAGCTCCTCTAAACTCCCTTTGAGTCTTGATTTCCTTCACAGAAATCCTCTGGACAAATGTCAAATCACTCCTCTCCAATCCTCCTTTGTTGCTGCAACCTAAATCTAGATTTCTTTGGCTAGAAATCTATCAAGGCAGTGACTCCCTCGACCTCGGCTCTATCTCTATAGACTGTTCTACAACAACAGCAACAACATCCCACCATCTCCTCAGATCAAATCTGCTCTGCTCCCCTAGCCCCGGGACCTAAAGAATTTGATCTCCTTTGGCTCTATGCAATCACTGCGTGAGCTAGATCGACTCTCCTGACCACTGCGTCACTCCTTCCTAGTTGGGAAAGCTGACGTGGCTCTGCGTGAGCCTGATCTTCCCCTCTCTATTTCTGCATTGGCCTAGACAAGTGACATAGTTACTGCGTGGGCTCCTCTCAGCTACTACTTCACCCTTACCTGGATCAGAATGCTAACGCACGCATTACATGAGCCCCTGCATCACCTCTTCTGCACCGCGTGACTCTCCCTCTATATCTCTAGCTCTGGAACAATGCTGTCACTCGGTACAGCTGCTTCTCTGCAGTAAATTCTTTGGATCTCCCATCTGGTGTCTTCAATCTCCTATGATCTACAATGCTCTGATATCATGTGAAAATTTTTGAATCTACAGATCAGAAATCCTACTGCAATCACTGGTTTATCATCTCCTACTTGTTTTTACATTCAAAAAGTTATTTAATTATTTAAATAGTGATGAAAACACTATTGCAGACTACACATACATACAGATCATGAATTGAAATAGAATGAGACAAATACATAAGGGACATCGTTAATTTTGGACAATCGTCCCCAGAAAAACCCAATGTAGGAAAACTAGTGCAGCATATAGAGGGTTTTTATTATTGAGCAGATTTATGAATACAACAAGGGTGCCAAATCTGGCTCACCCAATAGAGAATAAACCCGGCCAACACCTGGATGAAAAAACCCCACAGGTGATTGTGTTGTTCCTAGTGCTGCACAATGATGGTTGCACCAAGATCTGCGTTGGAACTGTGTCACCTCCTCTAGAAGCTTCTCACTACGTCACTGAGACCCCTTAGCCTCCATTGCATCACTGCGACATTGTGTCGCTATGAAACTGCATCAGAGCTCTCCCTTTGTGTTGTCTCTCCTAGTGTTACTCTACCTCTCTGCTATGTATTCTCAGCCTTAGAATGAAGTCCCTCTACCGAACTGCCCCTCTCATTGCAACTCAGATCACCTATTCGGATTTCTCAGCAAAACACGCCCCAGAAAAATCGAATTGACTAATCTCTCAAGTGTATCTCCAACTGACCCTCAAGCCTCCTTTTATACTTTTCCCGTTGACGAATCAACGACTGATATTAAGTCCCTAATCAATGTCTAGGATTAAAACAGACTTGATCCTCGTCACTTAGAAATTTCTCACCCATATTCTTATTAATACCCATTCATATTTTTATTTTCCTAAGTTTAGACTTAGGAACCCTTAAAAATATTAATTATTTTAATAACTCCTCATCCAGGTGGAATTTATCCAAATAATTTTTGGGTTCTAGAGATATCATGTGTTCTAGCCCCTCCACAAAATTTCGGAGCTAAATCGCATCCGATGCTACCAAAATCAACAAGCGATATATTAATGCACAAGTAATATAGATTCCAGAGTCTTAGTTTCATCTTTGGTGTTGCTCCGCTACCAATAGGCCTGTACAGTACCTCGACAGAGTCACGCAATGACACAAGCATCACTCTGCTGCCAACGAGCCTGGTCAATACCCGGCAGAGTTACTTGCATCACCTCTTTGCGCAGGAAGCCTTTCTCTTCTTCCACCTTATTCCTTTTTTCATTTTTCAACGAACTGTGCATAGGCACTTATTTATTTTAGAGGCGGAAGAGGGATCCTAACTTATTGAGAGAAAAAGAGGTTGTCCCTTTAGAGAAGTATTTTATGTATACCTTTGATAATACTTGTTAAGGTTTCCCCCCTCACCTTACTCTACTTGACTTAGCTGAAAAGGGTTAACCCAAAAGGACCGATTAGAGTAGGTGTTGCTAGTTAAAGTGCAAGCATTGTGTTTTTACAAAAAATTATTTCATAAACAGAGAGGACAACATATAACCAAGTGTTTATAGTTGTACAAGTCCTCTTGTATCTCACCTTGCTTGTCTCGAGATCCACACACTGTTTCATGCAAATTTAACCTATGTGTAAAAGAAACAAGCAAACAAACATAAAGAAAAGGAAAAAATTAAATGAAATCAAAGCAAGAAAGAGAAGCAAGAAAACACAAAATGCAAAAAAATAAACAAAGAAAGCATGCAAACAAAGAAAAAAAGGAAAGAAAACATTACTCCTACTCCTAAACTAAACAATGCATGGGTCGTCTCATGTGAAGTGATATTTCCAATGCAGCCATTGGCTCATTGGTTGACCCATGGATGTGATCTAAGAGAACGATGAACGCGTAAACCAAAAAATAAAAGAGATATAACAGTGAAGACCAACATGGTCCGAGTTTAAAAATATCCACAGAAAAGAAAAGAATAAAAGCGCAAGACAAGCATTCTACGGACGTATCATGGCCATGCATCACACTGTGCATAGACGACAAACATGCACACTCTTTTGATCGTGACGAATGAGAAAACATGAGAAATAAAGACAACTTACATTTAGCAAGAGTTATCGTTGTATATGATTCTTCCAATGGATGAGTGATGGGATCATGTGATTCAGGTGGAGGATGTGAATTGTTTTAACTAGATTGATCTTCAATGTAAACAAGAGAGTGATGAGGAGCCTTGGGTGTTTCAACAGATTTCTGATCTGGAGTGAAATCCACCTCAAGACAGTGAGGACCTGACATAACCATAAGCTTAGGATGAAGTACCTTGACATCTTGTGGGATTTCCACTTCATCAACAGGTATATCATTGAAGACGGGTGGCTTAGAAAGATCGACATCGAACAAATCAACATCGTGATCGAAGGAAGGAGAAAAGAGATCATGACAACCATGATCAGAAAATTCAATATGTTCATCGGCATCCTCATGATCTGATGAATCATACAGAGGGGTTGATGAGAAGAGAGAATGTTCACCCTTTGCATTTTCAAAAATGACAGATGAAATATTGAGTAGATTTGTAAACATAGATGTGTCCTCTTCACTATGCAATGACAGACTGACATCCACTGTATCCTATGAATGATCAGAAGTAGATGCATTCAAGAGTGATTTATCACATTGGAGATGCATTCTACCATTGTTGATTATCCATGTGAGAACTCACTCCCAAATGCATCTACTTCCAATCATTCACAAGATACACCGGATGTTAGTCCGTCATTACGTAGCGGAGAGGACACATATGTGTTTACAAATCCACTCAATATTTCATCTGTTATTTTTGGAAATGCAGAGGGTGAACATTCTTGCTTCTCATCAACCCCTCTATACGATTCATCATATCATGACAATGCCGATGAACATATTGAATTTTCCGATCGTGGTTGTCATGTTATTTTCTTATCATGGTTATCGTGATGAGTGGTGGGAGTTCTTCATAGTTCTGAATCAGAATTTGGATGCATGCTTTGTGCAACCCTACGTGCATCTTCATCATATTGTGCAATTGAAGCGGGGCTCCCTTGTACCTCATTTTCCATGCCTGTACATGGTCAATTGGGACATGTATATTTATGAGTGTTCGTGCTATCTTGGTGCAACACAGTTGATGACCATGTAGATGGACAACTGCCTTGTGCACGGTGACAAACCTATCATATAGTCTCCGTATGATTGTCCCAAGAGCCAATACTTTAGCAAGTATGGCTTTCTTCATCTCTGCTCTCGCGGATCTTGTTGATTGCTCCTCTCTTTTCCTGGCTGCTTGCAACTCCTTATCCATGCGCTCGTTTTCTGCTATCAAGAAATTAACACTCGAGCTCGTGGCTTTAGCATAATCTTTTCACTACATCAGCCAAGGTGGATGGATGTATATGTACATATGACACACTCACCCATTATTCAAAGTGCATAGGTGATGCATGCTCATTGGGGTGCATACATGCTTGTACAACTTTGTGCTATGACTCATCAAAGGCTATGTTGTACACATTTGTTCTTGGATGGTCTTCAAGGAGAATGGTATCCCCTTGTTCACTCAGAACTTGCTCTGTTGTTGGAGCTGGTGAGGCTTGGGGAGTGACCTCAATTTATCTTGGCATGAGGTCAGTATCCTGATCCTATTCCAACTGCTCCATCTCCATGTCCATATGTTCTACTATCAGTTCATCATGTGGAGCAAGTACCTATTCCTGCGGTTTGTCATCTTGTTCCTCATCTATTGCTGGTTTAGAGTCTTCAACCTATATTCATGTTATTTTCACTGTATGTGTGCCTTACACTTCCTCTTTTTCCTATTCCTATTCCTTTTCATGCCCATGTTGTGCTTCCTTCTCTCTTCTGCGCAACTCTTGTTATTCTTTGAGCTTCCGCTAAACTTCCTGCAACATCCTCTCTACATCTTCCAGTATTTTCTTCTCTCTCTTTCTTTGCACTATCCTCCTATCATGTTGTCACCTCTTTTCATCTATCTCGAAAGCTACCTTTTCCAAAAGTGGGTATTCCTTAAACTTGTATCTTTTCTCTATCTCTGTGATTTCTACAATCTTCCTTTTGCCTTTGTCTTACACATGTTTGTTGCTTGTTGTTGCAATTGTTGTTCTTCCCTAAGGTGTTGCTTCCTTGAGTGCTACTAGCCACTCTATTGCCATGATGATCAATTCATTGAGCCTGTAAGAGTTATAACAATATCTCCATGGGTCTTCCTCTGGCCAATGACACACCCCGCGGATCCAAGAGTAGTACACTCTCACACAATGGTCCCTGCATAAACCATGTGGATCGTACAGATTGAAAATCTTGGTACTGAGCTTAAACTTCTTGAAATATACAACCTAGGCATTTTCTTCTTTTAGACTCCCAATCGCATACAACCCAATTCACACAGGAAGCATATGCCATGGTGCTTTCTTCTTCGTATGCAATCTAGCTAATAACCCTATCGAGATGTCGTATGAAACCTCCTGCATGAAAAACTTGTCCATGGAAAACCTTGGCAACACATGTGGAGCTTTCTCCACACTGTCCATTCTGATGAAGGTGCCCTCAAGTGAGGCATAACAATCTACAATGTTTAGCAACGCCTCTAATGCTACCTGGGACATGCAAGTAGGATCTTGTTCAAAGATCTGTGTGTACATAGGGGTGATGAAATGGTCATATATTCTAGCCATGACTCCTCGGTAGCTGCAGTCTGAGAACAACTTGCAATATACATTCAAAACACTGCCTCAAGAGATGATACTTCAGCAGGTATGGCTTTCTTCATCTCTACTCTGGAGGATCCTGTTGATTGCTCCTCTCTCTTCCTAGCTGCATGCAGCTCCTTAGCCATGTGCTCATTTTTTGCTATCAAGAACTTAACAATCGAGCTCGTGGCTTTGGCATAAGATTTTGTAGCATCGACCAAGACAGTTGGATGTCTCCATACATCTAACACAATCACCAGTTCTTCAAAGTGCGCAAGTAATGCATGCTCATCCAGGGTGCACACTCTACGTTCTTGTACAACTCTATGTTGTGACTCAACAAAGGCTATGTTGTACACCTCAGTTCCTAGATGGTCCTCATGGAGAATGGTATCCCCTTGTTCACCTGGGACTGGCTCTATTATTGGAACTGGTGAGGCTTGTGGAGTGAGCTCGATTGCTCTTGGCATGAGGTTAGTATCCTGATTCTGTTCCAGTTGCTCCATCTCCATGTCCATATTTTCTACTCTCGTTTCATCCTGCGGAGAAATTTTTTGTCCCTACGATTTCTCACCCTATTCCTCATCTGTTGTTGGTTCTAACTATTCAACATGTATCGGTGCAGTTTGCTCTGTTTGTGTGCCTTGCACTTCTTCTTATTCATTTTCATGTTCTTTTTCATGCTCATGTTGCGCTTCCTTCTCTCTTCTGTACAACTCTTGTTCTTCTTTGAGCCTATGTTTGACTTCCTGCAACATCCTCTCTGCATATTCCATACTTTTCTTCTCTCTCTTTCTTTGCTCTATCCTCCTATCACGCTGTCACCTCTTTGCATCTATCTCCAAAGCTACCTTTTCCACAAGTGTTTCTTCCTTAAACTTGTAGCTTTGCTTCATCTTTATCTTTTTGGTAATGTTCCTCTTGCCTTTTTCTTGCATAGGGTTTCTACTTATTGCTACTGCTATTGTTTCTCCCTGAGGTGCTGCTTCCTTGAGTGCTACTAGCCACTCTAATACCATGTTGATTGGTTCATTGAGCCTAGAGGCATTATAAAAATATCTCCATGGGTCTTCCTCTTGCCAATGACATGCCCCATGGATCCAAGAGTAGTACACTATTGCACAGTGGTCCCTACATAAACCATGTAGATCATACAGATTGAAACTCTTGGTGCCGAACTTAAACTTCTCGAAGTATACAAACTCAACATCTACTTCTTTCATACTCCCGATCACGTACAACGCAATTCGCATAGGAAGCATAGGCCATGGTGTTTTCTTCTTCTTGTGCAATCCAACTGATAACCTTATCGAGATGTGGTATGCAAACTCCTGCATGACCAACTTGTCTGTGGAAAACCTTGGAAACACATGCAGAGCTTTCTCTATGTTGTAAATCCTAATGAAGGTTCCCTCGGGTGAGGCATACCGATCTACAATGTTCAGAAATACCTCCATTTCTACCTGGGACATGCAAGGTGGATCTTTTTCAAAGATCATCATGTAGAGAGGGGCGATGAAATGGTCAGATATTCTAGCCATGACTCCTAGGTAGCTGCAATTTGAGAGCTACTTGCAATATACATTCCCATCATCTCTGAAGGTGTCCATGCCCAACCCATGCCATGAAACTGTTGACGGGCACAGATTGCATCGAGTAGGTAGGCAGATATGAAGAATCTTACCTGCTTATCCTTGGACAGACTTCACGCATTGGATACTTGCACTTTCAACTGGAGAGCCAACATGTCTGACCAGTTGAACGATTTTCCTTCACTTTCTAGCTGATCCAACATAGCAACCAAACTCTGCAGGAAGGTCTCTATACTCCCTTGGCCAAACAAGCGACATGCGAGGATGACCAAGAACTGATATGTCTTCCTGAGTTTCTTCATCATGTATATCTAGTTGGGTGTCTAAACTTTGTTGGCTCCCTTACCTGATGCTTCAAGATGTCTCTTGTGTTCGTGATGTTGTTGGGAGTGTAGAACGGTGCATCCATCCTGCTTATCAACAGTGAAAATTGATACATTTGTTGATAATATTCTTTCCTTAAGGAAGCAAGCTTTGCTCCAATGACACTGCTCACTATCATTGTCTCAAGATGAGTGTGTGAGACAATCTAGTGGATCACATATGTGCATGGGAACATGGGAAACCTGCATGAAACCTTGTACAATCCTGACTTATGGATGTTCACATATACCTCTCAGTCCTCCAGATTCTCCTCAAAGATACCTGAGAAATTATTATCGATCTCTTACCATGTGATCTTGATGTCCTTCTCAATGAAAAGGTGTGTGCCTGTGTACATGGGCAAGCTCATAGACCCTTGTTCAACCACATCCCTAGTACTTCTTTCAAATGTGTCTTTTTTTCCAGCTCTCTTGGAGGCCATGATACCTGTATTGCTGAGAAGATGCACAAAAACCTGTGGTACCTGGAGACAGAGAAGACACTCATGGTGAGACAATGTCAATTAAAAAATCAAACAACTTGAGAAACATTCAGGAAACAAACTGGTCACTGCTGGGAAAGATTTCACAGCATTGACTTCGGGAAGTTGGGAGACTGTCAGCTGGAACTACGCATTACGCAGTCCCAGCTACTAGTGGGGCTAATTGTGGGCTGGAATTGTGCAATGTGTAGTCCAGTGAGGTTGTCTGCTGATTAGAACTGCGCAATGCGCAGAAGAGTCGGGCAACATTGTTGGCTGGAACTACACATTGCATAGTTCTAGTGGGCAGGACTGGACACTGCCTCCCAGGATTACATAGAGCACAGCTAGGAGACAGTGCGGGCAGCCTTTGTGCAATTCCTGGAGGCAAGGTAAAGCCTTGAAGGTTAGGAATGCATAGAGCATGCTGGGAGAGACAAGATCCGGACCAAGCCAGCCTAGATCTACCTAATGGAAACCTGAAAACAAGAAGGGCTGAGTGTGTGTGCGAAGCTAGTGTAGATCTAAGTGAAATAGACATGGATGCAATTCAAGTAAGTGCAAAAATCAGCCATATGACAAAACCAAGAAGATCATGAAGTGAGTCGCCACAACGGCAACTGTGAGTGAAGAAACAATGTTATGCATGCGACACTAAGGAGAGGTATTGTAAAACTTGAAACAACACTTCTACAAGCTAAAACACATTGAAACACTAGTGTCTTTCAATAAAACCAAGGAAACGACACTCATATAAGACGAAAACTAAAAAGCGACAGAAAAAGTGGCAAAAGGCATAAAAGAAAAACTTACCCGGAAAAGTCACATCGATTGTGCCAAAGGTTCCTAGATGCCTTGGGAATGCCAGAGCTCCAATATCGAATGTGAAGAATGAGATCTAAGGCATTGTTTAAGTAGATTTTGAAAAATTAGGGTTTATGACACACATGCCACAAATCTAGGAATAAGCGACACTCGGCGGGCAGTTCTAAAAAATGATTTTGCATGTAACTCCTGAGTCCTGCTACTAAAAATATATCGCTAAAATATAGGGATGAATTTTCACTTTTTTTTTTTTTTTTTTAAGAAAAACTCACCATCATGCAAAGAAGGATTGAACAATTCTGGAGGGAAACGGGAAACCTATCGGTACATGCGACAAACAGCCACTGAGGGAAAAGTTCTGCATTATTTCTAGACTAAGTGGCCCTAGTTGGCTAGCTAGATCTGCGCGATTTTCCATAGGATTGATGCTAGGCTGATCTGTGCATTTCTGGAGAGCAGTGTAGTTGGCCAGTTCTATGCAATTCCGGAGAACAGTGCAGCTAGTCTGGGCTACTCTGCACATTTCTGGAGAGCAGTGCAGCTGGGCTAGTTCTGCACATTTTTGGATGGCAGTATGGTTGGCCTAGCCTACTCTGGTTATTTCTGGAGAGCAGTGCCAGCTAGCTAGAACTACACATTTCTAGAGAGTAGTTTTGGCTAGCCTACTCTAGGTAATTTCCAAAACAAGGTTGACTAGCCTACTCTACACAATTTCTGAGTGCAGGGTAGCTGCTCTCCGCAATTCTTGAGGGGAAGACAAGTTTTCCTCTAGGTTTATGCATCTTTGTTCGACATCTGGTTGATCATGTAAGAACAAAGTGTTGGGTGTGTTTGTGGTTGATGGATGGGACAAGTAGAACTCGGGTAGAACTCAAGCTCTATGTATGGACCTTATTTGTTAAAAGTGAGTCTAACTCCTCTAGAAGTATTGTTGAATTCTTCGATCATCATGGCTTCAAAACTAAGCTTGAGTTAAAGATATAGTCCCTGCCATCCTCTGGATCTGTCAGCACACGTTCCAAGACAAGTCAAGTCAGTTGTTTCGATTGGGAATGAGGGTATATTGATGCAAAAGTAATATATATGTCAGAGTCTTAGTTTCATCTCTTGTGTTGCTTCGCTGCCAGCAAGCCTAGATAGTACCCCAGTAGAGCCATGCAGGGAAAAAATCATCACTCCACTGCGAGCGAGCCCGGTCAGTACCCTAGCGGAGTTACTTGCATCACCTCTCTGTGCAAGAAGCCTTTCTCTTCTTTCACCTTATTCATTTTTTCATATTTCATTTTTTCATTTTTCAACGAACTGTGCATAGGCACTTATTTATTTTAGAGGTGGAAGAGGGATCCTGACTTATTGAGAGTAGAATAGGTTGTCCCTTCAAAGAAGTATTTTATGTATACCTCTAACAATACTTGTTAAGGTTTTTCCCCTCACCTTACTCTACTTGACTAAACTGACAAGGGTTAAGCCAAAAGGACCGATTAGAGTAGGTGATACTAGTTAAAGTGTAAGCATTGTGTATTTACCAAGACTCACTATGAATAGAACGTATTTTCCATCAAACTATCATCGAATTAATACAACAAGTTCTTTCATAAAGAGAGAGGACAATAGATAACCAAGTGTTGATAGTTGTACAAGTCCTCTTGTATCTCTCCTTGCTTGTCTCGAGAGCCACACACAGTTTCATGCAAACTTAACCTATGGATAAAGAAAACAAGCAAACAAACATAAATAAAAGGGCAGAAGTAAATGAAAGAAAAGAAAGAAAGCGAAAACAAGCAACAAAAACAAAGTAAACAAAGAAAGCATGCAAACAAAGAAAGAAAGGAAAGCAAACACTACTCCTACTCCTAAAAAAAACAATGCATGGGCTGGCTCACGTGAAGTGATATTTCAAATGCAGCCATTGGTGCATTGGTTGACCCGTGTTGGTGAAGGTGTGGTCTAAAAGAATGATAAATGTGTAAGCTAGCAAAAAAAATAGATATAACACTGAATACCAACACACTCTAAGTTTAAAAATATCCACAGAAAATAAAAGAATAAAAGTGCAAGACAAGCATTCTATGGATGTGTCATAGTCATGCATCACACTGTGCGCAAAAGACAAACATGCACACTCTTTTGATCTTGACGAACGATAAAACATGAGAAAGAAAGACAATTTACGTTTAGAAATAGTGCTCATTGTGTATGATTCCTCCAATGCATGAGCGATGGGATCATGTGATTTAGGTGGAGGATATGAATTCTGTGAACTAGATTGATCTTCAATGTAAATAGGAGAGCGATGAGGAGCCTTGGGTGTTTCAACAGACTTCTAATCTAGAGTGGAATCGAACCTCAAGGCATTAAGGACCTGACATAACCATCATCTCGGTCTGAAGTGCCTAGACAACTTGTGGGATTTCCACTTCATCAAGAGTTAGATCATCGAAGACAGGTGGCTTAGAAAGATCAATAACAAACGAATCAACATTGTGATTGAATGAATGAGAAAAGAGATCACGACAACAACAATCATAAAATTTGATATGTTCATTGACATCCTCATAATCTGATGAATCATATAGATGGGTTGTTGAGAAGCGAGAATGTTCACCCTCTGCATTTCTAGAAATGATAGATGAAACATTGAGTGGACTTGTAAACACAGATGTGTCCTCTTCGCTATGCAATGACAGATTGACATCCGGTGTATCCTGTGAATGATTGGAAGTAGATGCATTCGGGAGTGAGTTCTCACACAAATAATAAACAATGGCAAAATCACTAAATATGTCAGGGAAAAGCGAATGAGGTGTGGACAGAAGGAGGTCATCCTTCACCATGGGCACTTCTTCAGATTCCCACACATAGTAATCATAAATGATAACGCATGTTGGTTGCCCAACACCAACTCCATTGACAACTTAATCCTCATGAACAACAAGTGTGTAGTCTGGGATCGAAGAACATAACATAGTACAATCCATAGGATCAACAGAATGCAAGGATGCAGGATGAGGAAACAAGTCCATGTGACAACCAACAGTCTTGTCAGCCAAATTTGCACAGAGATCAAGAGCAAGTTGGGTGGGAGGATGTGACAGTTCAACAGATATATGTGCACCTTCTCCTACCTTACACTGTGGGCCAAAGTCGTTTGATGAGATGAGTACGAACAATCACTTGTGACAGAAACCGTGTTTGCCTTGGATTTAACATCTCTAACACTGAGGTATGTTGGGGCCAGTTTGAATGATTCTAACACTTGTGGATTCTTAGATATTTGAAGAAGATATTGAAATATTTCATTGAGAAACTTCCAATAAATTTCATCCTCTGGGAATTGAAATGCGAGGTTATGGAAGCGATCCCATAATTTCACCAAGGATTCTTTAGGGGATTTCCGTAATTTGAGAATTTTTTTATTAAGTGATTGATGGTCAAACTTATAGAAAGAATCACGTAACTCTATAAAAAAGTGACCAAATGAGTTAATAGAATTTTTGGGCAATGTGGAAAGCCATTGCAATGGGTTCCCATGAAGCGTGAATGCGAACAACATGCAGATCACGTAATCCTCATGGGATTTGAAGTTGCCACATAGATTGGCAAATGAAAGGCTATTCCTCTGCCAAGTTGTTCTACCTTCACCTTCATATGTGTTCTTTGATAAGAGATTCCATAACTCCTCTCAGATTTCAAAGTCATATCCATAAGACATACATCTCAGAGGACAAAGTGTAACATAAGACATGATAGATGTGTGAAGATTCAAAATAGAGTTTGAGGACTCAGCTTGTCACCTAGCGTTTTGCAAAGAAGGCTCGCACTGAAGGACCAGTGGATATATCAAGTGGGAAATATGAAAGTGTTGAGTACTGTTGACGGTGTTGGACCTGCCAACATGTCAGGGGATATCCCCAGTAGGAAGTCCCAACTAGACATAAGACCGTTTGGAGTAGGAGTCCCAGTAGTCGATAGTAAGGCTATTTCTTAACTGCGTTAGTGCACAGAGATAAGAAAGATATCCTTGTGAGAAGAAAGTGTGTGACCTTGCAGTGAGTCAAGAGAGATGCATGGGGAGGTTCTAACACACGGAGGGAAAAAGAAGTGTATCCCTTAGAAACCTATAATAGTACGCAGCCTGAAAGGAACACACAAGTTGAATGACATCACAAACTGGAAAGCATAATAGTCGACAATCCAAAGTGATGAGTTAAACCAACAATATGATTCAATAAGATTCATACAATCACATACTGAACAGTCCATATATCGATGCGTAATTAAAACTACATACATTGCTAAGGTAACTAGAATACTCGAACTACAATAACAACATATGCATGAAACGTGTTGCCTTTGTTATATTATATAAAGTGAAATTTCCATCCATACATACAACCATGACAACCACTAGCCCTAATAGTGGAACGTTAAAATCAATACTGACTGATTCTCCAAAGGGACGTACTCGCTCTGCACTTTGGAGAAGCCAAGGCTCGTCACAATACTCTCCAAGCCCTCTTTAAGAAATGCCTGGCAAAAGCTTGGCTCCCATAATCCTGTTCTATGAATTATGAGGTTTTATTTATAACAAAGGGTGGGGTGACCCTTGACATTCCCCTTTGTGACTCTTAGACTACCCTCATGACTCTTCAACTTCATTACATAACTCCTTACATTATATGTGATTGTTTTCATTCCACTAATGACACTTGGAATTTTCACTTTACATCATATTTACAAAATAATACATTTTCCACATATACCCATGTGGGACAAAATTGGCTTCAGTAAGCTAGACAAGACAACACTAAGACTCAGACGGTTGTGTAAAGACCATCTCATCAACCTCCTCTCTATGATCCTTAGTGATGAACTAATGCCATGCTTGATAGTGTGCAATGGTGTTCACATACTCTTTGATGATGTCTTTCTGGGAACTAACTCTTGCCTCCATTGCTTCCGGGTATACTAATTTGGAACCTCCATCCAAATCATCCTGTAACATGTGTAGCTTAGTCCTGAGAAAAGCCAAACCGGAGATGTACATACACATGTTATCGGTGCTGACTTGCAGATCTGCACTGGTGGTCATGAGCATTAACTAATTAAAGTATACATCAAGCTCCAGTCTGAGTTGGTTCTTCTCCTTGGGCTCGATGAGCATACCAATTAATGGGGTGCCATACTTTCTCACCACGACATCCAAACTCTTGTACGACCATGTATATGAAGCCTTAACACTAGTGATGAGCGGCGAGAGTTCTTCATAGTTCTGGATCATACTTCGGATGCATGCCTTGTCCAACTCTACCTGTGGCTTCATCACCTTGTGCAAGTGAAGCGGGGTTCCCTTGTACCTCATTTTCCATGTCTATACATGATCAACTGCGACATGTATATCTGTGATCATTTGCGCTATATTGGTGCAGCACTACAGGTGACCATGTAGATGGAGAACTACCTTGTGCATGGTGACAAACCCGTCATAGAGTCTCTGAGTGACTGTCTCAAGAGCCGATACTTCAGCAAGTATGGATTTCTTCATCTCTTCTCTAGCGAATCCTGTTGATTTCAACTCTCCGTTCTTGGCTACTTGCAACTCCTTATCCATGCGTTTGTTTTTTTCTATTAATAACTTAACACTCAAGTTCATGGCTTCGGCATAATACTTTGTAGCACCAACCAAGGTGGTCGGATGTCTCCATACATCTAACACAATCATTCATTATTCAAAGTGTGCAAGTGATGCATGCTCATACGAGGTGCACGCTCTACATCCCTGTACAACTCTGTGATGTGACTCATCAAAGTCTATGTTGTACACCTTTGTTCTCGGATGGTCCTCAAGGATAATGGTATCCCCTTTTTCACTCGAGACTTACTCTGTTGTTGGAGATGGTGAGGCTTGTGGAGTGACCTTGATTTCTCTTGGCATGAGGTCGGTATCCTGAGCTTGTTCAAACTACTCCATCTCCATGTCCATCTGTTCTACTATCGGTTCATCCTGTGGAGTAAGTTCATGTTCCTATAGCTGCTCACCCTATTCCTCATCTATTGTTGGTTCAAAGTATTCAACCTATATCAGTGTAGCTTGCGCTGTCTATGCGTCTTGCACTTCCTCCTGTTCCCATTTCTAATCCTGTTCATGCTCATGTTGCACTTCCTTCTCTCTTCTACGTAGCTCTTGTTCTTCTTTGAGCTTTTGTTGGACTTCCTGCAATATCCAATCTGCATCTTCCAGTCTTTGCTTCTCTGTCTTTCTTTGCACTATCCTCCTATTGCGTTGTCACCTCTTTGCATCTATCTCCAAAGCTGCCTTTTCCACAAGTGGATATTCCTTAAACTTGTAGCTTTGCTCTGTCTCTATGCTTTTGGAAATATTCCTCTTACCTTTATCTTACATATGTTTGATGCCTACTACTGCTCTTGTTTCTTCTCCCTAAGGTGTTTCTTCCTTGAGTGTTGCTAGCCACTTCACTGCCATGCTGACTGGTTCATTGAGCCTAGAGGAGTTATAATAATATCTCCATGGGTCTTCCTCTAGCCAATGACACACCCCATGGATCCAAGAGTATTACAGTCTTGCACAGTGATACCTACATAAACCATGTGGATCATATGGATTGAAACTCTTGGTTCTAAACTTAAACTTCTTGAATTCTACAACCTCAACATCTACTTCTTTTAGACTCCTGATCGCGTACAACCCAATTTTCACAAGATGCATAGGCCATGGTGCTTTCTTCTTCCTGTGAAATCTAGTTGATAACCCTATCAAGATGTGGTGTGCAACCTCCTGCATGACCAACTTGTGCATTGAAAATCTTGGCAACATATGTAGATATTTCTCCACATTGTACATCTTGATGAAGGTGCCCTCAAGTGAGGCGTACCAATATGCAATGTTTATCAATGCCTTCATTACTACCTAGGACATGTAGGGCAGATCTTGTTCAAAGATCATCGTGTACAAAGGGGAGATGAAATGGTCAGATATTCTAGCCATGACTCCTTGGTAGCTGCAGGCTAAGAGAAACTTTCAATATAAATTCACACCACTCTCTGAAGGTGTCCATGCCCAACCCATGCTAGGAAACTGTTGACGGGCACAGATTGCATCGAGCAGGTAGGAAAACATGAAGAATCTTACTTGTTGATCCTTGGGTGGACTCCGAGCATTGGATACATGCACTTTCAACTGGAGAGCAAACATGTTAGACTAGTTGAATGGTTTTCCTTAACTTGCCAGTTGATCCAACATAGCATCCCAACTCTGCGGGAAGGTTGTTGTACTCCCTTGGCCATACAAGCAGCATGCGAAAATGACCAAGAACTGATATGCCTTCCTGAGTGTCTTCGTCCTTTATATCTGGTTTGGTGTGATCCTAAACTTTGTTGGCTCCCTTAACCAACACTTCAAGATGTCTCTTGTGTTCATGTTGTTGTTGGGAGTGTAGAACGGTGCATCCATCCTGCTTACTGACAGTGGAAAATGATACATCTATCGATAATATTCCATTCTAAATGAAGCTAGCTTTCATCCGCTGACACTCCTCAGTATCATTGTCTCAAGATCAATGTGTGAGATAATCCAGTGGATCACATATGTGCATGCAAACATGGGAAACCTGCATGCAAACTTGTACAATCTTGACTTATGGATGTTCACATAGACCTCTCGGTCCTCCAGATTCTCCTCAAAGCTACTTGATAATGTAGTATTGATGTCTTTTGATGTGATCTTGATGTGCTTCTCAATGGACAAGTGTGTGTCTATGTACATGGGCAAGCTCATAGACCCTTGTTCAACCACGTCCCTAGTACTTATTTTAAATGTCTTTTGATCCAGTTCTCTTGGAGGCCATGATACCTGTATTGCTGAGAAGCTGCTCAAAAACTTGTGGTACCTAGAGATAAAGAAGACACTCATGGTGAGACAATGTTAGCTAAAACATCAAAAAACTCAAGAAAAATTTGGGCAACAAACTGGCGACTGCTAGGAAAGATTGTGCAGCATTGACTTCAGGAAGCTGGGAGACTGTCAACTGGAATTGCACGTTGTGCAGTCCCAGCTACTAGTGAGGCTCACTGCTGGCTGGAACTGCATGATGCACAATCCAGTGAGGTTGAATTCTGACTAAAACTACACAATGCACAAACAATTAGGCTGGGTTACTGGATGGAACTGAGCATTACACAGTTCCATTGGGTAGGATTGGGAACTTCCTCCCAGTATTGCAAAAAACACATCTGGGAGACAATGTGGGCAGCCTATGTGCAATTCCTGGAGGCAAGGCAGAGACTTTACCGTCAGGAATGCGCAGAGCATGCTGGGAGAGATAAGATCTGGACCAAGCCAGCCTGGATCTTCCTAATAGCAACCTAAAAATATGAAGGACTGAGTGTGTGTGTGAAGTTGGTGCATATCTGAGTGAAATAGACATGCATGCAATTCAAGCAAGGGAAGAAATCATTCAGATGACAAAACTAAGAAGATCATGAATCAATCACCACAATGGTGACTGTGAGTGCAGAAACAATGTTATGCATGCGAGACTAAGGAAAGGTAATGCAAAACTTGAAACAACAATTCTAAAAGCTAAAACACATTGAAATGCCACCAATCATTCAATAAAACCAAGGAAACAACACTCATACAAGATGAAAACTAAAAGCGACTGAAAAATCAGCAAAAGGCCTAAAAGAAAAACTTACCCAGAAAAGTTGCACCAACTGTGCCGAAGGTTCCTAGATGTGTTAGGAGTCGGGAATGCCAGAGCTCCAAGATCGAATGTGAAGAATGAGATCTGAGGCATATTTTAAGTAGATTTGGCAAAATTAGGGCTTATGATGAGCATGCCAAAAATCTAGGAAAAAGTGACACTTAGCGGGGAGTTTCTAAAAATGGTTTTGCATGTAACTCCTACTGCTAAAAATAGATCCCTAATATCTAGATATGCCTTTTTGTTTTTTTTTTTTCTTTTTTCAGAAAAAAATACTTGGCATGTAAATAAGGATTACGCAATTCTGTAGGGAATCAGGCAACCTACAGGCACATGTGACGGACAACCACTAACAGAAAAGTTCTGCATTGTTTCTTGACTAAGTGGCCCTAGATGGCTAGCCAGCTCTGTGCAATTTTCTAGAGCAGTGATGTTGGGCTGCTCTGTGCATTTCTGGAAAGAAGTGCAGCTCGCCAATTCTTTGCAATTCCGGAGAACACTGTAGCTGACCTCAGTTGTTCTGTGTATTTCTGGAGAGCAGTGCAGTTGGACCAGTTCTGCACATTTTTGGATGGAAGTGTGCGATTGGCTTGGCCTTCTTTGCACATTTCTGTAGAGAAGTGCGAGCTAGATGGAACTGCGCATTTCTGGAGAGAAGTGTCGGCTGGCCTGCTCTGCGCAATTTCTGAGTGTAGGGAAGCTGCTGGGCTGCTCTGTGCAATTCTTGTGGGGAAGATAAGCTATCCTCCAATTTTGCGCAATCCTTCCTGATAGTCAGTTGACTGGGTAAGAACCAAGTGTTGGGTGTGCTTGTGGTTGATCGACAGGAAGAGTGTGTTGATTCACAAGTTGTTAACAACAAATGAAATCAAATAAACATAAGTATATGATCAATGCAGGATAACTGTGATGATTTCGAGGAGGGAGGATCCAAAATGAAGCAAAGACAAACTTTTGGAGGGTGATTGTAGCCTCTACAACAAGTACATATTCCATATTGAAGAAGAAGTACCTGAAACAAAGGCACTTGAAACAGAGACACTTAAGATAGGGGTGCATGAGAAAAATATATTTGAAGAAGTCCCAAAGAATTAAATGCTTGTGCAAACAAGGATAATGAAGAGGTTGTTGAAGAAGGAACTGGGAGAAAAATACCCTAAGAAGTGAGTGCGAGTAACTGTTGCACCATCAACTACCTCAATGCTGGAAGTATATGCTGCTATAATTTAAATAATCCAAGGAACTAGAGAAAAAACCAAGTTAGGAGAAGAGAAAAGAACCCACACTGGAACAGGAAAGTGTTCCCTCACCAAGTAAACTTGAAACTGATTGATGCAGGAGAATTAGACCAAGTCTATGATGAATAAATGGAGGGGGGTTGACAATGTGGTGGATTTCCCACTGTCAGCTAGAAAATATATTTTGTTACCTTTGAAGAAATTTTAAACATTTAATGTAAATACAAAATTTTAATAAGTTGAAGAGTTTAGGAATCAAGACTCATTTTTTTTATGTCTTTTCAAATTCCCTCAATTAGAGAGAAGGGAAAGCTAATCATTTTCAAAGGCAGTGCATAAAAGGAGTATCGATTGGGGAGTAGGAGAGCTTCTTCTCCTACCTCTGAGTCTATACATGTGAAATAAATAAAAGAAGTGTGCAACACATCATTCCATAACTCTGTTATTATCTCTCAATTTGACTTTTTTGTACCTTTGATTTCATCCCAGAATTCGTGTGACCAATTCCTATAGTGTTAGGTGCTTATAAACATTTTGATTTTTTAGTTTTGGTCATCATGCATTCATGTTAATGTGACCAAAACCATATTTGTTTGCAACATCTCTATTTTGTAGGTAGTGACATGTTATTTTTTCCTAATGGAGGACTACCCATTAATTTGATGAGGGAATGTTGGATGCAGAGGTAGGAGGACACCATTCTTGGAGTAGAAAAGTGTGGGAATCTAAGTAAGTTGAGTGTTGAAACAAATTTTTTGGTATGAATGTTAGCACACCTTTTTGGTTGGGAGCTTGAGCATAACCCTTGGTAGGGGAGATGAGGGAGGTTATTCCTAAGCATGGAGGATGTATTAAGACTACGAAGAGATGAGATGCATAGTGAAAGCTAGTCGTTTTTCCTTATACAAGCTGAAATTGAGTTTCTGGAAGCGCTATAAAAATATTTCACAGAGCCTACAGTTTTTTCAAAAGGGTGCTACGAAAATATTTCACAGTGCCTACAACTAGTTTTATTTATGCATTGCGTTGTGTCCAAATTTCCTTCCAGGCTACTTGCTTCCATCAAATTTTGGTATCAGGGCGAGGTTAAAGTAGAGCTACATTTGCGTTAGAGATGCATTTGACATTGGTGTTGTTGTCTACGGACAAGGGAGATGACAATGTGAGCAAGAAGAGAACGAGGTCATGGAGGGATACTCGTAGCTAATGCGAATTTCCAAGAAGAGATACAAAGGTTGCAAGCTCGTTTAGAGGCCAGGGAGACTAGCAAACATTGAAACCTTGAGGTTGGAGATGGCATTGGATCGGAGAAAGAAGCTACAACAAAAAGAGAAACACCTATGGATGAAGCTCTGAAAGTTAAATTGTTGAGGTTAGTGTTAAGCTCAATTTCAAGACCAAAACTTGAGTTGTCTACCTATGATGGCAGTCTGGTAGCCAAGAATTTGATGGATTGGATTAGTGAACTAGACAAGTATTTCAAATACAAGGAGATTGAATAAGATAAGTGAGTAAAATTTGTTGTAACTAGGTTGAAAGGCCGTGCTACATTGTGGTGGGACAATGTGTAGGCTAAAAGGAGAAAAATTTGGAAACCATTGATTAAAATTTGGCAAAGGATGATAGAAAATATGAAGGGGAAATTTCTGTCAAAATACTATCAGCTACCCCCCTACAAATAGGTGCATAACCTCAAGCAAAGGCTGCTAACAGTTAGAGAGCATACTGAGGAGTTTTACACGGTGAATTGGAGGGTAGGTTATGTAGAGGACACCCTAGAGAAAATAGAAGGGTAGATCGATGGATTGAAGGTGGATATTCAATATGAAACCAACATGCTTTCTCCTAGGACGATGGAATAAGCATACTATTTTTCCTTGAAGGTGGAAAAGAGCAGGAAGAATTCAAGCAGAGGTTGTGGTTTTTCTAAAGGAAAAGCACAGACAGCTGGAAGAGGTAAGGCTCCAAATTAAAAGAATGATGCAAACAACCCAAGGCAGCAAGGAAAATAATAGAAAGAAGGTGACTCAAGAGGAGGAATACCTTACTGGAGAGGTAGAGGTAGAAGAATAGGCATAGAGACTGTCTACGAGTGCTATAAATGTGGGCAACTAGGTCACAGATCTTTTGAGTGTCCTGGTAACAAAAAGGGAGGATAGAGAGATGCATATGTAGCTCAACTGGAAGCAGCAAAAGCAACACACCTGTGCTAGAAAATTCACTAGAGACAGGAGAAGATTTAATGACGAATAAGGTATTGTTGAAACCAGCTAAGGAAATTGTTCAACCAACACAAAGGAAAGCCTTATTTAGGATTTTTTACAAGGCCGGAGGAAAATGATGTAAAGTGGTGATTGATAGTGGGGCACTGACAATCTAGTTTCCACGAAAATTATGGAAAAACTTGGATTGAAAATGTTGAAGTATCCAATACTATATAAAGTGTCATGTTTGCCGAAAGGTCACCAATTGTTGGTAAGAGAGTATATCGAAGTGGAGTTCCAAATAGGCCGATATCCAGATAAGGTAGTTTGTGAAATCATTCCAATGGATGTCTTCCACCTTCTTTTGGGATGACCCTGTAAATTTGATAGGAAAGTGGTGAATGATGGGAGAATAACACCTATAAGTTTGAAAAGGATGGTATCAAGCACAATTTTGTACCATTAAAGGAATACATTACAATTGGGACAAGTAGCTCAAAAGCATTGTTGTTGGGAGGAAGGGAATTTCTGCAACAAATAGAGGAAGAAGAGGTTAGTTATGCAGTGGTCTACAAGCCAAGGTAATACTTCTACACACTAAAATTATAGATTTACCTATTGAGATTCAAGGGATGTTGCATGAGTTTAATGACATCATGGTAGATGACTTTCCAAGTAAGCTACCACCCAAGAAAAGTATCAACCATCACATAGACTTGATACCAGGTGCAAGGATTTTGAATGAAGGAGAATGAGGAGATAAGTAAACAAGTTCAAGGGATTTTGGACAAAGGATTAAAAGGGAGAGCTTGAGTCCATGTGTTTTTCTTGTGATACTTAGCCCAAAGAAAGATGGAGAATGGAAGATGTGCATAGATTCCAGAGTAATTAAAACAATTACAATCAGGTACATATTTCCATTACCATGGATGGATGACGTGATGGAATGTTTGAGTGGGGAAACCTAATTTTCAAAGGCTGATTTGAAGATTGGTTAACATCAGATCTAGATCAGAGAAGTTATGATGAATGTGTCCTTGATGGAAACTCACTTGTAAGAGAACAAGTATATGGTAACTAGATGAATCCATAGGTCAATTCAAAGGTGACATAGTGACGGAACATAATAATAGAATGATGGGATAAAGGTTTATAGATCAGCATCAAAAGTTTGATAAAGATGAATATTTAAAGATCTATACATCGGTTCTTCAAGGCCAAGTCACGTATACACGCAAGTACAAAGAAGCAAAGTCGCGTACATGTTGGCTCACTAATTTAAGAATACCAAGGGTCCTTACCATGGTGTTAGCCTACAATATTGAGCACAGTAATGGTTACTTGATCATGTCCGAGATTACCACTAGCACTAATGTAGTTTTGACTCATGGTATTGGCTAAGGCTCTAACTATATAAGGAGGTGAAGATCAAAGTGATAAGTGTGCATGTGAAAGGATTTTCAATGAATACTTCAATCTGAAGTATATTTGCATTGTAAGGGCCATAGTTGACACATAGATCTGAAATAATTATGCAACAATTAATACAATGATGGATCAGGAGACCTGAAATGACTTTCCATTGTATGATCTACACATGGATTGATTAGATCTAAGTATTGATGCATGCTTTTATCTTTAAATATTATGATCTAGGTCTATCTAAAGTTCTGAAGAGTTGCATAATTTTAGGTCAAAATTTGCAAATCTGTATGCAGGTTGGTCTCGGTTAAGTCACGTATACATGCAGGTTCATTTCTTCAAATTCGCGTACATAAAGGAATCGTTTCTGTTCATAAATGATTGATCAACCTGATCAATGCTTCTATATCTCTGTTGTTTGCCAATGATGTCCTCATGTTGATGTGGGTTGAGTGATAATGTTTGAAGTAGAACTAATTGAATAATGAAGTTGAATTTGGTTACATGTTGATTGGTTGAAAAGATTATTGAGCTTTCTAACTATATAAGGGTTCTATAAGCTAACAAAATATTTCAGAATAACTCTGGTCAACTTTTTGTTTGATTCAGAATTACAAGTTTTTAGTATATTGAGATTTGTACACAGTTTGCTTTATAAAAAGTGTGTATACACGTGGGTTTCCTTAAGTGAAGTAGTGTATACATGTTGGCATATGAATGATTAGAGTTGCAGTTGATTTTATGTGTTGGTGTAGTATTCTGAGTTCAATTTTGTGTTTTGGTTACAGTGATCTCACTATTATGTTTGAATTAAGTTAGTGTTTTCTTCAGTTGATCTACAAGTTTTGATGTATTAACGCAGGTGGATCTAGTGTGAAAAATTATGAAACGTGGTCCACAAATGTTGCTGAGGGTTGGAGCCTTAAGTGAGGAAGTCGAAGCTTCCTTCCAATAGTAGTTGGTAATTAGATCAGGGGGTTGGAGCTCCCTTCCAGTAGGAGCTAGAGAATAAGTGAAGGTTGTAGCCTTCAGCAGGTGGATGCATGCGTACTAGCATGAGCCTTAACTAGTACAAGAATATAGGAAGTTTTTGATATTCATAAGTTTGAAGACTAAGATGACAGTAGTAGTGGTTTTCTCCCACATTGGGTTTCCACCATAAATCCCGGTGTTGATGTGTGTTGCTTATACTTTATTCTATTCTTACTACACCTTCTTACGCTAATCAAATTCTTGATAAATCTCTGACATTATAGTTTAAGTTTAACGGATAAATAATTATTTGTTTTACAAGTTTACTAAGCATACTCTAGTTTCTTTTACAACATTCGCATACATACGCGAATTGGGTTAGTAAAGTCACGTACATATTTCAGAAAAGAAGATTATTATTGTGAGCTTTTAAAATACTGATTCACACCCCCCCCCCTCTCAATATTTTTCCCAACAATTGGTATCAGAGCAGGTCCTTCAAAAGAAGCTTGATCGCTTGAAGGAAGATCTCCCAAGATGAGTAATCAAGACGGAACAACATCTATCAAACCACCACTCTTCAATGGAAATAAATTAATATATTGGAAGACAAGAACCAAATCCTATCTCTAGTCCCTTTGAGTAGATGTTTGGGCAATTGTGGGAGGAGGTTACCAATATCAAAGTTGTAGTTCCCACAGATGCAGCAGAAAAGAAGACATATGAAACCAATGCCAAAGTTGTCAATGCATTATTGGGAAGTCTGACAGAATCAGAATTTGTCAAAGTTATATAGTTAAACAAAGCAAAATAAATATTGTTCAAAATCATTCAAAGCTATGAAGTCAATACCAAGGTAAAAAGCGTTAAACTCCAAACTCTCAGAATTTAATATGAAACTCTCAGAATGCATAATGATGAAAGTATTTCTAGTTTCTTTCTACGTATAGATGGGATTGTAAATCACATGAAAATTCTGGGTGAAGAATTAAAGGACACCACTTTAGTAGAGAAAATCTTAAGATCTCTAACACCTAAATTAGAGTCAAAAGTGTCTACCATTGAAGAGAAGTAGGATCTGCAAACTCTTACTATTGTTCAACTTCACGTGATCCTGACTTCTTTTGAAATGAGGAAAGGAGGTCCCTCAGAAGCTAGAGAAGCCTCATTTAAATCATGTGCAAAAGGAAAATAAAAGGAAGAACACAATGAATCATGATATATATCACAAGAAGATGAGGTAAACTTTGTAAAGAAACTTCAACTAGGCACTGGAAGGTTCAAAGGTAAGCTTCCCCTCAAATGTTTTGCTTGTGGTAGAGTTGGTCATTATGCTGCTAAATGTACTCATAAAGACAACCATGAAAAATGGAAGGATACTACAAAAGGTAATAGGAGATAGTTTGACGATATAAGAAGTTATTATACTCATGAAGATAGTGATGGCTTGTAAAATAGTGAAGAAGGAGAATTTGATCAAGATCTTAAATTACTCATGGCTTTGGTGAAAAATATTAATGAGTCTAATGATAAATTTGTGGATGCTTTAGAGGAAAAAAAATTCTTTGAAGAAATTACTCAACTCAAAATTTTCTTGGAAGAAAAAAAAGTAGCCATAGATACGTTGAAGCATTAACTCATAGAAAAGGAAAAGAATACTGAGAAGTTATAATGTGAAGTAGTAAGTCTAAGAAAGGAACTTGAGAAAATAGAAACTTTGAATCTTAGATTTGCTAAAGGGTTTGAAACCTTAGATGAAATTATCAAGGTGCAATGCTCTCCTCTTATGAAGACAAGTCTTGGATACACTAGAGAAACATCTCAAACATAAAAGTCTTCAGCCACCATTGGAAGCTATCTAAATGCAACAAAAACCAGTCAGCAAAGCTTCAGCTCTCAGCAAAAGAATAAAGGAATTCCATAGGTAAATCATTTTCGCTCTAGTACAAGGATGAAAAACAACATAAGAACCAGTCAAAAGGTAAACAACAACAGAAGATTCTATGATCACAGAAATTTCTTCTTTAATGGACAATGTTTCTCATGTCATAATTTTGGTCACAAGGTTGCTCAATGTGTTGCATACAAAACCATCATGACTAGAGAAGAAATAAAACAAAGGAATGAGACAAGAGTCAAGAAGAACACTTATAATAACTTCTCACCTCTTAAAGATGAAATTGAATGCTCATTTTTCAATAACTTTGGACATGAAGAATTTGAATGCAATAGAAAATTACAGTCAACATCTCAAAAAGAGAAAATATCAACAAATTCTAAGGTATGGAAAAGGAAGGAGTTACAGTCTGAAAGATGTGGCATAGAATTGTTTGTAGAAGGACAAGAAAATCAATGGTACATTGATAGTGGATGCTCAAAACACATGACAGGAGATAAAGATAAACTTATTTCATACAATTCTCTAGAGAAAGAAAAGAATGTCACTTTTGGAAATGACTCACCTACTATCATTAAGGGTAAAGGTTTTGTTTTTCTAAAAGAAGACGTTAAAGATGGTAATGTTATGTATGTCTATGGATTAAAGCATAACTTTTTTAGTTTTAGACAAATGTGTGACAATGGAAATGAGGTGGTATTTCGATCAAAAGAATGTGCGGTTCGTGAACTTGACACAAGAAATACCATAATAAAGGGAACAAGAATCCCGAGAAATCTGTATGTATTGAAATGTGGCAATAATGCTACCTAAGTAAGGTAGAGGAAAATTGGCTATGGCATAGAAGATTGGGACATCTAAGCTTCTCTTAAATAAGAAAATCAAATAGGCTCAAAATTGTTCGTGATCTACCCAACATCACCCTCCAGAAAGTACCATATGTAAGTCATGTCAATTCGGTAATAAAACCAAAGTTTAATTGAATGCCAAAGAAGGATCAACAAGTAAGACTCTTGAATTTATACATACTGATTTGTGTGGATTAGTAACGAAAAATTCACCTCGTGGAGAACAATACTATATCTTATTAATTGATGACTTTTGTAGAATGTGTTGGATCGGTTTATTGAATCACAAAGATGAAGCATTTGATAAATTTAAAGTCTTCAAAGAATTAGTTGAAAATGAATTATATCTAAAAATAAAATGTATCAGATCTGACCGAGGAGGAGAATACATATCAGATGAATTCTTTGATTTTTGTGAACAACATGGCATAAAAAGACAATTTTTTGTAACTAGAACTCCTCAACAAAATGGCATGGCAGAAAGAAAGAATAAAATTGTTCAACAAAGGGCTTGTGCTATTCTTGATGAGTCTGGAACTCCTGACACCTTCTGGGGTGAAGCTGCACATATCACAGTAAATATTCTCAACAAGTCTCATGTTCATGTGAATAGTGATAAGACTCTGTATGAACTTTGGTATGGTAAGCCTCCCACTATAAATAATTTTAGAGTTTTTGGAAGCAAATGTTTCATCAAAAACAATGATGAAAAACTTGGTAAGTTTGAAGCTAGATCAGATGAAGGAATGCTTCTTGGCTACTCATCTAGAAGCAAAGGATACAAATGTTACAATAAGAGACTTCAGAAAATTGTTGAATACATTGATGTTGTGATTGATGAAGCATGCAAAGATCCCAAAAAGGTAACATCAATAAAAGAGGATGATGATGATGAATGATTTCCCACATCAAATCACAATGATATAGAAGAAGAAACTAATGAAGCAACAAAATAAGACACATCAGACAAAGAAAATGATCCATCTAGGTATGTTCAAAAGAATCATCCAGAAACTCAAATTATAGGAGAAAAGGAATCTTGGGTTCAAACAAGAAGAACCCTTGTAGGATCTCCTAGTTATCTAGCTTTATTATCCATCATTAAACCACAAAATGTAAATCAATCTAGTAAAGATGAATGTTGGGTTAAGGCCATGGATGAAGAACTTGATCAAATTGAAAAGAATGATACTTGGGAATTGGTTCCAAGGCCTCATGATAAAAATGTTATTGGGACAAAATGGATATTAAAAAATAAGTTGAATGAAAATGGAGAGGTAATTAGGAACAAATATAGACTTGTTTGTAAAGGTTTTAATGAACAAGAAGGTATAGACTTTGAAGAAAAATTTGTACCAGTAGCAGACTTGAAGCCAGAAGAATGTTTCTTGCATTTTCAAGTTTTCGACATTTCAAAGTTTATCAAATGGATGTAAAATCTGCTTTCCTTAATAGATATCTAGAGGAAGAAGTATATATTGAATAACCATGAGGATTTATTTTGGGAATGATGAAAACCTTGTATGAAAACTCAAAAAGGGTTTATATGGGCTAAAACAAGCTTCGCGGGCATGGTATTATCGTCTTGACAAATATATTCAACAACAAGGTTTCACAAAAGGATCCGCATATGACAACTTGTACACAAAAATTGAGGATGATAAACTGCTAATTATTGTTGTTTATGTTGATGATATCATCTTTGGCAGTAATGAATAATCTATGAGTCAAAAATTTGCTTTTGTTATGCAACAAAAATTTGAAATGTCTTTACTTGGGGAACTAACCTATTTTCTTGGTCTACAAGTGTAACAAGCAAAAGATGGCATCTTTCTCTCACAAACAAAATATCTCAAGAAAATTCTGAAGAAGTATGGGATGGAAGTTTGCGAACCTGTATGTAATCCAATGATGACAATATGTAGCCTCAGTTCTAATGATGATTCTCCCATAGTAAAACAACCAGAGTAAAGGTCTGTGATTGGAATTTAGCTTTATCTAATAGGTACCAGACCAATTATCATGTATGCAGTTGGGATTTTTGGACATTTCCAAGCCAATCCAAAGGAATCACATCTTCAGGCAGTAAAGAGAATATTCAAATATCTCCAAGGAACCCAAAAATTTGGTTTATGGTATCCGAAGATCTTACCCTTCATGTATACACAGATGCAGATTGGGCTGGAAATCTTGATGACTAGAAAAGCACTAGTGGAGGTGAATTTTACATGGGACCCTGATTGGTATCTTGGTTTAGAAAGAAACAAAGTTCCATTGCCTTATCTACAGTGAAATCATAATATGTGGCTATTGCATCTTGTTGCACACAACTTCTCTAGATGATGCAAACATGACAAGATATACAAATAAAATGTTCTCCACCCATCTCCATCCTATGTGATAATACAAGTGCTATTAGTATTTCAAAAAATATTGTTATGCACTCCAAGACCAAGCATATTCCAATTAAGTATCAATTTCTATGAGAAAAAGGTTAAATTGGAGTATGTTCCCTCCAAAGAACAAGTTGTTGATATATTTACTAAACATCTTCCGAAAGAAGCATTTGAATATCTCAGATAGAAACTGGGAACTATCTCTACCTCATTTTGATGTTAATCTAGCCTTCTCAGTCTACATGTGAAAATTCTGAAGGTTTCTTTCTGTACGCGGGTTTCATGAAGTATAGTCATGTATATACCCGAGTTTCTTTGCAGACAGTCAGGTATGTTTTTCTCTAACAGAAAAATAGTGGGACGGACTTAAGATTAGCCTCTGACATGCTATTGACATCTATGATTTGATTTTTCTTGGTCTGGTGTTGATGGGTACAATCTACTGATATGGTATTGAGTTATGTTTTTCTCATTGATATTTATCTTATTGATGAATATGCTTTGATGAATGAGTTGTTGACAATGAACATGTAGCACAGGTTCAGGGGGAGCATTAGCCTTGTAGAATATAATGCATTGTTGGCATTATGGTTGCTGAATTATGCTACTATTAAGATCTTTTGGTCTCAATTATTAATGTCATATCTGTCATTTGATGTAAAGGTCATGTGGAGACCTATGATGTAATAATTGTCATATTCAGTCATGTATGGAATTTTGAGGTCATGTCAAATATGTAATCCCACTTGGTTGGGTGGTAGTCTAAAAAATGTAATCCCACTTGGTTGGGCGGTTGAGTCAAATATGTATCCCCACTTGGTTGGGTGATTGATGTAAGTATGAGTCCTTGGTGATAGGAAGGTAATACTTATTTGAGTTATAGATTCATGTTTCTCATTTGAAAATATTTCTGAAGATTTAACATGTGCTCAGGGGGTGCATGGACATCATAGTGCAAATCAGATTCAAAGGGGGAGATTTGGTATTCCCTTTGCCCTTAATGTCAAAGGGGGAGAGTATCTTGGTGTTTGAATAAAGGTTACTTGATGTATCTAATAGGTTTATACAGGTTGAGGTGATGAACACCAACATGGTTTCCATCAATTCCAAAGGGGGAGATTGTTGGCATTATGATGCATGTGTTGTCCTTGATGGAAAATAACTTGTAACGGAACAAGTATATGGTAACTAGATGAATCCACAGGTCAATTCAGAGGTGATAGAGTGATGGAACAGAGGAATCAAATGATGGGACAAAGGTTTACATATCAGAATAAAAAATTTGATAAAGGTGAATATTTGAAGATCTATATGCGGGTCTGTCAAGGCCAAGTTGTGTATACACGCAAGTACAAAGAAACAAAGTCGCATACATGATAGTGCACTGATTTAAGAATACCAAGGGTCCTTACCATGGTATTAGCCACAATATTGAGCTTAGTAATGGTTACTTGATCCCGTCCAAGATTACCACTGGGACTAGTGTAATTTTGACTCATGGTATTAGCTAAGGCTCTAACTATATAAGGAGGTGAAGATCAAAGTGCTAAGTGTGCATTTGAAATGGTTTTGATGAATACTTCAATCTGAAGTATATTTTCATTACAAGGTCCATAGTAAACACATAGATCTGAAATAATTATGCACAAATGAAAACAATTATGAATCGGGATCATGAGACTTGAAACGAATTTCCATTGTATGATCTGCTCATGGATTGACTAGTTCTAAGCATTTACGCATGTTTTTATCTCTGAATATTATGATTTGGGTCTTTCTAAAGTTCTGAAGAGTTGCGCAATTTTAGGTCAAAATTTGCAGATCTATATGTAGGTTAGTCTCGGTTAAGTCGTGTATACACACAGGTTTGTTTCTTCAAAGTAGCGTACATAAAGGAATGGTTTTTGTTCATAAATGATTGATCAACCTGATTAGTGCTACTGTATCTCTGATGTCTATCAATGATGTCCTCATGTTGATCTGGGTTGAGTGATAATGTTTGAAGTAGAACTAATTGAATGATGAAGTTGAATTTGGTTACATATTGATTGGTTGAAAAGATTATTGATGTTACTAACTATATGAGGGTTCTGTAAGCTAACATAATATTTCAGAATAACTCTGGTCAACTCTGTGTCTAATTCAGAATTACAAGTTTTTAGTATATTGAGATCTATACGTAGGTTGCTCTACATAAAAGCATGTATACATGCGGGTTTTCTTAAGTGAAGTAGCGTATACATGTTGGCATATGAATGATCAGGGTTGCAGTTGATTTTGTGTGTTGATGTAGTATTTTAAGTTTAGTTCAGTGTTTTGGTTATAATGATCTCACTGTTCTGTTTGAAGTAAGTTAGTGTTTGTTTCAATTGATCTACAAGTTGTGATGTATTCAAGTAGGTGGATCCAATGTGAAAATTTATGAAATGTGGTCCACGAATGTTGCTGAGGGTTGGAGCCTTCAGTGAGGAAGTCAAAGCTTTCTGCCACTAGCAGCTGGTAATGAGATTAGGGTGATGGAGCTCCCTTCCAATAGGAGCTGGAGAACAAGTAAAGGTTGTAGCCTTCAGGTGGTGGGTGCCTGCATACTGGCATGAGTCTACACCACTACAAGAATGTAATAAGTTTTTGATATTAATAAGTTTGAATATTGAGACAAAAACAACAGTGGTTTTCTCCCACATTGGGTTTCCACCCTAAATCCCAGTGTTCATGTTTGTTTCTTATACTTTACTTTTTTCTTACTACACTAGTTTCTTTTACAACAATCGTGTACATACGCGAGTTGGGTTCAGTAAAGTCACGTACATACTTCAGAAAAGAAAATTATTATTGTGTTTTTTTTAAATACTGATTCACCCCCCCTCTTAGTATTTTTCCCAAAAAGAAGGGGATGAATGGAAGAAAACTTTCAAGACCAATAGCGGACTATATGAATGGTTGGTCATGCCATTTGGATTGGCAAATGTACCAAGTACCTTCATGTGGTTGATGAATGATGTCTTGAAGGAGTTCGTCGATAAGTTTGTTATTGTTTATTTAGATAATATTTTTATTTTCAGCTGAACAAAGGAAGAACACCATAGGCATGTAAGGTATGTTCTAGAAAAGTTGCAGCAAGAGAAATTGTTTATTAACCTGAGGAAGTGTACTTTCATGTGGTTTTAGTTGGTATACTTAGGCTTTGTCATTTCAAAGCATTGGCTAAAAATTTATCTGGAGAAATTAGAGGAAATTGTGAGTTGGTCTTCACCCAAGAGAATTTTAGAAGTTAAGAGTTTTCATGGGTTAGCTAGCTTCTATCAGAAGTTCATCAAGAATTTCAGTGGTATTTGTGCACCCATCATTGAGACAATCATGAAGGATAGATAACCATTTTATTGGATAACAGTAGCAGAGAAAAGCTTCCAGCTCTTGAAGAATAATATTACTGAGAAATTGGTGTTCAAGCTACCTAACTTCAATCAACTTTTCCAAGTCAGATGTGATGCTAGTGATACAACCATTGGAGTAGTATTGAGTCAAGAAGGTAGACCTCTTGCATATTTTAGCGATAAGTTGAATGACTTAAAGCAGAAATACTGCTCTTATGACAAGGAATTATATGCGGTGTTTCAAGCATTGAAGCACTATTTGATGCCGAGGGAGTTTGTTTTCTTCTATAACAATTATGCATTACAATATATAATGCAACAACACAAGTTGAACCATAAGCATTCCAAGTGGGTGGAATTCCTGCAAAGTTTCATCTTTGTTCTGAAACATGTGAGTGGACAAGAAAACAAGGTAGTTGATGCCTTGAGAAGGAATAACTTGATCATGCGGGAGTGTCATGTGTAGATTTTGGGCTCTGATTATTTGAAGGACTTGTATGAGGATGATGTTGATTTTCGAGAGGCCTTTGAAGCATGCAAGAACCCCATGAAAAGAGATAGAAACCCATGGAGGGAATTTACGTTGCAAGATGGTTTTTGTTCAAGAATAGTCAATTATGTATCCTTCGTTGTTCAATGACAAAGAATATGATGCAAGAGAAACACAATGGAGGATCGGGAGGTAATTTTGGTGTGGACACACTTGGAAAACTAGAAGACTTCTATTTTTTTCCAAGGATGAGAGTTGATGTGCAAACATATGTAGGCAAATGCAAATTATGTCAACATGTGAAAGGAAGAAGTCAAAATGTTGAACTATATACTCTTTTTCCCATCCCTAGCAGACCATGGGACTTGGGGAGTATGGAATTTGTTTTGATTTTACTGAGGACACAAAAATGTAAGGATTCTATACTTGTAGTTGTGAACATATTTATGAAGATGGCTCACTTTATCCCATGTTGTATGACTAGTGATGCTACACATGCTGGTCATTTTTTCTTCAATGAGATTGTTTGATTTCATGTCTTGTGGAAGAGTATAATCTCTAAAAATGACACCAGGTTCACAAGACATTTTTTAAGGACTTTGTGGAGGAACCTTGGAACAAAATTGAACTTCAGCTCAACCTATCTTCCACAATCTAATGGGAAAATTGAAGTTGTGCAAAAGAATCTTAGAAACATATTCATGAGCCTTATGGGATATCATCACGAGAAGTGGGATCGTGTATGAGCTCAAGTTGAGTTTGCATACAATGATTCACCACATAGGAGCACTGGGAAGAGTTTGTTTTAGATATTGTATGGAATGCATCCTAGAGGAGTTTGTGAGATGAGAGATTTGGGAAAACTTGAGAAGAGGAGTGCTGATAGGGAGGACTTTGCAGCAACAATGAGTGAATTACATGAGGAAATAAAGCATAATCTACAGGACAACAACCAAAAATATAAACAAAGATTATATTTAAGAAGAAAAGAGGTAAACATTGAGGTAGGGGACATGGTCTTAGCAAAATTGACAAAAGAGAGATTCTCAAGAGGAGAGTATAACAAGCTCAAAACAAAGAAAATAGGACCTTGCAGAATACTCAGATTTCTTTTTGCAAATGCCTATGAATTGGAGTTACCTATGGTCCTAGGTATCTCACCTATCTTTAATGTAGTTGATTTATATCCCTATCAAGTTGGTGATGAAGGTGCCACTATAGCAAATGGGAGTAGTAGAGAGGTTAGTAAACAAAGTTGGATGAGGCAGATGCCTATTGTGGAGGGTTTGGAGATTGAGAGAATCTTGGCCGCCAGAATTGCAAATCACACCATAGGAGAAGAGTATATGGAGTTTTTGGTGAAGTGGAAGGATTGTCTGATGGAGAATTCTATATGGATGAGTGTTTTCTCTCTATAAAAGGTAGGCTGCTCTGTAGGGGATCTTATGAGGAGGAGCTCATGAGTTTTCCTTCGTGGGGAGTATAATGCAGGAGCATTAGATCAATTCCATGACGAATAAATGGAGGGGGTTTGATAATGTGGTGTATTGGCTACATGTCAAGCTAGAAAATAAATTTGGTTACATTTGAAGAAATTTTAAACATTTAATGTAAATACAAAATTAAATAATTTGAAGAGTTTAGGAATGAAGAGTCGTTTCTATTGTGTCTTTTCAAATTCTCTCAATTAGAGAGAAGGGTAAGTGAATCAGTTGCAAAGATTGTGTATAAAAGGAGTATCAATTGGGGAGGAGGAGAGCTTCTTATCCTATCTCCGAGTTTGTACATGTGAAATAAATAAAAGAAGTTCACAATGCATTCATTCCATAACTTTGTGTTATTATCTCTCAATTTGACTTATGTGGACCTTTGATTTTGTCCCAGAATTTGTGTTACCAAAGCCTATAACATTAGGTACTTATAAACATTTAGATTTTTGAGTTGAAGTCATTATGTGTACTTGTTAATGTGACCCAAACCATATTTTTTTGCTGCATCTTTGTTTTATAGGCAGTTACATGTTCTTTTCCTAATGGAGGACTGCCCATTAATTCAATGAGGGAATTTTGGATGCAAAGAGGTAGGAGGAGATCATCCTTGGGTAGAAAAGAGTGGGAATTTGAGTAAGTGTTGAAACAAAGTTTTTGGTCTTAATGCTACCACACCTTTTTTGTTGGGAGTTTGAATATAACCCTTGGTAAGGGAGATGAGGGAGGTTATTATTGAGCGTGGAGGATGCATTGAGAGTGTGAAGAGTCAAGTTGTAAAGTGAAAGCTAGCCATTTTGCCTTCTACAAGTTGAAACAAAGTGTTTAGAAGCACTACGAAAATATTTTGTAATGCATACAACCAATTTTATTTCTACACTGCGTTGTTTCTAGATTTCCTTTCAGGCTCCTTGTTTTCATCACTAATCCTCTTGTCCATAAACTAATGAATTAAAAGAGGAGAATGAAAACATTAGGAAGAAAATTTCCATGCTTAGAGAATAATTTCAATTTAATAAAAATATAGGATTGGAAACCCTAACAGAAGTGGTAGGAATGGTGTCACCTACTGATACAACAAAAAAATTTTGCATGGGTTGTAGAAAAATACTTAAGGAGGAAGATTGTGAGGAGCCATCCATTGTTTTTGTTGGAATTCAAGTGGAAGAATAGGATGAGGAGTTCCAAACCACTGTTCCACAAGAACCTGCTGATGATGTTGCTGATACACAGGAACCGGTAGGTAAAGAATAATGGGATGGAGAAAATCAGTTCGCTACTCCATAAGAATCTGTTGATGATGTTGTTGTTACACAAGAACCAATAACTGAAATAGAGCATACTAAAATAAATCAAGCTTCTTCTCCACAAGAACCTATCAATGATGTTACTGCCCTACAAGAAACAATAGTTGAGATAGTGCAACATAAGGAGAAAGGAGATGAAGAGATATTGTGGGAAGTTGTCGAATCTTCCACTGTAACAACAATAGATACAATTCAATTAGAATATTAGGAGCTATAGAGATTAGCATTTTTTCTCGAAGAATTAAAGAAATGGGATAGATTGGAAATCTCATTAAAAAGTGAAGTTATTCCTTTGAAGAAACATAAGGGGACCGTTGATGATATTAAGAGAAATTGGGATAAACATGTGTTGGTCCAGGACATGATAAAGATTAAGGAGGAAAGGAAACATGTGATACTAAGGGTATGAGAATTGCAGAATGAGGTGAAGCTATTACAACAAGAAAAGGAGAAAATGTATGAGCTTGCAAAGAATGCATTGAGTTTCAAGGCTCCTTCTCCTTCCTACCCCCTATATCTATAAAAAAAAACTCTTCCATTTTTGAATTAGCAATAATTATGGAACAATGGCCATACACGTTAAGGGAAAACCAAACCTTTGTGGAAAGTTTTCATAAGGCCAATTTTTATGAGGAACATCTGCTCAATTAATTGCCTCTACATGATCATGCCTGTTTTGGGCAAGAATCTTTAACATTACAACTTGTGTCATAGATATTTAACTGATAGATTTTACATCATTCATGTAGAATCAAGTTATTTGGAAGGTTGAACATGATAATGTAAAAACGAATGAGGGAGCTGTGAAACTCCTCATTCGGAATGTGTTAGGGCCTGCTCAAACTATTTTTATGGATTATAATAGGATGTGGAAATACACAACCACTAGAAATATGTTGATGGAATACATGAACATAATTATGTAGCATTGTCTTAAGAGTATCTAGGGGTTGAGACATAGTGTGTTAGAAGAAAGCAAGGCAAGATGGGAAACCTGCATGGAGGAGTTGAGAAACAAGGACCCCTTTTGTTTTCAAAATTGTGTACATACATTTTATAGAGTACAACAATATGTTGAACATATCAAGAGAAGTGGGCCTAGTTGGTATGGGCTTAGATTCATGTTCCCACTTATCTGGCTTCCTATTTATAAGTGTCAACATCCATATGAGGTAAAGGATAAACTATGGGAAATGGAGTTAGTTCTTTATTGAGGCTACATAGATCCTAATGAACAAACAACAAGGGTTTATGATATTTGAAATCTCCATTCACAACATGTCAACTTGCTACAAAGGTCTACATGAGGACATACAAATGTTTAAGTTGGGGGTTGATGTTGGGACGTAGAATTGACACCTTTTTACATCCATTTTCCCTACCTTTTCTTGTCATTTTTACTTTCACAACCATACCTTATCACTCTGACAAACATCATTAACTAAAGTATGTTCCTTTCTATTTGTCCTCCTTATTATTCAATTTTGCTTATAATTTGGCATAGAAGTTAACTTCTTTAGACAATTTTATCAATAAATTGACAAAGGGCTATTATAAGGTGTGTCATGGCTTGTTCAAGTGTTGTTATAGGACTATATCTCCCGTTTTTTCCTCACAAAGAATGGAGCAAAAACCATTTTGACATTTTTGATACACACAAAACTCATTGGGCACGTTGTTCTCCTATGATTAGTAATGCAAATCAATTTGGAAAATTATTTTTTAAGAGCTAGATCAACCATCATAGGAGACATTTGTGGACAACATAGATGACCTAACTAAAATAGTTAGGATTCTTAATTGATAAATCATTGTAATATTAGACAAGTTTTTACAACTTGGTTTCAACTAGGGTTATTTGTTAAAAGATAATTATTGTATATTCTTCATTTAGATCACATGAGAATTGAGAGATTCTCATGTTGATCTTATTTTTAAAAATAGGAATGTATTTTGTAATTATAAAAGAATGTACTCTTTCCTGTGGGGCATATGCATAGAAGAGAACAAAGAGGGGAGTACCAACACTGTAATATTGTACTTTAACTTTTCATTAATGCAAATATCTACCATTCGTGGCTTCATACCTTTCTTCTGAGTAGCTTGTGTGTTGTGTAATTTACCAACCCCTACTAGGAAGGAAGGGCCCTCCTTCTTAGCAGGGATCACTAGTTAGAGAGGTATTATAGTTGTGTGTTTATTTCCTCTTAGTTATGATTTATGTGTGATTTAATATTACTTTCACTGTCTTGTTCATGCATTGAGTAATTACAAAATATTAATCTTCATTATTATGTAACAACATAGGTCCTGAACTAGTCCCTCTAGCAGTGTGATGTTTATTTAATTTTTGTTACAACTTATTGGTTTGTTTATTGGATTGAATGAAACATTTCAACAATTTTCTTGAGTGTTGGTGGTTTCCAAGAGTGTTGTTCTCTGAATTGGAGTGTTTGTGTGTCAAAGTGAGCTTTATTCTACGATGCGTGCTTTTCCTTTCTGAAAGTGTGAGTAAGAGTTAGAGTTTAACAACAAGTGTGTTTTGATTGTTGAGAGTGGTGTTAAAATGATTGGTTTTTAGGTTTCAATAGTATTAGTTACCATTTTTTCCTACAAATATTTTTCGTGATAGCCTTGAATTAAAAAGCCTACCCAGATTGACAATTAATGTGAGAGTTGAATTATTTATTTTGAATTAAAAAGAGAAATTGATCTACCCAACACTTACATCATTTTTATCTTCCTTTTGTGCGCCCAATTTTGCATCCCAATTTTACACCATTCTTTGCATCCTCATTTCGCATCTAAATTTTCATCATTTTTTTCTTCTTTTTTAGCACCCAACTTGGCATCCCCATTTTCATCCAATTTTACGTCTAGTTGTCTACCGTTTTTTGCATCTAGTTGGGTGTCCATTTTTGCGACCTTGTTTGCGCCCAGTTTGGTATCCTTTTGTATGCCCTTTTTTGTTCCATTCTTTATTTCTAGTGTTGCACCCTTTTTTACTTCTAGTTTAAAACCCTTTTTGTGGCTTTGTTTGCATCTTGTTTTGAGGCCTAGTTTAACATCCAATTCTATTCCCAATTTTGGATCCATGGTTACATCCACATTTGGCTTCTTGTTTAGAGTGTACATTTCTTTCCATTTATGACCCCCTTTATGGTTTTATTTTATAAATTTCAATTACATAGTGAAATATATTACAGTTTCTAAATATCATTAAAGAAGATATCACACAATTCAAATTGATAACATGGTGTTTGTAAAGAATTTTAAGGGAAATTGACAAAATCCATCCAAAAAATATCAATACCATCATATATAATAATTCTCCATAAAAATATTAATCACTGAAAATTTTTATTAATACATAAATGACTACCAAATAAACACCTATCATGGATATCATTATTCCAAGGTAAATTCACAACATCAATCCAAAATAGTAATATCTTCGTACATAATGATCCTCCATTAAAAAACATTGACAATTTTCAACACATATATAAAGTAACAAGATAATACTAATAATATCATTATCATATTTAATCAAATAAACTAAAATTCAAATGTGTGATTTATCATATCAAAATATTTCGTGAATATCGTTATTCTAAGGTATATTCACAACATCCATCCAAAGATAGTAATATCATCATACATAATAATTGTCCATCAAAAATGCGTTGACAATTTTCAATATATACATAAAGTAACAAGATAATAATGATAATATCATCATCATCTTTAATCAAATCAACTAAAAGTCAATGTAGGATTACCAAATAAAAAAATTTCATAGATATAATTATCCTAAGGTAAATTCACAACATCTATCTAAAAATAGAAATCTCATCATACACAATAAATCTTCATCAAAAAATTGTTCATAATTTTCAACATATTCATAAGGTAACAATATAATATTGATAATATCATAATATTTATTCAAATCAACTAAAATTCAAATATATGATTACCATATTAAGACATCCCAACTACATATTAAAAAAAATGCATGACTAGCTATCACCGTCAAGATCATAGTCGAGATCACCCTCATGATCATCGCCATAATCATCATCCTAACCATCCTGATAAGTCTCATCCACATCATCATCACCAAATCCATTTCCATCCCCATCATCATCATTTACTATATCTGATGTATGCTCAACATAGTCTCGATCATCATCTCTATAGTCATTACCTATAATATTCTGGAGAAAGAAAAAAAATCAATATTCCATGTTAATATTAATTCTATAGCACAATGCATATTTTTGTTGCAATGTTAAGCATAAAATGAGGTAGGATATAATAACATATAATAGTAAAAACATAAAATGAAAATATGGTTTAAGATAATATCGGATATCGAGCTAAGGTTACACTTGTAATTCACTTTAATTAGTAGAAGCAATTTTTAATGCATATAAAGTAGGTACCCAATTGTTCTTCATATTCTATTGTGATCACTACTAAAAAAATATACTTTTTGGGGGGTTTGTTATATGCCTCCAAAAATGGAATTGGGAAGGGGGCGGGGGTGGTTAGCATTAGGTGCAGTTTTTGAGACCACCATCAAACCCCCCAAACAAAAAAAAAACAAACTAAAATTCAAGCCTTTTAGGGGTAGTTTTCTAAGAGACATGAATCACCCCCAAAAATCCACTTTTGGGGGTGGTTTGGAAGCCCCTTGAAAAGTGACTTTTGGAAGTAGTTTTTAAACCCTCACCCTGCAAAAGCATCATCTCTAAAACTCAAGCCTTTTAGGAGTATTTTTTTAAGAGATATGAAACCCCCTCATAGGATTTTTTGAGGCATTGGGAGCCCCCTTCGTAGCATATTTTGGGGTGTTAGGAGCCTCCCTTGCAGTAACTTATGAGGATATTTTAGAACCCCCTTGTAGCAACATTTAGGGGAGTTAGGAGTCCCCATCATACCAACTTATAAGACGATTTTCAAAGTCACTTTTGGGGTGATTTGAAACCCCTCTAAAAATGACTTGTAGGGACGATTTAGAACCCCAATCATAGCAACCTACAAGTGGAATTTTATGACCCCCTCATAGAAACTTACAAGGGTGGTTTAAGAAACCCCATCATAGTCACTTTTGGGGGCAGTTAAGAAACCTCGTTGTAGCAAATTGCAATGGGTTTTTAAAACCCCCTCATAGGAACTTTTAGGACTTTAGGATCCTCCCTCGTACCAACTTTTGGGGGCGTTAGGAACCCCCCTCATTGATCACCTTAATGTTAAAATAAAATAGGCAAGAATATTGGGAAAAGCAAGGTCAACAACAAATATTAAAGCCTAAGTGTTATTATTTTAGAAAGCGAGGCCACACAACCTGCAATTTTAAATTGAGAGCCACTAAACTTCTAAAAGGAAAAGTTAAAGATAGAAAATGAAAGAAATGAGCAATCTTGTAATTAAAAATACCATTGATAAGGAGACAAAAAAACAAATATGGAGAAAAAAATGACGATGATGATTTCGATTTCTTATTTTAAGTGGTTGGATCTCTAAGACAGAGGGAACCATGGAAATTTTGCTCAACGTGGTTGGTGGTTAAGGGGAATCCTAGAATTCAAGGATTCTACCTTTACAAAGGCGACAACAACATGATGGAACACCTACAAGAGCTCTAATCATTACTACCGTTATTTTTTATATGTGTGTGTGTCGTTGGCCATGATAAAATAATTTTACTTGACCCAGCATTTCATATTGTGCTTTGGAAACAACCACAGTTGTGAAAATTATCAGATGGAATGTAGCATAGTCATTAATGTATACGCAAGGAAAAATTACATGTCACAACGAACATCTTTAAGAAAAGTGTACAATACATAACTCTTCATTGTTGAGTAATGAACAAAGGGTTAAGGAATTTAATGTTAATAAATATATAAGATGACATCCAAACAATTGTAGAAGACGGTGATATAATTTGATAGGTAGGGGATGGGTTTTTTAAAAATATGTTATTATTATACTTGTTAGGTAGATTAAACTTTTTTGAGGTTAAATATTAAATTGAATATTTGAAAAATAAAAAGTAAATTTTATAAGTTTAAAATAATTTATTTATTTTTTTAAGTTAATTGATATATAATGATTTTATTAAAACTATAAATTAATCTTTAAAAAAAAATATTAAAAAAATAAAATTCTGAAAATTAATTGTAACACTCATTTATTCATAATTTTATTTTATTTTATTTTTTTAATCTTAACTAATTTAATCCAAACTTACTTCTGATAAAAAGGCCTTCCCCGAAGTGAATTATATTATTATTAATCTGGGTAGGGAGTAAATAACTAGTAGTACAATTGTAGAAGAAAATTCATGTGCTTCTCACACGAGTTCATTACTATGTCTATTAACCCTAGTCCTAGGTACCACACCCTTAATATGTTCTCCACAGTGAGGTTATTAATATTGCTTATTGATCATAACGTAAGGCTAATGTGTATTTCCCCATGCCTCATGGTGCGTTGATGGGCACCAGTTGTTCCATGACTAGAGTACGATGGTGAATTTTCTCGAATACTCTTGACTTACACATAGAAGGAGATCTACCGTTGATTCGATAGGGTTCATATCTGATGGTCTTGCTTCATCGCTACAAGATAAGGAAAACTACCTGGTTTTCCTCGGGTTTCACCAGTCATTTGCGAAGGTGCCACATTAGGAAAAAATCTCTACAACAACCCTTGTAGGTCAGCCCGGCCTTCCTCAACTATACACCCTGTTTTTCTGTAAATTTACGTTGATTTTCTATCTTATTTTTCTTCTGGCTTTCCTGAAGCCTGAAATTGACACTATCAACACAGACTCACATGTTTCCTCTTGGCATATGGGTAAAACTTCATTGGGATTCCACCTCAGCATACGAAGGTTTTTAGGTAAGAGGCTGGTATGTTGGGCTCTTGAGGTTATACTGTCATTCATTCTATACTTGTCATAATTTTTCAGGGTTTCTCGGTTATCATTTGCAAGGCACCAATGGAGGGTTCAATGATGAAGTTTCCTCTCAGGTATGATGAGTACTTGGTCTCTCCATGAGGTTTTGTTACACAATTTAAATTTCATTCATGGAGTTTTTGACAGTACCCTCCCTAACTGTAGGTTTTCTTGAGAAGGTAGCCTTCCAGTCCAACATTCCTCTTAACGGGTCCTTTTGAATTGTTCATGAGGTTTTCCTAACTCAAAAACCTAATGGAGGATTTCGTTTTATTTTCAGGTGCATAGTTAACTCCACTCTTCCCTTAGAGCATTATAATTTTGTCAGTTCTGTGGATTACTTTTCTACCCCAAAGGAAGAACTTTCGGGGTCTTATTTCATAGATTATTCATAGGTTGTACATGCCTCCGTAAATTTTCCATTTTGGGTTATCAGTTCTCATCATACTTGGCTATATGAGAGATTTTATGCTCAAAAGCTCTAGTTTCTGGGGTTTATTGTGGAATTATGCTTGTGGCCATGTCGATTCTTGTTGTATATATGAGCCCCGATACTTCTTTATCATTGGTGAAGAAGTTTATAAAGTTAGCTCATGTGCTTCATGTGTGAGAACATTTTATGGAAATCGAATTATGTTCTATTGCGAATATATGTATGGAATATAAAATGGTGTATGAGTTTCTCTTTGTTTCTTTTCTCTTTAATGCAAGTTACACTGTTTTACTTTGATTCTTTTTGTGAACGACTTCATTCACAAAGAAATGGAAATAATTCTCAAAACTTTTTACATTGATACTAAAATTATTTTGAGTACTTATCTGTTGTGTTGGGTTGTCTGGATATTCACTAGGTAACCACACCACCCAACCTTGAGAAAGGAAATTACATCCTTTTCTCACCCCTAGCTTCCTTTTACTAGAACAAATTTCCTCAAGCAACAAAACCCGCTAGGTCCAACTAGGGACTTGCTAGCTTTTAAAGCTTCCACTAGTTCACTTCCCAGCTCAAGAATGCCTCAGGGCAACATCCTTACTTTTTCCTCACATCATCATATGAAGTTTCAGAAATCCATTCCTCTCTTCCTGATGCCTCCAACTTCGTCTTCATGATTTCCTTCCTTGGTTTCTTTCTTTTTTAGAACAACTTTTATCTCAAGGAAAGAGAAATAAATGATTCCTACCTATCTAGTAAAAGAGTCTTATCTTAGGGTTCCCTCTAGTGAATTCCAAGATTTCCCTTTAATTATTATTTGTTTTAAAATAAACACAACAATAACTTTTACCATTCAAAATTCCCATTAGGCTCCACTTGGCCAATAAGTCCTATAGTCTTAAATAGTAAAGTAAATGCAAGTAATTAAAAATATTCACAACACCTGGAGAGGTGTTACATCTTCCCCCCCTCGAATGTGACACATCCTTGGTGTTATCTTGTTCTTTAAATAATTCAGGATAAGTTTCCTGCATAAAATGTATTAAAGGAATTTGAGTCTAAAAGTGCCCATGAAATTCTCATGTAATTTCCATGTCATAATATGTAAACCAATTAAAATCTATTAAATTTAAAAAGAGGTACATGTAAATATTTTGGATAGAAAAGAAGAAAAACTACTTTTTTAATTGTATTTTTAGCATATCTTCCTATAGGTTTACTCAACTTTCAAGTGTAAACACTCGTTGGATGCAGAATTAAATTACACATCCAATGTGCACCCATTATGCATACTTTTGAGAAGAACCACATTGATAAAAATTGCAGATACATTCAAAAAACATTTTTAGCACACTTTTTTAATGTATCTGCAATTTTTATTAATGTGGGCCTTCTCAAAAGTATGCATAATGGTTACTCGTTAGATGTGGAATTTAATTTTGCATCCAATGAGTGTCTATACTTGAAATTTGAGTAAACCTATAAGGAGATCAACCAAAAATACAATTAAAAAAAGTAGTTTTCTTCTTTTCCCTCCAAAATTCATCTCTTATTTTATTATTTTAACTATTATTTTATTATTTTTCCTTAGGAGGCCACTTTTAGGCTAAAATTTCCTCTAATGCTCATCCTCCTAGGTAGCCTCTTCTGGGCTAAAGTGCCTCCACTACACTTTAACCTAGGTGATGGCTCGCCTTTGTAACATTATTTCTCTCCGCTCGAGAATATGTTGAGGCTCTACTAGGAACTCTCCATCTGCTTCAACCTGGGACAACAACAATCATTGTACTTAGCTCATGTTAATAATTACATCAACATTACTTATATAAAAATAAAAAATAAAATGTTACGTGGTGATGATTCATGGTATTGACTCGAAACGTCGAAACAAAAATGAATACTGTGGATGCTCTGAGATCTCAAAATCCAAATCCTTACCACAGAAATCTCCAAATTCTCAATGAATAACATGTCTAGGATCATATACATATCTCTTCAATAATGAAACATGAAATACATTATGAACTCTTATATGACCGGGTAATGCCAATTGGTATGCCATTGATCCAATTCTTTCCAATATTTGAAAAGGACCTCAAAATCGAGGGGAAAGTTTTATACAACCATTCCATCTCAACCTACTTTCTTGGATTTGATTTGTACATATAAATGATCCCCAACTCTAAATTCTCGATAAGTTGTTTTTTGATTAGCATAGGCCTTCTACCTAACTTGGTAAGCTCTTAAGTTCTACCAGACCTTATTCATTGTTTGCTCCATTTTTGGCAACATATATGGCCATAAGTTTATTCTATCTTCAAGGTTATTCCAGTTAGTAGGAATTTTACATCTTCTCCCATATAAAACTTTGAATGGGCTCATCTTCCAAGATCCATGATAACTACTATCATATGAAAATTCCACCAGATGTAAACATTCTTCCCACTTGTTGGGATGTTTCATAACATACATTCTGATCATATCTTCCAATACTTGGTTCACTCATTTAGTCTACCCATAAATCTATGGATGGTATGCAGTACTGAAATTAACTTGAGTTCCCAATCCTATGAAGAGATATTTCCAAAAAATAGAGGTAAACTTTACATCTCTATTTGATATAACTACTTTAGGTATTCCATGCAATCGAAACATTTCCTTCATAAATATATTAGCAATTTTGAAAAGTCTTATAAGTAGATTGTACTAGAATAAAATGAGTTGTTTTGTTGAGTTTGTGTTAAGTTATGGTATGTTCTATGCTTATAATAGCTTACTTCTTTTTCTTATTATATTCCATAGATTAGCAATCACATGTACATAAAGTAAAGTGCAGATAGAACATTAAGTGATCGACAGAAAACAAGCCAAGACAAGAGACACAAGATGTGGCGGCTAGCCAAGGACAAACCCCACAATGTGTGGGGAAACCTTTGATCAAATCTTCTTTTATCTTCAATAATTCAGTAGAGAGAAATAGTACAATAAATCTTATTCATATCAGCAGTAGCAAACCCTAGATCAGTAGCATCAGCATTAGCGGCTTCATTATCAAACTAGGGCAGACGATATCTCACAAACCGATCGTCGAATTGACTTCATTCCACCACCAAAATTTGTGGCTTCCAAAGGAGGTTCAGATGAACCTATAGCGCAATTCAGATGAGGAGATATTCTAGACCACGTAGGTCAATCTTTACTTCTGCAGTTGCAGCTTTAGTTTCAACAGTTTCCGGCTTCAAACTAGGGCAGTCGATATCTTGCAAACCGTTCGTCGGATTGACTTCATTCCACCACCAAAAGTTGTGTCTTTCAGAGGAGATCCAGATGGACCTATAGCGTAGTTCAGACAAGAATATCTTTTAGGCCACGAAGGTCAATCTTTACTTCTGCAGTTGCAACTTCAGTTTCAATAGTTTCTAGCTTCAAACTAGGGCAGTCGATATCTTGCAAACCGTTCGTCGGATTGACTTCATTCCACCACCAAAAGTTGCAGCTTTCAGAGGAGATCCAGATGGACCTACAACGCAGTTCCAAAGAGGAGATCTTCTAGGCCATGCAGGTCAATCTTTGAATCTGCAGTTGCAGCTTTAGGTTCAACAGCTTCTGGCTTCACATGTGTGAGAGAGAGACCCATTTCTTAGAAATAGAGAAGAGACTCATTTCTGTGCATTAGAGAGAGAGAGATGTGATGTGAAGAGTGAGTGCAAATGAGGAAAAGTCCTCTTATATTTATACACAACGTTGGTGGGTGAATAGATGCGACTATTGGGCTTCTGAGCCTACATGAGTTGTAGGTCAGCTTGATAATAATTCCATAATCAAAATAAATTCATATCTCCATGAATACTTATCGGAATCGGATGATCTTTATATCAATCCTACACCTTTTGACGAGAGGAATCTAATAAAAATATTATCAACCATGAATAAGATGACCCACATGAACTTTTGCCCTAGTTGCCAATTTTAACACTCCCTCTCAACTAGGGAGAACTTCATCTGCAATCTGTCTATCGGTCGTTACTATTCATCCATCAAATGCACTGACCTATACAGCCCGACCCTTGCCCTACTCTACTCTATTCTACCTATTTTGCTTTGTCTTGTTCTGCGCTATACTGATCGGTACTGTTTTGCTCTGTTCTGCTCTGCTTTTGTTCGAATTATGAAGAAGAAGAAATGATCGAGGATGTATCATACTTACTCAAAGTCAGTCTCAGAGTATGTACCACTGGTCGCAGACCAGTCTCAACCAACCCGAAGTCAGCGTCATAGTGAGTACAACTCCACTGGTCCTAGACCAGTATCATCCTCCACTGACTCAAAGTCAGTCTCAAAGTGCGTACCACTGGTCCCAGACCAGTCTCAAGCGACCCGAAGTCAGCTTCATAGTAAGTACCACTCCTACCACTAGTCCTAGACCAGTATCGTAGTCTCAGAGAGTGTACCACTGGTCCCAGACCAGCCTCAACCGACCCGAAGTCAGCGTCATCGTATGTACCACTCTCACTGGTCCCAGACCAGTACTGCACTGACACGAAGTCAGTCTCAGAGTATGTACCACTAGTCCCAGACTAGTTTCAACCGACCCGAAGTTAGCGTCATGGTATGGTACAACTCCTACCACTGGTCCCAGACCAGTATCATTGATCCCAGATCAATGGAGGTCATCTTAGCGTAGGGAGTACGGTAGATACAACGATGTGTCCATCGATACTACTATGGTCCCTAACTTCATTTCCTTGCTCATTGATCAGATGAGAGGTACTTCCCATGAGTCCCAGACTACATGGGTAGGATGCCTCGGTAGGAGAACTAATCAATCCTGTCCTCACAGGAGAACACATCAATCATGCTACAATCATGATGTCTATTTGCTGGAGCAATCGACGAATATGGGATTCCTCAATAATCGAATCCAACCACTGGTTGTTATAGAGAATCACAATGGTATGTGTTCAAACAGCTCACTGAAGAGCTTCCCCAACCAAGCAGCTTCATACGAGATCATACTCGTAGATATGTATCCGGTCTCGGTGGTGCTTATGGAAATTGACTTCTGCTTCCTGCTCATCCATTATATCGAAGTAGAATCCAAAGAGAAACAACACTTATAAAGTGCTCCAGTGATCCTCCACACTACCTGCCTAATCAATATTCAAATAATCATGCAGTTTCATATTTCCGGTAGTGTATCTCAATCCATTAGTAATTGTCCCATGAAGATATCTTAGAAGATTCTTGGCATAAATGCAGTGAGGCTCAACCAAATATGAGCTCACAATGCTAACTTCAAAACATATGTTCAGACGAAGGTTCACCAAGAACATCAACGCGAATGAGTTTTTGAAACTCTGAGGCATTTCCCAAATCTGGTCCGACATCACTACCATATAACTTCTAAAAGTTAAGATCCTCGAGGTAGTCACAGGCTTGCAGTCCATCATACCAAACCTTTCCAATATCTTTACCACATATTTTCCTTGAGATAGGAAAATTTCCCTTGGCTTCTGCCATACTTCAAGTCCTTGGTCCTTCATTTCAAATTCAGAAGCCAACTCCCTCTTACATTTGTGAATGAGAAGGTCTGCACTTGTTAGAAAGAGGTCATCCACATACAGCACCAGTATGAGAGGCTTGTCATATTCAACCTTAAAGTAAAGGTTAGGATCGGCTTCACTCCTAGTGAATCCCAGCTTCATCAAGTAGCTGCCGATACTCTCATACCATGCTCAGGGTGCTTGCTTCAGCCCATAGAGAGCCTTCTTCAACCTGCATACATGAGATTTTCGATCATAAATTTCACATCCTTCGGGTTGCTCCACGTAGACCTCTTCTTTGATCGAGCCGTGTAAGAATGCAGTCATGACATCCATCTAATGTAGGTTCCATCCTTGTGAAGCGACAAGGGCTATGATCGAGTGGATGGTCGTATATCTGGCAACAGGTGCAAATATCACATCATAGTCTATACCTTCCTTCTGGGAGAAACCATGAGCAACAGAACGAGCCTTATACTTTTCCCTACTTCCATCTGCTGCATGCTTTATCTTGTAAAGCCATTTGGAAGTAACAAATGTCTTGTCCTAGGGTCTGGGAACTACTTCCCAGACATCATTCTTCATGATGGACTCATATTCTTCGGTCATAACATCCTTCCATACTTGATGCTTGACGACATCTGAGAATGATGAAGGTTCATTTTGTATGATCGTGCTCATTATGGTCAGGTATCCCTGATACCTATTAGGTTTCTGTAGAAATTTTGAATAATAAACACTTATTCACAGAGATTATCCCGATTATACACTATTGCGGAATACATGCATAATACATAACCTCCTCTACGTTGATCATCAATTTAGCAGCATCAAAAACAATGAAACATCAATCGCATGCGCACATTAACACAGTATGTAACCCAGGGAAAGCATACAACTGAAAACCCCACACTATCTGTATATTATAATGATTGAGAACATGTAACAATAGATAGTACAATACTTCTCACAAGTACTCAGTACTATCTCCACCTATTACACACAAAACTAGCTCAGATCTGCTCAATCATAGGTTCAAATCTCCTCCACTGCTTTGCCTGCCTCCACTGCACAATCCTGCAAGATAATCACGTGAGCACAAGCTACAATTGACTTGACATTGGCCCACACTGTTCAGTACTCATTGGCATAACTCAATCCTTGCATGTGCAAAATCTCATGCACAACTGATAGTCACAACTCACCCTTTCACTTACCTCTAACACCTATCTCTGTTGAACTGTCCATGCACTGAGTTAATTGATGTATTCTTTAGTTTCTTTATGAGTTAATAATTAGTGAATTAATTAAAAATCAATTCACACAACTCATCACTAGTGTATTCTTTAGTTAGACTAAAATACAACTAGTTCAACCAAGTCAAACTGAACACAACTCCATCAACTCCACAATCAACTCCACAGAATTCACATGCATGAGTTCTAACTGAAGTCCTCCATGCAATAGCTCAACTAACACATAAGAAACCACGTGATTCCTTCCGTCAGCTTCATGTGCCACATACGTAGCTCGAACTGAAGTGCTCCAAGAGAATAAGATAGTGTTTAGAGTCGAAATATTACTAAGGGCTAATAATATTTGACTGTTTCTATTTTTAGCCTGGCAGTTTAAAAATAGACTCTGATCACTCCGCTGTGAACCAAAAGTAGAAGTCCATCTATTTTTTCCAACATGACCAATCATCCATAAACAACATACTGCAACTCATAGACCATGATCCATATGTCTAAAAATAGACATAGTCTAAAAATAGACTTTGCGCCAAAATAGCCTGCAGGCCCACTTAGTGAAGGCGACTCCTTTCCATTAAGCTCCATCATCTTGTTGCATTTTCAACACTCCCTCTCAACAAGATATGGACTATCTGCAACCCCTATCCTGCAACTCTGGAATGTTATGCATGCAACACATTTGCCCGGTCCACTTGCTCCAACAACACTTGGAACAAAAACACTCCCAACTGACCACTCTGTTGGGATAGGAACATACTCTGATGCTGAAGCTCTACCTTCTACTAACAATTGCTCCCTCTCTGACATTTGCGCTACTGCAACATCTCCATGCATCTCGCACCATTGCACACTTCTCTGTGCCACCTAGCATTGTGCAAAACACTTGTGCCTATCGCATTGTTGCAGCCTGCTAGCTATGCGCTGTCCTGGGATTCCCTACACTGTCGCTCTCTCTGCCACTCCATCCGCATCTGTCTCTACCCAATCAATCAGTTCCTGCTACTCCACATCGAGGCTCCTATAGCAAGGTATCATCCAAGAGATTGGGTACCTCAAGGATCTTGCCCCTCCTCCTTGGGACGATCAATCCACATCACCCCACCTCCGGCCTGGAGGTATGGCTGCATGCGTCCCTCAAGCCACCTGGCTCGAAGTTTCCCCCTACTGGAGGTCTCTGCATGAGTAGATGTCTGTACTCGATCTCCTCTCAGCTTCCCTTGTTGTGGCTACTCCACAACCTCCTGAAGCTAATGCACCAATCGTGGCTCCTCCACAATCATCTGAGACTTCTTCTGGCTCTGAATGTTGAGCGGTAATATACACTCCCTCTCAACCACCAAGTCTCCATCAGTTGCTTCACTGCTCAAGGATTTGCATGCATCTTGAACCTCAAGAGCATACATGTTCTTGACCCGTGAACCAATCTGCTTCACCTGTCTAGTGATGATGTGTCTAAGGAAAACCTTTCCCTTACTGAAGACTACATCATAGTCTCCATCTTCCAGCATTGCGATCGACACCAAGTTTCTCTTCAGTCCTGGTACATACTTGACATCGGTCAAAGGTAAGGCGAGCTCCATGCTCCCTCTGAAAAATAACCGTGCCTACACCTGAGACACTATACTTCTCATCATTACCCATCGCTATGAGTATCTGGAGATCTTTCTCCTCCAAAGTACTGAACAAACTTTTGTCACCAGTCATGTGGAAAGAAGCTCCATTGTCAAGAAACCAACCACTTCCCACCATGGATGAAACCATGCATGCGAAGAGTGTGAAATCCAACTCGAATTGTGAAGCAAGTGCCTCACCTTTAGATCCTTCCCCGGATCCCTTCTTGGATTTCTTCTTTGGGCAATTAGTAGCATAATGGTCCAACTCATGACAACGAAAGCATCTCACCTTCGACTTGTAAACCTTCTTCCCATCATTGAAAGAACTGGATTCAGAAAGAGAACCCTTCTCCTTCCCCTTCTTCACCTTACTAGCTAAGGCATAATTCTCCTCATCATGCATGGATGAAGAACTGTCTCTGGTGCTCCGTCTAATCTCCTCTTGCACAAGATCTGACCAAAGTCTCTCCCATCCTGGCAATTTCTCCCAAACCATTGACAGAGTCCTGATAGGAATGCCAACTCTTCAGAAGACCAAGGAGAGCCAAGCTCACCAAGTCCTCATCATTGACAGTCACCCCCACACTTCCCAGCTCATCTCAGCATTGGGTGAACTTCGTGAGATACTGGGGCATACTGTCTCCATTCTCACACTTAGATGTTTCTGAGTTTATCCTTGAGCGCCATTCCACCAGCTCAAAACTCAACCGCTTTTGTTCTAAAATTTGTGAGAACAAAATATTTCTCATACAGAGATTGACTATATGGGCTTTTACCGGATATCTCACCTTCCAAAGTAAGGATGAATCCAGAGGCTACCTGGGCTGATTACAGACTCTACCTGAAGAAATAAAATGTAAACACTTTCTGAATAATAGATCTGATGATCAATCCCGCTTTGATATCCTGTAGAAATTTTTCTACAAATCAACGAGCTCTGATACCATGTAGAAATTTTGAATAATAAACACTTATTCACAGATATTATCCTGATTATACACTATTGCGGAATACATGCATAATACATAACCTCCTCTACGTTGATCATCAATTTAGCAGCATCAAAAACAATGAAACATCAATCGCATGCGCACATTAACACAGTATGTAACCTGGGGAAAGCATACAGCTGAAAACCCCACACTATCTGTATATTATAATGATTGAGAACATGTAATAATACATAGTTCAATACTCCTCACAAGTACTCAGTGCTATCTCCACCTGTTACACACAAAACTAGCTCAGATCTGATCAATCACAGGTTCAAATCTCCTCCACTGCTTTGCTTGCCTCCACTGCACAATCCTGCAAGAGAATCACGTGAGCACAAGCTACAATTGCCTTGATATTGGCCCACACTGCGCAGTACTCATTGGAATAACTCAATCCATGCATGTGCAAAATCTCATGCACAACTGATAGTCACAACTCACCCTTTCACTTACCTCTAACACCTGTCTCTGTTGAACTGTCCATGCACTGAGTTAACTGATGTATTCTTTAGTTTCTTTATGAGTTAATAATTAGTGAATTAATTAAAATCAATTCACACAACTCATCACTAGTGTATTCTTTAGTTAGACTAAAATACAACTAGTTCAACCAAGTCAAACTGAACACAAATCCATCAACTCCAAAATCAACTCCACAGAACTCACATGCATGAGTTCTAACTGAAGTCCTCCATGCAATAGCTCAACTAACACATAAGAAACCACGTGATTCCTTCTGTCAGCTGCATGTGCCACATCTGTAGCTCGAACTGAAGTGCTCCAAGAGAATAAGATAATGTTTAGAGTCCAAATATTACTAAGGGCTAATAATATTTGACTGTTTCTATTTTTAGCCTGGCAGTCTAAAAATAGACTCTGATCATTCCACTGTGAACCAAAAATAGAAGTATATCTATTTTTCCCAACATGACCAATCATCCATAAACAACATACTGCAACTCATAGACCATGATCCATATGTCTAAAATTAGACATAGTCTAAAAATAGACTTTGTGCCAAAAATAGCTTGCGGGCCCACTTAGTGAAGGTGACTCCTTTCCACTAAGTTCTATCATCTTGTTGCATTTTCAACAATTTCTTACTTTCACGAAAGGTTCCTCGGGGTGCAGCATGTCCTTCAACATCATCAAGTAGCCCCCTAAACCATGAAGGCCTCTTCCTAGAAGAAGAAGGCTCATGTGTAGGAGGATCAATCGAATCCATGGGTTCTTCTACATCAGGCATTGATTCATCATCCTTTTCTTTTGTTTCCCTCGGGTCGGCTTCTTGAGAGCTCCTCAAAGTCAAAAGATTTTTCACCTTGCTGAGAGCCATATCTTCATTAAAGGTGACATCATGACTAATTACGACTTCCCTTTGGCCGGCTACATAGATTCACCATAGCCCACAAGAATTCCCTTCTTTCCAGATGCACCCAATTTATTTCTTTTCTCTTTTGGCACATGAAAATATACAGGGCTTCCAAAAATTCTAAAATGAGAAACATCACGTTTCTTACCAGTTAACTTTTCTTCAGGAGTTGTGGAACCCAATGCTTGATGAGGGCATCGATTTTGTACATATAGGGCAGTGTTTGTAGTTTCAGCCCATAGAAACTTCGGAAGTCTTTGATCATGTAGAATGGCCCAAACAGCTTCCGCAATAGTGTGGTTCTTCCTTCCCGCCACACCATTCTACTCAAGAGTATGTGGTGTAGTAGTCTCCCTCTTAATGCCAGCCTCAGATATGCCTGAGTGAACCAACTGTAATATATCGGAGGTCTTGCTTTGGCTTGAGGGGAACGGTACCCTTTTGAGCTTTCCTTCGGCACATCCCAGACATACACCTTCTTTCTCTACTTGGAATTTGGGCATCCCTGTTACCATCTGTCTTACATCGGGTAGAGCTTTGTAATGAAGGTGGGCAAACCTCCGATGCCAAAGTTCGGACTGAAGAGTTGTGTCACAAGACATGACACCTAGTGGACTTCCATCGACCTGATATAATGAATCAACACTAAACCCAAGAGTAAAGGCATCTTTAACATAATTTTTCCATATACATACCTTGCCATTGCTCAAGGTTACCTTGTAGCCTTTGTCTTCCATTGCCGAGATGGACACTAGGTTCTTTTTGAGGTCAGGTGCATTTAATACATCCTAGACTTTCTAGCCTTCTTGAATGGTTGTCCTCTTCCTTGATCCCCAGCTTTCCTCTTACCTTTGCTATTGAATTTTTCATTCCTTTGATTTGCCATCAGAGGGATTTTTTATCATCATCTCGGTGTGAGTCCTTTCTATTAGGGCACTCCCTTGCATAGTGACCTGCTTTATCGCAGATGTAACATCGTCCTTTTCTTCCACCCTTAGGTCTAGCCTTTCCTTTCGATCTAGTCCCGGAATTATTTATTTTCTTAGCATGAGAAGAAAATGTAGCAGGAGGACCTTTAGGCATGGGCATTTCTTGCACTTCTTCCCTTGTTTCTTCTTGAATGCATCTAGCCATTACTTCCTCGAAACCAAGAATTACATTATAGTTTATAAGAATAGTCCTGAACATGTACCATTCAGATGGTAATCCTCCAAGAGTCGTGAGTGCCATTTCCTAGTCTATCGTAGATTTCCTTGGAGGTGTTCAGTTCAGAGATGTAGGCCACCAAATGCTTATCGATAGAGTCCCGGATGATCTTCTATTTTGACTTCTTCGGTTTTCCATTTGTTCCATGCAGCAGCGGATGCATTTGATGGAGGCTCAACAATATTGCCTCTTACATGGTCCAGCACTCCTGGATCTTCTAGGGTTAGATCTATAGACATCTTCCATGCGTGATAGTCATCTTTCTCACGAAGCTTGTCTTCAACAGGAAAGAGTGTTGAGGACCCCATAGTTCTTTTAGGATAGCCTTGCCAATCTTCTCTTCGATGATTGCTCTTGCTCTTGCTCGGGCTTTGTCTTCACCTCAGCTTTGATACCATGTTAAGTTATGGTATGTTCTATGCTTATAACAGTTTACTTCTTTTTCTTATTATATTCCACAGATTAGCAATCACATGTACATAAAGTAAAGTGCAGATAGAACATTAAATGATCGACATAAAACAAGCCAAGACAAGAGACACAAGATATGGCGGCTAGCCAGGGACAAACCCCACAAAGTGTGGGGAAACCCTTTGATCAAATCTTCTTTTATCTTCAATAATTCAGTAGAGAGAAATAGTACAATAAATTTGATTCATATCAGCAGTAGCAAACCCTAGATCAGCAACATCAGCATTAGCGGCTTCATTATCAAACTAGGATATACGATATCTCACAAACTGACCGTCGGATTGACTTCATTCCACCACCAAAAGTTGCGACTTCTAAAGGAGGTTCAGATGAACCTACAACGCAATTCAGATGAGGAGATATTCTAGACCACGCAGGTCAATATTTACTTCTGCAGTTGCAACTTTAGTTTCAACAGTTTCCAGCTTCAAACTAGGGCAGTGGATATCTTGCAAACCGTTTGTCGGATTGACTCCATTACACCACCAAAAGTTGTGGATTTCAGAGGAGATCCAGATGGACCTGAAGCACAGTTCAAATGAGGAGATCTTCTAGGCCACGCAGGTCAATCTTTACTTCTGCAGTTGCAGCTTCAGTTTCAACAGTTTCTAGCTTCAAACTAGGGCAGTGGATATCTTGCAAACCGTTCATCAGATTGACTTCATTCCACCACCAAAAGTTGCGGCTTTCAGAGGAGATCCAGATGGAACTATAGCACAGTTCCAAAGAGGAGATCTGCTAGGCCACACAGGTCAATCTTTGAATCTGCAGTTGCAGCTTCAGGTTCAACAGCTTCCGGCTTCACATGTGTGAGAGAGAGACCCATTTCTGCGCAGTAGAGAAGAGACTCATTTCTGTGCAGTAGAGAGAGAGAGATGTGATGAGAAGAGTGAGTGAAAATGAGGAAAAGTCCTCTTATATTTATACACAATTTTGGTGGGTGAATAGATGCGACTGTTGGGCTTCTGAGCCTACACGAGTTGTAGGTTGGCTTGATAATAATTCCATAATCAAAATAAATTCATATCTCCATGAATACTTATCAGAATCGATCCTACACCTCTCGACGAGAGGAATCTAATAAAAATATTATCAGCCATGAATAAGATGACCCACATGAATTTTTGCCCTGGTTGCCAATATTAAGAGTTTGTATACAACCACCATGGCTAAATCGTTGTGTCTGTTAGATCAGGGTAGTCCCGTTATAAAATCTAGTGTAATGACTTCCCACTTCTACTCAAGTATAGGTAGTGGATGGAGAAGGCCAATGGGGTGTTGGTATTCAACTTTGAGCTGTTGACACTCTAGAAATTTCGCTAAGTATTCTACGATATCTCTTCTCATTCCCAGCCAGAAGTAGTTTTTTTTTTTTTTTGCTGAAAACAACTTTTGGTAATCGGAATGTGCAGTATGAGGACTTCTATGGAATTCGTCCAAAATTAGTTGTCTAACTGAAATTTGGTAGGGAACATATATCTCCAATTACAATTTAACAATTGATCCTTATTAATGCTATATTCAAACCATTCTCTAGGGTTGTTGGTTTGACAGACTTTCTGCCATAAAAATTTATATTCTATGTCTTTTTTAGCGACCTCTTTAATCTATTCCAAAAAAATAAATTCTAATTGGTTACAATGAAGTTCATATACACAATGTCGTCGCCTGCTTAGTGCATCCGCAACATGGTTTTCTCTCCCCTTTAGATTCTTAATGTCGAATTCAAATTCACTAAGGAATGCATTTCACCTCACTTGATGGGCATTCAAATTTGGTTATTTAAAATAACTCATTAGGCTATTATGATCTGTCATCAGTAAAAATATTTTTCCCAATGGGAAGTGTCTCCAAACTTTCAGTGCATGAACCACAATAGTTAACTCCAAGTCATAGGCAGAATATCTCTTCTCATGTTCCTTCAACTTTCATTTCTATTACTTTCCCATCCTACATCAACACTACCCCTATCCCTTCTTGCTAGGAATCTGTGCAGATAAAAAACTCTTTGTTTGGGTCAACAATCTTTAACACAGGGGCAGTGGTCAATAGTTGCTTTAGTTGCTCAAAACTTCGATAACAATCAATTTTCCACTTGAAGTCTCTCCCTTTCTTTTGCAAGGAATTAATAGGGTAATAAATTCGAGAAAACCCCTTGATAAAAAAGAAATAGTACCCTGCCAAACCCGTGAAGGATCGTATATTTGCTACATTTTTGGGTACATGCCATTCCATAATATTTTTTATCTTTTTAGGATCAACAACTATACTTCAGCTCAAATGACTTGTCCCAAATACTGGATTTGGTCCTTATAAAAGTCGCACTTGCTAAATTTAGTATACAATTGATGATCCCATACACGATATGCAAGTGTTCCTTATGTTCCTCTACATTTATGGAGTAGAGTAGAATATCATCTATGAATATCAAAACAAATTTATCCAAAAAAGGATGGAAAGGACCATGCATTAAACTAATGAATGTTGTTGGCACATTGGTTAGTCCAAAAGGTAAGACCACGAACTCGTAATGACCATAACGGGTTCTAAACTTTGTCTTACAAATGTCCTCCTTCTTCACTCTAATTTGATGGTATCCTGATCATAAATTGATCTTAGAGAAAACCGTAGCGCCTTTGACTTGATAAAATAGATCGTCAATTCGAGGAAATGCATGTTTATTCTTGACTGCTAGCTTGTTAAGTTGCCTATATTGAATGCAGAGTCTCAAGGTGCCATCCTTTTTCCTTACGAACAACGCTAGAGCTCCCCAAGGTGACACGCTTGGGTGGATGTATCCTTTATTTAGAAGTTCCTGTAATTGCATCTTGATCTCAATTAACTCTGGTACACTCATTATAATATGGAGCTTTTGACACTAGTATTGCTCCAAGAACTAGCTCAATTATAAAGTCAACATCCCCCTTTGGCAGTATCCCTAGTATACTTTTAGGAAACACATCAACAAAATTTTGGATTACAGGTATGTTTTCTAACGAAAATTTCTTGTCTTTAGTGTTAGAATACCCAACTTTCACATCGTATATCACACAACCCTTTCTAACACATTTTCCCAACTAAGAGGCAACAATGGGGCATAATTTTACCATTTTTTTAACCCCTTGTATTTCTTTCCTAGAGCTATCTTTAGCAAGGTAACTAATATACTTTTCTTTAAAATTCACTAAGGACCAATGTCCTTCTAACCAGTCCATTCCAATGAACAAGTCATAAGATCCTAGAGGAAATATATTCAAATTAGCCTTAATTTGTTGTCTTCCTATTTTAATAGAACAATTTGGTACTTTAGCGGTCACTCTTATCTTGGCTCCAGTAGCTTGTTGTACTAACTAGGGATTTTTAAATTGATGAACTTGCAATTGACATTTTTTCACTATTTTGCGGGCTCACATAACTTAAAATTTCTCCTATATCTACTAATATAGACACATTATGGTTAAATAACTTACCTTCTAGCTCTATCATGATAGGCTGATAGTCCACTTGATGATCCTCTGATGCAGTGTTGATCCTTGGCATACTCCTCGCCACCTCTCCGACTATGGAAACTTCCTGTACATTAGTAGATTTCTCAGGTCTAGCATGATGGGGGAAATTTTTGTAATAATGGGGTTCCCTACAGCCCCAACACTGCAAAGGGGGTTTCTTTGTTTAACTAGGCTCCAACTTGCTCAAGGCTTCTGCGCGCTTGGGTTCAATTTTCCATTTAGTTTTTTGTTGATTTCTCCCAAACTGTTTATTTGGTTAACTTTTCTGTGTGCTTTTAAAACTTGCATTTTTTGTATTTCTAGTATTTTGGTAACTCTTCTGCCCTTTCTTCAGTGACCAGCCTTTATCACCATTCCCTTTTTGTCTCATCTCCTGGTAGAAAATCCGAGCCTTCTGAATTTCCTTGTCCATTGTTTTGGGGTTGTCAAATTCTAGCCTCTCTTTCATATATGTAGGCAGACTATTAACAAAGCGTTGAACTTTATCTTTTTCTTCACGAATATTCAAACATATCTGAACAAGGATGTAAACTTGGTCACAAAATCATCCATGGTTAGCTTCCCCAACTTTAATCGTGAAACTCTTTTACTTTCTCGTATAAAACCGTTCTGTCAAATATTTGTTTTTAAAATGCTTGTGGAATTCATCCCAAGTCACCTCCTGCACTTTAATTCCTTGCACCGTCTTCACCTCTTCCCACCATAAAGTTACTTTTCCTTGAAGTTGGTAGATAGTTATCCTAGCCTTAAGGTTATTATCATACTCATAGATTTGGAAGTATTTATTCATGTTAATAATCCAGGCTCCTGCAACTTCCTCCACTTCACCATCAAATGTTGGGGGTTTGATTTTTTAAACTCCCCCTATAGTTCACTTCTTTGTTTCTTCTATTTCCTTTGATCAAACAGGTTTCCATGATCCTCTTCATTATCATCCATATCTCCTTTAGTTATTTGGGTATGACTTATTTTCTAGTATACCATCATTTCTCTGTCGAAGTTCTTCATCCCTCACTCCATTATCGGGGTTGGGAATATAAGTCCCTTGATTTTTTCTATTTGAAAGACTCCTCAGGATTTGTTCTTGATCCATACCTAATCTTTCATTGTCAGTTCTTAAACGATTCATTTCATCTTTCAGTTGTTGAACTATTTCTAACAACATAGCAGTTGGGTTATGTCGATCCTCGCCCAATTGCACCCACACTTCAGGGTTTGCTTTTGCGATGCGTATGGGATCAAATTCCACAGTTGAACTCATTGGGGGTAGACTTCTACCTCTCCTCCTCATCTTTCTTCTCCCCTCTGTGCACATTAACACACTTCTTATTACTTCATTTTCCCAATGAGGCCACAACGTTGAAACTTGACACTAATACCACATGTAACACTCATCTATTCATAAAAAAATATATACTTCAACTGATTTAATCCAGACTTACATATGATAAAAATTCCTTCCCCGAATTGAATTATATTATTATTAATTTGGGTAAGGCATAAATAACTAGCAGTACAATCATAGAAGAAAATCCATATGTATTTCTCACATAGGTTCATTACTATGTCTATTAACCCTGGTCCTAGGTACCAAACCCTTAATATGTTCTCCACAACGAGGTCATTAATGTTGTTTATTAATCATAACCTAAGGTTAATGTACATTTCCCCATGCCTCATGGTGCGCCAGTGGGCACCAATGGTTCGATGACTAGAGTACAATGGCGAATTTTCTCGAATCCTCTCGACTTGCACCAGGGAGGAGATCTACAGTTGATTTGGTAGGGTTCCTATCTGATGTTCCTACTTCATCGCTGCGGGATAAGGAAAACTAATCAGTTTTCCTCGGGTTTAACCAGTCATTTACAAAGGCGTCGCATTGGGAAAAACCTTTGCAACAACTCTTGCAGGTCGGCCAGACCTCCCTTAACTATACACCCTGATTTTTTGTAAATTTATGTTTTTTTTTTGTTTTTTTTTCCCTTTGGATTTCTTGAAGCTTGAAATAGACACTATGCACACAGACTCGCAGGTTTCCACTTGGAATATGGGTAGAACTCTGTTGGGATTCCACCTCGGCATACTAGGGTTTTCAAGTAATTGGCTAGTACGCTGGGCTCCTGAGGTTATATTGTCATTCATTCTATATTTATCATAATTTTCAGGGTTTCTCGGCTATCATTTGCAGGGCACCAATAGAGGGTTCAACAATGAATATTTCTCTCAGTTATGATGAGTACTTGACCTCTCCATGAGGTTTTGTTACACAATTTAAATTTCATTCATGGAGTTTCTGATAATACCCTCCTTGACTATAGGTTTTCTTGAGCAAGTAGCCTTCCAGTCCAACCTTCCTCTTAGTGGGTCCTTTTGAACTGTTCGTGAGTGTTTCCTAACGCGACAACCTAATGGATGGTTTTATTTTAGTTTCAGGTGCACAAGTAACTCCGCTCTTCCCTCAAAGCATTTTAATTTTTTCAGTTTCATAGATTACTTTTCTGCCCTAAAGGAAGAACTTCTAGGGTCTTATTCCGTATATTATTCATATGTTGTACATGCCTCCTAAAATTTTCCCTTCCGGGTTATCAATTCTCATCATACTTGGCTATATGAGAGATTTTATACTTAGAAGATCTGGTTTCTGGGGTTTAATGTGGAATTATGCTTGTGGCCATGCTAGTTCTTGTTATATATACGAACCCCGATACTTCTTTATCAGTTGTGTAAAATTTTATAAAATTAGCTCTTGTGCTTCATGTGTCAGAACATTTTATGGAAACCAAATTATGTTCTCATCCGAATATATGTATGGAATATAAAATGGTGTATGAGTTTTTCTTTGTTTCTTTTCTCTTTATTGTGAGTTATATATATATATATATATATACACACACAATTGTTTATGATGGGAATATTTTCTTTAGTATTAACAAGTTACATATAGAGTTTTGTTGTCATTTTTATATGTGTAGTGCTTCACATAATTGCACCTGGGTTTAGTCTTAATCATTTTAGTTCAATATTAGTCTGATTTGGTCCCAAGATTGCAGTTGGTTAAGCCCAACCTTGCAGGGAGCTAATTGAGGATAAACCATCGACCATTGTCTTCTACCTCCCTAAAACCCTCTCGGTCTAGGTATTTCCCAAAACGATGTTCACCATTTACACTTAATCATCCGGCTTTATGTGTACTATACCTATGGTTTGGTGTTTAGATAGTTAACCAACCATGACCATTATACAAAACTTACACATTAGCATTAAATTTTCCATTTAGTTAACCAACCATGACCATTATACAAAACTTACGCATTAGCATTAAAGTTCCCATTTACCTGTATCAATTTCAAGGAAGAAACACATTATGCAGTTGAATTAGTTTCGCATCAGCATAATACCTATGCCTAGTCCTTGTTTTCTTTTATTTACAGGATTGTCAGAACTTACGTTAACTCTTTTGTCTCCTATTAATTTCCTACACACAATTAAATCCTCTATACTCTTATAAAATTTAATGACTTCATTCACAAAAGAAATGACAGTAATTCTTAGAACTTTTTGCATTGATACTAAAATTACTATGAGTACTTATCTCTTGTGTCAGGTTTTCTGGATATTCACTAGGTAGCCACACCACCTAGCCCCGAGAAAGGAAATTGCGTCCTTTTCTCACCCCCGAGCTTCCTTTTACTAGAAAAACTTTTATCAGTGTTCCTAACAGCATTAATCCTTAGGAAACAAAACCCGCTAGGTCCAAACTGGAAGTTGCTAACTTTTGAGGCTTCCACTGGTTCACTTCTCAGCTCAAGAATGCCTTAGGGCAACGTCCTTCCTATTTCCTCATAACATCCTCTGAAGTTTCAGAATTTCATTCCTTTCTTCTTGATGCCTCCAACTTCCTTTTCCCGATTGCCTTGGCTTCTTTCTTTTTGAGAACAACTTTTATCTCAAAGAAAAAGAAATAAAGAATTCCTAATTGTCTAGTAAAAAAGCCTATCTTAGGGTTCTCTCTAAAAAATTCCAAAATTTCCCTTTCAATTATTATTTGTTTTAAAATAAACACAACAATAAATTTTACTATCCAAAATTTTAATAAAGCTCCACTTGGCCAATTAGTCCTACGGTCTTAATGAGTAAAGTAAATGCAAGTAATTCGAAATATTCACAACGCCTAAAAGAGTGTTACATTAATAACATAAGTACTATAAACACCACCAAGACTTAATACTCACCTGTTTAAAAAACTTGCCTTGCGACCGTATTTAAGATTCACTATCTCAGCCTCTCAAAACAAGTACCTTATATAACCTCAAAAGACACCGATTTTAAAATCACCTGCCCATGAAATGCCAAAGACAAAGGCTTCTAATTAATTTCTTTATATATTTAATTAATTTCTTTATATATTTAAAATTTGGATAATAGTAAACCTTTTACATACACAAAAGCCAGCCAAATCAAAGGTGACAATAAGATATGGGATGTTATCCACTCACTCAGTTAATGGAAAATCTCACTTAAATTTGTTGGGTGAATCAATCGGCACTCTTACTTATTTTTATTATTTAGAAATTTTTAATTAAAATCGAAAATCTATATAACTTATTAATATGCCATATCAATTGAGATATATATTATTACATAAGTTTATTACAATGGGTTTCATATATATATATATATATACTTTTAAAGTATATTTTTGTTTTTTATTAATTAATATATAAAATTAATTATTTTTATTTAATTTAAAAAAAATTATTATTAAAAAAAAACAAACCAACCTTTCTCATTATCCAATCTTCCTAGAATGGATTATTATTAATCATATTGATGTAGTACAATGTTATGAACACTACTGGATTTAATACTCTTTCATTTATATGAACTTTTATTTAAATTTTTAAACAAATTCTATCAAAATTATTAAAATTTTGAAAAAAAATGTTAAATTGAATTTTTTTGAAAATAAAAATAAAAATAAAAAATTTAAATGTAAATGGTTTCTTTCTTATTAGTTGATGCTTATTTTTATTTTTATGTGGTTTTAAATTGACTTATAAGATATAAAAATTATATTAAAAAATAAAAATTCTATTTTTTTTTTATATTTGCCAATTGCTATAAGTTTGCACAACATAATGCCAACATAATGCCATGTGGATAGTTGCCCACCATTTTTATGAAAGAATGCCACTTTTTATATAATAATGACATGTGGATAGTTGCCCACCATAATTTAAACAAGTATTTGCATAAAAAATGGTGGGTATCTATCCCAAGGATGTGATCCAATGGTTAGGTGAGAGGTTGGTCCTCACAAAGCTTGTGGTCTAATCTTGGGCATGACTATGCATGCCTGTGAGTTGTTCCAGACACAGTTTCTTCACTTGAAAAAAAGTTATCCAGATGACATTCTGTGACAAAAGGAAATTCAAAATATATTAAAACTATAAACTTTCTATATTTCTATAATTTTAATAAGATCCATCATATATATATATATATATATATATATTTTGCTATCAATAATTTTGGTTGTCAATTAATTTTTCATAAAAAGTAAGTACCAAGCAACAATGCTACATATTACATATTATACTTGTTTAAAAATGTCATGAATATGACTTAATCAAAGTCTGGATTTTAACATCAAGTGGAGTAAAAAGTTGTACACCAGCATTATTTAGCAGTGTTAAACATTTGAAATCCTGAATTTGGCTTCCCCTCCTGATGTGTTTAACATGTAAATTAAAAAGCTCCACATCAGCATTTACCAATATTAAGACTTTGAAATCCTCAAATCAACCTTCAACCGTGTAGCACGTCTGTTTACTGTTTATTTATTTTAATGGTTAGTTTGTAAAATTTAATTGTTAAATATTTTACACTATTATATATATTGAATTAATAGAGAGGAGTAATTATTAATTTCACAAAACAAATAGTTAGCTTTAATCTATTTGTATTAATTAAATTAAATAGTTAGTTTTAATTTATTTTATTTTATTTGATGGTATTTGATGGTCCACTACATTAACTAAATGAAATCATTATACAATAAGACCACACACAATCAAATGCATGAAAAATAAAACTAAATTTTTTTAAAAAATAAATTAATATTATTTTTTAATATTAATTTTGTAAAATACAATCTAATTTTTAGCCAAATAGCAAATTGATTCATGGTCAAAGGGATGATCCAATGTATAAATAATAAGATAGATAAACCAATTTTGACTTATATGGTTATACAAAGTGTGAGACCTTGTTTGGCTTGTAGTCTAAAGTAGTTGTCTTCTAACAAGTATTTATTTCAAATAGATTTTAGATATGGTGCACATCTTTATTATGATGATTATTGTTAATATTTAGTGAGATGAACTTTGGTTTATTAGATTTGAGAAAAAAAATGATAAAAAATTATTTGGTTTCCTTTGTAATTTTATTTTTATGGTTGAAAAGATTAGATAAAAACTTTCATAATTTTCTATTGTTTGGATGAGTTAAAAGGTTTGAAAGGTGGGTATTGTTACAAATATTTTGAAATTGAAATCTACTATGATCTTGTATAGGACATTTTAAGTTCTTTTAATCCTATACCTTTTTAGTATCACAAAAATAGCAAATACTTTCATCTCAATGCATTTTAAAAATTACCGAGTGTTTTATTTTACTATGAAGCTCATGAGATTTTTTTTCTTAATCTAAGTTAGAATGTCTTATAGAATAAGTAGAGACACATTTCTTTTATAAAATGTACTAGGGAAATGACTCTCTTGAAAAATAAATATTTTTTTAATCTCTTTTGTTTTAAAAAACTATTATAATATGAATGAGGGAGAGAGAGATTTATGATTAAAAATAATATGAGAGAACTAGTATAACAATCACATACACAACAAGAAAACATATATATATATATATATATATATATATATATATATATAGATATCTATATATATATAGAGAGAGAGAGAGAGAGAGAGAGAGAGAGAGATTCAACACCTTGAACTTGAATTCTATACATTAAACAACTTAAGCTCAAGTTTTTAAAAATTTCTACCTGATTTTGGTTAAAATTAACCAGAAAAAATGTCATGAAAAAGATCATTTTGTCTATAAGTTAGGTTGCATGTATATGTGTGTGTGTGTGTGAAGTAATGATAACGATTACATACACAACAAGAGCGCACATAAACCATGCACACCACGATTTATTTTCCCAGTCAACAAATAAATCTACCATTATCTTATGGCTTAAAAGCATCCATGCCTTAACATAAAATTAGTCAATTCAACCAACATCTTAGCCCAGCCAACTAAGCCCTGTGCTCAACCCAAACTCATTATATTGGAGAATCGTTAAGCCTTTTAAAAGGATTCATCACATGTGATCCATGGGCTCTAATACCACGAACTTCATAGGCTCATTACAATGGAGAATCTTTATGCCTTTTAAAGGATTCATTACATGTAATTCATCAGAACACACATAAACCATGCACACCATTATCTATTTTCCCAACGGACAAATAAATCTACTATTATCTTATGACTTAAAAGCATCCATACCTTAACTTAAAAGTAATCAAGTTGGCCAACATCTTGGCTCAATCAACTTTGCTCTCCCCTCAACCCAAGCTCATTATAATGGAGAATCCCTCAACCTTTTAAAGGATTCATCACCTGTGAACCATGGGCTCTAATACCACAACCCACCTAGGTTCATTATAATGGAGAATCCCTAATCCTTTAAAAGGATTCATCACATGCGATCCATGGGCTCTAATATCACAACCCACCTAGGCTCATTACAATTGAGAATCCCTAATCCTTTTAAAGGATTCATCACATGTGATTCATGGACTCTAATATGAGGGTCCGCCAAAACCACCAATGTGGACCTAATATATTTAACTCCGATAAAGTCAACCCTAACATTTTTTTTGAGGTGACAAAACTTATGTCATATCATTTGTGAAATAAAAATAAGGACAACCATTACTACCTACTATCTATGAATATGAGCTAACTCATTACTACCTTACCTTCAAAAATAACACCTTAATCAATCATAAACAATTTCAATTTTAGCTCTTACTCTAAGATCAAAACACATTTTCATGCCAAAAAAAAAACCAATATTTCTTATGAACATTGCTAATGCTATCTTCAATAAAAAAAAACATCTATCTATTTTTTAATAACTTTTAATCAAGATACTAAACTAAATGTTAACCTATATTACAATTAACTTTTATAAATCGTATCTATTTTTTAATAACTTTTAATCGTAATATCTTATATTAAACTAAATGTTAATCTATATTACAATAAATTTTATAAATCTAAATATTTGAGCGAAGAGGTGCTCTACAATTAGGGTGATGTGTATGTGTAATGTAAGAAAGTTTGTCAACATTTTTACATCTTGGCTTACTATGTTGAATTTATATTAATATGTCGAATTTATAATATGTAAATGATTGGTAAACATTTACATGTCAGTTAAAACTAATATAGAGCCTAATATGGAGCCTAATATGGCGGAGATGTTTTGGTGTTTTTAAAAAGAAAAGTAAATAAATAATAAAGTTCAATTTGTTACATTGCAATTTTTATTAATAAAATTAGGAATAATTTTTTAAATAAAAAAGAAAAAATATAATTTACATATTACATTAAAATATATAACATATAAGTAGCAACAATAAGTTAAGATCAATTTTACCTTATAAAATAGAAGAATGATTTGGTAACCATATTTAAATTTAATTAATAAGCATATAAAAACTTTAATACTTACAATATAACAACATGTCTAACCATGGATAGCCAGATGTTATTAACTTGTAAATGGGTTTTGTACAAAATCATGGGCCAATATTATGGCTCATCAATACAACATGCCCAAAAACAACGTCTCATTTCACAATCAAAATATTTTATAAATATTTTATTTGAATTTAATTTTATAACATTTTTTGATTAAATCTAAAAGAAAAAGTATTATAATTACTTTTAAGATATAGCTACACCTCTATCACATTAAAATATATAAGATATAAATAGTAGCTATATAATAAAGATCCATTTTACTGTGTAAATTAAAATAATAAATTTGTAACCATATTTCAATTTCATTAATAAGCACTAAAAAACTTAATACTTACAATATAACAAGATTTTTAGCCATGAATAATCACCCCACTTTCGGATGGATATTTTTAACCATACCAAACCAAGGGCCAATATCATGGCTCATCAATACCACATGCCCAAAAATCAAAATATTTTATAAATATATATTTTTTAATTTAATATTATTACATTTTTGCGTTGAGAGGCATTCTCCATCCGAAAATGGAAGAGATGTTAATGTCCTCTTATATTATGTTATCTAAACATTTTGACCCTGTCAAATTACAGACAAATAAAAATGAAAATTAATAATTAACACATTTTACTCAGTGTAATTACATAAAAATAAAAATTAATAATTAAAACTACATAGATCAATCTTAACTCTGGATCTATCAACCTCAGAGCTGGATCAAATCTCTTGAGGTGCAAACTTTTCTTCAAGTTTTACACTTAAAAAAGTTTGTACCTCGAGAGATTTGATCACTCTATGTAGGTTGGTCTATATTACAATTTAAGTTTTTACAAAAAAATTTTACTATCAAAACTTTAAAATATAAATATGTTTTAAACAATAATTTTAATATTATATCTAAAATTATTTATTATATAAATTAAAAATATAGGGGGAAATTATTTTAATAAATGTTTGGTTTGGAACTTGTTTTCTTATAGCGTAAGGAAATAAGTAAATGGCCCATGATCCAGAGACATATGGCAGGAGGGAAAGCCTACCCTCTTATGGCCCACTAGCAAGTAATTCCAAGTGGCATAGTTATCCATGAATTTACCAACAACAATAAGTGATAATTGTCTTGTAAATAGTAATTAGTAACAACCAAGATTGAAATTTCAAAACAGTTCTAATTTTCACACTTCCCTTACCATCACAATTTCAAAAAAAAATCTTGATATTCTAAATTTTTTTAAATATATTTCACTCGCACCCTGTTCTATTCCAAATAACAACTATCCCCAAGTATTTTAACAACTATATTATAATATATTTTCCCATTATATATAAAAACATGACAATTTTCTAATAATAATAAAAAAATAAATGCATATTTTCTAGCAAAAATAATTGATGGATTTGACTTTTCAAGCAACCTTAGACGAGTATTTTATTTAAACAGAGACACGATTCATCTACACTTCTCTTAAAATTTTAAGATTGGAAATCTTTGCACGCTCAAGGATCTGGGAAATCTTTGCTTTAATATAAAATATCGTCTCTAATTTTTGACCCTTAATTTTTTTGGGAGATCACTTTGCTATAGACTATTTTTAGCTGTTATATGTTTTGAAGAGTCATATTTTTAGGTTTAATTTGTTTAATTATATGTTAGTATGGTTATATGACTTAACCATAACGCCATCCAGATTCAAATCAATTTCTTTAAACAAGATGGGGTTAAAGAAAAGGCGACCTAATATGTTTAAAATTTGTTACAATTTTTTCATTTGTTACAATTTTTCCATCTTCAATTTTTTTTTTTTTTTTTTTTTTTATTATTTAAATATTTTGTATAATTATTTATTTTTTTTTTAAGATTTTTTTTCTAATGTGAATAAATTTCAATTTTGATGACATGTAGACATTTTTATTAATTATACTGGGTTGTAAAATAAGTCTCTGCTCAATAAAAGTTGTGTGGATAACTTATGAATGTGAATTTGTGAATCTCCTAAATGAATTACTAGTGACTAAACTTTCAAATTTCACAATTGGAAATTGTGATTATTAGGATAAGATTGTGATTATAATTTTTGTTGTATGTAGTTATATCAAATTATGTTGACTTTTTATTTTTTTAAGGTAATTGTAACATTTTTTTATTAATATAAGAAACTTAATTTATTATTAAAAATATTTGTCAAAATTTTTAATAAGAGAATACTTATTATTCAGTTGAGAGTTTGATTCTAAGAGATATGTAATTCTTTTAATGTTTGATCTAGAATTGACATGTCTGTTTTTTTTTAAATTAAATATATTTTAAATAAAAAAATATTATTCATACTAGTTGTCTTTAGTATGATTTTTTGGACTTTCCGCTGTCAGAATATTGATTACTTTTAACTAAAATCATTATAAAACATCAATAATCTCATTTTCAATGTTCTCGCTTGATTCTTGATATCACAATCAAATATGAAGGAGATGTATAATTCCTTCCATACTTAACATAAAATTGGCATGTGATATATATATATATATATATATATATATATATATATATATATATATATATATATATAATTTTATATCAATTTATATAAAGTAATTGAAAATAAACAAAAAAAAATGTTATATTCTCATTTTAGTGTGATTTGAATCTCAATACTAATGAATTTATTTTTTGACATATTTATATATTTTTCATAATTAACATTATGTTAATACATCTCATATTGACGAGATTAATAAAAAATCATAAATATTAACTAAATTGTTATTTTTTTAAAATTATTATTATTAGTACTATTGATTAAGAAAAAAATTAATATATGAGTTAAACATATATACATTTAAAAAAACATGTAATAATATTTTTAATCATGGAGATTCACTTCCATATTACTATGGAGATTCTCAACCTATAAATAGGTTTTATTATGATACCATGACTTCCTAATACTACATACCCAAAAAATCACAACACATGTCCATATCACATTTTTTTAATTAACCAATTTAATTAAAATGGAAGAAATGATAAATCTCAACTTTTGATTTTCAATTATTATTAAGAACATTCTAGAATACTTGGTGGAGCTTAGATCATCACCCACTTATTTGTTATTGAAAATTAAATTAAAATTATAAAAACGCTATATATCTATGTGAAAATAGAAAAGCAAATTCCATAATAACAAACATTTCAATATTTCAAAAATAAAAATAAAAATTAAGTAATAAAACAAATTCAACATCTCAAAACAACTCTACAAATAACCATATAAATTTGACAATTGATAAGGAAAATTTATATATCCTACATCCTATAAATTTTACAAGTGATGAGAAAGAGGGTAAATATCTTAAAATTTGAAAACAATTGACTCAATATCTTTTTATTAACTTTTTTTCTTTTTCTCTATTTTTTTTAATAGTGGGAAAACCTATCAAAACTCATTTGTCAAACCAATAGTGAAGACAAACTTCTATCCGCAAATGCAAGAAGACTCATCATCATCATTCAAGGAAAACCACACCACCTAGAATGCCCCGCTAGTGGTCCATAAGGGAGCAAGCTTTCTCTCCTGCCAAATGCCTCTGGGTCTTGGGACATTAACCTGTTTCCTTGCATTTGAGGAAGACTGGCTCTTAGGCAATACAAAGAAGTTTTAGGGCATACCCTATGATTTGTAAAATGTTGTGGATATTCCATTGAACAACCCGTCAAAACAAATATGATAAAATTATATTAAAATATAAATTTCTAAACTGTTATAATTTTATTCCTTTTTTAGATTTTGCATGATCAACTTATGGGTGTGAACACAAGAAGATCAACTTTTGAGTGGCATAATTTTCGCATACGAACTTTGATTGACGCACTTCTTGCATAGATGGACAAATATTTATGTGTAGAATAACATGAAACAATGCCACACTAGTGTGGCTGAGTTTTATCCCCAAAAAACATCGTTTGACGCCTCAAAATGCTCCTGGAAGGTTTCATAGCTTATTTTGCCAAATTGGGTCCCGCTAGTAAAAATAGTCCTGTGAGCTGATTCCTCCACTTTTTCCACTCTGAATTCATTGAGATAGATGACAAAAAATATAATAATCCAATCTGGATCACACCTCCCCATTTTGGGAGGATTTTGGTCCCTAAAAGCTTCTATTGAATAAGGAGAGGAAATTTTCCTCCACCTTCTCTCTAGTGTACCATTTATCTTTGCCTGGAAGTTGTCCTTTCAACCCAATCTGCCAAAGGTCATGTTGCCCCTATCTTGTAGTTCTGGACCTTTTCTGTACAATTGTAACAATAATCAACTCTGCTTGAGCATATAATGTCAAATCCTCCATAGAAGGTAGGATCTCTTCATCTTCCTGATCTAGCATGGAAGGCTCATAGAGTTTCAGATTCTATACATTCACAACTGAGTAAATGCACATATATGGTGGCACATTGAGTCGATAGGCATTATGACCCACCTTTTCTAGTATCTCAAATGGACCATACCTCAGTGCCTTGATTTTATTATCAAGCCCATGTAACCTATCCTTGTTCAACTATAGCCGTGCTCTGTCTCCCACCTTGAACATTTCTTTGTTTTGTGTTGATCATGCCTGGCCTTATACTTCTTGTGTGACTTTTGCAGTGTCTCTTATACCAGTAGATGGATCTTCTTGATCTTCTCCATAATTTTTTCAGCCATCAAGGAATCTCCTTTAAGATCTTCCCTCACTCCTCCTTGTTTCCCATATGCAATATCCAAAGGTGAAGGTAAAAAATATCCAAAACAAGTTTCAAATGGGGACTTTCATGCAGAAGTGTGGACTACTATGTTGTAAGAATGTTGTATATATACGATATTTTCATCCCAGGTCTCTCGATTCTTCTGGTTATATCCCCTCAGAAGCTTCACCAAAGTCATGTTGACTACTTTCATCTACCCATTTGTATGTGGATGTAATGTTGTAGATATTTTCAACTTTGTGTTCATGTTCTCCCATAACGTAGTCTAGAATGAACTGAGAAATCTTGTATCCCTATCTGAAATGATGCTCTTTGGTACCCCAAAGTGCACCCAGACCTTTCCAAAGAACACAGTTGTTGCTTCTTGCCCAGTAATGGTCTTTTTATAGGGCATCAAAACACACATCTTGTTGAACCTGTCAACTACCATGAACAAGCAATCATATCCCTTCCTGGTTGTTGGTAAACCTCCCATAAATCCCATGGAAATGCTTTCCCAAGGACAAGTAGGTACAGTTAAGGGGTGATATAGACCCTATTTCATGCTGCTAGGCTTGCTAGTACAACAAAGCATGCATCCTCCTATGAACCCAACTACTTGCTCTTTCATCTTGGGCCAATACACATAACTATGCAAGTTGGTCATGGTTTTCCCTACACCAAAGTGCCCAACGCCTTGGAGGTGTGAGCCTCTCTAATCATTTGCAATCACTCAACTCTAGGAACTCCTAACTTATCCATCATGTAGAGTAACCCATCTTGGAGATGGTAGTAAACAGTTTTGTCACCATCGTGCACATGATTCTGACTCTAAAACTATTAAAACACCTCTATGAAGTCCCCATCCTATGAATATACCTCTTTATATGCATCATGGGTGAATGGCTCCATGTGCACAAGAGTCTCCAAAGATGCGATCTTTAATGTGGGTGGCCTTGAGAACATGTCGACCAACTTGTTTGTGCTTCCCTTTTTGTACTTGATCACTAAATGAAACTATTGTAGAAACCCCATCCACTTGTAATGTTTGATTTGTTGCAGGCCTACACATGCTATAATGGCTAGTGATATGTGTGGATTGTTGTCTCTTTTCCCATTAGATAGTTCTTCCACTTCTTCATATCTTGTACCAGGGCATAGAGATCCTTATCATAGGTAAGAAAGTTAAGAATTTACCCATGAAATACTTCATAATGGTAGAATACATGCCTTCCTCCCTGCATCAAGACCTCTCCCATAGCATCCCCACTCGCATCTATCTCCATTTCACAGGGTTGCTACAAGCTTAGTAATGTGAGAACTAGTGCTTAACTGGTCTTCTTTTCTAACTCCTCGAAAGACCTTTGTTGAACTTTTCTCCACTGGAAACTCTTCCAATTGTTGTTATGGTATGGAGTGGTGTTGTTACTGCTAAAAGTGAGGCTATGAGATTCCTTAGGTACTGTGTTGCCCCAATGAAACTTCTAAACTCAAAAAAATTAGTAGGCACTTACTATTTCATGATGGCCTCCATCTTGGTAGGATCTATCTTCATCTCTCCACCAATCACATACCCTAAACACCAAAGACTATTGTTCAAACTCACACTTCTTGAGATTTTCTAGCAGCTAGTGCTCCTTTAATGGCTCTAGCACCTGCTTCAAATGTGATATGTGCTCCTCCTAGGTAGAGTTGTATAATAATATATCATACAAATAGACAATAATAAATGAATCTATAAAATGGAGTAGTACATCATTTGTTAATCTCATAAACATAGTTTGCGCTTTACATAGGCCAAATGGCATGACTAACTACTTATAAAAACCTTGCCTAGTTTTGAAGGTAGTCTTCTAGGTATCTTGTTCTTTGACTCGAACCTGGTGATATCTAGACTTTAATTCCATGTTGTTGAAGTACTTTTCTTGCTAAAATTGATCCAGCATATCATCAATCTTAGGTAGGGGGTATCTTTTCTTAAGCGTGATTTTGTTCAACTCCTTGTAATATATACATATCCGCCCAGTCCCATCCTTCTTTGGCACAGTGATGATGGGTGACCCACCTGGTGATGTACTCGTTTGAATGACACCATGTTCTAGTAGTTGCTGCAATTGTTTCATCACCTCACTTGCTTATATAACAAACTACCTATACAGCCCAATGTTTGGAAATGGGGAGTCCAACAAAACACTCCAACAAAAAAGGTCATTGGTGAGGGTCATGCCTCTGACAAACCTTTAAGGTTCGTCACCAATGTTGCATATGGTTGCGGTCCTTAAAAAAGCATTGTTGTAAGTGCATATAGTGACGGTCCTTTAAGGTTTCTCACCAAAGCCATTTTTAATGACACTTTTGGTGAGGGTTGTTAAAGTTCCATCACTAATTCTCTCTTTGGTGACACTTCTAGAGATGATATTTTATTGACCTTACGAATGCTATTTTTGGTTACTTTTGGTGACGATCAAAAAATGTTTGTCATCATTGATAATTCCAATGAGTTTCTGATGACTCTATGTGACTATTGCTATATTTTTTTTTTTAAATAATAATTTAAGACCATTGTTATGGAGTATTTCTCATTGTGTGTTCAAGGCCATAGTGGTTAGAGTCAATCAATTTGTTAAGAAGTAATTGGTGTGTATCATTTCCCTCAAGTAATTAGAATATAGTTTTCGTATGAGACAATACATGATTCATCTTCGTTAGGTTTATTATCTAGAAAATTCCCTTTAGATGAAGTTCCACTAGTGTGTGTAGGAACCATATTATTTAATACATAATCAATCTCCACCAGTACTATTTATGAGAGAGATCTAGGACTCCTCGACACTCTTGACACACCTTGACATGCTTTGGAACACACTAACATTCCTTGGCACCTCGCATGTCTTTGAATATATTTTTACCTAGAACTTCTTGCCATGACTAGGACGCCCAAGCATATGTTGATATACCCTAGCACAACATAGCACTCCCCTAGGATGTGTTAGCATACCTTGTAGTCCCTAGAATTCCTTGGAATACCTTGACATGCATTGACATACAATAGAACTTGATGCACATTGGCACTTAGCATTTATTGGAACCTATTGTTTGTGTGCCTAACATGCCCCTTTTGAAAAAGGTAAAGTGTTGACTTATTAACCCTCTTATTTGTTCATTTCATTGCATTTTAGCTTGGTTCTCCCTTTTGTTTCCTTGACACTCCTTGACACATGTTGGCACACTTTGGCACCCTACATATCCTGGCATGTCTTGGCATGCCTTGGAACTATTTAGCACATGTTAGCACACCTTGGAACTCCCTAGCACACTCTAACACTTCTTGACATGCCTTGGTATTCCCTAGCATGCCTTACCACTACCTAACATACCTTATCACTCCCTCCTTGGCATGCATAGCACTCGTTGACACTCCCTATCACACCCTCATATTCATTCATTTCCTTGCATTTTAACCTAGTTCTCCCTTGTGTTTCCCTAGTACTCCCTAACACTCCTTGGTATGGATTAGCACTTTATGGCACCCCTTAGCGCTCTTCAACATTCCCTACCACTCCATAACGTGTGTAACACTCCCTAGAACACATTGGCACTTGGCACGTGTTGGCACTTGACAAGTCTTATCATGTCTGGCGTGCGTTGAGATTCCTTGGTATGATTTGTCATGGTTTGGTATGGTTTAACATTAAAGTTTTTTGAGATCAATTATCGGAAAGTAGGAGAGAAGTAATAGTGGAATATTTGGCACTTAGAATGAAATAACACTTGGCACTTGGCACATATTGGCACCTACACTAAAGGCATTTAGGGGTGATTTGGCTTGCAACACTCTTGCCAAAACGACCTCTAAAAGATTTTTTATGGATTTAGGGGCAGTTTTAGGAAACTCCCCCAAAATTCATGGAAATTGGAACCTTTTCATGGAGGGTTTCCAACAATTATTTTTAAAAGTGTTTTCTCATGACTTTTGGAGGGGGCTTTTAAATTTCCCCTAAATATATTTTTCATGGTAGTTTTTTGAAACCCCCCTAGAAAGTCATGAAAATTGAACCCTTTTTTTTGGGGGGGGGGGGGGGGGGGGGGGGGGTTGGGCTGGGGGGTTTAAATGACTTCCCCTAAATATATTTTTCATGGTAGTTTTTAATCACCCCCCCACCCCCCCCTCCCCCCCCGCCCCATGTGAAAGTCATGAAAAATGAACCTTTTTTGTGGCAAGGAGTTTCTAACAACCGCCTATGAAAGTGTTTTCTCATGAATTTTGGTGGGGGTGTTTAAATAGATGCCCCAAAATACATTTTTCATGGTGGTTTTTTGACAATCCCATTTTTATTCATGAGAATTTAAATTTTGGTGGTGGTTTTTGACCCACAGGCACCTCCCCCACCTCCAAAAAAAAAGAAAAACAAAACAAAAAAAGCCACGAGAATTGAACATTTAGAGTCATTCATTTAACAATCGCCTCTAAAAGTTCATTTCTCATGACTTTTGGGGAGGATAGGGGGCGGTCCAAAACCACCTCCAAAAGTTCAATTCGTATGACTTTCACGACAATGTAAATTTTGGAGGTAGTTTTGGACAAATCCCCCTTGCTCCCCCCACCTCCAAAAAAAAAAAGTCATTAGAATTAAACTGTTAGAGGTGGTTGTTAAATGAACGCCTCCAAATGTTCAATTCTCATGAATTTTAGGGGAGGGGTATATTTTGGTGTATTGAACAGGGCAAGGGGACATAAGGGTAGCATGGATGGTTCGAAGTCAATGGTTTGAACATGGTTTACTAAGATCTATAATCCTAGCATTAGAGAATGAGAAGGGGTCTTAGGACCTCATGGAATAGGGGCTAGGGGGTCTAGAAGGAAGGAAACGAGAGAAATTGATAGGGGAACCCCCAATAGTTGTGATAAGGAGATTAGGGGCCCCATTATCACAAACCATAAGCCCTTAACCCATAACCACTAAACTTCCTATCCCCTTAACCCCAAAGACATAATCCCTTAACCCCTATACCGATGACTCATAACCCATTAACCCCTTGGTCCCTTAAACCCTAAGCCAATAACCCCTTAAGCCTTAACCCCTAACTTAGAATCCCTAAACCAACCTTAAAAGTCACAACAATGTTACTTTTGGAGGAAGTTTTGGACAACCCCCCAAAAAGATATTAGAATTAAACTTTTAGAGGCAGTTGTCAAATGACTGCCTCCAAATGTTCAATTCTCATGAAATTTGGGGCAGGGAGATATTTTAGTGTATTTAACGGGACAAGGGGACATAAGGGTAGCATGTATGAGTAGAAGTGAGAGGTTCAAACATGGTTTACTAAGATCCATAATCTTAGCATCAGAGAATGAGAAGGGGTCTTACAACTTCATGGAATAGCGGATATAGGCCTAGAGGGAAGGAAACAAGAGAAATTGATAGGGGAACCTCCAATAGTTGTGAGAAGGGGATTAAGGGCCCCATTATCATAACCCATAAGTCATTAACCCATAACCACTAAACTCCCAATACCCTTAACCCTAAATCCATAATCCCTTAACCCCTATAGTCATAAATCATAACCAATTAAACCCTTGATACCATAAACCCTAAGCCACTAACCCCCTAACCCCTAACCCCTAACTTAGAATCCCTAAACCCCCTATGCCCAAACCCTTTGTCCTCTTAAACCCTGAGTTTTAACCCTTAAATCCTAACTCGTTAATGCATTGACACCTAAATCCCATAACCCTTAAGCACTTAACCCCTAAATCCCCTGACCCCTAAGCCCTTAGTCCTTGACCCTTAACCCTAGAATCCCTTAACCACTAATCCATTAACCTCTAACCCCTAAACCCCCTAGAGCTCAAACCCCTGGCCCTAAACCCTAAACCCCCTAGACCTCAAACCCTTGGCCCTAAACCCTAAACCCCCTAAGCCCTCACTCTTTACCCTTTACCTTTAACCCCTAAATATTAAACCCCTTAACGCAAAGAAACCCTAAGCCATTCTCCCAAATCATAGGTGCTTCAACTCTAATCTTCTTGGTGATATTAGGTTTTTATCTGCTAACACCTCCAAATACAACGTCCAAGAATTACTAGGGTCTAAGGAAAAGAGCCACAAGATCCCGAAATTTGATCTACATTTTATGGAAAATCACATTTCCCCAAAATATCCTCCACATATTTTCTTTCAAAGGGAAACAATATGGTCTTCTAATGTCCACAAATGCATCTAAGTTCATAGGAATAAAGGAAGACTAATATCCATGCACAACCCAAACATAATTCATATCCACTAAAAAAAAAGAGAGGATATAAGGACGTCCTTTAGTTGTCATCATCCTTTAACATTGGTTTATTCTCTTACCAAATGTATGGGTAACAATCCCATACAAGTCTACAATATTTCTTAAAGGTTATGTCCACAACTCCACAACATGCTCAAAACAACATTCAAATTCCCTTAGTTTTCTCCAAGTCTATTCGAAACTAACAAAAGCAGTTCTGAACTACATGAATGGTGAAATATTCAACCTATCAATATCTAGGTTCATCCCCTATTGACTCCCTTTTTTGTACCTTCAATACAAAGCTGACCAAGGTTGTCTTAGAATTGGATCTCCCTTTTGCATCTGGTGAGAATACCACCTCATTCTCTAGGAATGGCTTACTTCTAAATATAAGTACACTAATACTCTCAACATATGTGGGGCTCAAAGAGACATTAATATGCGAAAAAATAGGTGAAACTCAACCTTATTGTCAAACATAGGTCAAACATATATAAAAAATTAAATAGTCTACACATGTAATTCTTACACTGTGGGATGGTTTTGGATTAACTGCACCAGTTTATTTCCCCAAATCCATGTTAGATTTTCATTACATTAATTCTTCAACAACTTCTTTCAATTTTTCAAGTTCCTTTCCTTTTTCTCTAAATTTATCTTGTGATTCATGCAATTCAAGTTGATCGGGGAACCCCCCAATAGTTGTGATAAGGGGATTAGGGGCTCTCTTATCACAACCTATAAACCCTAATGCATTTTAGCCCTTAGCCAAGGGGACTCTAAGTATGGTCTAGTAAGATATATACTCCTAGCATTAGCGAATGAGAAGACATCTTAAGACCTAATGTCATATGGGCTAAGGGACCTAGAGGGTAGGAAAAGAGAGAAATTGACAAGGGAATCCCCAATAGTGGTGATAAGGGGATTAGGGACCCCATTATCACATCTCATAAGCCCTTAACCAAAAACCATTAAATTCCCAATTCACTTAACCCCCAAGAGATAATCCCTTAATATGTACACTCATAACTCATAACCCATTAACCCTTTCACCCATTAAACTTTAAGCCACTAACCCCTAACCTAAAATCCACAAATCCCCTAAGCCATAACCTCTTATTCTATTAACCGCTAACCCCCACTAGTACATATAGGAGGAAAGTCTGACATCGTACTTTGATAGTTCAGTCATATGGTTGAATTTTAATTGCAAATATTTTTTATATTTAAAAAAAAAAGTCCCCAACGTTTTTCAAATATCCGAAAATCAAAATTATTGTCTAATATCCAAGGATATGTTAGTCAGATATCTAATGATAATTTTCTTCGTAAGATATATGATGCCAATTAAATGTTAGTCAGATATATGACGTTTGACTAGGTCAATTATCTATTTATCAGAATACCAATGTTTGACAAAGTCAATATTTTTCTAATTGGATAACATCTCTCTAGTCAACATCCATCAAAATTCCAACGAAATGGCTAATTTTTTGTCATAATACAAAAATATTTTATTTTTTTAATTGCATTACAAATAGTTAAACACTATTGAGGTTTATTTTTTAAGATAATCATCACTGAAATTTTGGTAAGGAAAATGTCACATAACATTCCTCCAAGAGGACAAGGAGATATGAGATCTACATTGGAGGCTTTGGGTGATTTCCTTCCCTTGTTTCATCCATGTTTATCATCCTTAAGCCCTCACAAAATTCAGAATTACTTAACAAAGAATTTCAATCTCTAAAGTTTGAACGTACCAAAAATTGATTTGTTTCCAACCCATTTTTTTACAGTTGAACATCATGCATCATTGAGTGCACCCATGATGCTTCCTATGGGATGGGACCTAGGTATGAACACCTTGAGAAACATAAAGGAAACTTGTGTACTAAGGCTTGGTTGTACCAACATATAGCACAATAATTTCATCTCAGTTTGGCAATGATAGAATGGAAATTGAAGTTTTCCCACTATTCACATTTGTCTTAGTATTCCCAGCTAACAAATAAAAAATCATCACATCCTAGCTAGAGAATAATGAGTGAAGGAGTTGAACTCGGAAATACATTGAGCATAGAAGCAAAAAAGAAATCAACTAAGATTCTTCATATGAATCCAAGGAACTTTGAGGCATGCAATAGAATTTTTCTTAACATTATACTAGCATTTATCCGTTTGTTTATCTATAACATTAGGCTATGTAATACATGTAGTGCATACATAAACTAGGGCCAAAAAGTTTCTCATTATCTGTGACCCTACCAATGATTAGGTTTGAGGCATTAACATTTAGTTCCTTCTTGTTATGGTGTATAACATACCCCAACATATTATAGTTGACACATACACAAAATCTAAGGCTAGTTTGTGATTGAAAATAGTGATGATTAGGGTTAGGGTTTTATATAATTAAGAAACTTGGTCAAAGCCCTAGAGGTGGCTTTTCACATTGGAGAAACAACTTGCCTTTCATCACTAACTTGCACCACCCTTACAATGCATATACACATCCTAATGGAGTACATATGACTACTAATAAACCATCAAAACCTATATTAGAGCACTTGAAATAAATTTTGTCTAAGTCTTAAGAAAACCCAAAGGCATCAATCCCAACTTCCAAAGTTATTTATAGTGATTCCATGGTTTCACCCGAAATATGCATGTAAATTTATACATACGAAAAAAAGCAAGTATTTTACCCCATTCTCATAACCGAACCTTGAGAACTAGGTTGACATAGTAACTTCCCCAGTTGACATAGTAACTGCCCAGTTAGTGGTATAGTTAAGTCATCCTAGCTAAGTCAGGGACTTGACACTAGATGCAGTCGGTCTCTAGTCAGGGATTTGGAGGATCACTTTAGTTGGGACTTGTTTCAGAATAAGTGAATTGTTGCAGGTTGAACCAAAGGTCATGGAGAGTGATAACTCTTATTATATGTTGTAAAGAGAGGGGGTTGTGCCAAAGGGGCACTCACCTGAATATCGGTTTTTTCACTTTATAAAAGGAGGGGGTCATCCTGAAGGGCTCAAATTTTGGTGTGTGCACATTATAAAGAGGGGTGATCACACTATAGGGCTATCCTACCAAATTTTGGTGTTGTGATCTAAATTTTGGTGTTTACACTTGTTTAATAATAAAGAAGGTTGCGAGTTGTTTCATGCAAAAAAATGATGTTTGGTTTAATTGTTGAAGTATTAAAGAAGATGATGAATGTGGAAATACTTTACTTGGTTCTATAGTGTTGTTATGATATTCCTCCAAAAAAGAAATATAGATTTATTAAAAACAAGTATCGTATTATGAGACGTAATCCGGGTGCAGTAACTTTGTTCTATTATTAATTGGTTGTGAATCATGCCAGTGTCGTACACTCAACGGTCATAGTGCACCAAATATGTCATGTAAACAAATCAGGTTAAACAATAGATAGACACAAAACCAATCACAACTTAGCGTTTTTGGCATGGGCTCATGTGTGTGGACTAGTGAAAAACCATAATTTGGTGTTTGTGGGGAACGTGCACACATAATAAAATTTGGTGTTTTCATGGAATGCCTAAACATAACAAAATTTGGTGTTTCCACATCGTTCTTGCACAAAACAATGAGGTAAGGCACATAGGAGTGTTGGGAAATAAGGTAGGCCAAACAACGTATAGGCATAAGGTCAGTGACAACTTAACATTTTTTGGTGTGACCTCTTATGAATGAGTAAGCATCATCGCCAGATTTTGTGTTTCCATGATGCACCTACATGGAAAAAAAAAACATTGTTCCCATGACATGCCTCCGTGAAGCAATGAGGCAAGACACAAGGAAGTACTTGACAACAAGGAATGTTGAATGAAAAATAGGCACAAGGCTGGTTGCAACTTAGTATTTTTGCTATGCCCTCATGTGCAAAACTGAAAAATGGAACAAAATTTAAAGTATTATATCCCTACGCACACAAAACAAAATTTGGTGTTTTCGAGGCACATGCACATGGGACAAAATTTGGTGTATACAAGGAATGCTCACATAGAATGAATTTGGTGTTTATAGGATGTGCTCACACAGAATGGAATTTCATGTTTGCAAGGTGCCCTCACACTAAATGAAATTTTGTGTTTCTATGGAACTCTGACACAGAAAAAAAATGGGTGTTTTCAAGGCGTACTTGCATGGAACAAACTTTGATGTGCCCATGCATGGAAAGAGATTTGGTGTTTCCAGGGTGTGCCTGTACAAAATGAAATTTGGTGTTCTTGAGGAGGGCATACATGGAACACAATTTGGTGTTTTCATGTCACACTTGTAAGGAACAAAATTTGGTGTTTCCACAACATGCCCACATGAAACAAGGGTGTAAGGCATAAGGGAGAACTAGGAAACATGGTGGGTAGAATAATGGATAGGCATAGGGTTGGTCACAACTTAGCATTTTTGGCACAACCTAACATCAACACCAAATTTGGTGTTTCCACGGTGCACCTACATGGAATGAAATTTGGTGTTTCAACAACACTCCTGTGTGAAATGAGGAGGTAATTCACAATGAAGGCTACTTCTTGGCATGCCTATCCTGTGTATTTTTGGTTCAATGGCTAGAGAAAAGGTCCCTACTGCCATCACATTTTCCTTGCATGAAAACTCCTTTACAACACTAATTTCCCCATTCCCAGCTAATCTCTTATTTCCTTTGTTGCATCCTCTGTCATGCAACTCCATCACACTTTGAGTCCCCCTATAGTTTTTCTAACTCACTCTTATGAATCTAGTTCGGAAGTTGTCCACTATGACAAATGGCTATTTGGGATGGTCGACCACCAATTTTAATTCTACCTCTGACACGCTACAACTATCTCATAGGTAATTACAACTGCGGTTGTAGTATGCTCATATCACACATCCCAATAACCCACTTGATTGACTAGATGTCTAATAATTTATATTTCCACCGTGTCAACTTGTGGTGATGTTCACTACTTTCGATGGCTTGTTCCTCTTGAAATATGAATTATGTTCTCTTCTTCCCACCCCACAACCTATATTTTTATTCGCCCACGCTGGAAACCCCTTGCAAATTTCTTTCAGATGTAAGGTGTTCCTTTCCTTCTAGCTCAGGTAAGGAACACTATTTCCATCTAGCTAAGTGATGAGCTCCTATTCACTAGAAGCTAATGAGCATAGTTGTATTACCTATCTTTATCTGCATTATGCACTTTGTCAACAAAAACTCATCTACATTGAAGGAAATTTGATTTGGTTAATGGTTTCAGATGAATAAATATTTTACATGAAATTTCAGTGGTAAAGCCCCAAAATTATTATTTTTTTACCCATTATTTGATTTTTGAATGGTCATTTTATTTCATATTTTGGAATGTCCTCCTAAGTGTTGTGAGTATCCACATTTGAAAGGCCCACAGGTCAAATCTATCAGGTTTAGATTCCTGTGTGCAATGCAGATTATCACTGGTTACCATCATTTAATAATATGGAATTTTGTATTTTGTTTCCCTATGAACCAAAGCATGGTTGATGGAGGCAACATTCATAAATTTACTGTGATATTAGAAGTTTAGACTCACTTCACTATATATATGCCATGCACAAACACCTATGAATTCATTTCATGATAAGAAATAGAGAGCTTAATAACTACAAAATCTTGACTTTTTATTATTCCCTATTTACTATGTCAATTTTGGGTAAAATCTTGTCAATAGACGAATTTCACCTACATATTTCTAAAATGTTGGAGTAGAGACCTGTGTTTACTTTTGGTGAATGCATATCAAGAAGACTTTGGTTTCCATTTGTTTTACTTGTAGTGAAATAAACCAATATTGAATAGTGGTTAAGTGATTCAGAGGCACTCTCATTTGCAAAGTGCAGAACTAAAGATCTCAAGAGGACAATACAAGTACGAAGTGAATGAAGGAGTGAACGTGAAGATATAATTTATGAATAGTCAAGTGGTATGTCTTCTAACTTGCAATATCTCTATTAATAACCCTAAGAATCAAATAAATCTTACTATATCCATGGTTGATCTACATCCATTACAAGTTTAATCATATTTTAATCTCCCCTGTTATCTCTTCCTTTTACAATGATATTTTTTTCAACAACAATCAAGAGAAGTGTGGGAACTAACTGTTTCCAGAAGGTATGTATTTATGTGCAATAGTAGCACATATGAATTTTTGTGTTTTCAATTTATTAGCATACAACTTTACCTTTATGAATATTTATTGGATTCGTCTAACAAGGCGGAGGAATTGGTCGGACGGCCAAAAGTATCTGGAATTTTGGCAAAAAAAATTCAAAAAATCTGGTAAAGGCAGTGTTTGAATCGTGTTTTTGATGCTGGAAATAGATTTAGCACCATCAAAAATGTCTAGGACACCTAAAATTTTGAAGTTTAACAACTATAACTTGGATTTACAAAAATCCTAGCTTGATTTTCTCTAAATATGACTAGAATTTCCATAACTTTCCAGGCAACTTCTCCGCCTCATTAGACTACGTGATATTTATTTCCGTTGCTAGTCTTCCAGTATTCATTGTTGACCACAATTGTGCCAATTTTATGAATTTCATTCAAACACTTGTTCTTGCTTCTATTACATTTGAAATTTGTTTCTTTGGAATTTTTTTCTCCATTAGAAAAGATATTATATTTATCTTCTCATAACTTCCAAGGAATTTTATGCTTCTCATGTTACAAGTTAGAAAGCTAATGTGTTGGTTAACATAGTAGCCATAGGTGAGGGGTATATGTTCTATCAAAAGCATCTGTGAGATTTTGACAGAAGCATTCAAGTTGTTTTAGTTGAAAATTAATCTCATAAACTAAGTAATGGCGAGATGTTGGGTACTCATTGATAAATTAGAATGCTTCATGCAACTATATTTTGTTTCTCAATAGAATTTTCTAAGACTACATTTGAGCCATATTAAGCCCAAAAAAGAAATCAACACTTCTGGAGGCAAGTTTATTAGTTCAACATTTTGCATCTAATTTACAAAAATATGCACAATCATGTTTTTGGTGTGCAGTGACAGAGGTTGCAAGGCTCTTCACACTGTAAAAAAATAGAGGACAAAATATTAGTCTCAATTATACAAATCATTTGTCTTGTGTTTAACACCTTGAAATATGAAAATCCTTCGAGGACATGACTCATTCCCCCCCCTTTGTGACCCCAATGGCACATTTCCATGACAATTAACTTTAGGGAAAGGGTACCCTTTCAGTATTTTTGTGCCTAAAGTTACTCTTCTAAGAATTTGAGAGTTGTCCTAAGTTTACTCATTTTAATAACATCAATGACTTACTGCCATCCATACATAAACATGCTTCACTAGGAAATTATTAGCCAAAAGAAAATAAGATCATTAGTCGACTTCTATTATGCCTTGGATGAAGACATATTGATGTTAATTGACTACATAAGCTGATATTAAAGGGACCTGTTGAGATCAATCCTCCTTTTTCATTAACACATCTATTGGTGTAGAGGAAAAATTGTTGCCCGCAACTCTTGCTCTACAACATACATTGCTCAACTTTTGTATCCAACTAAACTCACCTGTCAGGTGAGGCAAGATAAAAGGAGAAATCCATAAATGGTTTCAACTAATATATTTCTAATGGAGGGGGGTATTTGTCCTCACTGCCATCCTTTGTGAGGGTCCTTTTGTAAAACTAGCTTCTAATCAACGAGAGTTAGACTAAAATCAACCGAACCATTAGAAGAAAACCTACAGATCTAGGATATTCTTTGTTCAAGAGTTGTACTCTTTACATTATGCCTTCCAATGAGGAATCCTATTGTTATTGGATCATGTTACCTCTAACAAGAGACTGGACAATTAGCATAAGTAAGAAATTTTGAAAACAACCCAAAAATTGATAACTAGAGGATGCAATCAACATATGTATTATAGAAAACTAAAAATTACAGGTAGTTGCTATGATGTGTTATATTTATTTCAAAGAGACATGGTTATATCTATTTATACATACTGCCTCTTGTAAAATCACTGACTATGTGCTAATTTTTATTCATATACATATATATTTCAATACAAATATGATATAATCTTGTTAATTTTTTTGTAGGGAATAGACACTTACTGATTTGCGACAATTTTCTTCTTGTATGTTTCTCCCTTACCCCTTTTTTTACAATGATAAGGTTGAACCAACAACATAAATGATATAAAAAGTCAAGAAATTCCACATGGCATGCACATAGGAGATAACGACCCCAAAGAAGAATTGTAATGCCTAAAATCTTTTACTAGAAGTGATACATTAGGGGTTTTCATTGGCAGCACTTAGGGAATCTAATAATTAGGTGAGAAAGTAGTGAGAATGGCTTCTTGGGGGTCTCTTGGATTTTTTAATAGTTAGAGGAAAGGTAATAAAGAGGTTGACAAAAAAGAAAGGGGATATGAAAGCTGAGCTGCAAAAAAAACGTTGGAGATAGGTTGAAGACAGTGGAAAGGAAACATGGGTTGTTTATATCGTCCCTTGACCTTCATAGAAGAAGGAAAAAAGAGGATTGAGGTCAAGGGATTTAATAAGTGAACCCATCCACACGAGTATAGGATATTTCCAAATATGGTCAAAGGAAGACTCTAGTACCAGGTCTATCCATATTTGGAGCAACACTGTCTATAAGCAGGTAGAGGATAGTTCCAAATATGGTTAGAAGAAGATTGTATATGTGATTAATTTCTTCAGAACTGTTTTTCTTCATTTAACTTGCAGTCTGCAAGTACTACAAAATTAGGTTTAATGCATAGTGAAATAGAAGACATAGATAACCACATTAATATCCAAAAAATTAATTAAGCTCCTTGTTGGTGAATCGATTTAGCCATAGGCTGAGCTTTTACATATCAAACATATGGTCTTCTTTAGGAGCAAGGCTGACTAATTGGGAGAGAAATCATGTTTTTTCAGTACACATACCATGGGGCTAATATCAAATCCTGCTTAATCTATGCTGAATGATTGAAGTTTCCAAAAACTAACAGTGTCTTTTATCAAAGTAGCCGGAATCAGCTAAGAAAGAAACACATTGAGGATGGAGAGTAAGAATATGACTTGGACTAGGAAATATCCTAGAAAATAAAAAGTAAAAAGTTGCTCAAAATTTCACCCAAAATTTTTTGTCAAGGATTTGTTGTTTGAAATTCTATGGGTCTGAGAAACTCCTAAATTATCCTTGAGTTTGCATCTGATTTGTGAATTTTTTCTAGGACAGGTCAAATTGGCCTGTTTTTGGCACTAAGCTAGATATGAGTTATGAGCTTTTCCTTGACACTACACTCAACACTTTTTTTGGCACCAAGGCCACTATGAATCATGAGTCCATGTCACACCCAGCAAGTCCTACTTCACAGAACAAAATCGAATATTGTATTTAGTCAAAAGTTCATAATGGTCAACAATTTCTTGAAACCAAAAAAGATTTGTTAAACTGGTCAAGGAAGAAAGATCCAATGGTGTTTGCTTGATCCACTGTTCTATAGTTGGCATTGTTTGGATGGCTAGTGGCCTAGTGAAGGCATTTGCAAAGTGTGTTGGCATTGATGTCAACATTCATGCCGGGGAGATGTGTTGGGCAGTTGACATTTCCTAACTATTGGCAGGAGTGTTGGCATTGATGTCAACTAGACTAGCTTGGATTATTTTCACAACAGATGTTGGTAGTGATGGCCTAGGAGGAATCCCATGGTTGTTCATGGCTCAGAAGGATTCCTATGATAGCTGCAAGCTTTAAGTAGAGAATCATCATAGCAGTAGGCTTAGTGGAAAAGCCATAAAATGATGAACTATTGGGCTAGTTAGGATGAAATATCAAGGTAGCTGCAAGCTTCTTTTTGAGAATCATCACAATATCAAGCTTACTGAAGAAGCCAAAAATTGATGATTATAGTGATGGACTAGATGAAATTCCATCATAGCACCAGGCTTCATGCAAAAGATCACCATGGTGGGTGTAATCTCAGTTGTTTGGAGAGTCAAGGAGCAAAAGAGTGGAAGATATTTTGGAGCCATATTAGAGGTAGTAGATGGGCTCAAAGCCTACACAAGACCCTCTCCATTGGAAATTTCTCTGGAAGAGCTTTCCAATGATATGTGGAAGTCCAAAAATCAACTTTTGGATCAAAATTTATGGCCTGCTAAAGTTCAAGTATTTGAAGCCTTAGGTAGGGAAGAATATCGGTGATCGCATATCAAAGGTCCACATATATTGACGATTGCAACAACATACCATCAACCATATCGACAATCACATATCAGAGGTTAGGCATACCAGTGCATCGCATATCGGAGTTCCAGAGACATCGGAGATCGACAGTCACAACATCGGAGCAGGTTGTATTGCATATCGATAAATCAGAAGATCGAAGATCGACACATTGGTATATCGACAAATTGGAGATCGGCACATTGGTGTATTGTATATCGAAAATCACAATATCAGAAATTTCCAAGTGTGAACCCTTTAAAATTTTTTGATATGGGTGAAGCGTCAATAACGTTATAAGCCATCGGGGACACCGATAAAGAATTAACAAAGGATTTCATCACAAAACCAGATGTCGGCAGGCCCTTTTCTCTCTCTTCTAGCGGGACACATGGTGGCATAATATTGGCTCAAATAAGGACACATGGCAGCAGGTTATTGGCTCTAATAAGGAGACATGGAAGCATTTGGTTGGCTATAATAAGGGACAAGTAGCAATTGATATTAGCATGATGTGGTGGTATGAAAGGACACTTGGGAGGCAATTTTGGCATTTTGAGGGGGCCTAATGGGCCATATCTAGGTGACATGTGTCACCTCTAGGGAGTTTCCACGTGGCAGTGATATCGTATCAGAAGTCGGTGATTGGATAATTGAGGATAGCATAACTTTATAACATTTGGTTATTGAAAAAGTTCTGATAAGAGGGGCTCTGATGTGGTGTAACTTGGTCGAGGAAACTAACAGAGTCAAGGGCGCAAAGCAATAACACAACAAGAAAGGCCTCCGACAGGATGCTAATGGAATTAACACCTAAGTGTTATACCAACCGTCATAGGCAGCGTCCTATGGTGGAGATTTGATAAGGATCTAAGAAGAAGGAGCTAAGAAAAAATAAAAAAAATTGCGTTAACTTACAATACATAAGAGGCTTCGATGTTGTATTAAGTTGATAGTCACTGGCCTAGTCATATAATAAAATGAATGCCAAACGATCAAAATGTAAGGGAATGAGGAGTATCGGTGAAGCATGCTGTGGAATTTCTCCGATAAGAAAGGTAGAGGGAGTTAAAGGCGTATGGGTCGGCCGCTGCAATATTGAATGAAGGCACAGAAGAGTTGGTTGCTGGAATAAATGGCAATTTTCATGGATCAATAGAAAACTCTGAGACAAGGCAACAAGAAAAATGATCCACAAAGAAGCCATGTTGAAGTACTGTGAAGCCATGAATAAGCATGGAGAAGCCTCAGTGATAGGAGATTTGTTCATAGAGTGGACTGTTCCTAGTGGAGTGTGCAGGTGGACTGGGAATTCATTCTCAGTATGGAGAAATAGTTAGGTGCCCATTTTCATGGTGAGTATAGTGGTAGAGACAAATATAGATGCAACAACAGCATGGAAGAGCCATGTCGAGGTATAGTGCGCATTGTGAACATAGGACAGAGTGGCAACATCGATCGAGGGGCAGCGGAGGAACAAAACCCAGGAGATCAGAAGAGCAAAGTGGTGGGAAGAACCATAGTTTCCAGTGAGAGATAAGTGGAAAAATATTTGTGTGATTGCACTATTGTGTAAGGCTGAGAGAGAGAGCATGTTCTACAGAAAATGGCCGAGAGTTCCTATGTAGAGGTAAGAGACCCCAAGAGCAGTGCTGTGTGAGAAATGCTAATGTTTCATGTGCTCTATGTGTATGGCTGAAAGAGAGACTATTATGCAGAGAAAGGTTGAGAGTGCCTATGTAGAGGTAGAGACCCCAAGATCTGTGTTGTGTTAGAAACGCTGAAGTTTCCTGTGCATTGTGAGTAAAGGTGGAAGTTTCCTAGGAATTGTGACTAAAGGAAAAATTAGCTTGTGATGTGAGAAAGGATGAAGGTTCTTGTGCAAAGAATGACGGTTGAGAGCTGAGTGTGCATTGTGGAGAGCAGAAGGCCGAGAGCTGAGTGACTTTTGATGAAGAGAAGAGAAAAGAGTTGCAAGGACTGTGATGAGTGGCTATTGTTGAGCAGGTCAGTGTGTTGCTACAGAGTGAGCAGAGTGAACAGAGAACAAATCTAAGATCAAGCAGAGTGGCTACCAATTATAGAGAACATTTAGTTCCTATTTGCATGTGGGTCGGTGCCTGCATACAAGAGGTTTTTGCTTCCATCTCTAGTGGTTCTTGAGAAGGCTTGGGGGTTGGTTCCTTCTGCAAGTTTCCTTGCAAAAAATCCAAGGAGATGCCAGTTGGTTCTTACAAAAGATACATGAGGTCGGTGCCTCACATGGTGCTTCTAGTAAGCTCGACAAGTGTCTACAAAAAGAGGGAGTTGGTGCTTCCTGCTAGTCAGTGCTAGCAAACAAACAAAGGGAGTTGGTGCTTCCTATGAGTGGGTGCTCACAAAACAGATTGATGTAATAAAGTAGGTGCTCTTATTTTACACCAATAACAACAATAAGCTTGGTGGTTTTTTCCCAAAAGGGTTTCCACGTGAAAACCCTTGTGTCTCATGTGTATGATACTCATGGTGTGTATGTTTGTACGTTTATTTCATGTTGCTTCCATATTACATATTGCTTCTCATTATATGAATGGTTTCCAAGTATGAATCAGAAAAGTAAATTGGCATAGAAATTTAAAATTAGCCTTAATATTGATTCAACCCCCTCTTATTATTATCATTGTTTCCAAAAATTGGTATCAGAGCCACATTCCTTCAAGAATAGATTAATCTCTAGAAGGTAGATCAAAGGGAAACAATGACTAATCAAGCTTGGCTAACAACAAAAAGAGTTCCATTTTTAAATGGATCAAACCATGAGCTCGAATATGAATTCTCGGAGGTTAGAATGGTGGACTATTTAATAGCTTTGGATGTTGATATGTGGCACTTCATGTTGAATGGAGAAAAAAATGAACAAAATGAAAAAGCCAAGGAGGTAATTATGAAAGGGTTGTCTAAACCAGATGATGATAAAGTGAGGCATTGTAGGTCAACAATGAAAGTGTTGAACATACTACAATTTCTACATGGTGGAGATATCCATGTGGCTCAAGAAGAGGTTGAGGAGCTCTGTTGCCCTAACAATGAACCAGAACATGGACAAGTTGATGCTCATCACACTCCTGTTGATGATGAATATGTCTAAGAGGAGAGACCATGTTGCTTAAAAGGCATGTTATTTCTTTGTGATATATGTAGAGAAATAGGTCATTCATTATCTAGATGTTCATGTGATTCACTTGAAGATAGAGAGAGCCATGCATCTAGTAGCTTTAATGAAGATAGACCCATTTTAGTAGCAATAGAAAATAAGGGATCCTCTGAAGGAGAAGAGAGTATATCCCATGGAGAGAATAAGGGTATCACTGAAAGTGATGAAGAAGGGACAATCCTTAGACTTGTGGAAGACTCCATGGACACAAATATGGGCTTAGATCTCTGTGGTAACTCAACTAGCACCTTTGATAGTGAAGAAAAGGATTTAAATGAAAAGATATTTTTAGAAAGAAGTTGATCTCTGCTCTAAAGGAAATCAAGGACCTATCAGAGGCAAATCTCAAGCAAAAGGAGCAATTAAAAATCCATGAGCTTTAGAATGCGAAGTTGAGAAAAACAATGGTTGAAATAAATTCTCAACAAGAAGAGGCTAGCAAAATGACTGGGATGTTAACCAATTAGTTGAGCGAAAAGGAAGCTTACTGTGGGCGACTAAAAAAATGAGGTAATCGCATTGAGACATGACTTAGAAAAGTCAAAAATATATTTGTGTCAATATCAGAAGGTTAAGAGGAGCACAAAGGCCTTGAATGAGATTCTTGTTAAGAAAGGATCCTTGCTCATTAACGTTGGTTTGTCTTTCAAAGAAAAGCCAAGCTCCAAGATGGTGAAGGTTGAAGTGTCAACTTCCCAGGTAAAGGGAGTCCAAGGTTCCAACAACAACAAAGAAAGAAAGCTTGTTGGACAACAACATCACCATGGAAAGTAGCAGTAGCAAAAGAAGAAAAGGCAACAGTAGAAGGCCAAGAAGCAACAGCCGATAGTGCAACAGAAGAGGGCTAGGCAGCTACAAGGAAGAGTGCATGATAACAATGCAAGATATCATAGAAGGCACATGAAGAGCCAATAGAGGTCCTTTCCTACTGAAGGAAAAATCCTTAAAAGAAAATGTAACATCTATCATCAAAATTATTTTCATGGATTTTGTTTTTCTTGCAATAATTTTGGAAATAAGGCCATAGACTGTAGATGGCATACAAGGAAACAAGATGTGCTAGGTAGACACAACCCAATAATGTACAAAAAGTCTAGGAGACAACATGTTGGCCATGATAGGGGTTTTGGCAATAATGTTGTCAAGAAAATTAACTCCTCTGCCCGGGCTTAAGCCATGTTGAATGCTAAAACTATGGAAATCTCAGGCACAAGAGAGCTCACCACAAAAATGAGAAGAAATGGAATGCTTCTCAGCATATGCATGCGAATGCAGCAACTTGGGATTTGAAGACAAGGAGAAAGAATGGAGTTGAGAAATACATACTTGTCTTCAATGCTCTGTGTCAAAAGAGAAAGATGAAAAGAGGAGGAAGAAATAAGGAGAATGATCCTTCTACTCTTGTAGTAGACCCCTCTATAAGGCAGAAAGGCTCCAAGTGGATTTGGGTGAAGAAAGAGGAGGTGAAAGATAAGTTTCCTCTATTCATGTGCAGTCAAGAGAAGACCCAAACATGGGCAAAGAAGAAGAAAGATGGTAATGCTTTTGTCAGAACTCGACATTTGAAGGTTTGGAGGAAAAAGGGGGATGATCTGCTCAGGGGGAGTAGATCCTTTGTTTCTCTTCAGTGAAGGAAGATAATGGCCTCAAGGGAGGCTGGATAAGTCAGATGTAGGAAGCCAAAAATAACAAATAGAAAGGTGCATCTGATTGTGAAGGTATGGCTATGTTTTTCTTGTTGATTACAAGAATAAAATGGTTTATTTTGAATGTATCAACATTGGAAAAGAGGAGTGCATCCAACATCAAAAGTACACAACAATATCTTATGTTGTGGGAAGAAGATGGGTTGCAATGGAAGTGTGGAATGACATGAAGCTCACGGTCAAGTCAGTTCCATAAGATCAGTCCCCACGTAGAGACAAGATAGAATTTGTAGGAGATCAAAGACAATTGGCTCAAGAGGAGCTACTTTGATAAGCAGTAGTAGACAACAATTGGCAGCCTCGGAAAGGAAGATTTCTGAGCAAATGAAATGAATATATTTTTGGTGAAATACCCTTATTTCATTTATATTGTGAGTTTGATTATGCATAGCAGTCTTGTGTTCATGAAACATAATTGATGTAGTATTTTTCATGCCCCTTAACCCTCGATTGGTATATATATGTCAATTTGTTGTGTTGGGCTCATGTTGAGTAACCTTGTGTGCAAATGGACATCTCTTTTTGAGAAAATAAATATTGGAGTTTTCCTGGTACATTGTTCCATTTGTATAATTTCTTTTGGTGCAATTGGTATAAGAAGAAGTCTCTATTGTATGAGAATGATATCAAGGGGAGAAGTGGAGATGCTAAAAAATGTGAGCACGGTCTCGGAAGCAACGACAACAACAAAGAATTGCGAGCTGAAATGCATCATCATTAATTAGTATTTGCAACAGTAGCAATGCCATGAGTAATTCAATTGGTATCAATCTTTAATTGATACAAAATATGAATTAGTGGAGAGAGTGCTCAACCAGAAGCCATAAGTTGTCCAAAACTAGAGGCATACAAATCAGAGGCAGTATATGTTCAGAGGGAGCATATCACATATGCCAAGTTTTTGGAGCAGCAGTAGTGACAGTCTTAGAAGAGATGTCCATGAAGCAGAATGCACATCTCAATAGCTAGACTCTGGTCTTCACAGCCAAGTGATTGCATGGGGAGAGAAAGGTATCTTATAGCCCTTGCCATTGATGTCAAAGGGGGAGAGAATTGTGGAGAAGTTTTGATGGCCTGTGCAGAATAAAGCAAGCCATCGGTGTCTCATGCAATGAGATGTGTGGAAGCAACATGAGGATTGGCCATCACATGAAGAGAAAGATATAGTGTTTCCATGAATACCAAAGGGGGAGATTGATGGAAATTGGCATTGTCTAGATGGCGGGTGGCCTAGTGAAGGCATCTACAAGTGTGCTGGCATTAATGTCAACAGTCATACTGGGGAGATGTGTTTGCCAATTGGCATTGCCTAACTGTTGGTAGGAGTGTTGGCAATGATGTCAACTATACTAGCTTGGTTGCTTGTCGAAACATATGTTGGGAGTGATGGCCCAAGAGGAGTCCCATGGTTGTTCATGGGTGCAAGATTTAAGTAGAGATTCATCATAACAACATGCTTAGTGGAAAAGCCAGAAAATGATGAACTATTATGCTGGTCAAGATGGAATCTCAAGATAGTTTCAGGCTTCTGGTAGAGAATCATCATAGTAGAAGGCTTATTGAAGAAGCTAGAAAATCATGATTATAGTGATGGACTAGATAGAATTCCATCATAGCTACAGGCTTCATGCAAAGGATCACCATGGTGGGTGTAATTTAAGTTTTCTGGAGAGTCAAGGAGCAGAAGAGTGGAAGAGAGTTTGGATCCATCTCGGAGGTAGTAGATGGGTTCAAAGCCTACATTGGACCCTCTCTGTCACGCCCCTACACCTGCGGTAGTCTTCCAACCGCTTGTAGCAAGGTGCAGCACCACCGAACGCTTTCTTTTCACCAATACTAACATTCGTGGACTGCGCCTACTTTCACATTAACATTACTTAGCTTGTGTTTCGCAACCAAGTAAACTTGAAATTATCCTTTATACTTAATGAAGCCCATACTCATTCATTATCATCATGCAATTATACCAAGAACAACAACAATTGCAACAAGTATAAAGGGGAGGGGCAACTCCCCGTAATGTGAGTCTGCCCGAAAATATATTAAGAATATCAGTTTTACAATATACAAGTGTGCCTTGCCAAACCAAGTCTCACACTTAGTCAAATATTACAAAGAGAGGCAACCCTACCTTTTACAATACATGTACACCTCTTGCACGAAGCGTGGTGCTCACCCAAGCCACCTAGATACCCCTGCCAAGTCCTGTACAAATCTGCACATCCACCGCACCCCGGCCACACCTTGCCCACTCTTCGACCAACTCAAGACAACCTCCAAGTGCACCTTCAAGTGGAGCGCATGAGATATGCGTAGCTCCACTTATTTCTGCACACTTCTAGTTTACCCCTTGACTCTTATGCGTAGAAGAGATGAGAGAATGTGATGATGAAATGAGCTCTAAGGCTCACACATATATAGCCATGCTAGCTTGGGTTTACATGGGGTGTGCAGCCCCTTGGCCGACCCCCAAAGCCACCAACAAGCGCCCACAAGACTCTTCCTCAAGTCGGCTTGTACGCTCTCATAACCATTTTATAAGTTTTGCTCCACACTTAGCCACATTTCTAAGTGTCGTGCCTTTCGTCGCATTTTGTTCATGGTATCGTTGCATTTCTTCCGCAGCACCGTCGCACTTGCATTTGTCGCGCGCCCGTCGTGCGTCCGTCGTGTGCTCGCGCGCCCGCCCGCACCCTCGTGCATGGCAACTTCGCCCGGCGCCCATCGCACAATCACCCGGAGGCCTTACATCCTCCTCCACCTGAAATCGTTGTCGTCCTCGACAACATACCATCCCGGTAGCCATCCACCAAGATCATCATCATCCACGATGTCGACCTTTCCACACAAGGCAAACATCCCTGCAACATATGTAGAGTCTCATCTCCATCATATCTCGACTTAGTGACCAACTGCCACCAAGCTCACCATACCAAGGTATGCACCTCAACGGTATGCTCTCCATCAGATATCATCTCGATCCATGATCATTGACCCTTCTGCCACAATCTCCACTACAACATCTCGTGTTGACCTCATCATGTGTCCCTCCTCCATTTAGTCTCCCTGTCAGATGCCAACACATATGTGTTACCATGTCTCAACTAATGCCAACATATCTCTGCACATTGGTACCCCTCATGACTCGAACTAGTCGGGTGATCAGTCCAACCATACGCCCAAACCATAAGAATGCACATCCTTATGCCATCACAAGTCTTTCCCTGACTTCTGCTACATCTCAGACTCATCAAGAATCTATCAATCATCCCATGCTCAGGTCCATGGAAACTCCATCTCATCTGCAACATGCTCCATATAACCAACCTGATGTCCATGACTCTAGTTTTCCATGATGTCCAACCCATGTAGACTCCATCTCAACCTCTGGCCATCTGCATCCAAGTCTGCACTTGTCATAAAGAAGCCTCCTCCAAGGCCCCTTGTAAAGTTGGTGTGGTTCCTCCCTACCAAGGCCTCCACACCAACCTTCCTCCAAGCTTATCTAAAGAGAAAGGAAGGTCAGGAAGTTTCCTCCCTAACTCTCATCCACCCATGTGTCAGATTGATGTTGTGTCCTCAAGTATCTGTGCACAGCCTCAATCTCCTCACATGTACATCCAAGCTCACCTAGCTTGTCCTTTGTCAACTGAAAGTCATATATGCCCATAGCATACCTGCAAAAGTCCACTATCCCAGCAGGATCTCTACCTCCATAATCCTCATCAACCACTGCCTCTGAAGTAGCACTCGGGCTCCCTTCACTTGCAACTCCATTGTGAAGATCATCAGTAGAAGATGCTCCCAACAAGTGTCTCCATGTTCGTGAGGTTGTTTTCTCACTCCCTTTATCCTTCTTTCCGGCTCTTGCAACGAAGTCAACTAGCTTCCTTTCCTTCGTTGTTTGAGTCACACTCCCAAGTCCTCTTTGCTCCACATCCTCATGCTTCACATTCGGATCTTTGGGATACAAAGTCATAGAAGCCATCCTTGGTCTATACCCCAAGCAACTTCTTCTATTCATTGGTACCATCATGGTCTTCCCTTCAGCTGTGATCAAGAGAATGTCCCGGTCCACCATTGGTATGGCTTATGCAAGCTCCATAAAGTCCAGCCCCAACACCATAGAATGATCATCCATGTCCACAACTCTCAAGTCCAACTTTCCAAACCACGATCCTACTTTCACCTGAGTGTCTTTCAACACCCCATCAACAGCTCTAATGGTAGAGTTGACTGCTTTGAAAGCACTTGATTCCCTCTCCATCTTTGCTCTCTTTCCAGAAGACTTTGCTACCTTCCTGCTTAAGAAGCTATGAGTAGCCCTCTTATCCACCAAAGCTGCAAATCTCTTGCCTTTCACGGTCACCTGCACAAAACTTAACTTCAAGGAATCACCTTCCTTTGTTGGCTTTGTCTTGCGCCTCACATCAGCAACCTTCTTCAAGAATTCGGCCTCAGAAGTGTCAATTGGCTCATGCTCCACCTTGACATTCCTCCTAAGGTACTTCACCTCCTTGCTTGGCTCCTCTAAGCAACCCGATCCTGGTCCAGCCTGACTCCCTTCCAGCTTGCCCTTCATCGCATCTTGCTCAAGTGCACCAACCAAGTGCCCACTGACCAAGTTCATAGAACTAAACTTCCGAATGTCCTCTGGATGCTCTCGGTATTGAGTTCCCAACCTGTCAATGTAGTCGAGCTCTTCCTGCTCAATCACAACAATCTTCTTACCAAGAAGCTTCTTCTTCATCTCTTCCTCAATTTGCTTGATTTCGGCTTCCACCCTGGCACTTTCCTTCCTCAACCGGGCTCTTTCATTAAAGAGCTCTTGAAGATCAAGACCACTTCGTTGGATCTCCTCATCAAGTTCCTTGAGTTCAACATCTGTCGTACTTCCGCATTGGCTCTTGAGTTCTTCAAGTTACCTCTTTAGTTCCGAACAGCTTTCTCGAATCTTCATGTTCTCAGCCTTCATCGAAACCCATTCAGAACTTCATCGACTCATATGTTCCAACACTTCGTACCAGAGAGCTTTAACTGCACTATGGCTAGATTCACCTTTCGTAGGTTCATCTACCATTGCTGCCTTTTCAACCTTCTCCATGTTTATCGAGTCACCTGCAACCTGAACCAACCCTTGTTCCACTTGTGTGAAACGGTTTCCTTCACCTGCAAGTACCTGGCACGAGCAACCCTGCTCAACAGCTTCACCCTTCAATACCCGGAATCAACTGCTCTGATACCACCTGTCACGAAGTGCAGGTGTGTATCAGCTTCAACGCTTCAACACCCGAACCTGTTTGAGCTTTGATACCACCTGTCACGCCCCTACACCTGCAGTAGTCTTCCAACCGCTTGTAGCAAGGTGCGGCACCACCGAACGCTTTCTTTTCACCAATACTAACATTCGTGGACTATGCCTACTTTCACATTAACATTACTTAGCTTGTGTTTCGCAACCAAGTAAACTTGCAATTATCCTTTGTACTTAATGAAGCCCATACTCATTCATTATCATCATGCAATTATACCAAGAACAACAACAATTGCAACAAGTATAAAGGGGAGGGGCAACTCCTCGTAATGTGAGTCTGCCCGACAATATATTAAGAATATCAGTTTTACAATATACAAGTGTGCCTTGCCAAACCAAGTCTCACACTTAGTCAAATATTACAAAGAGAGGCAACCCTGCCTTTTACAATACATGTACACCTCTTGCACGAAGGGTGGTGCTCACCCAAGCGACCTAGATACCCCTGCCAAGACCTGCACAAATTTGCACATCCACCGCACCCCGGCCACACCTTGCCCACTCTTCGACCGACTCAAGACAACCTCCAAGTGCACCTTCAAGTGGAGCGCATGAGATATGCGCAGCTCCACTTATTTCTACGCACTTCTAGTTTACCCCTTGACTCTTATGCGTAGAAGAGATGAGAGAATGTGATGATGAAATGAGCTCTAAGGCTCACACATATATATCCATGCTAGCGTGGGTTTACATGGGGTGTGTAGCCCCTTGTCCGACCCCCAAAGCCACCAACAAGCGCCCACAAGACTCTTCCTCAAGTCGGCTTGTACGCTCTCATAACCATTGTATAAGTTTCGCTCCACACTTAGCCACATTTCTAAGTGTCGTGCCTTTCGTCGCATTTTGTTCACGGTATCGTGGCATTTCTTCCGCAGCACCGTCGCACTTGCGTTTGTCGCGCGCCTGTTATGCGTCCGTCGTGTGCCCGCGCGCCCGCCCGCGCCCTCGTGCATGGAAACTTCGCCCGACGCCCATCGCACAATCGCCCGGAGGCCTTACACTCTCCATTGGAAATTTCTCTAGAAGAGCCTTCGAACAATATGTGGAAGTCCAAAAATGGACTCTTGGATCAAAAGTTATGGTCTACTGAAGTTCAACGATTTGAAGCCTTAGGCAGGAAATAATATCGACGATCGCATATCAAAAGTCCAGAGATATCGTCGATCACAACAGTAGATCATTAGCCATATCGCTGATCACATATCAGAGGTTAGGCATACTAGCACATTGCATATCGGAGGTCTAGAGACATCGAAGATCGGTGGTTGCAACATTGGAGTAGGTTGTATTGCATATCGACAGATGGGAAGATCAAAGATTGACACACTGGTGTATTGAAAAATTGAAGAACAACACATTGGTGTATCGCATATCAGTGATCACAATATCAAAACTTTCTAAGTGTGAACCCTTAAAAAATTTGCGATATGGATGAAGCGTCGATAGCATTATAAGTTGTTTGGGATGTTGATAAAGAATTAACAAAGGATTTCATCACAAAACCAAAGGTCAGCGGGTCCTTTTCTCTCTTCTCTAGGAAGACACGTGGTGGCATATGATTGGCTCCGATAAGGACACACGACAACATGTTATTGGCTCTGATAAGGACACATGGTAGTGTCTGGTTGGCGCTGATAAGGGACGATTGGCCGTTGACATCAACATGACATAGCGGTACGGAAGGACACATGGCATGAAGTTTTTGAATTTCAAAGGGGCCTAATAGGCCATATCTGGGTGACACATGTCACCTCTAAGCAGTCACCACATGGCAGTGATGACATCATATCAGAATTTTGTGATTGGAGGGTTAAGATATCGAAACTTTATAATAGTTGGTTATTGAAAATGTTATGATAAGAGGGACTTTGATGTGTTAGCACTTGGTCAAGGAAACTAATAGAGTCAAGGGCGTAGAGAAATAACACGAGGAGAAAGGCCCCAGGTAGGATGCTAAAGGACTTAGCACATAAGTGCTATACCGACGGTCACAAGCAGTGGAATTATGGTGGGGATTCGATAAGGAGCTAAGCAGAAGGAGCCAAGAAAAAATCAGAACTTCGCGTTAAGTTACAATACATAGGAGGCTCTGATGTGGTATTAAGCTAGTAGTCACTAGCCTGGTCATATAATAAAACAAATGCCAAAGGAGAAAAGTGCAAGGAATTGAGGAGTATCAGTGAAGCATGAGGTGTAATTTCTCTCGTAAGAACGATGCAGGGAGTTAAAGGCATATGGGTCGGTAGCTGCAATATTGAATGAAGACATAGAGGAGTTGGTCGCTGGAATCAATGGTGACTGTCATGGATCAATAGAAAACATTGAGACAAAGCAACAAGGAAAATGATCCACACACAAGACATGCTAAAGTACTGTGAAACCATGAATAAGCATGGAGAAGTCTCAGTGATAGGAGATCTATTCACATAGAGGATTGTTCCTATTGGAGTGTGCAGGTGGACTGAGAATTCATTCTAAGTATGGAGAAATAGTTAGGTGCCCATTATCATGGTGAATGAAGTGGAAAAGACCAAGACAAATGCAACAACAACATGGAAGTGTGATGCCGAGGTAGAGTGCGCAATGTGAACACATGACAAAGTAGCATCATTGATCAGGGGAAAACAGAGGAACAAAACCCAGGAGATCAGATGAGAAGAGTAGTGGGAGGAAACATAGTTGCCAGTGAGATCTAAGTGGAAAACGATCTCTCTGAGTGCACTGCTGTGTAAGGATGAAAAAGAGCTTGTTCTGCAGGAAAAGGCTGAGAGTGCCTATGCAAAGATAAGAGACCTTGAGAGCTACACTGTGGGAGAAAGGCTGATGTTGCTTGTGCTCTGTGTGTAAGGATAAAAGAGAGCCTATTTTTTAGATGAAGGCTAAGGGTTCCTATGTAGAGGTAGAGACCTCGAGAGCTGCATTGTGTTAGAAAGGACAAAGTTTCCTATGCGTTGTGAGTAAAGGTGGAAGTTTCCTGTGCTGTGAGAAAGGCCAAAGGTGCATGTGTAGATAATGAAGGTCGAGAGTTGAGTGCGTGTTGTGGAGAGTAGAAGGCCAAGAGTTGAGTGACTGTTGATGAAGAGCAGAGAATAGAGTTGCATGGATTGTGATGAGTGATTGCTATTGAGCAGGTTAGTGTGTTGCTTCAGAGTGAGAAAAGTGAGTAGAGAACAAATCTAAGATCAGGTAGAGTGGGTGCCAATTACAGAGAACATTCAATTCCTATTTGAGTGTGGATTGGTGCCTGCATACAGGAAGTTGGTGCTTCCATATCTGATGGGTGCTTGAGAAGGCTTGGGGGTTGGTGCCTCCTACAAGTTCACTTGCAAAAATCCAGAAAGATGTAGTTTGGTACTTGCAAAAAATCCGTGAGGTCAGTGCCTCACATGATGCTTCTGGTAATGTGGACAGGTGTGTACAAAAGGATGGAGTTGGTGCTTCCTGCTAGTTAGTGCTAGCAAAAAACAAAGGGAATTGGTGCTTCCCGTGAGTGGGTTCTCACAAAACAGATTGATGCAATAGAGTAGGTACTCTTATTTTACATCAATAATAACAATAAGCTTGGTGATTTTTTCTCAAAAGGGTTTCCACTGATCCGAATGGAAAATGGCATCAACCCATGGTACTCATCCACCCATATTATTCATCGACCCATGGAATTTACCCATGGTATTGTAAATGGCATCTGCCTGTGGTATTGTAAAATCCACCCATGGTATTCATTCACCCATTGAATTGACCCGTGGTATTGTAACTGAAAAATACTATAAGTAACAAGTCACATTTTGTAAAAAGACAGTTTGTCCGCCACAATGTAGCTCTTACAATTATTCTCTGTTTTAATAAAAATATTCTTTGTGGTTTGTTTATTAGGCATTCTCCTATTTTTCTTCTGGCAATTCAAGTTTTCAGATTTTGGGGTTCTCTCCTCCCAAGATCCATTTCAATCTCTTAGATCTTGGGGGCCTCCGCCCAAGATCTGGATCAGTGGTATCAGAGCAGGTTATGGTTCCATGGGAATGAGGGTTTGATGCATATTTTAGTTCCAAATTTTGCAGCAATATTCAACAAACTTCAGGCATGTGCTACAACCTCCACAGAGCACTTTCTTGGGTCAAGCAGGAAGAATTTTTTTCTCATTTTTTTGCAGGAATTTTTTTTTTGGGTGGCGACTTTGAAGATCAGATCTGAAACATTTGGTACAAAATTTAAAAAAGCAAATACCAGATCTAGATTCCTCTCGAAAAATCACCCAATTTCAAAAAAAAAAGGGTCGAATCAGAGTTCAAATGTGGGAGATATCGTTGATTTAAAATCAGCTATTTTTTCAGAACTTTTGTGACGGTAGAATAGTTGCAGTGCAAATCTGAGATTTCAGATTGTCTAGATAAGGATTTCCATCACATGGGAAGATGAAAAATGGTCCTTCTGCTTCCAAAAATAGGTTATAATAAATATTCTGAGTTATATTGACTGAGTTATGTCCATTTTAATTCTGGAGCAACATTCGGAGCGGGTTCCATTGGAGACATGCCCTCCCACCCAACTTTAGTAAGCACTTGCTTCACATTCATCAGTTTCAGCATAGAAGCATTTGGCTTGGGTTATTTGGAGACGTGCCCTCCCACCCCAGGCTATGTAGGCACCTGCTACTTCATCAGCAACCAACATCACGGTTATGGGTCAATCGCACAAAATCCTTGTCATCGAAGTCCATTTGCTAGGCCGCACACTGTTAGCATCACAGTTGGTCACAAGCATTACAGGGTATCTCTATCCTCGGATCTTCATTTGAAATGGTTATGGTTCATCCAAAAACCCACACTTTATTGAAGTCCATTTGCTAGGCCGCACACTGTCAGAATTACAGTTGGTCACAAGCATTACAGGGTATCTCTATCCTCGGATCTTAGTTTATCATGGTTTTGGGTTAACCACAAAAAACCCTTATCTTTAGTGGTTCTTCATATTCAAAAAAGGCTTCGTAGGAGGGAACTTTATGCAATGGGGACCATTTCTTCTTAAGGAGGGAGGAATGATCCGAATGGAAAATGGCATCAACCCATGGTACTCATCCACCCATATTATTCATCGACCCATGGAATTTACCCATGGTATTGTAAATGACATCCGCCTGTGGTATTGTAAAATCCACCCATGGTATTCATTCACCCATGGAATTGACCCGTGGTATTATAATTGAAAAATACTATAAGTAACAAGTCACATTTTTTAAAAGGACAGTTTGTCCGCCACAATGTAGCTCTTACAATTATTCTCTGTTTTAATGAAAATATTCTTTGTGGTTTGTTTATTAGGCATTCTCCTATTTTTCTTCTGGCAATTCAAGTTTTCAGATCTTGGGGTTCTCTCCTCCCAAGATCCATTTCAATCTCTTAGATCTTGGGGGCCTCCCTCCAAGATCTGGATCATCCAGATGAAAACCTTGTGTCTCATGTGTATGATACTCATGCTGTGTATGCTTGTCCATATTGTTTTTCTTGCGAGGATTTAGAAATGGGTTGAATTCAATTTCTTCTGCTCGATCCAGAATATGAAATTAATTAGTTTCTAGATTTAAAGATAGCTCAAAAACTGAAGATGGCACACCTGTTTCTGCAAAAGCTAATGTTATTAGGAAATTGGAGTTGCAATGATTTCACATTTTCAGTGTTCTTTGCTATTAATATGGGGAAATCAATTTTGCAGATCTCGTCCATCAATTCATACTCGACAACGAGTGAATCCTAGAGGTTCTTGTTGGTACAGACCCTGTCCACTCAATAACTTCTAGGAAATTTACCTACCTAAGAGTCCAACTCACAGGTAGATGGAGAAACTCTTAGGTGTCAAATATAAATGCCAAATGGGAAAAAAAAATACTCATTTTGGATGATATTTTCTACAAAGTTATTGTCGAGTCTGAGCAGAATGCTTACACTTTGGCTTTGCAGAGTTTTTTGTTGATTGATTTTTTTTAATGTTGGCAAGAGCACCACTAGAGAAGGGAGATATACAATGCAATTTTTGCAACAAATCTATTAGTGGGGGAATAAACTATCCAAAATACCATTTGGCTCAAAGATAGGAACAAATGTAAGAGAATTCCCAAGTGTGCCTATAGATGCCTATAGTTTATATGCTATTGAAGCTGCAAAAGAAAAAAAAGGAAGAAAATCAAAAGCTGCAAAAAAAAGGGAAAGAAAAAGTAAAGGGCTGAAATTGGTGGTACTTGTATTTTCATTTTTTGCATCTGGTTCTTAAACCAAAAAATGAAAATGACATTTTTGATTCTCCTGAGATCCTTTATGTTCCCTACCACCAGGCACTCCTCGTCCTTTTCCTAATGTTGGTGGTTGTTCTTACTTTATATGTTTATTTGTTAACTCATGGGTTTTGTGCAAACAACACGAGAAATGGACCATGTGAATCTCATTAGGAAGCACATATTACACACATGAAACTCATGAAATGGCGCACTGAGGGCCTACACCCATTCTATGCTCAGGAAGTTTAGGTAAAACAAAAAGACGCTGTAATAAGTAAAATGAAAATTGCCAATCCTCAAAGCAGTAGGTTTGTGTGGGATACATGCTTGAGTAAGTTTAATGCCCTTAGGAAAGTCACTGTTCATTTGATATTCATTCATGCAACTTCATGTGGTCCAAAGTGTAATTGATCATTCATGAGGTGGGTGTATGCTCATGGGAATTCACAGACAACAACGAATAAAGCTCAGAAGATGATTTTTGTTGCCTCACATGTGAGGCTTGAGCTCATATTCTTTGTTAATGAATAATAAAAGGATGCAAATCTTTTTTCAAATGGTGAGGATGATGTCCTGAACGAGGTTTTCTTAGATCTGGTAATGTAAAATTTTAAACATATGAGTTTAGCATTGGATTGTTTGTATTGTTCTCTTTGCCTTTGTTACCATTTCCAGGGTTTTGGTTTCAGGGGGAGGAAGAAAATAGCGAGGATAAAACCTATTAGTTTCTCAAGCTCTAGCATTGATCTTGTACATGAGTTTTGTTGTTAATACTCACACATCCTTTTCATAACTGATTTTGTTTGTTGAGGCAGTGGAATTGCAGATTCTAGTCTTATAGATTTAGAGTTTTTATATAACTCACACCTTTTCTACTAGATCAACACACTCATTACTTCTATATTGTAAGGTAATTTCTGAATATAAGTAGAGTTATTATTGTGATATGAATGATTTTTTATACGACTGCAGGTTTCCAATTCATATCATTATATTGATTTTCATCCATCTTGATGTATTTGGAGTGGCAAAAGTGAAGGAATCAGCTCATGGGACCGTTTTTTTTAATTGGCGTGACGTAGTTTTGTGAAATGAGTTCTAAAACCTTTTAGGAGAATTTTGAGGCATCAAACTACTTTTTTGGGGGGTAAAACATTGTTTCTTTAGTTTCACACTATTTCTGGGAAAACTAGTGTCTTTTCGAGTGACTAGCCCTCTAGGTTTGGCAGCTATCCTAGAATCAACAATTTAAAGCAATTCATGATTTATTCTATGTATAATAGATAAGAGAAAGACAAAGGTACCAACCTGGATCTTCCACTTAACTCCTTGCTTGATCTCTCTCCCCCTTGACAGAACTTGCAACTCCTCTCCGTACTTATCCCGCTTGGAGAGTACCTGTAGAAACACAGTAACAAAGAACTGTCAAAGCATCTTGATCTATTATATCATAATAATTATGGAATCAGAAATATAATGAACATACAATGGCATTCACAAATAATAACATTCACAATTGCACAGTTATATGGAAGAAAACTCGAAGAACTTTATTAAATAAAAGGGAGAATTACAACCCAGTTTTCTGATCCAGCATCATCCTCCTAGCATCAAGCCCTCTTCACCTCATGAAATAGCAATATCACACCAACAATACAATGCTCTTTAGTTAAACTATCAGCACCTACTTGCAATTCACAATATTCCAGCCTCTGGTTCTCTTAGATGTGGGATCCATTTATAGATGTGTGCAAGGGTGTGAGTCATCTTTGGGGTTTGATTAGTGTCATTCAACTTGTTACATTTGGTTCCACAAGAGGGGAGATAACTGAAGTTTAGATCTATTACTCATCCTTGGGCGAATTCAGAAAGGCAAGTGTCAGAGGGGAAGTTTCTGGAAGATTCTATGAGCATCCACTTAGCAAACTATCCCGGACATTTGTCCATCATCGCTCATTGCACCCTATAGAAGGCACAAACAGTATGCATCGCACCTGAGCAGTGTATCACTCAGTATGCATCACACCTGGCCAGTGTAGCAGTTAGTATGGTGTAGTTTAGGCCATTTCTAGATGGTTTTTCAAGTGAAACTTTTGGGGAATGATATCAGATGACCATGTTCTTTTAGGGTATGAAACAACTCTTTTAGGGGTTAAAGATCCCTAGTTTATCGACATATAATATTGGGGATGAAGTGCCCAAATATGTCTATAACAGTTTCCCCTTAAAGCATGAAGTCGTAAATCTTTGATGTCGGGTGAAATGCTTTATCATGAGGATCCGAGGTTTCGAAACTGGAAGGTGACCTGTATAAGATACAATACAATAAATTATCATAATATAATTTTCATGATCTAGCTGAGGCGGGCATTCCCATGCTTAGCTTTATAAATTCATTTCATGTACATAGATCAGATAGTCGTCGACAATTGCAGACTGGTGTAGAGTCATCGTCCCTGGCTTGGATGACCATCTGTGCAGCTTCTGTGTACATCTGATGTCTTTATATCCCTGAATATATCACAGCTCGGATGGATGAAACTAGATCCGGGGTCTTCAAACTCGTTCAATATTCGCCCGATGTACAAGTCGATCCATGTGAAAATATGTTCTGAAGTCGAACATGGAAAGACATCGCCTGATTACCAGCCAATAATGTGAGCTGTTAACAAATGTGAGAGGAATCACCAATAATGATAATGATCCTCAAGGTACTATAGTACAATTCACATGGTGTGAATATATGATCCGATGTCGAACACCACGCAAAATATTTTGGTTGAAGGCCATTGATGTCAACCTGTTGCCTGAAGTGAGAAACTTGCCATTGAGGCATGCAAGCTTCAAAGTACTGAAAGGGTTGTTTCTAAGTCAACTTCTTGGATAATGAATTGATGTCAACAATAAGTGACTCATCGTAAGAGGCCTTGATGTATCCCACATCTATGACACGAATTGAAGCAAATGATTTTCTATAGGTGAAAACGATCTGACGACACAAGGTTCAGGAATGGTGGTCATGAAAAATGGAGGTTGAAGGTATTGCAGTGGTTGAGGCATTAACTGGATGGTGAATTCTCAACTGAATGACTTCTCTTGAACATATCGGTGCCACTGAGATGGATTGGTAGCATTAACCCCAAAAGATGGATGGTGTTAAAAACCAATGGTAAGACGACTGGTGAACGGAATAACCCAACCCAACTCAATCATGGAGATGAAGTGAAAGTGTCATGTTCAAGAGCGACCTACTACCATAACGTTTTCAAGTTTTCTTCCTTTTTTCCCCAGTCATCACTGACTAGTACCTCTTTATTTTTGTCAAGCTTGAGGAGGATAACATATGCTTGTTCTATAATTTTCCCTTCGGGCAAACCTGTCACTATGTTTTAGCGAGTCTAGCGACAGTGAAACTCGTTCTTTTCTGGGTGGACAAGTTTGTCGCTATTGTTTTAATGAGTTTAACGACAAAGATAACTCGGTATTTTTCATGTTTAAAGAGTTTGAAAAAGGACGGAAAGGAAACTCTATCTCATCTAGGACGAGTTTGTCGCTATTGTTTTAACGAGTTTAACGACAAGGATAACTTGGTCCTTTTCATGTTTAGAGAGTTTGAAAAGGGATGAAAAGGAAACTCCAGAAGTTCTTTTTCGTAGCATAATCCCTTTGGTCCGAAAAAGATTAAAATAATACAAAAGGGATGGCTTTTTGATCACTTTAACGAGCCGAAAAGGACAAGCGTTCAAACTTTTTCATGAGATAATCCTTCAGGTTCAAAAAAAGATAAAAATATACAGGAGAGATGGCATTTCCCATCACTTTAATGAGCTGGAAAGGCCAATTTCTCAATAATCTTTTCATATTTAACGAGTCTAAAAAGGGTTTAAATAAGGCTCATTTTTTAGGAACGAGTGGTGTCTAGGGTAGCAACTGGTTCTGGGTAGGTTTGGAACTTCTCAAAACATGGTTATCTGAAGAGGGTGGCTAATAGGACCACTCATTGCACCTGTTCCTCAAAAATGTAAACAATCAAGTGGAAGCGTATGATCGACCAAGAGAATGGAGGTGATGGCAGGAACACAACCAAGGCTCAAAAGGCTGATAGTATGGAAATCACAAAGGTTATTTACTGAAGGTGGGTTCATTTTTTAACGATCTTGAACTGTGGGGAACCATGCTCAGTGGTATATTTATTTTTTAACGAACTTGGACCATGCGACAACATATGCTCGGTTTTTAGTTTTTCTTTTTATGCGAACTAGAAATGACAAAACTAAAAAGACAAAACTAAAAAGCTAGAAAAACTAAAAAGCTAAGGAACTACTGAGGTTAGGTAGGATGGTTTTTTGTCAGTGGTTAGACAAAACACTTCCTTTGCTTCATCCGCGGTGCGGACGAAGGTGAATGGTGGTCAGACCAATCACCTAACCTAAGAAGCTAAATAGCTAAAAAGCTAAAAAAACTAGAGAATGAAATTGAAAAAGGTTTGCATGACCCCAACATGATGAAAAGGAGAATCTCCAGTAACCATATGGAAATCACTGTGGTTAAGCAGGATGGTTTTTGTCAGTGGTTAGACAAAACACTTCCTTGGCTTTGTCCGCAGAGCAGACAAAGGTGAATGGTGTGTCGGACCAATCACTTAACTTACAGGGAAATTCATATGGTAGGATGGTTTCGTCAGTGGTTAGACAAAAAACTTCCTGGGCTTCATCCATAGAGTGGACAAAGGTGAATGGTGTGGGATGGCACTTCCAATCACATAACCTACAGGGAAACCTATCTTTTCAGCTGGTTTTGTCCGCCAATGCAAACAAGGGTGCATTGGAAAACTACTATCTTTTCGAGCGACTAGCCCTTTAGGTTTGGCAACTATCCTAGAAACAATAGTTTAAAGCAATTCGTGATTTCTTCTATGTATAATAGATAAGAGAAAGACAAAGGAACCAACCTGGATCTTCCACTTAACTCCTTGCTTGATCTCTCTCCCCCTTGATAGAACTTTCAACTCCTCTCCATACTTATCCCGCTTGGAGAGTACCTGTAGAAACACAGTAACAAAGAACCATCAAAGCATCTTGATCTATTATATCATAATCATTACAGAATCAGAAATATAATGAACATACAATGGCATTCACAAATAATAACATTCACAATTGCACAGTTATATGGAAGAAAACTTGAATAACTTTATTAAATAGAAGGGATAATTACAACCCAGTTGTCTGATCCAGTATCAAGCCCTCTTCACCTCATGAAATATCAAGATCACACCAACAATACAATGCTCTTTCCTCAAACTATCAACACTTACTTGCAATTCACAATATTCTAGCCTCTGGATCTCTTAGATGGGGGATCCATTTATAGATGTGTGCAAGGGTGTGAGTCATCTCTAGGGTTTGATTAGTTTCATTCCACTTGTTACATTTGGTTCCAAAAGAGGGGAGATAACTGAAGTTTAGATCTCTTACTCATCCTTGGGCGAATTCAGAGAGGCAAGTGTCAGAGGGGAAGTTTCTAGAAGATTCTATGAGCATCCACTTAGCAAAATGTCCTGGACATTTGTCCATCCTTACTCATCACACCCTATAGAATTCCCAAATAGTATGCATCGCACCTGAGCAGTGTATCACTCAGTATGCATCGCACCTGGCCATTGTAGCAGTTAGTGTGGTTCAGTTTAGGCCATTTCTGGATGGTTTTTCAGATGGAACTTTTGGGGAATGATGTAATCAGATGACCATGTTCTTTTAGGGCATGAAACAAATCTTTTAGGGGTTAAAGAGCCCTAGTTTATCGACATATAAGTTTGGGGTTGAAGTGCCCAAATATGTCTATAACAGTTGCCCCCTAAAGCATGAAGTCGTAAATCTTTGATGTCGGGTGAAATTATTTATCATGAGGATCTGAGGTTTCAAAACTGGAAAGTGACCTGTATAAGATACAATACAATACGTTATCATAATATAATTTTCATGACCTAGCTGAGGCAGGCGTTCCCATGCTCAGCTTTATAAATTCATTTCATGTACATAGATGAAATAGTCGTCGGCAGTTGCAGACTGGTGTAGAGTCATCGTCCCTGGCTTGGATGACCATTTGTGCAGCTTTTGTGTACATTTGATGTCTTTATATCCCTGAATATATTGCAGACCGGATGGATGAAACTAGATCCACGGTCTTCAAACTCGTTCAATCTTCACCCGATGTACAAGTCGATCCATGTGAAAAGATGTTATGAAGTCGAACATGGAAAGACATCACCTGATTACCATCCAATAATGTGAGCTATTAATAGACGTGAGAGGAATCACCGAAAATGATAATGATCCTCAAGGTACTACAATACAATTCACGTGGTGTGAATATATGATCCGATGTCGAACACCACGCAAAATCTTTTGGTCGAAGGCCATTGATGTCAACCTGTCACTGGAAGTGAGAAACTTGCCATTGAGGCATGCAAGCTTCAAAGTAATAAAAGGGTTGTTTCTAAGTCAACTTCTTAGATAATGAGTTGATGTTGACAAGAAGTGACTCGTCATAGGAGGGCCTTGATGTATCCCACATCTATGACACGAAATGAAGCAAATGATTTTCTGGAGGTGAAAACGATCTGACGACACAAGGTTCAGGAATGGCGGTTATGAAAAATGGAGGTTGAAGGTATTGTAGTGGGTGAGGCATTAACTGGATGGTGAATTCTCAACTGAATGACTTCTCTTGAAGATATCGGCAACAATGAGATGGATTGGTAGTGTTAAGCCCAAAAGATGGATGGTGTTAAAGACCAATGGTAAGACGACCGGTGAACAGAGTAACCCAACCCAACTCAATCACGGAGACAAAGTGAAAGTGTCATGTTCAAGAGCGACCTGCTACCATAAAGTTTTCAATTTTTCTTCCCTTTTTCCCTAGTCATTGCTGACCAGTACCTCTTTATTTTTGTCAAGCTTGAGGAGGATAACATATGCTTGTTCTATAATTTTCCCTTCGGGCAAACCTGTCGCTATGTTTTAGCGAGTCTAGAAACAGTGAAACTCATTCTTGTCTGGGTGGACAAGTTTGTCACTATTGTTTTAACGAGTTTAACGACAAGGATAACTCGGTCTTTTTCATGTTTAAAGAGTTTGAAAAAGGACAAAAAGGAAACTTTGTCTCGTCTAGGATGAGTTTGTCGCTATTGTTTTAACGAGTTTAATGACAAGGATAACTTGGCCCTTCTCATGTTTAGAGAGTTTGAAAAGGGATGAAAAGGAAACTCGAGAATTTCTTTTTTGTAGCATAATCCCTTTGGTCCAAAAAAGATTAAAATAATACAAAAGGGATGACTTTTCGATCACTTTAACGAGCCGAAAAAGACAAGCGCTCGAACTTTTTCGTGAGATAATCCCTCAGGTCCGAAAAGGATTAAAATATACAGGAGGGATGGAATTTCCCATCACTTTAACGAGCTGGAAAGGCCAATTGCTCGACAATATTTTCATATTTAACGAGTCTGAAAAGGGTTTAAAGAAGGCTCGTTTTTTAGGAACGAGTGGTGTCTAGGGTAGCAACTGGTTCCGGGTAGGTTTGGAACTTCTCAAAACATGGTGATGTGAAGAGGGTGGCTAATAGGACCACTCGTCGCAGCTGTTCCTCAAAAAGGTAAACAATCAAGTGGAAGCGTATGATCGGCCAAGAGAATGGAGGTGATGGCAGGAACACAACCAAGGCTCAAGAGGCTGATAGTATGGCAATCACAAAGGTTATTCACTGAAGGTGGGTTCATTTTTTAACGAGCTTGAACCATGGGGAACCATGCTCAGTGGTAGGTTTATTTTTTAACGAGCTTGAACCATGCGACAACATATACTCGGTTTTTAGTTTTTCTTTTTATGCGAACTAGAAATGACAAAACTAAAAAGACAACTAAAAAGCTAGAAAAACTAAAAAGCTAAGGAACTACTGAGGTTAGGTAGGATGGTTTTTTGTCAGAGGTTAGACAAAACACTTCCTTTTCTTCGTCCGCGGCGTGGACGAAGGTGAGTGGTGGTCGGACCAATCACCTAACCTAAGAAGCTAAATAGCTAAAAAGCTAGAGAATGAAATTGAAATAGGTTTGCATGCCCCCAGCATGATGAAAAGGAGAATCTCTAGTAACCATATGGAAATCACTGTGGTTAAGCAAGATGGTTTTTGTCAGTGGTTAGACAAAACACTTCCTTGGCTTTGTCCGCAGAGCAGACAAAGGTGAATGGTGTGTTGGACCAATCACTTAACATAGAGGGAAATTCATATGGTAGGATGGTTTCATCAGCGGTTAGACAAAACACTTTCTGGGCTTTGTCCACAGAGTAGACAAAGGTGAATGGTGTGGGATGGCACTTCCAATCACATAACCTACAAGGAAACCTATCTTTTCAGCTAGGTTTGTCCGCCAAAGCAGACAAGGGTGCATGCCCCTTAAGCTTCGTTACATCCACCTGAATACTTGCGATAATTAGGTGGATGGAATGAAGGTTCATGAGACACTGCTGATGTACAAGGACCATTTAGGGATGATGATCGACTTGGAGTTATGCTTGAATCAGGAAATGAAAGTTGGTCAATAGTGACAATTTTGCCTTCATGTGGGAAACACATCACTTGAAAGAGTGTTGAAACAATAGCCTCCATGTTATAAACATAGTCACATCCAAGGAGTAGATTGTAATATAATAGTCCTTGGACTACCATCACGTTCAGGTGAACGATTTTCCTTCCCAAATCACATAACCTACAAGGAAACCTATCTTTTCAGCTAGGTTTGTCCGCCAAAGCAGACAAGGGTGCATGCCCCTTAAGCTTCGTTACATCCACCGGACTACTTGCAATAATTAGGTGGATGGAATGAAGGTTCAAGAGACACTGCTGATGTACAAGGACCATTTAGGGATGATGATCGACTTGGAGTTATGCTTGAATCAGGAAATGAAAGTTGGTCAATAGTGACAATTTTGCCTTCATGTGGGAAACACATCACTTGAAAGAGTGTTGAAACAATAGCCTCCATGTTATAAACATAGTCACATCCAAGGAGTAGATTGTAATATAATAGTCCTTGGACTACCATCACGTTCAGGTGAATGATTTTCCTTCCCAAAGTTATCGGTAACTTAGGAAGGATCCCTAACGATTGACTGGTTCCTTTGTTAAAGCTTGACAAATTTTGTGTGACAGGCATAAGCGTTGGTGAACCAAGCTCTTTCCAAGCAGTTGAGGAAAAGATACTCACTGATGCCCCTTCATTTATGATAGTGCTAGACACGATCATTTTGTAAACTTGTACTATGATCCAGAATGGTACATTAGAAGGAAGGCGGGATCTTGCTAGTCGATTCCAATCAAAGGAAGTGACTAGAATACTTGGAGGGGGTATCGAATAAACGGGTGAAATAACCCCTTGAGTAGTGGGAACTGGGGGATTCTCTTCCTGCTATGAAGGAACAGGTGGATTGCCTCCAAGTTCATCAGACTCTGAAGTAACAAAAAGAATTTGAACGGTATCGTTCTCACTCTCTTTGGGAAGGATATGATCTTCTGAAGGTAAAACTGGGTCGACTTCCATCTCGACCTGTTGACTTTGGTCTGGTATGGACTCACAAGATTCACTTTCAACAATAGGTGTTTCGACCGACGGTTGAGTTATGTCAATCAGATTTTCAGCTAGTAAAGGACTTGGGGAGAGTTTCTTGTATCCAGATGGAAGTTGTTGTGGGGAAGCAGGATGGTTATGCAAGTCTCTTTTGGCCTCATCCAAGAAAGGACAACAGGGAAGGGTATGATCCCCTTCACATAATTTACATGGAATTTTGACCCTTCTTTTCTGTCCACTATTACTAGTTGATGGTGTGCTGTCAACATGATCACCAGAGGTTGATGACACTGGTTGGTGCAAACGGGGGGACCATTCTCTCAAGATCTGAGGAATGCACAAACATTCTCGATGAAAATGGTCTCCTCTACAAATTATACATGGAGATTTGGGTTTGGAAAGCTCAGTATACGTATTTTCACCAGATGCTACATGGTTGCCCCCTTGCTGAATTGGCTTCTTCTTCTTCTTCTCCTTTCCTTTCTTCTTCTTCTCATCCACTTGGTTACTAGCATTGCTATTTTCACCAAGCGAAGAGGAAGAAGGGGAGGGAGAAACAAACGAAGAAGAAGGAGAAGGGTCAACTTCAGTATCAATTGGTTGTTGATTCGATTGCTGAGGAATTACGGTATTTTGAACGACAGAGGTTGAGAATAGCCATACTGGCAGGTTAATTGTAAGTATTGGAAGGGACAAAGTGGCCATATGAGGAGCACCAATATTTCCCCAAGAAGCAAAAGGACTAGGATTCCCCTCGAGAAGGATTCCTTGATTGGTGGACTCCATATATCTCAACCTAAGATCAATGAAGGAATAGGGATGTTATTCCGAATTTAATAAATTTTAATGACGCTTTGACACAACTTTGCTTTTTCAGTTTTTAGGAGTCGAGAAAAAGCTAAAGATGATTCTAGTCCCCTTCGATTTTTAATAAGCCTGAAGTGACAAGTGCTCAGATGGACCTTTTCTTTTAGAGAGTCGAAAAGGAACAAAAGTGACTACTCTAGAAATCTAGACAGAGGGATTACCAAACCAATCGCAAAAATGAAAAATACACCTTGGTGATAAATTAAAGAGAAATTACCAAGGACTTATGTACGACAGTCAATCTTCCCGAATGTTGTGTTTAGTGCATTGCGATCGATAGGGTGACAAACTCGGCTTCCTATGGATAAAGGATATAAGCCTATTGTGGTCTCCCAATATATACTCGACGTACGGGGAGCACAAGTCCATGCTAGCACTTGTTGTATCAAGGAGGAGGAATCACCCAACCTTCAATGAAAATGATAGTTACTAGATTTTACGACGTCGGAACACGTCTCTAGCCTAGACCTCTAGATATGTTGCGTTAAGTTCCAAAGCGTTGTTAAGTTCATTGAAATTTATTTTAGTGTTGATCTTGTTTAAAGTTTGCCTTTCAATGGTTCACCACGTGATGTTGATTTGAAATTCCTAAAAATGCAATCTACAATGATAAATAATTACTGTTTATTTTGATCAATGAAAATCCTAGCTACTAGGGAAAGAAGATTACAATTCTTTCAAACAAAGAGAAAAAAGCACGCACTAGTGCATTTTCCTAAATCATTTTTCGCACACAAACTAAATGCAAATGCATGTATTTGTTTTCATTCTCTTTAATGTATAAAATGCCCAAAAAAAGAAAACTAATTGCAGCAAAGATCCAAAATATTTCTTTCAAAGCGACATTTTCGACAATTTCTTTTTCAAAATAGAAAGGAAAACTAAACGACACTTTTCAATTTCAAATAGAAAATTCTTTCGACGCTTAAAATATCAAAAAATCAAATCAATTACATGACAAAATGTTCAATCGACTATCTAGGGAAGGAAGACTCAACGACACTTCTCTTTTTGACACAAAACAACAGTTACGACACTTTTTGTACCAAAATGACAGATCAATTTAAGAAACTTTTCGACAAAGGATTGTAAATGATGGAAAAATACTTTAAAACATTTACTAATCCTAATCAATGGAGGCTGATCTATGTGATGCGAGGAGGCTTCAGTAAGGAGGCACTGTTCATAAGCAAAAAATCAACTAAACAGAACTGAAAACAAGGACAAAAACCCCAAATTTCAAGAATGGAAATAGGTTCAGTCAATCATTGCACCTAGGCTTCACAGAAATAGGGATGCATCGCACTTTACAGACTCGGGAGGTGCGATTCATACTGGTTCACAATGACAGACAGTGCGATGGGCCAGGGAGCGCAACTGAAGTGGGTTTTGGCTCAAATTTGCAGCTGATTTCAGTGAGTTAAGATGAGCTATGATGGACAGTAAAGAGAAAAGTATAGAGGAATGATCTTGAGAGGTTACTGAGCTACCAAAAGGGCATCTAGAATGCTTGTAAGTCAAATGTTTAATTCATAAACTAAACCAGAGATTGACTGAAGCAACATTCATCTACTATGAAATTACAAAGAAAGAGCAGTTCGAAGGCTACCTGGCTGACTTCAGGCTCCATCTATAGTTTATAAAACAAACAACAACAACAAACAAACATCTATTTTATCCCCAGTGGAGTCACCAATTTGTTTCTGGGAAAACTAGTGTCTTTTCAAGCGACTAGGTCGCTAGGTTTGGCAGCTATCTTAGAAACAACAGTTTAAAGCAATTCATGATTTCTTCTATGTATAATAGATAAGAGAAAGACAAAGGAACCAACCTGGATCTTCCACTTAACTCCTTGCTTGATCTCTCTCCCCCTTGACAGAACTTGCAACTCCTCTCCGTACTTATCCCGCTTGGAGAGTACCTGTAGAAACACAGTAACAAAGAACCGTCAAAGCATCTTGATCTATTATATCATAATCATTATGGAATCAGAAATATAATGAACATACAATGGCATTCACAAATAATAACATTCACAATTGCACAGTTATATGGAAGAAAACTCGAAGAACTTTATTAAATAGAAGGGAGAATTACAACCCAGTTGTCTGATCCAGCATCATCCTCCCAGCATCAAGCCCTCTTCACCTCATGAAATAGCAAGATCACACCAACAATACAATGCTCTTTCCTCAAACTATCAGTACTTACTTGCAATTCACAATATTCTAGCCTCTAGATCTCTTAGATGGGGGATCCATTTATAGATGTGTGCAAGGGTGTGAGTCATCTCTGGGGTTTGATTAGTGTCATTCCACTTGTTACATTTGGTTCCAAAAGAGGGGAGATAACTGAAGTTTAGATCTCTTACTCATCCTTGGGCGAATTCAGAGAGGCAAGTGTCAGAGGGGAAGTTTCTAGAAGATTATATGAGCATCCACTTAGCAAACTGTCCCAGACATTTGTCCATCCTTACTCATCGCACCCTATAGAAGGCCCAAATAGTATGATTTGCACCTGAGCAGTGTATCACTCAGTATGCATCACACCTGGCCAATGTAGCAGTCAGTATGGTTCAATTCAGGCCATTTCTGGATGGTTTTTCAGGTGGAACTTTTGGGGAATGATGTAATTAGATGACCTGTTCTTTTAGGGTATGAAAAAACTCTTTTACGAGTTAAAGAGCCCTAGTTTATTGACATATAAGATTAGGGTTGAAGTGCCCAAATATTTCTATAACACACACATTTTCATTCTATTCTACACAAATACCTTTCCAACAGCTCAAGAAGCACGTCAATCAGAGTCTGTACGCAAAAGTTATGACATTGAGAAGTTGACCTTCTTGTTTTCACACCTGTAGTTTGGGAGGATGTCACGTCAACCCCCATTATTCATGGAAAAGGGGATAGATACGTGTTTTTGATGTAAAAGACTCTAGAAGAGTATATTTTGTAACTCTATTTAAGAGTTGATGTAATCAAAATTAACCACTAATAGGCTATCAGGCTGTGTTATAACGCTGCCACTAGGAGGAAGAGGAATTCCATTATTTCAAGAGAATTTTGTTCCATAGTTGAGAAAATATAGCTAGGAGAGATAGGAGGTAGAGTACACAAAGAGGATTTGTTCACTGTAGTAGCCCATGGGCCATAGGCATTACTTCTTTGTACCTACAACCATATTTCTAGATAGAGAAAGAGAGTGAAGTGACCTCACCTTCTAGCTGGGTTTTCTCCCTAAAGGGTTTTCTAGAGAGAATATCTTGTGTCTTATGTGTGTGTGAGCTTATTTTTTTGTTCTCTACTTTTCTTCATAATTTATATTCGCGTGCATGCACTAATTATAGTTAAATCCAAAGATCTTAAAGTTTAATAAACTGTAATAGTGTATAATTTTCAAAGTTTTAATATAATATTATTATATATGTTGTGAAAAAATCTCTAGTGGAATATCCATGGATGTTTACGAATCATTTGGTATCAGAGCATGTTTCTTTGAACATTTTATGGAGATTGAAGGGATCTAGATCGGCGGGGCTGAAAATAGTAAAACCCTAATCATGGGTGACAAATATGTAAATGAACCTCGTGATCCTGTAGAGGTGAGATTTTTGCGGCTTGAGCAACAAATCGCGTATATAAACCGCAATGTAAACCTCGTCATGGCGACCCTAAGAAATAATGTGAGGATATTTGGAGAATATGGGAGTTCGAATGTAGATGACAAATCAGAAGGGGGATCAGGAGATCATGAAGACACAGGGGACAAGCCAAAGAAGGAACCTGGAAAATATCAACTTAGTTCGAGTGTCGTGAATCAATCCATGTTCAAAATGGAAGAAAAGGTCGATGTAAATTCATACCATAGCGAGATCAATGTTCTGAAGTGGAACAACTGGCTGCAGAAAATGGAATTTTATTTCAACGTCCATCAGATTTAGGAAGGGAAAGATATCTCATCCGTGCAGCTCAAAATTAGAGGGCCATGCACTCACTTGGTGGGAGAGACACACGAAAAACCTGAGGTTGGAGGAAGAACCTCCAATGGATAAGTGGGAGGATTTCAAAACCATCACTAAGTCACAGTTTTATCCCATTGGGTATGTGGAGGACCAATGGATCCAGTGGCATTACTTCTAGAAAACATCGGGCCAAAGCATGCAAGAGTACAACACAGAATTCAGAAAGATGGATATAATGTTGGGTATCTCTCCAAAGAACCCATATGTACTCCTAAAGTATTTGGGGGGTATGCACCACCATATGTGTGAGCAAGTGATGTTGTTTAAGACTAAATCAGTGGACAAAGCTTGTGTACAGGCATAATACCTAGAGAACATAGGCCTAAAAAGAGCGCAATCAAGTGGATCGAAGTAGAAGGAGCAACAAGAAGCTTCTAAGGAGGGGAAAAAGAAAAAAAGGGGGGAACAAATAAAAATACGTCAGCCAGAAAACACTAGAGTAAATATTCTAGAAGTGACTGCAATCACTGCAACATTGATGGCCATAGAGAGAAGTGTTTGCAGTTGCATCCAAACCTAAACCCAAAGAAGAAGAAGAAAGATAATAAGAAGAAGAATCTCATGGCCACTGAGTCGAGCAACCAATTTGAAAGAAACTTGAATGTGGATGAGAATATCATTTGTAAATCAGTGCATAAGGAGGTGAATCTGACTAGCCTTCAGCAACAGGAAGAGAAAGAAATGACCAAACTCTTCCATATAAAGATATAGGTCAAGAAGGCAAACATTGATGCTCTATTTGACTCAGGATCACATATGAATCTCATTGCAGTAGAGCTGGTCAAGAAGTTGGGGTTGGAAGTTCATGATCATCCAAACCCATATCCATTAGGATGGGTAAATAAGGATGTAGAGCTGAAATTAACAAAACAATACAAAATTAGATTTTCTATTAGTGTTGATTTTATTGATGAAGTAGATTGGATGTGATTCCCCTTGATTTATGTGGAGTCGTGTTTGGGAGTCCATACATCTACATGTGTGATGGAATATTCATAAGGAGAGATAACCAGTACGGGCTCATCAAGGATGGAAAATCATTCATCATCAACACGCACAAAGTCAAGTAACAAATCTCACTAGTAAGTACCAACCAGGCCAAGAAATTACCAGTCCCAACAAGAAGTATGTTTTATTGTTTTTAAGAGAAAGTTAATCTAAAGAGGAGTCAATAAGAGGAAAGGCATCCTTGGAGGGGTGTACTAATAAATATAAACAACAATTGGAGGAGTTGTTGTAGGCATACAAGGATGTATTTCGAGAGCCTAAAGGGTTACCACCTAAGAGAGAAGTGGAGCACGAGATCTAGCTATTGCCAGAATCTCCATTGCCAAATATTGGGATGTACAGGCAGTCTATTATAGAAGCAAGTGAGATGAAGAAACAATTGTACCAGATACTGGAACAGGGTGTCATTCGACCGAGTACATCACCATGTGGGTCACCCATCATCATTATGCCAAAGAAGGATGGGACTTGGCGGATGTTTATAGATTACAGGGCGTTGAATAAATTCATGCTCAAGAAAAGATACCCCCTACCCAGGATATGATCTACTAGATCAGTTACAACAAGCAAAGTATTTCACCAAGTGGGACTTGAAGTTGGGATATCACTAGGTTTGAGTCAAAGAAGAAGATACATGGAAGACCGCCTTCAAAATCAGACAAGATTTTCATGAGTGGTTAGTTATGCCATTTGGCCTATGTAATGCACCAACTACATTTATAAAGATTATTGAATGATGTGTTGCGCCCTTTTATAATTTCATTTGTTATTGTCTATTTGGATGATATATTGGTATATAGTGCTACCTGGGACAAGCATATTTTAGATTTGACATAGGTGCTGGAAACATTGAAGAAGCACCAGATGCTAGCAAATCTCAAGAAGTGTGAGTTTGCACAACAGTCTTTGGTGTATCTGGGGTATGTGATTAGTGGAGGAGAGCTGAAAATAGATCCTTCTAGGATGAAGGCAATCATGAAATGGTCGGTTCCTACTAATGTTTCTGAGGTTAGGAGTTGCATTGGGGCAACACAGTACCTGGGGAAATTCATAGCCTCATTTTTAGTGGTAGCAGCACTGCTCCATGCCATAACAGTAAGTGGAAAGTGTCGTCAGTGGGGAAAAGGTCAGCAAAGGGATTTCAAGGAGTTAAAGAAGAAGATTAGTCAAGCACCAATTCTGGCATTACCAAACTTGCAACGAACTTTTGAAGTGGATACAAATGCGAGTGGGTATGCTGTGGGAGTTATCCTGATGCACGGAGGAAGGAATGTATGCCACCATTCTAAAGTATTTCATGGGGCAGTTCTTAACTACCCTACCTACGATAACTAGTTCTATGCCATGGTGCAAGCTGTGAAGAAGTGGAAGCACTATCTAATGGGAAAGTAGATAGTAATCCACACATATAACCAATTTTTATAGTACTTCTAGGCCTAGAGTAAGCTACAACAAACCAGGAATTACAAGTGGATGGGGTTTTTACAGTAGTTTCATTTGGTGATCAAGTATAAGAAGGGAAGAACAAACAAGTTAGTCCATATGTTGTCAAGGCCACTTACATTAAATATTACATATTTAGGGACTCTTATGGACATGGAGCCATTCACCCATGATGCATATAGAGAGTCATATTCAGAAGATGAGGACTTCAAGGAGGTGTATCAGCAACTGCAGATTCAGAGTTGTGTGCACGATGGTGACAACAACATTGACTGTCATCTCCAGAATGGGTTACTTTATAGGTTGTATAATCTATGTGTTCCTAAAGGTGAGAATTTGCAGCTAATTAGAGAGGCTCACACCTCCAAGTTTGCAATGCACTTTGGTGTAGGGAAGATCGTGGCTAAATTGCAGAGGTACGTGTATTGGCCCAAGATGCAAGAGTAGGTAGTTAGGTTCATAAGAGGATGCATGCTTTGTTGTACAAGTAATCCTATTAATAGGAAACAGGGTATGTATCATCCCTTATATGTACCTACTCATCCTTGGGAAATCATTTCCATGGACTTTGTGGGAGGTTTACCAACAACTAGGAAGGGACATGAATACCTGTTCATGGTAGTTGACAAGTTCGACAAGATGTGTGTTCTGATGCCTTGTAAAAAGAACATCAATGGACAAGAAGAAACAAAATTGTTATTTGGATAGGTCTGGGTCCATTTTGGGATACCAAGGAGCCAAATTTAAGACAAGGACACAATACTTCTCAACGCATTATGGACTACATTGTGGGAGAAGATGGACACAAATTTGAAGAGATCTACAACATTCCATCCATAGACAGATGGGCAGACAAAAGTATTCAATAGGACTTTGGTATAGCTTCTGAGGGGTTACAACCAAAAGCATATGAAGATCTGGGATGTAAACATGTTATATATACAACATTCTCATAATAGAGAAATCCACACTTCTATAGGAAAGTTCCCCTTTGAGACTTGTTTTGGATATTTGCCACCTTCACCTTTGGATATTGCATATGGGCAACAAGAAGGAGTGAGGGAAGATCTTACATGATATGCTTTCAGGGATGAAAATTTTATAGAGAAGATCAAGTAGATCCATCTACAGGTATAAGAAAAAATGCAAAAGTCACAAGAGAAGTATAAGGCTAGGGACAACCAACACAGAACAAAGAAATCATTCAAGGTGGGAGATAGAGTATGGCTACAATTGAACAAGGAGAGGTTGTAGGGGCCTAGTAAGAAAATCAAGGCTCTAAGGTATGGTCTCCTTGAGATACTGTAAAAGGTGGGTGATAATTCCTATCGACTCAATTTACCACCATATATGCACATTTACTCAGTTGCAAATGTAGATAATTTGAAACTCTATGAGCCTTCCATGCTAGATTAGGAAGAGGAACAAGTCCTACCTTCTATGGAGGATTTAGCACTAGATGCTTAGGCAGAGTTGACATATGATACAATTTTTCAGAAAAGGTCTAGAACTACAAGACAGGGGAAACATGACCTTTGGAAGATTAGGTTGAAGGGACAACTTCGAGGCAAAGCTAAATGGTACACCAGAGAGAAGGTGGAGGAAAAATTTCCTCACCTCATTTAGTAAACGATTTTAGGGAAAAAAGCCTCCCAAAATGGGGAGGTTTGATTCAAATTGGATGATTATATTGTTTTTCATCCGGATCAATTCATTTGGAGTGGCAAAATTGGAGGAATCAACTCACGGGACCATTTTTACCAATGGGACCCTGTTTAGCGAAATGGGGTCTAAAACCTTCCAGAAGCATTTTGAGGCATTAAATGACATTTTTTTGAGGGGGTAAAACTTTTCTGATTTAGAGACACACCTTTTCATGCTATTATATACACATAGAGCTTTCCAACAGTGGAAGAAGCGCACTAATCAAAGTATGTATACAAAAGTTATACCACTGAGAAGTTGACCTTCTTGTTTTCACACTTATAGTTCAGGAGGATGTCACATCAGCCCCATTTATTCATGGAAAACGGTATAACCACGTGTTTGTGATGTAAAATATCATATAAGAGTCTATTTTGTAACTCTAGTTAAGAATTGATGTAGTAAAAATTAACCACTAGTAAGCTATCAGGTTGTGTTATAACGAAGCCACTAGGAGGAAGAGGCATTCCATTCTTTCGAGTGCATTTTGTTCCATAGCTGAGCAAAGATAGCCAGGAGAGATAAGAGGTAGAGAACATAGAGAGGATTTGTGCACTCTAGTAGCCCATGGGACACAAGCATTACTTCTTTGTACCTGCAATCATATTTCTAGACAATGAAAGAGAGCGAAGCGACCTCACCTTCTAACTAGGTTTTCTGCCAAAAGGGTTTCCCAGAGAATATATCTTGTGTCTTACATGTGTGTGAGCTTATTTTGTCATTATCTACTTTTATGCATAATTTACAATCGCATGCATGCACTCATTACATTTAAATCCACAGATCTTAAAGTTTAATAAACTGTAATAGTGTAGACTTTTTAGAGTTTTAATATAATATTATTAGATCTGTTGTGATGAACTGTCCAGCGGAATATCCAGGACTATTTACGGATCACACCACAAAATTTATGGTTGGTTAGGATGCCTTTGACACCAGACATGTGGTAACTCTTTCTTTTCAAATGTAGAGGAATGGAATAATATAAAGAGTTCTTCATGGCTTAAATTCTAATAACATTCAAGTTGCTGATTTTGAGTTCAAGTTTTGCAATTACTTTTTTTTGAAAATTTGTGATATGCCGGATCATTTTATATGAATTTAAGTATTTATAGTTTTTTTTATTCGAACCGCAATTTCACTTATTTGGAAATCTGCGATTCCAATCCTTGAATATGAAGAAAATTTTAATGTTTCTTATTTTCATTAATTCTTTCCTTTATATTGCTCGTTAATCTCAAAGACATTTTGATGAAATTTTCCTGAATTGAGATATAGAATCTTCTTCTATGTTCTATTTAATCATCGTGTAATGCACATTTCTCTGAAATTCAAATTTCAAACAAATCCACTCCAAACCAGGGAGGCTTCACTTTGTTCTTTTAGTGGCTATGTTTGGTCGTTGTTTGAGCCTAATTATTGTGAAATGTTTGTACAAATATGAATAACTGAATTTTGGACGTAGCAAGTTTTGCAAGTCTTTTTCCTCCAATAGTAGCTCAAAATATGATGCACTGAGATATGCATATCATCTCACATCATAATTCAGACTAGTCATCATGAACACCAGTGACATGGTAACTCTTTCTCAACGTAACTGAATTTCTTATACATAATGGTTCAATCAAGATCTTTGTAGAGTACTTGTGTAATTTTTATGTAGCTTTTTTGTTTTGTAATGCATGTTTCTTACATTACTTGTTACATGGTTTTCTTTGGATTTTTGACAACCCAGGGTTATAATTTATAACTTATCTGGTGAAATGATTTGAGAGAATGCAAAAAATATACCTCGCATATTATTTGTGGTTTATCAAAAATGGACAAGTCTTAAATATCCCAATTAAGGATGCATTTTCTTTTGGTCAATAAAGGAGAAATTTTCCATTAATAATAAAAAATTAGCAATATTACAGTCTGATATTGTTGCCTAGCAAAGGGAGTCCAAGTTTGATATCTCGAGCTGCCCCTTGATTAACCAATTAACTTGAATTTCCTACCCAATACTACTGGTTTACTATTGATATTTACATAGCTTTCAGAAGCTCTAACCATACTCCCACTAACACATTTCAAAATTGCATGGATAAAAACAAATTGGCCTTGGATTATACAACATAGCAAGTTTCAGAGTTCTTCTATTGACAAATAGATAGACCTCTCCAGAAGACTATTAGCATATAACTCAAAGAAAGATTTTTCTGGGAATATAAAAATCCTTAAGACAAAGAACAACTTAAGAGCAAGGCATATGGCCAGTGGAATGCCCCAAAATCATCTCTAGAGTTTGGATTTATCTAACCAGATAAGGAAAGAACACTGGTCCACTAGATTCTATACATGATCTTGTCACTCCATCCTTCAAACTTCAAATAATTTATCCCAACCTGTTGCAAAAAATAATCTAGTATCAAGGTTTGTTTAACAACATGATCCTCCACTAAGGTCAGACTCTATTTTATGAATTCCTTGTCAGCAATAGAAATATTGTGGACTGAATTTCCAAGCCCGGATTCTATTTTCTCGTTTAGGCTGCCAACATCTGTTAGATATTTGACCATCCACTCGGAATCTGTAGATGTCTTAAATACATTTCTGCATCCTCTAGTATCCCAAGGATCCTCTGTAGGGAACAAATAGGGCACTACTCTATTCCATTTGAATCCTTCTCTCTTAAAGATTTCTATTTCCTCTGCCAGCACTTGATCCTTTAGAAGGTTGGAGTATCTTTAAACTTTCCTTTCTACTCCCGAATGCAATTTGGATACTTTGTCTTTCTTTCTCCTGCTCCTTGTGGGATTCTCAATTGCTTGATAGTGGCATCCATATAAGGTTCCTAGTCATGTAGCCCTTCCCACTATCTCTCGTGAAGGAAAATTGTTATTTATGGAATAACATCCATTCTCTCACAGTGAAAATCAACACCTACACTATATTATAATAATTATCAACTTAGTAAGATCTATGGATTAAGGGAAAGAAAATCCAATGCACAAATTAAAATTCTAAGGTCATTGAAAAAGTCCAAGGTACTAGGAAATTCACCTGTAAGTGCATTTTCCATTAAATCCATCAACATGATATGGTTAGCCAAATATTCTAACATGGTGGCCAAAAACTAATTACAATGATTAATGAAGATGACTATAGAAGCTGGAAAGTTTGTGTGTAGATTTCCATGGAGCACAAGCTGGATATATTTGGCCTAGGAACAAGGAGCAGAGAAAACTGCCATATATCCTGAAGAAGGCTATGTCCATATTGCCATTGAGTATCAACTGAAGCTTTGATACAAATAGTCAAAGATCCTAAAATATTAGCAAATATGTGATTAAAAATAGCTCAGAGAACTGCCATAGAAGTTTCTACTGAGATTAGGGACACCTTAACTCTTTCTAGGTGCATCTATTTAAATTTTAGGTTGGTATCCATTGAATGAATCCATAAACACTATATGAAAATTACATATTTAGGGTTAAAAATGAGTTTGATCTAACTGGATCCAATGCAAAAAAATGATAGAGAATCTAGATGGCTTCAACAACTCAAACAAGTTGGAATACTTCCACTAAGACCATTAGAAGTACAAACCTTCTCAAACTTTTATATATGAGAGTTTCATCCATTGAAGGTGAGAAATATTAGATAGTGTTTTTGAAATAAAACCCCATAGCGAACTAAAACTAATGTCATGTATTCCTAGGATCACTTTAAGTTTGTAACACCCTCCTCCCACATCTACCCAAGTAACCAAACAATCGGGGTAAACATGTGATGAGAGGCTACAATGATATGATTCAACCTCCCAAGTCACGTTAAGGAAGTGGAACCAATGGAAACACACCATACATACCTTCAACATCAGGAATAGGACCCCTAGGAACCACCACAACCTTTCTACTAACCAGCCCCTGAGTCCTACTGATTTTTTAGACCTCTTGACCTCTAGATGCTCCCATTTTATGGGCATGCTAGCGAGAGGGCTCTGGACACCCCCACAAGCTTGCATGGCTGCATCGAGGGATTATTTGTAGTAGAACTTTGCTAGATTCCGGGGATTTTAAGGAACTTTTCAAGCCCAGAACTTTGGCGATTGTCTAGAACATGATGTAAATTATGGAATCCATTAAACACATGATGACAAGATTAATAAACCAAAAACTAAGTCTAGGACTTGGCCTAACGATCCCCAACCTGGACTGCCATTCTCTCAAACACTTGACATCAGTGCAATCTACAAGTGTAAATGACAGATCTAAGCATAGGTTTCTCATACTTATCTGAGATTCACTATGAAGCACTGTTTCCTTATTACATTAGCTACAGTTGCATCCATTAGTCCATTGTTCATTCATTTACAAGTAGAAACGTGATGAGATCCATACATATCCACTATCATAATACATATTCATAACTAACATAATAACAACAAAATTACCAAGAAAACAATAGCGATATAATCCACATATAAACTAGTATAACACTCATGAGATAACACAGAGAAATAACCTCCTATTAATGATGAAAAATCCAAACCCAGGATGGGACTTCCACGTTCCACCCGACAATAGAATGGTTGAGCCAAATCTCTCTTCATCCATTCCACCCGTGCCATATTATAAGCATGAATGTGGGATCTCATAAAAAACATTAATCCAAAACCATCCAGGGCTTCTAGAGGCCAACCACCCCAACCCATCAAACAATGATTCCACCTCATGGTCAGACATCACTAAGCGATTACCATATTGGTCTTTATCCAAGCCTTCTAGGGCTCTAGAGTGTTTTTTCTAGCCAAGGCTCCAAGACTAGTAACTCAACCCATAGTTGTTGTCGGGCTCTAGAGAAGTTTTCCAACCAAGGCTCCAAGACTAGTAATTCAACCCGCCAAGGGCTCCAAATAATTTGTCCAACTAAGGCTCCAAGACTAATAACTAAACCCAATATGTTACAAGGCTCCAAAGCGTTTTTCAAACCAAGGCTCCAGGAATTAGTAAATCAACTCAAGATAAGGAAACATAAGAACCAACCAGAAAACAAAGCAAATGAACCCACAACACCATGGCTATCCAGGAAATGGAAAGTCTAGGAAAATCCACTGAATCTAGGAAATCCTCCATGCCAGTGATAGATCATGACCAAGAAACCACATGCATGTGCCATGCATTCAAAAACTATTGAGGAAAACATGCATGCAACTCAGTACCTACAAGCAAAACCCACTGTAGTTACTGATCATGATGTCCTGTTGCACTTTCCCGCCCTTCCTTTTCCTTCTTGCTCAAAAAATCCAAGTATGCCACACCCTCCACGAGTTCTCCAAGAAAAATCTAAGTGTCCAAGAGAGAGAGAGAGAGAGAGAGAGAGAGAGTTCTAAAACTCAACTGATAAAATCTTACATTGACCAAGCCTACCCACTGATCCTCATAAGCTTTTTTTTAATGAGGCCTCTATTTTCTTCATTTTCCATTATTTTTCTTCAATTTACTCCTCACATGCAACCTGTGACCTTTCACCTTCCTCTTCTCCTAATTTCCATTATTTTCATAAATAAATGTGCGAAAAATGTCATATTTCTTTTCAAATCCTTAGCCATTGCCTTTGCCATAATAACCGAAATGAACACCCACTAGGATGTTTTTCCCACCATTTAGCTTGGAATATGTGTCCCGTCAATCATGGCCTTTTATATTTTTACATGGATTTTTAACCAGGGCTGTTATAGAATCCTCCCCTTTGGGGGAACACCATCCTTGGTGTTCAATGACACCTATAACCAACATGACTGCGGAAAACAAAACATACTGCCCATGGAACTTTATAACATAGCTCATTGTAGTATTTACAATGACCATCTACTAAAAAATGGAAAACATATCGTTTACTAGAGCCTTATAACACAACTCATTACGATATTTACAATAATAACCACATATACACACATACAAATTTATTTCAACCAACAAATAACCATACTTTCTATGGAGCTTTATAAATCTAGCTCGATACAATATTTGCAATAATATACACATATTCACATATACAGATTTTCTTAACCAGCAAATAAAAAGGATATGCTGCCTGCATCCGCAACAAGGGAATCTAGAGTCTCACACCTCCACCCTCAAAGTAATACCAGGATTCACCTCCTTCTTAGGAAGTCTAGAATCCATTGTCAAATTCAAAGTTGCATCTAATGTCCAATGCTACAATCCTACGGCACTTTTCCTCTCAGTGAACAGTTACCGACTCATTGTTCCAGGCACACTCCCAATGTGCATATGATTCCATCTGGAAATGCTAGTGACCAAAAAAAATCCATCTTCGACCTTCCCTTCTCTGCTACACAGTCCCTCAGGCAATCCAGTCACCCCCTTCTGTGCAGTCCAACACCTTCCAAGATCCGTTGGCACACCCATCCCGGGTAGTCCATCCCTTGGCAAGGCTTCCTCGCATCGGAAGATACGAAAACCAAGGCATATCCCTGCCTTAAAACCATCATACCGTTCATAGCATGCTCATGGAAATCAATGGACACTATTAGGTAGCAGTGTCCCACAATGGCCTTGCTCCTGAATGCTTTACTAGCATACTTTTGTATGTTCCAATTCCTTTTTCTATTGCTACTAATTCTTGTAGTCGATTTCAACCACCTAGTCGGGAATTTCATGCTTTCCTATACCAAGCACATAGTTTCCATTAGATTTAAAATAAATTTAAATAAATTAACATCGTAGCTCGTTGATATCTCGTCAATAAGGCACACTTGAATCCTGTTTTCTTCCTATCACAACAAGTTAAACAAACATCTTTGACCAAATCAACATGTATAAAACTTATCACATCAATTTAGCTCAAAAAAAAACCATCATAGATCAAAATCATGAATCACATGCAATCATCATAAACTAGAATCATAGATCACATGTAATCAACATAGACCAGAATCATAAATCGCATGCATAATAAAAATGAAGTAAAATATTAATACTTATCCTTTAATCAATCCTTAGCTTCTACCTTTGTCCTTATTCTATACGCACATCAGATTAGTTGCCACACCTGACAAACTCCTAGTGCCTTCGCCTCAACCATGTGCACATACACATAGTGTGCATCACACACATACAACCACAAACGACATACAACACCATGCAATATATGCATTTACACCTGACATACAACACATAATACATATACATACACAGAGTACAACATAATGAATATACATGTCACAATACCCAACTACACAATGCGCATACATTGTACTGCATGCACTGAGCACAAGATGTATGACATGCACACAATACCACACATAAACCAATACCATACATAAAACATGTACATAATACCACCTGTACACCACACCACCTTCACAATGTGTGCACAACATCACATGTACACGGAACCACCTGCACAACATGTACACAATGCCACATGTACACTACACCACCCATACAACGTGTGTAGAACATCACATGTACACGACACCACTTTCACAATGTGTACACAATGCCACATGTACACAATACCACATCCATGACATGTACATGATACCACATGTACACAACATCACATGCATGACATGTACACATCACCACATGCACATAGCACCACATGTACAACTTGTACACGATGCCACATGCTCACAACACCACTTGTACAATCATGTACACAACACCATATGTACAACATGCACATAACACCATATGTACATAGCACTGCATATACAACATGTACATAGCACCCTATGTACACAACACTACATATCCAACATGTGCACAACACCATATGCACACAACACCACATATCCATCATGCACATAGTACAATATGTACACATAACCACATATCCAACATGTACATAGCACCATCTATACGCAAAACTGCATATGCAACATTAACACAACACTATTTGTACCACCTTGTACATAACCATTGCGTAAACAACATGTACACACACTATATATACACAACACCACATGTGCACAAGATCACAAATGTAACATGTACAACATATGCACAATAGTAGTACCACACATCCAAAACCACATTGCCTCTACCAAGCAACCTTGCTTCCAGTGTCTCTCCAACATCCATGCTTATCCTAGCATGCCTCCAAGCACATTGTTTTCATTCCATTGATGCATCCTTCCACGTTACCTGTCATAACATAAACATAGGCATAATACAAGCATATGATATCAATTCATATCCATGTGATACTGAACTCATATATTCGTCATGACTACTCTTCCCACTTGATTCCCATAAGACCAAGAACCTTGTCATGCCATTCACTTGCATAAGAAATCATTCCTCCAAAAGAATGATCCTTGACAACCCTTTTGTACAGTGACATAGATACATGGATACATACATACATACATATACAGAAACATTAGAATAAGCAATCATGATCTTATCAGACAATGATATGCATACATACATATAAACATCAACATAAAATCATAATGATCTAGTCAGTCAACGACATACATACATATGTATGTACATATAAACATTAGCATAAAATAATCATGATCCATGATGACCCTACTAGATATGACATACATACATACATACATGTATACACATATAGACATTAGCATAGTCATGATCACGACATAATTACCAGATAGCATAAGGTCGAAGTTAAGAGAACTCCCTTTATCCATGCACAACATTGAGAACAATCATTCCCAACATAGCCAAGGAATCAAATGCCCACGTCCATTCACTTTAAATTTCCTATTACCTTTCTCATGACTATACTGCCACTGTCCATTTACACCAATGGACCGAACCATTCCAACAGATTGTTATATTCTTACCTTCAACTTCCCTTACTCATGTACTGAGCTTCATCTAGGTCTTACATTACCTGCTAGGTTTCATTCAAGTCTCCCCGTGCTCCATTAACTTTCTTCTTTTTCAACCAATTCCCAAGGCTCTCAAAATACTTAAGGCAAGATCGAGAAGCAAACAATAAGAAAACCATGGAAAACCAACAACAGTATGACACCACAAACAAAGCGATGTGACCATACACCAGACGTAAGCAAAGCCGCAAATCAAGTGCAAACAAATCACAAAAGATCGAAATCAGAAGACTAACAATAGGCACCATGACTCAATCCCATGGTTCCCAAGGAAATCTCAACCCAAGGCTTCTTCAATATTTCATGGCAACCTCTCTTTTTCAATGCAATCCCCTGCATCATATTTCCATAAACACATAAATATCAATGTATAAATCAATACACCAGTTACCTTACCTTATTGTGCCAAGCACATTTCTTAAAACTTAGCACATCCACACCATCTCCCAAGGGATTCCAATTCCCTTGACAGATCCACCTGTAACTAGAAGCTAGCTAATATACCTATCAAGTACATGTTCATGAATATATGATATATTCCCATAATGTAAGACAAAGTCAAGGTTAAGAAGACTCCCTATATGTAAAGAACTCATTCATTTGGAATTAGGGTTTCCAAACATGTCCAAAGGAATTCCTACCCAATTCCTTTATTTTACCGATTATCTTGTTGTGATTGAGTCTTATTATGTGTTATCACATCATCCAACTATTATTTATATAAACAAATCAATTGTTACCTTGTCATGCTAATACCAAGCATGTTTTCCTACAATTGTTTACACATGTTCCAAATATCAAGACAATCATATCTATCAATTTGAAATCAACCTTTACCAAGACTAACAATCATGTCATACTCAACAATAACCTCACATTCATTACTCATAATACATAATGCTACAACTATCACCTACTTACACTCAAGTACATATCAGCGGTCTCAACACATGTGTTAGTACAATCATCTTAAAACAAGATCATTTGAACACATACTTGTATTATGCAACTCATCAAACATTTAACCAACTTGCAAACATACCATGTTAAATAAATCAACTAGATGACATAATAGGCACCAAATACTCAAACACAAAATAGGCAACATAATCAAACAATGAAGCACCAAGTATACGGCATAAGCAAACTCATACCTTAATGTGTCTCAGGGGAGGCTATCTTGTCTGCACAATCAATCTAGCTAACACAACAAAACTTCACAGCATATAAACTCAAACACAAATAATATCATGATTTCCATAACAATAACTAAATAACATGTTCACATCATAAGCTCATGTTGAGCCTCAAAACTGTCATTTCCTTAGCAACTCCTCTCATTCCTTTTCTTTGTTTTTCCATGAAGAAAATGCATTCCTATCATCAATGACCAATATATATTGCCTTAAGGAAGACATTTAGTGATTTACATGTTATGCTTTTATGTTTTGTTGTTTGAATAAGTTTTTGTCTTTTAGCTATAGAACGCAGCCTATTCTGCAGCTAATCGGCTATTCCGCAGCTACTTCCATGCTTTAACAGGTTCCAGGTGTCAGAAGGAGAAAATAACTACATGGGCAGCTTGGAAATCATCATGACATGGATCATGTCCTATTCACCTAGCCCAGGTCGACAAGGAAGATGGTACAAGACTTCGGTCAATGGAGAAGTCAAACGTAGAGACCAAAGGCAACAGGACTCTGTTTCGTGGATAATCAACACGTTTCACAGTAATGGGAAGCGTTATCTAAAACAACTTCCTGAAACCACGGACTCCAATAGCCATCTGTGCAACCGAATCCAACAGCCATCATCTTAGATTTATGTCTCCAGCAGCCGAGGAAGAAAATTCCGTGTGCCTGTCTTCTACGTGTTTTTGGCTGTAGCTTATTTTTCTCCACAAACAGTTGCATAATTTTCTTATAAATACCTGTGTAAAGAACTCGGAAGGAGTTCAAATTTCCTCATGTATTAAGCTCAGACTACTGCTCTGTAATTTTGAAATAACTCATTTCCTGTGTTTATTTTTAATATGAAGACCGCAAGTTTTATGGATATGTGAAGGAGTTTCTTGAAGTTTGATTAAGTACGCATAACCTGATCAGTTGCAGAGGGCCCCTGTGCTGATTGAGGTTTTATTTCATTTTGTTTTGTCTTTTCTAGTTAACTCTAAATTCATCATTTCTTCCATAGTGTTCATAACCATTTTTCATACTAACCTTGTTTATAATACAGTTTCTATCATTTCTTTACTAACGCAGAATAGCTTCTTTCAGTGCAGCATAGCCTTTTTTTGTTTATTTTTTTCTAGTTTTTATCAGTAGTTAGAAGTTGAAATGCGGTAGTGTAATGTAGTTTGTTTTATTTACTATTTCACTAGTCTTTAAGTTTTCAATTAGACTAATCAGTGCCATTACAGTTCTTTCCATTTTCTTACTAGTTTATTGACTCATGGTGTAAATTAATGTTTCTGAAGAGCCCTTCTAGTTGATAACTCATCTTAAACTAAGTAGTTGAATACTTCATTCATGCAATGAGTCTTTTCTGCATTTTTGTATTTATCTTCTCTTAGAATAATGAAGTACAAATTCCTCAAAATGTCATCACAAGGAGGTTTTTCTCCCAAAATTAAGAGGCAGAGTAACTAAGCACTTCATTTAGTTTTGTTTCCATGATAGATTAGCTACAATTTCCTTTTCAGTCTTAGTATTTCATTTAATTTTGTTCTTGTAATAGAATAGACAATAGTTGCAATTTCACTTTCAGTTTTTAGTATTCCATTTAGTCTTGTTTTTGTAATTGAATAGACAGTAGTTGCAATTTTACTTTTTAGTTTCTAGCTCATGATTTGGAAATAATGATATGACTAGAAATAGAAACTCTATTTTCACTTATTGATTAAACTTTGCTTCCAAATGTTACTTAAGATCTTTTTAGTTCTCATTTCTTTAGGTTCTTAGTAGTCTTTATAGAAGTTAGATTTAAGATTTTGTTAAGTACACTATAAATCATTAGGAATTAAAGGACCAAAAACCCCCAAAACAACATAAAACTCGAAAACAATGAAGTAAGAAGGGTCATCTAGCACATATAGTGCACTACACTTCATCAATTTACGATACCCAGATTGATAATTTATGTAGAGCAATTTAGGACACTAAATTGACCAAACATTTTGGCACCATTGCGGGGGAAGTGTAACTAGGTAGCCTTATCTCTTACATTAAAAAAAAACAAACAAAATAAAACAATGACATGCATAGAGAAAGAGACTCTAGGGGTAGATTTATAGCTAGGGGCAGAAATTCAATTCCCACAACTCCACCTACTCCACCAAGAGTAAGAAGAGACACACCTCCATCCCAGACTCATACTCCCAGCCATAGGATTCCTAGAATTCAAGGGGCAGAAACTCAATTAGAAGAATCTCCTACTTCATCTATCAAGACAGTATTAGGAGAGAAAAATTTTGAATCTCCAACAACATGGATAACCTTTTTCACCTCCACAAGAGATCCTATTGTAGTTGAAGAATTAGGAATACTTGGTGAGGAAGAAGAAGTAGAAACTCTCTCCCATAATCCATTAATAAAAGAACCATAGGAGGAGGGAATAACCTTGCAGGTTGAACCCTATATTGACTCTGAAGAAACTATAATGGCAGAGGAAGAACAAGATGGAGAATTCTCACTGTTTGGAGGAGGGGGTAGAGGGAGAGGTAGAGGAGATAATGGAGGAGGTAGAGGAAATAGGGAAGTAGATAACTCTTTTGGATTCCCTATAGTGGATGAGGAAATACATACCACAATGAAAAACATCTCACCATCTGTCCTCCCAAACTTCTATGGGTTGAGAAGTGAGGACCCTGAAACATTTTTGTTTGAGTTTGAAGTCTTATGCAGAACTTATGACTATCTAGAAGACTATCAAAAACTTAAATTGTTTCCTTCAACACTAAAAGGAGCTGCTTTGAAATGGTTGATGGGGTTAGTCACTCAATCCATTAGAACATGGAATGACATGAAAAAGGAATTTTTGGATAGATACTTGGATTATTGCATGCCTACCAGTCATAAAGATGAGGTGTTCAAAATGATGCAAAGAGAGGATGAAATCTTAGAAGATTTGATTAAGAGATTTAACTATAATTTGAAAAGAGCAAAGATGAACAATTTAGATGAAGAAACTTTGAAAGCTCTTTTGTTAAAGGCCATTAGAGATGAGTGGATAGATATCCTTAACATGATGGGGAAGGGAGATATCTCTCAACTTACATTGAGTGATATAGGAGAACTGTGTGTTCATCTCTCAAGTGGGAAATCTAAAATAGGGAAAGGGCCAAGAGATCCTTCTCTTGTTAGAGCAAACAAATCTGCAATTGGTTCTGTACGCAGGGAAAAAATTGGCAATATGCTTGATGAGTTTAAAATTGACATTCTAGGAAACCTTAGTGAGCAACTAGACACCCTTAAAATTCAAAACAAGTAGAAAACAGAGGCTTATGCTTCTAAAGCCATCTTTTGTCCAAAATGCAAAAAAAAAAAAAAACAGGCTCTAAGGAAATGTCCTTTAGATGCAAAAATTGTAGAAACTTGTATGATATGTTCAGAAAGTCATGAGACCAAGGGTTGTCCTTCAATCCTGGGTCTTAAGGCTGTCTTTCAAGAGGAAATAGTCCCAAATTCTGCACATTCTCTTTTTTTTGTTGTAAGAAGACCTTGGTTGGGGCCACAAAATCAAAGATTTAAGAATAAAATGTATCTTCAACACCCACCAAACTGGAATTCTTGGCAGCAACCTTGGCCTCAACCTCAATCTCAGTATCAATCTCAACCGTGGGCACAAGGGGTACAAAATCCTTATGGGAGATTTTCTCAATATTATCAATATCCTCCATCCTATCAGAATTATCCTCCCCCACAAACTCAGCAACAAAATTAGCAGCCACAACTTCAAAATCAGAATCCTCAACTTTCATTTCCATTTCCACAAAAACCTCCACAACAAAGTCAAAACCCTCAACTCTTGTTGCCGTTGCAGTAGAAACCAAGTTAGCTACCTGCCCAACCATTACCAAACCTCAACAATGAAAACCCTCAGAATGCTTATATGGTACAAGGACAACAATTTCCAACTTACATGATTACTCCTCTAGATATTAATGATGTTCAACTAAGATCTGGTAGGATATTAGAAAATGAAAGACCTTCTATAATTATTCAAGAACAAGACACTTCTGAGGAAGATTCTCTAAAAGTTAATAAAAGTTTTGAGGAAACATCTCTCCAAAACCAAAACATTGAAAAAGAAAAACAAAAAGAACCAGAGAACACAACTCCTATCATTGAGAAACCAGCATCTAATTCTACACCTCCTTTTCCTGAGAGACTATAAATTGATAGAGCAGTAGAAAAACAGATCTTGTTGCCCAATTATGATTTTCTAGATGAATTGAAGAATGTCTGTATCAAAATTCCTTTGTTACAAGCCATTAGATAAATTCCAATTTTAGCCAAGACAATGAAGGAGTTGAGCATCAAAAGACCAGGAAGAAAATCAAAAGAAACAAAAAGAATTCACCTGGTAGGAAAGATAGTAGACATAATGATGGGAAAAAATTGCCATACAAAAGTATGTGGATCCAGGGAGTCCAATTGTCAAGACACATATAAATGGAATTGAAATTCCAAATACATTGATTGACTTAAGGGTAATAAAAAACATCATGAGTAGACAAACTATGGAGCAGCTTAAACTTCCTAATCTTCTTTACACACCTACCTTACTGCAACTTGTAGATAGATCAGTAATCGAACCATATGGTGTACTAGAAGATATTTCAGTATCCTTAGATTCTTGGGAATATCTTGTTGATTTCATGATCTTAACTCCCAAGAATAATCTAGGAGGACACCCACTCATATTAGGCAGACCTTGGCTAGCTATAGCTGATACTTTTATTAGTTGTAGATCTGGTAACATGTATATTTTTTATGGTAATTGAACAAAGAAATTTACTTTGTATCCTCCAGCAAAATAAATCATAGAAATAGATGACAAGGAATGGATTAATGATGAAGATGATATTTAGCCTCTCTTTACTATGTCAGAAATTAGTGAAGATAGTCAAATTTTGAATACATTGGAAAATTTTGAAACATCTTCAAAATATGATCATGCACAATTTCAAGAAAAATCTAATGTTGAATACTTTTCATCTAGGCAGATGTCTCTCTATTCTATGGAAGAGTTCGATAGCTCTACAATTGAAATTTTTCCAGGTAAGACATTGAACATAAACAAAAACTTGGAGAAACTACAACAAGAAGAGCTAACCAAAACATTACAAAAACATTCTGCTGCATTTGCATGGGAATACACCGACATGAAAGGTATTGATCCTAAGACTTGTATCCATCATATCTATATTGAGGAAAACACTAGATCAACCAGACAACCTCAGAGAAGAATGAATCCAAATCTTAGGGAAATTGTAAAATAAGAGCTCCAAAAATTACTCAATGTAAACTTCATTTACCCAATTTCAGATAGCCAATGGGTTTCTCCTTTGGTAATTGTGCCTAAAAATAATGGTAAATGGAGGGTGTGCATTGATTACCAAGAATTGAATAAAGCAACCCTTAAAGATCACTTTCCTTTACCCTTTATAGATAAAGTGTTAGATACATTAGCAGGTAAGAAGTATTTCTCATTCATGGATGGTTTTAGTGGTTATAATCAAATTCAGGTAGCACCTGAGGATTAGGATAAAACCACATTTACTTGTCCATGGGGAACTTTTTCCTACTAAGTAATTCCTTTTGGGTTGTGTAATGCACCTGCAACATTCCAAAGAGCAGTACTAGGAATTTTTTCTGATCTAATACATGATTGTGTAGAGGTATATATGGATGATTTTACAGTCTATGGAAACACATTTGAAGAAGCTTTGGAAAATTTGGAAAAGTTCTTAAAAGATGTAAAGAAACAAACCTTTCACTAAGCCATGAAATTTTTTTTATGATGTTTACAGAAGGTATTGTTTTAGGACATCACATTTCGGGAGATGGGATTAAAGTTGACAAATCTAAAGTTGAAGTCATCTCTAAGTTATCAATTCCAAATTGCCAAAAGGATGTTAGAAGTTTTCTAGGATTTACAGGATACTATAGAAGGTTTATAGAAAACTTCACTAAAATAGCATCTCCACTCTTCAAATTGCTTACAAAAGATTGTGAATTTAGTTGGAATCCTGATTGCCAACTAGCATTTGAAACCTTGAAAGAAAAAATTTCTGAAGCACCTATTTTAAGAGGTCCAAATTGGAAACTTCCTTTCCATATTTCCACAGATGCTTCAAATACAGCTCTGGGAGCTGTATTGGGACAAAAAGATTTGATTCCTTATGCCATTTACTATACAAGTAAGAATTTGACTCCCACTGAGTTGAATTATACTGTGACTGAAAAGGAATTTTTAGTTGTTGTTCATGCAATTAACAAGTTCAGACACTATATAATAGGCTATGAAACCTTTGTTCATACAGATCACTCTGCAATTAGATATTTGATGAATAAACCAATTACTAATGGCAGAGTTACAAGATGGCTTTTTCTTTTGCAAGAATTCGACATTACTGTGCTAGATAGACCTGGAAAACAAAACACAATTGCTAATTCCTTGTCCAGGATTTAGAATATCAAAGAAGACTTTCCGGTTGAAGATAAGTTTCCTGATGAATATCTTTTTGCAGTAACTACTCAAACTCCTTGGTTTGCAGATGTTGCTAATTACTTGGTTACAGGGAAGTTACCTTCACATTTGTTTCCTAGAGAGAAAAGAAATATTATTCAAGAAAGTGTAAGATATTCATGGATCACTAACGAATTGTATAAAACAGGGCCAGATCTTATGATCAAAAGGTGTGTCAGGGAAGATGAAATGCTTGATATTCTCAAAGCATGTCATGATGAGCCGTGTGGTGGACACTTTGCTGACAAGATGACAACCTATAAAATCCTTTCTTTAGGATATTATTGGCCATCCATTTTCAAAGATGCTAAAGAATATGTCAAAAGGTGTGACAGTTGCCAAAGGGTAGGGAAACCTGCTCCCTCAAATGAAATGCCATTACAAACTCAGGTACTTATTGAACCCTTTGAAAAGTGGGCTTTAGACTTTATTGGACTAATTAATCCTCCATCTAAGCAGAACAAGTATATATTGGTATGCACTGATTATGTCACCAAATGGGTAGAATCCAAAGCATTACCTTTTGCTAACGAAAAATATGTAGTTAATTTTCTTTTTGAGGACATCTTTACTCATTTTGGTGTTCCAAGAGAAATTGTGACAGATCAGGGATCTCAATTTACATCCAACATGATGGAAAGGCTTATGGAGGAGTACAAGATCAAGCATAGAAAATATACTCCCTATCATCCACAAGCAAATGGTCAAGTGGAGTCCACAAATAAAGTGATTGAAGGAATCCTCACCAAGACTGTGCATCTACATAGAAGAGATTGGGCAGGAAGGCTTCCTGAAGCCTTATGAGCCTATAGAACTACATGGAGGAACACAACGGGACATACACCCTATGAACTTGTTTATGGGAAACAAGTCCTGTTCCCTATAGAGTTCCAAATCAGAACTTTCAAGATGGCAGTCCAGTTGGGTATGGATTTATCAGAGGCTTAACAACATAGACTGGAGCAATTAAATGAACTTGATGAAATCAGGTAAGAAGCAGTTCAAAGGACTCGTATAGTCCAACAACAGAGGGAAAAATGGCATGACAAATACATCAAGGACAAGAGGTTTTAAGAGGGAGCTTGGGCACTGTTATTTGATTCAAAGTTTAAAGATTTTCAAGGGAAGTTTCAAACGCATTGGCTTGAGCCATACAGATTGATTTTTTTTTTAGTAATGGAGCAGTGAGGATCAGAACAATAGATGAAAGTCAAACTCCTCTTCTTGTGAATGGTCATAGATTGAAAATATATCAAAAACCAATTTCAAAGGAGGAGTTCATCAATATCTTCCAGAACAATTTTGAAATGAAGTTAATGAAGAAGAATCCTTCTTCTCCACCCACTTAGTCTTTATTTTCCTATCTAAAAAAAAAGAAATATATATATATATATATATATATATATATATATATATATATATATATATATATATATATATATATATATATATATATAGATATATTGTATAAGGTTGAAAACCAATCATTGATTGACATGCTTATACAGAAAATACAGGGTGAAAATCAGAAGTTTCTGACACCCTATATTTTCCATTTCCTTTATGAAAAAAGTGGTAACAAAAAGCCACAGTCACTCAACATTCTGCAAAATTCATTGTCTCATTTCATTTCACTCTGTTTTACTTTTATAGTTTCACTTCTTTCCATTGCCATATTTCACCAATAAATTTTTCCTTTCCCAACATTTCTTTCATCTCCATTTTTCATTTATCATCATGTCTTATTTTCACTTACACAGCCATTTCCATTTCATTCATTCATAAGCCATATTTTACTCTCTGTTTTCACGTTCTACAGCTGTTTCCACGTTCTGCAGCTGATTCCGTTCCGTAGCTGATCCTGTTCTGCAGCTAATCTGATTCTGCAGCAATAGTTTGTTTATCATTCCAAGCACAAGTGTCCAGTTCATAATAAAATCTTGTATGCAAGTAATTGAAGAAAAAACAACTTTGAAGACCTATCATGCCTAAAGCACTTGTGGAGCAAATATCAAAATATTAGCAAGCGGAAGGTAAAGGTTCCAAAGGTGAAATACAAAAATTTATTTCAAAAAGCAATTCAAAAACATAAGCTTGTATAACATGTATGATCACATGTCTCCTTAATTAATTATCATGTGATTTGACTACCACGATGTCTCCGCCATATCTTCCACCTTCAATGACTAGTTAAATGTAAATTCATCATTTCTTCCATAGTGTTCATAACCATTTTTCATACTAACCTTATTTATAATACAATTTCTATCATTTCTTTGCTAACACAGAATAGCTTCTTTCAGTGCAGAATAACTTTTTTTTTGTTTAATTTATTTCTAGTTTTTATCAGTAGTTAGAAGTTGAAATGTAGTAGTGTAATGTAGTTTGTTTTATTTACTATTTCACTAGTCTTTAAGTTTTCAATCACACTGATCAGTGCCATTACAGTTCTTGCCATTTTATTACTAGTTTATTGATTCATGGTGTAAATGAATGTTTCTGAAGAGTCCTTCTAGTTGATAACTCATCTTAAACTAAGTGGTTGAATACTTCATTCATGCAATGAGTCTTTTCTGCATTTTTGTATTTATCTTCTCTTAGAATAATGAAGTACAGAATTCCTCAAAATGTCATCACAAGGAGGTTTTTCTCCCAAAATTGAGAGGCGAAGTAACTAAGCACTTAATTTAGTTTTGTTTCCATAGTAGATTAGCTGCAATTTCATTTTCAGTCTTAGTATTTCATTTATTTTTTTTCTTGTAACAGAATAGATAATAGTTGCAATTTCACTTTCAGTTTTCAGTATTCCATTTAGTCTTGTTTTTGTAATTTAAGAGACAGTGGTTGCAATTTTACTTTTTAGTTTGTAGCTCATGATTTGGAAATAATGATACGACTAGAAATGGAAACTTTGTTTTCATTTCTTGATTAAACTTTGCTTCCAAATCTTACTTAAGCTCTTTTTAGTTCTCATTTCTTTAGGTTCTTAGCAGTCTTTACAGAAGTTATATTTAAGATTTGTTAAGTACATTATAAATCATTAGGAATTAAAGGACCAAAAACCCCCAAAACAACATAAAACTCAAAAACAATGAAGTAAGAAGGATCATCTAGCACATATAGTGCACTACACTTCATCAGTTTACAATACCCGGATTGATAATTTATGTAGAGCAATTTATGTAGACCAATCCAACTTAGTAGGATACATATAACATCAAGGTCTTAATGTAATAACCCTAATCATAAAGTTACTAGCATATAAAAACAACAATTTATATATCATTCACATCAAAAACATATAAACTAATCATCAAGCTAACTATCATATGACAACAACAAGTTAACCTATAACATACTAAACAACAACATATAACCTAATCAACAAGATAACTATCATATAAGAACAACAAGTTAACCTATAACATACTCATCGACAACATCTAACATAATCCTCAAGTTATCTGTTATGAAACCAGTTTACAAAAAGATAGAAAATATAGTTGAATGCCTTAGAATTCAGCCTCTTTGAGGGGGCAACCTCCTTTACGTTACACAAAAGAACAATTATTGGATGATACAAATGACAAGACCTCCTTTCTATATATAGGAGTCTAAGGAGTCATAATATAATCAAAGCTGACATAACAATAATAATGTAAGGGCACAATAATAACAATATGGGGACTACATGGGTACAACAATATAATAAGGGGGCTGTACTAATAACAATAAGGGGTTACACTAGTAGTATAGGGGCCTAACATGCCCCTCTCCTTCAAAAAGTGTTGTCCTCAACGCTTGAGTAGTTCTTGATGCTTCTGTAGAATATTATTGTCCTCCCATGTGGAATCTTCAGCTGGTATGTTCTTCCACTTGATGAGATACTCTAAAATTGATCGATTTCGTAGCTGTCGGGTTCTTGTTTTTGTGACTGCTCCAGGTTCCAATATGATTTTTCCTTCCTCTTCAAGTTCTGGCAATATTGTTTGAATTGGGATCTTTTGCAACTTTTGAATGAGTGGCCACACTTCTTCGTCCTTCTTCCTTTCATCCCTTGCTTCGTTTATCCAATCTGGTTGGATAACAGAAATAGCACAAAACGATGCTTCCACATCCTCATCCTTTCTTGAGAGTGTATTTGCAACAAAATTTTTCTTCCCTTTTCTATAGATGATGTCAAACTCATAACCCAATATATTTGTGACCCAGTTTTTCTATTCTTCTATAGATAATATTTGTTCTAAAAAGTATTTAAGAATATCATGATCCATTTTTACCTTGAAGTGTCTTCCCATTCGGTAAGGTCGTCATTTCTTAAGTGCATGCACTATTTCCAATATTTCTTTCTCATAAATAGCTTGCTTGAGATGTGGCAGTAAAAATACCCAATCACCTACATCAAAACATTTTTCACTACAATGTTGATCTACCTGTTGTTTCATTCGATTTTGCACCAAAGTGGTGTTATCCTTTAAAAGTTGGAGAACTTGTTGTTGATGCTCGATGTGATCTTTCACTGCTTGAACCTTTTTCTTCTTGATATGTCCTTCTATCTTGAGAGTTTGAGGAGTGGTAATTTCTTCCAATGCTTTACAAGATATTATCGGATTCATTTCTTGATGTTCGATGTGATCTTTCACTTCTTGAACACTTTTCTTCTTGATATGTCCTTCTATCTTGATAATTTGAGGAGTGGTAATTCCGGCCAATGCATTACAAGATATGGTTGGATTCATTTCTTCTTTCTTAATGTGATCTTTCACTTCTTGAACCTTTTTCTTCTTGATATGTCCTTCTATCTTGAGAGTTTGAAGAGTGGTAATTCTTGCCAATGTTTTACAAGACATGGTCGGATTCATTTCTTCTTTCTCTGGGGTTGGTTCTTGGTGTATATACTCTTCTTTTGATGTTTCTTGATCCTTTTCTTCCTCCTCTTCATAATCTATGTAAAATAATTTCTTCTCAGCACACTTATGACCTTTAGTGCATTCGCTATCACAATTGCAACAAAGCCCCTTTTCTCTTTTCTCTTCCAATTGTTGTGGTGTAACCCTTGTAGGTTGTGGAAGGCTAGGAGAAACAACACTTCTATTATTATAGATGTGAGGGGTAGACTTCCTTGTTGCCATAATTTTACTTTCCACTATGTAACAAAGCTCTTTTATTCTTTCCAATTGTTGTGGTGTTGCTATAAAGAAGGTGTTGCTCTTTGTATCCTGATAATGTGCTATCATTTCCTCCGTGAAAATTGACCATGTAACAAGTTGTTTACGAGAACAAATCCCTTTATACCATAAAAATTGATCCGGTTCTAAATATGAAGATGCAATACATACCTTTTGTAACAGTGGTATACCATGTAGATCAAAATATTGCTCCATCTGAAGTATACAATTTACCGGATCCTTGCCATCAAACTTCCTCATATCTCCTTTTCTTGATTTTAGGAGCTCGATCTTGAAACGACTATAAATCTGTAATTACGGTTCTTCCAGTTCTGAAATTATGACTTGTAGTAGCCCTTTGTGTCCTCTTTCCAATTCCATCAGTCTGATCCAAATTGGATTCTCCAAGGAAGAGTTATGCCAAATCTTCCACAGTGACCTGATTATAGACCTTTTCAGAAGAGCGAACTTGTAGGAAGTGCCACGTGTCACTGTTTTGACCTTAGGAGCTGAAAGAAATACACAGGAAACTAAAGTCCGTCCTCTTTCTGTAACTTCTTACGAAATTTCAATCTGATGCTCAAAACAAAAGTTATGACTATTTTCCCTAGGTCACCTGTTTGGAATGTAATTTAGGAGTCTGCAAAAAGACCGACTTCCTCAGATCATATCTCAGCAAATATTACGCAAAAAGCTCTGAAATTTAGACCCGAGGTTCAGTGTGATTTCTTCTAAAATGGGTTTTTTTTTAGCATATGAAACATCACAGAAAAAAGTTATAGCACAAATGCCACGATGACCTATTTGGAGCAACGAAACCCTAGAATTCAAAGCTCTGATACCAAATGTTATGAAACCAACTCACAAAAAGATAGAAAATATATTTGAACACCTTAGAATTCAGCCTCTTCGAGGGGGCAACCTCCTTTACATTACACAAAAGAACAATTATTGGATGATACAAATGACAAGACCTCCTTTCTATATATAGGAGTCTAAGGAGTCATAATATAATCAGAGCCGGCATAACAATAATAATGTAAGGGCACAATAATAACAATATGGGGACTACATGGGTACAATAATATAATAAGGGGGCTGTACTAATAACAATAAGGGGTCACATTAGTAATATAGGGGCCTAAATTATCTAACATAAAACAACAATAGAAATGCATACAACCACAAGTTACTATCATTCATAACTTTCTGACACATGTGCATATGACTATACTAATCAACTAGCATCTATCATGTATGTAACCATAACCTCAATAGACATGTACATAAACGTAATGTATATAACCCTAATGCATATAAAAATCCATTAACTAACATACCTGCATGCCAAACATACAATACATGTATGGCGATCTTCTCTTACCCCAAAGTCTAGTTCTGCAACTTCACTTCAACGATATACATCTCTTACTCTATCTCAGTCAACACATTAGCATCATAGCATACCAATATCATCATGATCACCTAACTTCATACAATGACCTTATGCACAACAACCTTCACCATGAAAATCATGCATAATAACATATAGACAATGACATGCATAAGAAATGCATATACAACCATACAGTCATGACGACACATCCCACAACAACACCATCAAACTTCACATGGTGACATGACTACAACCATGATCAACACCATGCAAATGAAAAAATAACATGGACTACAAGTATAAGAAACACATATGCAACTGAGATGAATGCATGAATAACACACTGCCCATCGAGTCTAAGGGGTGAACCATGCTCTGATACCACTCTGTAACACCCTCCTCCCACATCTACCCAAGTAACTAGCCAACCAGGGTAAACATGTGATGAAAGGTTACTATGATGTGATTCAACCTCCTGGGTCACGTTAAGGAAGTCGAATTGACATAAACACACCATACAGACCATCAGCATCAACAATAGGACCCCTAGGAACCATCCCAACCTTTCTACTAACCAGCCCCTGAGTCCTACTAAGGTTTTATACCCCTTGACCTCTAGATGCTCCCATGCTATGGGAATGCCAACGTTCAAAGGGCTCTGGACGCTCCCACAAGATTGCATGGCTATATCCAGGGACTATTTCCAGTGGACCTGTGCCAGAGTCTGGGGATTTTAAGGCACTTTTCAAGCCGAGAATCTCAGCCATTTCCCAGAACTTGTTAGACTCACTCTCACATTAAAAACAATTGTAAGTCCAAAATATTAAGTTAATTAAATCATGAAAGTTGGATTTAATTCCTAACTTTCTAGATTGGGTTTGTTCCTCAAAGTTATGAGTCAGTTGTTGGTGTCCAGGTATGAACGGATTATCCACTCCTTTCCCTACATTAATGTATCAATCCGGGTGCATATTATTTTCAAGGAAACATGCAAGGTATATGCAGGGGCAAGGTTATGATCTGCCCTCAACCAAGGGTTCGTGATTGGCAATCAAAACATTGCTGAGACAGAAGTAAAACTCAATTGTAGAATGTAAAAAGGTAGTCATAGCTATCTAAGAGATCTGTAGCAACAATAAGAAATAAAACAGCAACTAGAAAATACACACAACACGAGGAAACACGCACCACCTAATCAGAATAGTGGGCCCAGCTCACTGATCATGGCTGCGTTACTCACAGCGAACGATAAATCAACAAAAGATTTATATCTTATTAATCTAAATAATGCTTGTTACAATATCATACCAGGGTCCCCTTGATACAGGAATGACCCGTCTTTTATACAATACAAAGGAGAATAATTCTCCCCGAAACCTGGCAACTATATGCCCAAAGATATACATCAGTTGTATCGCAGCACTGGAGCCGAGAGAACCAAGAACAGGAATGGTCAAAAAATGGGTTGAGAGCAGCTGCAATCAGTTATGCTGCTTTGTTGTGGTCGATCAGCTGCTGTGAATTGCGGAACTGCTGCGATATGCTACGCGGTCAACACTTGTGCTCCATAATTTGCGGTCATCACAAGTTTTAGTGGTTTGTGTAGGTAAAAACCTTCATGACTCTACTTCATTAATTAAATATCCCAAGAGACGATAAAGGGGAATTACCTCTTAATGTTACACAGTAAATATATGCGAATGAATGCAAAAAGGGTGAAAAGAGGAGTGGAAATGCAGGGAAAATATAGGCCAATTTGGTGCCCAACATCTCCCCCCAACTAGCCTTCTGCATGCCCTCGTGCAGCTTGCCGTCTCCGCAGGTCTGGGCTAGATAGACTGTGTGCTTCTTGAAGCTAGGCAAGATCATATTCCTCGGCCATTTCTGTTCCTGGAACCTTGAACCCTTCCAAGAGGAGAACTTCCTTCCACCAATCATCTGGTACATTATAGGCTGGGGTGTAGTGTTCCGCTGGCAGCCATAGAACAGGGTACTGGAATCAAATTCCCATCCATCGAACCCCACATGTTTGGATGCACGCCACATATCTTGGCACCCTGCTGAGTGCCCGTGCAAAATTTGGTGCTCCAAACGGTTCTCTATTCCGAACAGATGTGGGTGACATCATCCACCTCTTCTGACAACTACCAGGGCCTCAGCCTGAAATGTGACTAATTGTTTGACGCAGAGATCGATGCACCACTTTTGTGTCCTCATCATCCGTTCCTTGTTTCCCATAATTCCAAGAATGTAGTGTGGTTATTATACATAGTCACTAATCTCTCGGGTTCTCCTCTTACCATAAAAGGCTTTGTGTCCTGATTTGACTCAAACATGTTAGAAGCCTTCTACCAACTTATCTGATTAAAAGTGTAAGAGGTGAGGGCCCTTAAATGAATGTCCCCCACATATGGAACCAGATTAAATTGTCTCTCAACATGCAAGAGATACCCATGCATATAAAGCTCGCACATTAAGTGTTGAGTTGGCACATCATGGGCTCTCAATATCTGGAGGAACTATACACTGTCCTCGATCTCGTGACTAAGACGATGGGGTCGGTCCATGGCATGGCTTTTTTTCCCTTTTACCACATTTTGCTCAAAGGGTTGAAGGGAGATAGTACATCAAGCTGTTCGCAAGGGCCAACTTGATCCTCTTCCCCAGGGATCCCAGATGAAGTAACCCTAGGAGAGCCGCCGACTCCAACTATCGCCCATGTACGATTTCTTTCTGGATGCTTTCCAAAAAAAAGAAAATAAAGCACTCATGCAAAAACAAAGAGTAACATGAAGCAGGAGGGCGACATGCCATGGCTTCCTATGCTAAATGGAGCATCTGCTCTTTATCAGTTTTTAATTCTGCTACTTGCCTTTCCAGCTGCTCCACCTTGAATTGCTGCTTCGCATGCCTCAGTCGCATTATATCAATGCACTCTACGTATTCAAAGATAGTCATGGATGCTTGCTCTCGGGCTCTCTTTGCTTCATTCTGATATCGCGCCGCAGTGGACTTCCAGGTCTGTACCTCAGTCGACAAAGAAAATTCACGACCCTCAAACAAATATTCTATCGGGTTTGTCTGAGTGGCAACAGAAGTTGTTGCCACTTCCTCTACCTGTGTCCCTACTTCGGTCGTCATGGGTTTGGGCTTCTTAGCCCACTGCTTATATTTCTTCACTTGGTTCTTCAACCGGTGCATCTGTTTCCTCAGCCTCTTAACCTCTGTTTTGAGTCGCATCGTTTCTTTGAATTGAAGCTGATATTTCTGCTTCATAGGCAGCCTTCGTTGTTCACACTCCACCCATTTTTGTTTAACCACCACCTCCTCTAGTATTACAGCTGGTTCGACAGGTGGTGATTTACCTGAGGGAGTATCCACAAGGTTACTCAACGGGGTTTCTTTGCTTGGTTTCTCTTCCTGGGGAGCATCCATTTCCTTACTGTCTCCTACCTCACCCTATTGTGCGGCTATCTCGATAGGTAGTGGGCTCATTAAGAAAATGTCCATTGGTGGTTTAGCCAAATTTCCCCTTCCAGGTTCCCTCGTTTCAAAAACATATGCCTCTTCCTCTGTTCTGGGTCCTTGAGAGAGGTCTATGTGGGGACTTGTGACCAATAAGCTTGTGGCAGTTGGTCCCTTCTTCAACCCATCATATTTCAAAATCAACGGAACGACCACCTCCTCTTCTGTATGTCGGGCAGAGTGAGACACCCTTACCCCTTTTAGAATGGAGAAGTACGAGGAAAATTGAAAGAATTCTCCTACTTGATCTATCCTGGCACCAATTATGGTCTCAGGCTCCTTCTCTCTGTCTGTAGCGTCTCCGCTCTGGGTTAAAACCTCTTCCTGTGCAGTCCCCTGTTCTGAGGTTGACGCTGGTTCCTTTGGAATAATGTCAATCCCGACATTTAATTCCTCTGTGGTCTCCAAAGTCGGATAGGTTGATGGTGGTTCTTGTGGGACACCACCTTCCATGTCCAGCATTTCTTGAATAGGTGATGCTGGCATTGTTTCTTCCAGCATGACATTGATCCAGATGGATTCTTGCATAATCACATCGGTTCCATCCATTACACCCCCATCCTCTTCTTCTGTTGGCCCCACAATTCTTTCAGCTTCGGGTCCTTCTCATTCTAGTTCTTCCTCCATTGGTTCTACGGTCAATGGTGGTTCTTGTGGGACACCCCCGGCCACAATATTAATGAATTCCTCTGCCTCAGCCTGATGTGGTCCTTCTTTGCTTATTATAGTGGTGTTAGTTTTCTCTACCAGCTCTATAGTCGAGACTGATTCTTAAAGGATAGCCTGGGTCGTGGTGCTAGTGGCCCTTTATATATTGGCCTCTTGCTGCAGCATTTCTTCTTCCATTGGTTTTGAGGTCGAGGTTGGCCCTTGTAGAGCAGCCTCGACTGTCCTCCCTAGTTCATACTCTTGATTATGTTCCCACTCTTAAAGTTCCATCTCCATTTCCTCAGGTTCCTCTTGATCTATGTATTCATCCTCTGCTCTGGTTCCTTCCTCCATCTCTTCCTGCTTTTCCTCTCTAGCAGCTCTAGAAACCGTTATTTCTTCCTCTATAGAATCCCGGAATGTTTTCCATAGGATTTTAAATCGACCAATTACATGCATGACTAGCAGCTGGACCAGGCCATGGTTGGTAATGACTGCTGCCACTTTTCGTGAATGCCGAGCAGAGTACGCCATCAGTTGGAGACCTCTTAACAGGAAGAAAGGCATATTCAATGAGAAGGCTTCTGCGTGTGGGAACCAGAGGTGAGCCAATATTCTGAAATGGTACTTAAACATGGTGGTATACCTCCCCTCGTAGGTTATGTATCTCATTACAAAACCCACTACCTCACCCCATGGGTGTGGTAATGAGTTTCGGTCGTACCCCCGGCCTTTCTAAACAACATTTTCTCCAGCCTGTAAGAATGCTTCAGGGAACTCTGGAAGGGCGGTTCTCTGTGAAAACCATTTATTCCCCTGCTAGGGTAGCCCACTGACCTCTGCAATGGTTTCTTCTGTGACAGGGATTTCTATCCCCCGGACTCGAGAGCTTTCTTCTTTTAGATTGAGTGCGAATTCAATCATAATTTCCTCGTTAAATCCCTGCAACCTGTCAAAATAAACATTACACCCTACATTTAAGAAGACCTGCCATACCTCTGGATTGTTTCTGACCATTGTCGTGCCCTCCGGCTCATGATGCACTTCCAGCCCACCCATCGCTGTAAGAACTGGATCAAAATGATGGGTACAATTGGCTGGTAGGGGGAGAGTAACAACAACCCAACTGACGATAAAAATATTATTGGCATGGTGGCCACAAGGTGAAAGGATAATGATGACTAGTATGCCTCAAAAAACACAACAATTAATGGCAGGGTGTGGTAGTGCAGGTGAATGATTATGAAAATTGAATACAGTGTATTGGGGAAATTATCGGTAAAGTTCTTGGCGTACGATTTCAAATTCCAATGCGTGGGAATCATAATTCAAAATCGCACAATTTTTTTTTGGTTTCTTTTTTCATTGGATTTGGTAATGATGTCATATGATTACAGCTTTAGGTATGTCGTCGTCTCTTTATGACGGGACCCCCATAACTTAAATGCGGCCATCCACAGCACGTACTAGTCTCTTTTTGGAATATTTTAATTAAATTCGTAAGAGTCAATGAAGGCGTACTTAGCGATCTACTTGGCGGTGGAGTAGCAGCAAAGATAACTCATGAAGTGACGACAATAGTGGAGTAACAACGTCGATGGAGTAACAGCATTGGTGGAGTAACAACACAGCGGAGTAACAACATCAATGAAGTAACAGCAACAGTGGAGTAACAACACGAGCGGAGCAATAGCAACCAGTGGAGTAACAACAGAAGTTGAGTAACAACACTAGCAGAGTAACAGCGACCAGTGGAGTAACAACAATAATGGAGTAACAACAACCAGTGGAGTAACAGAAAGTAGTGGAGTAACAACAATAGTGGAGTAACAACAACTAGTGGAGTAACAACAATAGTGGAGTAACAACACCAGCGGAGTAACAACAACCAGTGGAGTAACAACAACAGTGGAGTAACAGCACCGACGGAGTAATAGCAACCAGTGGAGTAACAACAACAGTGGAGTAACAACACTGGCAGAGTAACAACAACTAGTGGAGTAACAACAACAATGGAGTAACAGCACCAGTGGAGTAACAGCAACCAGTGGAGTAACAGCAACAGTGGAGTAACAGCACCAGTAAAGTAACAACAACTAGTGTTACTTGAAAAATTTCTCTGTTTCTCCTTGTCATAATTAAGTTCTTATTCCTACAAAAAGACAAACAAGTAATTAGTAACATCATATATATATATATATGTGTGTGTGTGTGTGTTAAAAAGGCAAAGAGAGCATTCTCTGCACCAACAAACATCAAACTAGATGTATCAGAAAGATGTTTATGAAGGCATATTTAGACGTTGGATGGTGGTATAACTTCAGACGGTGTCCATTCACTAGGAAGGAAGTACATTTTTCATCTACTATAACCAATCTAATTGTGCCATTGGCAAATGCAACGTCCACTTCATAGGGTCCCATCCAACGAGTGCGAAGCTTTCCTTTAAAATCTTTGAACCGGGAGTCATATAACAATGCCCAATCCCCTTTATGAAACACCTTATTCTTGATAAATTTATCGTGCCATTTCATTCTCTACTGTTGGACAGTAGTGGTTCTCTGGACAGCTTCTGAACGAATCTCGTCTAGCTCATTGAGTTGTTCCAGTCGGTGTTTCTGGGCCTTTGATAAGTCCAATCCTACCTCCAAAGCTGTTCTGAGCATGTTGATCTTGAATTGAACCAGAAATAAGGGAGATTTCCCGTAAACTAGCTCAAATGGGGAAAACTCGGTTGTATTTCGCCATGTTATCCTATATGCCCAAAGAGATTCTGGAAGTTTCTGTGACGAATCCCGATGATGAGTTGCTACAGTTTTTGTTAAGATATTCTCCAACACCTTGTTTGTACTTTCTACTTGTCCATTCGCTTGGGGATGGTAAGGAGTTGTCACTCTGTGTTTGACCCCATATTTCTGCATAAGCCTCTCTATCATGTGGGATGTGAACTGTGCTCCTCCATCTGAAACAATTTCTCTCAGGGTACCATATCGGGAAAAAATATCTTCAAAAAGGAAATCTGCCACCACCTGTTTTGTTGCTTTTGCAACCGCTCTGGCTTCCACCCACTTAGTCACATAATCAGTGTAGACCAGGATGTGAACCTTCTGATGGGAAGGTGGGTTGATGGGTCCAATAAAATCAATAGCCCATTTATCAAAAGGTTCCAGGACTATCTGGGGCTGTAATGGAATTTCGTCTGATTTCCCAGGTTGTCCCATACGTTGATAGCTGTCACATCTTCGGACATAATCTCTAGCATCTCGAAATATAGAAGGCCAGTAGTATCCCATTGGCAGCACCTTGTGGCTTGTTTTTTATCTACAAAATGTCCTCCATAAGGCCCATTATGGGTGACCTTCAATATCTCATAGATATCATCCTCTGATACACAGCGCGAAATATGTTGATCCACCTCCGTATGGAAGAGGTATCTTGCCATCCATGAATATCGGGTACTATGATGAATAATTTTCTGTTGGGCCTTGTATGACAAATGACGAAGGACCTTTCCTGTAGCAAGATAGTTAGCAATATCTGCATACCACAAAGTGTTAACGAAAATTGCAAAAAGGTATTCATCTGGGAAGCTATCTTTGATAGGTGTACCTTCAGTATTGTTTTCTAATCTAGATAGAAAATCCGCAACCACGTTGTACTTTCCTGGTTTATCTACTATGGTAATATCAAATTCTTGAAGTAGAAAAATCCATCTTGTAATACGACCAAGAGTAATGGGTTTATTCATCAAATACTTGATAGCTGCATGATCCGTGTGTACAAAGGTGGGGTAACCAGTGATATAGTGCCAGAAATTTTTGATGGCATAGATGACAACGAGGAATTCTTTTTCAGTCACTGTGTAGTTTAACTCGACAGAGGCCACGTTCTTACTAACATAGTAAACTGCGTATGGTACCTTATCCACCTGTTGCCCTAAAACTGCCCCAATTGTTGTTTGGGAGGCATCAGAATGAATATGAAATGGTAATGCCCAGTCTAGTCCTCTAAGGATCGGAGCACTACAGACCAGTTTCTTGATCTTCATAAAGGCTGCATCACAATCATCTTTCCACACAAAGTCTGCATCTTTTGTCAGTAATTGAAAAAGAGGATGTGTTGTTTTAGCAAAATTTTCTATAAAGCACCTGTAATAACCAGCACAACCAATAAAGCTACATACCTGAGTGGGTGTTCTAGGTATTGGAAAATGTTGTATTACCTTTATCTTAGTTGGATCCATCCGGATTCCTGTAGCCGAAAGCAAGTGTCCCAGGACTATTCCTTCATTCATCATCATATGGCATTTTTCCGTACTTAAGGAGACATGCGCCTGCTTGCATCTTTCGAGAACTTTTTCTAGCTTTCCTAATGCTTCTTCGAATGAATCCCCGTATGCCGTGAAATAATCCATGTAGATTTCAACACTATCATCCATTAGATAAGAGAAAATCCCCAAAATTGCCCTCTGAAACATTGCAGGTGCATTACAAAGACCAAATGGGAGGACTCTGTATGCAAATGTTCCCTAGGGGCATGTAAATGTGGTCTTGTCCTGATCTTTAGGGGCTATCTGGATCTAGTTGTACCCACTAAATCCGTCTAGGAAGGAAAAAACTTCTTCCCTGCTAATGTATCCAAGACTTGGTCAATGAATGGTAACGGAAAATGGTCTTTCTAAGTTGCCTTGTTTAATTCTCTGTAGTCCATGCATATTCACCATTTACCATTTTTCTTAGGGACCATTACCAATGGGGAAACCCATTGGCTGTCTGAGATGGGGTAGATAAATCCCAGGTCCAACAACTTCTGGATCTCTTCCTTAACGATTTTTTTCAGGGCGGGGTTCATTGTTCTCTGGGGTTGCCTTACAGGACGACAATATTCCTTAATGTATATGTGATGAGTGCACAGATTAGCAGGAATTCCCTTCATATCTGAGTAGTCCCAGGCGAAGGCTTCTTTGTGTTTCCAAAGAACATGTAGGAGTTTTTTTTTCTGGGTATCTGACAGCTCTGTATTGATATTCAGGTTCTCTCCTGGTTCTATTTCCATGGAACCACTGTCATGGGGTGTAGCTGTAGGTAGATCCTTGAATCCATCTGCTGCTCCAATACTTTCTTGAGTCTCACAACTCAAGACGGACTCCAAGATTTTCTAATTCAAATCTGAAACAGAACAAAGATCACTGATAAAGGTAGTAATTGCATCATCTTCTATTTCATCTTTCAACTAGGGGGGTCTGCCCAATAGTGAGAACTGGTCTTACCTCCTTATTCTCTGATTTAGACTCTTTCTTGTGTACCGATTTCTTGTGGCCTACTGGTTTTGCTAATGGGTTAGGTTCTGCGGGAAGATATAACACTAGATTCTTAGTGTTTTGCCCATTTGAGATGATCATATGCCCAGACTGACACCCAATATAAGCGTCTGCGGTTGCCAACCATGGTCTTCCCAGAATCAAGGGATGGCCTCCAGCTGGAGAGTACGTTTGGAGTACTAGGAAGTCCACAGGGTAGTGCCATGAATCCACTGAAATTGTGATATCTTCTAACTTCCCTATTGGTTTGACTGTAGATTGATCTGCTATTTCTAACACCGTAGGCGTATGTTTCAGGTTACGAAGTCCTAATGCATGCATGGTTTCAGCAGTGATGACATTTATGGCAGCACCCAAATCTACTAGTACATTTGGAATTTCTACCCCATTAATGTGCACGGTCAAAATTGGGTTCCCGGGATCCCCATACTTTACAGGCATGGACCTTCCCATCATGAAAGATGATAGTTTCCCCATTACATGAATGGTGAGCAGATCTATCGATTTCTTTTTAGGATTCTTAGCACAATATTCCCTAAGAGTCTTTGCATATATAGGTATGTCCTTCATGGCTTGCAGTGGGGGAATCTTGACAAATAAATTCTATAACTCCCCTAACAAGTCAAACTCATTTTGAGGGTTTGGTTTAATCACAGTGAACCTTTTTGGATATGGCGGTTCAACTTGGTGTTTCTGAGTAGCTAACAGTTGAGGAGGTGTATGATTTTTGTTAACTCGGTTTGGTTCTTCTCCAACTGTCTTAGGTTCTTTCTCTTCATTGTCAATATGCTCAATGATAACTGGTGAGTGCTGAGTGCCTACGGGCCTCCTAGATCGTAAATGCATCTCATAAAATTCCGCACGGAAGATGTTGTATGAAGGTAGGTTGAGGGTATCACTTGTTGAACCCCTTTATTGTTAGGATTTGGATTGGGTTAGATAGGGAGTTGAGGCCAAATAGGCTGATTACCAGGGGGCACATTAGAGGGCAATTGAAGTTGTTGTTGTGGTATTGACTGAAAAAACTGACCAGGAGGAGAAGGTCCTCACCAGTTCAGAGCCCACAAGGAGCTTGAACTAGCTTGAGGAGCCCACTGTTGCCAAGGTGGAAACTGGTATTCGGGCCATATAGGCAGATAAGGCATAGTCTTGGGACCCATATTAAAATTGCTAAAATATTGAGATGGATCTAGAAACATACTTTGATTTCCCATCGACGGTTTAGGTTGCCATGGCCTTTTAGGTCCCATAAAGTATAGCTGCTCCATATCTTCTCCTGTCCCTTGAAAAACCACTTTTAGCCCTGGCAAAGAAAGGCATGAACTTGTCGCGTGCTTCAGCTCACAGATTGTACACTCCTCTATAGAGTTCAATGGACATTCCCTCTGTGGATGTTTCTTTCTGCATGTGGGGCAAAATATAGCCATAGTTCTTTCCAATTCTAGCTGTTTTTGTTTTACCTGCAATGTGTCTATTTGTTTAGACAAGGTACTCAGGATATCAGTCCTTAGGTTGTCCAGCAGGTTCCCAATTTTTGCTTTTGTAACACCTCCGCCAGATACCTTTGTTAATCGAATCCCTTGTTTATTTCTTGCAACCCCTCTTGAGCACTGAATACACAAATCATAGATGGTATCAAAGTCCTCCTTTGATATATCCCCCTTTCTGATAATATTCAACAATTCCAAAGAGTCTTCTCGGAAGGCCGGAGAAGGATAATTTTCAAAATGTCTTTATCTAGGTCAGAGTGACCTAACCTCTGCTAGTTTGGAGCCCAAGAGGATCTTGAACTAGCTTGAGGAGCCCACTGCTGCCAAGGTGGAAACTGGTATTGGGGACATACAGGTGGATAAGGCATGGTCTGGGGACCCATATTAAAATTGCTAAAATATTGAGATGGATCTGGAAACATACCTTGATTTCTCATCGACAGCCGAGGTTGCCATGGCTTTTTAGGTCCCACAAAGTACAGTTGCTCCATATCTTCTCCTGTCTTTATCTAGGTCAGAGTGACCTGACCTCGCCAGTTCGGAGCCCACGAGGAGCTTGAACTAGCTTGAGGAGCCCACTGTTGCCAAGGTGGAAACAAGTATTGGGGCCATACAGGTGGATAAGGCATAGTCTGGGGATCCATATTAAAATTGCTAAAATATTGAGATGGATCTGGAAACATACCTTGATTTCCCATCAATGGTAGACGTTGCCATGGCTTTTTAGGTCCCATAAAGTACATCTGCTCCATATCTTCTCCTGTCTTTATCTATGTTAGAGTGACCTGACCTCACCAGTTTGGAGCCCACAAGGAGCTTGAACTAGCTTGAGGAGCCCACTCCTGCCAAGGTGGAAACTGGTATTGGGGCCATACAGGCGGATAAGGCATAGTCTGGGGACCCATATTAAAATTTCTAAAATATTGAGATGGATCTGGAAACATACCTTGATTTCCCATCGATGGCCGAGGTTGCCATGGCTTTTTAGGTCCCATAAAGTATAGCTGCTCCATATCTTCTCTTATCTTTATCTAGGTCAGAGTGACCTGACCTCGCCAGTTCGGAGCCCATGAGGAGTTTGAACTAGCTTGAGGAGCCCACTGTTGCCAAGGTGGAAACTTGTATTGGGGCCATACAGGCAAATAAGGCATAGTATGGGGACCCATATTAAAATTGCTAAAATATTGAGATGGATCTGGAAACATACCTTGATTTCCTATCGACGGTCGAGGTTGCCATGGCTTTTTAGGTCCCATAAAGTACAACTGCTCCATATCTTCTCTTGTCTTTATCTAGGTCAGAGTGACCTGACCTCGCCAGTTCGGAGCCCACGAGGAGCTTGAACTAGCTTGAGGAGCCCACTGCTGCCAAGGTGGAAACTGGTATTAGGGCCATACAGGCAGATAAGGCATAGTCTAGGGACCCATATCAAAATTGCTAAAATATTGAGATGGATCTGGAAACATACCTTGATTTCCCATCGACGGCCGTGGTTGCCATGGCCTTTTAGGTCCCATAAAGTACAGCTGCTCCATATCTTCTCATGTCTTTATCTAGGTCAGAGTGACTTGACCTCGCCAATTCGAAGCCCACGAGGAGCTTGAACAAGCTTGAGGAGCTCACTGCTGCCAAGGTGAAAACTGGTATTGGGGCCATACAAGCGAATAAGGCATAGTCTGGGGACCCATATTAAAATTGCTAAAATATTGAGATGGATTTGGAAACATAACTTGATTTCCCATTGACGGCCGAGGTTGCCATGGCTTTTTAGGTCCCATAAAGTATAGTTGCTCCATAGCTTCTCTTGTCTTTATCTAGGTGAGAGTGACCTGACCTCGTTAGTTCAGAGCCCACGAGGAGCTTGAACTAGCTTGAGGAGCCTACGACTACCAAGGTGGAAACTGGTATTGGGACCATACAGCAGATAAGGCATAGTCTGGGGACCCATATTAAAATTGCTAAAATATTGAGATGGATCTGAAACATACCTTGATTTCCCATCGACGACTGAGGTTGCCATGGCTTTTTAGGTCCCATAAAGTATAGCTGCTCCATATCTTCTCTTGTCTTTATCTAGGTCAGAGTGACCTAACCTCGCTAGTTCGGAGCCCACGAGGAGCTTGAACTAGCTTGAGGAGCCCACTATTGCCAAGGTGGAAACTGGTATTGGGGCCATACAGGCGGATAAGGCATAGTCTGGGGACCCATATTAAAATTGCTAAAATATTGAGATGGATCTGGAAACATACCTTGATTTCCCATCGACGGCCAAGGTTGCCATGGCTTTTTAGGTCCCATAAAGTACAGCTGCTCCATATCTTCTCCTGTCTTTATCTAGGTCAGAGTGACTTGACCTTGCCAGTTCGGAGCCCACAAGGAGCTTGAACTACCTTGACGAGCCCACTGCTATTTTCCACACAGTCTTCCATATTTTTGTCCTCTTTCTATATAAATTTAAAAATATCTTCTTTAATATCCCTTGATTTACAGTAGTCTTGGTATTTATCCAAGAAAGCAGTTCTCATTGCCTCCCATGTGGTGATAGACCTTCCCCCAAGACCCATAAACCACCGCAGGGCTATCCCTTTTAGCGTAGCAAGGAAAATTTTCAATTTCTGAGCATCCGTTATGTAATCATACCCTCGACACACAATGTCAAATTCAAACAAAAACGTGTCAGGGTCTTCTAAAGTAAGCCCATGGAAACTGAGTAAAGTTGTTAAAGGGATGGGCTTTGTTGGTGCACCAGTCCCCAAATCCCCAATTGGGAAGTCAATGGTAGAGGTTGTAGGTGCCATGAATATCCTCCAATACTCACTAGGGATTTCATTGGCTCCGCAGGAAGGGATTTTATCACAGGGGTTTGAGTTGCCTTAATAGCACTTCCTCTATCCTTTGGTGATAGAAATGTTTCTACAATCTCCTCCCCCCTGTCACTGTGGCTGGACCTTTCGGATCTCCTCTCTGCAATTTCTTTTTCCCTACTGGGATGGACAATTTCTCTGGATGCTTTACTTGTAACTTCTTCTTCTTATGTCGCAAGCAACAGGACTCCTGTACTAGCGTACTGTTGCTTGTCTCTTCGGCTACTGGAATGGTCTACTGTATCGAACCAGCAGGACGTGTTGTGAACAGCACTAGTTGATCTACAGATTGTCCCTCTGATTTTGTTCATGCACCTGGCCTCACGGCTGCATGGGAAGATGCCTCTGACTCATCTTTTGGATTGATTTGCTGGATGTAGGTGTTCCTTCCCAAATCCTGTCTTCCCTTCTTTAGGCCTTTCCCTCTGCCCCTTTTATTTGGCTCTCTATTCATACAAGTTGGTGTGGCGACAAAAATCAAACCACAATGCTCAAGGTCTGGAGTAGGGTGTCAGAAGACCATTCCCTCCCCAGGATGAGAGATCACTTTGAAGAGAGGGTAGTTGATGATAGAACAAAAAAAGGAAAAGAAAAGAACACAGGAACCTAGGGTTCAGGACCTGGAGCAGGGCGTCAAAAGACTCCTCCCTCCCTGGAATAGACCCTAATCAAGAAATAACACACACACGAGAAACCTTAATACTTCAAGACCTGAAGTAGGGCGTCAGAGGACCCTTCCCTCCTCAGGGCGAGAGATTGGGTTTCTTGAAATCAAAACAAGAATGCTAGGGAAAAATCTAAGCTCAAAGCCTGGAGTAGGGCGTCAAAAGACTCCTCCCTCCCCAGGGCAAGAGATCGGCCCTACTAGAACAAAAAACAATAAAAGCTCAAAATAAATGAAATACCTGCGCTCAAGACCTAGAGCAAAGTGAGAAAGCTCGTTCTCCCCCCAGGACGAGAGATTGACCCTCTGGTTAACACAGATCGTGTCTTGCACCTCATTAGCCTCCCCGGCAACGGCGCCAAAATGTTGGTGTCCAGGTATGAACAGATTATCCACTCCTTTCCCTACATTAATGTATCAATCCGGGTGCATATTCTTTTCAAGGAAACACGCAAGGTATATGCAGGGGCAAGGTTACAATATGCCCTCAACAAAGGTTTTCTGATTGGCAATAAAAACATTGCTGAGACAGAAGTAAAACTCAGCTGCAGAATGTAAAAAGGTATTCACAGTTATCTAAGAGATCTGTGGTAGCAACAAGAAATAACACGGCAAATAGAAAATACACACAACACAAGGCAACACGCAACACCTGATCAGAAGAGCGGGCCTAGCTCTCTGATCAGGGCTGCATTATTCACAGCGAACGATAGATCAGCAAAAGGTTTATATCTTATTAATCTGAATAATGCTTGTTACAATATCATACCGAGGTCCCCTTGATACAGGAATGACCCATATTTTATACAATACAAAGGAGAATAATAACACGGCAAATAGAAAATACACACAACACAAGGAAACACGCAACACCTGATCAGAAGAGCGGGCCTAGCTCTCTGATCAGGGCTGCATTACTCACAGCAAACGATAGATCAGCAAAAGGTTTATATCTTATTAATCTGAATAATGCTTGTTACAATATCATACCGAGGTCCCCTTGATACAGGAATGACCCATCTTTTATAGAATACAAAGGAGAATAATTCTCCCCGAAACCTGGCAACTATATGCCTAAAGATATACATCAGTTGTATCGCAGCACCGGAGCTGAGAGAACCAAGAACATGAATGGTCAAAAACAGGTTGCTGCAATCAGTTATGTTTCTTTGTCGTGGTCGATCAGCTACTATGAATCACAGAACTGCTGCGATATGTTGCGTGGTCAACACCTGTGCTCCATAATCTGCGGTCATCAAAAATTTTAGTGGTTTGTGTAGGTCATTACTCTACTTCATTTTAAATATATAAAGGGGAATTACCTCTTAATGTTACATAGTAAATATATGCGAATGAATGCAAAAAGGGTGAAAAGAGGAGTGGAAATGCAGGGAAAAGATAGGCCAATTTGGTGTCCAACATTAGTTTAGTTCTAGTTGGTTGAGAGATTCTCTCCAACTAATTAGGCTCCTAGATTAGTGTATGGTTGAGATATTTTCTCATCCAAAGTTTCTAGGATAGACGCACTATCTTGAGAAAATTTCCTCTTGTATTTATATTTGTATTATAAACATTATTTTATAATGATAATGAGAGAGGAATGCAGTGAGGCTCTCAAGCCTTTTCCACCATGTTTATGTCTTTGATAATTTATGTGTGTTTATTTTGTTTAAATCCTTCATGTGGTATCAGAGCCATGTAGCAATAGAAAGGAGAATCAATTCTCAATTTCGTGAATGTTAACTATAGAAGAGAATTCGAACTGCAAAGAGAATTGGAACCATTTGAAAATGATTGCCTAATATTGATGCATAGAACAATAGATGTCAGTTGAGGGAGTTCTCTTCATTTTCCTTGACGCCTTGCAGTGTTGAAGAGGTACAATTCTATTTGAAGAAATATGTTTTGTCATTGTAATGAGAATATCTATCGAAGAATTGAATAGCGCATTGTCAAAGACATCCCTTTAGCAACATGGTCAAGAATGGGTGACCACAATGTTGGTAGATTGCAACAAATAATTCTGCAAGTAGAAGGACACTATTTATGGAAGCAGCCAGCGTGCAGGAGCAAAGCCAATGCTGGAGAATTCAATGTACTTTTGAGAGGATCTACACATAGTAATATTTTTTATTTTTTTTGGAGATTAGAGGTTGGATTGATCTTCCACAGGGTTTCCTCAACAATCAACACTTCTTCGCCGATCCACTACAGAGGAACGACCAGGGTTCGAATCACAACCACCAGGCACCAACACCAACAATATTTGAGGTCAGGGGTTGTGATACTCTAGTGTATAAACTTTGTTGAAGCAGTCAGATATCTCCCATTAAAGATCAATCCCATAGTCTGAGCCTGGGCACTATATGCTACTATCATTGAATTTATGATCAAATGTCAAGCATTAGAGTGAGACAAAGTAGTAGAACCCGATGATGAACCAACACCATGTTGACAGTCTCATGGGAATATCCGTTGATAGTATGAATAGATGTCGGGGAATCCTTTCATTGATAGCAATAAATATTTTATTAAGAAGCTCTGTCATAGGTTTTGAAACTATATTGGGTTATGTCACGTAATTAACCAATTTTCAATTGATTAGTTGATCGATGTGAGGATAGTTGAGATGTCAAGTGTCAATGGACGAATTGTTTCAATTTTTTCAAAATCATTGTCGAGGAGCCATCTTGCAAAGAACTCCCATGAATCTCCTTGTTGCGTTAAAGAGAAGTGACGATGCACATAAAGGGAAGATAGATCTGTGTGGAAGAACAGTGTTGAGCCTGTGAATGAGCCCATGAAGACAACAAATTTTTGTAACGTGTTCGATAAGGTAATTTGATAAGCCTCTATGGTCATCATATGTTTGATAAGTAGGCACGATCATAAATGATCCGCAAACAAACCAAATTCAAAAGGTTCCGCATTTTTTGATGTGATTGGTTGCCTCCAATGCTATCGGTTAATGAATTAAGAAGAGGATTTTGGACGGCCACAAATTTCTGAAGGACCTTAGCCTCAAGAATGGTATCCACATTATCTCATATCTCTCAAACCAAACCAATGCATGGTGTGTGCTTTATCTTTTTACACACATTAAACTTAAAAGTTTGAACATTAATTCACCTTTCATAAAGTGATATCATAAATTCATTACATTAATAGAAGTTTAAAAGGGATGATAAAGTAGAGTTTTTACAGAGGGAGAATGAGGTTATATTTTGTATTGGAGTGATAAGAGGATATTTTTGGAGAGTTAAGTGATTTTTTTAATAAAGTTTTTGTTGTAGTGATAAGTGAATGGAGTAACAAGGTATTTTTTAATTAAGGAAATATTTTTTTGGAGATATAAGGAGTTATTAAAAATTTTGAAACATGCACAAAATTTGAACTTTTGAAATCAATTCACTTTTATAAAGTGATTTAATAAAAATGTTTTTTGGAAGATTAAACGGTAGCAAACTGAAGTTTTTGTAAATGAGTGATAAGGTATATTTTGTGATATTTGGAGTCATAAGTGATTTGTAATTTGGAGTAATAAGGTGTGAGTTTGGAGTGATAAGGAGTCATTGTCCAAGTCAGAAGTCCTTAATGTATAAGTGATTGTATATGCAAATGAGAGCAATGCATGTATCATGACAAAGGATGTTGAAAAGAGAATCAAACATTGTAACAAGCATAATAAAGATATCATTTTTTGGTGATTGTATCCTAGATTTGTCTAAAATTGAATAAGGGGATCTTAGGTACACCATGATTACATTTGTGATGGCGCATGCATTATTTTATTCTTGATGTTGCTTATCTTTTTGTGTCTAGTTTTGACACTATCTTTGTAATATGGTATGCATGGAGTACACAACAAATTAAGGAAATGCATGCACATAATAAATTCTATTCAAGCTCATGTAGTCAAGCATAATTAATTAAAGCACCAGTAATCGAGAAGCTACAATTCAAAATGATTCTACATCAACATGCAATTCAACATCATTCACTCAAGGCAATCAAGTTAATGAAGTTGTCATCTACATCAACAATCAACTACATCAACTTTTTGACAATGCACTTGCAACAGTTTTGTACTCAAAACAAAATTGTAACTTGCAAATAATCTTATTTTTTGTAAGTTAACTTGTAACCAAATTCAAATCAAATTGAGTTGAATTGTAAGGGTGCATTCTCGGTTGAACCCGACACCCAAGCTTTGAATTGATAAGGAGTCCTGATTCCATTGTTTTCAACTTAGTCATCAAATTCATGTGAACTTGTCATTAAATCATTGTAAGTCTTCTCTTGTGCATTTTTCGATAGTATTCTATACCCTTCTTTGGAAAATTCAAGCAATGATCAAGAAAACAAATTCAAGCTAGAGATCAAGCAATTTCAAAAACAAGCAATCATGATTAAGTGAGCGTGAAATCAACAAAGTGTGAGTTCAAACAATCAATTGTTAACACAAGTTCAAGCGAGCGTGCAACAATCAACCAAGCATCAAGCCAGCGAGTTCAACTCTAAAGCAAGCAAATGTGATATTCAAATAACAATCAAGCAAGTTCAAATCTACAACAAGCGAGCATGAGTTCTAGTATTCAATTATTCAAGTCAGCATGAATCAAAGCAAACAAGTTTAACCAAGCAAGTTAGAGAGATCAAGCAAGCGAGCATGATAAAATAAATCAAGCGAGCGTGAAGTCAATCGAACAATTCACAAAGTTAAAGTGAGCGTTAAGTTGATTGAAGCATTCACAAAGTTCACGTGAGTGTGAGTTCAAGCAAGTTCACATGGAGAAAAGCATTCAGTTATTATAGATTCTTAACAATATGATCCTATCAATTGTTGAAGACATGGTGCAAATCAGCAAAGCAACTCTTGCTGATATTTCAAAGCATCTACATGAGGCACATGAGACAATTGAAGTTCTTCAACTGGAGTCACAATTACAACGAGATGAGTTGCAACAGAGGAGTGATGCTTCATTCAACCATACAAATGAAGATAAAAATGATGATTCCAAATCACTCATCCAAACAACTTCGAGTGTAGAAGTTGTCCATGATCACGTTCAACTTTCTTCTTCCAAGCCAACCATAAAGCCATGGGAAGAAATCCAATGCAAAAAATATTGATGTGGCTTAGGATATGACAAAGATGACAACAACTTACATATCCCAGATTATTCAAAGCCAATCAAGTTCATTAGTGCAGGGTTTCTTGATCAAGTAACATCAACAAGCCATGCAAAAGTTGAATACAAACCCAAATGCAAACATTGTCAAAGAACAGGTCATATGGAAGATCATTGTTTTGATCTCCATCCTTGTAACCATTGTGGAAAGAAGAATCGCTCATCAAAAAAATGTTGCAAAAAAACTTACTAGCCATATTGAAGATCAATTATGCATGGATTGATCCTTGGGAATGGGCGTCAATAGTAAAATGATTTTATAAGTTTTACCAAAAAATTCTATCTCACCTATTGCAGCCAATAATCAAATGAATATGGTACTATCGTGCACCTAAATGGGGGAGTACAACAGTGAAAATCTCCTACACCTGAAGGGGGGGAGTTTAGAAATCAAATGCATATGTTTACCTCTCCTTTCAACTGACAAAGGGGGGAATGATAATGGAATTGACGGTGGTTGTCAAGCTAAAAGTTTCGACAACATCAACAAAATCAAGTAGTGGGCATCATCATCAAAATAAGCCAGTGGGCATCATCAACAAATCAACCGACGGTCATCATCAACAAATTCGCCAGTGGACAATTTCGACATCATCAAATTCTCCAGTGGGCGTTATCAACATTTTGTCAATGCACAAGCAATTGGGATGTTGATTGAAAGCAAAGGATAGATGGATCCTTTCGCATATTGGCACCTGATGGAGTTGTCAAGCAATTTTCAAAGATGTATCAGACTTGCAGCTGATTCACGTTCTCTTCATATTGGATTTTTTTCGGCATCCAACTTTCACAGTTTTTTAGATAGGTTTTCATTAAGGATCAACATTTATAACATGAAGACTTGAAGATGGTACTAGGTTCTTACTTTGGACTTATCATTGAGGGGGGGAATGTTAGCGTCACTCTCACTTTAAATAATTATAAGTCCAAAAATATTAAATTAATAATAACATGAAAGTTGGATTTAATTCCTAACTTTCTAGATTGGGTTTGTTCCTCAAAGTTAGGAGTCAGTTTAGGTCTAGTTGGTTGAGAGATTCTCTCCAACTAGTTAGGCTCCTAGATTAGTGTATGGTTGAGATATTTGCTCAACCAAAGCATCCAAGATATATGCACTATCTTGAGAAAATTTCCTCTTGTATTTATATTTGTATTATACGCATTATTTTATAATGAGAATGAGATAGGAATGCAGTGAGGGTCTCAGGCCTTTTCTGCCATGTTTACGTCTCTGATAATTTATGTGTGTTTATTTTGTTTAAATCCTTCAGAACTTGTTGTAACTTCGGAATCCATTAAACACATGAGGAAAAGACTAATAAACCAAAAACTAACTCCACGACTTGGCCTAACCATCCCCAACTAGGACTGAAATTTTATCAAACACTTGGCATCAATGCAATCTATAGGTGTAAATGATAGTTCTAAGCTTAGGGGTTTCATACTTATCTAAGATTTGCTATGAAGAGTTGGTTCCTTATCACATTAGCTGTATTTTCATCCATTAGGCCAATGACACATTTTCATTCATTTACAAGTAGAAACATGATGAGAGCCATATATATCCATTGTCATAATACATATTCATAACTAGTATAATAACAACAGAATTACCAAGGAAACAATAGCCATATAATCCACATATAAAAAAATATAATAATCATGAGATAAAAAGGAGAAATAACCTCGTATTAATGATGCAAAATCCAAACCCAGGATGGTACTTCCACATTCCACCTAACCGTAGAATGGTTGAGCCAAATCTTTCTTTAGCCATTCACCCCCGTGCCATATTTGAAGCATGAATGTGGGATCTCATAAAACACATCAATCCAAAACCATCCAGGGCTTCCATAGGCCACCACCTCAACCCATCAAAAAGTGATTCCACCTCATGATTAGACATCACCAAACCATCACTAGATTGGTCTCCAAGGATAATTTTAGGGGCGAATGTTCGCCCTTTGGTGAAATTAAGGGGTTTTAAATTTTTAGTGGGCGAATATTTTGTATCATAGTACATTTTTACAAATCACCTCAAATAGCCCACCTTATTTTAAGGGAGAGGGTAAAAAAGGTAAATTTAGCCCTTGAAATTAGGACTTACAACCTTCCATTCGCCCATTTTCAAGAATAGGTTTTATTTAAGTGAATCCATTCGCCCATTTTCAAGAATAGGTTTTATTTAAGTGAATCCTATGGGCCAAATACCATATTTATAAAAGAGGTATGGTAAATTAATAAAAATATAAATAAATGAGAGGTATGGTAAATAAATAAAACATTTTTTATACTCACTCCATAAGTCACCTTATATACATGTAAGGGTGTAAACAAATAAAAATATAAGTGGAGGTATGGTAAATAAATAAACGTTTTTTTATACTTACTCAAAAGGTATGGTAAATAAATAAAAATATAATAAAATATAAAAATAAACTAGTAATCGTTAATATAAATAAAAACTCTTTTATATTTAGTCTTTCTATTTTGAAGGCTCAAGAAAGAGGTTTTATTTAAGTGAATCCTATGGGCCAAATACCATATTTGTAAAAGAGGTATGGTAAATTAATAAAAATATAAATAAACGAGAGGTATGGTAAACAAATAAAACATTTTTTTATATTTACTCCATAAGTCACCTTATATTTACGAAAACTCAAAAAATGGGTTATATTTAGGTGAAACCTATGGCCAAAATACTATGGGACAAATACCATGGACTAGATTGTTATTAATACCATGCAAAAAACCATTATTAACCCTAATATTGGAATTAATAAAAATAAAAATGGCACATGGTATTGACCCATGGTATTCACCAAAATGGCACATGGTATTGACCCATGGTATTCACCTTGAATGTAGCCTATTTAAATGGGGGAATTAAACCAGCATGTAGCCTATGCTAAGATTCACTAGGACTTTACAAAGTTTTATTATTTAGTGAAAGACTCGCCAAGATCTTACAAGATTTTATAATTGAGTAAAATATTCGCCATGCCTGGTGAGAGATTCGCCAAAAAAATTATATATATATTATATTATTGATAAAATCGCCTTCCATTTTTCCTATATACCATGGAGATTCACCCATTTATTATATTTATAAATTTAGGGGGGGTTCTTAAAATTTTCCCTGTTGGTCTCTATCCAAGCCTTCCATGGCTCCATTACATTTGTGTCAACCAAGGCTCTAGGACTAGTAACTCAACCCATAGTTGCTGCTAGGCTCTAGAGTGTTTGTCTAGCCAAGGCTCCAGGACTAGTAACTCAACCCACCAAGGGATCCAAAGCGTTTTTCTAACCAAGGGTTCAGGACTAATAACTCAACCCAAGTTGTTACAGGGCTCTAGATCATTTGTCCAACCAAGGCTCTAGGAAATAGTAACTCAACCCAACCTAATGAACCATGGGAATCAAACAGAAAACAAAGAAAATGTACCCACAACACCATGGCTATCTAGGAAATGGCAAGGCTAGGAAAATCCAATGTTAATCGAGGCAATCCTTCAGGCTCTTGAATTTGCTAATATAGTGTAACTTTCATGCAAAACATAATTATGCTTGAGTATGCAAATGAATTATGCTTGAGTATAACATATGAGTATAAGAGATATGAGCTACCTTATTGTAGATTCCCTTTTTGTACTTGATAACCAAATAAAATTGTTCTATAAAACCCATCCATCTGAAGTGTCATGACTACTGCAACTTTGACCATGACTGTAAGTACTACAATGGTTGATGGTTGGTATGGATAATGGTATCCTTCCCCATCAAGTAGTGTTTCCATTTTTTGACACTTTTTACCAATGTGTAAATTTCTTTGTCATAAGTGGGGTAGTTAGTCACAACTCCATTAAAAATTTTAGAATGAAATGAAATGGGCTTACCATGCTTCATAATAACCGCTCCCATGGCGTAATCACTAGCATCTGTTTGAATCTCAAATGGCTGTCTAAGATCTGAAAGAGCCAATACCAGTGCTGAACTAATCTTTTGCTTCAAAGCATCAAATTATTTCTGATGTGCATCTCCCCAATGGAAGAATTTCTTGACACTAGTCAATGCATGTAATGGAGCTGCAATGGAAGAAGAATTAGCAATAAATTTCTCCAATATTGTGTTGCCCCTAAAAAGCTTCTTACCTTTGTAACTGTATTGGGCTTGGGCCAATTCAGAATGACCTCAACTTTAGAGGGGTCTATCTTCAACTCACCTCCTCCAACAATGTGTCCCAAATACACTAAATAAGTCTTGCCAAATTCACACTTCGACATCTTTAAAAACAACTATTCTTTTCTTAAGACATCAAGTACTTTGTTTACATGCATAACATGTTCATCTATATATTTGTTGAATATGAGAATATCATCTAAGTACACAATGACAAAGTCATCTAGAAATGGTCTCAATACATCATTCATAACTCTCATGAAAGTAGTTGGGGCATTTGTAAGACTGAAAGTCATAACAAGCCACTTAAACAATCCTTGTTTAGTTTTAAATGTGATTTTCCAAATGTCTTGTTCAGCTATTCTAACTTGATGATAATCACTTTGTAAGTCTAACTTAGTGAAATACTTTTCATACCTCAACTGATCAAGAAAATCGTCAATTCTTGGGAGTGGATAATGATTCTTTACCGTGATTTTGTTCAGTGCATGGAAATCCACACACATGTGCCAAGTCTCGTCCTTCTTTGGCACCAAGACAATGGGCAAACCACATGGTGAAGTCATGGAAATAATACTGAGAGGGAAGGGGGGTGAATCAGTATTAGTCAAGTCAATAATATTTTTCTTTTCATACTCAAATTTATATACGTTACTTCCATGTGGGCAACCCGCGTGTACACGCAACTATGTTTAAGGAAACATGCGTATATCTAGCAAACTAATGATTCAGTTAATTCATCATATGTTGATCTTTAGCCTGTGAATCAGTACTTTATTAAACATTAAATAGTAACCATATGCAGTTAATAATAGAGTGAATCATCACACATAAGCAACACACATGAACACCAAGATTTAAGGTGGAAACCCAATGTGGGTGAAAAGCACCTGTTGTTGTCATCTCTATCTTCTTTTAATAATAAGAAAATTTGTTTACAACATTTTACTGGTGCCGACTCATACCAATACGCAGGCTTCTACCAGCAGAAGGCTACAACCTTCTCTCCTTCTCCAGCTTCTACTGGAAGGGAGCTACATTCCCCTAGCTCTTGTACTAGCTGATATGTTTACTAGCACATAGGCGCCGACCTACAGAAGGTTATAACCTTATTTCTTCCTCCAGGGACCATGTTTCATAAATTTTCAATCTGGATACTCCTGGGACACAACATCATAATCTGAAGGCCACGTTTCATCCAATTTTCATACTGGACCCATCAACAACATTGAAGCTCAAAATCAATCACCACTGCAATACAACTATCAAATACATCTGCATCAACCAATCACTAAAACTCAATCATTACTTTCCAAATCAACCAAACTCAATCAATCACTGACAACCTCTAAACATCTAACACAACTAAATCAACCATTCATTCATACTTTAATCAACTTCAACAAATCAACAAGAACAAAGAGATCATTGTAACCAGTACATAGATCTGTACCCAGAACACTACAACATCATTCAGAACCAACTGTAACCCCAAAACCATGGATCAGAGTGTATATGAAACTTCATCAAAGTGAACCAGCATATAGATCTGCAAATACTTACTTATAACTTCGCTTCACTTTCCGACTTCAGACATACCCAGATCATCACATATAAAGGATAATACATGTGTTAGCAACCAGATTTATCCCATCAGATCACATAATGATAAGTCATTATGATCCTGATCCATCATCCATCATCACTGAAGCAGATCACAATCAATCTGAACACTGTTACTAGAATGCAGTCACCAAAACATAAAGCAAAACCTAGAAATCTGCATCAACAACAAGAATCAATTGTAACTTCAAACATCATAGTTCACAAGGTATACGCTACTTCGATGTGCCGAACATGCGTGTATACGTGCTTTTACCAAAGTCAACCAGTGTATACATTGGTAAATATTCATTCATAATTTTGCAACTATTCCCGACTTCAGTTATACCCAGATCATAATATTTATAGAACAACACATGCATCAACATGCAGATCTAGAATAAACATGATCAAACCATATCAAGATAAGCCTTAAGATCTCGATCCATCATTAGATATTGTCCTCCATTAACCGCTAAGCTTCCTCCTTGGCTCAGATCAAGTAGAGCATCATAAACCCATAACCTGCATACTGGATCTCACACTTTATCAAATATTCAATGCTTGTCTACCTTGGCCTAGTGATCTTCTCATCCTTATATAGTTCTAGGCCTTTCTCAATACCATGGACCAAAACCACTTAGGACCAATCTTTGGATCAAATACCTAGGTTCAATACCTAAGACCAAATACCATGGACCAATACCATGGATCAAAATACCATGGACCAAATACTTCGGACCAAAACTTAGTTTTCCAAGGTATACACACTTTTCCTTTTGTGAAATTGCATGTGTATGTATACGCGACTTGTATACAGTGAACCTGCATGTATACGTAGCTTGGTCAATGGTGAACCTGCGTATACCTCTCTTTCTTCATTCCGTGAAGACTGATCTGTAATTCTTTGTTGTTTACCTGCTATACTGTGATCTTTCATTTGAGTGAGTTGCCTTCTAAACTGATTCCTTGAAGCTGCCCTTCATTTCATCACATTTGTAAACACTACTGTTATGCATTCTGTCACATCTGATATCTCTCTTGTAGATTCATCTAGTTACGATATACAAGTGAGTTGTTCTGCTACAAGTGGGTTGCCATCAAGTACAACACATGCATCGTAATGCCAACAATCTCCCCCTTTGGACTTGATGGCAACCATGTTGGTGTTGATTACTGCAAGTTGTAACTATTAGAGATAAAAAGTAACACCAAAATACTCTACCCCTTTGACATCAAGGGCAAAGGGCGGACTAGGATATTCTCCCTCTTTGATATCAAGGGAAAAGTGTTGACCAAAAAGAAGACTTCCATATCTAACAACTGAATATAAACATTGATCATGCTCCCCCTAAGCACATGCTGAATTTTCTGATTAATCTCCCCCTTTGTACATGGTGAGATGCACTATACCTTCCATGCTCCCCCTGAGCACATGCAGAGTCTGCAAATATTTTCCGAAAGAATAACATGACTCTATCACTCGACTATGTAAGTTTGACCTTCCTATCACCAATGACTCATACATCCATCAACCAAGTGGGGATATACCAAATTTGACTCATCCTCCCAACCAAGTGGGGATATACCAATTGTTTTATACATGATATATTTTACATCATATGACCAAAAAGGACTCATCAAAAGACTATGACAAACAGAGACAAATTACTACATCATGGGTCTTTATATGCCCTTTACATCGAATGATATACATGACATTTATAACAGAGACCAAATGTCTAAACAAGGCCATGATAATCATCGACAACTATCATACACCATGTATGATCTGCACCATAAGCATATGTCAGCATCCAAACTAGCAGCCTGTATATGTTAATTAAGATATGACAATGTAAATATCATCAACCCGTGACAAAGTATGTCTGCTATAGATACCAACTCATCCTCTTGATCTCATCAAGATCAACTTGCTTTGTTTCCTTAGTAGCAAGAGCCTTATCATAACCTTCCATGAATCAACATATGTCATATCTCCAAGCAGTAACACAAAATCATTCACACCATATCATATGTGAAAGCTTCATAGTCATCACATTATGATCTTTCACATCATCATCAAGAACTGCATGATCTTTCCACAAGGACCTTCAATATATCAACCATGATAATCAACATATGTGAGTATCAACCTATCATCATAAGATAAGAACTCATCATGGTTAAGTAAGCCATGTCTTCGAAAATCCATCTCTTCAAATAGATGTGTCTGCAATAACACCATTCTCTTGGCCAACCAACAATATGCAGCTTAAGTAATCATCCATGTATCCATCAAAGAAATATCAATATGTATCTAGCAAACCATGATCTCATGGTAATTTGTCAGGATTTCTTGATATCATCAACAGCAACAATCCTCAATTGTGTGAGAGCCAAGATCTATAGGAATCTTGTATCATAACTGCACCATATGAACTTTATGCATCTTTGAAGGCATGACGACTGCAGTATAGAATAAATGAGTGACTCATCATTAATGAAGTTGTGTACTCAAGCTTTGTAATTCTCCTCGTCCTTATGAAGATCACCATGTAAGAAACATATATATACATCATCAAAAGGTCATCCACAATCATCCATAAATCAATATAAGTATCATTTGAGATTTCAGCAAGATGTATCAATTCAAACACTTTAGCCACATAAGCATCATCATCATCGAAAAGACTTCTAAACATAATGCCAACAATGCTTTGCTAGAAGCATAGCATGTTCTCCCCCTGAACCTGTTCCACCTATTCACTATCAGATATGATCATTGCATATATCAATAATAAGTATCAAGGCATCATCATCAATCAGATATTTCTAAATAATATCCACAGACTGTAGTCATCTACAATAGAAAAGATAATCGATAATTGTCTGAATCATATCACTTCAGTTTTTCTGAGATTGTCCCACAACATTTTTCCCAAACTACATATACGCGACTGTGCAACTTTGAACTCATGTATATATGCGACTTGTATTCATGAAACTTGGTATGAGATTTAGAACATTGAAGTTTCACACTTTCAGTGCCCCCTAAGTCTGTTATGTTTGTACATTGTGCCATGCCATGTTTTTCTGACTGTACTTCCTTCTTCTTCCATATATTCGAGTGTGATGATGTTTTATCCTTTTGGTATGGTGCCCGAAATTTCCTCCTGCATTCCTTTGCTATATGTCCAAACTTTTTATATGCATAACATCTTACATGTTTCATATTTCTTCTATATCAGTCAATGGCTTTGTGACCAAACGCATTGCAAGAAAAATAATATCCCTTAAAGTACCTGGAAGTTGATGATCTTTCTGTGTGATGGTCTTGAACCATTCTCCTTCCGCATCTTGCTACAACATGTCCAAGATTATGATATATAAAACATTCACCATTATTCATTTGGGGAAATGACCAACTATCACTTGCATAGTTTTAAATGTGATTTTCCAAATGTCCTATTCAACTATTCTAACTTGATGATAATCACTTAATAAGTCTAACTTAGTGAAATACTTTGCATACCTCAATTGATCAAGAAAATCATCAATTCTTGGGAGTGGATAACGATTCTTTACTGTGATTTTGATCAGTGCATGGAAATCCACACACATGTGCCAAGTCCTGTCCTTCTTTGGCACCAAGACAATGGGCAAACCACATGGCGAAGTAGATGGGAGTATGATACCTTTGTTTAGCAATTCTTAAATTTTCTTCTTGATTTCCATGCTCTCCATAATCGACATGCGATACATGCCAATGTTCGGAAGTGGAACATCTTGCTGTAGCTGTATCTCATGTTGAATTCCCCTCTTGGGAGGTAACCCCTTTGGTTCCTAAAACATCTCTCCATGCTTGATTACCACATCAAACAAATCAGATTTTAATTTGTCATCACAACCTTCAAAAGATTCATAGTCAATATCATTATTTTTCTTGATCATGATAAGAAAAAAAAAATCTTGGATTTACTAGTCTCTTCATCTACCCTACGTTAACCAAAGAAATGTTTAGCGTTTTGCGAAGGGATCTCACAATGTACTCCACCCCATTCTTGAGCAATAAGTATTTGTTCTCATGGTGATAAAATACTGCTTTCCTGTCATACAAATATGGAATACCCAAAATGATTCCTGAGATGTCAAGTGGAACTACATCTAACTCAACTTTATCAATGAACTTTTCAGTAATGGTGGACTTGAATAAACACTTCCTTGTAACTTGTAAATTTTCATTATTGACTATCCAACCCAATGGATATGGCTTATGATGAGGGACAATTTCAAGGTTAAGCTTTTTGACCAAGTCTTCTGAAATTAAGTTTGATTGTGACCCACTATTGAATTATTCATCAACCTTTGTATGATTTGAAATTACCCTTACATGAAACAACTCTATTCTTGATTCTTTATTTGGAGTTTTGTTTTGACCGTGTGAGGAACTAGTGCTCTCAACAACTTCTTTTCCTTTTGTGACCATGGTTGAAATCTTGGTCTTATCTCCAGAATCTGATCCAAGGTCATGTTGTGTGGTAGCAGTCGTCTTTTGTTTTCCCTTATTGTTTTGTTTCTTAGGTCTTAGTTCGGGATGTAATTTCCAATAATGGGCTTCATCATGCCTAGCTTGGAACAATGTTGGAATATGGTTTTCTCCCCTTCTTTCTTCACACTTGCATTCTTCTTTCCCTTCCATTTTCCTCCCTTCTCTTTCTCCTTACCCTTGAATGGCTTCTTCTTACTACCCTCTTCCTAAATGTTCTTTCCCCTTGCTTCAAGGTGTGTGGCTTGCACACATACCTCATCCAAATTGCTTGATTGTACATGAGGATAGTACGTTTTAAATAGGAATGTAAACCCCCAATATATTTCAACAGTGTATCTTGGGAATTCAAATTTACTCCTAACAACAAAGCCCTATTTTTAAACTCCTAGGTATAGTCTTGGATTGTTTGGCCTTTGAGATGCTTAAAATTTTGCCAACTCATAATGGTTTTTTGCATATAGGATAAAGGATAGAACTGTCTTTTAATTGCAGAAACAAATTCAACCGAAGAAATGGATATCTTAACATGAATTCACATTTCCTCTTAAGTATTTCCTTCCCACCAGACTAATGCTGCTCCTTCTAGCCTTAATAAAGCCAATTGGATATTTATGTCATATTATTGAAGGTTCTGAATCCTACAGTATACCTGCAATTTTCGAATCCAATTGTCTAACTTTTCTGCATTCACCTTACCATTGTACATGGGAAGTTCAAACTTAATGTCCAATTTGAGTAAGGGAGTTTTTCCTTTTGCAGTTTGGGAATGAGCATGGAAATTTTTGGTGGTGGAAGTGGAAGATGTTGTTGTTTGAGATGTTGA